>OX638063.1:18972382-20347049 GCA_951804385.1 Trifolium dubium
TTATATGCACAGGGGCGGTCGGGTCCGGTTTATAAAATTGGAACCACGGAAATCCGACCCAACCAGTCTTACTTGCCTTTTTTTATTTTATTTAATTGCATATATTGTTGTTACAATAATACTAATACGATGTCGTTTCCCTCACAACTTTATATACAATTTCACGCTCATTCTCATTCTTTCCACAAAGAAACCCTAGCGCAGCCAGAGAGAGTGATCTCTAATCATCACCGCCGCTCCATCCACCGACGTCTCACAACTGTCCACCGTTGTCGAAGAACTCAAGGTATCATTCTCATCCATCTCTTATGTTTTTCTTTCGCTGTGTTCTTTTTCGTTCCCGTTTTCTTTGCAAGAGTGATATACCGTTTTGACATTATTTCATTCCTTTTAATCCTTCTCAAGACTTTGTATTTGACTATTGTCATTGTTCTTCACTCGATTTTCAGGATTTTTCATGTTACTATTTAACTAATATTATTGTTTTTTTTCTCAGTTAGGGTTTGAGATTCTTCAATCTCTCAGTTGCATTTTCAGATATGTGGTGACTGGTGAGACTTGAGAGGTAGACCATTTAAATCCCTTAATTTTATTATACCATCATTATTTTATTGGATCTATGAGATATTAGTGTTGTTGTTTCTATTTCTTCTTTTTAGTCTATGTTTCTGTCATGTTCAAAGTGTTTAGTTTTCATATGTATGCAATGTTATGCATAAAATATAGTTATATTTCATCGATTTTCCTTTGTGTTGCACATCTTTCTTCATTTATCTATTGGATGAACCAATGTCCTTCTTATTTTGTACCATTGTCAAACATTATTTTGTTCTTCGAGGATGAAGATTGAATAAGTTTCTTAAAATATGTTTAAACTATTGGTGGATGTCTTGGTGGTAATTTGTTTTTGCTGAAGTTGAATATGTTTATTTATATGATTTTTTGAGATCCAAAATCCTTTATTGTGGTGTTTGATTATGTGAATCAGAGTATTTAATCTATATAGTAGAGATGGAGTATGGTTGAAATAGATGTGGAAAAGAGATGTAAAGTAAGACCACTGTAAGTGTATTCAAGTCTATGTCTTGGTATTAGTGTTTTTCCCTTATTAATTTTTTCCTTTCAAGTTAGTGTTTTTAATGTTATTATTTTACTAATATTATTGCTTATTTTGATTAAGTTTTGAAAATTTCTTAAAAATCAAGTTTTGAGAATGTCTTAGAAAGATGGAACAAGGAGAAGGAAGTAGTATGCAAGAAGGACGTAGGCAAGGAGTTGTATCTCAAGGAGGACATAATAGCAAAGAAGTTGAAGGGCAAGGAAGAGGTATGTTATTCTAATTTTTAGTTGTGTTCTTAAAATTCATGTGTACTCAAGTAAGATTTAGTTTGTAATTCTTGAGTTATATGCTTAAAACTCATGTGTATTGAAGTATGTTTTATGTGGCTTAAAGTATATTCAAGTATAGTAACTTATCTTTTTTTAAAACTCATTGTTCGAGTGTATAATTAATATGCAAGTATATTAAACTGATTATAACTTAGTTGCTGCGTCTTTTCTGTTTATGCTTACTATGCAAGTGTATTTTTAAAACTGAAACTGAATGTCTTTTTAAAACCGCAACTAAATAATCTCTTAAAAATGAAACTGAATAATGTTAACCAACATTTTAATAACTGATATTGAATAGAATAATTAACTGAACCTAATTATGATTTTGAATGGATACATTATTTCAGTGAGGGTACAACCTACTCAAAGCACACTTATTTTAGATTTAACTGAACCTCAAGCTTCTGTGCCTGTAACAACTTCAGCCGCTGAAACAATAGCTACTAATCTAGTTAATAGAAAAAGAAAAGCTGATGCAAATGGTCCTAGGAAAACATCTAAAGTCTGGTTGCATTTTAATAAAATACCTACAGAAGATCTTGAAAACCAATTAGCTACTTGTAGAGCCTGTCACAAAAAGTACCGTTGTAGCACTCAGAGACATGGCACCACTAACATGCTAAATCACATAATTAAATGCCCTAGAAGACCACTTTATGAGGCAAATGATCCCAACCAATCAGTCATTACATTTCCAACTGTAGAGAGATCTGGTTTGGTTCCCATTAGCACCAAATATAACTATTCTGCTTGTAGAAAGGCAGTATCTATGTTTGTGATTTTAGATGAACAACCTTTCAAGGTGGTCGATGGTGAAGGATTTAAGAATTTATGTCTAACTTTTCAGCCCCAATTTGATATCCCTTCTAGGCGAACAATAGCTAGAGATTATTTTAAGTTCTTTATTGATGAAAAACAAAGACTAAAAGCTTTCTTTAAGTCTGATTGCAATAGAGTGGCACTCACAACCGACTGTTGGACCTCAATCCAAAACTTGAACAACATAGTTATTACAGCACACTTTGTGGACAATGATTGGACTTATCAGAAAAGGATAATAAGCTTAATAACAATTCCTGACCACAAGGGTGACACTATAGCTAGGAAGATTGAATAAGCTTTAAGGGAGTGGGGGATTAGGAAAGTGTCATCAATAACCGTAGATAATGCATCAGCTAATGATGTAGCTGTTGGGTTCTTGAAGAAAAAGATTAAAACTATGAATGGGTTGATGGAAGATGGGTCCTTTTTTCATATGAGGTGTAATGCACACATATTGAATTTGATCGTGAGTGATGGTTTGAAAGAGAATGACTTGTCAATCTCAAGCATTAGAAATGCAGTTAGGTTTGTGAAATCTGCAACTGGAAGGGGTAAGATTTTCAAGGAATGCATTCAACATGCTGGAATAACTTGTAAAAAATGTGTATCTCTTGATATGCCAACTCGTTGGAACTCGACATACTTGATGCTAGAATCTGCAGAGAAGTTTGAGTTGGCATTTGAAAAGCTTGAAGAAGAAGATTCGAATTATAGGGAGTATTTTGGTGAGGCTGGTCCCCCTATTCATTATGATTGGGAAATTGGTAGGGCTTTTGCAATTTTTTTAAAGTTATTCTATGAAGCCACTTTGATGTTTTCATCCTCACAAGAAGTCAGCATACATGCATCGTTTGACTAAATTGTTGATATACATTTTGAGTTGCAAGAGGCTTGTTTGGATTTAAACTCTGTTTTTGCAAGTGTGGGTAAAGAAATGTTGGCAAAGTATGTCAAATATTGGGGTAGTGCTAGAAACATGAACAAGTTGATCTATTTTGGTGTTATTTTGGATCCACAATTCAACATGAGACTTGTTAAGTTTAAATTTAATGCCATGTATGGTGCTGATTTAGTTGCTTCTATCGAGGGTGATTTGACAAAGTTGTACAATTAGTATAAGCAAGAGTATGATAAGTCAATTCGACCAAGTCCTATTGTCGTTGACACAATTTTACCTGTTGTCCGTTCTTCACGTAAGTCAAAGGGGAAAAATTTTGACACACATTTGGAAGAAATAGATGGAATTAATGAGAACAATGAGCTACAAACATATCTTTCTATGAAGTGTGAAAAAAAAAAGTGATACGTGTGATCTTTTGAGTTGGTGGAAACTTAATACAGTCACATACTCTGTTTTGTCTATTATGGCCAAAGACATTCTTGCTATACCGGTGTCAATTGTGGCTTTTGAAAGTGCATTCAGCACGGGCGGTAGAGTTATTGAACCCTTTAGGAGCTCTTTGAAGCCGGAAATGGCTAAGACACTAATCTGTGCACAATAGTAGTTGAAGCCTTCCATGACCTGTTATAAAGATGTTGTTCTTGTGGAAGAAGCTGAGCTTTCTGATGAAATTATAGCAGGTAATTGATACTTTTATTAACTGTTCTCTATTAATTGAATCCTTTATTAATTGATATTACTCATGAATTGTCTATTTTATTATTTAACAGAATTTGAAAGTTTATCTATTGGAGGAGGAAGTGCAAATGCATTTGCAGCTGCAATGGATGCACAACCATCTGTTGATGGTGGTGCTTGATGACATTAGATGTATGTTTTTTATCTTTCTACTTGTAGTTTTTTAGTTGTGCTTGTATTCTGATTTATTCTGGCTTTTCCATTGGCTTTGTTGTGTTTGACATTTACAGGTGCATCTTTTTTGAATTTTTTGGGGTCGTACATGACTCATTCCAAATAGTTTCAGCTCATTAAACTATTTGGAATCACCTATTATTTGACTCTATGATATATATGGAAAAAATATTTTGGAATCGCCTATGAATCACCAAATAGTTTCAGCTACTGCTAGGGGTTCAGATTCATAGGTCTGCTCTTATATTAGTAAGCATTCTTTTTAATTTGTTTACCTTTTGTATTTAGTAATGATAAGCTACTTTTGTCTCATCCATAAATTACAGCCATTAATCACATCTTCAGTGGAGAATGATGGAGAGTAAGAAGTGAGCTAGATGGGAATGAAAGGGGTTGCAGATTTGTAGTGCATGCTGCTGAAGCAAAGCATCTAGGAGTAAAAGTGGTTTGTCTAATCTAAACTTATTTATTTCTTATTGCAACATAAATGAGAAGACCACTCCTTATATATCTTAAACTATCATTTTTTGCTAAGTGTTTGTGCAATGAAGTATTGAGCACTAACACATAAAAAATAAGTACATAGCATAAGATTTGAAAAAAAAAATGGTACATGAAATTACAAAGCTGTGGTGAATGGTGATAGCAATTGATTTTGGTAACCACGCTTCCTACAAAATAGCAGTAGGCTCTATGTGGAGATATCTTGTATTTACTTGAGTCTATTTTGTTAGAATCTTTAAAGCTTAATTTATTTATTTTTGCTTTGATTGGTTATGTTGTTAGTATGGCATAAAAGGAATTAATTAATTCTGTTGTTATATTTTTTTTTCTTTGATTGGTTCTCTTGTGATTGATTTACAAAACAATGTTGAAGTGATGATTTAGAGTCTTGATGTACTTCCTGTGAGGAAGGTGATTATCATTATCACCATGCATCTAAATTGGTTTAGGTGATGAAATGTAACCCATTTAATTCATTTTATACATTTTTCTCTCTACTATCTCTTAGTTTTATAATCAAAACATTTGGAGAGGTTCTCATTTTTATGTTTGATATTTTACTGATTGAATGTAATAATTAATGTCACAGCTTGTTGATTGAATGCAAGATGAAGATGAATCCCCGGGCGTGTTGCTTCTTGAAGTGGTGGCTTTGTAATAATTATGTATTATTAGTAGTTGTTATTGAGAATGAGTCAAGAAACCATGTAATGTAATATTATCTATTTACATGTAACCAAAACTTAGCATGGTTATATGTTTATTAATGCAGTCACTGTTAGTTGAAACTATCAACCATTTATTCTTGATAGTTGAATTTATACTTATAAAACTCTTAATGCAACCAAGTATAAAAGAGAAGAATAAAAAAAGAGAATTGAACCAGAATTGACCCATTAAACAATAAACAAAAAAAAGCCCAATATGTGGCTGAATAGTCCCGATAAACAAAAAAAAACAAAAAATAAATAATTGGCCAAAATTGATAATCAAACAAAAAAAATGGGCCATAACTGATCAAACCTGTATGAAACCACCCGCCTAACCCGAAACCGAATGACCCGAACACGGACAACCCGAACTACAAGAAGGGGTCAGTTTGGGCCAGTATTCCTCACCCGCGGTTTGGGCCAGTTTGATGTTTTGGGCCCATACCGACCCAATGTCCACCCCTATTTGGGGGTAGCTATTCCGAACTGGACCAAGTCCCAATAAAGCTAGCAAGACATTTACGTCATAAGACCAATATTGCTCTCCGTCATCCAAGCAAATTGTATCGTCCTCACTACAAGAAAACAAGTGCTTTGCGAGGAATTATTTTCTAGAAACAATATTAAATTTTCTCACAAAAACAGTGTTTCCGAGGAACCTTGCGAGAAAACCATCTTCTCGGATAAACCCTGGTCGCAAATCCATTTTCCGAGGAATATTGCGAGGAAATTAATTTTTCGAGGAAACTTTTCCTCGGAAAGTAGATGTATGAATTATAGAAGCCTAACACGCTGAAAAAGTGAAGGGACATTAGTTTGCGAGGAATACCCAATCTTGTCTGACATGATTTGACATTGTTTTCCGAGGAAAGTTTCCTCGCAACTCAAATTTAAAATAACTAAAACAAAGCAATTGTCTCCAGAATAGGTGAAATATTGTTGATGATGGTTATGAATTCTGATAACCCTCTTCCACCGCTACAAAAATCAAAAATCAAAATCAAAATCAAATCCAGATCTGAAATAAACTAAATGCAGTGTGAAAAAAACACGCAGTGTGAAAAAAACAAGCAGTGTGAAAAAATCAAAACTAGATCGAAATCAAAACCTTCTGAATTTCATAAATAAACATGCAGTGTGAAAAAAATTAAATGGAACCAGATCTGAAAAAAATTAAATCAAAACGAAGTTTAGAATTTCATAAACATATACATAGTGTGAATCCGGATCCAGAAGAACTAGATCTAGAAAAAAACTCTTGATGAGTGAAGATCATACCTCTTTAACCAGATCTAGAAGAACCAACAAATGCACTTCAATTGTTCTACCAAATGGATACAATCGTTGGATGTTTGATGCCAATGAAAATGTTCTATCACAATCAAATTTCAGATCTGAAGCTTGCTTTCTTTGTCCTTCAATGGACTGCAAAACGTTTTGAGAAGAAATAAAATATTTGAGAGAGAAAGTGAGTGAAGAAATAAAATTTTGTCCTTCAGAAAATTTGTCCTTCAAATTTCTCTGTTAAGTTTTGAGAAGAAAGAAACAATTTGAGAAAGAGAAAGTGAATGGAGAATGAAACAGCAAACAAGCAAAAAAAAATATGGGAGAAATGTTTTGAATGAAAAATAATTCATATGACATATGGTTGTGAAGTTTGGAATGTTATGTGCAAAAGGTGCGTACCGAGAAAATTTTCTCACAATGTTCCTCACAAACTCCTTTGAGAGTGAAACAACCAATTTGTTGTCAGACATGTTGTTGTCAGATTAATACATTTTGCGAGGAAACATTCCTCGAAAAGAGCAAACATTGTCTACAACATATAAATTACCTCCATCCATATTTTAACACTTATTTTTTCTCTCTTCAATAAAATATGTGATTTAATTAATAAGTAGACATACTGAAAAATGCTAGGAGGTACGACAAAAACATGGACGACTGAAGCACGATGTATATAATATATATGTGGCACAATCTCTTCACTTTCTACCTATCATGTATTCCAATAAATCACATATCCAATGGTTTGTAGTTATTCATTCATTGTCGTACATGATTTTATCATGTCATATAGCATACCTCTAGACATACTAGAGTTTAAACCTCAGTCCCTACTAAACTCACGAGGAGGAATGACTTGTGTAAATTTTAATTGTGTATATTATAAAAAAAATAGTGATAGAGATATCACAGAGATGGATTTACATTATCTTTTGTAAGAAGAATTTATCCTAATTGATTTGTTTGATAGTTAATACAATAGGTTTTCTTAGAATCTAAGAAAAAACACAAGCAAACAAGCATTGATACCAAACGCAAGCTGCCTCAATTGTGCAATATTATGAAGTCATTGATTTCTTCTTCACCAAGAATATAATCACAAAAAAAAGTACCAACGTTCCTCTTAAGTCTCAATGCAGTATATTGCATAAAAGAGTTTATGTGAATGTTGATCATAACAATATATAAAGGTAACCAAAACACAAACTTAGCTTGGGGTTTACTACAAACTTAGCACCGTCTCCCACACACAGGTTTCATTTTCTTTTTCTTCCTAATTTCATTCGAATTATGGGCCTTAGCCCAAAATGACATAATATTGTTTGATTATATATGCATAATAATCAATTAATTATGCACTTTTGTCAAACTAAATATTATTACTGAATTATAAACCAATTTTCATAAGTAATTTTATTCCCTGCAAAATTTATCTTTGAATTTTAGTTTTACAATATCTCAGTCAGCTTTTAGTCGATCTCAACTATTATGTCAATTTATGTGTCTTCTTCAATTTTTTAATAAGGATATTTATAATATTGAGCATGTTTATAATAATTATTATTATTAGTCTACTTATGTGTAACTTTTAGTCTCACAACAAATTTCTTTTTTTTGTTGTTGTGTTGTCTACTTATGTATATAATGTATTTTCAAAGTTTGGTAGCATTATTTTAAATTGGGTCTCAATTTATTTAATTTTGATTTTCTAGGAACTAAACTTACGTATAGAAATATATTATAAGACTAATTAAAAGTTTGAAATTTTTTATAGAGACTATATTATAAAGACTAAAAATATATTTTAACCCTTATATTATGTTATAGTAAGATCGACAATAAGTGTAAAATCTATTTTGATGACTCTATAAAGTTTACTATATATCCAATCATTTTCACCTACCTTAAATTTTGAATTCCACCAACATACCCATGCATGTAGACGTGAACACAGAAGATGTCCCTAGATTATTATTATTATTATTATTATTATTATTATTATTATTATTATTATTATTATTATTATTATTATTATTATTAACAAATTAATATCACGTGGTCACATTATCATATTAATTTGTTTAATTGCAATTTCAGAAGCTCATATACATAGTGAACATTTGTTTCTATCATTGATATCTCAAGCCAATTATGTCAAAACGAAGCTCAAGGGGGAAAAGTGTTCCATTGCTCAAGCTTTTCTCATTTGCTGACTTCTATGATTATGTGTTAATGGCCGTTGGATCTGTTGGGGCATGCATTCATGGTGCATCTGTGCCGGTTTTCTTTATCTTCTTTGGAAAAATTATTAATGTCATAGGATTGGCTTACCTTTATCCTAAAGAAGCTACTCACCAAGTTGCCAAGGTTTGTTTTTAATTATTTTCATAAATAAAATAATTAAGTTAAGAACTTTCATGTGTTGTCCTCTTCCTATGTGTTTTCCATGAGGACAATATGTTAAGTTTTATTTACCTAAATAGACGTGTAATAATGGTTTACTACAAAATACAAATATGGAGTAAAGTATTAAGCACTTCTATAGACTTCGGATTTATATATAAGAGTACACCGGTTTAATTTGATTCATATTATATGGAGTTAGGTGTTAATTTTTTTTGGTTACAAGTTAGGTATTAATTAACACTTCTATAGAATATGAAGTTACGTATTTAGGAACAGTTAAATTTGATTTATTATATATAGTGTGTATGATATTTTAGGTTCTATTTTCATTGACTTTATTATTATAAACAAATATATATATATAAGCAACAAAAAATACATGTTTAGTGATTTTTTTTTTACTCTAAAAGATAAATTGTTACTCCCACTAAAAATTGATCCATAGACTTTCCCATATCCAACTCATATATCTCTCATCACATCCTACTTGAACTATCTTACAGAGACACATGTTTAGTGATCTCAAATAGTATAAACAAAATTCAACTTTTTGATATAAAAAAAAAAGTCAACTAACTTTGTCATATTTAATGTGTTTTAATTAATTTAAATTTAAAAATCATTTCTAAAATGTGTTTTAATTAATTTAAATTTTATTTTTACTCATTTAATATTTATGAAAGAAGTACTTATTTTAAAGGAGTCATGTTTTTTTTAAGGTGACAACTTGTGTACCCCTACAAGATTTAGGGGTATATACCCCCAACCACTATAAAAAGTTTTAAGCGATATAATTTTTTATAAAATACACCGTTGGATTGAAAGTTTATATCATATAGATTATTTGTGTAAAATTTTAGACAAATCTAAAACCATTTGATATGTTATCGAGACACATAAAGATTAACGGTGTTTAAGAAATTACATAAACTGTTAATTTTGATGCGTCTCAATAACATATCAAATGATTTTAGATTTGTCTGAAATTTTACACAAATGATCTATATGATATAAACTTTTAATCCAACGGTGTATTTTATAAAAATTTATAGCGGTTAAATTTTTTTTTAGTGATTGGGGGTAAATATCCCCAAATCTTGAAGGGGTAAACAAGAAAAAGCCTTTTTTTAATTATTGTTATTATTATTAAATTGAAGGAAGTACTTCGTATTTATGATTGTGATAAATACATCAATAATTAATAAAGGTAATAAAATTGTGCTCGTATATGTTGACAAATTGTGCTTATTATAATGTTCACAAGTGTAAATTAGTTATGAGTTACACCCTCTGTCCTAAGTGGAAAAATCACACTTATTAAAAAAACTAAATTATGAGAATTTAAATTGTGGTTTTGTTGGATTTTTCTTGAAATAAGTTGTATGCAAATATGTAAAAGCTATTTTTATTGGTTGTTGTTTATTGAGAAAATGAGAGAGACAAAAAATTAAATGCAATTTACATTTAATTTTATGAGAATAAGTAAAAAGACATTCTTGAAAATGATTTTTTCCTTATACTCCTTCCGTCTCAAAATGATTGTCGTTTAAGGTTTATGCACAAGTTTTAAGGAAATGATTAGTTGTGTTGATTTTAATGGTAAAATTTGTATGATTTACTATAATATCCTCATTAATTATAGTTAGTGGAGTAGTTAAGCGAGATGAAATTTACTCCCTCCGTCCCATTATATAAGCACTTTTACTACAAAAGTCTAATCCCAAAATGTAAGCCCCTTTACAATTTACTAGGTACATTTATTACTTTTTTGCTTACACATACCCTAATTATTATTACTAAGTTGCATTGTAATACAAAAATTGTAAAGGGGCTTATATTTTAGGACTAGACTTTTGTAGTAAAAGTGCTTATATAATGGGACGGAGGGAGTAATAAATAAGGGTATAATAAAGGAAAAAAGTAATAAATGTTGCATTGATATTCTAAAGTGACAATTATTTTGGGACAAATAAAAAATGCTAAAAAAACAATTATTTTGAGACGGAAGGAGTAATTTAAGATAAAAAATTATTTTTTTTCTTATAATTTAGGACAAGAGTGAGTACGTACTATGAACATTATTGTTAATTATTTAAAGTGTGCAAGTTTAGTCATTATAATAACTAAACATTATATTATTTTTTAGTATTTATATAGTTACGCCCAAAATAATCGTGCTTTTTTTTTTTATTTATAATTTATTTTTGGTCAAGTGAAACAAAGAAGTTTTATTTATAATTTCTACTTATTAATAATAATCGTACTCTTAAAGGATAGATAAATTAAATTATTATTAATTTAATGGTTTAATTTGTGATTTGTGCAGTATGCGTTGGATTTTGTGTATCTAAGTATTGTAATATTGTTTTCATCATGGGCAGGTATGAATTTATTAGAAAAAAACTTCAAACATAATACTCCTACTCAAGTAATTAAAATTAAAATATTTGAATATATGTTGATTATTCAATCCACAGAGGTGGCTTGTTGGATGCATACCGGAGAACGTCAAGTAGCAAAGATGAGAATGGCATATTTAAGGTCAATGTTAAATCAAGATATAAGTCTTTTTGATACCGAGGCTTCAACTGGAGATGTTATTTCTTCTATTACAAGTGATATCATTGTTGTTCAAGAAGCATTATCTGAGAAGGTATTATATGTATAATAATTTTTTTTAATTACAAATAAATATATTAAAAGGTTAATTACAGTTTTGACAGAAGGTTAATTACATTTTATCCCTTGTAAAATAGGATTATGCGTTTTACCCCCTAGTCAAATCAACCATAATATAATTTGCGGCGGTTTAAAATCCTCGTTAAAATTATATTTTGCTGTAATTTTTTTTGTGATGGTTTAAACAATTAAAAATTTACAATCATATAAGAAACACAATTTTTTTTGACTAAAATAAAGGATATTTATTATTTAAATCGATAAAGTACATTGATACTATACAAATTTAAAATAAGAAGAAAAAAAACAAAAATAATATAACTGCGAACAAATTCACAGCATCTATGTTAATAGTATAAAACCAAAGTCATTGATTAAATCTACTGCAAATCCAAATTAATCCTTAAACTACCTAAAACAAATGAACATCACATCAAAACGATAAAACAAAATATACTGCACAAAGACGGAAAAACAATATACCGTACCTATAAGCTAATTATAAATTAGGAAAATGTTAAACATTTCTTCAGAGTAATAGTTAAGAAAATAAAAGTGGTAAATAAAAGGCAAAATTATACCATTGATCCTTTATGTTTTTCATTTGTAATAAATTGGTCATTTATCTTTCATTTATAACAAATTGGTTCAATATCTTTTTGATTTGTAACAAATTGATCATTTATCTTCTTTTTTTTTGTAACAAATTGGTCCATTATCTTTTTCATTTGTAACAAATTGATTTTTTATCTTTACTAAATGGAAAATAAATGACCAATTTATTATAAATATAAAAGATAAATGACTAATATTAAAATTTTGCTTAAATAAAATGGAACTTATAATTCTATTTTTTTAAGATCAATAAAACATTATTTTCAATGTAAATATTAGTACTTCTTTATATAACCTTAAACTATTGCCGCGAGGTCCCCGTAGGATAGCTCAAGTGGTAAGAGTTGGGGGACATTTGGGTTGGGTAAGGGAAATCCAGGGTTCGATCCCTGGTAGGAGTAATTTATATTTCCGATGTACCAAAAAAAAACTAGTGCCGCGAGGGCACGCACAAAATAGCCTTACTCCCTTCGATTGGAATGCTACTGTACTGTTTTAGATTCCATTTCAAAATTAACACAATCATGCTCAACCTGCCTCGCATTGTTACAATCATCCAACTTCGATTTTACTCTCATTATTATATCACCATGGTATTTGATTCGTCTCCAATGGTTCCTCATTTTCCCCCTTGTAAGACATGCCATCCGTTTTCAATTTCCCTACCGCACACAGCACACAAAAGAGGCCAAAATCTATCTTGTGGTTACAAGTTAGTATAACATAACTTCACTTAAAATTGATATGCATTTATATATGATGGGCACTTTTTTTGTTTTGGTCAGTCAGGGACTAATGGCTAAAATTTCACCTTTTAAAAGTGAATAAGTGGGCGTACAGTGTTTGAACTCATTTCTGTGCACTTTAAGTGCAATGTCAAACTCAAACTTACTAATTGATTGATACATTTACAGGTTGGGAACTTTATGCACTACATAAGCCGATTTATAGCGGGATTTATCATCGGCTTTTTCAGAGTTTGGCAGATCAGTATAGTGACACTTGCTATTGTTCCTTTGATTGCTATTGCTGGAGGTTCTTATGCATATGTCACATTCGGGCTTATTGCAAAAGTTCGTAAATCATATCTAAGGGCAGGTGAAATCGCTCAGGAGGTGATAGGAAATGTCAGAACTGTACAAGCATTTGGAGGAGAACAAAGAGCAGTGATATCATACAAAGTGGCTCTAAGGAAAACATATAAGAACGGTCGAAAAGCAGGTTTAGCAAAGGGTCTAGGACTAGGCTCTATGCATTGTGTCCTTTTTCTATCATGGGCTCTGCTTGTTTGGTTTACCAGCATTATTGTTCACAAGGGCATCGCCAATGGTGGAGTTGCTTTCACTACCATGCTCAATGTGGTTATCTCTGGCCTGTAAGTCTTTGTTTTCGCGGTGATTTGAAATGGATATGGGGTAGCTGATATTGTTAATTGCATGTTAAAAGTTTAGGGTTTAGTAAAATTTCATGATACAATGATAGTAGTATAAAACTAGTTTAGAGAAACGATTGCTGATGTGGAATATATGGTTACAAGTTAGTTAAGTTAGTTATCAGTTTTCCCTTGGAATTAACCTCCAGTTTACAAGATTGTAAGTCGTATAATATTACACACTAAAATTGGTTAAGAATTCTATTCAAAGTGAGAAACTACAGAGAGGTGTTGTTTTGGTGAGATTTAAGTGTAATTTGGATCAGGGGATTGTGTGTAAAAATTGTCAAAGAACTTGAGTAAAATTGGACTGAAGTTGTGCTTAGTATAGGAGACGAAGTCATCATTTGCCCGAACTCCGTCATCAAGTTCTTATAGAGTTATAGTGTGTTTGGAATCATGTTGGGGTGACCAACCTGTCCCAAACTCCCAATTGCATATTTCATTGTGAATTTCAAAAGCTACAAAATGAAGTGGTGGCTAAATTTGGCTTCTCACTGTGGAAATCATTTTTTTCTAACCATGCCTAGAGTTTTTTGTTAATTTTACTGAATTAGTTTTATTCTTTTGATATTGTTTTGGTTTAATGCACAATCTAACTTATTTTATTTAAGTGGTTTTCTAAAGGGTCAAAGTTGCATTGTATTTCTTTGCTTCCCATAACAATGATATTTTGCTTCTCACTTCTCAGGTCACTCGGGCAGGCAACACCGGATATTTCTGCATTTATCAGAGCAAAGACAGCAGCTTATCCCATTTTTGAGATGATAGAGAGAGACACAGTTAGCAAAAATACAAAAGATTGTCGAAAATTAAAAACAATTGACGGTCACATACAATTTATTAATGTCTGTTTCAGTTACCCATCTCGCCCTGATGTTGTTATTTTCAACAATCTGTATCTTGAGATTCCTTCAGGTAAAGTTTTGGCACTTGTAGGAGGGAGTGGTTCAGGAAAAAGTACAGTTATATCATTAATTGAGCGTTTCTACGAACCAATTTCTGGTCAAGTTCTATTAGATAGGAATGATATTAAGGAACTTGATCTTAAATGGCTTAGACATCAAATAGGACTAGTTAATCAAGAGCCTGCACTTTTTGCTACAAGCATAAGGGAGAATATATTGTATGGTAAAAATGATGCCACTCTTGAAGAACTAAACCGTGCTTTGGAACTTTCTGATGCTCTCTCATTCATCAACAATCTTCCTGATGGATTAGATACTCAGGTAATAATGCTTCAACAACATTTGAACATAAACCAATTACCAAAATGTTTCTTAATCATTTGCAACAATTTGAAAAATAGTTTGTGGTTGCGATTAATAAGTGCGTGCATTACATAATAAGGGTTAGAAAATAAGTTTCATAGCTCAAAAGTTAAAATTTGATAATTCTTTTGCTTCAAAAGATGATACTAAATTTCTTTTGTAGGTTGGTGAGAGAGGAATACAATTATCAGGTGGACAGAAGCAGAGAATTGCAATATCTCGTGCTATAGTTAAAAATCCATCAATTCTTTTATTAGATGAAGCAACTAGTGCTCTTGATGCAGAGTCTGAGAAAAGTGTACAAGAAGCTCTTGATCGTGTCATGATTGGTAGAACAACTGTGATAGTGGCACATAGACTTTCAACCATTAGGAATGCTGATATAATAGTTGTTGTTGAAGGAGGGAGCATTGTGGAAACTGGAAATCATGAGGAGCTCATTTCCAACTCAAATAGTGTTTATGTATCTCTTGTTCAAGGCAGCCATTCTCCGGATCTTTGCTCGGGACAGTCATCAAGGTGTTTCATTCTCATCCATAATTACAATTAACATAATTGAAATTAGGGTCCTAAGTCGTAGTTGTGATCGTGTCAAGATTCTTGATATAGAGCAGAATCACAGTCAATTCAGTAGCAACTGGCGCAACCTCAAGTAGGGTTGCGGAGCTGTGACCCAAAATGCAATAATACACATTTTTTAAATCCCTGACTAAAATTGCTCCACCTTATCAAGATATGGTATTTAAACAAAGTTCATGCAAAACAAGGATACTTAATGCAATAAATATGTATAGCAAGGTCCACCGCTTGCATTTGCAGTTGCAAAAGACTTATTCCATGCCTTAAATTAAACCTATATCTCTTAGGACCTGTTTGGGTTGACTTAATTGAGTTTATCTTTTGGCATAAGCACTTGTAAAACTGTATGGGAGAGTTTACAGAAGCTGCTTATGACATGTTCATCGGCTGTTTTCAGTTTATTGCCATAAGCTCTCTAGGATAGTTTATGGAAACAACTTATAGCTTAAATGAAAACAATGTCATTATTTTATCTTTTGTTATAGAAATACTTATACATAAGTACGTATATGATAATCATTATGCATTAAGCACTTAAGTTGTTTATACTCAAGTCATTATTTGATGTTTATTTATTTTGAAATCTATGCATATCCAAGTGATTAACATAAATCATGGTACATTAAATTCAAACTTATGTAGCTATAGTTGAGGTAGATAATTAAATGAGTTCACATACAATCCTTCCTACCAACGTTTAGATATCATATCACACTTATGTATGTATATATGTTTTTAATTGTAGCATAAAGAACTCAGTAGAAACATCCCATACACCAACTGTTGGAAGTAGTTTTCGTAGTAGTTTTCGTTCAGATAAAGACTCTACTGGCAATGCATGTGTTGACGAAGCAGGAAGTTTTGAAAAGCCTAGGCATGTTTCATTAGTAAGATTATATTCAATGATTGGTCCTTATTGGTCTTATGGAGTTTTCGGAACCTTAGCCGCTTTTACTACTGGTGCTCTTATGCCACTTTTTGCTCTTGGAATCTCTCATGCTCTTGTATCATATTATTTGGAATGGGATAACACACGCCATGAAGTGAAAAAAATTGTTTTCCTCTTTTGTGGAGCAGCAATTGCAGCTATCACTGCCTATACCATTGAACATCTTTCTTTTGGAATCATGGGAGAACGACTTACCCTTCGTGTTAGGCAAATTATGTTTTCTGGTAATTCTGATTAACTTCCTTATTACACTTATGTGTTTGTTATCCTATGACATGTTTCCTTTGAACTTCGTTTTTATTTTGGACAACAAAGCTTCTACTTTGTTTCGTGGACAAATTCTTGAAAATAGTTTGAAGTTTTAATGACGACAAACTTATCTTTTTTCGGATTAGATGCTTATTTCCTCCACGTCTTCACAACTAAGATGGTTGTGCTGGTTCGACAAAAGTAGGGGGGTTATGTGCCTTAATTTCATATTTGTTTATTCTTGTTTTTGTCGAACTGACATACACATGTCAGTTCATTGTCTCATTGGTAAGGATAAGGAGGATTATCCTATCACGTTGATGGGCACATGATAACAAACAACATAAATTTCTTTATAAAGATATATTATGTTTTTTAAAGTGTTCAACACATTGTCCTATTGATTCTAAATTATACAACAAGCTGAATAGTAGCATAAATATCATAGAATAAAGCTTGATGATCTTTCTTTCACTTAATTTTCTTTGTTCATCTAACTGCAGCTATTTTGAAGAATGAAATAGGTTGGTTTGATGATACGAGAAACTCAAGTACTATGCTTTCATCGCGTTTAGAGACTGATGCAACTTTGTTAAAAACTATAGTGGTGGACCGTTCTACAATTCTCTTGCAGAATGTTGGTCTAGTTGTTACTTCATTTATTATTGCATTCATTTTGAACTGGAGGATAACACTTGTTGTATTGGCAACATATCCTTTGATAATCAGTGGTCACATCGGAGAGGTAGTTTCCTCTTTCACTACCCTTAAACATTAAGAAATAATTAGTTAATTCTATATTTAAGTTATATAATTATCTCGAATTGTTTTTAGTTTTTGTACAAACTTTTCAGTCTCTATAAATTACAAAACTGTATGTTTTAGTCCCACTTTAGCGATTAAAGGCATATAATTTTGTAATTTGGCAACTGAAAAAAAAAGCATGTAAATGGTATAGAGTAAAAAATATGTAACCAACCAAGTGATTGAGCTCAAGTGGTTAATAAGTTCCACCTAAGGACGAATAGTTCAGGAGAACCCGTGTTCAATTTATTGATGGAACAATTCTTGGTCAAACTTTACTTACCTCCCAGTTGAACTTTATATTACCAGGGCCCCTTCGTCGGTAAACTCAAAAAAATATGTAACCCTTAGAAAATTATTGTGTGCCTAACTATCTTCATGCCATCATTTATTTCAGAAACTTTTCATGCAAGGATTTGGTGGCAACCTAAGCAAAGCATACCTAAAAGCAAACATGTTAGCTGGTGAGGCTGTTAGTAATATTAGGACTGTTGCTGCATTTTGTGCTGAAGAAAAGATTATTGATCTTTATGCTAATGAGCTTGTTGAGCCTTCCAAACGTTCGTTCAGACGAGGCCAAATTGCTGGCATATTTTATGGCATTTCTCAGTTCTTTATTTTCTCATCTTATGGCATAGCCTTGTGGTACAATCTCTAACTTCCTTAATTTCTCATTTACTATATTAAATTAAAGGAAAAATGTCTCATCCATCATAGATTTCCTTTATATATAACACTGACACTTTAGATTGAAGGCATGTTCGGTGTCCAACACATGTTGATGTGGTACATCCAATAATTCCATTTTCTGAAATTATTACCAGTGTCAGCAGGTTAGCATCTATGAAGCACTAACACACACCGGCCGGCCATGACACTGGTAATAATTTGAAAACATAAAATAAATGAATGTAACTATACGTGTTGGCATCGGACACTAGTTTAGTGTTGTGTTTGTGTCTGTGTCACTGTTTGATAGTTTCCTTTGTATTGAGACTTATATTTATGTACCTTTTGCAGGTATGGATCTGTGTTAGTTGAAAAGGAGCTTTCTACCTTTAAATCGATCATGAAGTCATTTATGGTTTTAATAGTAACGGCATTGGCTATGGGGGAAACTTTGGCACTTGCACCAGACCTTTTGAAAGGGAATCAAATGGTTTCATCAATTTTTGACATGATAGATAGAAAGTCAGGAATAATGCATAATGTTGGAGAAGAGTTGACGTCAGTGGAAGGAACAATTGAGCTAAGAAGGATCAATTTTAGCTATCCTTCAAGACCAAACATTGTTATTTTTGATAATTTCAATCTAAGAGTGCCTTCAAGGAAGAGTCTTGCCTTGGTGGGGCACAGTGGTTCTGGTAAAAGCTCAATAATCTCACTTATACTTAGATTTTATGATCCAACATCTGGGACGGTGATGATTGATGGTAAATTGTTTCAACAACTTATACCTTTACTGTTCGATATTTTGTAGTCACCATCTTGGTTCTAATTTGTGGTTGCGGTTACACTGAATTGTAATACCGCAAATGCAATAGTTGCAGCCGCAATTGCAGTTGCGATCAGTGGCGGATATATGTAGAATGCAATGGGGGCTGTTGTTTCCCCCCACAAAGTAGCAATGCCGTTGTAGAAAACTCTTAAACCTTTCCATTGATGATGCAATTGCAATTGTGAACCGTAATTTAGAACTATGGTAACCATAAATGTAAAACATTCTTTTAACAATGACTTATCAAATTTTTACAGGAAAAAACATCAAGGATATGGATTTGAAATCCCTGAGGAAGCACATTGGTCTAGTACAACAAGAACCAGTTCTATTTGCAACATCAATTTATAAAAACATTCTTTATGGAAAAGAAGAAGCATCTGAATCAGAAGTGATTGAAGCAGCAAAACTAGCCAATGCTCATAACTTCATAAGTGCACTTCCTGAAGGCTACTCAACCAAAGCAGGTGAGAGAGGAGTTCAACTATCTGGTGGCCAAAAACAAAGGGTAGCCATTGCAAGAGCTATTTTAAGAAATCCCAAAATATTACTTCTTGATGAAGCCACAAGTGCGCTCGACGTAGAATCGGAGCGTGTTGTACAACAAGCTTTAGACAAGTTGATGCAAAACAGAACAACAATTATTGTAGCACATAGGCTATCTACAATAATAAATGCAGATCAAATATCAGTTTTGCAGGATGGAAAGATAATTGAGAAAGGTACTCATTCAAGTCTTATGGAGAATACAGATGGAGCTTATTTCAAATTAGCCAGCCTACAACAACAGTCACATGTATATAATACATGAATATTATAGATCACATAACAAAATGGCTAACACTTTTTTAATACTTGATATACCATAGTTAAATGAAATGATTTTGTAACTATTGTAAAAATATACATTGAGACTCATAATAGATTACAACAAAATCCCTTTTCAAAGTAATTTGTTTCATGTTCATTCAAAAATGTGAAATTTAAAACACATTTGTATAACATTTATGTTGGGCTAAATAATTTAGTACAATGTTAAATATATTTTTCTTAGGAGGGATCAATTGACTCCAAGAATAAGTCTTCAGAATTACTTCAAATCTTGACATTTAATCTTAAATTGAATTAATGGTTAGGATTAATTACTACTGATCTCTATCATAAGCTTTATCTACTCCTTTTTCGGTTCTTCCTAAACAACCTAGCACAGGCAAAACAAAAATAAACGCCTCAGTAATTCATCCCTGCACACATATTAATATTATCTCCAGAATTTTTTTAATCATTGTCTCAACAAGAAAGGCATATTGAATAAATCAGAATATCATATGCAGCAGGTATATAGACCACTCACAAACCCTAAATAATATGAATCCACACATAATGAACCTACCTTTATGCATCAAAAAATTGGCTAATTAATTAGATGAATCATATATTCGATTAAATTTCTTGCATATTGAAGTTCTAAAGACAACACATTTCTCTAAAGTTCTACTAAAATCATTTTCTTATTTCTTCTACCAAGATCAATTAACATTATATCATTAAAGGCATAATGCATGTTTTGCAGGTGCGCCGTTTATTTTAGTTTGCCGTCTCATTGGTGCTAGGTTGTTTAGGAAGAAGGAGTAAAAAAAAAGCTTATGCTTGAGATTAGTTGTAATTAATCCTAACCATTATTTCATTTTAAGATTAAATATCAAGATTTGGAGTTACTCTAAAGACTTATTCTTTGAGTCAATTGATTTTTGGTCCTTATAAACATTTTCCCTTTTATTTTAGTCTTTCTTTACAATTTTCAAACTCTACAAAATACAAAACTATATTCCCTCCCTTCTAAAACTATTGTCATTTCAACTTTTTAGTTTTGTGGTTTTGTCCCAAAACTTTTGTCTTTTTTGGAAATCAGTGTAAAATTAATGTTAATTTATCATTTGTACTCTTATAAAAGTTAAAACATTAAATAAATATATTTTTTCTTTCTTAATAAAGAAGGGTTAAAAGAGATTTAACTTATCAATTTTTGTTGTTTCTTAATCCACGTGTATAACTCTAAAATACTAGTTTCGTAGTTTGTGGGAAATGAAAAGTAGGTGGTACATAGTCTAAAAACTAAATTCAAGATATTTAGGAGTACGAACAATAAAAATCAATCTTCAGTTCTTAGTTTTCGATTAACATACTCCCCTCAAATAAGTAATATGACCAAATAAGAGTAGTCAAACAAATAGTAGACACAATAAGGGAACATTAGGCTATTTAATAACAACACTTGTTCGAAAGAAAAAAAAAACATTAGATAACAACAGTCCTAAGAGTAACATTAGGCTATTTAAGTATTAATAGAGGCAACAATTTTTAATATGCAAGAAGATGCGGTTGTCTAGTTTATTTTGCTATGTCGTGAGAATGTGAGGAGATAATATAGTAAGCCCCTACCACCATTGTGTATTGTTACTTATCTTGTAGCGTATCCAGAAATTTTCATGGGTGGGGGTTAGAAAATAGTGTATTTTTCTGATAACAAACAACTCGCATCATATATCTTATTAATGTGAAAGTGTGAAACTCAATATCATTCAATCCAACTTGCTATATTTATACCTCTCTTAACCATTCAATCCAATGATTACAATTTACAGTGACAAAAAACTACACAATTACTGTGATAAAAAACTTGAAATACATAAAACTTTAATTAAATTTCAATTGTCTTCTGCAAGGCTTCATATTTCTCAAATAATCGATGATTTTTTCACTATCAACATTAATTATCAAACATGTCACTATCTATATATTTAACTAATTAAATATCTAATTCTTTTTTAAATAAAACACAAAACAAACATAAATATATATCTATAAATTTATATTTTTTGAAGAGAAAAAGAAAGATAAAAATAAAATTAAGTATAGTATCATACCTTTTGTGAGTGAATGCATTAATGGTAATAGACAAAACTAGTAGCATTTGAAGTAAAAAAATATCTGAATTTTAGGGAAGTAAAAGGAAGAGGAAGAGACAAAGAAAATATGAATTTAACTAGTATACTTCTGTCAATGTATGATTATTTTACACATGCATTCAATGATGTGTTGCATCGTCAATTAATGAATATAAAAATACATAAACTATCATATTTATTAATTGATGTAGCAATAGATTATTGAATGTATGTGTAAAATAATTATACACGACTGAATATATTAATTAAACTCTAAAAATATAAGTTTTTGACAAATGGTTAGTAAAAGACAAATGGTTAGTAGTACTAGTCAGTGATGGGGACTTAAATAAAATTAATGATGGGGGCTTAATATATTTATATAATTAGTATCAAAGAAATTATTTTCCTTTTGGCGGGGGCTTGAGCCCCCAATTGCCTATACTTGCATCTGCCCCTGTACTTATCGGATAAAGAATAGATCTGCTTGTTCAATTAGAAGTTCAGTTTGTTTATCACCAATTATAGGCACTATCTTTTCAAGTCTCAAAACTATTTAAAAGTACTGGATATATTAAAATAAAATTGTCAACTAATCGAGTGGCTACAAATTTCATCTTTAAAGTGAATAAGCGAAGTGTCTAGAGTTCGACATCCGACCCTGCATATAAAATATGATGTTCCTGCTAATTGAGCTAAGCTCTTGAAAATGATACACTCAAAAATTTATCACAAAATAATGACATAAATTTTCCATTATATTATTTTTAAATTACACATAAGTCAACTATTTGTCAAGAATGCAAGGAAGTAAGCCAGAACAAAATTATTCTACATGATCATAAAATTCAACCATCTGTGTATAAAGTATTAGGGTTTTTAACAAATTTTGACTACGGATTACAATCATTTTTCTCTATTCTTTTCTTTTTTTTCGTTTTTTTTTCTTTTCTGACTTTTCAACCCTTCTTTTATATTGTGGCTATTTCATGTATTTCTTATCCAAAGGCATGAGCATCAGTTGATTTTCAGAGTTAATACAAATATCAAATAATAACATAATTTCTATTTTATTTTTTAAAATTATCTACTCTATTACTTCATTTATACTCTTAAACTTAATTAAAAAAATTACAACAAGATAGGGTAACAAAAAAAAAGTCAATGTGAACACTCTGTATTCTAGAGTTTAGTTTGATATTGATACATTTAAGATAAAATTTTATATTGTCGTATTTTTATATTAATTTATATTAAAATAAATTTCAATTTTAAATGAATTTTAGTTTAAGGATTTTGGTTATCAACAATATAAATTAAGTACATAAAATTTTGACTTAATATAATTTTGATCTCTTATCTTCATTAAATCACAAAATTCGTTGCTCTATTTTAAAATCACAATTTAACTCCCTCGATTAAATTTTTAATTGACCTAATTCTAACTCTTTGAAAGTACAAGGTTGCAAGAAGCAACTATAACCACAAATCAACAACCTCAAGTAACAAAATGATGTATTAGTTAGATAGTTATCCTGGCCCTAGCATAAGTTGTGCCAAGAACAGGTAACAAAATGAATATCTAACTACCACCGTCCTAAATCTTTGGTCTTTTTTCTTTCTAATTTTGTCCCAAACTTTAATTATTTTAAAAAAAAATTCAAACTAGAATGATTGAATTAACTTATTAATATTTCTATACCAAAAAAAAACTTATTAATATTTATTTTTTCTTAATTCATGTGTAAATCTCTAACAGAATCAAAGCTTTGAAATGGAGGAGTAAATTTTACTAATGAATTTCTTAATTACTTTTTTTTTCATATATACATAATTATGTTTATAATATTATAAAAATAGGTTAGAAACTTTTAATAAAATGTAATTCAATAAAAAAATGTATCAAAAATTAATATTTAATCCATATTTTGTTGAAAAAATTGAAATATTTACAAGAGAAATTTCTATATGGTACGACCTCGTAAAATAATTCAAAATTTCAAAAGATTCATATATGAGTATTTTTTTTTTGGTAAGACATATATTAGTTAAATTAAAAGTATAAACTACAAGTCGTAATAAAAAATACCAGTATTTGACAAGTCGTAATTTATAGGTGCAAAAAATTTGTTTAAACCTTATTGTTATCCTCTAGTTTTTCTAAGGACAAAATTTAAGTTTTTCACATAAAATTTACTTTTTGTGGTTATAACAAACTTTAAAAAAATTATGAGTTTGAAGAAAATCATAACCTGTTATCTTTTTTTTTTCATCAATAAAATAGCTCATATTAGTCGTCCCTTTTCGGTTAAAATAAGTCTCATATTTTGTGATTTTTCATTATAGTAACATTCTGGACTATTTTTGTACGGACATATAGTAAATATTGAAATCAAGAGCATAACATAAGCAATGAACGATTCAAAAGGATAACAAAAATAACTTCAAAAGTAAGTCCAACCTTGGTTAATTCATAATATACTAGTTATAAAATATGAAATACAAAAATGAGATTACAAAATTGACCGCTTATTATATTATTAAAATATGAACCATCAAGGTGCCTCTATTCTAGCGAGCGAATAGTCACTGCGTTCGGCGGTGGATACCCTAGTCTTGACTAAAAAAATATTATTAAAATAAATATGACGTATAAAAAAAAAAAAAAGCATGTCATCTCTTCTATTTTTGATAATCAAGGCATGTCATCTTGGCAATACAGGTGGTGGTGGTGGGGGGAGTGGTTATGGTGCATAAGCTTTTTCCTTATGCACCGTGCATAAACAATAAAAATTATTTAATGCACCTCCTAAATTTCTAGTGCACCCCCAACCAAATTGCTTAGTGCACCCCTCCCCCAAATTTCTAGCGCACCCCCAATTTGGGAGATGCACTAAGCAATATAGTTGGGAGTGTACTAGAAATTTGGGAGGTACACTAAGCAATATGGGGTATTTATGCACGGTGCATAAGCATTGTGCCGGTGGTGGTGGCGGCTTGTATATGACCAAATAAGAGTAGAAACAAATATGACCAAATAAGAGTAGAAATGAACAGACACAATGAGGAACATTAGATAACAATAGTCCTAAGAGTAACATTAACTATTTCAAGATTAATCGAGACGACAATTTTCAAGTTCAAATAGAAGTTTAGGTTCGTAAAAATCGTTATCACTAGTTAATAGACACTCTCCTTTAACAGTGTTTAAGTAATGAAGATAATATTGAGTGTATCTTCATCAACTATAATTGTAAACCAACAACTCCAAGTAACAAAATGATGTATTAGTTGTTATCAAAAAACAAATGTATTAGTTAGTGACCCTGGCACAAGTTATGCAAACAGGTAACAAAATAACATAGTTTCGGTTATGGATATTCCAATACAAAACTCTCACGACAGAAAACTTCCATGGGTACACCGCTCTTAAATCAGATGCATAACAGAATCGGTTCAAAACATGTCTCACATATATCGCAATCACTCAACACGCGTATATAATATATCACCAGAAAGGGGAAAGCATGATTGAATCACAGACATTTGGTGTGCAAACAAGTCTAAAGAGTAAAGACTGTCTAACCAGTCACTAAACAAGAATAATAATTACCTATTGAACTTCAACTTTCTTTTCATCCATCCATCGAAATGCAAAGGAACATTTTAGATATTGATGGGTTCAACATTCAAGGAAGAGTCGAACCAATTACAAATCTACCATACGTAACCACACCAATGACACATGCATTTCGCAACAGATTAGCTACATGACTCAAACCTGCAACCTCTTAGTCACAAGGTAACAACTCCAACTAGACTGTTAAGGCATCAATGGTTAAAAAAAAACACTTGAACAATAAGATCTGTGTTTCTAAAATATTCTACCAGACATAACTTTATTCTTAAAAATAGCATAACAGTAGAGTACCACTTACAAAGGACACTGGACATGATCTCTAAACATAGTGAGAGAAAAGTTATGTGCTTCACTTGTTTAGGTTTAGACCCACATCACTTCAAGTACAAAAAACAGAAATATGCAACAAACAGGTCAACTTAATATCCCATGCACCATTGTTGATCAGCAACAAGCCTTTAGTGTATAGTGACAAGTAAAAATGGGCAAAACATGAGACTATCCACCCAGGCTAAATTGTTTACACACAAGACATACCTTCTAATGTAGTGCTGCATATATGAGCATATTTTTTGGAGATATTTAACAGAGGAAATGTTAACTACCTTGGCATCACATACTAAGTGCAATTACCAGCTGACAACAGAATAAAGGATTTAAAATTAATGCATACTATTATGATTTGCCCAAAATATGTTGATAAGAAAGAAGTTAGAATTGTAAGTAAAACTTCTGCATAAGCCTACTATGGTGATTTGAGTCCAACAAAAATATAGCTATAAACATATAAGGGGCTATATAGGGTCAATGTGAGAACATCAGTTAGTAAATACAAGATCAATGCAATCAATTGGGTATACCTTATACACATAAGGAGCAATTAGAATTCAAACCAAAATCATTGTTTTGTATGATGTTCTCAATACAATTGCTTTTATTAGAGTAATGTGTCAAGGTAGGTGTTTAATAGCTAGGTTTCAAATAATCCATAATCTCATCGAAACATGTGTATGAGCTTCCTTCAACACATAAACACTAAATATGTCCATAATAATTAACAAATAACTAGAAACATTGCATGTGAAACTATAAATCACATGTGAATATTTAGTATCTTGATAATAATGGGTTTTCTTTTCTCATGTTGCCAACTTGCAATATTTTAAGCATCTTTCTCCTTTACTCAGGAGTTCAAATAGCTGGAGGTGAAAGCGATGGCAGCATGAAGAGCTTATATCCTTTCTACTTTATTCTGATCATATCTTCAAGGAATATTCATAAGCATAATACCATATAACGAACCTCATGATTGAAAACAACAGGTGAGAAAAATAAACAAACGAATATATAAACTGAAAAGGAAACTCTTAAACATAACCAATGGAATGAAACCAATCAAAAGCAATAAATCTAAAATGAGAATAGAATTTAACAAAATGGAGAATAAAGGCATTGAGTTAAAAACTAAAAAGCACAAAGCAAAAACAGTTTCTAGCATACTGATCTTAGCCTCAAAATACAACTTTCCTAAAACCTTGAGGGTGTTTGAAAAAAGGTACCTATCTCCAAAGCAATGGTGGATAGAATATACATGTTGTTAAAGAAGTTAAAAAAACTAACCCACAAACAACCCTAAAACTCGATTTTTGATTTTCACCACTGTACTCACCCAACTTCTACACCTAATCAGAAATTCTTCAACTAAGTCCTTTCCTTACCCACCATCATCAATTCAGCTTAAAGGGTCCAATCCATTGAAGAGAAATTCTGGTTGCCCGAAAGCCACAAACAAACACAATGGATCTTTTTCATCACAATCATTTCTAAACCTTAACAGATTTATCTTTTTCTTCAGTTAAAACCTTAACAGTACCCACATCACCATCAATCTTTGCCACATTACCCTCTGCAACTCCAATATCTTTCTTGAGCATTAAATCACAGAAAAAATCAGTCAAAACACTTTCATACCCTGGCATTTTAGCATACCCAGGAAAGTAATTGATATCAATAATAAGATACCGATTTCCATATCTAGAATCACGAATCACATCGAAATTAAAAAGATTCAGCTTCATAGCACGCCTCAATCCACTAGCAATATCAACAATAAAAGGTTGAGGCGGCATCTCAGTTTTATCATCCAAATTCATCATCTGATAAAATTTCTCATCATCATCAACACTATCACGGTTCGCAAGATTCGATACCTGCGAAAAAGACAACAAATCTTCCGAAACACCCAACACTTTCTCCTCCGAAACATCAGGCAAAGACTTCCTTTTCACGCAACGAACATGCTCACCAACAACATACACTTTGAAAATCACACCTCCATGATTAACAAACTCCTGTAAAACAATAGGCGGTTTCAGCTTATTCAAAGCACTATGATTAAAAACCAAAGCCATTTTATGCGATTTCGCGCTACCATCGGCGACAAGCGGCTTCGCTATCACCGGAAACTTTAAACTCTCCCAAGCCTGACCATCATTAAGTGTTTCTTTATCGTAAATCACAATCTGCTTTGGGATCCCGAACGTTTCGGTTCGGTCATCAACCCTAAGTTCAGAAACAACCTGAAGCATTGAAATTCGATTGTGAAGACGCTCAATCGCTTCAGGCGCGTCGAGAATAACAGCATTTGGATTTCGTGTTTGAAATTCTTGAAGTTGGCGTTTCCAATCGTCACCGTAGAGTTTGTGGAGGATGCAATCGAACGGTCCTTGATCTACTAAAGAACGGTTAGAGTCGACTCGGACGAGTTGGATTCCGCGTGATTTCGCAAGCGTTACGAGTGAGTCGCGGATGAAACTGTTTTGTTTCTTTGGTGCTAACGCGTAACCTATTACACCGGATATTTTCTTCTCAGCCATTGAATTGAAAAATCGGAACAATTTGAATGATGTATGATTCTATGGTGAATGAATTGGGAATCACATTACAGTGAAGAAACGAAACCCTAATTTTTGGATTTTTAGGGTTTGGTGTTTTTTGGAGGAGAATTGGGGAAGATGAAGGAAGAGGAGAGAGAAAGTGAAGAGAGGAGAGAGAGAAGAAATGAAGAGAGGGTGTGGGGGGTATATATATAGATATAGGTGGTTAGGGTTAGAGATGATAAGGTGAGTGAGTGGGGGGGTTTGTTGGAGAAATGAAGGGGTGAAAGGTTACACGTGGGGAGTGTGAGTTGAGGGTTCGCGCCGCTTTTATGATGAAGCGCGTGTTGTTGAAACATGGGGCGGGACGGATAGGATCGGAAGCGTATAAGGTATGGGTTGATATTTGGATTATGATAAGCTTGCGATTTTAAAATGAAATAATTTAGTTTATGTTTGGTTCTGCGATGATAAAAATGGATTTCAATTGAATTAATTATAGAATTGATTTTGGATAAACGCTACAAATGAATATAAAGTGATTTAATCTTGGATATATTTGTGTAAAAATGAATTTATCAATAAATTTAAGGTAAAAATCAATTGTAACTTAGTGTTTGTTTGGACCGGTTTTATTTTAACTTCACTTTCTCTTTAAGTTATAAGTAGAGTGAAACACATATTTTATAAAGTTCTTATTAAAAGTGGTTTACTATTGAAAAAATTATAGAAATTTGTCTCGACAACAAAAAGAAGTATCAAAACACACTATATCAAAATATTTTATTCAAAATACAAAATAAAAATAAGTACTTTTAAATACAAAAACAAATTATTAAACAACTTTTACTTATTTGTTAAGTTCTTTTCATTACATTTAAGCTTAAGTGCATGTTTATTATAACTTCTTTTAGAAAAAAAATAACTTATTTATAAAAAATAATCACTTTTAAGAAAATATCATCTATTTGTTATAGTTTTTAAAAATTATCAAAATATGAAAATAATCTAAAAACTACTAAAAATCTAAAGCTGATATTAGTAGCTTTTTTTTATAGATTTTTTTTAGAGGAAAAAGAAAACAAGTGTAAAAAAATTTCAGACAAAAATATCATTAATGTTATTTTAATATTTCAATAATATCCTGTTTATAATTTATATGATTAATTTGTTTTTTTGGAAGATAAGATTTATAATTTTGTTTTATTTGTAGCTATAAAGTCTATACCGATATATATATATATATATATATAATGTCATATGACTATAATGAAACACAAGAACTTGTGTATTTTTTATATATTTATTTTATATCATATATTATATTTGGGCAATTGTACTTTATGGTAATTTTGTGATGCAAAATCACTTTTATATGGTTGCATCCAAACAAGTTAAAGATTATTTTTTTGTAAAAAGTAATTTTTTTTAATGGTAAACAAATACAAATAGCTTCTGATTTTTTTGTAAAATCTCTAAAAAATAATCTCTAAATTATTTAATGTAAAAATCACTTATTTTTTAATCTGTAACAAACGGGCACTAAAGCAGTTTTTACTCTTAAAAAAAATTGGGCCAAACGAAAGAAGCTAAAAATTATTTTTGTTATAAAAAGTGAATTTTATAAAGGTAAACAAACACAAAATAGCTTCTATTTTTTTTTGTAAAATTTCTAAAACATAATCTCTAAGTGGCCGTTTGTTATAGGGCTCGTTTGTTACAGATTAAAAAATAAGTGATTTTGATATTAAATAATTTAGAGATTATTTATTAGAGATTATACAAATAATCAGAAGCTATTTTGTGTTTGTTTACCATTAAAATAATTACCTTTTATAAAAAAATAATTTTTAACTTGTTTGGATGCAACCATATAAAAGTGATTTTGCATCATAAAATTATTATAAAAAACAATTATCCAAATATAATATATCTTATAAAATAAATATATGAAAATTACTCAAGTTATTGTTTTTCATCATGGTAATATGACTTTATATATATAGGTACGAATAAAACAAATTTCTAAATCTTATCTTCTAAAAATAACAAACTAATCCTATAAATTATAAACAGGGTATTATTGGAATATTATAATAATATTAAGGATATTTTTGTCTGAAAATTTTTGACACTTATTTTCTCTTTCTTCTAAAAAAATCTATAAAAAAAAGCTACTTATATTAGCTTCAAATTTTTAACAGTTTTTAGATTATTTCAGATTCTGAATATTTTTAAAAGCTATAACAAACGGATGTTATTTTCTTAAAAGTAATTATTTTTTAAAAATAAGTGATTATTTTCTAAAATAAGGCACATAACTTTCTTAAAAAAAATAATTGCTTTTTAGAAACTAACATCTGTTTATTATGGGCCTATTTGTTACAGATTAAAAAATAAGTGATTTTGACATTAAATAATTTAGAGATTATTTTGTACAGATTTTACAAAAAATCAGAAGCTATTTTGTGTTTGTTTACCATTATAAAAATTACTTTTATAAAAAAATAATCTTTAACTTGTTTGGATACAACCATATAAAAGTGATTTTATATTACAAAATTACCATAAAGTACAATTATTCAAATGTAATATATCATATAAAATAAATATATGAAAAAATACTCAAATTCTTGTTTTTCATTATGGTCATATGACTTTATATATAGATACAAATAAATCAAATTTCTAAATTTTATCTTCTAAAAAAATAAACTAATCCTATAAATTCTAAACATGATATTATTGGAATATTAGAATAAATTTAAGGATATTTTTGTAACAAAAATTTTTACACTTATTTTTTCTTTCCTCTAAAAATAATCTATAAAAAAAGCTACTAAGAGCCCGTTTGTTACAGATTAAAAAAATAAGTGATTTTGACATTAAATAATTTAGAGATTATTTTTTAGAGATTTTAGAAAAAATCTGAAGCTATTTTGTGTTTTTTGGTCGAGACCGAGGTATCCACCGCCGAACGCAGTGACTATTCCCTCGTTAGATTGGATTTTGTGTTTGATTACCATTAAAAAAATTACTTTTATTAAAAATTAATCTTTAACTTGTTTGGATGCAACCATATAAAAGTGATTTTGCATCATAAAATTAACATAAAGTACAATTATCCAAATATAATATATCATATAAAATAAATATATAAAAAATACTTGATCGACGATTTGTGTATCAATAGATTTGATTGACCGCAAGTGCACAGTCTCGTCGTGTAGTTTTAAAAGATATCGAATCCACAGGGACCAACAGTCGATATACCGTACTTCTGTTGTTACGATGTAAATCTAAGGATATTGGATAAGGAGGGTTTAGAATTTTAGAATTAAAGGAAATTAAACTAAGAATTTAATTAATTAATAAAAGCGGGATATCGGTATGTAACTTAATTAACCATTGGGGATTTAACAAATTAATAGCGCGCGAAAAAGGTTTATTTTTCAGAAGAATTTTCTCAATTTAAAGGTTTAAACCTCACACTCTCGTTTTATTGATAAAAATCATACTTTCTAAGCTAGGAGTTTTACTGTCACTTTTCTACCACCTTAGCTTCGAAAGTATATTTTGAAAATCAATAAATTCTAATTAATCCTAACGTGGCTCTCGCTTGTTCAAAGATTAATATCAAATCCCTACTATCTAGTTAAAGCCTCAAACTTTCGCTCTATTGACTTTAACCTTAGTTGCTTTATTTTACTCTCGTTCAAAAGCTTTGTATTAAATTAGGAATTTGAATCAGAAAAATAGTTTAATAAATGTGCGCGCTAAATCATTATTAAATCCCCTTTGGAGAATTAGTTTACATACCGATATCTAAGAAATTTAGCTAGACATATTAAAGAAATTAAATAAGCAAAAACAAAAAATTGAATTAAACATAATTAAATAAAAACATTAAGTAAAAACCTGGAAGTAAATGCTGAATAAACTTGATATAAATAATCGGTACAGAATTCTTGACAGGAAACTGAAAACAAAACTGAAAACGGATTCCCGGTGTGGAAATACCGTTATAGTTACTGTAACTGGAAATATAAACTGACAGAATTAAAGGAAAATAAGGCGTGGGAAAGAAGAGAATCTCGTCTTCTATTTATAGAGGGATTTTTCTGGTTACGATCCACAAAAATAGGAGATGATAAGCTCTCTTTTGATTTTATCCAATAGCCACACGATTAGAAAAAGCGGTTGATCGAACGCCTACTTGCTCCCCACGTTGCGCAAAACAGTTGCTACTGGGCTTTCTCACTGGGTGGCGCTCGCCACCCATTCTGTGGCGCTCGCCACTAGGCCTCCAATTGGTGGCGCTCGCCACCACCACTGTGGCGCTTGCCACTGTGCAAATTTGGGCCAATGCCCATTTTTGCTATGCTCCTTTGTGGGCTGCGCGAATTTGGGCTTTGCACCCCCTTTTTGCTCCGTTTTTGACACTTTTTGCTCAATTCTCTTTTCCGACCTATTTTATTCGACAAAACTGAAAACAAATCAAATTCTAATATAAAAAGACATAAACGAAATAAATACATATGCAAATGCAACTAAAATTCACCTAAATTAAGCTAAAAATACGATATGCTTTCGTGTCATCAAATTCCCCCACACTTGAACCATTGCTTGTCCTCAAGCATAAAAGAATAGTGAATCGCATGGTATAAGTAAAAACACATGACACGATCATTTTACTCGTACGTGGTTGCCGGCTAAACCATGAAAATCAGGTAACAGTGCAAATAATAAGAATACTGTAATGACACAAGAGATTCCCGTTATGTGAAAACAGACCTGAAGCATTTCCTCTTGACTCTACCTCACACCTAAGTTTCATTCCCCCTTTTCATTCTAGCGCAATCACATTAAGCCCATTATCTTGTACACGCCCATGGTAGGAAACCTGTTAGTGATTATGATCATCATATAGCGAGAGGTGCTGATAACATAAGTTTGGTAACCCCTATTTGCTTTGCCCACTTCGCAGTTGCGGAGGATCAGATCGTAACCCGCCCTACCAAGTTCAGAATCAAACACCTCTGAACCAACTACTAATGAGTTTCTATACTATGGTATTTTTTTCCTTGTCATGTTTCAACATTTGCTGAATTTTCATCAATTATTCCAAGGAATCAACCAATAGTATTCATAACATTTATAATCAAAATCATTCACTTATTTTCTTCGGTTTCCCACTTAGGTTGTGCCTTGAGATGGTGCCGACTGCTAGATAAACTACTAAGGGTTCATTAAAACTCGGGTTCAAAGCTTTGTCAAAACTAGTACTCAAATCAGTTCTACACACTTCAGGGAATCTAAGGTGTTAAAACTGTATTGATTTTATCTAACCGTTACCCAAATTCCACAAAATAGCCTAGATAATGCAAACAACCTATATACTTTCAGACAATCCACATCAAGCATCAAAACTCAACGCTTGCTTTTCACAAGAAAATTTTGGTATGGCTCAAGAAATGGGAAAATCAGACGATATCAAAACCAACACGCAAAATCAACTCAATCTAAGTGAACTAACCTAAGGTTTTATTATGCATGCAAAACTAAATGACTGTAAGTAAAGGAAAGCGATAAAGCTTCCTCCCCCACACTTAAATCGAGCATTGTCCCCAATGCAACGACTAAAGGTGAGCTTGGAAGGGTACAACCTGAGTAGCTAAGCTTTCACAACTGTAGAGTCGTCGAGCGTGCTATCTCTTTATTACCTGCAAAATAAAATTAACTAAAAAGGAAAACATTAAATTCAAAATCAGCGGGTTGCCTCCCACCAAGCGCTTTGTTTAAAGTCGGTTAGCTCGACTTCAAAGACGGTGACTTAGTTCACGTGATAGCAGACAGGGCGATAGGTTAAAATTTGCAAGATTAGTGTCACTATCCCTAAGGTTGTAATGTTTCAACCGCTGCTCATTAACTGTGAATGTATCACCAGAGTCACTCTTTATTTCAATCGCCCCATGAGGATATGTCTTAGAAATTGTAAAGGGGCCTGACCAGTTGGAGCGAAGTTTTCCGGGAAAGAGTTTAAGTCTTGAATTGAAAAGAAGTACTAGTTCTCCTACCTTAAACTCTCTCCTAGATAGACGCTTGTCATGCCATTTCTTTGTTCTTTCTTTATAAATCCTGGCATTCTCATAGGCGTCCAACCTAAGCTCTTCCAACTCGTGGATATCCAAGGTCCTCTTCCTACCGGCGGTGGTGTAATCAAAATTGAGGGCTTTGATGGCCCAATAGGCTTTGTGTTCCAGTTCCACCGGTAGATGGCATGATTTGCCATAGACAAGCTTGAAGGGAGTGGTCCCAATTGGGGTCTTGTAGGCTGTCCGATACGCCCACAATGCCTCATTCAGTTTTAAAGACCAATCCTTCCTAGAGGTTGCAACTCTTTTTTCAAGAATTTGCTTGATCTCCCTATTGGAGACCTCCACTTGCCCACTTGTTTGCGGGTGGTAGGGAGTTGCTACACGGTGTCGGACCCCATATTTAGATAACAATCTTTCAAAGATCCTAAAGATGAAATGGGAGCCACCATCGCTGATGACAAGTCTCGGCACACCGAACCTAGGGAAGATCTGGTTCTTAAACAGTCTAATCACTACTTGGGCGTCATTAGTTGGAGAGGCAACAGCCTCGATCCATTTGGACACGTAATCAACAGCCACAAGTATGTATTTATTCCCAAAAGAAGTTGGGAATGGTCCCATGAAATCTATCCCCCATACATCAAATACTTCCACTTCAAGGATGCCATGTTGCGGCATTTCATCACGCCTAGAGATGCCACCAGCGCGTTGGCACTGATCACAACTCTTTATGGCAGCGTGGACATCTTTCCAAAGAGTGGGCCAAAAGAGGCCGGCTTGTAAGATCTTAGCACAGGTTTTGGAAGTACTTGCATGTCCTCCATAGGGCGCAGAATGACAATGAGTGATAATGCTTTGCGCCTCATCTTCGGGGACACATCGACGGAAGATTCCATCGGCACCTCTCTTGAAAAGAAGAGGGTCATCCCAATAGTAATGTTTTAGGTCACTAAAGAACTTCTTCTTTTGCTGGTAAGTTAAATCAGGCGGAAGGACTCTTGCTGCTAAGTAATTAACAAAATCAGCATACCATGGCAAAGAGTCTCTTGTGAAGACAGAGTTGACGACTTCGATGTCGTCTTGAAACAAAGGGCACTCGGAAGCGACACTTTCCATAAGGGCTACGAGCCTCTCATACGGGAAGTCATCATTTATGGGTACCGTTTCGGGCACCATTCCTTCCATTCTCGACAAATGGTCCGCGACTGTGTTGTCGATTCCTTTCTTATCTTAGATCTCTAAATCAAATTCTTGAAGGAGCAAGATCCATCTTAGGAGCCTTGGTTTGGCGTCCTTTTTGTTCACTAGGTACCTAATTGCGGCATGATCTGTATAGACAATGATTTTGGCCCCTATTAGGTAGGAACGAAATTTATCAACCGCAAACACAACAGCCAGGAGCTCTTTTTCTGTGGTAGCGTAGTTCATCTGTGCGGGTCTAAGGTCCTACTAGCATAGTAAATAGCATGAAGCTTCTTATCTTTCCTTTGACCTAAGACTGCGCCTATAGCATAGTCCCTAGCGTCACACATGATCTTAAATGGTAGGCTCCAATCAGGTGGCTGCATGATGGGGGCAGAAATGAGAGCTGCCTTTAATTGCGTGAATGCCGTTAGGCACTCCTCATCAAAAATGAACTCGGCATCTTTCATTAGCAGCCCGGTTAACGGCTTTGTGATTTTTGAGAAGTCTTTAATAAATCGCCGATAGAAACCGGCATGTCCTAAAAAGCTTCGGACTTCTCTCACAGATTTGAGAGGTGGTAGGTTCTCTATAACTTGGATTTTAGCTCTATCTACCTCAATCCCTTTGTTGGACACTATATGTCCAAGAACGATTCCTTGCCGAACCATGAAATGACACTTTTCCCAATTAAGCACAAGATTGACTTTTTCACATCTTTCAAGTACCTTTTCTAGGTTTGTCAAGCATCCTTCAAAACTTTGCCCACATACGGAGAAATCATCCATGAAGACCTCCATAATGTCATTGATGTAATCGGCAAAGATTGCTGTCATACACCTTTGGAACGTCGCAGGGGCATTACACAATCCAAATGGCATTCGCCTATATGCAAATGTGCCAAAAGGACAAGTGAAAGTCGTTTTCTCTTGGTCGTCGGGATGAATAGGAATTTGGAAGAATCCCGAATAACCATCTAGATAGCAGAAGTAGGAATGATTAGCCAGACGCTCAAGCATTTGATCAATGAAGGGCAAAGGGAAATGATCCTTGCGTGTGGCTTTGTTGAGTTTCCTATAGTCAATGCACATTCTACTACCCGTTACGACTCTTTGTGCTACAGACTCTCCTTTCTCATTGGTAACTACAGTCACTCCACCTTTCTTAGGCACGACATGAACGGGACTGACCCATTTACTGTCGGAGATCGGGTATATTATTCCTGCATCCAGAAGTTTTTCAACTTCTTTCTTAACTACTTCAGTGAGAATGGGATTTATCCTTCTTTGCGGTTCTCGAGAGGTTTTGCAATCTTCCTCGAGGTAGATGCGGTGCATGCAAAGAGAAGGACTTATCCCTTTAAGATCAGATATGCTATATCCTAAAGCAGCTGGGAATTTTCTTAGGACTTTTAACAACTTTTCGGTCTCTGACTGTCCTAAATCGGCGCACTCAATCACAGGGCGCTTAAGCTCTTGATCAAGGAATTCATACCTTAGACTCTCAGGTAGAGGTTTTAGTTCGAGAGAAGATTGATCAGGAGACGGCGTCGGGTTTGGTGTAATCTCAAAGCATTCACCGAGCTCGTCATCCTGAACTTCGAGAGTAGGAGTTGGAGAAGATGTGAGAATTTCAGTGTAAACGGTTTGATCATTCTCCATGTCCTTTCTGCATTCGTCAATGACGTCAAGCAGATAGCAAGTATCATCTATAGCAGGCGCGCTTAGGAATTGAGTCAAAATGAATTCAACTTTTTCATCTCCTACTTCAAAGGTGAGCTTTCCCTTTTTGACATCAATTATCGCACCGGCTGTAGCAAGGAATGGCCTTCCTAAAATGATAGGCGTGTTAGAGTCTTCCTTAATATCCATGACTATGAAGTCGGTTGGAATAAAGAACTGACCTACACGCACCAGAACATTTTCTAAGACTCCTATAGGCATCTTGACCGAACGGTCGGCAAATTGGATGGACATTCTAGTGGGTCTTATCTCGCCTGGCTTGATTCTCTCGCATATGGTCATGGGCATCAAACTGATGCTGGCACCTAAATCACATAGGGCTTTGTCAATAACAAACTTCCCAATGACGCAGGGTATGGAGAAACTTCCTGGATCCTTGAGTTTAGGAGGCATTTTGTTTTGAAGGATAGCACTACACTCGGCAGTGAGTGTAACAGTTTCGTTATCCTCAATCCTCTTTTTGTTGGTTAGGATCTCCTTGAGAAACTTAGCATATGCGGACATTTGTGTGATAGCTTCAGTGAATGGGATGGTGATATTCAACTGCTTGACAAGCTCCACAAATTTCTTGAATTGCCCCATGCTTTTGGTCTTTTCCAACCTTTGAGGATAAGGAATGGGTGGTTTGTAAGGTGGCGGAGGCACATAGGGTGTTTCTTTTTCTTTCGCCTCGACGCCATTTCCTTCAATCTTTTTGGGTTCACTCTCTCTCTCAGCTAGTTCATCTGGCTTTTGCTGCATGGCAGACCTCTCAATCCTAGGGTCAACTGGTTCATCATACTGTGTTCCACTTCGCAGTGTCACAACGTTTACATGGGCTTTAGGATTGGGCTGAGGTTGGCCAGGAAATGTTCCTGCAGGAGCAGACATGGATGATTGTTGTTGAGCCACCTGTGCAACAAGAGTTTCTAGTATCTTATGATGGGTGGTCAAAACATCAACTTTACTATTCAATTGCTCGAACATTTTAGCGAAATGCAGGTTTTGATTTTTAATCCCCTCGTTAGTTTGCATTTGGGACGCCATGAAGGTTTCAAACATGGCGTCAAGGCTAGACTTCTCAGAGTTTCCTTGATTTAGCACGGGGCCTTTTGAAAACCTGGTGGACCAGAGGATTGTCTTTGTCTAGGTGGATACAATGCATTGTTGTTCTTGTATGAAAGATAGGGACTGTTCTTCCAAGCTGAGTTGTAGTTGTTGGAATATGGGCCTCCTTGGGCGTAGTTCACTTGATCAGAGGGAGTTCCGGCCAAGAGTTGGCATTCAGCTGTAGCATGCCCTGGAGCGCCACATATCTCACAACTAGAGATAGTTGCTGCTACAGTAGCAGCAGGAGCATTGAGTAAGCTGTCTAATTTCAGAGTGAGTGCATCAACCTTGGCACTGACGTGGTCAAGGCCGCTTATCTCATGCATTCCTCCTCTCGATAGAGGTTTTTCTGCGGAGGTTCTTTCGCCTCCCCACTGGTAGTGATTCTGAGCCATGCTCTCGATGAGCTGATAGGCATCATTGTAGGGCTTGTCCATGAGGGCGCCGCCCGCGGCAGCGTCTATGGTCATCCTTGTAAGACCCGTAGAAATACTGTAGCAGAGAATAGATTTTTGATAATATTAATTAATATTCTCCTATTTGTTTTTATCGGTTTTTGTTTGGTTGTCTGTTTTAACTTAATTGATGTTGAGATAGTGCCTACGCGTTAGTTTAATATTTAAAAATTTGGTCCAATGATTTTATAAGCTTTAAATGAGTTTAGAAACTGTTTTGTCTTGTCGGAATTTGAAAAATAAAGTACTTTCGATTTTTGAGAAAACGGGCAAGATATACCCGCTGTTTGAAAATTTTTTCTGTTTCCAATTGCCATCAAAATTTAAATGGAGACTTTATATATCGACTGAAATGAGAATTTGATCTCATTATATTTTTCTTAGCTAAGGAGCGAAAATTTTTTCGGAATAAAATTTAATCAAAAAAATTATGAATCTTTTATTTAAATTGTTTACGTTATAATTTTCTGTTTCCGTAAAATTTATCGGTATGCGAGATTCGACTCGTTTAAGAACGAGCGCGGGGACTGAACGAGATGAGTTAACAAGATCACAAAATATCTAGATATTTATGTGGGGTTACTTGGTGACCAAGATTGGATGGAGGGCTAGGATTTGTTCATAAAACTTTACACTATTACATCTAATGGTCTATGATTGCTTGGCTTACCTTTAAGTAGAAAACTTTAAGAAAAAATGAGACCCATTTTCCTTTCTTTCTCTCTCACGCAGAGAGCTTTTCATCACCTCCTTTCATTTTTTCTTTCTTTTCCTAAGTTATAGTAAGCTAAAATCCTATTCTTTCTTAAGAGCTTGAGTGAGAATTGGATCAAAGTTCCAAGGGACAAAGTGTAGATCACAACTTGATGGAGATTTTGACATGATTAAAGTGGTGAGAAAATTCTTCCTCTCTCTTTTATTCCTCTTGGTCGTGTGGGTTTATTAGGTGTAGGATGAGTTACAAATTTATACTTTGTTAATGTCATAGATCCATGCTAGTGAGTGTTAGATCTTAAGGAAAATTTGTCATATAAAATGTTTGAGTTAATGATCAAAACTATTTGTTATGTTTTTATTTTCTTGCTCTTTTTCTTTAAGTAATAGTGTTATGTGAGTTTATGTATGTTCAAAAGAAATTTATTTGTTTTGAGCAAATTAAAACGTTTAGAGAAAATAATATATATTGAAATTTTTAGATTTTACTTCCAACAAGTGGTTTGTGTTTTGAACTTAGTTGTTTTGGTTGAAAATTTATCTTTGGACATATTTAAAGTTTTGAGAAAAATAGAATAAATGTTTTGTTTTGCAATTAGTTTAAGATCTTGTGATCCTTCAAGTGAACAGAGAAAGGAATTATTGTAAAGAAATTTGGTCATGAGTTATGTTAAATTCTGAATTATATAAGTATTTACATATATACTTAGATATATATATATATATATATATATATATATATATAAGTTTAATTTTGGAAAGAATGATTTTGAGGTTATTTTAGTACTGTCCGAATTTTTAAGGGGCATTTTTGTCCTTTTAAAATTGTTAGTTCGTCTAAAAAAAGTGAACCATAAGATCCGCCTTTTTGAAACGATGAAAATGGATATATGGTTCGCCTCGATCGGATTAAGATTGAATAAGTTATGACCATTTTAATTTGAAACTTTTTGTCGTGGATTTATACTTTTAAAAATTTGATGCTTGTTAAATATTTAGAGAAATGTTTTAGTTACGTACGCGCTAAAAGTAATTGTTTTAAGTCTATTGAGAAAAGTTTTAATTCGGATTTGTTTAGTTTTGAACTTATGTTTTAAAGTATAAGTGTTCGAAAAAGGGTTTGCTTTTTGAAAAGTTTCAACATAGTTGAGCTTTATCTAATTATCTTTTTGAGATGAAAACTATTTATTTAAGTGTTAATATGTTAAGAGTTGTTTTGAAAATATTTTGAGCCTAGTTTATTTGAGAGAGCACGACCTTAAGTCTTAACCCATTAGTGGCTGAGTTAGGGCACATTTAATGGACCAAATTAGTTTGTGTATTAACTTAATTAAATTGAATAATTAAGGTTGAGAGATGATTAGCCGGATTGGGAACTTCGTTGAGAGAGAGACGGATGTTGCTCGCATAGCGTAAATGAACGTGTTGGAAGCTTGCTAAGGTAGGGGCACTTTCTAACGATTTCATATACCTCGAAATATCGAGTGCTTTTTATGGATGTGTAACTGTTGCTTGAATATGTCTATTTGCTTGATGTGTTGCAATATGAAATGTGGGTGCATGTACATGATTGATATCTTGTGCACATGTTATGTATAATTGAGATAATTATACATGTTGAGTTACTATGATATGTGATGCATTAGTATATGTAGAGAACGCGTATGCTCATGCATTTTCATAGTTGCGTGTATGTCAAGAGGACTGCACCGGGTGAGGACTCTAGAGAACGGAGCCCACCTAATCCTGCGGGATTTTATTGAGTTGTGTCGGCGCAGAGGACTGTGTGACACTTTTAGTAGGGGTGAACCTACGACTCTCTGCGGAGAGGTTAAATTCCGGGATTCATGCATGTGAAAAAGACCCAGCAAGGGTGATCACAATCATATAGAGTCTGCATTGATAGACTAATTGTGCATTTGAATATTGTCGTGTGTGATTGATAGATTATCCGTGCTCTTGATTTCAATGTTGTGTGATTCAAATGATTAAATGAGTAAATGATGCCATGTATTGTATATCTTGCGCTGCGTATTTTTGGTTATATGTTATTTTTAGTTGGTGACCCTCTACGAGCATTTTTAGGTCTTCACTTGTACCGTGTTGAGAAGCGGCGAGGCTTGAGGCTGTCTATGGGTCTTCGTCACCTAGAGGATTTCAGTTAGAGTTTAAAGATCAGCTTAGGGGTTGTGGTTTAAGATCTCAATATTCTTATTTATTGTCCGCTGTTTTTATATTGTAAAATTGTATTATAATATATTTCGGAATAAATAGTGCCGCTATGTGTGTTTAGACATAGCGTCTGGTTTTTATTCTTGAACTTTTATTGTGAAAATAATTTACAAAAGAGGCATTGAATCTCAATCTCTATTTTGAAAAGTATTTACTCTGATTTAATTTAAGGGTGATCGTGAATGTTTCATTTAAAAGGTTTTGTTTATTTTAAAATAGAAAAAAAAACAGACCCACTTTTGGGCTATGAAAAACGGGGTGTTACAATCCTTGTATTGTACAGGAGACCGTTGTAGAAGGTGTGGATAATTAGCCACTCCTCTAAACCATGATGTGGACAAAGCCTCAACATGTCCTTAAATCTCTCCCACGCTTCATAAAGAGATTCGTTGTCTTTCTGCTTAAACCCATTGATTTGGGCTCTTAGCATGGCAGTCTTGCTAGGTGGGAAATACCTAGCCAGAAAGACTTTCTTCAACCCTTCCCATGTAGTGACAGAGTTGGAAGGTAGGGACTGGAGCCAAGCACAGGCTCGATCTCTTAGAGAGAAGGGGAAGAGAAGAAGCCTTATCGCTTCGGGACTTACGCCATTAGCTTTCACTGTATCGGCGTATTGTAAGAAGACAGAGAGGTGGAGATTAGGGTCTTCTGAAGGACCACCCGAGAACTGACTTTGCTGAACTGCTGAGAGCAGGGAAGGTTTAAGCTCAAAATTGTTAGCCTCTATCGCAGGGGCAACAATGCTGTTATGCGGTTCAACATCTGTAGGGGTAGCATAGTACTTTAAAGGGCGGTTTTAAGGACCTATTTCCATTTCTAATTCCTCTTCGGATTGTTCCGAGTCTTCGTCTATTTCGGGAAAGATGATTTGACTTTGGGGCACTATGCATCTTTCTCTGAACTGTTCGATTCGGCGTCTTACACTTAGTAGACGCTCTGGGTTGTCGACTGGAGTTTCTAATTCTTCGCTATTAGAGCGGGTACTTGTCATACAATCGACAAGCCAAACGGGTATCTTGTTTTTTTTTTTTTTTAGATTTTTTTTTCTTTCTAATTTTTTTTCGATTTTTTTAAATTTTTTACAGAAAATAAAAGTTGTCTTAGTCTCTATGTTGTAACGACGGAGTTACAATATCGACTAAATTGGTCCCCGGCAACGGCGCCAAAAACTTGATCGACGATTTGTGTATCAATAGATTTGATTGACCGCAAGTGCACAGTCTCGTCGTGTAGTTTTAAAAGATATCGAATCCACATGGACCAACAGTCGATCTACCGTACTTCTGTTGTTACGATGTAAATCTAAGGCTATTGGATAAGGGTTTAGAATTTTAGAATTAAAGGAAATTAAACTAAGAATTTAATTAATTAATAAAAGCGGGATATCGGTATGTAACTTAATTAACCATCGGGGATTTAACAAATTAATAGCGCGCGAAAAAAGTTTATTTTTCAGAAGAATTTTCTCAATTTAAAGGTTTAAACCTCACACTCTCGTTTTGTTGATAAAAACCATACTTTCTAAGCTAGGAGTTTTACTGTCACTTTTCTACCACCTTAGCTTCGAAAGTATATTTTGAAAATCAATAAATTCTAATTAATCCTAACGTGGCTCTCGCTCGTTCAAAGATTAATATCAAATCCCTACTATCTAGTTAAAGCCTCAAACTCTCGCTCTATTGACTTTAACCTTAGTTGCTTTATTTTACTCTCGTTCAAAAGCTTTGTATTAAATTAGGAATTTGAATCAGAAAAATAGTTTAATAAATGCGCGCGCTAAATCATTATTAAATCCCCTTCGGAGAATTAGTTTACATACCAATATCTAAGAAATTTAGCTAGACATATTAAAGAAATTAAATAAGCAAAAACAGAAAATTAAATTAAACATAATTAAAAACATTAAATAAAAATCTGGAAGTAAATGCTGAATAAACTTGATATAAATAATCGGTACAGAATTCTTGACAGGAAACTGAAAACAGAACTGAAAACGGATTCCCGGTGTGGAAATACCGTTACAGTTACTGTAATTGGAAATATAAACTGACAGAATTAAAGGAAAGTAAGGCGTGGGAAAGAAGAGAATCTCGTCCTCTATTTATAGAGGGATTTTTCTGGTTACGATCCATAAAAATAGGAGATGATAAGCTCTCTTTTGATTTTATCCAATAGCCACACGATTAGGAAAAGCGGTTGATAAGCTCTCTATGTATATAGCTACGAATAAAACAAATTTCTAAATTTTATTTTCTAAAAATAACAAACTAATCCTCTAAATTCTAAACAGAATATTATTGGAATATTAGAATAATATTAAGGATATTTTTGTCCGAAAATTTTTGACACTTGTTTTCTCTTTCCTCTAAAAAAAAGCTACTAATATGTAATATCAGCATCAACCCAGCCCATAAAGTTGTTACTAAACTCTAACTCCTGCTCTCGAATCAAAATTAAACGGCCCATCAGAATCCAAATAACAGCTCCATAAGCTAAAATATGATGGGCACACAGTAGAATGAAGACTTAGGTAGATAAGTCCCAACTCGCAGTCCGCCTCCAAACAGAACACACCGACGCAAAAATGCTAACCAGATACATAAAACCTGCAAATCTCAAGCGGTTCCGGTTCTGTTATGGAGTGGTGAGGTGTGTTGGAGTGCTTCGTTTGACTGGTGGTGGTGGTGGCTGGCGGTGTTGACGCGGTGGTGGATTTTCGGCGGTTCTGGTTCGTTATTTGTGTTGTTTCCTCTTCTTGGAATCGGTGGTGGAGGTCACGTTTCAGAGCCGCCGGAAGCGGTGTTAGTGTGGTTTTTGATTCACGAACAGATTTGGAAATCGTTTCTGTTTTCCTCTTTTTGTTGCGTGATGTTCTTGGTGTTGATGGATTTGTGGTGGGGCGGTGGTGGCGGCAGCTGTAATTGTTCTAAGATGGAGGTGATGTAGGAGGTTTGGTGGTGAGGAGCTGACATGGTGGGTTTGGATTTGGTGCTGTCGTCGGAGTTGGTTGATGCCGCGTTTGAGTGTTTTCTTCGATACATAATTCTCTGACCGCTTACAAATCTGTTGAGATTTGCAGGACTCTTTATTGAGTTTCTGATGGTTTCTAAATTTCTTGAGATTTGCAGGTTTTATGTATCTGGTTAGCATTTTTGTGTCGGTGTGTTCTGTTTGGAGGCGGACTGCGAGTTGAGACTTATCTGCCTAAGTCTTCATTCTACTGTATGCCCATCATATTTTAGCTTATGGAGCTGTTATTTGGATTCTGATGGGCCGTTTAATTTTGATTCGAGATCGGGAGTTAGAGTTTAGTAACATCTTTATGGGCTGGGTTGATGGTCGTCTTTAGTAGTCTGGAGGTTGAAGAGTGTTCGTTTAAAAACGATGTTATAAGTGAACCTCTTCTAGGTGGTGTCAGTTTTTGATTTTCTTCATTGGTGTACCGCTTATATACGGCACCTCTGTTTTGTAGTTCTGTTTATCCCGATCTCTGAACTTCTTGTGCAGAGAACGGTTATTAATAATAATATTTTGCTGTTCAAAAAAATATATATCAACTTCAAATTTTTAGCAGTTTTAAGATTATTTTCATATTCTGATTATTTTTAAAAGCTATAACAAACAGATGTTATTTTCTTAAAAGTGATTATTTTTTAAAAATAAGTGATTTTTTTTATAAAAAAAAACTATAACAAACGGGCACTAAAATAACACAATTTCAAATATGTTGACACATGCCAAAAACTTATTTGTTACGTCATTAAAAAAGTGGACCCGCAATATTCCACGCCAGCATTCCGTTCAAAATTTAACACCGAGGACTAAAATTGATGACTGAAAAAAATAATTAACCATTTCTAAAATGTAGGGACCATTTTTTATTATTTCGGAAAATGTAGAGACTAAAAACATATTTAATTCATTAAAAATTGCAAATGATTAATTGAACAAGGTAGGGTTGTTAGCGAGCGGATTGGATGATACCCTTCTCAATACTTCCTCCGTCCCAAAATGTAAGCAAATTTGACGTTTTAGGTACATTTGACTATTGATGTATTTGGTCCATAATATGAGCTAGATACATCAATAGTCAAATGAAATTAAAAAGTCAAATTTACTTACATTTTGGGACGGAGGGAGTATTTGATTAAAAAAATTCTCTTTACCAGCAGCCATATGGGTTATCGAATCATTTGTAAATTTATTCACTTTTTAATAGATGTATAGAATACAGATTGGTAGATCACCAAATACCAGCTCCATACTCAACTGTAAATCTATCGTGATACTTGTTCTACTTATCCTTGAATGGTTTAAATATATAAAATGTACATGTAGTTTGAGGTCACTTGGTTTTTGATCCCTCTACTTCAATTTTTTTTAAATTAATCATGTACTTTCATTTCTGAGTCTATTTTCTTATGTTCTCATTTTTGTACACGTGGCACTAATGATTCACATAATTTTAGATGAATGGACAAAATGCCTTTATAACTTATAGGTTGGACGCAAAATTATCTGTTTATCCTTCTTCGTGATATTGGACGCAGATTGGTTATTTTGTCCTCAACTGTAAATAATAAGGACATTTTTGTCTATCAATTAAAATTATCTGAGTCAGTAGTGTCACGTGTGCGAAAATGTGACACATCTAAAACAAAATGGACCTAGGACCTTTTTAAAAGTAGAACAAAATTACATGGCCAATTTAAAAATTTTGAAGTGCACGGAACAAAACTTAAGTGACCCCCAATTACAGGGACATTTTGCATATTTAAGTGCGTGTTTGGTTTCAATTCTAGACGAGCGAAACTTGATTATGGATGTGTAGAATTGATTCTGATATGTTTGATTTCTGTAAAATAAAATTGATTATGCCCGCAAAATTGATTCTGGTTGAAGTTAGAAATTGTAGCTTCTAATTTTAGAGTTGATTTTTACACTAAAATTTAATATTCAACTCACTTTTAGTTTAATTTACTCAAACATAATTTACTTTATCTTCAACTCAATTTTAACTAGAATCAATTATACATAAAATCAATTCATTTAAAATCAAATTTTCTCACTGCAAAATCAACATACTCTAAACTTACTTGAATTCAGGGGCGGATTTTAGGCCCATGCTCAGCTCAATGTTTTTTTTTTTTGACAAAAATAAAATGATATTCATTCATTCAAATTGGTAGAATACATCAAATACAATCAAATTCAACATCGCTAAAAACATAAAGGATGAATCTGCAAACAAACTCACAGCATCCGAGTTAATAGCATATAACGGAAAATTGCCTACTACAAATAATATGATAAGACTAAAGTCACCGGAATATCCATACTTCCGGATCTGAAACGTTGATGTCCAAATCATTGGTTGAATCTGTAATTGACTAAGGTCGATCTTCCAAGAAGAAACAAACGAACACCGCAAAAATACGGGAAATCAAATAGCGCCGCACAAGATGACGAACAACACAACGCCGCACAAGACGACGAACAACCCAACGCCGCACTTAGACGACGAAATTAACAAAAACAAATACAAAAAGAAACGTGGTATATGTAAAACCACTTATTTATATTAAAAGAGGATAAAAAACAAATGTAGAGGGGGTAATTTTAGGCCAAAAATAACCTAAAACAACCCCTTGAGCGATGAACAATGAGATGGAGAAGAAAAGAAAAATTGAGTTAGAGCCGGCTGGAAAAAAATAGCTCAATGTTTTTTTTCTTTGGTTGAGAAAAAATAAAATAATAAATGGGCAAAACTGAAAAAGAAAGAGTAAAAGTAAAATTTACTATAGTGGTTGATTCTGTTCCTTTCTGGGATCTTGGGTAAGCGAGGGTTTAAAGTCCTAGCAAGATTTTCCGGAAACGGAAGGCCTATCGGTTAGGGATCGGTCTTGCCCTAGGTTTCTTGAACACGAGTTTGTACCATGGATGAAGATAGCAGGAACGAGTGGCAAACAGTTAGAGGCCGTTCACGTCATCGTCGGGTTCGCCCTCTCAACAGGCCTGATCTTGCCACGGCTAGGAATACAGATGCTAGGAATAGAGAGGGAGGTTATCAAAACAATTAGACCAGCTACTTTTTTACGCATTTCCCAGCAAATTATGGTGCTAAGGCCATGTTTAACGCGTTTGCACACTATGGTGACGTGAAGGAGGTTGTCATTCCAAACAAAAGAGATCAAGGAGGTCGGCGTTTTGGATTTGTTCGCTTCGATCATGTCCGGGATCGACGTAAGTTTGGAGAAGAGTTGAATCAGATCATATTTGGCAGAGATAAGATTGCTGTCAATTTGGCTCGGTTCAATCGGGAGGATGGAGTTGGTCGTAGTAGGGTTCAGTGGTTTGGTAGTAAGGGACCGGTGCAAGGGGGGAGGTCAGGTCGGCTTAGTCTGGGTCAATATAAGGAAGCTTCACGTGCACCAGTTCAATCGGTTACAACAAATCATGGCGATCGGGATGGGGGTCATGGTATGTCTAAGAAGACATCATATGCACAGGCAGTGGGTAAGAATGGAGGGAATGGAGTGAAGGGGCTTGTAGGGAAGGGGAGGATAGTTACTAAGTGTACTATAAGTTATGAGGTGGAGGAGGGGGACATGAGCAGGTTGAAGAAAGCTTATGTAGGGGAGGTTGTGAACCCCGGCATGACTTATAATATACAGAATGAGTTTCATATGCAGGGTTTTTTCCGGGTAAAGGTCACAACTCTCGGTTCCAATTTGGTTTTGTTGGAGGAGCAGGAGGAAGGTGAAATCCTTTCTTTGCTGGCAGATGCTAAGGACTGGTTGGATTCATGGTTCACTTCTGTTAGACCATGGAATCCTATAGATGTGGATACAGAGAGAAATGTGTGGTTAAAGTTGCATGGTATTCCACCCCATGCTTGGAATCACGAGTTTTTTACACTTATCAAAAAATCTTGGGGTACATTACTATATGCGGATAACGATACGTCGAAGTGTGTTTCCATGGATGTTGCAAGGTTAATGGTACGTACTTCTGTGCATCAGGTGGTGAATGAGTTAATAGATGTGACGCTGAATGGGGAGTTGTTTCACATTCGAGTTTTAGAGGACTCTTACGGTCCAATGCGTCTTTTTTCCCCGCTTCCTAATAACAAAGTGACCAATTGTGACTCTGACAGTGGGGATGAGGAGGAGGAAGAGGACCAAGCGGGTAGGATGGTGTTAGAGGAGGAGGATGAGGTGGATATGGAGTGGGATGCGGAGGTTGAGAATGTGATTTTATCAAATGGTGCAACTCGACCATTTATTGATTCTGCAATTATTCGTTCCGGCAAAATTGTGGAAGGAAGGGTTGAGAATTCATTTTCTTCAACTACGGTGGTTCCTCAAACTTGTTTGTCCTTGGGGGATAAGGATGGAGATGGTGCGATGGGGAAGGAAGGTGATGGTTTTAGGAGGGATAGTATGGTTTTGGCTAAAGACAATTTAGTGGGCCTGGGGGTAGTAGGAGGTGGGCCTTCTAAAGGGTCTCAACCATTATTAGCAACTATCCAAGGGGGGGTCTTAAGTGGATTGGCAAATACTGGGACAGAGGCCCAAGTGCCTTAGGTAAAGACAAGATTGGTGCAAGAACTTTTATCAGGTAGTGCTAATGTTAGTAGGAGGGGTGCAAGTAGTGACGGGCCAAACAATGTTTTTGAGAGACTTTTTCAGGCCCAGAAAGGTAATCATTCTTGCAATACCATTCCTCGTGCTCCAGAACGCGCACATGACTCTTCTTCATCGGTTCCGAATCGAAGTCACAATCCAGTCGGTCCTGCTTCACAGAATACGCCAGCAAGGCTGAAGGGTGCATCGAAGTCAAATGAGGTGGTTCGGGTACAGAGTAAGGCCAATGGTGTGGTGGGTGTGTCGCGAGCAGCCCCTTATGTTTCTCGTGGGGGGGGGGGGGGGGGGGAAACCGGCGAGCTCGGTTTCTTCTGCTGGTCAGATTCTATGTTGTAGTCCTATTACTTCTGAAGATATCCGTCGTTGCAATAGTGTGGTTCTCAAGAAGCTTGATTCTGATGTGGTCTCCAAATTGTGGAAGGGGGCGGGTGTTCTAGGGGTCGATACTTCAACAAGAGGTTGTGAGGAAGAGGAGTGTGTTAATGCGCTTGCCAATAACGAGAAGCGTGATGTTGAGGATAGAATTAGAAGGGAGCAAAAACAAGTGGTGGTACCATGAGGATCGTATCGTTGAATATGAGGGGGTGGGGAGGAAGTGCGAAACGACGGCGTTTGGGATCTTTTTTACGCAATGGTTCTTTTGAGGTGTGTATGATTCAAGAAACTAAACAGTCGTTGATTGAGGATTTTGCTGTTTTTAATCTTTGGGGTCATACTGATGTGGAATGGATGGTATGTGATTCTATCGGTCTATCCGGTGGATTGGTAATAATGTGGAATTCTCATGCCTTTAAATTAGTTAACTGTTTTGCTGGTGAAGGTTTTTTAGGCATTAGTGTAGATAGAGAAGGAGTGGTGATGCACTTAGTCAATGTGTATTCACCGTGTGATCTTTCGGGGAAGAAAAAGCTATGGCATGATCTTTTGGCGGTTAAGGCAAGCTTGGGGGAAGAGTTATGGTGTTTGGCAGGGGATTTCAACGCGGTTTTACACGCTAAAGAACGTAAAGGGAGTAGTTCTACAAGTCGTCCGATGGAACGTCTTCTTTTTCAACGTTTTGTCGATGACATGGAGGTTGTTGATGTGCCGGTTTTGGGTAAGAAATTTACATGGTTCAGTCCGTCGGGTACAGCTATGAGCCGAATTGATCGTTTCTTGATGTCCGATGATTTTATTCAGTTGTTTAATATTTCTGGTCAGTGGGTTGGTGAGAGGGACATTTCAGATCATTGCCCTGTTTGGTTGATGGTTTTTGTTCTCAATTGGGGACCAAAACCTTTCCGTGTCATTAATGGATGGTTAGACCATCCTAGTTTTCTTTCTTTTGTGAGAACTGAATGGGATAGTTTTACTGTTGTTGGAACTAAGGCTTTTGTGTTGAAAGAAAAGCTAAAATTGTTGAAGGTAAGTTTACGCAAATGGAACAAGGAAGTATACGGTTTTCTAGACCTTAATATTGATAAAACCGTGAAAGATCTGAATGATTTCGAGGGGTTGTTAGCTGCTGATGGGGAGGGGGCAGATTTGGTATGTAGGGACAGGTTGAATCATGAATTTTGGGTTCAGCTGAATCATAAAGAGAGCTTATTAAAACAGAAATCTAGAATGCGGTGGGTGAAGGAGGGTGATTCCAATTCTAGATATTTTCATGAGTGCATTAAAAGTCGTCGGAGACGGAATCAGTTAGTGGCTCTGAACAAAGGTGATGGTTGGATTCATGGCGTGACTGAAGTTAAAGATTATGTGAAATCTTTTTTTCAAGACAATTTTAGTGAGCATTGGGAGGATAGACCAACTCTTAATGGGGTGGAATTTCAGAAGGTTTCAGATGATGAGAATGTTTTGTTGACTGTACCATTTTCTTGTGATGAAGTTCGAGAAGTGTTATGGAATTGTGATGGGAACAAATGTCCGGGACCGGATGGTTTCAATTTCTCTTTCATTAAAGCTTGTTGGGATATTCTAAAGAATGATGTGATGAATTTTTTCAATGAATTCCATGGTAGTGCTTTACTTCCGAAGGCTTTTACGGCGTCTTTTTTAGCACTTATTCTGAAGAAGGACCATCCACAATCCTTAAAAGATTACCGCCCTATTTGCTTGGTTTCAAGTATGTATAAGTTGCTTGCAAAAGTTCTTTCGTCTCTGTTGAAGCAAGTGTTGGGACGTATTATTTCCAAGGTGCAATCAGCTTTTTTACCGTCTAGACAGATTTTGGATGGGGTGTTGGTTATGAACGAATTATTGGATCTTGCAAAACGTCGGAAGGATAAATGTTTGTTGTTCAAGGCTGATTTTGAGAGGGCTTATGATACGGTCAGTTGGAGATTTTTGGATTATATGATGGGTAGGATGGGATTCTCAGAGGTTTGGTGTAGGTGGATCCGTGCATGCGTTTTTTAGAGCTCTATGTCGGTTTTGGTTAATGGTAGCCCAACATCAGACTTCAGTGTTTGTAAGGGTCTGCGACAAGGTGATCCATTATCACCCCTTTTGTTTTTAATTGCGGCTGAGGGCTTAACAGGGCTCATGCGCAATGCGGTTGATCGCAGTTTGTTTCAGGGGTTTCGGGTTACCGAGTCTTTGAGCTATCATACTTTACAGTTTGCTGATGACACTATATTTGTGGGGGAAGGAAGTTGGTCTAACCTATGGGCGATCAAGACAGTTTTACGCAGTTTCGAGTTAGTGTCTGGTTTGAAGGTTAACGTCTTCAAAAGCAAGCTGTATGGAGTAAATTTGGATCCTGATTTTCTGAATGCATCTTCAACTTTTTTGCATTGCGCCGTTGAAGCTATTCCTTTTCGGTTTCTTGGAATTCCGGTAGGAGCTAATCCACGGCGGCATGCTACATGGCAGCCCGTGGTGGATTCTATGAGGAGGAAATTGTGCGTGTGGAAGGGGCGTCATCTTTTTATTGGGGGACGGGTCACACTCATTAAATCGGTGTTGTCTAATCTGCCGCTCTATTTTTTTTCATTTTTCAAAGCACCGGTGTGTGTGATACGGGAATTGCAGAGTATTCAAAGGAATTTTTTGTGGGGAGGGACGGGGGATGGTAAGAAGGTATGTTGGGTTAGTTGGGATCGCATTTGCCAATCAAGAGAGAACGGCGGTTTGGGTATTAAAGATTTACGGTTATTCAATTCTTCTCTTTTGTGCAAATGGAAGTGGCGGTGTCTGACAGATACTCTTGCTTCATGGTATGCTCTTCTTTCCTTTCGTTATGGGCCGTTTCTCGAAAGTATTATGCAACGGGAACATGGTAATGCTCTACACCGTGCGTCTTTATGGTGGAGAGATATTAGTGCTATAGGAGGGGAAGGGGATGGTGAGTGGTTCAGTCATAATGTCAGCAGTGTGTTAGGTGATGGTAGGGAGCTTAGCTTTTGGAAGGATAGGTGGATGTCTCCATCTCCATTTTGCGTGTCTTTTCCCACTTTGTTTGCCATTTCAGCGCTTCCGCAGGCTTCGGTGTATGACATGGGGAGTTGGGATGGTGATACTTGGTCTTGGAGGTTGGAGTGGTTAAGCCCATTAGCAGAGGTTGTTGGTGAACTTGAAAGAGAATTGCGTTTGATTATTGATCAGGTTCGGCCGTGTCGGGAAAGGCAGGATAAAAGACGATGGATTCCACAGTCAATGGGGTTGTTCTCGGTTAGTTCAACTTATGACTTTCTCTTGAATTCATTGTTAGTCACTCCGGTAGATATACATACGAAGAAGGCATTGAAACAATTGTGGAAGAATAATGTTCCATCAAAAATTAGTTTGTTCGGTTGGCGCATGTTGTTGGCTCGTCTGCCTACCAAGGCTGCTCTTATTCGTCGGGGTATTCCTTTAAATGACCACGGGTTGGATTGTGTTTTCTGTCATGAGGGGGTGGAAGATTTGGATCACTTCTTTTTCTCGTGTAGTATCTTGCATCATCTTTGGCTCAAAGTTTTTCATTGGTTAGGAATGGGGGCTGTTAGTTCTGGTGGTGTAGCTCAACACTTTATCCTGTCCGGTGCAGCAGTGAAAGGTAAGCACGGTAAACAGGTTCGACAATTGGTGTGGTTAGCAACAACTTGGAGCATTTGGCGTATGCGAAACAATTTTATTTTCCGGGGTTTGGAGGTTAATTCGGACCGGCTATTTGATCATATTTGTCATATTTCATGGTTTTGGTTTGTGGGTCGGGTTAAGGCTAGTTCTGTTTTTACTTTTTCGGATTGGTGTAATAATCCTATGTCTTGTATTAATAGCCTTATGTAAGTCTCGAACGATTTGTATTGGTGGAGTACCCCTTGTGCTCATTTTTTAATTCAATTTCTCTTCTTATCAAAAAAAAATATTTTCAAAACTTATTTAACTTGCGTCAAAAATACTTATTTAACTTTTTTTTTACCCAAAAATCCATTTGAAAAAAAAAATAAAGTTTGTTCAATTAACATTGAGTAAAAATTTAATTTTTGACTAAAAAAATAAAGGAAATAAATAATACATGTAGATTATGATAAAGAGTTCATCAACAACAAAAATATCTTCTACACACCTTAGTTCTTACATACATATCTCTCTATATATCTGCTTGATGTTTCATTTCACTTTCAGTTTCAAACTTGTGTTCCGACACTACTAAAATATTACATTAATATTTGCCACTAGGCTTTTCGTTTGGGTGTTAGTTTTGCCTCTCTCCTGCTTGGTGTTTATTGGGCTTTAGTTTCGTTGATGGGGAGAGGTGTAGCGTGTAGGAATGATGTTTGAGGAGTTTAGTTTTTGCTCTGTTTTATTTAGACTGGAGCTTTTGCACCTTTTTTCTTTGGTTCCTTCTATTACTATAATATTTCCTGTGTGTTTAATAAAATTTAGTCATTTCAAAAAAAAAAATCCACCATTAAGGTTTTATAATAATGGATTAAAATAGAAAGGGCAGCAACGTTGTTCAAATCATCACCTCCCCACCTTCGGGGGATGTGATGATGATAACTGGTCAATTGAAAATCTGACAACTAAGCTTTCTTGCTGTAGAAATAGGAACATATATATATATATATATATATATATATATGGATTAAGGAATGTGTTTGCACAGCCACTGCGTCGGTGTTGGTCAATGGCAGTCCAACGGAAGAGTTTCCGCTCGAGAGGGGTTTAAGACAAGGGGATCCTTTGTCCCCTTTTCTGTTCTTGTTGGCAGCGGAGGGGCTGAATGTTTTAATGACGTCAATGACGCACCAATAGCTCTTTACAGAGTACAAGGTAGGCGGGCAAGGCACCACTACAATATCTCATCTACAGTTTGCCGATGATACCCTTCTCCTAGGGACTAAGAGTTGGGCTAATGTGCGAGCGTTGCGGGCTGTTCTTAAACTCTTCGAGGTCATGTCAGGATTGAAAGTAAATTTTCATAAAAGTATGCTGGTTGGGGTCAATATTCCTGATTATTGGTTAATCGAGGCTGCGAGTGCTTTGAGATGTAGAGTGGGTAAGATTCCGTTTGTTTACCTAGGTTTTCCTATCGGGGGTGATCAGAGACGATTAGGTTTTTGGGATCCCGTGTTGTTGCGAGTTAAGCGGAGATTGTCTAGCTGGAAGAGTCGGTTTTTGTCTTTTGGTGGTCGCCTGGTTTTGCTCAAATCCGTGCTAACCTCTCTTCCAGTATATGCTCTTTCTTTCTTCAAAGCTCCCACAGGTATCATTTCTTCCCTTGACTCTATTTTATTTCAATTTTTTTGGGGCGGGGGTGAGGATTCTAGAAAGGTTTCTTGGATTAGCTGAAAATCTATCTGTATGCGTCAGGACTATGGGGGTTTGGGGGTTCGGCGGCTGCGGGAGTTCAACACTGCTCTTCTTGGGAAGTGGTGTTGGTGGATCGGGGGGGTTTGTGGCATAGGGTGTTGGAGGCTAGGTATGGTGAGGAGGGTGGACGTTTGGGTGATGGGGGGAGGAGGGGTTCTGCTTGGTGGAGGGAGATAGTGAAGATTAGGGACGGGGATGGTGGGGTTGGGGGAGACTGGTTTGAGGATGGTGTGGTGAGAAGGGTTGGGCATGGGAGAGACACTTCCTTCTGGTCGGATCCTTGGCTGGGGGGAGTGACGATGAGGGTGAGGTTTGGTCGGCTGTATGATTTGGCAGAGACCAAACAACACACGGTGGCTGAGATGGCAGCATTAGGGTGGGAGTTAGGAGGGGGGCATGGGTGTGGAGGAGACAATTATGGGCGTGGGAGGAGGAGTTGTTGGGGGAGTGTCAGACCTTACTTCATGATTTTCAGGTTCAGGAGCAGGTGGCCGATGTCTGGCAGTGGCGTTTTGATCCACAGAGTGGGTACACTGTCAGTGGCGCTTATCAGTTGTTGACTACGCAGGATGCGGTTCCTTTAGACGAGGCAGCAGATCTTATTTGGCATCGACAAGTTCCTTTGAAGGTGTTTATTCTTGCTTGGAGACTTCTGAGGGACAGGCTACCGACGAAGACCAATTTGGGTCGACGTGGTATTCTCACACAGGAGGATCAGTTTTGTGTTTCTGGTTGTGGAGGCTTTGAGACACCCCATCATCTTTTCTTCTCTTGCAGAGTTTTTGGTGCTCTATGGTCGTTGGTCAGGTCTTGGATTGGTTTCGATATGGTGGACCCTGCGACTCCATCTGCTCACTTTACTCAGTTCACTTGGGCAGTGGGTGGTCATCGGGATCGGAGATCATTCATGCAGCTTATTTGGCTTGTTTGCGTCTGAATTATTTGGAAAGAGCGCAATCAACGCCTTTTCACAAATTTGGTGCAATCGGCCCCACTTTTGTTAGACTTGATCAAGCGGCATTCTTTTTGGTGGTTGAAGACTCAGTATCCAGGGATGAGGGTGAATCTACATAGTTGGTGAGTGAACCCTTTGTTATGTTTGGGCATTTGATTTGTATTGATTGGTTGGTTTTGGTTTTGTGACTCTTGATGTACTTTGGGTGACTTGTTTCTAGCACACCTTGTGCTGGGGGTCGACCTCTTTTTCTTGGTATATATATAATCTCATTTTGGCTTGTTCAAAATATATATATATATATATATATATATATATATATATATATATATATATAACATAGACTTAATATATATATATATATAACATAGACTTAAATGGTTTTTTGATCCCTGTAAGTTAGCGTTTTTTTTGTTTTAGTCCCTATATCTTTATTTTTATTTTTTTGAAATTCATCCCTTATAACAAAATCTGTAGGAAAATCTGCAGTTTTCCTTCCAATATTCATGCGGATTTTGACTTTAAGAACTAAAGCAAAAACGGTTTTTACATATAAGGATGAATTTCATAAAAATAAAGATACAGAGACTACCAAAAATACGCCAATATACAGGAACCAAAAAAATCATTTAAATCTATAGCATATGTCATCTCTTGGGTTTTATCCGACCCATTAAAATTCTAAAACCACGACTCTAGAATATTTTGGACAAAACTCAAACAAAAATACAACATTCTCCCAAGCCTCTCTCTCTCTCTCTCTCTCTCTCTCTCTCTCTCTATATATATATATATATATATATATATATATATATATATATATATATATATATATATACGTTGACATTGATTTGTACGTTGCAGTATATATATCATATAATAGTTTTGTGACTTAGTGATTGCTCCTTAATTTTGATTCTATTAGGTTCGATTTCTCGTTAATACATAAATTTTTTCTCAATATATTGGGATTTTTATTTTGAACAAAACTAGATGCATTTCTTTAGGTAACATATATAACATTTAATTTTTGTAATTAAAGCAAACTTTGAGAAAATAATGAATTTGAGGATATATCATAATTTGTTAGATTAAGAAACATACAAAAAATATCTAATTTTTTTGTGGTTATAAAAAACTTTTAAAAAAACATGAATTTAAAGAAATCATAGTTGTTAGATTAAAAGCCATATGAAAAATATACCTAACAAATGAACTAAATATTATCCTTTCTTTTTATATTTACGCATCCATATGATTAACATGAGTTTGTGAACAAAAAACTGCTCCATCAATATGTTGACCACCCTACCCCCAATTTTAGAGGAGGAGCATTATTAACATACGCCTCAAGGACACATGTTAACATTTGCCTAATGCTCTTTATGTGCTGTCTATTCTCAGAGACGAATTTAGGGTGGGGGCACATATGGATCAGTTGACTCCACTTGCGTATCATATTTTTAGTTAATACTTATATGAAAAATGATAAAATGTGCCCCAACTGTATATGTTAATATTCAAATAATTTTGCATTGTAATTGGTGTAATCAATTTTTTAAATATTAATTTTTGTATAATATTGAATGCAAATTTTCCTTATTTGAATACTTTAACATGTGCCCTTAGGACACATCACGTATTAATAACATAACCCTACTTATATATTTACGTAATGTGATCCCACTTATATTAGTAATATTCTCTTCATGTAGTTAATTTATTATACTTCAACAAATTATAAAATATGGTGAACACTTCGGTATCTAATATATATTATATTGGGTATCAGTATATTTTAGACAAAATTTAATGTCATGTCATATTTTTATATTAATTTTTATTTAAAAAATTCACATTTTAAATGAATTTTGCTTATGTACCGATATCTAACAATATAAGTTGAGTACCAAAAAATCATCTTAAAATTAATAAGAATACTAATGTGTATTTTAAAAGTATTGATTAAGAAATTAAAAGTAACAATTTTACATAAAAAAGAGTTATAATTTTTTTGATAGGTAGACGAAATAACGAAGTCATTGGAAACTCACACATATAAAGTAGAGGAATGAGAGTTTGAACCCCTGTCATAGACGTCCTGCCTAATAAATTTGACATTTTCTTCCAATTGAACTAGGACTTATGAACATTGTAATTATACATTATACTCATATGAATAACAATTTTTATGTTATAATATTGACCCCACTTATTAAGATTTATGAATCCATTCCTGCCTATCCTATCTTATTTTTCCAACATTTTCTCCCGTAACTTAAATAAGCAACAACTGTAAAAAAAACACTAAAATAAGAAACATATAAAAAAAATCAAACAAAAACAAATAGGTCAAATAAAATTCAACATTATGTAATATTTCTACTGCTTGAGCGGATGTTATGTAATTTAAATCCCCTTTGCGGAGATTTTTCTTTCTTTTTTTCCTTAGAAATCGCTTCAATAAAGGGCTCTTAATTTTCAGTAGAATGATTTGCAAATATTTTATTGTTGCCGCTGTCTCTTCCTCATCAGATATATCCTATGCTGAATTTCTCTAGCATTTTTATTCTTCAAATTTCTCAATATCTTCAAGTCACGAGCAACAATTGGATTTATATTATCATTTGTAACAGAGATAGTTGAATTTCCACCATTCTAAGATGGATGATATCGAACATAATTGTTCTTTGTCCCTACATTACTCCAAGAGCCAACAATACGCATATCAGGATATGTATTACCTTGTTGTATTTTTTCTATGTGCTTCCTAACTTGATTCTCCTCCGAATTTGGGACTTGTGTAGGATTTATTTCTGTAGTAATACTCGAAAATACTCCTTCCTCATGAACTTCTTCAACTTGTTGTGGAACATTGGTAATATTGTCCATAGGTGATTCTTGTCGAAAATACCCCTTCCTCATGATATCTTGGTGAGTTGCGAATTACTTTCTTAAGAACATATTTAGATATAATTTTCTGCTCTGTAGTTTTTTGGACCAATTTTTCCTCCCTATGATTATGTCGACCACAATTGTCCAAAGAATGACCAATTACTAGACAAGATTTACTATATGAAGGGAGTTTTTCATATTCTATATCCACATTGAAGGCATATCTTTCTCTTTCCACCAAAAAAAATTAGATAAAAAATCCAAAAGATCCAGATCCACCAATATTCTTGCAAAATATCCAAGCTTTTTGCTACTAGTAGCTTCATCTATGGCTAAAGGAATTTCAATCTCTCTTGCAATAGCCAAAAGAATTGGGTAAATAGGCCCATAACCCCCTGTAAAATATGCAAATTTTGCAATACCCCCTGTAATTTTATTTTTTTAAGAATTCCTCCAATAATGTTTGATTTTTTGCAATACCCCCCGGACTCAGTCAACCATAATATAACCGCCGCAAATAAAAACCGCCGCAAAATATTATTTTAACGAGGGTTTTAAACCGCCGTAAAATATAATTTTAGCAAGGATTTTATTAAGGTTGACTAAGTCCGAGGGGTATTGCAAAAAGTCATACATTACATGGGAGATTCTCAATTTTTTTTTACAAGGGGTATTGCAAAACTTGCATATTTTACAGGGGGTATTAACTTATTAACCCAAAAGAATTTTAGTCCTCCAATATTGAAGAGGAAGACCATGAATCCTAATACAACATTGAACATTAGTATTTCTTACTGTGTCCGGGTTAAAATCTGATGTCCGGGAAAACAAACAAAGCAATCCCAACGCAAAATTTCAAGTCCCCACAACAAGAACACTACGTAAATCTTCAATAGATGAAAAAGTAAAAGCAAAAAATCCCTTACCAATAGGTGTGAGAGACCATTTACCAAGCACCTTCAAAATATTGCTTAATTTGTCATGCAAAACATCTAAAGTGGGAGAAACGTCTCCTTTCTTCAACATCAATCTTCCATGAAGAAGAGTCTTACAACTCTCAACCCCAACAACATATTCAGATTCTATAATTTTAATAGCAACTCCATCACCTTTAAAATAAAGTGTTGGTAATTGATTTAAAAGTATATCACAAGTGTTCTTTAAAACAATTTCATGACCATCTAGGCATGATTTGGATTCTATTTTCCAAAATCTAACGAGCAGAAAATATATTTGACTTATTTTTTGTCTAAAAATAAAAAGGAAACTCATTCAAAAGGGTAAAAGCGATTTTTTAGGAGTATGATGGTCTAAAGAACAAAATTCTTAATTAGTTATAATACATATCCATTTGGACATGATTCATTGATATATCTTGTTTTTATTAAAAAGAAGGTGACACATGAGCTACCCTTTATAATTTAGGGATATGTCTCCCTAAACCACTTAATAATATTTTAATCCATATAACTTTTATAAAATACACCGTTAATTTTGAATAATTGAAAGTTAATATCATATAGATTAATTGTGTAAAATTTCAGACAAATCTAAAATCATTTGATAAGTTATTGAGACACATCAAAATTAATGGTTTGTGTAATTTTTATAAACGTTGTTAATTTTGATATGTCTCAATAACATATCAAATGATTTTGGATATGTTTGAAATTTTACACAATTGATCTATATGATATAAATTTTCAATTCAGTGGTGTATTTTATAAAAAATATATCAAATAAAACATTATTAAATAGTTGGTAGGCGATTGGATTTTGCTTTGGTTTCATTACAATTCACTATGATACTAATTGGTTAATCCTAAACATGGTTCATTCAATCACTACGACAATCTAACAAAGCCATTGCACCCACTCTCATGGTCATACAACTCACTATATCATGCAAAAACCTCCTAATCTCTTAGGCAAATTAACAAGCACAACATAGACATGAATGTTCGTTAGATCATTAGTCTCAACTTTTAATTCTCTATCTCTAGCCTAATTAAGAAGTTGTATCCATTAATCTAGTTATAATTCATACATCTACTCTCATAGCAAGCAATCAATGATCATCACATACATTCGTCAATATACATGAAGCATTAAGCATAAGAATAATGAAATAGAGATTGAAATCACCAAGTAAGAATTAACACAAAATTAATAAATAACCCATAGTTTCATGCAATTACACCTTACAAAATCCAATCTTAAAAACTTAAAAATTCATAGTTACAAAAGAATTAGAAAAAAGATACATGAATTATGGAAATGAAATTGGATGAGAATGGATCTTCAATCTTGTCTCCAAGGCTTCCAATCTTGATTCTCCATCTTAAATCTCAAATTTCCAAGCTCCCGCAATGGCTCAAAACCCTTTTTCCTCCATGCGCGCGTGCCACGCCCCTAAAGCTGCGTGGCACGCCCAGGAATCCATCAAGCCCGCGTGACACACCCAGAAGCTGCGTGACACACCCAAAAGCACAACAAACATGCGTGACATGCTCCAAAAGCTGCGTGACACGCTCACTGGCAGGGGCAAAAGGCCAGAATTTATCAATTAATGCGTTCCACACTCCAAACAATGCGTGACACGCCCCATATACTTCAAAACACTTGTATTTTCTTCTTTTTGCCTTGTAACACAATCTATCTCCATCCTAAGTCTTTTTTACTTCAACTATGATCAAAAACCACTTCAATTCCCTCTAAAACACCATTGAAATGATCTTAAAATGAAGTAATGACAAGAGTCATCACAACCCTAAACTTACCTTGTTGCTTATCCTCAAGGAACACCTTTATCAAATGAATAACTACAAAGGTTTGATAACCTTCTTAAATCACTTCAATACATAATTCACTTACTCTTTTCATTAAGCACTTCAATTGATCAAACCATTCATGCAACTTCTCCTCACAGAGATTTCAATTCACGCAAGCATAAGAACACATTCACAAAATTCAATAACTAATGATCACTTCACACACTCGCATTCACTCAATTATATAGTAAGCTAATCACTCAATCAACACAATCTAAAGTCTTCTATCATAGGCTTGCAAGCACCTTAATGATAAATCGAATAGCATATGAAACACACACTTTAGAGGGCTTTCAAGGTTGTAATGGGCCTTAGGGTAAGGTGAATATTTTTGGGAAAGTGAGTTAAAAACTTGGAGTTAAGGACAACTTTTTAGGTCCTTACAAAATAGTGACCTTTTAAATTTAGTCTTTACTTCGTCAAAAAAAAAATTAGTCTTTACTTAATTTTTATTAAATTAATTGCAGTTTTGGTCACGTTATTTTCACCATTTTGTAGTTTTTAATTTGTCCCTCTATTTTAAAGTTTGACAGTTTTGGTCTCCCATTTTTTTTGACTATAAATTCACCATGTGATATGTTTTAAACAACGTGATATATGATTAAATAACGATACAACATGTTTTAAATGAATTTTATAAATTATTTTTCTTACAATTTCATCGATGTTGGTATTTTGCCGCTTAAAATAGATGGTGATACAACATGTTTTAAATAAAGTTCATAAATTAATTTTCTTACATTTTCATTGATGTTGATATTTCGTTGCTTAAAACACATCACATTGTAGTTAAACTATATGATGGGCAATCAAAATTGTAAAATGGTGAAAATAGGGGACCAAAACTGCATTAAACTTTTTAAATATTTAGTCCCTAGAAAATTAATATGCACTCAATTTTGGTCCTTACTGTTAAGTCAACGTGAATTTTTGAATAATTTTTTCGTAAGTATGTTTAGAATATTGTAAGAGTTACTCCCAAAAAAATAAGCTCAAAATTTATTTCTTATGTCATAATTTTCGTTACTTTTATCTTAAAATTTTACCATTTAAAAAATTCATATTTAATTTTTTGTTAAAATTCTAAATTTTTATAAATATTCTTTATATGATATTTTAAACAAGGTTATAAAAAGCCTATAAAAAAATGGTTATAAAAAATCATTCAAAAATTTAAGAATTTAATTAGAATTAAGTAAATTTAGTTTTAATAGAGACAAAAACTATGCGCAAGAAAAAGTTATAGGGACTAAAAATATAATAAAATTTAAGGACTAAACTTGAAAGGTCCGTATTTTATAAGGATCAAAAACATATTTAACTCGTTAAATAATTTATGTCAAAGTTATAAACATTTTTTTAGTACATAAGTGAAATGACAAGTCCTTCAAAATTCATACACACAACATAGAGGACTGACATTCGAACCCCATCATAAATATCCGACCTAACAATTTCGACAATTTTTAACGGTTAAACTAGAAATTTTGAAAAAGTTATGAACACTTGATTGTTGAAAATGTGTTCAATGTTCATTTATTATGTTCGAGTGATATATGTCAATTTTATATTTAAGAAAATTTTAAAATTATACTTTTATTAAGACTGAAAATGAAAGATTTTTTTTGGAAGACAAAAATATCTCAATTTTATTTTTAAAGGATAAAATTATAATTTACTATATTTTTTAAAACTTGTTTAACTTTTATTTTTTCACACAAGCAAAAACAAAAAAAAATCCATTTTAAAACTTGTTTAACTTGTTTTACTATATTCATTCATTCATTCATTCATTCAAATTGATAAAATACATCAAATACAATTACATTCAACATGGCTAAAAACACAAAGGATGAATCTGCAAACAAATTCACAGGAATCGAGTTAATAACATACACGGCAAAATGCCTACTACAAATAATATGATAAAACTAAAATCACCGGAATATTCATGTCTCCGGTTCTGCAACGTTGATACCCAATTCATTGGTAGAATTTGTAATTGATTGAAGTCGATCTTCCAAAACGAATCAAATGAATACCGCAAGAATATTAAAAATCAAACAACGCCGCATAAAACGATGAATACCACAATGCCGCACAAGAAGAAGAACGACACGATGCCGCACAAGACGATGAGTAATACAACGCCGCACTTAGAAGACGAAATTAACAAAAAAAACAAAAAAAAATAGTATATGTGAAAACTACTAATTTATATTGAAAGAGAATAAAAAATAAATATATAAGAGTGATTTTAAGTCAAAAATGACCTAAAATGACCCTTTTTCATTGAGCAAAAGAGCAAGAATAAATTGTTTCGCCTCTAGGGCCTGCCAAGAGAAAGAAGAGATACTAAAATAATGAATTCTATTTAATAATTGTTGTGAAACTAATGGAAACAAGAGTAACAATAGAGATGCAAAGGAGAGAAAGAGAAGGAATAGAGTTTATGCTATTCACCATTAGGATTAGGGTTAGAGTTAAGGTTACATGACAATGATACATAGTGTCTATATATAGGTGATTACATAGGTCTATGACATGGGCCAAGACTAATGGGCATCCACAATATATATTCATAACACTCCCCCTTGGATGTCCATTAAGGATATGCCTCGTTAAAACCTTTACTAGAAAAAACCCAGTGGGAAAAAATTCTAGTGAAGGAAAAAGAGTACAACATTCTTTGTGTTTGAATCTGCCTCGTTAAAAACCTTACCAGGAAAACCCAATGGGATAAAACCATGGTTAAGGGAAAAAGAGTGCATAACACAATTATATCTCCCCCTGATGAAGACAATTATATCTGAGACGAATAAGACCAATTAATCTTCTATATAGTTGATCAAAAGCTTTACTTGATGAAGACACTTTACTTGATGAAGACTTTGTAGAAAGATCTGATTTATCTCCTTTTATATACTCTTGACTGAATTAGCTGTTGATGTAGTATTATCTTCTTCAAGTTTCTTGTATGTGAAGAATTACAAACTTCAACAAAATCATATTCTCAACTTTCTTGATGTAGTGCTGAAACTTCCACTTATTTGAATGATATTGCCGTATCCTTAAGATATAAATTATATGCTCGACTTCTTTGATATATATAATTTTCTTCATGTACAAAACTTCATTGAAGTACTAAGTTTGCAATTTCAAACAAACTTTGATCATCGAATGTATTTCATTTCAAAATTTTTTGTAATGAACAAATTTCATAAGTTCTTCAAGAGTTATGATAATATTATAGTGTTTCATGTGGTACTTCAGGACCACCTAATGAATCATCATTTTCTCAAACTCTAATGAGATGTTTGTTCATAATGAGTGGCCTTACAACAACTAGAGCACACAACTGATATGAATTTCATCTCAATTTCTATAAGAAATCAATTTTTCAAAACTCTTCAGGAGTTATGATTACATTCATGTCATCGAACATGTTTCCAAATCCTTTCTTAAAAGTTGACAAATGATGTCTATATCATATTTCTAATTTGGAAATATTCACTAAAATTAGTATACAATATATATATATATATATATATATATATATATATATATATATATTGTTTGAGTAACAATGAGACTTATACATTTTGTTAAATCATCTATTCAATAGTTTGAATAATATGTCTCATGAAATTAAATCCTTCAGGGAGTTTCATATAATCATCACTAAAAAGTGAGCCATACAAACACTTTCAATAAGTTGAACCTTTCAAGTGTTACTAAACTTAATCAAGTAAGAAAAATATTTTCACTTCAGGTGAATATTTCTCTGCACAATTAATGGCAAACTTTTATTGACATTCTTCAATAACAAGTCAAACTTCTATTCGCACAAAAATTGATTCGTATTTCATCATTTTCACATCTTCAGATGTACATACTGCTGGTCCAAAAAATTTTCACTTTGCAAAGTGATTTTAAATACGTAGCAATTGCGTATTTTCTTATAGCCAATCATAGCTAACCATTGCATGGTCTATAATCCTCGATAGACTTTGTTTCATGATCCTCATTATCTCTTATCATATATAGCGCTATATTGTATATAAGAAAAAGAATATCGTCAATGTTGAGTTTCTTTTTGGTTCCATCGTATTCCATTCATGACATAATTTTTCGAGATCTCTTTATTTCATAAATTTCAGGTACCAGATAAGTTCTTCTGGAACTTAAAATCAATTATGTCAATACTCTTCTGGAGTTTTCATATCCTCACTTGATCATCTTTCATTTTAGCTCCTTTTCTTATTTGAGGATTCTATGGAACCGATTGACCTACCACTCTTCAGGGTGGTTAAAACTCATTTGCAATATAGAATTGTTCAACAGGAACATCTATTTTGATTGGAGCATTAGCAACTGATATTTGATTTCATAAACATTGCAAATGATTTATCTTTTGAACTTTTAGTTCAAACTATTGTATACGAGGATCAAGATGAGATACTAATAATAATTTATTTCAAGTGATTCATTGGAACTTCTGGTTCACATTTTCAGCTGCTCATCTCTCCCCCTAATATTGAGAATGTTAATTCATCACTTGAGAAGTAACCTTCTAGGCTATAAATCTATTTTCCCAATATTCTTTTACGACCGAATTAAATGCATTATATTGGAACAATTGTGACGTACACAACACATCCAAAAATGCTTATATCGGAAATTAGGTTTATAAACCAAAATTCAAATAAATTAGGGAAGAACTTATTTATATAAAATTTTGTTGGCATGATGCAATCCAATATCATATTTGAATGTTTCCAAAATATAAATTAGAAGTTATGATCTCATAAGTATCAGTCATGTGATTACTTTAGACGTCTAAAGAATGGAACTTCAAATCCATTTTTTTATATGATCATATTCTATTTGATATCAATTTCAATTGATATACGATACTTATCAAATATTTTCTAAGAATTTAGAAAATGAGATCTTATCGAAACTATTTGAGAAAAAATCTCACAAACTTCTGGTTGTGAGTAAACATGCATGTGACCAATTTAGTTGATGCATCAATTCAAGTCACAAAGTGTCTAAATGGTCCATATTCTCAAATTATCAATTTCTTTTGGGAACTTGTAATGCACAAAAGCTATTATGTTCAAGAAACTTCTAGCTCTTCAATACATATGTTGTTTTCTTACATCAAAATAAATCCGGGATGACCCAACCGATATTGCCAACAATAAAAAAACTGAATATAATTTGTAAACTTCTGGTTTACAATAATAATGACTCAAATGTCATTCATAATTTTATTTTATTTTGAAGTTCTTAAAGAACTATATAAAAATCTCTATGAAATAATCATGTGCAATCCTTTAAGGTTGCATATTATTGAATTCTTCTGGAATTCATGAAAAAAAATTGAATTTTTCTAAGTTCTTCAGAAACTAGTAAATAAAAATTGAGTTTTTCTATGTTCTTCGGGAACTAGACTATTGAATTCTTCTAGAATTCATAGAGAATAATAATTAATTTACTAAGTTCTCCATGAACTAAATTACTGAATTCATCCGAAATTCATAGAAAGTAATTTTTTTTTAAGTTCTTCAGGAACTATAGACTATTGAATTCTTTTGAAATTCATGATTGATAAAAATAGAGATTTTTCTAAGTTCTTCATGAACTAGATAATAAGTCTTTATACATGTTTATAATAATAAAGATCTCTTTTGCAATCCTTCAAGGATGCATGTATATTGAAATCCTTCAAGAATTTCTAATAAATGATGATTCTTCGTAAGTTCTTGAAGAACTAAATTAGTGAATTCTTCCGGAATTCATGATAAAAAAATTGATTTTTCTTTTAAGTTCTTCAAGAACTAAATATATTGAATTCTTCGAAAATTTATAGATTAAATTTCTAAGTTCACGAGGAACTAAAATTATTGAATTTTTCAGAAATTCATTATAATAATATAGAAATTCTTCAAGAATTGGTTATAATAATTTTCTTTTGCAATCTTTTATAGATGCATGAATATATTTCTTTTCATATACATATGAAATAAATAAATTTCAACTATATGAAATTATAATTATAATTTATTTTGAAACACAGTATGACTCTGGATGAGTATAAAGTTAGTTTCTTTATGTTCAACTATATTCAATAAAATATTATTTCCTTTTAATGTGCGAATATGAATGTAAACAGTATAGTATGAACATGATACAACACAATATAATAAATTAAAAGGAGGTTTCGTGTACATATATACTAGGGTGATCATGGTCGGTTAATAACCATAACTATAACCAAACCATATTTTATCCACTTATTGTAACGGGATACTATAACCATTTCATAAAATCAGTTTTAACATCACAAAACCAGTTATAAAACCGGTTATGTCCATATCCACTTTTATAACTGGTTTTTGGTTTTAAAAACCGGTTTTTAGTTTTTAAAACCGGATTTTGGTTTACTAACTAATTTTTTAATAAAATTTTGTTGATTTCGATGAAAAAATTTATCAAATTTTTTCCGATTTCGAGAAAAAATGTCCGCGGAAGTTTTTTTGATGTCAAGAAAAAAAGATCTCGGCATTTTTTCAGATTTTGAGAAAAAGTTCGCGGAATTTTTTTCGATATCGAGAAATATATTTCGCGGAAATTTTGTCGATTTCAATGAAAAAAGTTATCGAAATTTTTTCCGATTTCGAGAAAAAAAGTTCGCGGAATTTTTTCGACATCGAGAAAAAAAGTTATCGAAATTTTTCCGGTTTCGAGAAAACAAGTTCGCGGAATTTTTTTGATATCGAGAAAAAAAGTTATCGAAATTTTTCCGATTTCAAGAAAAAAAGTTTGCGGAATTTTTTTGATATCGTGAAAAAAAGTTATCGAAATTTTTCCGATTTCGAGAAAAAAAGTTCGCGAAATTTTTTCGACATCGAGAAAAGAAGTTTTTTGAAATTTTTCCGATTTCGAGAAAAAAAAGTTCGCGGAATTTTTTTCGATATCGAGAAAAACAGTTATCGAAATTTTTTCCGATTTCGAGAAAAAAAGCTCGTGGAATTTTTTTCGATATCGAGAAAAAAAGTTATCAAAATTTTTCCGATTTCGAGAAAAAAAGTCCGCGGAATTTTTTCGACATCGAGAAAAAAAGTTATCGAAATTTTTCCGATTTCATGAAAAAAAGTTCGCGGATTTTTTTTGATATCGTGAAAAAAGTTATCGAAATTTTTCCGATTTCGAGAAAAAAAGTTCGCGAAATTTTTTCGACATCGAGAAAAGAAGTTTTTTGAAATTTTTCCGATTTCGAGAAAAAAAAGTTCGCGGAATTTTTTTTCGATATCGAGAAATATATTTCGCGGAAATTTTGTCGATTTCGATGAAAAAAGTTATCGAAATTTTTTCCGATTTCGAGAAAAAAAGTTCGCGGAATTTTTTCGACATCGAGAAAAAAAGTTATCGAAATTTTTCCGATTTCGAGAAAAAAAGTTCGCGAATTTTTTTTTCGTTATTGAAAATATAAGTTATCGGAATTTTTTCTAATTTCGAGAAAAAATGTTATTGAAATTTTAGACTTTGAGAAATTTGGATCTAAAATTTGGTTGTGGTTATCCATTAATTGGTTATGGATATCCAATATCCATAAAAATGGATTTGGTTATAAAACCCAAGTATAATTAACCGGTTTTTTAAAACCGGATATGGATTTGGTTATGGGTAATCCATAAAACCGGATAAAATGAGCAACCCTACCTTTGCAATGGAAATTTGATAGAGTCTTGACATGTTCGATTTAAAAACAATATAACCGTTAGACTTATGATTAGAGCTTCGTGCTGATAACGTGTTGTGAAACTAATGGAAACAAGAGTAACAATAGAGATGCAAAGGAGAGAAAGAGAATGAATAGAGTTTATGCTATTCACCATTAGGATTAGGGTTAGAGTCAAGGTTACATGACAATGATACATAGTGTCTATATAGGTGATTAAATAAGTCTATGACATGGGCCAAAACTAATAGACATCCACAATATATATTCATAACAATAATATTAATTTTATTTTAATTGCGGTTTATTTATTTTAATTTTTACCTTCTAATTCTTAGAACTTGAACCTTAAACATGACTAAATAACATTCATCAAAAAATGAATTTTTAACTTTAAAAATAAAAGAAATAAATAATACACTTACTTGCACACACTTTAGTTCATGTATAAAAAAAAACAACACTTTTTAGTTCTTGCATATGGAACAAAGATCTATCTAGTACTTGTTTTATTTCATTTCATTTGACGCACACACCTAACACCAACTCAAACACATGTTCAGACACTCTAAACTATTACAATAATAATAACCGCCGTTAGGGTTTTGTAATAATGGATTATAACAGAGATGGCAGCAACGTTGTTCAAATCATCACCTCCGGCGGTGGCGACGACGATAACTGGTCAACCGACCAAGCCGACTGGGCGACGGAAGACGAGTATCGTTACTGGAACGGAAACGAACCCGGCGAAACAACGCCGTCTTCGAACTCGAATTCCGAGAGACAACAGCGCTCAGGAAGCGAGCCGCCAAGCAAGAAATCTAGAAGCAATTCACAAGATGGCGGATCTAATCGAGCGAAAGCGATAGGAAAAATGTTCTTTAAGACGAAACTGTGCTGTAAGTTTCGTGCTAAGACTTGTCCTTATGTGACAAACTGTAATTTTGCTCATAGTGTTGAGGAGTTAAGGCGGCCGCCGGAGAATTGGCAGGAAATTGTGGCGGCACATGAGGAAGAGAGGAATGTGCTTGAACAGCCGAGGGAGGAGTTTCAGATTCCGACGGTTGGATCGAGTACTTTTGTAGGGGAGAGTATGAATAATAGGTCTTATAAGGGTAGACATTGTAAGAAATTTTATACTGAAGAAGGTTGTCCTTATGGAGATAGTTGTACTTTTCTTCATGATGAGCAATCGAAGAATCGCGAAAGTGTTGCTATAAGTTTAGGTCCTGGTGGTTATGGTGGAGGAGGAGGAGGTGGTGGTGGTGGTAGTATTGGTGGTGGTGGAGGTGGTAGTACTGGTAGTGGTACCGTTGTTGTTGTTGCTGCTGGTGCGGCCGCGGCTGGGAATGGACCTAATTTGAAGCCTTCAAATTGGAAAACTAGGATTTGCAATAAGTGGGAGATAACTGGGTATTGTCCCTTTGGTAGCAAATGTCATTTTGCTCATGGTGCTACAGGTATGATCCATTTCCCTGTTCTTGATTTTCTTTTTCTTGGAATTTTTATGATGTTGTTGTTATGTGACTTGAATAAAGATTTATATTCTTATGATGTTATCTTATAGATTAAAAAGTGCTACGAATAGGAAACTTAGGAATAATTTGTGTTGTGGAGTTATGGCAGTGTTTTCTTACCATTTGGATATAGTTTGGGTATCTAAATAAGATTGTTTTTCTAATCATTTCATATGGTTTATTACGGGAATGGGTCCTCTCATGTGAAATTTACACATGAGAGAATCCATTCCCGTTTATTACAACTATGATTTCTGCTGTATTTGTTTTAGTGAGTACTCTGCATAACAATAAATGTCAATTATATTTTGATATGTATGTGAATGTGTTTCGTGTTTCATTGAGCATATAATTGAATTGTCTGGTTTCTTTTTGTTTGAATGGCAATTGTATTGTGTTGAGTTGTTTTGCTGTTGCAAGTTGGATAGTTGGTGACCTAATAATCGTTGCAATGTTTCATAGAAGAATAACTGTATTCTAGAAAAGATACTCATGATAGTAGAAATGCACCCTTTTGCACAATGAAAAACATAAAGAACTTGATTTAAGACAGAGAGGGCTTTAAAATCAAAATTGTTAAGTATTATTCGCTTCACAATGAGTTTCCTTTCCTTATTTGTGATAACTTTTTATATGCCTTGTATGCTTCAAATAGCTAAGGCCTCATTTTCTGAGTAAAAGAAGCCATGTCTGTAACAGATGACAAATGATAGTTTCATGAATGATGGGTTCTGAATGAATAGACTTAGAACAAATCTGTGTTGTCAAACGGTGGTGCTACAATGGCTATCGTGTGGTAGAATTTTAACAAACCACTATTGTTCTGTGATATACAATTTAGTAGAAAGTGTTGTTAAATGGCATCTACAGTAACACTATATCACACTAGCATAGTGAAATTTGAACAAATAGCGTAGTGAAATTTGAACAAATTGTTAATTTTTACGATCCGCAATTGTCAACACTGGATCTAATGCAGATACCTGTAAAAAATCAGAGCTTGCGCTGATGCAACTTTTGGCAATTATTGTGTTTACAATAGAATTCTCATTAAAGAAAATGAAACTTCATTGTTTTTTTTTTCATTGGAGTACCCTTGTACTCCTTATTTTATATGATTCCTCTTTGTTGTTTCAAAAGAAAGGAAAGTTCTCTAGAAGACATACATACTGACGGATAGATAAATGATTATGATATTGATACCAGTTCATACTTTCATTCCGTTTGTGTTTGACCTTGTGCATTACATGCATATTTGGATTGACTGTGAGTTTAGCGAAATTGCAGCGGCACTGTGATTTTGTTAAAGCTCCAAAGTATAGCTTTTATCAAAATCGTGGCGAGTCACCATGATTCGACCAATTTTATGGCCAATCGAAACATGCATATTCAAGAACATTTTGCCATATTTACACATGAGTGTTGTAATTGATTATATATCAGAATGACCTATAAGCTATTTTTATATAAATTGTGACTTTGTTATTGTGACCACAGAATTACACAGATATGGAGGTGGGCTTATGGAAGGAGAAATCAGAGACACCGGTTCTGTTGTTGCGTCCGACACAAAACAGGGAGTATCATCGAAAAATGCGGATAATGTGGTTGCATCAACTCCTATTGCTCAATCAGATGGTTATCATATGGGAGTCCCTTCACAAAGGCCTTCCATTGTGAGTCAGAGGCCAGGACAGAGAGCTCATCAGAAGTGGAAAGGTCCGGATAAAATCAGTAGGATATATGGCGACTGGATTGATGACTTCGAATAGAGCCATAAGAACTTGTATTCTCAATCATGTAAACATGGAAAATGGCTGATGATGAGGGCTTATGTATCACCATGTAGCTGAGTACGCCATTATTTCCATTCCCGTCTTGTTATATTATCTATAATAACTTATAACTTATGATCCCTAGCTTCCAGCACTTGTAGCACTTTGTTCAATTGGCAGATAATTGTTGTGCATTTATGTTTGGTGGAGGATTCATCTTTCTTTTAGGTTTTTGGTAGGATTTTGAATGAAACAACGGCTTCCTAGTATGTGCATCAGATTGTGTCACAGATAATTGTTATGTTGGATCTAATTTAAGATTCCGGTTTCTATTTTATTGCCGGCATTATCAATTTTCATACATACTAATCTTTGTCTCCTAACCATTTGTTGCCATGTTTCCCACCAAAGAATGCATTGACCTATGGCTTCAATCTCACAAGATATGCCCTGTTTGTTGAACCAGCTTTGATTCACCTTTCAACCAAATGTCAAAACACAGGGACGACAACAACCTTAATGCACCAGAGGGTATGTCGTACTTACCGTGCGATAGTTGATGTTAAAGAAGAGGAAAGGGACAATGTTGGTGGGATCATTAGACCTCAAATACATGAAGGTAATCAACATGTGAGTACAAGCATGCAACAAGAAGAACATAGATTTTCAATCATGTTCAACCCAGAATTCTACAGTAATGATTAGAGGTGAAGAAAAAGATGATGGAGAATATACATTGAGATTGCCAGAACATGAACATGTTTTGAAGGGAAGGCACAACTGCACAACTCAAGGAGTTGTACAAATTACAAGGATATGTCATTGACAATATCGTTGTAGTAATTGTGGTTTTGTTAAAACGGTTATTTGGTCCCTTTTCACTTCACTTGCTAATGCTCTTATTTTTTTAGACAAAACTTGCTAATGCTCCTTGAAGCGTGGTTTTTATATCATTCATTTTATTATTTATTTTACTTTTTGAATCATTCTTTTATTTTACTTTTTTTTTTGAATTATTTGTTGTTTAAATTTCACAAGAGGCTGAGAATATACCAGGCTTTTATAGGCGTAAGCAAATAGTTACATCATTTTTTTTGGTTGAGTTTTTGTATAATACTTTTTGAAATTAAGTAAAAAAACAACTCAATCCCAATAACTTTTTGTTTCATAAAAATATGTCATACTTGGTTTTTAACTTTTTAGTCTATAAAAAAAATCTACAAATGGTGTTTCAATAAGCATTTTAAGTCTTTTTTTGGTTTTTGAAAATAGTCTATAATTTTTTTTAGGAGGGAAAAATTAATTAATTAAATATGAATTATTTAGTGTTGGATACTTAACAATTATCATCTAATTCATTTGTCAATACAAAATTTTAAATTTTTATAGCAAATGTTCATCAATATTATTTTGGATAAATGTTTTTTTTTGGGTACACTTTTATCAAATTTGTTATAATATTTTACCTTCAATATAAAAAAATATAAAAAATACGCATGAATTGATGTTAAAAACTTAAAATAAGAATAAGAAAATGTTGATAGGAAATATTTAAGGGATCATTATTGAAAGTTTCTTTTAAAAGAATTAAAATAAAGTATGATATATTTAATCCTCGTGAACTTAGTTCAATTGACATGAATATCATATTTAATAATATATAAGAGTCGTATTTCGAACTCCGAACACCCACTTGACAAAAAGAGTATTGTGTAATAAAAAAAAAAAGAATATAAAGACTAAAAATTTGTTTAATCCAAAATTTAAATTATATATTTTTAAGTACCCAACCAACCTTATGCAGTCTTGCTAATTAATTAACCCAGATCAGCAACAAAATAATTCCGATCCATACATAACATAACACTGTTCTTCTCCGATTCGGGGTTGCAAATTGCAATGGATACTCCTCTCCACAAACCCTCCTTCAACCCCAACAAGCAACTCAAAGAACAGTTACTTACTTACTCACTCTCTCTACTTCTCCTTAATTTATATCTTAGTCATTATTCCCAATGTTATTCATTTTCTCTTCATTTCGCAGATTCGTAAGCAATTTAACCGGTTCCTCTTTGCTCGAAATCGCGGCTCTTACAATAACTATCCCTGTAAGTCAATTCTTAATTATAATCTCGGCTTAATTCTAACGTGATTCTTAATTCTGATCAATTTTTCTCTTCTCTTCTTCTTACAGATTTTGGTGCTTATTCGTCACTCATTCTCATCCATTCCCATAACTGGTTAGTTAGTCCCTTCCAATGTTTCAGCTTTGCACTTTCAAAGCTTATAATTGTTTGAATTGACTTATTTAAGATTTAAGTATAATAACTACTAGCTTAAGCACTTGTTAAACTATTTAAGAGAGCTTACGACATGTATATAATATGTTTTCAGTGTATCAAACACGGACACTTCTCAGATTAGGCGCGTCCGACACTGACACTTCTGATTACATTGAATTATATAATTTTCTCAAATTTTTATCTGTGTCGACATGTCCGTGTTGTGTCTGGCGTGGGTGTTCTTTCTGTGTCTGTGCTTCATATTTCAGCTTATTTCCATAAGTTTTCCAAGATAACATACGAAAATAACTTATAGTTTACATGAAAACAACTTATATCTTACATGAAAACGATTTGACTTTATTAAGTTGTTTATCCAAACCGAACTTAAAATCCTATTTTTCTCTTTTTTACATATAGGTGACTCCTTGAAGAAGAAAAATGATGACGCACCATCTGAGCATAGGAGTTTTAAAGCTTACCTAGCTACATTAACTTTGGATTTTCTTGTCATAGTTGTTCCTATGCTCTTATTTTTCACTGTAAGTATCCATGACAGCATTGAATGTTTTGCTAACACTTAAAAGTTGATTTTTGTTGTTGCTGTTGTTGTTGTCGAGTGGGAGTAGGAGTAGGACATGATAATGAAGCTATGATGCTAACTAGGTTTTTGAATTAAATTCTAGTCTTTTTGTTTAGTAATTGGTAGAGTTAACTTGGTGACAGGTGCTTGCTGACTGGAGCTATATCTTGGCAAGTTTGTTCACAGTCGTAACATTTCTTTATATTGCAGTGAAGTGGTAATTGTTCGATTTTGTTTAGCTAACTTCTCAAAGCAATTGATACTTTAATGACATAATTAAGTTCGGCTAAAAGTTTCACATGAGCTATATTTTGAATCTGGTAATAGTGACTTCCATACACTTAACTGCAGGCCTGGCGGTTCATCCCCTGTTTTAGAAGAGCCTAACTCTCTTAGGGCATACATTACTTCGTACAGAGTTATTGTGGTATGAAGTGCGACAATAGAGTTATTCATTCCATTAATTTGATCTTAATGTGCTATTATATTGATAAAAATTATTTTTGCAGATGATTATAACAGTATTGTGCATCTTGGCTGTTGATTTCAGAATATTTCCTAGAAGATATGCGAAGACTGAAACATACGGAACGAGTTTGGTAGGATTCTTTGACAGTTCTAAATACAAAAGAAAAGGGAAAAATTGAAAGACATGTCTTACCTAAAGAATGTTTGAAATATTTCATATAAAATGTTTTATTTGCTTCTTAATCTGTTAGGATATAGAATAAATGAAAATTGCAGTAGTTAAATTAGTTAGTTGTTAAATGGTTTGTTATTTGGATTAGTTAGAGAGTATGTGTATAAGTAGGAGAACTCAATGTAGAGTTGATCATTATTGAATATTGTAAGCTTTGTGAACAGAGTAGCAACTCTATTGTGAAGGGGTTCCTAATTATCCAACACTTCTCCAAAAACAGGGTGATTCATTAACTTTTGAAATAGTTTTGAAGGTCAAGTTCCTATATATATCATGAATGTATTTCAAGTTTGAAATATAAAATGATATCAGATAATTTCTATTGGAATATATTTCTGTTTATCAAGGAAACAAAGAAATAGTTAATAAGGTAGTTAAAGTATTTTTGAAAGTCAAGGGGTGCGGAGGTAGGTTCCCAAATTTCTTGATTCAAACTTAGATGATAATGCCAGAGCCAGAGTCTATATGAACAGTTCCCTTCACCTCATCGAAGCATATTTTTTGGGGGAGAAAATTTTCTATATGGACTGTAATACTACTATACAAGTAAAGTAAATGCAGAGAAAAGGGGAATGGGTGGGGGTTTGCTTTTTTCCAATTTATAAATTACTTCTGTTTATTGATCATGCAAAATTGCAACTTTTATCTCTCTCTCTCTCTCTCTCTCTCCCTCCAACTTTTTTTATATATTCTGATCTGTACATACTATTTAGTGCATCAATTTTGTTTTGTTATGTTCCTAACAAGAGGTGTACAGTCAATAATTTGATTGTTCTGCTGAGATTTGACATTGCTTTTGCATTGCAGATGGATCTTGGAGTTGGAGCATTTGTTTTAGCAAATTCATTAGTTTCTCGTCAAGCACGTAATATTGCATCTGTGTAAGTATGTTTCCAAAATGAACTCTCAAACATGTGTTTATGAAATAGAAGAATCATGTTTACCTAGATATATAGATGTCTCTTTTTTGTTGAGTTTGATAAATCATTAGTTTTCTTAAGCGAACGCATAAGAGAATTTTTGACAAGCTCGTACATTAGGCAAAGAAGCATTATTAACATGAACATGCTGGTAGGCTTCTGAAAATGAAATTGCTGCTTTCCTAAATGTATTTATCTGCTCTGTAATGACATTAATGTCTTTTTGAATGAACCTGCACAAATATATTGCATTCTACATTCCCCTGATAACATAATATATTTACTTGCTTCAGAAACTGGAAGACTGCAATAGTTTCATCTAGTCCACTTATCTTCTTAGGATTTTTTCGTCTTGTTACAACAACTGGTGTGGATTATCAGGTGGGGTTATATTCATTGAGATTCTTAGAAATTTCTGCATCAACAAATATTTTGACATACATTTGCTAATACTGCCTCTTATTCAACTTTAATAAGTATATTCACCGATGTGTTTTTGAATTTTTTATGTGATATCCCTATAATAATACAATCCCTATGACTTGTAAGCCTATCAACTCTGATGCCGTGCATGACTGGGGAAATGTTAGAAACCAAAAAATTGTATTCTTAAGAAAGAACACCTTTCTTAATAAATAGGAAAGAATAAGAGAAAAAGCTCTCCTCCAAGGGTTTCCCACATTCCCCTTCACTATAGAGTTGCTACCCTATTCACAGTTGTTTATAATATTCAATAATGATCCCCTCTACATTGTATTCTCCTATTTATACAAATAATATAGGAAACTCAGACGCTGTTTTAATTGTACCATTTGGAAAGGGGTGCACTAGTGGAAATAACATTAGAACAGTAAGCTCTATACTTTTTAAATTTTAAATAAATGGATAATGATTAAAGCACCGGTTAGAGGGGGTAAAATGGTTTCCTACCCCTACCTTCCCCACCATCTTCAAACTTATAGGCTAATAGTTTTTCTGGAATGACAAATGTTAGAGTTATGTTGGGTGTCGGGGATAGAACCCTCAACCTTTTCACTACTCCACTCCTTAACTCCCTCACCCCAACCACCAAGTCAACCTTATATTTCCTACTTATATGGTAATGTTGAAAGTGTTCTGAAATTAAAAGACAAAAACTATCATCATGGAACAAAAGAATCAATATTGATTTATGATCCTGAAAAATGTCCAAATATTTGGAGTTAATTTATTAATCACGATGATAAAATTTCCCAGGCTACATAAAACTTAAATATCAATTTTTGATGGATGTGCATCTGCATTCTGGTTAAGTGGAATATGATCATTCTCTTCTATTTCAAGCTCAATGATTTTAAACTTTCCCTTGGTTAGAGTACTCAAATTTTTTTTTTTTATTTTCATGCCATTTAATTTCTAAAAACCAAGTCCATTCACTTCAAAGAAATCTATAAATTGGAAAAAAGTAAATACAAAAAAAGATTTTGCATTTTTATTTGATATGGAAAAAGATCTTAATTCACCTCATAATTGTTATCATGCCGATTCTTAAGGCTTTATGAAAGTGTGGGATCCATTAGTGCAGGTTATTTTCTTGAAGTAGTAAATTTTTTGGCTTCTTATAATAAGTAGTTAGATAATGTTGTCTGGGAAAAGCCACTTAGAATGCAAGATGTACTTCAACAAGCACTAGAAAAACTTAACGTAGTATTTGTTAAGAATGTGCATTATTAAATTTTGAGAAGAGGTTGATAATTCAAAATGTTATTTAGTTGTTGGTATAGCCTGTGATTATTATAAAAGGAAGGAATAAATGGTTCTAGTTATTATATTTGTTAATAAGAATGGTTATGTCAAAGTGCACTTTTTGGATACATGTGCAATCTTAAGTAAGCTTGTGCTCAATATTGTCCAATCACGAGTTTAACACTTTGAGTATTTGAAGCTAAGGATATGATTGATGGAAATAGTAATCAGTGTGGAGAGTGAAATGGTTAACAAACTTTGATTTCTTCAAAATTGTCCTAATGCATATTATGTACAATGTTTTTATTCATCAAAGACAAACACAATACACTCTTGTTGCTTCAGCATAAGTAGTAGTTAATGTTCATTTTGTTTTGTTTCTCAAAACTTGAACATGGTTCTTAATGTTGTGTGTTCTTGTAAAGGAAATGATGAGTTACAAGTTTCTTATGTATATGCAATTAAAATTATGGGTTTGGTTGCAAATGATGAGATTAAGACTTGAAGGGGAGCTAATCAAATTGCCACATTATAGATACTAGAATCTGGAGATATTAAGATGGAATTCTCATTTCGTTAGGTAGCCTTTAACACATTTATAATGAAATACCTTAGTTCTTAGAAGGTCTAGATGTAAAAGGTTATAGTTATCCTCATTGAGATCGTGCAACATATGTTCTTAAAGTGTTAAAAATTATGAAGAATAAAAAAGAAAGGTCTAGATGTAAAAGGTTATAGTTATCCTCATTGAGATCGTGCAACATATGTTCTTAAAGTGTTAAAAATTATGAAGAATAAAAAAGAAAGGTCACATGGAGGTTTTTCTAGAAAGATATGGTTACCTGTGGGATAGTTTAGTCAGTGAGTGCCTATAGGATTGTTTGAGTTCTAATTGCCTAATTCATTAGTTCAAGTCATTCTTAAAGAAGCCATCATTATGTTTTCTTTCTCATTCTTTACAAATTGAGTTATAAGTGTCTAATCCATGATGTTCTTAAGGAAGCCCGTAATCATTTTTCACTTGAATAGGTGCATATGAGTGAATATGGTGTGCATTGGAATTTCTTCTTCACACTTGCTGCTATCTCGATCATTACATCCTTTATTAATATTCCTCCACAATATTCTGGAGTTGTTGGATCACTTGTCCTAGTAGGTACTTTTTTTCTGTCTTATCCTTATGTCATCTTTTTTGAAGTATGATTTTCTTATAAAATTCAATCTATGATTCAAAGGGTACCAGTTCTGCTTGATGCATGGTTTAAATCATTACTTGCTTTCTAATGAGAGAGGAATGGATATCATAAGTCAAAACAAGGAGGGGATTTTTAGCATATTTGGTAAGAATTACACCTTACGTTGTTCAATAATGATGTAATTTTACTTTTGACATTTAGTATTTGCTACAAATATGTTGTTTTGTCTTACAGGATATTGGGGTATGTACCTTATTGGTGTTCACTTAGGGAACTATCTCATCTTTGGAAGTCAAACCTCTGCATTTAGAAGTAGCAGGTCGATTCGGATGAGAATTTGGGTTCTTTCAATCCTGTTTTGGTAAAAACTTAATCCCAAACATATTTATCCTTTTGAATGAAGTCCACAAAACTGAACTTGTACCTTTTCCATGATGCCCGTGTCAGGTTATTAACTGTACTTATAGATAGGCACGTGGAAAGAGTTTCCCGGAGAACGGTATGTCTCACCATATTATAGTTTCTTACTCGGAAAGGCATCAACGGATGAAAACTAACTAATTCTTGTTTCTTTATGCAGTGCAACCTGGCATATGTTACTATGGTGGTGGCTGACAATCTACAGGTCACTACCACTCTCTCTACTGTTTTGTTCATTGGATCAGTGTCTCTAACACAGTGTGATGGCTTTGTAGCTTATATTGTGGTTATCACTTTAGGATTCTTTTATTGGCTCTATTTAATTAGTGTTAATTTATAGTTATGTTGTTGAATATTTTTTAAGTAATCTGACATATTTAGGCATTGTTTGTGAGTTGGGCTTTAGAGGGGAGGGCTAAGTCTATATATATATAGAGGGGTTTGCTAACTTCATCCCATGTGGGAGGAAGTTAGCAAGCCTCCTCCCACATGTTTTACTCACACGCCCCCCATATATATAGACATTTCTCGCGCGCCCCCCATATATGCGGGAGGACATGGGAGGAAGTTAGCAGCCCCCATATATATATATATATATATGAAAAATTGAAAGAAAAGTAAGTCTACACCAAAAACCTAACTTGCAAACAAAGCCTTAGATAATGATTGTTTGATTTGAGAAAAAAGATTAGTTTCTTATATCATTGTTGCCCTTCAGTTTTCAAGCCAAACATTGACTTGTATAATTTTTTTAATCTTAATTCAGAAACTTATTCTCAATGGATGCTATTCAATGTTACGGAAAAAAACAAGTCATTGTTTGGTTTGAAATTTTGATCAAAGATTAATCCTATGAATTTCTCAATGAGTATGATAATCTTAATTCGCAGCATGGCCTTGATCTACAGCCAACATTGTAATTTGGCATCTGATTTTAGATTTGATTTGAGTATTTAATCTTAGTGTCACCAATTTTTCAGCTATTATCAATTTTAACACTGGCTGATCTTATTCCTGGAAGTAAAACTTCAGTACTTGAAGAAGCATTTAATCGGAATTTACTCGCTACATTTCTCCTGGTGAAAAATATATTCCTTTATGACTATCATATATTCCTTCCCTATTTTGATTTCATTTATAATTTCCTATAATAATTTTATGCAGGCAAATCTCCTCACTGGATTGGTAAACTTATCTGTTGATACCCTTTCTGCATCATCAACCACATCTCTTTTTATCTTGATTTTCTATGCTTATATTTTATCAACTGTGATTGGAATTGCTGATTATTTTGGTGTGAAGTTAAAATTTTGGTGAAGAAGCTATTTGATATGTTGTAATCTGTTGTATAATTATCATTGGTTATTATAAAGATAAGAGATTTTATTTATTCATCATCAGTTAAATCTAGAACACGTGTGGCAATTATGATTGGTAGTAACAGGACAAATCTTATCTTAATGACACTTGATATTAAGGACAAATAATCATCTCGTTGACCACAAAAAAAGATTACCTTTTCCCTGCACTGCACATGTAACTTATGCAATTTCAACATGGATAGTGATAGTGATTGACCACTCTGCTAAAATGCAATTTACAACTCATACTTTGGTGTTTTTATGTGTTTGATATGTATCATTTTCATACCTAGTTGGTTTATGGCTTCCTTTTAGTAGTTTCAACTCAATACAGAATAGTGAAACAGTGAAAGAAGGTAGGGGTTAAAAGAAGCATCAATGTTTTAGGGACAACAGAAAGAAGGTGAAAAGAAAGGATGAAAAATGAATTATAGGGATCTGAGTATATAGCTGAAGTTTGATGAGGACCTGCATGATATGTGCTTTTTCAAGAAGGGATAGCTTACTACATACAGTCACTCACATGGTTAATCCAGCAGAGTCTGACAGATTGGACCATGGTCCTAGTTCCATTTCTGTCCTTTCTTGTGTCCTCTTCATCGCATAATAAGCCTAAATTCTGGTGTTTGTTGTAACATCTCCATTTTTTAATATTAAAAGTCATGCTAACCGAGGTAGAAACTAAACATAAATACTATGTATATGCACAAAAAATCACCACATCAATGTTACTTATAGAAAATTGTTTTTATACATCCAATGAAGTATGCAAGAAATTAACATTAGAAATTGTGAAATGAACTAGGTTGAATATTGCAAGTGTTATAGTTTTAATTGCTAGATTTAATTTATGTTACAGTAAAATTTGATCTTAATCAAGGATTAAAGTAATGTATATGATGAAAAATTGGTGTACTTTTGTGATGTCACGTGTTTGAAAGAGGTGACTTTGAAAGGTTTCCCTTATCAACTTTCTTGTGGTCCAAGCCGTCACAGTTTGGCATGGTGCCTTGATATCAAAACTTATTTGGTTTAGACCAATTTTTACAATTAAAGTAATAAATGGAATTATTTTGCCGCTTGAAATAGTGTTATTAGTAGGGGAAAGACTTACCATATAATTTATTTTCAGTCACACAGTGGACAGATGACACCAAAGTATCATATTTTGGTAGTTTTCTTAGATTACAAATTACGATGATGAAGTTCCAAGTTCATCTTGGCATTTCAGCAAAGTTTGATGAAATTATGGTAGAGAGCATAGTTTGTTATTAAAATCATGATGACACAATGTGATTTTGCCAAATTCTATTACCAATCCAAACATATGTTAAAACTCGAAATTTCATGAGATCCAAACGAGATAAGTATGTGTATTGATTAGGTAAAAGATCATAGTTGGAGGTCTATGAACTAACTTGCAAATCTCATTAACTCATAATTTAGCATGTTCTTTTAAAATCGAGTTTTAACTCGTAGAATCTTCTAATTTTACACGTTTTTAAGTATGAATTTTGAGTTAAATCACTCATAAAATTGAATATGAGTAAAACTAGAACATGATTCAATTTTATGAGTTACTACATAGTAAACTCTATAGAATCAGAAGAAATTATCTCACAACTTTAGAAACTCATGAACCTTTTGCTTTTTAGATAATTTTTTGAATGTACTTATGATTTTAGTGGAGTGATTTATATTGTCAATACAAATTCATTATTAGTATGACAATTTATTATGACAATTTGTTATTGTTTTGCTTTATGATAAAGTTACATTTGTAATTTTTAATGCATTTTTTTGAGGTAATTTTTAATGTATTTATATTATTATATAATTATGTCATATATATCATAATTTTAATATTATTTTAATGAAATAAACTTGTACTATTTTACGAGTCGATTCTACTTGGTAAAATGAGTTGACGTTAAAACACAAGAATTATCACCTTACATCAATGGTTAAAAGATTTTGGTAAAAAAATAAAATCAAAAGTTAAAAAAACTTAGACTTGAATTTAATAATACAATTTGAAATATCAAACTTTCACTAGTTTCATTTTTATTGTTGTTAATTCTCTGATTTCTAGAGGAAGGAATCTTATATTAGATTAAAAAATAAATAAAATCTGACAAAAAATTATTTCATTTAATTTATAGCTTATAAATTTATATGATAATAAAAGACATAGTTGATAATATTTTCTTTCACACAAATTTATAATTTATTTTTATTAATTTACAGTTTAGAGTTATATCACTCATCATTTTTTCTCTCTTGATGTCCTCGTAGAATAGCTCAAGTCGCAAGAGTTGAAGGACATGTGTTGGAGAAGGGGAGATCCAGAGATCAAAATACTGGTAGAAACAATCTATGTTTCGGTTGCCTCAAAAAAAAAATCTATGTTTCGGGGGCACAAGTTATGGTGCATAAGCCATGCTTATGCACCGTGCATAAATACTCCATATTACTTAGTGCACCCTTTAAATTTCTAATGCACTTCCACCCAAATTGCTTAGTGCACCCCCCAAATTTATAGCGCACCTCCCAATTTGGGAGTACGTTAGAAGTTTGGGGGTGCATTAAGCAATTTGGGTGGAGGTGCATTAGAAATTTGGGGATGCACTCAACAATTTCCTTTATTTATGCACGGTGCATAAGGAAAAAGTTTATGCACCTTAACCACTCCCTGTTTCGGGGTACCAGAAAAAAATTCTCTCTCTCTCTCTCTCTCTCTCTCTCTCTCTCTCTCTCTCTCTCTCTCTCTCTCTCTCTCTCTCTCTCTCTCTCTCTCTCTCTCTCTCTCTCTCTCTATCTATCTATTTTATTAAAGTCATTTTGATTGACAAAAGCTAAATATTAATGAGACATATTTGTGATGTTATTTTATATTTATAAATTCATTTAACTACTAATTTTATAAAACACTATAAATTTAATTATAAACTAACATACAATTACCTGATAATTTTTTTAAAAGAGGGCAAAATTTTAATGGAGTAGAGCATCTTAGCTGATTGGATTTATTTCCCATCAAAACCCAATAAGAATAAAACCCAATCGGATGTATGTATATATGATTAATCAGAGGATTAGATTTGCTGCTGTAACTACTTCAATCCAGTTACAATATCAATTATCCGATTGTAATGAATGGTTAAGATTGTTTTAGTGTATATATATTGGAGTGTATAAACACATATTTTTTTCATCTAGCAAACACTAAATTTGAACAATTTAAAAGAATATAAACAACTAGTACACTTTGGACGTGTGTTTTTTGTGAAACATTAGATTTTTTTAATAATAGCATGGAGAAAGCAGCATCTTAACTAATATTGTACCTTAAAAATCAATATCTACCGTAAGATTATCAACAACCAAACAAAATTGTTGATATATGCCTTTGACAAGTACTAGTAGAATATACATAGTCCGGATTCCGATTTGCTGCTGTTATTATATCCCGCAATTACACACAGTTTTCAATCGTAGCCATCAAATATAGAACATACGATTTAGATTGAAAACCATGTTTTTTAAGTTAAGACGATCTCAACCGTTAAAGTCACATCGGACGGTCCATATTGATTATTGTGTCTTGCTGTTACAGCAGGATATCCTTGTCCATATAGTGTAACCAACAATAAACTAAACTAAGTGATAAAGGTCTTGGATTCAGGGAGTCATAAATTCGATTCTTAGTTTTTGTGTATGCCGAAAAATTAAGTTAAAAGAAAATTTTACCTTGTATATTACACAAATTATTTGACAGAAATTAATCATTATTAACAATGTACAGTAAAAACATTGTACATATTCTATGGTACCAAAAAAAAGAAGGAATATACATATACATAGTACAACATATGCAATAGTCTTTTTTCTAAACTAATATTAATTAATTTAAAAGAGAATCTTAGGTAGAAGAGCCATTTGATGATTTCCTACAAACTCCAACACAGATTTGAATGTGAGGAGTAGCTATTACACAGCTTGTTATGTTGTTTTTTTGCTTATTTCTATTTAGATTTGGGTCCACCCTCTCTCTTAGTCTCTCTCTTCATTAGCATAAGTGTGTGACAGCATCTATGAAATTAGGAGCAAGTGAAGAAACCAAAGCAAAATCATTAATCAAAAATCAAAGCAAAGGAGAGTGTAGTGTTTTCGTTTTACTATCTACACTACACTTTCTGATTCCTGAAAAGCACTACACCTTTTTCTGCACTTTCTCACGTGCTTTCATTTTTTTTTTCTTCCTCTTTATTTCTCACACATAAAACATTTTCATCAACTCTTATATATATTAGTGATATTTTGCTATAAATGAAAACATATGAAGATTGATGATTATTCTTGTGTCACAATGGCCTTAGAAACTCTTTCATCAAATAATGAGTTTTCAAATTTCATTATCTATGACACAATTTCTGCAACTCCATATAGTAATAGTAATACTCATCAACATCATCATCAGCATGATGCTACTACAGATTACTCTAGTTTCTTGGAAAATACAATTATGAACAACAACTATGAAGAAGATATTCATCATGAAGGTGCTGTAATATTTGATCAAAGTAACAGAAAAAGACAATCAATGGAAGAAGAAGAAACAATGAAGCTAATGAATAATAATAGTAATCAAGTGAGGAAGAAGAGAAGAAGAAAAGCAAGAGTTTGTAAGAACAAAGAAGAAGCAGAATCACAGAGAATAACTCACATTACTGTTGAGAGAAACCGAAGAAAGCAAATGAATGAACATCTTGCTGTACTTCGTTCACTCATGCCTCCATCCTATGTTCAAAGGGTATGTTTTCTTTTTTATTTATCATCACACTTTTACTTTAACTCATGAAAATTGTATTTAATTTGTTGTTGGGATTTTATATTCATATTTAAATCACTAATTTGTTATTTCCCTTAATAGCAAAAATGAGAACATTCCTTTTTTTTTTTATATTAACCATCTGGTTTTTTAGAAAAAAGAATTCTAATAGTTTTGAGTTTGGCTGCGAAATAAGTAGTTTGTGACCAATAATTGTTAAATAATATGCAAGAGAATGATGCAGTACCAATAATTGTTAAATAACATGCAAGAGAAAGATGAAGTAGTACAATAATAATTAAAAATTTATGATTGTAATGTACCAATTTTTTTTTTATGATTGTATATCAATGAGGTGGGAAAACATGCACAAATATGCTAATGCTATGTCAAGGGATACTATGTTTTTAATTAAAACTAGTTTTATTTTTTAATTTTTTTTCTTCTATTTTTTCCTTTTCTTTTAAAGGTGTAGAATACTAATTAAGCCTAAATTTATTGTTTGTGTGAAGTTCCCGCTTACATTTGGACTCACATTGTGATTCTTGATAATCTCTGTAAAATACGACTGATACAACTGTAATTGTAATTTCAATTCTCAGAGACATAAAAAATATTAAACTCGTCGTTCATATCGTGGTAGCATGTTTTTTTAAAACTAGCAATATAAGTGAAGCTTTTAAAATCAAACATGCATACTTTACATACATACTTGCCAATTGAAAAGCTTCATATACAAAAGTCTTTTACATGTTCTACTAAATGCAACTATTGGTTCAATTAATTTAATATGCATTTTTTATTTATTTTGTTTTAGGGTGACCAAGCATCAATAGTTGGTGGTGCCATAGAATTTGTAAAAGAGCTAGAACATCTCTTACAATCACTTGAAGCAAGAAAGCTACAACTTTTACAACAAGAATTATCATCACAAGCACAAAGCAATAATAATAATATTGAAGATACATCCAATGTTGTTTCAAAACAAGTAATGAAGCCACCTTTTGCACAATTTTTTGTGTATCCTCAATACACATGGTCCCAAACACCTAACAAATACACATCCAAGACCAAAGCTGCCATAGCTGATATCGAGGTTACATTAATCGAGACTCATACAAACCTTAGAATTCTCACAAGGACAAGACCAGGACAATTAACTAAATTGGTTGCTGGTTTTCAATCACTCTTCCTCTCAATTCTACATCTCAATGTCACTACTATACAACCATTGGTATTCTACTCTATTAGTGCCAAGGTATGCAACCATAGTATATTATTGATCCTTCATTTTATTTATAATAATAGTAACTATATTTTATTTTACTTTTGATATATTCTATCGACATTCTGTCTCTAATATTTGGCGACAAAATTTATTAGCGATGTATTTCTCATTCTTTTGTCTATAGATTTTTGTCGCTATTTCAACTTTTTAGTAGTATGCTACAAAAATGGATCCATCATTATTAAAATTTAGAAGAATTCAGATTACCAAGAGAAACTTAGTGAAACAGAATATGAAATTCGCCGCAAATTTTGTCCTAAAGTTTAGCAACAAATGAATTAGAGATGATTTTTTATTTAATTTCTAACTCTAGTTTTGATCACTAATATTTTTTTTTTAGTTGTGATGGACGAAGAAAGTTAGACATAAAAAATCTAATTTAACTATATTCTTTTATTTTTATAATATCTCTAATTTATATCTAATTCATACATTACGTATAATAGATTCAACAAAGTTTTTCTTTTAGGAAATAGAGAGAACAAAATTAAAAATCAATTTTATGATTTTTGTTTCTAATTTTTGTTGTTGATTCCATTTTAATATTAGTAAATGTGAAAGAATATTATATGTAATTATTTTCATTGTACAAAAATATGATATAGTTGTATAAATTATGCAAATTTCATTTTTTAGCTAAAATACATACGGTGTTAATTAATTAACTTATTTAATTTATTTATTTATGAAGGTTGAAGAAGGATTCCAACTTGGTTCGGTAGATGGCATTGCAACAGCAGTTCATCATTTACTTGGAAGAATTGAGGAAGAAACTTCACTAATATGCTGTTGAAAGGGTTCATGAATTCTGTGAAGTGACCAAATTAACCCTCAACTAGTATTTAGAGAGAAGGGAAGGAAAATAATATTTTGTGGATGGCTTGATTTTTTTTTTGTTAGTTTGGTGAGTTGATGTGTTTAATGTTAATGTTAACTATAGACTATTGTAGTTGTTAATTATGCTTAATTATTTTGGTTCCTACAAAAGCTCGACAAATTAGGGTTAAAACCTAATAATGGAAAGAAAAAGCTGACAGTTTATCTTGTTTGGAGTTTAACTGTATTGTCCACTTCAATGGCCCAATATGAAGGTCATTTTGCATCAAAGGGAGAAGAATATCATATCTATGACATAAATTTTCTATTTTTTGTTTTGGTTTTGAAATATCTTTTATTTTGTATTTAGAAATGAAATAAATTAATATTGCATGAGTTTGTATTGATGAAAACAAATTAAAGGTATTTAATTAAAGATAAGATATGAATAAAGGTTATATATATAAATAATGAACATATCTAGCTAGTATTATAAATTTTAAAATGATATTAGTACTATTATTATGTGTGTATTTAGTTATATTAAGTTGATAAAAATAAACTGAAAATTTGTGAAGTTATTTATATTTAGATATCTTTGTAACCAAAAAACAAAAAAGATATGTTTAAAAAAATTCGATCATTGAACAAACAAATGAATTAGATTTTTAGAGACTGAGCCTCAGCTAATAAATAGTCACATAAACTCCTACATACATTTACGTGGTAACTAAAAGAAAACAAGTTGTTGATGATCAATATGAGTTTTAAGTTGCACCATTATCTTTTGGTTCACGGAATTGTATTTTATATTTTGATAGACCGATCACTTTTAATTTGATATTGAGAGTTAGTTTTTAGTGACATCTTTTTGAATCGGATTGATGTCGTCTCTGGTGATCTGGAAGCCGAGGAGTGTCTTTCTAAAAATGTGATTAGAAATAGACCTCTACTAGGTGATGCATGTTTTGATATTTTTTTATCAGTGTTTCACTTGTATACGACACATTTGTTTGTAGTTTCAATTTTACCAATCTCTGTTTGTCTTGTACAAAGACATGGTTTTTATAATAATAATATATTTGCCGTTAAAAAAAAGAGAGTTTAAGTTAGAATATACTACCTCAATTCCTTATTATATGTGGTTGAACGGTATCCTTCCATAACTAAGGGAACGAGAGTTCGATCTTCATTTTAGGTATGAAGTAATTTTAAATCTTTGAGCCAACTATTCCGTCATTTGAGGTGTCTCTTATTTAACGAAAGATTAATCACTGCATTCGGCGATGAATATTTATAGTCTCTCAACAAAAAAATATTCACGCTCCCTGCACCTTATCTACACTTTTATATTTATATTTACAAACAATTGGAAACTAATAAGATTTCAAACAGATTAATATGTGACTAATTACACCTATAGAAGACTTTTAGAAAATAAATACCATTGGATGACCTATATATCTATCTTATATTATATCTTTTTTGGTTACATATATTATATTCGAGGAAGGTTAAACAAAACAAAATTAGACCATGTTGTTTTGCTGTGGCTACATTTAAAATTTTTGTTCTTTTTTGGTTATGGATAGAGATAGTGAAATTTGTAAGATGTGGTATGAATTTTGCAGCTAGATTATATAAGCAAAATTTGTCCTTGCTTAATGAATTGGGGCCACGAGAACTTACAAACTTTAAAGACAACATTTTGTATTTACTTGGTGTTGCTTTCACTTGTTACAATTATTACAAACACTAATTAGAGGGAACAATGATATATAAACTAAGTTAAATTGTTGTTTTCATTTTTTTGAGAACAAAAGCAAAACTATAAACCCGGGTTTAATTAATCAAAACTTTTCTTTAATGGAAAGCGATGTAAAATCTCACTATGAATAGTTTTTGACTGATGAGGTTAAAAGAGTGTCTTCTATAGTCAAATACTACATGAATAGAAGAAGAAAAAAAATAAGTCAAACTAACTTTGTGTTCCTAGACAAACAAAAGATGACAAAAATTCTAGGTATATATTAAAAGGGTTTGTCCACACATTCACCACATATTGAACCAACTTAACTTTTGTTAAGGTGTTGAAATTTTCTTTACGATACATTTCATTGGTTGATAAAAAAGACTCTCAAGTTTTTATAGGCAAAGAAAACAACTTTTTTCATGAGTTATTTAAACATCAAAAATACAAATAATGTATGTGATTTACTGTATATGAAATTTGAACTTTGTCCTTTGAAGTTATAAAATTATACTATTTTGTTGTAATTTGAACATAGTAGTTATATAGTTATGATCAATAACAATAATATCGTTGACATGTGGGAGACAAATTTATCCATATAAACTTGTTAATTAATCTCAAAGTCATCTCGAAAGATAGGGGTATGAATTGGTTTGATTAACAAATAAGGGTCTACGATTTAACCTATTACAGGCCTAGGTCTAAGTTAGACCAGAATTTTCGCTACAACAAACTGAGAATATTCTTGAGGAAACAAATTCCTCAGAAACTGTAGTTTTCGAGATATTAGATTCATTTAATAAACATTGGTTAAAAATCAATTTTTGAGATTTTTTTTCTAAAAAAAACTTTTCTTCGAAAAACCACCTATAAAATGATGACTCTAACATGTGTCATCATTTGCAAGTCTTTGCGGACCTTTGAGCTATTCAACTCAAATGAAATATCTCTAAGACTCTTTGTTAACAATGTTTGCCCATGAATAGGCTAATAACTTAAGTTTGTAAATCGATTAATAAATAGTTTTGATCTATATATCCCATTGCTATCTGAAATAAAATTTAAATCCATTCAATTTATCTATTTTACACCTTAACCCATAAATCTCATATCGCAACCGCTCCCTCCCTTCATAAACCCTAATTCTATTTTGTCTTTTTTCTTGTTTATCCTCGAAAGAGGGGTGATTTAGAGTCAATTTTGATCTAAAATCACCTCTCTTGATCGTTTTTTTAGTTTCTTTTCATTTAAATTCATATATTTTTAGGTTTTTGTTTGAGTTTTCTTCACCGTGATTTCTTCTTACGGTGTTGTTTTACTCTCGTAATGTGGAGTTGTTTGATTTCCCGTCTTTGTACGGTGTTTGTTTTCCGTCTTGAATTTGTACGGTGTTGTATTCCCGTCTTCGTGATGTTTATTTTGTTTCAGATTTGCAGATTTACTTTAATCCAACCTTAGAGCAGATTCAATGACTTTAGCGTCTTCAACGTTGCAGATTCAGAAGCATGATTTCTCCAAACATTTATATTTTGTCAAATCAATTGTAGGCTTTATCATTTAACCGGTTTATGCTATTAACTCGGATGCGATGAGTTTGTTCGCCGATTTATCTTTTTTAGTTTTTAGTGAATATAAATATGTTATGATATTAATTGATGTAATTTATAATTTTGAATGAATGAATACCTTTATTTTTAGTAAAAAAAAAAAAAACCAACAATCTCATCAATAATATGGAAAGGATTATGGGCCTCACTGTCGCTGCAATTGTCTGACTTCAACCCATTCAATGTATGATGATGAGTGAGTTATGGCCTTGCCTTATGGGTTCCCCCAAAACTTTGTTCAGAGACAAAAAGTCCACTATTCTATTTGGGCGCTGTTTTGTAATCTCTCTAGAACCGCAACCGAAGCGGCGCACATCAACTACCCTTTATCTAAGATTCTATACTAAAATTTAAGAATTTTCACTTGACTTAATTTTAAGAAGGCTAAGGTAGTGTTTGGCCTCACTTATTTTTTACTTCTCTCTTTCTTTTAAGGAAAAGTAGGGCCAAACATAATTTTAATAAAGTCATTAAAATAACAAGTGTCTTTTTAATCATGAAGAAAACTAAATTTAAGTGACTTTGAAAATAAGAAGATAAAACCAACTTTAAACCAACTTTTCGGTACTTTATATTCCTATAACTATAAGTCCACCTATCGATTCCCATGAATGCCATTATATAATTTTATTATTATTTTAACTGTGTTTCTGCTTTCTTTATGAACCACTTGCCAATTTGCCATGCCTATATTTACAGTGCCTCTTGCTATATTTACAGTTCATATTATTATTATTATTATTATTATTATTATTATTATTATTATTATTATTATGTTGCTATCTACTTCGTTAGTTTTGTATACTTTTGTTCCTTGATCTTTGTTTACTTTATAGTGGGCAGTTTGATTCGATCTTGGATGACCGATTAAAAAAGTTGATCTAATTCAAATTAATGCAATTTAATTTAAATTAGTTTTTGGTAAATTGTTAATTTAAAAAAGCCGTTCTTTGTTTACATTTCCCACTATAAAAAAATTGTTTATAATTTTATTTTATTTTTGGTAAATTAGTATTAAAATATCGTAACTTTTAGAAAAATATTTTATCAAATATATTTTAATTTATAAATACTAATTAAGCGGAAAAAACAATGGATAAAACTAGAAATCAAATAGCCACTAGAATGTTGAAAAAAAAAACGTTTATGATGATTTATATTTTATATTATGAAGTATAACTCTTTGAATTTAATTTACGATAATATTTACTATAATAATTTATGAATTTTAGTCGCACGTTAAAAAAATCATGTCTTGACAAAACATTTTACCAAACAAATTTTAACTTTAAAGTAATAATTAAGTTGAAAAAAATAATAAATACCAAACAACTTTAACTTTATCTTTAAAGTTTTATTTTTTTAACTTTAAGCTAAAAGTAACTTATAGGTAATAAAAAGTCAGGCCAAACGCAACCTTAACTCTACTCTATAAAAGTGAGACAAATTTTATATCATATTCAATATTACTTTTTTTTGGTATTACATTTAATCGTACATTGACATGACATAGCATAATAATTAAATTCTTTAATTTATCTATCGGTAGTGTAAAATTACTTTACACATTTATTTAATAATTTAATAATATATTGACATATCATGTATTGTAGTTATAAACATATAATATGTCACATTCATTAAATGATGTGACAACACTTCATTAGATAACTATATAAAATAACTTTACACCGACGATTTATAGAAATTAAACTCAATTTCCTAATACTTAAGCCAACATTACTCTTGACTAAATCATGAGAATTAAAATTTTTTGTAGTAGTAATAAATTTATTAATAGTAGATGTTTTTACAAGTTTATTATTTAAAAGAGATAATTTATTTATGTTTTATTAATAGTATTTATTGTAAGATGTAAAAAAAGATAAAATAAGTAGTATATGTAGGCAAGGAAATAATAAATGCTAGGATAAAAGTTTAAACTCTAATAAATGCTAGAATTGAGAACTCTACTCATAATACTTCATCATTAAGGAAGTATGTATTATTTTGTAATAAAGCACCACCTAAATTTTTGCAGTATCATCGACTCATGGTTTATGATTTAGTTGACAGCAACCAACTTTGATATCCTTTATACAAGGTAAAATTTTCCGACGAGTTTTAACAATGCTCCATGGTTAAGTCAGAGATCAAAGCCAAGACTTTAGTTAAGTTAGAAAAAATTCTTATCATTTCATCTGAGTGCTCTTGAGTAAACTACCACTCTTAATCATAACGCAAAAATAAATTAGTACCATATATCATTTATACAATCTTAATTCTTAAACACAAAAAATTAGTCTATTCATCTATATCATATCATCAAAACATAAAAATAAACACATAAAGAAAATTCTCAAACAGGCATATTTCCTTGCCTTTTTCCTCTATCAATTTTACTAAGTGAAAATCTTCCATTAGAAAAAGATCTCTTCATTGCAATTGGACTCATAACACAATGCAACACCCTTCTTTTGTACCTTGTTTTATTACTACTTTCTCCTTCTTCACAAGAATCTTCATCTTCATTCATATTCAACACATCACTTATTGAAAAACCATTTTGAAATGAATGATCCATAGATACTGACCTACCAATAGGCAATTCACAAACTTCATCTCTAATCTCAATTATTCTTTCTCTTCCTTGCAAATTACACAAATCACTAAACGCGCGCAATGAAGGCGTCTTCAAATCAACTCTACCATGATGAACCATTGTTTCTTCTGGTACAACTACTTGTTCACCTTCTAATGAAATTTCATTTCTTGAAGGAAGTTCTACTAATTCTATAACTGTAGATGGAATTGGAGCATGAAGTGTTGAAGCATTCAAAGTGAGTATATTAGAACGACATAGAGGACATGAAGAGTTAGATTTAAGCCATGTATCAATACAAGGAAGATGAAAAACATGGTTACACATTGGTAAAAGTCTAACACTTTCATCATCTTCAAATTCACTAAGACAAACAGAACAATCAGTGACACAACCAGCAAAAAAAGAATCTCCTTTTTTGTAGCGAAAAACTGCAATGGATTTTATTTGAGCATCATCTAAACCAAAAGTTGAAACTTGACAGTTTTCGTGGCGATTTTGTTGGATTTCATCAACTGGGTCAGTGGTGTTTCTGCTTGAAGATTCTCTGTGACCACAGTATTTGGTTATGAGAGTGTAGTAAGTTATTAGTAGAAAAGCTGTAGCTAAAATTCCCATGATTGCAATAACAAGAGGAGAAAAATATGGTTTTGAATCATCATCAGGGTATTGAAAAGTTGGTGGTGGTGGAGGAGCATAAACTATGTAACACCATTGTGGACAATACATAGTACAAAATCCTCGTGAGCAGTCTTTGCTGTTTATGTAGGGGATCCATGTTGTCGGATAATCGGGAGGAGCCATGGAAACACTAGAAGATTTTAAATTGCAGTTGCGTTGTGATTTTTGATATTGTAGAGAATCACAGCTAAATAAACATGATGTGAGTTAGTCGCAAGGCGGCACAAACTGTTAGAAGTCTCACATTGGCTACAAATATGGCAAACATAGAAAACTTTGATGTCGCGATCCAGATAGCAGTTGTTAACCCTTCTAAATACTAATCAATGAACAATCTTAGAATCATGTATTTGTGTCTTCCTACTAAAGGAAATGAATTTTCTTTTTTGAGGAAGTTGAAAGAAACACTTATTATAGAAAAAAAGAAAATATACACAAGACCTATAGTTTACATAATTTACATTATGTAATGAAAATAGGTGTAAGAAAAAGTTTCATGTTAAAATAAACAATGATTAGAAGCATATAGGTGAAAGATAAAGGACAATATTGGTGTAGAAGATTATATGTAGTAGAGAAAGAACATGAGGCACAGAAAAACTTGCAAGAAGACAAGTTTGTTTGAAGGAAATAGAAAACGTGAGAAAGGGGTCAGAGGCTTAGATGGAAAGCAAAGCAAAGAAAAGGAAAATGGGATCTCTATTTTTAACTTTTTCTTTTTTCTGTTCATAGCTTTGTCTATTCACTAGTTTATCTTTTTTTGTTATAACTTAGAGATGTTTGATGAATAATAAAGAAAGTGTGTGTTTGTGTACTTTGGTGTGTTGGCGTTGGTTGGGAAATTTATTAAAATGATCAATGATTTTAGCTTCAATAATTTTGATGTCCTACTACTATTTTTTTCCTCATAAAAACCTTTAAATATTTCTAAGAAAAATGTGGTTTTAGTAATCTGAACTTCGGTTAAAAAATAAGTAAAATTTTACTAATAATTGATTCAGTCAGAATTCAAATTCAGAATTAAGATTTATTTCGACCAACATTTTAATTCGGAAAGTGTCATTTAATTCAACATTAAGTACTTGATTAATACAACACTTAGTTTATGTCCTACTACTATTAAATGCTTTGCGTTCAAGACATTTATGAATTGTGAAATGATAATCCTTATAGATCAAGAATTTCATTGATTGCTTGCATTGCTATATATGTGTGGAGGTGATTTGGCCGTCAAGTTAGTTGTACCTGACACATATATAAGTTGAGTTGTGCTAGAAACTTCAGTACTTTTTGAATTAAATGCATCATTTGGAGTAGTATGCATAAATTTAACAAAATGGAATTTGAAATAACAGAGAAATGTGTTCATTATACTTGTGCTACGTGGTATCACAAATGTTCATTCATTCATTATTATTATTATTACTACTTCCTTTTTTTGCATAAATTAACTTTGAATATTTTTGTTATCCATACACTTGTACTTTTGCTATTAAGTGGAAAAATATGGTTATGGTGCTTTGGTGTCACTTTCTCTTTTGTGTTATTATTCTATTCTATTCTACTATTTTATTCTACTTTGCATTTATTCTCCCACTATCCCAACAATTGTTATCTTTATCTTCCACAGCTTAAGGCATGTATGGAAGTAACTTCTCTGCTTAAAAAAATATTCCAATATTAAGCTATAATAAAGGTGTTAGTCCACTAGACATTTTCGAGAACGCAATCATTACTGAATAAAAGTGTGCGCGACTAACTGGATTTCGAACTCCATCTCCTTCATTTGTATATGTGAATTTACGATGACTTTATCATTTAATTTATCTACGTAAAAAAAATAGAGTGCATGATTAATAGTGAATAAATTGACAATCCGCATGAGTATAGTTGAATTAATAAAAGGACCTCATATTTTATATGTAGGAGATGAGATTGATTTTAGAATTTTTCACTTATTCAGTTTAATGAATCAATTTCTAACTACTTCCGGAAAAAATATTAGACAACATATGCGACAACAATTTAAATGATTAATAAAATTAAATATATAATTAATTATGTTAAAGTCGGTAACTATCAACATATATAACTCCAATCTTCTTTTAAGTATTTATTAATCCATTGAAAAGATATTGCATCTTGCAATGACCCATTTAAACTTATAGAAATTAGTAGTGTTATTCAAAATAAAGCACCTGGTTTTATTTATAACTAATGTGTATATCCGTGCAAGGCACAGAGAATTTTTTTCTAAATTAAATTAAAAATAAAATATTTTATAATTATTTGAGACGTATTATAAAATATTTTATATTATTTACAGAATATGTGAGATAATAAATAAAAGAAATAATTTGTTTAAAAATGTAGAGTCTAAACTTTGAATATAAATTCAAATAATAAATATAAGAGATATTAAGTTTAAACTAAATCGCGTTCTTGAAAATAAAAAATGTTCATTTGTAATTAATTGGAAATACACTTGAGTTTCAAATTTGCATATTTAGTGACATGCTTTTAAAATGGTGACAACTTGTGTACCCCTACAAAATTTGGGGGTACTCCCAACCATTATAAAAAGTTTTAAGCGATATAATTTTTTATAAAATACACTGTTGGATTGAAAGTTTATATCATATAGATCATTTGTGTAAAATTTCAGACAAAACTAAAATCATCTGATATGTTATTGAGACATATAAAGATTAACGGTGTTTAGGAAATCACAAAAACTGTTAATTTTGATGCGTCTCAATCAGTGCCGGCTCTGGGCATAGGCCCGGAGTGCGACGGCCTAAGGCCCATGCCGATAAAGGGCCCAAATATTTTTATATAAATATATATAGTAATTCTTATATTTTATAGACATTATACATAGCAAAAAAAATACAAAATACACTCAAATATTTATCATATTTGAACCCAATAATTCTTTATATTTGTTTTACAAATTCAACATAATTTAATTTTTACACCCAAAGTTAGTATTTTCATTTTCAAACTTAAATTTCATTAGCCAAAACATAAAATTGAGAAGTAAAACCTAAAACGCATAACCAAAACGAATATCTTTTTGTCTTGCATTAAAATTTAAATTGATTTTTTTTCTCTTCAGCTATTGATCCCCACGATCGATTGTATTTCTACTATTTTTAATATTTTGACTTTTGAATTTGTTAAAAACTTTATTCTCTGAATTTTAATTTCTATAACATTTTCAACAACAAATATTTGATTATCTATCTCAAGATATCAAACAACAACAAATTTTTAAATTTAGATAATTTTTTATTGTATTTCAAGTATTAAGATCTCTTTTTTTTTTTTAATTCTCTTTTGCCTAATTAACTAGATTATATTTCTCATACCAATTGCAGAAATATCGTATTACAAACAATAATCTTGAATTTCAAAACATTTGTGACTTGGAGTGCTATCGTAACTGAGATGTTTGTTGTCATAATTGATTCATATTTCATTGATCGTTTATAAAAAAATTGTGATGTATTATAAAATGAGATTTTTTTTTTCTTTCAAATTTGGCCTAAGGCCCTTGAAATCTCAGAAACGGGGCTGGTCTCAATAAAATATCAAATGATTTTAGATTTGTCTGAAATTTTACACAAATGATTTATATGATATAAACTTTTAATCCAACGGTGTATTTTATAAAAATTTATATTGGTTACATTTTTTAAAGTGATTGGGAGTAAATACCCCTAAATTTTGAGAGGGTAGACAAGAAAAAGCCATTTAAAATTAAACAAAATACTAAAGCGGATCATACAAATTTTCCATATCTATTGGCATGCTCCAAATTCATTTTAGGAGCCCAAGTTTTTGGAGCATCTTTATCCGCTTCTTTCCTTCATCTTCATCCGCTTCTACTTGTGTTATTTTGGCCGAATCAACTGTAATATCAATCATATCTACACCAACCACAAATAATATTAATTTTTTAGAGTTAATCTTCGATAAAAAATAGTGAGAATCAACACTCGTTAATAATTAGAATCTTAAATACCTTTCAATCAGAACAAAATAAAGTATTCCTCTATTATTCGGTGTTACTTTTGCACACATAGATGAGATGATAGTCAACATGAATACAAACTCCAGATAAGAAACAAACTTGTTAGTGTAATTGAATCTTTAAACTAAATCTATAAAAATGAAAAGGAAAAAAAAACTGTGGAGAACTAAAAAAAACTCTATCATTTTAAAAAAAACTCAACTTTATTATTTATTTTAAAATGTGGGGGGGGGGGGGACCTTTATTATTCCTCTCAGGTTATTATATTTTAAAAAAAAAATTATAGCTTTGTATTCTTCATGAAATTATATTTTTTGCATCAAAATTTATTACGTTTGTACATTAGTTTTTAAAAAATGGAGAGTAGTGAAGAGACAAAGAAAATAGAGGAAACTATACACATACATTAATTAAAAATACATTGGAAAGTAAAATAGGCATTGGAAGACTAATTTGTATTTGTATGATAGAGAAACAAAAATTGGAGTGAGAAATTGATGGCAAATATTGAAGTCTCAACAAAATACCAAGGATTACATGGGTGATTGAAAAAGTTAAATATTGATGAGACAAATACATTAAACACACTCTAAACTATTTTCCTTCCAAATTAAATAATTAAAAATAAAATTAAAGATAATTAAAGAAATATTACTATTAATAGAAAATTTTCAAATAGCAAGCACTCTCATTAGCCGACAAATGATAAACTTGCCAAAATACTACTTTCGCTTTATTATATTGTACTAGTGTGTATATCCATGCTATGCACGGGGAAAAAATTACATAGAATTAAAATATTTTATATTTTACATCTTAATTTTTTTTTTAAAAAAAAACTTTACCATTAAATCCAAATTATAATTTGTAAAAATCATAAAATTAAACATTAATTATTATAACATTCACAACCTTCCAAATACTATATAATGTGGCCATTCGTTAAAATATTGAAAATAGCAAAAGATTAAAATTAGTATCAATATCAATTTGAAAAAAAATTGAATATTATTTCTTAAAAGAATAATAAAAAAAAGATTGATAATAGTTTAAAAAAAGTTATAAAAAATATAATTTTTTTTCATATGAGTTTAGAGTAACGTGACAATATACATTTGTCATGTAAAGATCATAAACTTTTGTTCAATATTAAGATAAAAATCGATCAATCAAAAACCTTTAAGAAAGTGATAGTTTTAATTCATACGGTATTCTTTATATTTTGAAATTTAACATTGAATTCGATATTCCAATTTATCTTCACATAACTTTGATTATGCAACGAACAAAATTGATTTTTAAAAAATTAATCTAACAAAAAATAAGTTGAAAGTAAATTTTTTTATCTTAAGATGAGTTTTTATAAAAGTGAATTGAACAATAAATTTAAATGTAAAAATTTCAATGATAAGGAAAATAAAGAAATTAAAAATTTTCTAAAAGCAAATGTACAAATTTCATCAGATCTTATCAATGAAAACCAATGCAAAAAATGCAAGGACAAAATTTAGTCAATAAAGGAGTACCCATATAATGATCAATAGTAAATTCATCTTGAAAGAATACCTTGAATATATCATGTGGCAAAATTAAAGGAAACGGGATATAAACTTTTTTCAAGTCAAAAGGAGTTAACAACCTAAAATAAGTTCCAATTTAAAACAGCAAAATATAACATAATCAATTAAAATACATTAACATTATAATCGATCAATGCAAACAAAAGGAATTGTAAGTCTCATTCATAGATATAAATTCAATGTTGCAGGGTAGAAAAGCAAGTGTAGTACCACACCACAGTTAAAATTTTTAACCCTGCCAAGAGAAGAAACTAATTATTAATAGTAACTAAGAGTCAGAACTCACCATATTTCATGAAGGAATATTAGCAACTAAGGAGTGGAATCGTAGACGTGGCCTAGAATTAATCCTAGTCCTAGAAAGTAAAACCACACAAATAATAGTACTATCAAGGAGTGGAACTGATGTAGGAAGTTTTTTTTTTTTTTTTGACGAAGGTAGGAGGTTGTAGAGGTGAGATTCATTTAGTAGAATAAAAAACCAAGATGAAGACTCGGAGAGAAAAATTTAACTAATCACAATGAAGCACTAAAGAGAAGTGCATTGAAAATATGATTCATGTGACATAGGGAATAAGAACGGGCAGTCAAACTGGGAATATGTAAAAATAATTAAGATTTGAAATATCCAAAAAAATGGTGTTTTGAAATACTCACACATTGAAGAATCAATAATTTGAAAACAATCAAAACTTTCTTCATAACAAATTACTTAAATAATTAAAAAAATAATTTAAAATAGTTATAAAAATATTACTAATAATAGAAGTTTTAAAAATAGTAAGTATTCTTAAAAGTTGACAAATGGCAAACTTGCCAAAAAATTACTTTTGCTTTATTATATTCTATGATGATTAAGTCTCATAAATTTAAACTCCATTAATCACTTAAAAAATTGTCGCAAAAGTTGTGTAAATTTAGTTTTACAAACACCATTTCTTGTGGACAAATTAAAAAGTGATGTGCTTTAATTTTTTAAAGCTTACTGTTAATTATAGTTGTGACTTTTCACCAAGCATTTCAACAACCATTTGTTAGGTATGGTATTTAAGATGCCACTTGGCATTAGTAGTGGGTCTAGCAATTTCATGTCTTATATGGCTTTTGTAACAAAGGGACATGGGACATGTCTATATTAAGTTAAATAAACAAGTGGATCTCTAGCCATATTGTAGTTAATGCAAAATTATGTTACCATATATTTTATATTTTATTTCCTTTATTTATTTAGTGTGTGTTTAGTTTGACTTTTGGAATAGTCAAAAGTAATTCTAGAAATATAAATATTATCAAACATAATTGATTTTGTTTTCAGAATTAATTCTGTTAAAAGCTAAGATTTGTAGCTTCTGTCTTTAAGTATGATCTTTACACTGAAATTTATTGTTTAACTCACTTTTACATAATTGTATCTAAACATATATATATTCTACTAAAATCAATTTTGATAAAATTAATTCTACCAAAATCAATTCTATTAAAAGTCAGTGGCGGATCCAGGACTCTGAGACAGGGGTGCAATTTTTTCATTCTAATAATTAATGAACTCCCCTAAAAGTGACACTACAAGAAAATGTCTCAATACCCACGGATTTGTTACCCACGGACCCGAGCCGTGGGTACTACTCACGGTATTGCCGTGAGTAATGCCAAAATAAGTTTTCCAATAAATTTTTAGTTACCCATAGTGATTCCGTGAGTATTACCCATAGTATGACCGTGGGTAAACAAGTGTTGAGTCGAACAATTAGTTGTCTTTATTTAACACTGAGTCGAACTTCGTATTTTAAAAATCTTCTTTTAAAAATAGGAGAGTGTTTACACTGATTTTTGGTAAACAAGCGTTAGTTTGCAATGCTTAAAAGACCAACTAGAGAATCTTGGAACATGTTTGTGCATTTATTGTTTATGATTGAAAATGACAATATTTATTAATTGTAATGAACAAGTTTATTTTGAAAGGAAACTTAAATGACAAGAAAGATAAAAAATACTCTAAATGAAATGCAAGAAAAGTAAAAGTTTCAATGAATTTAAATGCAGAAAATGTAAATGAAAACAAGTAATTTGCATAAAAAGATAAATTGCATTGAATTAGTAAAGAGTGATCACAAGATCATACATTGTTGCATTGTTACGCGTTTCGCTCGAACGTATGGGTACTCAGAGTGTTTAAGGATTTTTAGTATGAGTAATTTGTGATAAAAATACATCAAATGAACTAGTATTTATACATAAACACTATAACAACCTAATTAACGTCTACAAAACGTCCATTCAACGCGTGTCTTGCCACCTAATCTTCAATCTTGAATGTCAATAACTGCCAATTCAAATGAAGCGTTGCAATGGTTCGAACTCGAATTTTCAGAGAAATGATGATAATCTGCTAGGTTACAAACATCATTCGAATTCGAGTGATTCTGATGGCTACTCGAATTATTGGTGATTCGAAGTTAATCTTGATTTTCTTGGACTTGTGAATGTTCTCCATTTCCTAAGACTTATGAATATTCTTCATGAGAATTTTCTTATTTCTTGAATATGTTTCCCTTAACCTTCATATTAAAATAATGAATTTGGAAACATTATCTTCCATGATTAAATGTTCATTAATTGTATTCAGAAGAATGTTTAGAGCATATTTTGACTTACCAAAATATGGGCTAACATAATTTTGATAATAGTGATGCAACATAATTTTAATTAATTAAATATTGATGTTGTACAATAAGTAAATATTATCAAACATGTTCAAAATGTTGTGATCACAATAATTCAAAATATATCAAAAATATGAGACGACTAATATTCTCTTCTCTAAAGAATTTAAATTTTGGTGAAGATTCTTAATTCTTATATGAAAAAATATTGGTTAAGAAACTTGATTATGATTCAAAATGGATACAACTAAATCGTTATATGTTCCATGTTTCATGTTAACTTAGGATTTTAAAAAAGATACACAATCATGATCTTGGTTTCAATATCAAGTCTTTATAATCTTTTAATATCTGAATGATCTAGATCTAGATTGAAAAGAGCGAAAGGAATATCGAGTATTGATATCAGGGTTTAGAGAAATCAAGATCTAGATCGCATATTGAAATGTATGCAAACTAGATACATTAATTATTCAATGAAGCTAAAAAATATGTATTTAATTTCATTAATTAATGTATTTGTTCTAAAATATGTAAACTAGATACATTAATTATTCAATAAACCTAAAAAATTATTTGTTTCTTATAAAAATAACTGGAGGTGGTATATTTTTGTACAACATTTAACATTATTGTTTAATTTCATTGTCACATACACATTCTTCATACTATTTAATATACCTTAGTTAAATAGTATTGCTTCTTTTATTTGTCAAGTTTTCTTCGGTCAACAATTTTATATTTTTCTTGAACAATTTAATGTATTATTGTCTTCCATTTAGATATCCTTTTTATTGATTTTTTTTGGGAAAGCAAAAAATATAATCAAAGTAACACTTAAAAATTTTACCTTCATTTCATATTTTAAGAAACAAATGTCCTTTTTAGATTTATTAAAAAATTAATATATTTGATTTATAATATGGATGCGATATATCACTTTTTTTAATAAATCTAAAAAAATATATTTGTCTCTACGGAAATAGTATTATCTAATTGTTCTTGCGAGAATTTAAACTATACTCCTTCCACACCAAAATATAAGTCTTTTTGAGAAAAAATTTGTACCAAAATGTATGTCACTTTACAATACCAAAGAAAGACAATGTTATTTTTCTTATTATACCCTTAATTATTTATTACTCTTTCTTCTTCTTCAATTTTTTTCCATACTATTTATGAAGGACAATATAATTTTGTAAACTAACTCACAATTTATCATTTCCATACATCATTGATTACATTTTTTAATTTGTGTGATATGGTCAAATCGACTTATATTTTTGTACGAAGGTAGTATTGTTGAAGATTACAAAGTCAACGATTTATCCCTTTTGACCTGTCAACGATTAAAGCTTATATTAATGTTGTTTAAACCACTTGAATATCAACGGAAGATTTTTGATAGAAACCATAAGGTTTAGAACCGCCACATAGCTTTCATAACCTTTTAATTATTAAGTTATCCTAACATTTAAAAATAGAAGGAAAAAAAATTAATAAAAATATATTACTTTCAAAATAAAATAATACATGAGTCTTTTCTTAAAAAAAATTATACAACAAGAGATGGATCGCATTACAAGTAGAAATAGTACATGGTAAGAAGACAATGTAGGAATATTCTATTAGAAATTGTGTATTCAACTTTTTAAAGATTAAATATTTTGTATTATTGTAAGACCCATACTAAAAATGTCTAGGATTCAAGATGAACATTCAAATTTAGATCCAGATACATTAATAATACAATAAAGTTACATAAAGTCCACATAACAATTAGATAAATACTTAATTTAAATATTATTTGTTACAATGCAACAGAAGGAATTAAATTCAGAATACAATTACTCTTGTACAACCACTAATATATATTGAAACAAATAGCTCTTCTCTTTTATTATTAGTCTAGTGTATCAATAACTTCACAACTTCACATAGTTTCTCCTTGAACTGATCAACTTGTTTGACTAATAATACAAATACTCCACAATATGTTTAATTAATGATGAAATTGCAAATATAAGCACATAATTGATTTAATAATTTTAAATTGACAATTTATTTAAAATGACTCTAAATTAAACACTAAATGCATTAGTTTTAGATGTCGAATGCTATGATTTTGGTTCGAGGAACGGTTGAGTTCAAGTGAACAGAGAAAGGAAGGGGAAGAAACTAAATTTTGTTCTTTTCTAATTCATAAATTTTCATATAATTATTAACACATTTACCATATTGCCCTTAAGTTTTTACATAATTACTAACTTGTCATTTCTTAATTAATTCTCCCAACTGCTCACTAATTCTTATTGCTACCATCGAAGTTGGACAAAATCGAGTTCCCTTAGTCTTGGTGATATTTTTCATATTCGACAATAAAAATTAATAATTTTATACAACCTATAACATTTTAGTTGTATCCATATTGAAACATAATTAGGTCTCTCAACCAATATTCTTTCATATAAGAACTAAAGAATCTTCACCAAAATTCTAATTCTTTAGAGAAGAAAACATTAGTGGTCTCATACTTTAATTTTGACATATTTTAAATTATTGTTATAGCAACATTTTGAACATGTCTTCTTATATTTGCTTATTGTACAAGAACAATATTTAATTAATTGAAATATGTTGCAGCACTATTATCAATAAAAGGAAAAAGTTTATTTTGCTCTCCATAAACGCGGTTGAAAATTACGAGAAAGATGGAACACTAACATAATTCTCATAATTATGAGAAAGATGAAAGTTGCTGAGCATGTAATTTTTCCATCTTTCATGTCTCTCAACAGCTCAACAACTTCCATTTTTTTCATTTATCTTATAGTTATGCTCTCAATCAGCTCAAAACCATCAGTATAAGACTTTGACAATAAAGATCGACCGACAGATGCATCTAGCATATTCTGTGAAGCAGGTACCAACTCATTATAAAATGTCTCAAGTTGGATACACACATGAATACCATGATGTGAACATTGTCTCATCATCTCTTTGAATCTCTCCCAAGCATCAAACAAAGTCTCATCTTCTCCTTGTCTGAATGAGGTGATTTCATTCCTCATTTTAGCATTCTTGACAAGAGGGAAGTATTTGGCTAAAAACTTCTCAGCTAGAGTATTTAGTTAGCAAAGGAGTTGGGCTTTAGGGAGTTCAACCAATTCTTTGCTCTATCCCTCAGTGAGTAAGGAAAAAGTCTCAATTTGAAAGCATCGTCAGTAATTCCAGGAATCTTGAAATTGTTTGCTACCTCTAGAAATTGTCTCAGGTGCAAGTGAGGATCATCAGTAGCAGCTCCACTGAACTGTCCAATAGTTTGTAACATTTGGAACATCATAGGCTTGAATTCAAAAGAAGTTGTTGTAATCTCTTCTCTGACTATACAATGTTCATAGAGTTATGGTCAAACACTGCATAGTCTCTGATACTTCTCCCTCTATCATTAGCAACACCAATACTATCAGGATTAGGAACCTCTAGAGGATTGACTCCACCTGGTGGTGGTATTTGATCAGCCATGGTTACTTCTTCTTCTGAACTAGAGCTAGAAGCTTGAACTTGTTCACTTGTTTCTTCAAAAACCAGACTAACACCATTGTCTTGCCTCTGATTGCCTTTTAGTTTCTTCCTACAAACTCTGAATGTTCTTTTAATCTCAGGATCTAGTCTGTACTAAGGGGTGAGCAATCTACGCATGCAAAGTCAGAGTACATCTGTCTTGACACCACTTGACAGAAAAGATCAAATAACAACAATAAACTAAAAACTACAATAAATGAAGGTTGGAACTTAAAACCATACTATTCCCCGGCAACGGCGCCAAAAACTTGGTGTATTGAATAACATGTGCAAGTATACACAGTCCAATGTAGCAAGTAATAAGTAAAGAGTGTATCGATTTCACAGGGAATAGTCTAAGGTTTATACATTCCAAGTTCATTCAAAAGAGTGTTTAGTCTATTGTAATAGTAACAAAACATATTTGGTTTTTAACACAATAAATAAAATAAAAGTTGAGTAGATTGATGATTGAAAACAAGAATAAAATGGTAGCTGAGATCATGATCAATTTAATACATAAACGAAGCATGGTGAATGATAACTATTGTCGTGCCATCTGTAAGCAAGCTTGCCTTGTGGTGTATGTCTACAATGTTAGATATTAAAATAGGGTATTGATGTAGTATAAAAAGTAAGTATTTTTGTTTATCGTATCAACAGGGACTAATGCGATATTAAATATCATTCAACAATAGATATCAAATTAAGTGAAAGAGTTTTATAATTGTTTTGGTAATGAAATACTTGCAAAAGTAAATTAGTGATTGTAATGAAAATGATTTGTTATCAGAGAGAAAAGCTTGTTGGGGTTAGGTTTCACTAATTCAATCGTATGTATCCTTCGATTCAATTATACAAATTTTAGCTATTAATTAATTCTATCACATATCACTCACATACGTGTCCGTGTCCAGATCACGACGAGAATCCCGCTATACTTATTAACCCCCGATGTCTCGAGTGATCAATCAATATACCGACTATATCGTATTGCTTAAATTCCGATGTCTCAGACAATTTAACCGATACAATAGTTTTAAAACTTGATATTTAAGGGAATATTAAATCTAAAATCTATGTCTAGAGTTTTAGAAATTAATAGATGATTGCTCTAAGTATTGAATTCAAAAAGCATATGTCTATGACATTTCAAATTCTAACATTTAACAAGATAATCAAGAACAACCATCAAAATTGATAATAATCTAAAACCATATATAATCGTAATCAAAGTGAACACATATTCTTAAAATCAACTACATCTAACCCCAAGAAATTTAACTATACATAATCATGGTGAGCTTACAAACAAGAGGAGAAGGAAAGAGATGAACAAACATCAACAATTGATTTCTCAAACAGTTGGTGTGCATACACATTTGTTTCCTCGGTCGTCTTTCCGTCTATAGCTCTGTGTTCTATTTCTCTCTGTTTCTCAAACTCTGTTCTTCCAAAAGGCTACCCCTCCAAGAGATGTCAAAATCACTTTTATAGGTTTAGAACCAGTGATGCACGGGTACTCCATTTTAAGGAGAGTACCGGTACCGGGTACGTACCGGGTACCGGTAAGCACTCGGTACTCAGTGAGTACGCACCGACGCCGCACTCTTTTTTTTTTTGTTTGGGTACTTGCCGGGTACTTACTGGATACTCGAACGACTCTTAAAACTAAAATAAATCTTTTTTTTTTTATAACTTTTTAGGAATATTTTTGTAAAAAAATATCTTTTATTCATCTTATGCTGAGAGAAATTGGATCACATATAGATTTATTTACTCATTGAAAAGGAATAAGCTCAATCCAAAGAGAGCTGAAGATTTAGTTATTATTCATATAAATCTTCGTATTTTGTCAAGAAAGATTAAGAATTATAATGAACGAGCAATAAGAATGTGGGATATTGGTGGAGATGAATTGAATCTATTTAATTGAGCTGATATTCTTGAAGTTGTTAATCTTTCTCTCGATGAACCTGAACTAGAGGCCGCTCTTTTAAATGATGATGAAGGGGAATATTGAGATTCAATTCTGACTCGACGAATAATTGTCATTTTTAAAATGTTTTTCTTTGCTATTGCTTATAATTTAACTCTTTTTGAGCAAATTGTTTTTTTAATTTCGTTATGATTGTTTTGATGTTTTTGAACAATTTTAATTACTTTTAAAGTGTGATACTTTTTATGTTTAATTATATGTTTTAATAGTATATTTTTATTATTTTATTTATATAATTATATTAAAAAAAATTATACTAACGTACCCGTACCTTCGTTTTTTATAAAATGGCATATCTTGTACCCATACCAGTACCGGGTACCGGTACCGTACCGTGCAACGCTGATTAGAACCCTTTTTCCTTAAGCAATGGTTTTAATTTTTCTTTTTTTAAGTCACAAACGATAATTGCCTAATTTGCCAATTGCTTTTCAACCGCCTTTGTTCCAGTTGACCACTTGAGTCTTGAGTCCCTTTCCTTGATTGGTTCCTTGAACGGTAATTGCCTCTTACTCTATTATTTACCTATTAATTTACAAGATAAACATTACTAACAATAAATAATTTATATAATTAATATATATTAGTTATTATAAATTTGGGGTTATATCAACATATGTAGTACAAAAATAAGTTAATAAGTGTCTTTAATTTAAGTAATTTATAAGTAAAATTGACACTTATCAGGTATGAGGCGAATTTTATGTCTAGGTCACACTTAATCTCATTAGAGTTTAGAAAAACACTTGCTTGTTTGGTGTCCCACTAAAGCCCTTAACTTATCTATAAGAAAAGGTAGAGAATATATGTCTATAACTCACTTAACCTTATTAACTTTATATTTTCCATTAACATGCTAGATGTCTCATAACATGTAACTTGTATTTAAATCTAAGTTGATCATTCAAAGAAATAAATGTATTTTCATAAAAGCATAAAGTTAAAGATGACACAATAACAATCATTCATTCACATAAATACTTCATTCATTATATTAAATTTCACATAATCTCAACTACAAAGAGTTTAGCTCAAAGGGAGCATAGAAACAACAATAATAACAAGTAAAGTAGTTATACCCATTACAAAGCAATAAATACTCCTATAGACATTGTCGTGCCTCCTGTTATCAATCGTCACCTCCTGCAACTTAGTAGCACCGGCGGCGCAGCACCAACTCTCTCTTCTTCTCAGATCTATTTCAAGCTCACCAACCTTCTTATTTTAGGTTTAGGGACGTGTATTTATAGGCAAAATCTTCTTGGATCGGGTGTAACCTTAAATGATAACTACTAGGCCCAAGGAATAAAGGATATTCCATTTGCAAGGACCACTTAATCATAGTACAATCATTTGTGATGCTGATAGCTGGCAAGCTAGTAGTCATCCTTATCTTGAAAAGATGCCTTCATCAATGTTGTACTACGTTCCCTCCTTTTATCTGTTTGTGACAGCTTGACTTGTTGACTTGTCTAGAATTCAATGTCTTGACAGTCATTATCAGTAGATGCCTTTGATGACGATCGAGAACCAAATAACATGTCTTGACATAATCTGCCTCTAAACTAACTCTTTTTCATCAAAATTACATAATTATTCTTAATACATAATTCTAGATTCAATACTAAAGAAAACTAATGAAAGTGAATTAAAACATGGTTTGATCACTATATTGGCATAAAATAACTCATGAATAAAGGCCTAAATTTCTCACAAATAGTGAGTCATCAGATGTTCTAGCTGCAAGTCCTCCATTGATGTTGCTGGAAGATGAAGCTTCTGACATGATGAATGAATCAAGGTGGAAAAGAAGGAATGATCTGGATGTAGAAAGAAAAGAAAAATGAATCAGAGAAATTGAGCTTTGTGAGTGGATGAACAATGGCGGAGATCAATAGAAATTGCTCCTGATACCATGTGAAAATTGATGATCAATCACCATTGTTAAAGCAAAAACTAGAATGCAATGTGTGAAGAAAACTAGAGAAATGAACAAAAGAGAGAAAATTGCACTACTTACAAAACTAACTTTCCATTACAAGAGGATACTTATATATATACATCGTATGAGTTAGTTATTGATCTAACTAATTGGTAGTTACAAGTAGTTATCAACTAGAAACTAACTAACAACCTATGTAAAAGAAAAGATTGGATAACTTGAAGTGTAAGTAACTGCTTAACCATTTTCACAGTTAGTTTTCACATTTTCCTTCTATAAATGCTGGAAAAAACAAGGTTTGTTGTTTGTTTATTTATGTCAAAGACACTTATTTGTTTCTTTCCGTTTGGTTAGAAGGAAAGTAAGTAGGAAGGAAGGAAAACACGGAAACCAATGCATGTATTTGGACAATTTTATAATCCAAATACATCCCTCGAATTGCGTGTTTTTCTTCCTTCTTACTTTCTTTCCTTCAAACCAAACGGATCAATCAATGAGTACAACAATATGCAACCTTGTTTGGGTCTTAGATGCTACTAGCTATATTATACCAATGTCTATTCGTCCGAAAATAGAATGTTTATTGGCTGGTTTCTCTTCATGCACCTTCCTAAGGGACACTTGCACTTCGTGGAGGCTCTATTATTCGATTTTATGTGTGAATTTTCAATAACTTATAAGTATTTCGTTTACGTACAAAAAAAACTTTCATAACTAAAAATAAATACCTTATACTATCTACACACAATATGTTCAAAAATGTTATTGAATTTTCTTTTAATAAAAAAGTGTATGTCTTTAAAATTGTTTGTCAAAACCATCCATGGATATCATTAAATAAATTAAAAAAATTGATACAATCATAGGTGATCGATTAAATATTTATTTACATTAAACCCACTTAGGATTAGTCTAGTGGTTTGGGTTGGAACTTTGGAGTTGGAGGTGTTTTTCACAACATTTCACTCTCACGTTTGATTTTCTTTAATGTCAATTTTAGTGAATTAGTTTATATAGAACAAAAATTCTGATTTTAAATAGGCCATTGCAACTGGAAGATAGAATTGGATATTGAGTTATAAAAAAAAACATTTATATTTATGTTTGATAGATTTCCCATCAACAAATATCATCTTTAAACAATAGGTTAGTAAGCTTTACTAGAAGCATAAAAAGATGTATCTCGATAGCTATACATGAAGAATGAATTTTCTTTTTTTTGTTAAGTAAATTATATGAAAAATGTTGAGCATATAATAAACTATTTTTAAGAAGCCATTTAGTATTTCGTTTACGTACAAAAAAAACTTTCATAACCAAAAATAAATACCTTATACTATCTACACACAATATGTTCAAAAATGTTATTGAATTTTCTTTTAATAAGAAAGTGTATGTCTTTAAAATTGTTTGTCAAAACCATCCATAGATATCATAAATAAATAAATAAAAATTGATACAATCATAGGCGATTGATTAAATATTTATTTACATTAAACTCACTTAGGATTAGTCTAGTGGTTTGGGTTGGAACTTTGGAGTTGGAGTGTGTTTTTTACAATATTTCACTCTCACGTTTGATTTTCCTTAATGTCAATTTTAGTGAATTAGTCTATATAGAATAAAAATTCTGATTTTAAATAGGTCATTGCAACTGGAAGGTAGAATTTGATATTGAGTTATAAAATAAAACATTTATATTTATGTTTGATAGATTTCCCATCAACAAATATCATCTTTAAACAATAGGTTAGTAAGCTTTACTAGAAGCATAAAAAGATGTATCTCGATAGCTATATATGAAGAATGATTTTTTTTTTTTGTTGAGTAAATTGTTGGGGTTGATTGTAATGTAAGTCCCACATTGGTAATAAAGGAAAATAAAAGGTCAAAAAAATTATATTGGAGAAGTCCCACATTGCTTAGAATAGTGGAGATTGGGAGAGTTCAATACTATATAAAGAGACCTCAAGTTCCTTGTTTCAATGCACCAGTCAGAAACACTTTAAGTTTATATCTGACTTTGTTTTCTCTTATGCTCTGGTTTTAGAGTATTGTGAGATGTAGTTAGGTATTTTCTTTGGAGGGTGTGTGGGTGTACTGGGGGCCGGGATGGTTGAGGGTAGTCTATGTGTTGTAACAATTTTCACATAGTGTTATTCTCTGTTATTCTATGTGTTGTAACAATTTTCACATAGTGAATATTCTCTAGTTGTCGGTTTAGACAACGACCGTGGTTTTTTCTCCGGTTTTGGAGTTTCCACGTTATATTCTTGGGTTTTTGATTGCGCTCTTTTTTCTTTTATTACTTCTTCGACGCCTGTTATTACCCAACATAAATTATATGAAAAATGTTGAGCATATAATAAACTATTTTTAAGAAGCCATTTAGTATGGGCCGGTAACACCCCAATCAATTTATAGGATACTACCTTAGTCCAAAATTGCTCAAACTTTATCTTTTAATATAATAGTTCAAGTACACTAAGGTTCTTTGGAAGACATGTGAAGAAAGTAACAACATGCATCGTTTGTTTATGTGCAAGACATTCCTTCTCAAAAAGTTTTAATTGCTCCAAGTAAACAAAGTATATATCAAAATCTCAAATTCTTAATTAAAATTATCAAATAATTAATTAACTTGTTATAAAAGCCTTCATGGTATATATCCTAGATAAGAAACAAAATTATTTGTTGTTAAATTTACAAAATGGCATTGAGCAACAATGTCATAGGAGTCATAAATTTCATAGCTGTGCTCCTCTCAATCCCAATTATAGCTACTGGAATTTGGCTATCAACTTTACAAGCTGAATCATGTGTCAAAATACTACAATGGCCAATCATCATTTTAGGGATACTAATTTTAATTGTTGGTATGGTAGGATTCATTGGAGCCTTTTGGAGAATCCCAATGCTTCTTATATCCTACCTCATTGCAATGATTGTGCTCATTGTATTGTTAGGTTCTTTGGTTATTTTTGTATATTCAGTCACACTTAGAGGTCATGGGAATATTGAACCTAATAGGTCATATTTAGAATATCATGTTGATGATTTTTCATTTTGGCTTCGTAGAAGGGTGAGAAGTGAACACAAGTGGGATGGAATTAGGAGTTGTTTAAGTTCATCAAATATGTGTGGTGAGTTGAATCAAAGTTATAGATTGGCTCAAGACTTCTTTAATGCTCACCTATCACCCTTGCAGGTAATTCAACTAGTCCGTTACTTGATTTGCTTTCCCCTAATTAACGAATCACACGACTTTGGAAATTCATATTCGGCCGAAAGACTGACTATAATTTGTTAAATCATACTATAATTTTAAAGTTATATATTGACATAGCTTATTTTGAGGTTATTTGAAAGAATTTTTTAAAACAACTTATTAAATGTTCATGAATTATGTCCACCATCTTTATATAAGCTCTCAGAATGTCTTATAAAAATATATTTTAATTTATATGAAAACAATTGACTTATTTTATGTTATAAAAATTGTTTATAAATAAACATTTATATGATAAACGCTGATGTTATAAGCATTTAATTATAACACAACAAATTAGTTATTAAAAATATAACATATTAATTTAGTACCTTTTTTTAACTTATAAAATATGTCCTCTAGAGGTTTCAAAAAAAAAAAAACACGTCCTCTAGTTTTTCTTTAATGACTTAAATAATCAATTGGTTCTTGTAAGTTCGCGTGTTTTTTGTTTTTGTTCCTGTATATTTATTTTTTTGAAATTAATTCTTGAATGTTAAAATAATTTTAATTTTTGTCTCTAAAGCTAAAATTCGAAAGAAACTTGCGGATTTTCCTGCGGATTTGTCTTTGAATTTTCCTGCAGAATATATTTTCTGTGAATTTCCCTGCAGAATATATTTTCTGTGAATTTTCCTTCAAATTATCCTGCGGATTTTAACTTTATGGACTAAAACCAACATGATTATAAATTTCAAAGATTAATTTCAAAAAAAATAAACATGCAGGAATTAAAACTAAAAACACGCAAACTTATAGGGACAAATTGATTATTAAAACCTTCTTTAAGTTTTGTTCACATACATACAACTAGTTAGACTTCTCATGAAAGCATAGTTTTGGATTGCAATTGTTTTATTTTCAATAATTAATTACAAGATCTTGCATTCCCTTTTTAATACATTCCTTGTTGATTAAGTAAATAATTTTTCAAGCAACCACTAATCATTAAAATCTAAGATCTCATATTTCCTATCAAAAGAAAAAGTAGAAGATTTAATCAACCTATATTCTCCACTACATGTATGTTATTCCTCTTTAACCCGTTATTCTTTTGCTTTTTTTTTTTTTAATTAATTCCAATTTTGTACTTTCATATCTCATGCAGTCAGGGTGTTGTAAACCACCAACTAAATGTGGTTACACATTTGTGAACCCAACCTATTGGATCAGCCCAATCAACAATAGTGAAGATATGGATTGCATGAAATGGAGCAATGAACAAACACAACTTTGTTACAATTGTGATTCATGCAAAGCTGGTTTATTAGCAACACTTAGGATAGAGTGGAGAAAAGCCAATGTGATATTGATTGTTACATTGGTTTGTTTAATTCTTGTGTATTTGTTTGGCTGTTTTGCCTTTAGGAATGCCAAAACTGAGGAGCTCTTTCGCAAATACAAACAAGGGTACACTTGAAATTAGAAGATGGAATATTTTTTAACATATAGTTGAAATTTTAGCTAGGAGATTAATTAGATTTGTGTTAAAATAAAAAGATTGTGAACATGGAAATAGGGGAGGTCAATGGTGAAATTGGTGGATGGATTTTCTTAATTTATTTTCTATTATGTTTTTCATGTGTGTTTTATCTTACCCTTACACATTTTTTATTTAATATATCATTTTAATTTAATGGTTAAAATTTCACTATTTCTCTCATGTCAATGGAGAGAATCTATTCCGAGTGAAATTGGGTCATTTTGCTTTGTCTTAATTATTAAAATTTGTATTGCATAATTTAAATGAAATCGATGTACAATATATGGATTTGAAAGAAAAAAAATTCTATGCGAACAAAACAACTAATTAACTGGATGAGGGCACCGCATATTAACATCATAATTAAAACTACGTTTCTTAACCTTGATTATTGAAAATACGAGCATTTTTTCTTTCCAAATAATCCAACTATTAAGCCATCCAAATCAATTGATAAATGCACTACTTAATACCTCTTTTTATTTACAATATATATGAACACCCCAAACTGAAGAGCATGCTTTTTATGGTTAATAGGCAGAAATACCCAACTAATTTAACACTTCACCGAAAAAAAAATCTTTAATCTTTAATCTTTAATACTATAATTTGACAACTTTTATTTTTCTCTTATGTCCATATGGCAGTTTTTCTAAGCACTCTCCTCACAACATTTTAATATTAAATGCTATTGTTTAAAATGATCATGATTTGATGATGATTCACACTCTCCCACACCCACATGATAATGTTGTACGCCTCTCACTCAGCCTACTATCATAAAATTCTATTTTTAAGGCCAGAATTTCAAATTAATTATATCATTAATATATCATTAATTGCAATTAACATTAATTTTTAATATGCATTAATTCATTATATTTTATTGTATATAAGAAAATAGGTGAACACTTCCACACCCTTGTGAATAATTTGGGTATGCAACACAAAATAACTTGGACCAATAAAAAATAGCCACCTGTATCTCACTTACTATGTAATCAAGAAAAATTATTTTCGCTATTGTATACCCTCTAATTTTAAAATTTGCAGATGCACCCTTCACCCTATCAAATTAAAATTTATGAGTATTTTTCAATTGACTCTTTCTATTCTCTTGTTTTATGTTCGTCTTCTTCTTCCTATTTCACTTTCACATACACTTCTTCTCTGCCTTTGGTTCTTCTCTAAGTTTATTCCTCTTTTCTTCTTCTTCTTGCTTTGAGCTGCGCTACTACATTGCACTTGATCTCTTATATATAGTCTTATGTGACAGTGTTAAAATTAACTTTAAGTTCTTATATTTGTATCAGATTTAAGTTCTTGTATTTCAATTGACTCTTATATATGCAATAGCTTAAATACGTTTTTTCAAGTTTTAGTAATATTTGGGTATTTAGTTTTAGACCTTTTGAATCGAAATTATAATCAGAAATGTATTGGGATTATTTGTATAATTTTTCTGTGTTATTAATTGTTTTTTTTTATGTAAAAAAAAATAAAATGTCCTGAAATTGTTGGCTTTCATTTCGGGTAATCGGGTTAGACAATTGGTCACCCAGACCCGGTAGAGGTTGAAGATGACCGATAATTTGCCATAATAAAATATTGAACAGTAAAAATAAAAATACGTTTTTTATTTGATTTTAATAAAAGCCTAATTAAGTCTGTAATTACCAATAAATAATTTAAGTACTTACCAATAAACCACAACAACTCTAATCATGAAGACCTTGTTGACTACTCCCTACATATTCTCTCCGTCTCTTTTTATAAGACACTGTTTGACAAAATTGTATTATTCATTTATCATATTTTAACCGTATTTTTTTAATAATACATAAATATAAATATTGACATATAAGATTTTGTTTGATTTGTTTTGATAAGCATTTTCAAAATATCAAGTTTTTATAATTTTATTTTTTGGTTAGGTAGTCTAGCGGCTTGAAATTCACCTTTTAAAGGTGAATAAGTGGGCATACCAAGTTCGAACACCGGTCCCTGCACAAATGTGCGATGTCCTTTACCAATTGAGCTAAGATAATGAGGACAAGTTTTATAAATTTTTACTACTAGATAATTAAAGATGTTTGTGATCAAAATTATACATTAACGTACTTGCAGTGGTCAAACATAATCTTATATTTAGGGACGAAGAGAGTATCAAAATATAATTAGTTTATGAATTAATACGGGTAAAAAATTTGGATTTTTTATATTTTATATGATACTAGTATAATGAACCGTACAATGCATGAGTTAATATCTAAAATTATATTATTATATGTATTAAAATTAAAGTAGATTAGTTGAAATATTAGTTTTTTAATTTAATTTTAATTTTTGAATTTTATTTTTAATTAATGAATTATTTTGATCAAATAATTTTTATTCTTTCAAATAATTGTGAATTTGATTTTATATTTATATTATTTAAATTAAATACAAAAAATTAATATATATTATTTAAGTTTTCTATATTATTATGTGTATAAATATTTAATTGCTGGTGGGAATCAAAACTATGTAGCTCTAACTAAAATTCATATAATATTAAACTAAGAAAGAGATGACACATATGTTTTCATTCTCGTCCCTGACATGTGGCAAAATAAGACTTCATCAGTCCAGATTAAATGAAAATCAATAAAAAAATAAAGATAGTTCAACAAATCTACTCTTCTCCTTATCCATTCTTCTCCCTCGTTCATAGATTTACCTTTTCCTCTCTCTTCATTCTCAATGTCGCAGGTGTTTGAAAAAATTCAAACACATGAGATTGTATAAATTGGAATAATTCAAACTACCCCATTTCTATAATGACTTTGCTAAAACCTTAAACCCTAAAACTCTAAACCCTATAATGACTTTGCTATTTCTTCTATGTATCAAAAATTATCTTATAAGAAAGTTTCTTATGTCACACAAAATGAACTTTTAAATTGTCGAAGATTGAATTCTTACGTGACTGTTGGTCCAACTATTTTAGATTGAACCATTAGGAATTCAAATTTCGACAATCTAACAATTTATTCTCAGTTGATTGAATTAAATGGCACTGAAAGAAATTAGATCATCTGAGAGAACTATAAAAGTCTAAATTGATTCTATCATTTGTGACTAATAAACCTAAATTTCTCAACCAAGTTCTTTAATTACGTCTAAATATAGGAAGAAGGGTATAATAGACAAATTATAACTTAAATTGTTCAAATGACAAGTAAAATAAATTAAATATATTTTTTTAAAACGACATGTAAATAGAAACGGAGGGAGTAACTTTTTGGTATCTAGTTGATTTACTATCCCCAACCTCATTTTTGAAATACATATATTAAAAATAAGTATTATTTAAATAAATAATTTTTTTTATAATAATAAAGTAATAATATAATAAATATTAAAAAAAATTTGGTCAGTAATAATAAATATTAAATTATTTCATTCAAAAAGCAACCATCCAAAAAAAATAATAATAATAATAAATGTAGTATTTTAAATTAAAATGAAAATTGCAGTATTTTAGTCACAAAAAAAAAAAGTGCAAATTCACTTCAAAAATAAAAAAGTGAAAATTGGGACTCCAACCCTCCCCTTCTTCTAAAAATTGTTATCTTCAACCTCTAGCCGGGTCTTATAATGACCCGTTGACCCAATTGAAATCCAACTTGTTCTGGGTATTTTTTTCACTGAAATCAATGTTTAAAATTTCATAAATCTTACAAAATCATTTTTTCATTCAAGAATATCTTAAAACTCAAATAAAAAAACAAATCTCAAAAAAGTGGAAGAAAATAAAAGTGAGTGATGTTCACATCGACGAGAGGGAGATTCGCATTCTTCTTTGAGTAATTCGGTTAAAAAATTAGTTTTGTGTGAAATGGAAAAGAAAGAAAGATGAACAATTTGGTAAAAAATAAAATAAAAACCATGGGAGAGGATGAAGCGTGAATTGGTGCTCCTCTTTGGCAAAGAACGTGTATACTAACACAGCAGCAATCTGTTCAAAAAAAAAAACTAACACTGCAGCAATAAACAAAAGTGAAAAGGAAGAAGAGAATCAGAGATATCATGAGGATGCATGTGCAATAACACTAAAATTTTATTTGGGGTTTTAGAGTAATTACTAAAAAGATTGAGCAGTTTTAAAAATCTGTAAGTTATAAACTTAGGTGGCAAATAATTAACATATGTACCAATTAATATAAACCAACTCATTTTGGGTATCATACCTCAAGGGTATGGTAGAATTTGCCAAGAAAATAAGACAGTCAAATCTATTTAAGATAAAATAATAAATTCATTACCTTTTGCTTCAAAATAACAAATCCACTATGTTTTTTTTTTTTTGTAAACACTAATTAATTATTATTATCACGAATTTTGAATTTAAAAATAACATATTTAAATTATCTTTTGTCTATTACATCATTTTTTTTATAAATGTTATTTAATAAAATCAACATATTTTTTTTGTATTGAAAATTCAACATCTTTTTGAATAAATAAATAATCAAATAAATAAATAAATTGTGTCAATTTTATCTTGAAATCTACATATTTTTAATAAATAAATAAATAAATTGTGTCATAAAAAGTAAACATATAAATTAAAGTATATGTCAATATTTTTTTTGATATATTTTTTTAAACAAAATGGTTAAAAAGACTAATGTGAATTGAAGGCATTTTTATGCCAATATACTTCAGCCATAAATGCAGTTTTATTTGGTATATGTTACAAATGTGAAAATGTGGTAGTTACAAATTAAAAATATGTTACAAAATAATGCATGCCATAAAACATCATTACGTTATGCCATATAATGTGAAACTATTTCCTATACTATATAAATACATTTTTTTTTTATAGGCAAAGACTTATCTCATTTCATTCAATATAATAGACTGAATACATGTAGGGATATCAATAAAAATATGGAAACTAGCAAAGAACAAGGCCGCTTTTGCAAGACTATGGGCTGCCTCATTGGCTTGTCTCCTAATGAAGTTTACATGAGAGTTCACTAAACTAGTAGATAATAATTGGCGGCAGTCATCCAGAATAGCACCAAACTCAGAAACATAAGATTTTTTACTATAGAGGCTATCGACGACGCTTTTGCAATCCATCTCAAAGTCCATATTGAGGAGTTGTAGTTTATTAGCCCAAGTAAGAGCTTTTAACAAACCCTACGCTTCTCCGGTCTCAACATCTAGAATCGGTTCTATCCACTCAGTCTTAGCTAATACGAAGCTCCCTTGGTCATCTCTTATGCAAACACCAATACCAACCTTATTATTAGAATTTGAGAACGAAGCATCAATGTTGCACTTATACCGACCCGGAGACGGCTTAGTCCAAGTCAATGTGGGAGGTTCTAGCCTATCCCCACTAGTATTGTTTCGGATGTTTTGCGCGTTCCTCCAACTCATGAGCAGATTATTTGCACGGTCGCATACTGTATTAGTCAGTTCCGTTACCGACTCCCAAACTAGATTATTTCTTCGCTTCCATAGGCTCCATAGCATCACACTAAAGCGTACCAGTTGTGTATCATTGAGCTTCTGCATGACTGAAAACAGATTTGTTGTTATAGAATATGTAGGATCGATGCAATCATTGATATCATTCCATAAGCCACATTGCTGCCAACACTGCATGCTTATTTGGCATAAAAATAACACATGAATACTATCCTCATCATTGTTACAAGCAGCACATGAAAGTGTGCACTGAACACCCCTCTCAGCTAGTCTCTTCCGGGTTAGAAGACAGTTTCGGGCAACACGCCACAAGAAGCTTTTGACTTTAGGAGGGACTTTGATATGCCAAATTTGCTTCCAGTGCCCTGCAATTCCATGCCGCTCTATAACACCTGCATTATTAACACAAAACCTGTACGCACTACGGACCTAGTATTCACCATCCTTTTCCAAATTCCACACCAAAGTATCATTTCGCACCGAAGAAAAGAGCGGTGTATTCAGTATTTTTCCAGCCATATTATTATCAAATAACCTTAGAATCAGATTTTGATTCCAAGCTTTCTCAATTGGGCTCAACAAGTGACTCACCTTCAATTGTTCTAGGAAAGATGACATATGTTGCGGTGGATCTAGAGAGCCTCCATTCCTGAGCCAATTTTGTCTCCAAACACTAATATCATCACCTGTACCAATGTTCCACTTGCTCCCGCCTTGAATAACAAACTTGGCACTCCAAATGCTCCGCCAAACATAACTAGGATTGTATCCAATCCTTGAATGAATGAAATCACTATCAGAGAAATATCTAGATTTGAGTAGTCTAGTGATAAGAGCATCTGGACTAGTCATAAGTTTCCACGCTTGTTTTCCGAGCATAGCATGGTTAAAAGCTTGCAGACTTTTAAAACTCAATCCTCCATATTCTTTTGGAACCGAAAGACGTTCCCATGATAACCAGTGAAGGCCACGAGCATTACTCTTGCCCCACCAAAAAGAGTTGAGCATCTTTTCAATGTCAGCAATGAGAGTCCGTGGGAGAAGAAATATACTCATGACGTAAGACGGGATAGATTGGAGGACAGACTTGATCATAACTTCTCTCCCTGCTTGAATATAAATACATCTTAGTCATTGCAAATTATACAACATTTTAAACACACTTTTATTTCTCAAATTTTACCTTTGTGTCTAAAAAAACATATTTTTCTATGGCACCTAACCACCATTATGTGAAGATATAGCGAAAGATAAACTTCATTTTTCAATAGAGATGGTTCTCATGGATTCAAATGTAAGTTGTTGTTGCATATTTTATGATTAATTTTCTTCTTATTATTTATTTTAAAAATTTACTATTTAAATTTTAAATATGATGGAGTACAATTATAACTTTGTGTATCTAATGGTATTTGTGTATATAACTAAAGAGTGTTTATGTGCATTGTACTGCGTTGATTTGTTTAGTTCTATTTGCAACATGAGTTTACACCTCGGGGCCAATTTCTATTTTAAACAACAGTGTCGCATCCGGTTCTATTACTAACAGCACACCTTTTTTTTTTATAGACCTAACAGCACACCGTTGGTAGAAATAACAAATGATATGAGTGTGAAATATGTACAAATTAGAAAGGAGTTTATATATAGTTTTTATCTAGATTCATTTGATTTATGTAGCTTTTATCTAATAGTGTTTTTTGTGTAGGTATTGATAATATGGATTGATTTCGTCACAATAGTGCATTGCCAAGAAAAAAACGAAATAGTAACTAATATATCAAATAGAAAGGTAAAACTTAATATGAATATCAAATAGCGCATTTGAGAATGTATTGCATTTAGGAGAAATGACAAAGAGTTTTTTTCATAATAGATTAAATTTCAGTTATTCATATGTTAAAATAGCAATAGTACAAAATATGAAATTAATTAGGTACTCAAATTTCTGTTATTGACAATTATATTTTTTTTTCTTTCTTCAGCATCTAACGACACTATGTAGACGCCTGTTAAGTCGATAAACAATTTTGAGTCGTGTCTACTACCAAACGGGCACCTTTAGCAAACATATCTAATGGTATTATTTGTGTATAAAAGTAAAAAAGTTCTTACGCATCAATCATATAAATATAATTCTATTAAATCCTTCCCGTGCCAATCTAATGTACCAAAGACTATGTGTGAAATATAATTCGTTGATTTGTTTTTTTATATTTGCAGCATGGGTTGACACCTCTAAACTTTCTATTTCGAAACAACCATAAGCTTTTCAAGACTCCAAGTGATTTCATTGATGAATTTAGTTAAAAGGAACAAAATTCGGTGTAAGAAATGAATCTACAAGTATCAAAAAGAACATATGAAATGTTACTATTGCATATAAAATCCAGGTATATAAGAATTTATAGGAGTTCAGGATCTGATATTTCTCATATCTATATGACAACCACACCATTTTTATGGAAATTATAATAGAATATCGGGTTGGTTTAGGATTTCATTTTAAGAAAAAAAAAATTTAAAAATCACTTTTATCATTTTAGTATTTTTTTTGTTATACTTTTTTCAGAAGATTATTTAATAAAAGAAAAACTAATTTTAATCCAAAATGAAAAGTTATTTCTAAAAACTTTTCTAGAATCTATTTTTGAAAAAAAACACTAAAGAATCAGTGTAGGAGATTCAAATTTTAAAAAGTAGATTCTTATGATAGTAAACAAATATAAAATAGCTTTAAATTTTTAAATATTTTTAAATAAAATCTCTAATTTTTTTCAAAACAAAATCTTTGTTTTTAAAGCTTGAACAAACTCACTCATAATGATTTGTGGAAAGTTTGAAATGCCAAGAACAAATGTTGAGGGATCCTCCATGTTTTGTTATAAAAACTAAAATATCCATAATTATTATATGTTCATATCCTTTTTTTGTTATTAATGCTTAATTCAAATAAATAGTAAGCATTTAATTTATATACACATAAATTGTTTTTTTGACACATGCGTCCAATTAAACTATACCATGTAATATTTTGTTGAGATATTTTATAAACTTATTTATAAAAGTGACACAATAGTGTGATTTGATTAGATACACGTGTAAAAAACATCACACATAGCAATAAAACTCCTATATTAATATGTGTTAAAATATTAAAATATAGACCTGAATATGTTAAAGAATTACTATCAACACTCTATTAAAATATAAAACTCATATATTAATCAGTACTACATTAGGATCTCTAGATTTAAAAATATATTTTAATGTCAATATTTTCATATTTACGTTTAAGATGTGATTATACTAAAAGAATTTTCATAAATAATAGATTTTTATAGATGCATTTTTACCCGTGCATCGCACGGGTCTGGATACTAGTTACAATAAAAATACAAATGAATAACATTCACCTATTTAATTTCCCGCAAACACGAGAACAAAGCAAAGATTGTATCACTTGTTCAGCATAACCGTAAATGAGGAAAGTGAAAAGAAGATAAATGTGTTGTTCAAAAAAAAAAACAAGATAAATGTATCATGTGTGTAATATTTTTTTTAAAAAAGGGTTAATAGGGTTATACCTCCCTGTAAAATATATGTGTTTTTTGCAATACTCCCCTGTAATTTTATTTTTTTTGAGAATTTAACCCTGTGATGTTTGATTTTTTGCAATACCCCGTGAACTCAGTCAACATAATATAACCCCCGCAAAAAACTCGCCGCAATATATAATTTTAGCGAGGGTTTTAAACCGCTGCAAATAAAAACCGCAACAAAATATAATTTTTAGCAGGGTTTTAAACCGCCGCAAACAAAAAACCGCCACAAAATGTTATGGTTGATTGAGTCCAAGGGGGTATTGTAAAAAATCAAACATTACATGAGTGGATTCTCAAAAAAAAAAGTTTACAGGGAGTAATGCAAAAAACACATATTTTATTGGAGGTATAACCCTATTAACCCTTAAAAAAATTAGGGAAAATGTGGAGGTAGTCTCTCAAGGGCAAAGTTATTATACATAAGGATTTTCCTTATGTACCATGCATAAGGAGATTGTAACCATTTGATTTCTTTGCCAGGTGTTATAATCCTAATTCAGCTTACAATATCTTCTCTACCTACACGAAATTCTCTTTTACGAACTCAGTTTGTCTATTTCCTTTCACGAACTCGTTTTTCTTCATTCATCATCATCGGCGACTGATTCTTCCATCGTACCACCAGTTTATTCTTCCTTCGCCGCCACCACCGTTTTATATCATCGGCGACCGATTGATTCTTCCATCGCACAATCAGTTTTTCTTCCGCCGCAAACCACCGTTTCATTATCATGGGCGACGTAATTCATTATTCCATCGCAACACCTGCTTAATCTCCGCCGCCGCCACCACCGTTTCATACTTCCACAACCATCTACACAAAATTCTTCAATTTTACCTCAATTTGGTCAGTCCTCAAAAGCCCAAACTTGATTTGGTGTCGATTCGCCGGTAGTTAAAGGTAACTCGTTGTTCTAATTCAATTTAGTTGCTCTGTAGTTGTTTATTTGCTGTTCATTTTTGTTTCTATATCAATTTTGGTCAGATGAAATAAGTATTGTATTTGGTTTCCAAAACCATCATAAATATAAATATTTTCGTGAGGTAATCTTGTTTATTAATCTTATAGAAAGAGGTATAGATATATAGGGCAATGTATGGTGTGAGAAAAGATGAATTGGGTTTGTTTAATGATGAAAATAATAATAATGTGAAAACATGGAAATCTAAAGGCAGGGTGAGATAGAGATTTTGGAGTAGGTATAGAATGATAGTGGTGTTGAAATTAGTACTACTAGTATTTATTTGAGTGAAGTGAGGCCTTTTCATTTGAAATTGAAATTCAAGAAGACATATGATTGAGTGAGTGCTAGCTGCAAATATGTTTTGGTAAATCCTACTGTGTATCCAATTTTGATTTTGTTCATTTTTGTTTTAATTCTATTTGGTTGTTCTAATTCTTTTTGAGAACAACTTGATCAATATCTTTGCTTTTAGCTCATCAATATTGGTTCATTTAGCTCAAAGGTTTGAGAGCTTTTAGGTGAGCAAAGTTTGATTGATTATAAACAGCAAATACTCATTTGAAATGCTTTTAAGTGAGAAGACTAATTAGTATGTGGTTGCTTACAAAACTTAATGGTGACTAATTAGTATATGATTCACTATATAACTAATCTGTTATGGTTGATCTTTGTAGATTGTTTGTTTTGTTAGATGTTTTGAATTTTTTCATATGCATGTAAGGATGTTCAAAATTTTATGTAAACCATGCCGCACTTGAGCACTACACCTAACTAAACTTAAAATGAACAGCATGTTGGAGTAATTCAGGAACTGATGACACTCATGAAACTTACTTAAGTTAATCGAAACTGTTTGAAAATTAATCTGCTGAACTTGCAAACTGTGAACCAAACTTGACAGTTAGCAATGCTTGGTTACTAGGAAGATAAAAAAGCTCACATTCACAAAACAAAATCAGTTCAGGTCATAAGAGTTTAAACAGTGAACCAACTTAAAAAAACCAGTTTAGTTCAGAGTATACAATATGAGTTCAGTACTGAAGAACTAAGTTTGTTTCTGGTTCAGCCCTGCCCTGCAAGCATGTACTATGAATTTTGTGGTAAGAGTTGACTATCCATTCGGCTGCAATTTTGGCACATCTGAAATGATTATTTTAGCCCTTAATTTGCTTTTGGTTTATGCCGTGTTCTTGATCTATTTTGTAAATTTGGTCACCTCTTGAATTTGCCTTGTTGTTGTAATAGTTTTCTTATTTTGTCACTTCGCTTGTTATGTTTAAATTGGGTGATAATGTCGGAAACCATTTTGTACAGGGGAATGGTTTCAGTCAATTGTAAACCAAATCCATTTGATGCTGATAATAGTTTTTATTCGTTTGTCGGAAACCATTTTGTACAGGGGAATGGTTTCAGGCCTTCCATCTTCCATGACACCATCCAAGTCTTCAAAATCAACTGATGTTGGTGAAGCATCTGATGCTGGGGGTGAAGTCCACTGCACAAAAGTTCAAAGAAAGACCAAATCCAAATAAGTCAAAGAAGCGATTAATAAGTAATTATGATAAAGGTAGACAAATGCATAAATTCAATATGGAACGGAAGAAACAAAAGAAAAATGATGAAGCTTCAAAAACAAGAGTGATCATTGATTGATTGTTTTTATGTTATAAGTTTGTACTAGATTTTATTACAAAATTATTAGATATGGTGATTCATTTCACGTTATTAGTTTGTACTAGACATGGTGATAAGTCAATTTATTGGAAATTATTCATTTCACATTTTTTGTTGGTACGTATTGATGATTGTAGGTATTTAAACATGGACGGATAGTATATGCATGAATATGTGACAGATAACTAATTGGTGAAAAAACATATCATATCAAAAATATTGGATATCAAAATTATTAGTTTTTTACTATTTTAGGGTATCGAAACCATTAGCCCATACTTATGGTTTCAGTGTATAATATATTGAAACCATTAGCACATACTTATGGTTTCAGTATATAAAATATTGAAATCAACTTGCAAAATTGATTAACCAACTTTCCTATTTCATTAACCAACATTCATTGTTGATTGACCAATTAGTCATTTATCTTTAAAATTGTTTATGATATTATACTACTCCCTTGATTTTTTTCCTGAAACTAGAATCATTTCACATACAACCACATACTAGTATAATATTTTGAGTACTTCAAGAGTGACTAGTAGTACTAGTATTACTTTCACTTGTACAAGTTGTCAAGTAGTACTAGTATTACTTCAAGAGTGACTAGTAGTACTAGTATTACTTCCAGAAACTGATATTCTAGATGATGAATTATCATAATTTGCGATATGTCATCTTCTATACAGATTGTCATCGACAATGTTTCATTTAATCTATTTTAATACATAATTTTTTTAAACCACGGTAGGTTTATTTATTAATTGCTAATGCAATTTGTTTTACATTTATTATTTTTTTATTTCCTTAAGATCAATGAGTGTGATGGTTTGGTTTGGAAAAAATTCTTAAATATTTACATTTGTTGCTCAACAATTTAAGACTAAGTTTGTCTGGTCTTACATTTTCTCACTTATATCCTTTACTTTAGGTTAAGGGAGATGACTATAAAATTCAATTTCACAATTGCACTATAGGTGATTCATAAATAGATAATTGAATTATTCAATTTTTTGAATTTGCAAATTTAGAATGAAAGACACATGAGAGATTTTTGTAGAATTGATTCATATTTGTTTGGTCTTCCTTCTCTCGCGGATTACGCTTCCGATTTTGATCACCACCCAATGATGAAGATGAGCAACCAACTTTCCTCTTTTCTTCCTCAGGTGTCAATCCAAGATTGAACGAAGGCAATGAGCCTACGTTCTTAGATTTTTTCACCTACATCAAAGAATAATAATTTTTACATCAAATTATTTCAATTGATAAATGATCAAAAATGACACACATGTAACAAAATAATTAGTTTCACATTGTTCAACTTCATTCACAATTTGATGTTATGCACTGAAACCATAAGTTTGTCCGAATGGTTTCAGTGCATAACATAATGAAACCATGTAACCATATTAATGGTTTCACCTAGTTTTACATTTACAGTCACAATAATTCAAAACAAAATCAAAATGTGGATTAAATTCAATACGAATATGGTTTTAGTGTATAGAAACCACAATAATACGATTCATGAACGAAATAACAAATTACCTATTCCTTCTCTCGCGGATTACGCTTCCGATTTTGATCACCACCCAATGATGAAGATGAACAACCAACTTTCCTCTTTTCTTCCTCAGGTGTCAATCCAAGACTGAACTAAGGCAATGAGCCTACGTTCTTAGATTTTTTCACCTACATCAAAGAATAATAATTTTTACATTAAATTATTTCAATTGATAAATTATCAAAAAATGGCACACATGTAACAAAATAATTGGTTTCACATTGTTCAACTTCATTCACAATTTGATGTCATGCACTGAAACCATAAATGTGTCCGAATGGTTTCAGTGCATAACATAATGAAACCATGTAACCATATTAATGGTTTCACCTAGTTTTACGATGTGCTATTTACATAATATATCGGACGACAAAGCATATTTTGATTCTACGATGAAACCTTATTTTCATGAAACATTTAATTAAATCAACACTGAGACAAAGTGTACAATATAATTAAGGTAACAGTTTCCAATAACAAGGATACAGAACATAATCAATGTTCATTCCAATTAAAGCAAGTAATTTTAATGGTAAATAAAGCATACATTAATTTCTATGCTAGTTATAGTCTAATTGGACAAGTCTAACATTAAAAGATAAAGGCTCGGAACCAAACCATGCTTAGCTTGCCTTCTTGTTTAGCCTGTTCTTCCGATCTCAACAATTCTGCTTGGTCAGGCTAACTTCTCCTCTCTACTGTCCCTGCTCTTTTGTCTGGGTAAACAAAACCACAAGAACACATTAACAATATAATTGGTTTCAAACCAAAAACAGCTTAAGCACACAACAAACTAACCATCAAAAACCAAAACTCTAAATAATTATTGTAGTTAGTACCAAAACAACTTTATTCACAATTTGATGTTATGCACTGAAACCATAAGTGTGTCCAAATGGTTTCATTGTATAACATAATGACCTACATATGAAAAGTTAAATGAATTTTTAATACATTAGATCATAAGAAACATCAAAATTAAAGCACCTCATGAACCTAAATAGTGCTACAAAATTAAAGTTTTCGTACATTGTCCAATGACTAAAGTTTAAAAGTCATCACTATGGGATATTAGTTAGCAGCAAAATTACTAAGCTTTTGATTATTATATCTACCAAATAGTTCCAATTTTTTCAGCTATAACATACAGAACAAAAAAAAACATGTAATTTAGTTGACACAAACAAATTGAGAATAGTGAAAAAAGGAGAATTTTATCAATCCTTTTGAAATTGCTACATTTTGTAGACACAGGATATATGCTATATTACATTATCTTAGATTCTGAATTAAAAAAGCTCTTGCTATTTGGGCGTACAACATATACACAGTACTTGGAATAGAATAATTGACACATCAAATGTTGCAAAGTATTTAAGAGAAGTAAGTTTGACATGAAAGCAGCAGGATACTTGAATAATTGGATTCAAGACTTAAAAAAGTTTGTGTGTGCTAATTTAGTGGAATGGCACAAATGTTGGTAAACAAAACAGTCAAAACACTAAGACTCATTACAATTACTAAAACATTTGCAATTTTAGGAACCAGTGTGTGTGTGTGTGTGTGTGTTGCAGTGAAGTCAAAGAAGACACTCAAAAATCTGAAATCTAATGCAGATATGGTGAGCTCATGCTCACATGATATGGCTGGGATCATTTGATGTTGGAAACCATAAGTGTGTCCGAATGGTTTCATTGTATAACATAATGAAACCATGTAACCATATTAATGGTTTCACCTAGTTTTACATTTACAGTCACAATAATTCAAAACAAAATCAAATTGTGGATTAAATTCAATATTAATTATATGCTAGTTACATGTCTAATTGGACAAGTCTAACATTAAAAGATAAAAGCTCGGAATCAAACCTTGCTTAGCTCGCCTTCTTGTTTAGCTAGGTCAGTGACATTCGTATTATCGTCCTCCAATGGTGTCATTGCAAGGATATAGTTTTCCCATTCTATTGGTGTCATTTCAACGTGTTCCTCTATGTTCTTAGATCCCCCCCACCTGTATCAAATTTTAAAGAATTTTCATGAATCACTACACAATCCCAACCAAATATGAATCACTACTTCTTGCTTCAATAAATGCTTGTGCTGAAGGGATTAGTTTAACAGCAGCTTCATGTAACCAACTTTAGGAGACTTATTATTTGGTTTATGCAGCTAATTACTCAAATTTTAAAGAATTTTAAACATTGAAGCAACATACATACAAACTCAAAATGTATAATCACACACAAAGAAGCAACATATCATCTTATTTGCCACACACAAATAAGATGATATTAGCATCTGTCTCTGGTTGCAAGTTGCATAGCAAGACTAGGATCATGTTAATTGTTAAGTAAATGTGTCTCTTGGTAATTATATTTCGTTTTTATATACTCACATGATGATAAAGTAAAAAGGCTTTTCATTCTGAGGCTCTGATTTATTTGTTTCACAACCAAAGAAATACATTTGCCCGAAAAATATAATGCTTTAGAAAACGATTGGGAGTTGGGATCTGTGCTCCTTCAAACTCAAAAGTATAATGCTTTAATATCAATTTGCATAATCACACACAAAGAAGCAACATACATACAAACTCAAAACACCCTCCCAATAACACCCTTTTGTAACTACTTTTAAACTCTAACCTGTTTTTTTTCCCCATTTTGCTGTTTGAATGGTGATGAACTCAAATTGCAAAGTTAGTTATAATGATGATTTTGGTGTTGATATTGAATTCCACAGCAACAGTCTACAAAAAAAATCATAATATTAGAAAGTATAATTGGTTGGATTTAAAAAGAGATATCAGTGTCGAAATTGAACCTGTTGAAATCGAAGTGCGAAATCGAACTGCAATAACAACACCAGCAACGTTGCAATTAAGGAAGAAACAAATGGGTTCGATAGTGATGATGCAACACCAGCAACAAAAAGGAAGAACGAATGAAAGAAACGAATGGGATTTAGGGTTGAAACGAATTGGGGCTGAAACGAATTGAGCTGATGAAGTTGGCGATGTTAGTAGAGAAGTCGCGATGAAGATGGAGGAATCAGAAGAGCAGCGTGCGATGGAGATGAAGATTTTGGCGATGAAGGAATCGGTTGAGCAGCGTGCGATGGAGGAGTTGTTTTTGTTCGTGCGAATTCGTGTTTTTGATCGTGCTCAATTTTTCGTGCTGTTGGGCTGTTGGGCTGTTGCTGACTGGATTGAGTTTATGTATGGTGCATAAACAAATGTTTATGCACAGTAACCGATCCCGTCTCTCAATTGTCGGTGGTACATTTAAGAAGTCTTTAAGGATCTGTTTGGAAGGGAATTTTTGGAAGTGATATAGAGTGGTAAGTTAATATTTTAAAAAAATAAAGAACATCATGATTAATGTTCATATAATACTTCAATAATGTTTAAATTGATTTTAAAAACCATTTTATCATGTTATTTAAAATAAAAATAAGTCCTATTATCCTCGCTGATCCTCTCTAAAAATTTTAATCTTTTTTTTAAGATAAATTCTTCGTCTAAACATACGTTAAATGAATAAATAGGGACCAATCAATTGATTCAATTTTATTTTAATTCAAATAGTCTAATGATCAAAATTACACACTTTAAATATAAAGAAATGAAGAAACTCGAATTCAAATTCATATCCCTACAAATTAATGTCTTTGGCAAGCGGCAACTAACAAATGACTAAATAAATGGGCCAATCCAATCAATTGAGTCCATTTAACACCCTAAATTAAAAATAAAAAAAAAACTAAATAAGTGATCACTCACTTGCATATTATACCTTTCATAAGGGACAAAACAGCCTTGGTTGGTGGATTTCATTTTTACAACCTTCAAATTCTAGAGTGCGAAAAAAATAAAGTCCTTTTTCTACACTAGCATCAGTATGCAAATCACAAATATATCATTCTATATCAAAGTTCTCTGAACCAGCTGTGTTATTTTTTAAACAAAAGGTGATAAAAGAAGCTTTTCAAAATCAAAAGTAAATAACAATCTTATTATTTAATTAGATGGTCTAATTGTATGGTACTTTTGAAAGATATGAATTGTATATTTGTATTACATCTCATATTTATAGAGAATGTAATAGTTTGGCTGACAAATTAGTTTCTATGGTATTTGTTTCCTCTGATTTTATTTGGTTCAATGTCAATTCAAGGACAGTGTTAGAAATTTACCATTACAATTAGGGATGTAAGAGGATAAAAAAAAACCGATGAAACCGACGATCTAAACCAATCCAAATCGGTAAAAAAACCGACTGTTTTTAGTTCGGATAAAAAATCGAACCAAACCGATGAGAACCGAAGTGGTTTCGATCGGTTCTCAGATTTCATTTTTCCAATCCGCGGAACAGGTCAACCGAACCGATCATCTTATAACATCCTATTGGGCTCATATTTTGAACAGGTCAGACTCAAACTACATTAACTTTAGCATAACACGTAAAACAAAACACGTAGAACAAGTACAAGAAAAATATATCTCTCCAAACATAAAAACCCTAGATCCGTTTCACTTTCACGCATTCACTTTACTCACCGGCGGTTATCTCACTTTGCTCAGCGGCGTCTGCCGCTGCTATATTTTGAATTAGATATTAATTAAATTTCATTCTACCTAGTGTTATAGTGTTGTATTTTGTAATTCAAAAATATGTCGTTTGAAAAAATATATCGTTTGAAAATATAATAGCAGATATTATATCGAAAATCAAAATGATGCAAACCGAGTATAGTATTTGATCTAAACCGACTAGTTTGGATCAGATTCATTTTTAAAAACCAAATCAAATCGACCTAAACCGAACCAATTGAAAGTTCATTAATTTAGACATTAGATTCACTCAAAACCTATTCAAACTGATCCAATTACACCCCAAATTACAATAGGCTAGGCCTACTTTATTTTAAATTTTGTTTAGCTTGAAGGATTTGGTGTTGTACCCCCCTTCGTTTGTATTCCCTTTTCTTTTCATCTATATATATTTTGTAGCCTTGGCTCTTAAAAAAATATATGATTAATTTGTGGAGGTTTTGTTTTATGTGAAGAAAAGTTCTGAGACCACCACCAAGTGGTTTGTAATTATTCTTTCAGTATTATTGTTATTTTAGAGTGCGTTTGATTTGTTAAAAAATAAAAGATTAGACAGGATCATTCTAATTGTACTGTGTTTGATTGTAAATTTATTTTAGGGATTGAATAACTTGGGAGGTAAGGGACATGACAAAACTAGAAATTCTTATTCTCCACTAAACCACAACACAAGTTCACAACTTTTTGTTCCAAGTACAAGTGTATAAAATACTAAAATATATTTTTTTTCCATCAAACATGAATAAAACAAAAAATTATTCAATATCATAAAAGTTTGTGCTGTACTGTTTTATCTTGTGATGTGTTGTTTTGGCTTGTACTGCTGTGTTTAATATTGATTCTTTTGATCAAATGCATTGCTTTTTAGTTTTCTCCTAAAATTATTGTTCTTTTCGAAATTTAATATAAAATTAATATTATTTTATCATTTATATCTTTACAAAAATTAAAATTGTAATTAAATATATTTTTTTCTTAATAAAATAAAGCAAAAGAGATTAAATTTATAAATATTTATTCTTACTTAATTCACTTACATAACTTTAAAAAAACACTAGGGAGTAGTTACGTTCCAGACTTGTTTGTTTGTATAATTTTAATGTTTTGGGGCCACGGTGTCTGAAGGGCTCCACTAAAGTGGTTCGTGGCCCAAAGAAATAAGTGATAGCTACTACTACTACTAGGCTTTCTTCTTATCCATTTTATATGGATATCTCATGTCCTCATCTATAAATTGAACTACAATGATCTAGATTTTCTTTCTTGGTTAATTTAATAGTTTTGTTTGAGTAGTTGTACATGTTGATTGCATTTGCATATGTTCTCATACACCAATCAATTTCATAAGTTATTATTTTGTTTTATTGTGAAAGTTTCATAAGTTATTATTTATTGTGTGTTTGAGTGGGCATACTTTAATTTCTATACATTGATAGTTTATTGTGTATTTGAGTGAAAAATACTTTAATTTGTATACAATGATAATTTTAAATTTTATTATAATAGTGATTTTAATTAAATGTATGTGTAAAAAAGTATTATATTGTTTGTGAACAACAATTAAATTTTACCAAATGTTAATTTAGTGGTGATGATTGAAGTTGAATTTTATAGAGAAGACCACCGTTTAATCTCTCGCAACTACGTTTGATAGAGGAATGAAACTACTTGTTATCAGAATTCACATGGAAGTTTGTACCGCTAGGTCCCCTTCCTCTATATGAACCACAAGGTGAAAAAAAAAACAATTAAACTCTTTAATCAAACGTTAATTGGTCAAGTACTGATTGAAGTTGAATTTGGTAGAAAAGATCATGGTTCAATCTCGCAACTGTGTTTGAGAGGGAAGTTTAATTTGAACCACTTGATCCCAAGATTTGTCTGAAACTCTAGATTACTAAGATCTCATTCTCCTATAAAGAGTGAAAAGTAAAAATGATTAAACTCTATAATTAAGTAGGTAATAATATTGATTATTTGGTTATACTACTTGAATTTGGAATAGAATGACTTATGTTAGACTAATTTTCTCTTAATATGATATAATAAAATGTGGTGCAAGTTTTTTTAACTCAATGTGGATTTTTTTTTATGGTATAAGTCAATTTGAGATTGAAGACAAAATTAATTTTGCCTTAGACAAATTCTGTGCCGTATACTTTTATTTCTCGAAGTGTTATTGGTAAATGCTTCAAGAGTTCAAGTATTTCACTTCTTAAAGATTTTTAGTTCTTTCTTGTTAGGGTTTGCCCCTTCATTTCATTAAAACTTTTGAAGAATTTTGTTTGTTTCATATTTTAAATTTATTAATTTTATATGTCATGTGATAGTAAAAGAAAATTCATTTACATTGTTTTTTTTAATGGCAAAGTTATAATTATATTAATAAGAATCGGAGTAAGTACGAGTGATACTCATCCTACCTTAGTAGACATAGTACAAGTGGTACTTGACCAATTGAAGAACAATACCAAAAAGCACCTATAAGTATAACAATTCTAAGGCCCCAGCAAAAACACTATCTAACAATACAATCAAAAGGATCAATACGCTATTCATAAAATAGACAAGGTGCTCCAATCTACTTTACAAAAAGCCACTTCCGCAACACTAATTTGATCCTTTCCACAAACTTCTCTTTTCCCACCGGTCTTTCCAAAAAAATCACATCATTCCTAGACCGCCATAATACCCAGACGACAGCATGCCAAACCATAACTAACCCATTTATTCCGTTCTTCCGATGCCATTTCATTGCCCGAAAATTCTCAAAAATAGACAACAAAGAATGAGGCAACACAGTTTGTACCCCAAACCAAGCATGCACCTTAGACCACACGGCCCACGCCATCGGACATGAAGCGATGAGATGATTTTCTGATTCTCCACCCGAGTTGCAAAAAACACAAGAGGTAGCTTCGACATCGACAGTGACACCACGGCGAAATAAATTGTTCTGTGTAGGCAACCGACCCAACAAAGCTTGCCAAGAAAACACAATCACTTTTGACGGCAACTAACTCCCCCAAACTTTAGAAATTGACCCCACCGAATCCGAAGTGAATAAAGAAAGTGAAATATATCTTTTATATAGAAATTGATACATTGTTATTTTTGTTTAAGAAGATAAATTAGCCCACTTAATTAAATTGATCGAACCTAATAGTATACCTCCATTTACATTGTTAAATTGATCGATGATTAATTCAAATTGCCCCAATATTGCTTGTGTTTAATTTACTTTTTCTCTCACTTTCACACATATAATTGGAATGCTTAGTCTAATAATATCGACATTATTAATTGAATTAGACTTTATATATATATAAATAATTTATGTGTCAAATAAAATATTATTATCAAATAGTCGTTTCTAATAATTGCAAGGAACAAAATAATGTCCTATATTCGTTTTGGTTCATAATAATGTACTATAAATTTAATATGTGTTTCATTATTTATATATTATAATTACATCCTTCTACCAAATACTACTAATAATCGAAGTAGATGTGATGTTGTCTCTCCTTAAGGTATGAATAATAAACAATATACATGAACTATAGAAATAATTAATGTGTCTAATTATACAATAACCCAACTCCCAACTTCAGGTTAATTAGTTGACTAACAAACAAAATACAAACAAGCCAACTATATGATATAATGTGGCGGCGTACGTATATTTGACAATGAATTATGAAATATACAAAATCATTCACATTGGATTGATGTTATAACAAACCAATTATATTTCTGTCAAAAAAAACCAATTATTAATATTTTCTAGCTTTGTTGTTTTGTCTTAAAATTATGGTTCAAGAAACCAAGATAAAATTAATGATGTTTTGTTATTTGTACTCTGATAAAAGATAAAATATTATTCATTAACTGAATTTGTTCTTTTTTAGTAAAGTATAGGTAAATTTTCCGATGTACCAAAAAAAGTATGAGTAAAAGAAATTTAAGTAATCATTTTTTATTATTTTTTAATCTACGTGGCAACAGTGGCGGAGGGATTCATGGGCCAGAGTGGACTATAGTCCCTCCCACTTTTTCCAATTTTTCTTTTATACTAGTATTATTATATACAGTATACTATAAAATATATGTGTTATTTTTTTTATAGACTATATATATTATTATATATTAGATCTTTTTGCTAAAATTAATCTTTTAATTGTATCAAGTATGTAGTAGTAATAATAATAAGATAAAATAAAATAATTAAAAATAGTTTTTCAGAACCTGACAATTATTGGTGAATTATGTCAAAAATTAGTGGAGATAAGTAAATTAAATTCGTATACATTGATTGATCGAGTGTTACGACTAGTTTTGACTCTTCATGTGTCAACACAACAAGCATTGGACGTGCATATTCAACGATGAAAATTATAAAAATAAGGCTATGTAGCAAGATTAAAGATGATTTTCTCAAAAACTCCATAATTGTATATGTTGACAATGAGATTGCTCAAAAATTCACCTTAAATAAGATAATTGACGAGTTTGATAATATGAAATCACAACAAGTAAAAGTAAATGATTCAGTCGTCCACCTAAATTTTTTATCATGGCTATGCCACTGCGTGACAAATTCTAAAATGACTAAAATTTTGAAACAAAAAGAGTAACATATGTTATATATTTGTGTGTAAATATCAATTTTAATTTGTTAAAAAAATAAGTAGTGTATCGTCATTATTGAGTTTTTATACTTCAAAACAAATTTGTACTAGCATTAATGAAGAATACATTTAAAAAATTAATAATTAATGTATTTAAAGGACAGATAAGATAGAAAGAATATGAAATGTCTTTCTTTTCATGGTTGAGATGTTCATATAATTAATTTTTCAAGAAAGAATGTCACAAACGCTTCATGGAAAATGACTAAAACCTATAAATTTTAAATATTTATATATCCAATTTTTAATTAGAGTATTAATTAATTATTATATTTAACACTAATATATAGTAAAGTTGGTATTGTAGGCAACCTGAACCAAGAAGAACCAATCAAAGCTAGAAAACATGGACTTAAGGGACCCACTTAAGAGGATGATGAAGTAGATGATGGTGTGGGCATGAAAGAGGCTTTCTTTAGCTTTAACTACCATAATCAGCACCATCATCTTTAATTTGATTCAAAAAAAGATATCTATATATTTTAAGAGTTAGTAAATTAATGACATCATGGCTTAAGCAATTTGATCAAGTAGGACCCATCTTCACTTATAGCTAAGGGAACAAGAAATATGTGACTCTATCTTTTATTGAAGGGTGCTTATTAATTTGAAGAGTACATCATGATAAAGAAATGCAATTCCATTTCATACATGTAAAGTATTTTTTTTTTCTTTTATAAACCGTGTGTTTAGACTTTAGAGTAAGGTGGGGATGGTAAATAAGTTGTGTAAAGTTGGGAACACTTTAGCTTTTTAAGGAAAAAAGGTCCTCAATGTGTAAGTGTTTGTTTGGGTTTGTCTTTGTGAAACATAAGTGATTTTTCTCATGTAAAATTAATTTACGTACGTACTCCAGTCTCCAGTAGACTTTTTTTTCAAACCTCTGGTTTGATTAGGAGAAAAATGAGATAGTGGTAATCAAAGTTCTATGAAGAGACTAAACGTTAGTTCGTTGTTTACTGACGTTGAAATTGATAGAAAAAACTATAGTTCGATCTCCCGTAATTGCGTTCGAAAGGAGGTTGGTACTTGATGTTAGAATTGACTCCGCACTAGATTAAATTTGTGTGGTGAAAATCAGAAGAAAAAAAAGTTCTATATAGTAAAAAAAATAAATTAAAATATGATTAAAGAATATTACTTCAATAAAGATTTGAGCACTCGTCTTTAACTAGAGTTAAATAAATCACTCAATTAGTTATTTTGTGTACAAAATGAATTTAAAGTTGAAGTTGACATTAAAAGATTTTATCTACAATTTATATATATAAAAGAAAAAAGTTACCTACAATTTCACCACTTTTAATTTATTGATAAAAGTCATTTTTTGTGAATTTATTAAACATATGTTAATTCACTTTTAACCAAAAAAAATTAGATGTTAGATAGTGAGATATATATTTTTTTTTTGAAAGGAGATAGTGATATATATATAAAAAGTTAAAAATATACCTTTTTTTTTTACAAAAGTTATCCATCCAAAGTACTACTTTCACATTCTACTAATGTGTTCCTACGAGGCTACCACAATATACTTGGTAGAAAAAACAAAATAATGTAGCTTGACATTATTCTTTGCATATGCCACATATTGATGGGCATATAAATATGAAAAATAAATAAATTATTCTTTGGTCATTTTTAGCTTATTATTTTTTTGGAGCATATATGTAATGAAAGGAATATTTCCTTGTAAATAATAACTTTTAATATGGGATCCAGTTCTGACTAAGTTGCCTTGTTCTTATAAGCCATAAGCCCCATAACAATTGTGTACTTAAAATATTTGTATATTCTCTTTCAATGTAATGATATATGAAATGAATATAAATAGGTACAATTTTCTTTATGAGCAGCATAAAGTTGCATATATGTTGATGTCTAAATGGTACAACGTGAAGGGAAAGGTTTTCGTGGAACAAAGAATTGAAAAAAGCTTAAGAATAGTTTTTTTGAAGATATTTTATTTTAACATTTGTAAAAGTTTAATTTATCTTATTTTAAAAATGCTATCAAGTGTCTCTGAAACAGTAATTAAGAAATTAAATACTATAAAGTTATTTTGAAATTTTCAGTATATATTTTTTAAACTAATGTCTCTAGAACACTTGTTAATATGACTCTTTACTTTATGTTCAATGATTTAGACCATGTAATATATTTAACCCTTTAATTTATTTCATCCCAAAGTTATGAACTCAACGTCTTGTATACTCAAAAATCACCTATAAGAAAACTAAATAAATTATGAAAAATACTAGAGAGTTCTCTGATGAAGATATTTATTTATTAAGTAATATATAAACTCACAAGGACATCTACATTATTCTCCGTATTGCACAAGTCACTAAGTCGATGAAAAGCTATTATGATATTCTATATGAATGAAAATGATGTTTGCTAGAAGATGAAGAGAAAAAAAATAATAATGAAAATGATGCATACTAATGTAATAATTTCAATGAAAGAAAAATCATGTTCAGATAACCAACTTGGTGAAAGAGGCTAGAATTACTCTCATTGTAAACTGATTATATATAAATAAATAAAAACTATGGAAAATACTATCAAAGAAAACTGATTAAAAAAAATCTTATGCACCAAGAAACAATACCTAATTAAACAATACACAATAATTTTCATATAATCTTCAACATTCTTTATCAAGTGACATTTAAATTAAACCATTCAACATAGACTCTGACCTCCATAAGTTCTTTCTCTTTTGAGAAGTGACAAATACATTTCCGGCTAGTAATAAAATACATAGATCAATTGTACCAATAAAATATATACATAAATCAACAATTAAATTTGGCAAAATTTTGCATGCAGTAGAAAACATGCTAAGAATTTTTTTCATTTTTATTAAATAAAAAGAAAAATAGGAAATATCAATTTTAGGTTGATTCCATTCCCACTGTTCCTGGACTATACCCAATGACACGTTGCTAAGGAAAGAAAATTCTCTAACAATGACACAACACCACTTGTACATTTTACCACAAATTAAACCACGTATGCTTTTGCCTATGGTTATTGATCTCTCTCACATTTATGATGACCACTGAACTTTTAGATTCTGAAAACCTTCCTATTTTTAGCAACAGGACAAGACACTCTGGCATAGAAATGAGGGAAAGATCAATCTTGATCATAGCCGTCAAATAATGATGAAACAATAGCCGTTAAATCAACATTATTCATATAATCCATCCGTCTTGACGTTGCTTCGTTTTAGCTAAGACGGAGTGGTATTCTCCTATTTTTGATGTTAAAATTGACGAAGTAATGTTATTGTTATCTACGTTTAAATAGATTTATGATTTACAATTAATCAATGTTGACGATATATCTGAACAAATTTCACAACAATAAAAACGATATATCTGAATTTAGAGACATTTTAAAGGAGTGTAGGAGTATTTTTATTCAAATTTTACAAACTTTAGTGTCGAGTTTATTCGGACTAGACAAGGAAATGAGATTGTTCGTACTCTAGCTAATGCGGCCACATGTATAACTTACTTCATATTATTATCGATATTCCCACACGTATTCATCATATTATTAAAAATGAAATACTATGTTTTCTACTAAATATATACATTAAATTTTTGTCATATTAAAAATGAAATACTATGTCAAAAAAATATACTCCATCCATCTTAAAATATGATAATTATATATATAAATAAATAAATAAATTGATTTATTTATTTGATATTAAATTTTCTACTAAATATATACATTAAATATTTGTCAATTAATTTTTAATTATATTTTGGGATGCAAGGAGTATAACTTTTTTTAAAAATATTTATTGAAACAAATTGAACACCTTATTTAACATTTGTCATTTTTTTTTGATAATGTAGTCTAATGCTTAAAATTTTATCCCTTAAAGATGAATAAGTTGACATACATTCAAACCTCGATCTTTTCATATTACGTGCAATGTCCCTACCAATTGAGTCAAATTCACGGATACCATTTAACTTTTATCTTTATATGTTAATAAATGAAGATTCATTTTAATTCATCAATTTTTTTTAAGAACGTGTATAAATAATGTGGAAAAGAGTAGAACTAGTATATTTCTTCAATCATAAATTCACACTTATAAATAAATTTAACTTTTTAAATATATATTATAAAATATAATTGATATACTATAATTTCTATAATATACTAGATTAAAATTTTTCCTATGACAAAATTATAATATATATATATATATATATATATATATATATATATATATATATATATATATATATATATATATATATATATATATATATTATTTAACCTATAAAAAGTCAAATGTACTTGTAATAATGATGTAACGCGAAAATAAGTAATATGATGAATTTGTAATCCAAGAAAAATAATTATTGTTTACGCATATCAATGCATAATTTTCATTATTTCTATTTTAAGTTTTTTTTTATGAAAAATTATAAAAATTTAATATTTTTGATAAAAGTTTAATATTGTAAAATAATCAATGAGACAAATCAAAGAAAATCTCATATATACTTTAGTAAAAAAAATATGGTCAAAATAAAAATATCAATAATTAAACTATACTCCTTCCATCCCAAAATAATTGACACAATTGACCAATTTATGTTTGGCAATACACAATTTTGATCGTTAATTTCTTTAGTTATATATTTTTAAAAATTATAAAAATTGAATTTTTAAAATTATTCATCGAGAGAAATCAAACATCTTATATTTTTTTTTTTTTTGGTGAACACAACATCTCATATGTTAATAATTGCATTTACATATTAGTAAAAAAATATAATCAAATTAAATTATGTGAATGGTGTACATTAATCATTTGTGTCAATTATTTTGGGACGCATGGAGTAACAATTATTTTGAAACTAGAGAGTAAGGTATGTTTGATTTGACTTTAGATATTTTGATTTTGGTAGAATTAATTTTATCAGAATTGATTTTAATAGAATTAATTTATATTTATATACAATTATGTAAATGTGAATTAAATGATAAATTACAGTATAAATATCATACTTAAAGTCAGAAACTATAAATACTTCTAAAAGAATGAATTATAAAGATAGAATAAATTCTACTTTAAAATAACCAAATACATTTAAATCAATCTAAAATCAACTCTAAATCTTTAAAATTGTTTTTAACTCTTTTAAAAAATAAACCAAACACACACTAAGTCACACACACTAAGGGTCTGTTTGGCAAACACAAAAATGAGCTTATAGCTTTTAACTTATAGCTTATAAGCTCGTTTGTAAACAATAAGTCCTGTTTGGTAAAACATTTTTGACATGAGCTTATAGCTTATTTTACTAGCTATTAGCTTATTTTCCAAACGCTATTTCGTGCCCGTTTGGCCGGGCTTATTTTCTACTCTTTTTTTTCTCCTTAAAAATAGTAAAGTAGGAAAAAAAAATGTGTTTGATTCTACTTTTTTTATTTTTTAATTCTTTAGTTTATTTCTCTAATACTTTTAAAGAGAAATATGGTTAAATTCAATTTTATACTTCTCTATTTCGTTTAAGCTAAATAGAAAAGTAGAAAATAAGCCGGGCCAAACGGACACTTCATATAGCGTTTTAGCTTATAGCTTATAGCTTATCATCTTTTCTTCCAATTTTACCCTCATTATTTCATCTGAAATCCATTTTTAACCTTTTATTTATATTTAAAACAAAACATTTACGTACACTTGTAACATACTTTTTACCGTAATTGATGACCATTTTTTTCCTCACTATGAGCTTAATTTTTTTTGTACAGTATCACTATGAGCTTCGTTAATTTTTTTCATCTATCTTATGACTTTTTTTTTACTGTGCTTTTTTTTTTTTGTTATGTCTTGGTATTATTTTTTTGATCAAACTTTTTTGTGTTACGTATTGGTACGTTGTTGTAGGCATGTCATGTACTTATATCATCTTTTTTTGTAGTTCTTTTTATTTATCATTTTTGTATATGTTATAAAATTGTTATTTATAATAATTTGTTTTATAAAATATAAAAATTAAAATAAAAACAATTTAAAGAATATAAAAAGATGTATTAAATTAATAAATTTAAATTAATAAATTTTAAGTATTTTAAATATTAATTTAATTATAAATTTTATAATAATTTTTTTACAAGAGATGTTAAAATTAAAAATGTCCTTTTATGTCATTTTATACTTATCAGTCAGTTGAACCGTTAATTTTACCAAACACTTTAATTAACTTATTAGCTATCAACTATAAACTATAAGCTATCAGCTATCAGCAGCTATAAGTTATAAGCTATCAACTAGTTTATCAGCTATCCGCTATTTTTGCCAAACAGACCCTAACATGATGTAAAAAATGATGGATTAGTAGATACGGTCCGGTTCTTTAGAACACAATGCAATGCAATCCACACGAAGCCGCCACTAAACAAAACAATCGTGTTTTGTTATTCTGACTGACCAAAAGGGTCGGCTAATCTTAGGCTCATTATCGAGAACCTCAACCAATAGGTCTTGCTTTCCGGCTATCTAATCATAATCCGACACGTGGATTGAAAATGGAACCCAACCTTGACTAACTCCACGTATGTCGCCGGCATAAATGGGTCGTGTCATTGTCATCACCACTAAAAAAGTTAAGTTAAAACAGATTCACTTTGTCATGATTCATTTTTAAAGGAAAAATTTAGGTCATAGTGTTATTCAATAATTTATAGAATTTTTTTTTGATGTTGATCAACTAGAAAGAAAATTTTACTCACAATTTTAACTAAATAAATCAATATACTCCCTCCGTCCGTCCCAAAATATGAAGAAATAGAAATAACAGAACAGTTATAAAATTCATCATTATTATTATTTCACAATTTCACATTACATATATATAATTCATCTATATTTGTAAAGAGCACACTGTCATTGTCACCTTCCCCACCTTTTTTCACTAAATCCATCTACTATTTACACCCCCTCCAAAACTTACATAATTACTCTAGAAAACCAACCTATACTATTGTCATTACCATCTTTAACTTTGGTCCAAAGGAACTTTTTGCTTATTTTCCTACACCATTCCTTTTTATCAAACTATAGTATTTTACATATGTTTTATTTTTTCTACTATCTCAACCTTTTTCCTATATACACAAACAAACACTATTAACAACAACAATTTCAACACTGGCCCTTTTCACCAAAAAGCTCTAGCATTGAAACTGATGTAGCAGCATAGAGACAGATGCTTCAGTTTTTCTTTTATCTATATTATGGATCAACTCGGATTCCCTTATGTCAGAGAATCCCGCATTCACATAGTCGGAACATCAGTGACTGTTTGATCAAGATTGAATACTTTAACCAAATGCGAAAACCAAACTTGACAAACGGCCACTTATGTTCTGACTTCGTGAATACGGAAAATTCCCAACATTAGGATAGCCGAATCCATTAAGGGTATTATGGCAATAACCTAAAATTATATTAACTGTTTTTACTAGTATTGCAAGACTAGTCCTCCCATTGGTGCACGATGCGGAATTCCCTTTCTTCTTTTGGCTGTTCTGTAATTAACTGAAGTTGGTGGTGGTGTTGAAGGAGTAAAGCTTTGGACCTTGATGTTCTTCAGTCTTCCATGGCTGCAACTGCTGCTGTATGAATCCTCTGAGTCTGATATCATTGAAGCTAACTTGTTCTTCTTCTGGAAATTCATTGAAGTTCCAACAATCTAGAAAATTCATATTTGCATTGATTAGTATTCAATACATAGACTCAAAAAGTCAAAATAAGAATCAATCAAATACTTTGACAAGTCAATGAAATTGAATGCAAAAGAATCCATATTTAAATAACAAAATTTCAAATGCTGAGTATAGCAACAATTTCAATAGTTAAAAATAAACCTATATTAGCTTTCATTATTATAAGCAAAGTCAACCCATTTTAAATGCTAGCTTGAAAATAAAGCAAATAGTTTCTCAAATGCAGCTACCACACACCATTCTTATGAGGTCAAATGTAGCTGATTTGACCTTAATGCATTAACAGTGAAGTAATGCATTGAAGACATGGTAATTTTGAAAATTGCGATCAAATCAAATGTGGCCGATGCAACCTCAATCACATTATCGTTAAAAAATTGACACGTCAAAATCCTTGATTTTAATTTAGACGTTGTTTGAAGGAATGTAAATACCTTGCAACCAAGAGAACAGAATCGAAATGAATCGAGAAGACTGCGCTCACAGACTTCACAAGTGTTGGTAACACCTTTTCCCGGCCTCGGCTGAGGCCTCTCATTCAAGAACACAACCCTTGCACTGTTGATAATATAGGTTTGAACTGCTGATATGTCCAACACTTTCTGAATCTCATTCACCCTAATCACATCATGGTATGATGACCTCCTTATCTGTGTATCAAACACACAAAAACACATTTCATTAGAACAGAACAACATTTTTCTGCATTAAATGCATAAACTTGATAATAACAAACAAACCATAAATGAGAACGAGTTTAATTTTGATACACTGTCAGTGTAGCCGTCACCAAATAACAGTCAATCATATGGTGCGATTATAAATGATTAACAATGAACAAAATCTTAACAATAATTGTGTATATATTCAAACCAAAACAGGGAATTTATGACTAAGAAAACAATTTCACAACGTATAATTGGTTACCATATTCAAAATGAGCGTCGTTTTCAATTTCGAATTCTAACATTTTCCAATTCTACCTGTTATTACTTAATACACTCTTCCCAAAGAAAGAAACCAATATAGTATGGTTAATTTAGTAAAAATGCTATTATTTTTGACATCATGATTGCATTCTTTAATAGGTGTGCAAAAACCTTAATCGACACTCATTTTGAAACGGGAGTAGAACTAAAAAAAACAGAACTGAATTAATGAATTGAAAAAGTCCAAATTTCAGAAAAAAAGAACAAATCCAAAGGAAAATCGATTGTTTTGACAAACATATCAGGAAGACAATAAATGTGTTACAGTCCAAAAGAACCAAAACAAAAACAAAACAGATAGTAAAAAAAAGTTGAAAACTGGTGAAATTAGACATTTTGATGAATTCAATGATTATAACAAACCTGAATAGCACGATGATCCTTGTGATAATTGAGACAGAGAGAACAAAGAGCACCATTCATACAATCCAAACAGTACATATTACACTCACTCTTATGTGATTCAGCATGCAATTTACATTGAACAAAGAACCGTTCTTTAAGCAAAGGTTTCAACCATGGTGGCCACCTATTTTCCTCATCATCAGGTCCTCCAGCACCCTTCACAATACAAAACAAAAAAATCAAATTTTGAATCATACCCACAATTCAAAAACACAAATCAAACCCAAAATCATTAACATTTCCAAGAAAATTTCAAAAAAAATTAACACTAGTATTTTAAGTCAACTCAAAAAAAAAATGAACCAAAATAATGAACTAACAATGAGAGTGAGCTGAAATAAAGAAGGGTTCTTGATATATTACCATGATTCTTCTGTTTTTGGGCTTAATTTCACGGACAGTTTCTTGATTCTCGAACGCCATTTGAAGAACAGTGATTGGAGACACTGAAAATTTGTGTGTTTTTGTGATAAATGTGAGAAAGTGGGTTATGTGTGTGTTGCTTAATGCTTATTGGGAAATGAAAATGTAGAGATAGAGAGAGAGAGAGAGAGAGAGAGAGAGTGAAGAATTTAGTGGCGGTGAAAGAGGGAATGGGTTCTTGTAGAGAGCACTGAAGGCGGTAATATGGTTTTCTAGAGAGAGAGAGTGAAAGGGGTTGTTCTTATCTGCACAAAAGTCTACAAAACCGAACCTGGGTCCGAACCAAAACCTAAGTCCAAACCAAGAGATACGTGTGTAATGAATCCACTACTACTACTACTTTTTTATTTTATTTTTGTTGTTGTCGTATTCTAAGTCATTGGTCTTATCAATTTTAGTTTTTCTATCTTGGAGAATATTTTAATATATTTTGATTATTTAAAGGTTATATTGCACCTCATAATTGGTGATTAACATGGTTTTTTTATATAGGATGATTATATATATTTGGTCATGGGTTTGGGAGCACACCTGGTTAGAGGTCTCTTGTTTAATTAAAATGATAAGTTGGCTTATGCTTTTGTTTTTTAATTATTTGAGACTTTTCTTGTATTCTTGTCTAAGGCTGGGTTGTTTTTAAAAAAAATATTAATGTTAATAATATATTTTTTTAAATCATATATCTTCTGCGTGCAATTGTAAAGATTAATCTCTCGAGTCGAGTAGAATTACAAAGAGGCAAAACTCTCTTTAAAGATAATATAACACTGCTGCATTTCAAGACTGATTTTGATCCCATTACTTTCAAAGTTGATAATTAGTTGTTAATAATAATATAATTTTTAGGCTTAATTACACATTTAGACTCAAACGTTTTATATTGGTCTCAAACGTTTATTTTAAGTTTCAATTTAGTCACGGTGGGGGCTTATTGATGTGACTTTATTCAAAGGAATTCACAACAATTGATGCCACCGTAGGGCAAGGATCAAATCGTGAATTACGCACTATGGGTTCGAAGTTTGATGTTAAGAAGTTTACCGAGAAAAATGACTTCAGATTGTGGAACGTAAAGATGAAGGCGATCTTAATCCATAACAATTGTGATGAAGCCATGAAGGGAGAAGCACAAATGCCGGCGAAGCTTTCAGCTGATGAAAAATATGAGTTGAATAAGAAAGCGGTTAGTGTTATTGTCTTGTGTCTTGGAGACAAAGTGCCGAGAGAAGTAGCTAAGGAGACCAATGCGGCGACTATGTGGGCCAAACTTGATTCATTGTATATGACCAAGTTGACAACACATAAGCAATTCCTGAAACAAAAATTCTACTTTTATCGAATGGTGGAGTCGAAATCCATAACAGAACAACTGGAGGAATTCAACTGTACTATTGATCATTTGGCAAATCTTGATGTGAAAATTGAAGATGAAGATCAAGCCTTGCACTTACTGTGTGCATTACCCAACTCCTATGAAAGTTTCAAGGATATCATGCTCTATGGTAAAGAAAGCGCTGTTACATTGGAGAAAGTTCAATCAGCCTTGAGGACGAAAGAACTAACTAAGTCTAAAGACTTAAAGGAGGAAAACAGTGTGGATGCGTTAAATGTTTCTGGTGGAGATAGAGGTGGGAAGGCAAGGTAAAAAGGAAGTATTAAGTGGAATTATCATCATTGTAAAAAGAAAGGTCACTTCAAGAAGAATTGTCTGGAATTAAAGGGCAATAATAATTTTGCGCATGTTGTAAAAGCCTCATTAAAGTATGAGGGTTGTGAGAATGCGGAAGCACCAGTGGTGTATAGTTGGAAATCGGAGGAGAGTGAGTTTCTGAACTTTGGTTATTCTCGTGACGGTGGAGAGTTAGGGGATTTCGAGTTGAAATTTTTAAAGGAATTGTAGAGGTCTTGCCAATTACAAGGTGAAGTACATGGTGGAATTACTTTGGTGGAATCTCAGTTGAGGTGGAGTCTTCGACTAGTAGGAAAGAAACAACATTAGCTCTTGGAAATTTGAAGGAGAATGGAAGTGTTTTACCAAAGGGGTGTGGTCATGGGGACCTTGGTGGTAACGTTTCAATTGTGTCCGAAGAAGTGCAAGACCTTGAGAGGATCTTCAGGGAGGGAATTGAAAGCAACTTTGATCAAATTAGAGAACTTCTAAGACTGCGGAAGGTAGTTGGAGGTAAGGGGAGTTTGATGTTGGAGCTTGAGGTGGATCAACCTAAAATTCCAGGATTGGTTTGGTGTTAAGCAATACTTCGGATGACGGAAAGTATTCCTAAGAATTGGAGGGTGGTTGGGCTTATTGAGCTATCTAAAATTTCGGTGATAGTGGGGAGCAAGCAAATTTTCAGGAGGGCGGGTTTGATCACTCCGGGGGCTGAAGAGGAAACGGTGTATCTTGTTGGGCTACCTAAACACCATATATGTTAATGGAAGACAAAAACTTCATGATGGAAGACATTCTGAGGGATGAAGGAAAGGAAGCAATGCTTGCGGAAAGCAAGTGCCTACGTCAAGGTTCAAGTGTGACTTGGACTTGGCATGTGATCTTGAATAATAGAAGTTCAAGATGGAGAGAGCAACATGGTGGTTAGTGTAAATTGGCATCACCACCGATTTGAAGTCATTGTGGAGAATTGTGAAGATTGACTTGAAAATCAGGGACAAAGATTATGTTTGTTTTTAAACTAGATATGTTTGAAAACAAAGGAAGATTTTGTTTGGTTTTAAATTATATATATTTCAAACAAATTGAGATTCTGTTTCATTTTAAAGCAAAATTGTTCCTATTTTTAAGTGATATATTTTTCTATAAATAGATGTTGTTTCTTCATAGAAAAACACAAGTGAAGAACAAAAGAAACAATTGCTTTCTAAAGTGTTTATTCTTCATCTTGGAAACACTATTTTAAGTTTCTAGATTACAGGAAGAAACTTAGGATTATGGTAGGATTAAGTTGACGGCTAATTCTTGTAACCCTTATTGGAAGTTTCGTTGTAATAGTGATCCTTTGGTTATAGTGGAACGGAGGGGCTGCTCTCTCCTCCAAACTATGTCATATTGACTGAACTAGGTAAATAAATCAAATGTGTCTTTTACTGCTTTATCTAGAATCTATCTTGCTTTAATTGTTGGATTTATATACATCATCTCTATACTCTATGATTTAGTTGCTTAATCACTTTGCTTCACACATCAAATTGATTGGTGTGACTTTATTCAAAGGAATTCACAACAAGTCATTTCCGTCAATTTAGTCTCATGTGGCAGATGGTTTACACATGTGGACAGACATATGGAAATTTGGAAACTTGGACACGTGTCCAATTGAATCGGTGTTAGTAACAAAATTGACGGAAAGAACTAAATTGAAACTTAAAATAAACATTTGAGACTAATATGAAACTTTTAAAATGTTTGAGTCTTTGAGACCAACTTAAAATTTAAAATAAACATTTGAGACCAAATGTGTAATTAAATCTAAAAAGCTTAATTTCTATTATATAAAAAAAACCTTTATATTGAAATAAATAGGTTGTTTCTTACCTTTTTTTTATTTTTTATATTTGATAATAACAATTAGAGAACCAAAATACTATACAAGACGCATTTAATCAAACCTTAATTGAATAAATTATTCTCTTATATTTTTTATCTGATGGTTTAGTCTTTGTTTGGTTTGAAAGAGAAAAAAAATAAAAAAACAAAATCTAATAAATGAATTTGGATTAAAATTAATTCAAATTTCATTCAATAGAATCTATGTTTTTCTCTCTTCCCTATTTCTTTTTTTTGGTCAGGCTCTCTTCCCTATTTCTTCTCTCAAACCAAACTGTTAGACATAATCCCTTAATGTTAGGCTATTTTGTTTACTGTGTTGACTGTAATTATCATTCATTATTAGCCTATAATTATTAGTTTCTGTATTGGGATATAGCCATCATTGTGAGCATGATTCTTGGATCATGTCTACCAAGACATATCAGTATATATGTGTATACCTTCATATTATAATATACAACATTTTCACACAGTTTATATACTTTTCTACTTGGCATCAGAGCATCACTGCCTGAAGGCCTTCGATCCACAAACCTTAAAATGGCATCCGCTGCAAAATCAAACAACAAAGGAGATCTTCCTTCAACTGTCTCTGTCAAGTTGGATAGAGATAATTATCCTCTTTGGCGGTCACTTGTACTGCCTATAATCAAAGGATGTAGGCTAGATGGATACATGCTAGGGACAAAGGTGTGTCCTGATGAATTCTTTTCAAATGCAGACACTAGCAAGAAAATGAATCATGAATATGAGGATTGGCAAGCACATGACCAACAACTCCTTGGTTGGTTGAAAAACTCGATGACTGTAGACTTAGCAACACAACTCCTACACTGTGAAAGTTCAAAACAAGTTTGGGATGAGGCTCAAAGTTTGTCTGGTGCAAACACAAGGTCTCGAGTAATCTACCTAAAATCTGAATTCCACAGCACCAGGAAAGGAGAAATGAAGATGCAAGACTACTTGATCAAGATGAAGAACCTAGCTGACAAGCTCAAACTTGCAGGGAATCCAATCTCAAACTCAGATCTAATCATCCAAATCTTAAATGGTTTAGACTCTGAGTATAATCCTGTAGTAGTTAAATTGTCTGATCAAACTTCTCTCAGTTGGATTGACCTTCAATCCCAACTGCTGAGTTTTGAATCAAGAATTGAACAACTCAATAACTTCAACCATCTCACTCTCAATGCATCAGCAAATGTGGCCAACAAGACAGATCATCAAGGAAGTTGGAGAAGCAACAGATCTGGCACAAATGGAAATTGGAGAGGATCGAACTTCAGAGGTTCAAGAGGTGGTCGAGGAAGAGGCAGGATGAACAAGACAACATGTCAGGTTTGTCATAGACCAAATCACACAACAATAAATTGCTTCTACAGGTTTGATAAATCCTACTCAAGAGCAAACCACTCAGCAGATGGTGACAAACAAGGTGCACACAATGCTTTCCTAGCCTCACAAAGTTCTGTGGAAGACTGTAATTGGTATTTTGACAGTGGTGCAAGTAATCATGTGACAAATCAAACCGACAATTTTCAAAACTTAACTGAGCATCATGGTAAGAATTCACTTGTTGTTGGTAATGGTGAGAAATTAAAAATCCTTGGCACAGGTTCCACAAAACTCAATTCACTTAAGTTAGATGATGTTTTATATGTTCCTAATATTACCAAAAACCTATTAAGTGTTTCTAGACTTGCTGCTGACAATAACATTCTTGTTGAGTTTGATGAAAATTGTTGCTTTGTGAATGACAAAATGATAGGGAGAGCAATACTAAGAGGGACACTTAAAGATGGATTATACCAGCTCTCAGGGAATGAAAAAGACTCAACAGCCTACGTGTCTATCAAGGAGAGTTGGCATAGGAAACTTGGTCACCCAAGCAATAAAGTTCTAGACACAGTCTTGAAAAGTTGTAATGTGAAACTATCACCTAGTGATCATTTTAGCTTTTGTGAGGCATGTCAATATGGCAAAATGAATTTTCTACCTTTTAAAACTTCTTCCTCTCATGCTCAGGAACCCCTTGAATTAATTCACTCTGATGTATGGGGTCCTGCACCAATAATTTCATCTTGTGGTTTCAAGTATTATGTGCATTTTATTGATGATTTTAGTCAATTTACATGGATTTATCCTCTAAAACAAAAATCAGAAACTGTGCAAGCTTTCGTTCAATTTAAAAATCTAGTTGAAAATCAATTTAATAAGAGAATTAAAACAATTCAATGTGATGGTGGTGGTGAGTATAAACCAGTTCAGAGGCTTGCAACAGATGTAGGCATACAATTCCGAATGTCTTGTCCCTACACATCTCAGCAAAATGGCAGGGCTGAGAGAAAGCATAGACACATCGCTGAGTTTGGATTAACTTTGCTTGCTCAGGCCCAAATGCCCTTGTACTATTGGTGGGAAGCCTTTTCAACTGCAGTATACTTGATAAACAGGCTACCCTCAACTGTCACTCATAATAGAAGTCCTTATTCCTTCCTATATCATAAGGAACCTGACTATATTGCCATGAAACCTTTTAGTTGTGCTTGTTATCCATGTCTAAAACCTTATAACCAACATAAACTGCAGTTCCATACAACAAGATGTGTTTTTCTGGGCTATAGCAACTCACATAAAGGATACAAATGCATTAACTCTCATGGAAAAATCTTCACATCAAGACATGTTATCTTCAATGAAGATCACTTTCCATTCCATGATGGATTTCTCAACACAAGACAGCCATTGAAAACATTAACAGACAACTCATCTGTCTCTTTTCCTTTATGCAGTGCAGGTAATCCGAGCAATGATACCACTACAACTGTCACTGAAGAGCCTCAAGCTGCAGATGGTGACACAAATCATGTTACTCATTCTCCACCAGAAGATATCATTGTTGATGAAGTCAGAGAGCATGCAGAGCCATCAAACATAGACTTACAAAATGTTGATAATCATACAAGAGATGATACTGAGAGGAGTACCAACAGTCATTTGATGCATACGAGGAGCAAGTCGGGTATTCGCAAACCAAAGACACCTTATATTGGTCTAACTGAGACTTGCACATATACCACTGAACCTGTCACTGCTAAGGAAGCCCTTACCAAACCTCTATGGAAGGAAGCTATGCAGAGTGAATTCCAAGCACTCATGAGCAATCATACTTGGACATTAGTGCCTTATCAAGGTCAGGACAATATCATTGATTCTAAGTGGGTCTTTAAGACAAAGTACAAGGCAAATGGCGCCATAGAAAGAAGAAAAGCACGACTTGTTGCAAAAGGTTTCCAACAAACAGCTGGACTAGACTATGGAGAGACATTTAGTCCAGTCGTCAAAACAAGCACCATCAGAGTTATTCTTTCCATTGCAGTGCACCTTAATTGGCAAGTAAGACAACTAGACATCAACAATGCATTTCTCAATGGTTACCTCAAGGAAACAGTGTTTATGCATCAGCCATAAGGTTTTGTGGATTCCACTAAACCAAATCACATATGCAAGTTGTCCAAAGCAATTTATTGACTCAAGCAGGCACCACGAGCATGGTTCGATAGCCTCAAGGATGCATTACTTGGCTGGGGTTTTCATAACACAAAAAGTGATTCTTCACTCTTCATACTCAAGGACAAGGACCATATTGCTTTTCTTCTCATATATGTCGATGACATAATAGTCACAGGCAGCAACACTAAATTCCTTGAGACCTTCATTCAACAGCTCAATGTAGTCTTCTCCTTGAAAGATTTGGGCACTTTGCACTATTTTTTGGGAATAGAAGTTCATAGAGATACAAGTGGTATGTATCTCAAACAATCCAAGTATATAAAAGATCTACTCAAGAAATTTCACATGGAAACGACATCGTCCTGTCCAACACCTATGATCACAGGGAAACAATTCACAGTTGAGGGAAAGAAAATGCAAGATCCAACTATGTTCAGGCAAGCTATAGGAGGGTTGCAGTACTTGACACACACAAGACCTGACATAGCTTTCTCCATAAATAAACTCAGTCAGTACATGTGTTCACCCACAGTTGATCACTGGCAAGGAATTAAAAGGATTCTGAGATACCTTCAGGGCACTGTCAATCATTGTTTACACATTAAACCATCCACTGACCTTGATATCACAAGCTTCTCAGATGCAGACTGGGCCACTAGTGTTGATGACAGGAAATCCATGGCTGGTCAATGTGTCTTTCTTGGTGAAACACTAGTCTCTTGGTCCTCAAGAAAACAAAAAGTAGTATCTAGATCAAGCACAGAGTCAGAGTACAGAGCCTTGGCAGACTTACCTGCAGAGATAGCATGGACCAAATCACTTCTAGCTGAGCTCAAACTTCCTTTACCTAGAAAGCCTATTCTATGGTGTGATAATTTAAGTGCCAAGGCACTAGCCTCTTATCCAGTTATGCATGCACAATCAAAACACATTGAGATAGATGTCCATTACATTAGAGACCAAGTGTTGCAGAATGAAATTGTTGTAGCATATGTTCCCACAGCTGATCAAATAGCCGACTGTCTCACCAAGCCATTGAGCCATACACGCTTCAATCAACTCAGAGACAAACTTGGGGTGATTCCCTCACCATCAGTTTGAGGGGGGGTGTTAGACATAATCCCTTAATGTTAGGCTATTTTGTTTACTGTGTTGACTGTAATTATCATTCATTATTAGCCTATAATTATTAGTTTCTGTATTGGGATATAGCCATCATTGTGAGCATGATTCTTGGATCATGTCTACCAAGACATATCAGTATATATGTGTATACCTTCATATTATAATATACAACATTTTCACACAGTTTATATACTTTTCTACTCAAACAATTCTTTAGTGCCAATAATTTCTGTGAATGATACAAAGGAAGAGGGAAGAAACTGTTACTTGTTTCACAAGTAGTTAATTTGACTTGTTTCCCAATTTAAGGTTTGTTTGGTTGGGGTGAGTAAGCAAAGAGAGAGATAGAGGCGAGAGAGAAAGAGGAGAAATGACTAATTTCTTCTGCTTGGTTTGCCAAGAAATTAAGGAGAGAGAGCTACAAAGCATGGGTCCCACATTGTTATTCTTTCTCTCCAAATTAGCGAAGAAAGATGAGAGAAAGGCCATGTGCTTTTTAGTTTCCATTTATATCCTACTTAATATTTGTTTTTTCATTTATATCCTTATTTTTCTTTCTAATTTTCTTTATAAAAACAATTATAATAATGGGCTTTTTTGTCCTCACATAAATCATTCAACTTCTCTCTTCTCTATTTCTCCTTTATCTCTCTTAAACCAAACAATACTTCATTTCTATCATATTTCTCTCTTTTCATTCTCTTTCTCATGTCTTTCTCGCTTCTTAATCTCTTCTCACAACCAAACACACCCTTAGTTAGCTAGCTGCTTTGTTTGTTTGTTTTAGTGTGGAGATTAGTATATATAGTTTGTATTACATATTGTATTGTTCAGATTGGTGAATAAAGTCTTCTTCTTCACTGCCCCTATTTTCTTGCATTTTATCTTCATGCACTTTACTTTGGTTCATAGCTTTGTTTGATACACTTATGGAGTTTTTGTGCATTTCTTTACATGGTATTAAGCCTAACATGACTAATGATCATAGAAGTGGTTGAACTTAGGAATGGCGGGTTGCAAAAATTGGAATAATTATCAGCCATTGTTATGAAGAAAGAAGCTAAAAGTGAGTAACAATGGTGGAAGAAAGAAACAACGATCAAGAGACTTGGAGCGGGTAATAATGGTAAAACGGTGAAAAGTGCGATTTTCTTTGATCAAGAGTCGGGTCTTGGGCATCTCCTAATACCACTTATTAAGTGATCCAATTGCCATGCTTTATTACCGAGACTTCACCACCATTAGAAAACTTCTTTTTGCGTCGATTAGCATATGGCGCGCGTCCTCGGAAATGACCAGAATATCCTTTGAGTTCGCTACTTCGGTATTTTCCACCTTATGGAGGAAAATTTTATGAAAAAAACACCGTTCGATTTGTATAGTGCGAACAAAACTACAATTAGCTGATTAATGTAGATTAAAGTAGTGAACACCCATCTAGTTCGCACTCTAGAGTGCGAATTAAAGTACAGTTTATTTTTTAGGAAGAAAACTTAGTTTGCACTTTAATTGGTGAACTTATCAAGATTTAACCACTATTCAAGAACATATTTTGATTGACACTAGAATAATTGTGATATAGTATCGATTAATCACATACACACAATATAGTTCTATAAATTGAAATATCGTATAATTACATTTATGTGCATGATCTCTTGACGTGCTCCATAATTATCCAATAGTATATATTAACCAATCACACTTGAGGGTGATGGAATGGTTCACACTTTACCTTACAAGCTATGTTTTATTTAACAAAAAGAACATGGGGATGAGAGAATAGTGAGAGTGACAAAAAGTTTGATTATTATAACGTTCACATCATAAGTAACGAACTCAACAAATTATGCTTTAGTGCGCTGAATACACAGCGAATAGGGAAAAAATGAAAACGTAGAAGGCGCGAAAAAAAAAAGTTTTCTTATATAAGCTAGTGAGTACATCTGTACAAGTACAAGATTGGATTGGGCCTAACGTATAACTAGAGCCCAGTAGAATTACAACACAAACTAAACAAAGACTACTTAACAAATAGTACTTCATCAACAAATTCTCTTAAGAATACGTAAAAATATCCCATTAAAAACTCTAAATATATTATAAATAGATAAGACTATAAATACTCATGACCCTTTGTGAGAAAACAATTAAGAATATATAAACTTTTGAAATCAGAACACATTTTAATGAATTTTGTTTTCTGTAGATTTGATACAAATCCACTAAGACATGAATTATTAAACAAATTCCCATTAATAATATAAAAAAAATACAAGTGGCTGAATGAGTTGATAGAAGACCAAAGGCTAGTGCCCCTACCAATATGATGCCATAAAGTTTCAACAAGTTCCTCTTTTTTTCTTTATGTAATCACTAATCAATGTAAGATATTTTCTCAAAAAAAAAAATCAATGTAAGATATATGACATGACTAGCAGTTACTTGTTAATTAGCTAGAAATGGCTTCTTAAATCTTGTTCAAACAAACAACATATGTAATGTAACGTATAAAATTTCCTCCTCCGTTTAGTGGTAGAGCACATAAGGTAAACTTTGTTGAAAATCTATTTAGAATATGACCTTTTATGTATGGCCAGGCCAACCGCTCCATACATAATCATCTTTATACCTATGAGGTTAAATAGTATCGTCTATTTAAGTTATAAATAACATTAATAATTTAAAAATTACTGGTGTAATTAACATAAATAAAAAGTCATATTTTAATTAATATTATTAAAATATATTTTAGCTACTTAAAAAATTCTCTCTCCTACTATTGTTTGAAGAAAAATCTTCAATCAAGTCTACATATTGTATATTCTCCAATAAATCATTGTCAATTACTATTATTGCTAACCCATTAAGTATTTTTTGTAAGATGGTAGACCGCAAGTAAGACTTGTAACATGATTTGAGTCGTTCATTTGATGGTGAAACGTGAAATCTATGATTGAAACAATTTTTTTTATTAGGTATTTTTTATTTGTTGAACAAAATATGGATTGAGCCTATTGCTTGAACTAAGTCCTATAACTACCTATATTTTTATTGAGGCCCTGTTTTTTGGAGGCACTAGGCTGTGGACTTGGTTTCCTTGACCCAAGGTCGCCCGTACTTATGTTTTTAAATTTAACCTATTCACAGAGATTTGTGGGTACATCCCTCACTAAATGAAAAATATATCCTTTAACTACACAAGTGAAAACCATCTAAATGACAATAAAATATAGGTGTCAAGCTCTTAATCACACAACTTAAAAATGATAGCTTCATTAAAAAACAATTTTTTTTACTCAATATAGCTTTCATTTCAAGATTAGCCAATCAAATGTATAACAATGTGTTAAATGGTTCGTCCCATGAGCATAGCTCAATTGGTGGATATCGCATTATATATGCAGGGGGCCGGAGTTCGAACCCCGATCACCCCACTTCTCCACTTTAAAGTGGAATTTCTAGCCGCTAAGCTACTAGACAAAAAAAAAATGTGTTAAATGGTTCAAATGTGCCAAATTTCATTTGACCCAGTCCACTAAAGGAACAATAAAAAAATTGAGCAGTTTCCTTGATCCAAAAATTTCTATTTTTCAAATAGTTTAATACCTCGTATACAAAACAACAAATGATAGAAGAACAACATAGATGATGTAGTTACTTTGTTTCTAATTTATATATTTAAAGACAATCATATATTAAATTTATGAGAATTAGAAATTAAAATATATTAGAATATAATATTAAAGTATCTTTCACACTTAACAACATATTACAAACTTGTAATATTACATTTTTTTCTTCCATCTAAAAGATGGATAAAAGCAACAAAGCAATATAAGAGATCGTGAAAGAGAAGAGGTCCTCAAAACCAAAAGTAAAAAAATTAATTTGCATCTAGTGATTGTTCGGTCGGTTTCAGAGACTCGCATCCGCCTGTATGCAACCGATCAAGACCGATTTTTTGCAATTATTGACCTGAGACTCGACCCACACCCGACCAAATGCTTCCATGTATTTGCGGTTATGTCAGTTTTGAGTCGGGTTGCGGGTTCATGCTCTACCCTAGATCAAATTGTGGTCCTCCCTACCAAATTCAACTTCAATCTCTCCACTAGACTAACTACTACCTCCGTCTCAAAATTGGTCCCCCTTTGAATTTTTTATTTGTCTCAAATTATTTGTTCCTTTAGAAAATCAAGACAACATTTATTACTTTTTTCCAATAAATTACCCTTATTTATTACTTTGCAATTTACTAAATTACTCCACTAAGTATCATTAATAAGAATATTTTTGTAAAAAAAACTCGATCTTTTTCTCAGTAAAATTAACAAAACTAATCATTTCTTTAAAAAATGTGATAAAATCAAAGGAGACACCTATATTAAATCAAAAGAGACGGAGGGAGTAATTTTTTTATAACATTATAATGAAACATATCCTTAAATGTGTGCAAGTTGTGCTACAATTTTAGGCCTCAAAATATTTTGTATTGAAACATATATTTTGTAATTAAAATTATTAAATTTAAATAATTTAAATTTAAAATAATTATATTTAATATATTTATTAATAATATAAAATTATAATAAGAAACATTTAATAATAAAACATTGTCATAATATTGCAATAAATAAAATATTGTCATAATATTACAATCCAAAACAAATGAAAAAATTGTCATAATATTACAAATCATGCAAACATGAAACGAAAAATAAACATTTAATGACGTCCATAATATTGTGGTCGTCGGTTGCCGCAAGGTGGTTGTGGCTGCTGGAACTGTTGAAGCTGCTGTTGTTGGTGGTACGGTGGTGGTTGTGGTTGAAACTATTGCGACGATTGTATCTGCCGTTGGTACGCAGCCAATGCCGTTGTCAATTGTGCTTGTATCGTAGCCTGGTTCTACTGCTGATTCTGAGCAAACTGAGCATCAAGTTTTGTCTTGTGTTGCGCATTCTGAGGCTTAAGTTCTTCTTTATACCTCTTCAATTCCTTAACTTAATCTCTAGAAAGGCCTGAACTCGCCGTGCCACCGATATTGTAGCTAGAGGAGCCCATATCAATGTATTCAGTCAGAGTCTTCTGAATAAATTTAGCTATATTACCACCTCCTCTAACACGGCCTTTTTTCTTGCCTCCAGTTAACTCCACATATTTGTTCAAAATTACTCTATCTTTTGTATCAAGATCAACGCAGTCTTCCTGCGGATGAGAGGGTTGATGATGATACAAAAGAGAGAATAATTTTGAACAAATATGTGGAGTTAGCTGGTGGTAAGAAATAAGGTCGTGTTAGAGGTGGTGGTAATATAGCTAAATTTATTCGTAAGACTCCGACTGTATACGTTGATACGGGCTATTCTCGCTACAGTATCGGTGGCACAGTGTGTTTAGGATTTTCTAGAGCTCAAGTTGAGGAATTGAAGAGGTATAAAGAAGAACTTGAGGCTCAGAATGCGCAACTCAAGGCAGAACTTGATGCTCGGTTTGCTAAGAATTAGCAGCAGAATCAGGCTATAATACAAGCTCTATTGACTGCAGCACTGGCTGCATACCAGCAGCAGATGCAATCATCTCAGTAGTTCCAACCACAACCACCGTCGTACCACCAACAACATCTTCAACAGTTCCAGCAGCCACAACCACCGTCATACCAGCCGCAACCTCAATCACGACCACCGTCGTACCAGCCGTAACGTAACCTCATCCCCAACCGCCTCCATACCAGCAGCCGCAACCTCATCCACCGCCACTCGCAACAAGAGATGATCTTTATCTCATGAACACATATTTTCAAAACCTTCTAAATAGTGATTCTATTCGTGTTGATGCTGCTTCATGGGCTAATTTTGGTGAGGAATTTTACATTCAAGATCATGACCCTCCTACGGAAGCGAGAGATAGCACAAGAGTGTGAAGAGAAGGAAGCAGCCAATCCTGGGGCAACCGACCACCACAAGAGTAAAATTATAATTATTTATAGTTTTTTATATAGATATAAAATGTATTCAATATTTATGTAGAGTTCTTTTTTTGGTAAAAATAAATAGATATTGAATTTCAATTATTTAAATTATTTTTAAAATAATTTTTGAATATATTTAATTTTATTTCTATATTTAATTTTTGAATATATTGAATTTTAATAAACTAATTTCGATTTTGCCAAAAATAAAAACTTAAAATTTCAATTTTGTACAAAAAAAAAACTAATTTCGATAGATACAATCGTTTTTTAATTTTAATTTTTAGTATAAGTTACTTTTATTTAATTTCGAAAATTAAATAATTAAAAACTATTTACGAAAAATAAAATTAAATTTTTTGTATATTAAAGGTAAATAAAGTTAAGTTAAATAAAGTTACATAAAACTAAATTATTTAAAGTTAAATAAAGTTATAATTTTTTTACCAAAAAAAATGAAAATTTAAGTTATAATTTTGTGTTTTTCTTATTTTATAATCGGTCCTTAAATATTAAAGTACATGAGGTAAATAATTATAAAACATAATCAATATCAAATCATTAATTTTAATACATAACAATATATAAACAATGTGTCAAAAAATAAAGTTTATGAATCTTCTATCAATTCTATGAAATTGTGCACATTACATACATGCCAAAAAAAAAATTAAATAAGAATATTTCTTCTTAAGAAAATATTTGTGTAAAAAATAAATCATATTTTATAAATTTAAATTGCACTACTTACTTGATGGCCGAGTAGAGTTTGACTTGAAGTTTTACCACACCACAACGATCAAATCAACAAAATAGTACCAAACAAAAACATAACAACAAACAATGTTTGTTTAATAACTTGTTGTTTAATAAAATAATAGACTAAATTTTTACAGGTGATAAACACTTACAATTTCTTGAAGAAACTAAACAGAGTGATGATAGATAATATTTACATGATAAAAAAATGATAAAAGTGTGAAAAGGTATTGAAAATTTGTTGTGAGAAGATAGATTTGTAAGAGTTAGAGAGAAGTTTGAGAGAGAAAAAATGAGTAAAATGAAATTGGAGTGAATAGAATTTTTGAGGTATGATATATATAATACTCATATGACCGTTGCAGCCCACCGAGTTCGATGAAAAAATTAATTTTGCATTCAATTCCGGACGGCCTAGACCATCCATATCTTTTCACCGCCTTTTTTGAATTCAGTATACACTTTCGGACTGCTAAAACTGTCCCTATACAGTGAAAATTTAAATTTTGAATCCACCAAAACTTGTGGACCGCCTAGCGCGTGTGTAAGTTATAATGGATACTTTGTTATTAATTAGGGAAGGCTTGTGCCGTCGGTTTATTTATTAAATTTAATTTTTGAATGCAGAATTATTTGCGGACGGTTAAGCTGCATTTTTGGGACGGCTTTACTCATCCATAATTTTGGAACGGCTTAGGCTTTCCCTAAGTCATTTTAATGTTTGCTGGGAAATTTAAGTATTTTTGTAGTGGATACCCGTGCAGCTGCTACTAGTTTTTTACAAAAGCATTTCACATTTATCTTTTATTGTTGAGTAGTCTAATGAGTAGAATCTAATCCATAAATATTACATGCAATATATTTGTCAATTTAGTTAAACTCACAAGAACATTCAACAAATTATGGTAATTATAATACTATAGTTTGTTTGTTTTATTTTAATTATGAGTTTAATTGTCATTCACCGATAGTGCAATTTTTATTACACATGTATCTACAGAAATACATCAAATTGTCATTTTTATAGATTAGTTTCTAAAATATCTCTACAAATATTTACATAACATAATTTGATTGGATACACGTGTAAAATAATGTTACACTATTAGTACATATAAATTAAATTCTTAATTATAACATTCAACAAATTTTAATTTCGTAGTTCAAGTTTTTGATTGTTTTTTTCCTTTTCAAATGTGAAATGATTTACTAAAATTGAAGTTTAAATTTTTCTCTCGCATTTTTTGTAGTACTTTATATATATTTTTTATTCTGTCTTATTGGATATTTTAGCTTAGGAACACTGCCAGTCCAGTATCATAGAGCTAAAACAGTATATTTGGCCAAAACTAACATAACCCAAATCCACACCGAACATTTTTTTTTTTTGAAAATAATTAGAATAAGTATAATTTTTAAGTTGTCATATACCTCCATTTATCTTTGTCTAATATATCTTATTTGAGAATTTTTCAGGTGACTTCTTTAAGTTGTCAATATAGTTCATATGTCTTAATTAATATTATATTTGCTCAATGCTCTCCGGATAGTCTTGTCTAGGGGTGGTAAAATGATCCATCAATCCATCATCCATCCAATCCATCCACTTATTTATCCATCCAATCTATCCATTAAACAAATATTAGATAGTAGATTGGATTGAATCCATCCATTTAAATTATATGGATGGATTCAATAATTCATCCATCTTATTTCAAAAATCCAATGGATTACCTTAAATGTTATTACAAAATCCATTGGATAATACAAAAGTAATTTTTTTGGTAAAAATATAAACATTTATTTACAATATATTTTAATTAACTTCATGAACAAATAAAAATTTGAAAAAATCTTAATATGATTAATAAAAAAATATGAATATTTTATTTTTGAGTAAAAAATCTGATTAATAAAAAAAATCAGAATATTGAAATTAATTTATATTTATAAAAAACTACAAAATATATTAAAAACTGAAAAAAAAAATATATAGAAAAAACTTAGAAATTAGAGTTAAAACAAAAAGTTGTTTTTGGACTTTCAAGTTTCAATACATGCATAAATCATTAAGTCTAATGGTCAAAAATCTTAAAGACCCATTAATAGTAATTTTTATTTAAATATTAATTGATATATTATAAATTATTTAATTTTAATTTAATTCTAACAAAAATTCATGGTGGCCGGTCAACGCCGGTCGACATTGGTCAACGCCGGAGCTCCGCCGCGGAACATCAGAAAACCGTGGATTCACCGCGTTCCACCGCCGTCTGTCGCCGTGGTCAACGCCGAAGAGCGGTGGTCAACACCGGTGGTCGGCCGATCAACACCGTTGACCAGCAGCAGCCCCACCTCTCTCTCTGTTTTTTTTTGGTACATCCCTCTTTTAATTAATAATAATTAATGCTAAATTAGGATAATTGTTGGTTTGGGCTTATATATAAAATTTACTTGGGCCTATTAAAAATGACAATATTTTGGGCTTAAATCAAAGAAAGAAATTAGGTGACAACTTGTGTACCCTCACAAGATTTGGGGGTATATACCCCCAACTACTATAAAAAGTTTTAAGCGATATAATTTTTTATAAAATGGATTGAAAGTTTATATCATATAGATCATTTGTGTAAAATTTCAGACAAAATCATTTGATATGTTATTGAGACACAGAAAGATTAACGGTGTTTTAGAAATCACAAAAATTGTTAATTTTGATGCGTCTCAATAACATATCAAATGATTTTAGATTTGTCTGAAATTTTACACAAATGATCTATATGATATAAACTTTTAATCCAATGGTGTATTTTATAAAAATTTATATCGGTTAATTTTTTTTTAAGTGATTGGGGGTAAATACCCCTAAATCATGAGGGGGTAGACAAAAAAAAGCCAAGAAATTATATTTTAAATAAATTCAATTCATTCTTAATTTGAATTAAGAAAATTATGTTTAATTTTTTTTTTAACATATGTTATAAAATTTAAATTTTTTATTAATACATTTAATTAAATGGATTGGATGGATATCCGTCCATTAAAATTTAATAATGGACGGATTAGATGAATTTTATATTTAATGGATTGGATTGGATGGATTTTTTTCATGAAAAATTTAATGGATTCAAATGGATTAATGGATTGTTTTGATCCATCCATTAGGATCCAAATCCATATCCATCCAATCCATCCATTTTGCCACCCCTAGTTGTCTCACGTTTATTCAAAACAAGATATTTTCCTCATAGCAATAATTTCTTGGCGTTATCACTTGGGCATAACCCAAGTTATGTGTGGAGGAGCATATCAAGTGCTATAAAATCCTTGTTCGTGCGGATACTCGATAGTGTATTGGTTCTGGTGAAGATATCCCTATACTTGAAGAACCATGCATTTACAAAATATTACAGTTAAGCACCTTATTTGCAACACAACAAAGGAGTGGGACCGTCACGTCGTAAATAATTTAATTGATCAAGGTACAGCTGATGCAATCTTGAGAACACCTTTATTTCAGCAAGTTACAATGGATAAATTGGTTTGGAAAGCGGAGAAAAATGGGAATTACACAGTTAAGAGTGCTTACAGATTGTGTGTCGAAGAACTTCTTGATACCGCTCATCTTAGTCATCCCGGATTTTGGTCCGGCATTTGGTGCCTCAAAGTTCCTCCTAAGGTGAAGAATCTTGTTTGGCGAATATGTCAAGGGTGTTTTCCTACTCGTACTCGGTTGAGAGACAAATGTATAAATTGGCCATCAAATTGTGTAGTGTGTGGTGATAATTATAAAGATACTGCCCATATTTTGTTTGATTGCCCTTTATCTATTCAAGCTTGGCGTTCTATTGGCTTGTGGGAAAAGGTAGAGGCAGCTTCGAATAACACGTCCACCGTGACTACTAATATTTTGTTGTTGTTACAACAACTCGATGAGCAGCAAGTGGCACGCATGGCTGCACATTTATGGAGCATATGGAAGCATAGAAACCTAAAGCTTTGGCAAGATGTATTAGAGACAAGTTATCAAGTTGTTGACCAAGCAATTAACTTAATCGAGGATTAGAACAATACGATCATAGCAACACCGAGGCAGGAACCAAGGGTTCTCGAACTAATAACAACAACAACGCTTCTATAGTAAGCTCTATTGGCACATCGGTACAACCTTCTATTCGTTGGCAGAAACCGGCAACGGGGAGATATAAGTGTATCGACATTGATGTGTCGTTTTTCATCTCATCGTAACCGGGTGGATATTGGAATTTGTATTTGTGACGAGAAAGCCGGTTTGTACTTGCAAAGTCTAGGTGAATATCACCAATTTGCAATGTGGATATTAGAGAAGCCTTAGGTTTGTTTTATGCAATTAAATGGGTTAGTGTGTTGCATCTTGATGGAATAGACTTTGCTCTAGATTCAAAGTCCGTAGTGGATGGTTTCCATAAGGAGGTACGCGATATCACTGAATTTGGAGATGTGATAGGTGAATGTAAGCGTTGTTTTGACAAGGGCGGCCAAATCTTTAGCTAGCTCCAATATCTTTATTGATGTACCGACATGTATTAGTCATTTGATTATGAATGAAATGCTATAAGCACCCTTTTATAAAAAAAAATCTTTGAAGTGTTTTAATAAAAACTCAATTTCATCCAAAAAATAATTTGTAAAAACTCGTGTGATTTTCATTAGGTGTAAAAACTCATTATAAGTGTTTTTTAGACAAGAGTTTAATTGTAGTTGAATTGTTTGTTGTTCCCTTCTAGGGTTAGTTGCTATCTCTTTTGACTTGGTTTGGTCTATGTCCCCTAGTTTTTTTTTTTTTTTTGTGGTCGAGACCGGTGTATCCACCGAACGCAGTGACTAATCCCTCGCTAGATTGGAGGCACCTCGATGAGTGGGATAGCTGGCCCAAGGATTTAAAGCTACTCCATACCCAAGGTGAGGATCGAACCCTCGACCCTTGGTTAAGGGAGGATGAGCCCCAACCGCTCAGCCACACCCTTTGAGTTGTCTATGTCCCCTAGTTGTTGTTGTTGTTGTTGTTGTTGTTGTTGTTGTTGTTCTTGTTGTTATTATTATTATTATTGTCTCTACTATATATAAAAGGAAAACTTTTTTTGGTGTAGCCTTTTTTTTCTTCATAATTCCCAAAAAAATCCTCAATTTTTTTTTAAACTCTAACTTCTATAATTTTTTTAAGCGATATCATTGAATTTGGAGATATGATAGGTGAATGTAAGCGTTGTTTTGACAAGGGCGGCCACATCTTTAGCTAGCTCCAATATCTTTATTGATGTACCAACATGTATTAGTCATTTGATTATGAATGAAATGCTATAAACACCCTTTTATAAAAAAAAATCTTTGAAGTGTTTTAATAAAAACTCAATTTCATCTAAAAAATAATTTGTAAAAACTCGTGTGATTTTCATTAGGTGTAAAAACTCAGTATAAGTGATTTTTAGACCAGTTTTATTGTAGTTGAATTGTTTGTTGTTCCCTTCTAGGGTTAGTTGCTATCTCGTTTGACTTGGTTTGATCTATGTCCCCTAGTTTTTTTTTTGGTCGAGACCGGTGTATCCACCGAACGTAGTGACTAATCCCTCGCTAGATTGGAGGCACCTCGATGGGTGGGATAGCTGGCCCAAGGATTTAAAGCTGCTCCATACCCAAGGTGAGGATCGAACCCTCGACCCTTAGTTAAGGGAGGATGAGCCCCAACCGCTCAACCACACCCCTTGGGTTGTCTATGTCCCCTAGTTGTTGTTGTTGTTGTTGTTGTTGTTGTTGTTTTTATTATTATTATTATTATTATTATTATTATTATTATTATTATTATTATTGTCTCTACTATATATAAAAGGAAAACTTTTTTTGGTGTAGTCTTTTTTTCCTTCATAATTCCCAAAAAAATCCTCAATTTTTTTTTAAACTCTAACTTCTATAATTTTTTTAAATTATTCTTAATTTCTATAACTTCTATTATTTTTTCTTCATTTGAAAAATCAAATGGTTAAATATAACATTTATATGTTTTAATTTTCTTTTTGACAAAGATCAAGTATGGATTCAAATTGAAAGACCAGGTATTGCTTCATGTGGTCATATGAGTGATTAATTTAAGTATTTAACACATTAATTTTATTATCTCCATTTGAAATTGTTTTATGGGTGGTGTATTTCGTTTGAAAGATTGACATCAAAAATAGTATTAATGGGGGTGGTTAATCGCAAATGAATGGGAATAATTCATTACTGTTGGATTACCTTTTTATTTTGAACAAAGACATGTATATAGTTTCTTAATGTAGTTTTTTGTTTTCAATTGTTTGTTGATCGACGATTTGTGTATCAAAAAATATTTAATTGACCGCAAGTGCACAGTCTCGTCGTTGAGTTTTAAAAGATATCGAATCCACAGGGACCAATAGTCGACCTACCGTATTTCTGTCGTTACGCTGTAAATCTAAGGCTAATGATTGTTTTAGAGTTTTAAGAATGTTTAGAATTTAGAAGAAATTAAATTAAAGATTTGAATTCATTAATTAAAGACGGGATATCGGTATGTAACTAATTAACCATCGGGGATTTGGTAAATTAATAGCGCGCGAAAAAGGATTTATTTTTTCAGAAGGACTTTCTCAATTTAAAAGTTTAAACCTCGCACTCTTGTTTTATTGATAAAAACTAGACTAGGAGTTTTACTGTCACTTTTCTACCACCTTAGTTTCGAAAGTATATTTTGAAAATCAATAAGTCATAATTAATTCTAACGTGGCTCTCGCTCGTTCAAAAATTAATATCAAATTCCTACTATCTAGTTAAAACCTCAAACTCTCGCTCTATTGATTTTAACCTTAGTTGCTTTATTTTACTCTCGTTCAAAAGCTTTAAATTAAATTAGGAATTTGAATCAAAAAAATAATTTATGTGTGCGCGCTAAATCATTACTAAACCCCCATCGGAGAATTAAATTACATACCGATATCAACTAATTTAGCTAGACATGGTAGAAGCAATAAACAAATAAAAACAGTAAAGTAAATTGGACATAATAATTAAATAATTAAATAAACGCATAAAAACCTGGAAATAAAAATTCTGGAAATACTTGAATTAAAATTGACGGAAATATTCGGGATAAAATTCTTTACAAGAATATGTAATTAGAATTCGTAACGGATTTCCGGTGTAAACTGACTGACTGAAAAGACGGAGACAAGTTTCTGAATTTATGACTTCTATATATAGAAGAGTTTTGTCTTCTACGATCCTTAAAAATAGGAGAGGATAAGCTTCCTTTGATGTCATCTAATAGCCGTACGATAAGCATAACAAAACTGATCGTACACTGTAGAATCCAAAAAAAACGCAATTCTGGTGAACCAGAATTCTGTGGCGGGCGCCACAGAAGTGGTGGCGGGCGCCACCAGCCTGCATTCTGCTGGGCTCAATTGGGCTGCGAGAATTTGTGCTTTGCACCCCCCTTTTTGTTTCATTTTAAGTGTTTTTTTGCTCAATTCTCTTCTCCGACCTAATCCAAACCACATATAATGGAAAATCTCTCAATGTGCCTTCTGTGAGATATATTTCCAAAATATAAATACTTGGAAATATACATTTGTAGTATTGGTTATATTATTACTGTTATGAAAATTACCATGTTGATTGAATTGTAATTGTGGCTGTGCGTGTGCTTGCAAAACCAGAGGAACTTGGTTCGATTCTTGGCTTTTGCTATTTTGTGATTATTTTGCTAATTAATTTAAATTATGAATCTGAATTTTAGCAAAAAGGTGCAACTGCAAGAGTTGAACTCGCACCCTTCTGTTACAAGGAAAACGGAACAGCCACTGAAGCAATGCAACGGTTTTGAATAATTTTGATTGTTAACAGTAATAAACGTTTTCAGAAAACCAGTACCAGTACATATGTTAAGAGATGTCTCTCTTCACCAAGTGATATTAATCTCTCTATAAATAGAGAAACTTGGACAGAAGTACAGACACGAAATTGGAAAGCATTAATCCAATTTCTCTCCCATTTACATCATTCTAAATCATCCCTCAATTCATTAATGCATGAGTGAATTGTGGGAATCATTTTTCTGTAAACTATTATCATAGATAAGCTTGTTGTGTTAGTGCAAAACATTTCAAGGTATTCAAAGTATCCTGCTGGTGATTCGCTGTTCATCCCAATTGCATTCAATATACATATATTGGTGGGGGCGAATTGAACCTAAAGGTTAGTGTTCCTACACGCTTTGAATCGGCAAGAGAATTCGTCATCAATATCTACTTCTTTGAAGGTGTTGCAGCAACTTCTCAACAAAATCTCCAACAATCTTTAGGTTCAATTATTCTTAATTCAATGGCTGCATCACTCAAAGAAATGACTTCCGATTTTGTGAAATTGGATAAGTTTGACGGAGGCCATTTCAAGCGATGGCAGAAAAAGATGAGGTTTCTTCTTACAACCTTGAAGGTGGTGTAGGTTCTGAACACCACAAAACCTTCAGAAAAAGAAGATGAATCAATTGCTGAAACAAGAGAAAGACAAAAGTGGGAAAATGATGACTACATTTGCATGGGCCATATTTTAAACGGAATGTCCGACTCACTTTTCGACATCTACCAAAGAAGCACTTCTGCAAAGGAATTATGGGAGAAATTGGAAACAAGATATATGTTGGAAGATGCTACAAGTAAGAAATTTCTTGTCTCTCAATTTAATAATTATAAAATGGTAGATTCTAGACCAGTTATGGAACAAATGCATGAACTTGAACGCATTCTTAATAACTACACACAACATAACATGCATATGGATGAAACAATAATTGTTTCTTCCATAATTGATAAACTTCATCCTTCATGGAAAGATTTTAAAAAGTCTTTGAAACATAAGAAAGAAGACATTTCTCTTGAGCAACTAGGAAATCACCTTCGCTTAGAAGAAGAGTATCGTAAACAAGATGATACTAAAATTCAAAATGCTCATGAGAAGGTCCATGTAATGGAGGAAGGAAATTCAAGTAAAACTTCCAAGAAAAGAAATCGAGATTTTGATAAGTCTCATGAAAAGCACAATGGCAATAACAACAAAGCAAGTAACAAAAAAGGAAGTTGTTATCATTGTGGAAAACCAGGACACTTTAAACGTGAGTGTAGGTTCTTGAAAAAGAAGAACAAGGAAAAGAATTCAAGTGCAACAAAAGACAACATTGTTGCTGTTATTTCTGAAATCAATATGATAGAAGATATTGATTCTTGGTGGATAGACTCTGGTGCTACCCGCCATGATGTGTGCAAAAACAAAGAACTATTCAAGACTATTGATGAAGATGATAGTATTTTGTACATGGGAAATGCTTCAACTGTCCAAGTCAAAGGAAAAGGATCAGTGGAGATTGAATTCACTTCGGGAAAGAAACTCACTCTTAAAGATGTATTTTATGTCCCTGAAGTTAGGAAGAACTTGATATCTGTACCTTTACTTAATAAGTATGGTTTCAAATCTGTATTTGAGGGAGATAAATTTATTCTCTCCAAAGGGGGTATGTTTGTAGGAAAGGGTTATTTATGTGAAAACATGTTCAAGTGTAATATTGTTAATAATAATAATAATGATATGATTTCTGCTTATATTGTTGAGTCTTGTGATTTATGGCATATGAGATTAGGACATGTTAATTTTGGAAAATTGAAAGATATGATGAAATCAAGTTTAATTCCAAATTTTGATCAAACACCAGATTCATGTACTACTTGTATGTTAACTAAAATCACAAGACAACCTTTTAAAAGAATTGAAAGAAGTTCTAAAGTGCTAGATTTAATTCATTCTAATGTGTGTGATATACATGGCTGGCCTACAATTGGTGGTAAAAAATATTTTGTCACCTTTATTGATGATTACACTAGATTTTGTTATGTTTATCTAATGCACTCTAAAGATGAAGTTTTAGACAAATTTAAAATATTTAAAGCACAAGTAGAACTTCAACATGAAACTTTCATTAAATGTTTTAGAAGTGATAGAGGAGGAGAGTTTTATCACCCTAATTATTTTGAGTCCACTGGTATTGTGCATCAAACAACTGCACCATATTCTCCACAACAAAATGGAATAGCAGAAAGAAAAAATAGGGTCTTAGAAGAAATGGTAAATGCCATGTTATCTTATTCTGGTTTATCTAAAGGATATTGGGGGGAAGGCATGCTTACTGCATGTTATATATTAAATAGAGTTCCTAATAAAAGGAACAAGATGACCCCATATGAACTTTGGAATAAAAGAAAGCCCAATCTTAACTATTTAAAAGTTTGGGGATGTAGAGCAATTGTGAAGGTTCCTGAACCAAAACGAAAGAAATTGGGAGAAAGAGGAATTGAATGTGTATTTCTTGGCTATGCTGAAAGTAGTAAAGCATATATATTCATGGTTATTGAATCAAATGAATCATATCCAATGAATATGGTGATTGAGTCAAGAGATGCAATTTTTCAAGAAAATAGATTTAACTCAATTCAAAAGCCTAAAGATATTGTTCATTCCAATGTACAAAGTCTAGAAAGCAATGTATCTAATAATGATACATTGGCATGTTCAGAATCGAGAAGAAGCAAAAGAGTTCGTAAAGAGAAAAATTACGGATCAGATTTCTTTATGTTCCTTGTTGAAGGAACTAATGATTCCATAAATAGTTATGGACCAATTTGCTATAATTTAGAGAGTGATCCAGAAACATTTGAAGAGGCTATAAAGTCTCAAGATTCTGCATTTTGGAAAGAAGCTATCCAAGAAGAAATGGACTCAATTATGGCCAATAAAACTTGGAAATTAGTAGATCTCCCACCAGGGTCAAAACCCATAGGTTGTAAGTGGATTTTTAAAAGAAAAATGAAAGTTGACGGTACCATTGAAAAATTTAAGGCTAGATTAGTTGCTAAAGGATTTACACAAAAAGAAGGTATTGATTACTTTGATACATATGCACCTGTTGCAAGAATTGCATCAATTATAGTATTATTGGCACTAGCATCCATCTATAAATTAGTAATCCATCAAATGGATGTTAAAACTGCTTTCTTAAATGGAGAGTTGGATGAAGAGGTGTATATGAAACAACCTGAAGGGTTTGTTATCAAAGGACAAGAACATAAAGTGTGTAAGTTGACTAAGTCTTTATATGGGTTAAAACAAGCACCCAAACAATGGCACCAAAAGTTTGATCAAGTTGTGCTTGCTAATGGATATAAAATAAATGAATCTGACAAATGTATTTATAATAAATTTCACAATGGAAAAGGTGTTATTATTTGTTTATATGTGGATGATATGTTAATCTTTGGTACTGATTTAAATGAGGTAGAAAAGGCTAAATTTTTCTTGTCTAAAAATTTTGATATGAAAGATTTAGGTGAAGCTGATGTGATTTTAGGAATTAAAATCATAAGAAATGGTGAGAGTGTTGGTTTATCCCAATCTCATTATATTGAGAAAGTGCTTAAAAAATTCAATCACTTTGATTGTAAATCAGTTTCTACCCCATTTGATCATAATATTAACTTACTACCACATAAAGGATGTCCTGTAGCACAACTTGAATATTCAAAGGCAATTGGATGCTTAATGTATGCCATGACTTGTACTCGACCTGATATAGCATATGCTATTGGCAGATTAAGTCGGTATACATGTAATCCAAATAGAGACCATTGGCATGCTGTTAATAGAGTATTGAAATACTTGAAAGAGACAATTAATTATAGTTTGATCTATAATGGTTATCCTCCAGTTTTGGAAGGTTATACAGATGCTAGTTGGGTAACTTATACTGAAGATCATGCTTCCACTAGTGGATGGATCTTCAATCTTGGTGGAGGTGCAATTTCTTGGGGTTCAAAGAAACAAACTTCCATTGCCGACTCCACCATGGCTGCAGAATTTATTGCTTTGGCTGCAAGTAGTAAAGAGGCTGAGTGGCTAAGAAATCTATTGTATGAGATACCTATTTGGCCAAAGCCAATGGCACCAGTATCCATACATTGTGATAGTCAGTCCACACTATCAAAAGCATATAGCCAAGTATATAGTGGAAAATCTAGACATATTGGTTTAAGACATAGCTATGTGAATGATTTAATTTCAAATGGAGTAATTTCCATTGTGTTCGTAAGAACTGAAAAGAATCTTGCAGATCCTTTGACGAAAGGTCTGACAAAGGGTATGGTGTTGAAGACATCATTGGGGATGGGTCTCAAGCCCATATATAATTAATCACCAATAATGGAAACGCAACTCACACTTGAGTAAAATCAAGTCTTGAGTTCAATGACGTAAGTACACTATAAAAGCGATTGAAGTACTTAAATATTGATACATCCCAAAGATTATAAGTACTTGAACCATAAGAATAAATGGGAAGGATGAGATTTTTCTCTTAATAGACATATAGCATATGTTTGCTTGAATGCATATTTATGGATGCATTTATGATATAGTCTACCTATATGACAATGAAGTGTGGCCGCTTCATTGAGTTCAAGGGCTTGACTCAAAAATTCTCATGAAAAGGATACGTGACACAAGGCCTTACTGAATGTGTCAAATTTAACAATTCTTTTGATAATACCGAGATTTCATGTGTCAGTTGTGCACGCTTGTTCTAATGAATAATTGGTTCAAAGCTTGTCTACCAATTTATTCGGGGATGAGTGAAAACTTAACTCACTAAGTAGTGGTTCAAATCGTAAGATACCATTATCTGAAAACATGATATTTCCAGAATTATGGATTTAGTTATATTTTGTAAATGGTGGGGGATTGTGAGATATATTTCCAAAATATAAATACTTGGAAATATACATCTGTAGTATTGGTTATATTATTACTGTTATGAAAATTAACATGTTGATTGAATTGTAATTGTGGCTGTGTGTGTGCTTGCAAAACCAGAGGAACTTGGTTCGATTCTTGGCTTTTGCTATTTCGTGATTATTTTGCTAATTAATTCAAATTATGAATCTGAATTTTAGCAAAAAGGTGCAACTGCAAGAGTTGAACTCGCACCCTTCTGTTACAAGGAAAACGGAACAGCCACTGAAGCAATGCAACGGTTTTGAATAATTTTGATTGTTAACAGTAATAAACGTTTTCAGAAAACCAGTACCAGTACATATGTTAAGAGATGTCTCTCTTCACCAAGTGATATTAATCTCTCTATAAATAGAGAAACTTGGACAGAAGTACAGACACGAAATTGGAAAGCATTAATCCAATTTCTCTCCCATTTACATCATTCTAAATCATCCCTCAATTCATTAATGCATGAGTGAATTGTGGGAATCATTTTTCTGTAAACTATTATCATAGATAAGCTTGTTGTGTTAGTGCAAAACATTTCAAGGTATTCAAAGTATCCTGCTGGTGATTCGCTGTTCATCCCAATTGCATTCAATATACATATATTGGTGGGGGCGAATTGAACCTAAAGGTTAGTGTTCCTACACGCTTTGAATCGGCAAGAGAATTCGTCATCAATATCTAATTCTTTGAAGGTGTTGCAGCAACTTCTCAACAAAATCTCCAACACCTTCCATACACTGTCGATCTCATTTTTAGAGTACCACGTGGCAGTAAAAAACTTCACAAAGCCTCCAAGTTTCAAAATATTATTAGTAGGGGTTTTCCCACATGCATTACCTATCTCACCTATTTTCATTAAATAAATCTAGAGAACTCTAGCATTTTTTGGTTGTATATGAATTTTATAATTTTTTGATAAAAAAGCTGTCAATTTAACCTGTTTTTGGGGCTTTTGAGGTGTCCTTTTACACTGTAACAACAGTGTTTTTTATGTGAGAAATCAGAACACATTAAATGTTTTTGACTTATGAGGGAGCCTCCAAAATCTCAAATTTTACATATCACTATAAATACCAGAAGATTGTTCAATATGTTTTTACACCAAATCTTTCTCTTCCACACCATGATAACCAAGACACTTTTCAGAATGACTTAAGTATGCCAACTTATGCTTCACAATGGAGTTTTTGCTTCACAATAGTTCATATGCCATTCCATATGCCAACTTATGTTGTTATTCTTATTATTTGCACAAAGCTTTTGTTGGTTCTACGTATTACTATTCCTATTCCTATATGATATAAATACCTTCTTCTAATTTAAATAAACCATGCTTCTGGTTTAAATACAACAAGCTTATGGTGGTTCTACTTTATCCTATCTTGATTCTTGATCTTGAAAATTGAAAACACATTTGTTTAGATCCCATCAACAATCAATTTTTTAGTGAAGCATGAATATATATATATATATATATATATACACACACACACACACACACATTGTTTGAGACTAATGTTTTATGATTATGTTTGTCCTTTGTTTTTTTTTATAGATGAACCTTACTTCTTTCAAAGATGAATGTTGCTTGTGTTACACAAAGGTATAAAAAAAATGTGTTTCTATCAACTTTAGTGTGGTATTTATTTTGGTTTTTTTATCAAAATATATAATTACATAATACTTTTTCCAGACATACACTTAGAAATTAACCAAGGCAGACAACAAGAATTATGAAGTTGGACAATAAAATTATTAGTGGTACAGAACATCATTCCAGGATTACCTCAAGACATAAAACAACACTTAAGTTTTATAAATACTAAATGATTGAATCAATTTTTCTATTAAAATTACAATCTCATAATAGATGAGAAGGCTACAACAGAGGAAGATAAAGAATCTCTTTAAAACATAGAAAATAGGGTGGAAAAAATTTGGTTGAATATAAGTATGTTATGGAAAATAAATTGTAAATATGTACCCAGTCCTTTCAAATTCTCTCTGTTTGGTAAAGAACCAAGCCAAAAAATTTATTGCTCAATTTTATACTTTTATGTTTTAAATAAATGATCTTTATTGAATAATTTCTTTTCATAAGTGAGAAATTATAGATTACTCTTCCTATTCCTAATAATTAAGTTGGATTTCTTAAAACAAAACTAGACAAAACCAAATCCTAAAATAAATATAGAAGGATGATTTTTATTTCTAAATAATATGTTATCCTCCTTACCACAAGATATTTACATAAACACTAAGATAAAAAAAACTAGGTGTGTACCTTAACAAGAAGATTGTAGGCATTAATTATCAGCTACATGAGGAATTTTTAGTCTTTGACATATATCCATTTTATTTGCATCTACTTTGCCTCCGTATAATGTATGGGTGTCCACCACCAACAATGAAAACACACAAGAAAATAGTCATTAAAAAATTGATATTTTCACAAATCTGTTAAAAAACTCTACAAATTAACAAATGACTATACCATCACACAAAAATAACGTAAATATCTAATAGAAAAAAAAACTTACGGATCTAAAAAATAAATTAAAAAAATATTTTTTTCAAAACTCTAACCATATGTCTAACACATTATTCATAAAATAAATACCATTTCAGATCTACAAATTAGGAAAATAATTTTCAACAAAAACTGTACAAAAAAAATTAACCATTGTTTTCCAGCAAAATTTACAACAAAGAAAATACAATTTGTGAAATACAAACGTTGAGATCTAAGTTCTTATTTCGTTGCATGTATGAGAGAGGAGGAGAAGAGGTTGAATATTTTGAAGTAGATCATGAAAAACTTTTAAAATCAAAGGGTATATTCATATTTAAATAAGAAGGAAGCGAACATCAGAATTGACCCAAAATAATATCAGCAAATACCGTAAAAATTAACCCTTGCGACGAGAATGAACCCTGTTACGGTGATCGTGTAATTAAGTTGTCCAACAAAGAGAACATATGATGAGGATGATAGATCTGACATTGAACTGAGGTTTTGTACCGATAGATGGGGCGATGGATAGGTAACAAACACGAGGAGTTTTTTTGGTGGTTTTGTCCTGATAGATGTATAAATACAGTTGAGGAGATGAAGAAAACTAAGTTCTTTAGGTTAAACGGAGTATATGTCGCCGGTGGGTGTTGCCGTGTTGGTGAAATGTTTGCGGCGGCTATGAAGAAGAGCTTTGCATAATCATTTGGCTACTAGGGTTACTGAATGAAAAAGATAAAAGATGTGCACGTACACAATGTTTCTATATTGGGCTGATTGATATATTGGGCTTCATTGATATATTGCTATTGGCCCAAGTTTCTATGTACAAGATGTTGCTACATAAAAATATTAGTGTGAATAGAATTATGTCCAATATGACACTTTAATTGATAATTATTTCTAGAATGTTAGTCATATATTAATACAAAAGATAATTGATTTTTTTTTTTTTTGATAAGATACTCATCTATTAATATAGAAAATTATCTTCTTATTTGTAATAAAAAACAAGTGGGACTTCCATGTAAAATTTTCCCATTTACCAATTCAATATAATTTAAGAGGTGAAATTTTAAGTTATAGGGAGAAGGCTTTAATGATGTAAATTTTTTCTCTGTGTGATATAATTTTTCTTTTTAATATAATGTTTCAAAGTATAATTTTTATGCCTAATAAAAATTAATAAAATTATTTTTGTTGGTTTGTAGTTAATTTTTATTAATTTTATCCTATAACAGACATGTTTGTTGTCTAAGCAATGAACACATTTATAAAAAAATGTACATCCCAAAAAAATAGGGGGCGTGAAGTGTGGGGACGATAAAAAAAATGTAAAATTTTGTCAAAAAAAATTGCATAGTGTAATTTAATAGAACCGTGCAAACGCACGGGGCATACACTAGTTTATTCAACAATACTGAAAAGGAAACAAATACCAACATAAAAAGAGACAAATGAAATAAAAACATATGAAAATGCAACTAAAGTTCACATAAATTAAGCTAAAAATACGATATGATTTCGTGTCATCAAATTCCCCCACACTTGAACTTTTGCTTGTCCTCAAGCATAAAAGAATAGTGAATTGCATAGCATAAGTAAAAACACATGGCACGATCATTCTACTCATACGTGGTTGCCGGCTAAAGTGCGAAAATCAAATAACAATACCAATAACAAAAACACCGTAATAACACAAAAGACTCCCATAAGTTTCATTCACCCTTTTCATTCTAGCGCAATTACATTAAGCCTGTTATCTTGTACACGCCCATGGTAGGAAACCTGTTAGTGATTATGATCATCATATAGCGAGGGGTGCTGATAACATAAGTTTGGTAACCCCTATTTGCTTTACCCACTTCGCAGTTGCGGGGAATCAGATCGTAACCCTCCCTACCAAGTTCAGAATCAGACACCTCTGAACCAACTACTAATGAGTTTTTCTATACTATGGTATTTTTTTCTTTCACATGTTTCAACATTTGTTGAATTTTATCAATCATTCTAAGAATCAACCAATAGTATTCATAAACATTTATATTCAAATCATTCACTTATATTCTTCGGTTTCCCACTTAGTTTGTGCCTTGAGATGGTGCCGACTGCTAAATAAACTACTAAGGGTTCATTAAAACTCAAGTTCAAGACTTTGTCAAAACTAGTACTCAAATCAGTTTTACACACTTCTAGGAATCTAGGGTGTTAAAACGGTATTGATTTTATTGAACCGTTTCCTGAATTTCACAAAATAGCCTAAATAGTGCAAACATCTTATATACTTTCGTACAATCAATTTCAACCATCAAAACTCAACACTTTTGCTTTTCACAAGAAATTTTTTGGTATAGCTCAAGAAATGGGAAAATCAGACAATAACAAAAGCAACACGCAAAATCAACTCAACTTAAGTGAACTAGCTTAGGGTTTTAATTATGCATGAAAACTAAATGACAGAAAAGTAAAGAAAGCGATAAAGCTTCCTCCCCCACACTTAAATCGAGCATTGTCCCCAATGCAACGACAAAAGGTGAGATTGGAAGAACAAACATGTGAGACCGAGCTTACAAAGTTGCCTAGCTGCTGCGCGCTCTATCTCTTTATTATCTGCAAACTAGAAAATAAACTAAAAAGAAAACATTAGATTTAAAATCAGCGGGTTGCCTCCCACCAAGCGCTTTGTTTAAATTTGGTTAGCTCGACTTTGAGAAGGGTGAAATTAGTTCAAATTTTTAGCGGACAGGGCGGATAGGTTAAAGCTTGCAAAAGTAGTGTCACAATCCTTAAGATGGTAATGTTTTAACCGTTGTCCATTGACTGTGAATGTCTCACCGGAGTCATCCTTTATTTCAATCGCCCCATGAGGATAAGTTTTAGATATTTTAAAGGGGCCAGACCACTTTGAGCGAAGTTTTCCGGGAAAAAGTTTAAGTCTTGAATTAAAAAGAAGTACTAGCTCTCATACCTTAAACTCTCTCCTAGATAGACGCTTGTCATGCCATTTTTTAGATCTTTCCTTATAGATTCTAGCATTCTCATAAGCATCTAACCTAAGCTCTTCTAATTCATGGATATCTAAAATCCTTTTCCTATCGGCGCTGGTGTAGTTAAAATTAAGGGCTTTGATAGCCCAATAAGCTTTATGTTCTAGTTCCACTGGTAGATGGCATGATTTGCCATAAACAAGCTTAAAGGGAGTGGTCCCAATTGGGGTCTTATAGGCTGTCCTATATGCCAATAGCGCCTCATTTAGCTTTAAGGACCAGTCCTTCCTTGAGGTTGCAACTGTTTTTTCTAAGATTTGCTTGATCTCTTTATTGGAGACCTCTACTTGCCCACTTGTTTGTGGGTGATAGGGAGTTGCTACACGGTGTCGGACCCCATATTTAAATAATAACCTTTGAAAGATCCTAGAGATAAAATGAGAGCCACCATCGCTGATGACAAGTCTCGGCACACCGAACCTAGGGAAAATCTAGTTCTTAAAGAGTCTAATCACTACTTGGGCGTCATTAGTTGGAGAGGCAACAGCCTCGATCCATTTGGACACGTAATCAACAGCCACAAGTATGTATTTATTCCCAAAAGAAGTTGGGAATGGTCTCATGAAATCTATCGCCCATACATCAAATACTTCCACTTTAAGGATGCCTTGTTGAGGCATTTCATCGCGCCTAGAGATGCCACCAGCGCGCTGACACTGATCACAACTTTTTACGGCAGCGTGGACATCTTTCCAAAGAGTGGGCCAAAAGAGGCCAGCTTGCAAGATCTTAGCACAAGTTTTTGAAGTACTTGCATGTCTTCCATATGGCGCAAAATGACAATGAGCAATAATGTTTTGCGCCTCATCTTCGGGGACACATCGATGAAAGATTCCATCGGCGCCTCTCTTAAAAAGAAGAGGGTCATCCCAATAGTAATGTTTTAGATCACTGAAGAACTTCTTCTTTTGTTGGTAGGTTAAATCAGGCGGAAGGACTTTTGCTGCTAAATAATTAACAAAATCAGCATACCATGGTAGTGAGTCTCTTGCGCAGACAGAGTTGACAACTTTGATGTTGTCATCAATTAAAGGGCACTCGGATGCGACACTCTCCATAAGGATTACCAGCCTCTCATATGGGAAGTCATCATTTATGGGCACTGTTTCAGGCACCATTCCCTCCATTCTTGACAAGTGGTCAACAACTGTGTTGTCGATTCCTTTCTTGTCTTGGATCTCTAAGTCAAATTCTTGGAGAAGCAAGATCCTTTCTTGTCGATTCCTTATTGAACCGTTTCCCGAATTTCACAACATAGATGAGTTTTGTCTTCTACGATCCTTCAAAATAGGAGAGGATAAGTTTCCTTTGATGTCATCTAATAGTCGTATGCTAAGCATAACAAAACTGATCGTACGCTGTAGAATCCAAAAAAAACGCAATTCTGGTGAACCAGAATTCTGTGGCGGGCGCCACCAGCCTGCATTCTGCTGGGCTCAATTGGGCTGCGTGAATTTGTGCTTTGCACCCCGTTTTTTCTTCATTTTAAGTGCTTTTTGCTCAATTCTCTTCTCTGACCTAATTTATTCAACAATACTGAAAAGGAAACAAATACCAACATAAAAAGAGACAAATGAAATAAAAACATATGAAAATGCAACTAAAGTTCACATAAATTAAGCTAAAAATACGATATGATTTCGTGTCATCATTTGTATTCAAAATGTGTGTTGCGGAACATTGGAAAAGGCAAGGATGGATTGTAATTTTCTTTAAGGTGCATATCCGAAATTCGTAACCGAAAAGAAAGAGGACATGCATGAAGGAAAACTTGCAACCATCAAGAGTGAAAGAAGTAAATTAAAACAAACATATTCACAGAGGTACATGTATATCTTTTGATTTTTCAGATTCAATGCTACGATTAATAATTTAAATTTTGATTCTTCCCACTTCTTTTTTCTTTCTTTTGAATTGTTTTGAAGTGAGCAAAATTCTTTTTCCCAAATTTAAAGTTTTCATTTTAAACTTGCATATTGAGTTTGATTGTCATATTTCTTTTTTATTCATAAAATGATTGACATTAAGTGAATAAAGAGAATGGAGGCAACATATGAAGGTGTGAAAAACACAAGAAGGGGGGGTTGAATTGTGTTTTAAGTAGTTTAAAAACTTCTTTTAAGTTCTTTCGAACTTATCAGATTTTGCAGCGGATAACAGAATAAAGGAGAGTAAAGAGAGAGAGAGAGAGAGAGAGAGAGAGAGACACAAACAATTTTATACTGGTTCCTCTCACAAGTTGAGAGTAGTCTAGTCCCCTTGTACTTCCAAGGGAGTTCACTATAATCACACAGATTACAAATGCTCTAACTCACTAGTAAGAGACTTCTTATGCTCAAGTACACTAACAAGAGACTTCCTAGACTTAGAAAAATATTTAATGTTTGAGTTCCTTTGAGTACTTGATATGAATCAAATACTCAAGGCAAATTACAACACCTAACACAAAAATAACACTTGGAATTCTAAACGAACAGTAAGTGAATAAAGCAAGGCTATTTTGTTATCAGAAGCTCAGTTTGCTTTCTTGTGAGTATGATCAGTTTGCAAGTTGTAATCCACACTTGACTTCACGTACGAGATCTCTATAAATATGACAAGATAGAGACGTTGCAGATTTGACCGTTGTCAAGTTGTTTTATCCGCTGGAGCAGTTCCTAGGTGGTCACATGTGATTAAGCTCAACAAGGAAACTTGTTGACTTCACTTTGCAGGTTAAGACCTTGTGTGTGTTCAAATGCGGTAATAAGAAAAAGACTAATGCTTGTATTATCTTCCCAAGATAATATTATAACGTGCTTTGATTTTCCTTCAAACATTTTGAACTTGACCGTTGTTAATCCCTAAGGTAAACCTGTGATATCTTTATATGAAACTTCCAGCGCAAGACTGATCACAGAAGCTTGTACTCCAAGTACAACTTCTGGTGTTGTGTGCTTCTGATGAATTGTGCTTCTGATGACCATCCTTTCTGATAGATCATCAGAACTTGCGTTTGATGCTTCTGATCACGTCATCAGACTTCTAAGCTATAGTGCATGTTGAATTTTAACTTGTGTTCCTGCACGCTTAGAATAAAGATTAAAATACCATATTGTTCATTAATACTTTGTTATCATCAAAACTTAAACAAGTAACTGTCAGAACCACTTTTGTTCCAACAACATATGGTACTGGCCGCAACTACCAAGTTATAGACAAAGAGTGTGTGATAAAGAGTATGTGTTTTCATTCCTTGGTATTATTATGACTATATCTTCATGTGTTTTGTCAGTTTGATAGATGACAAAACAAACATAGGTTATAGATTTTTAAATCAATTAATTATTTGTATTTTACAATTGTGAATATTACCATGAGAGTTAATTTAACATTTTTCAAAATGTAGTTGGCTAATTTGCACAAAAAAATGTCATTATTCGCGTTGTCCATTAAAAGAAGCCAATTTTAATAAACAAATATATGTATGACAAATAAATTTTATCTGCATTTTCTATTCTGGTAACATGTATATCTCAGTTAATAATGTAAGATAGTCTGTCTAATGAGATGCCCACATTTTTACTTAATGATTTCTTACATTTAATTCAACATTTTTATTGTGACTTAAATTAACATAAATTAACACAAGCGGGCACGGAACGTGCTTGTCTGACTCGCTAGTTATTATTATTATTATAGTTAGGGTGTTGCAGTTGGCTTGCCATCTGTGCTCCTTTTACTTTAAAAAAATTGTAAAGAAAAGTTACAATATGGTTAGTTTGAAACAATGTGTCTATTGAATTAGTCTTGCAATCTTTTGTTGAACAATATAGTGAGTCATTACATTGATTCAAATTAAAATTGTAGAAAATCATTTTGGAGTTGCTTCCCTACATCAATTGGTATGATATTTTCCATAAACGGAGATAGATCATACTCATGAAGGCTGAAGTAGAAATACACACATCAAAAAATTTCATGTTTCCACAAATCCAAAAATATTGTCTAAAATATTTTTAATTGTCGTTTCTTTATTTCTCTAGTGCACAAAAATAATTGAAAAACTTTTAATAAGCAAATATCATTGATCTATATATATATATATATGAGATATATATGAGAGTGTAATCCATGTAAAGGAGTACAAAAGTAAGAATATAATTAGAAATTTTACACCTCTTTAATTAAAAACGGGTGTAATAGAGTTATGTTGTAACATTAGACACCATGTTTAAAGAAAATAGGTGTAATAATGAAAGATTAATCATCTAAAATTTATAATACACTTGTTATATAAAAAAAAGGTGAGAAAAACTATACTTTAGACACTATGTTTAAAGAAAATAGGTGTTATAGTGAAAGACTAGTAACCTAAAATTTATAATACACTTGTTATATAAAAGAGGTGAGAAAAATTATATTTTAGACACTATGTTTAAAGAAAATAGGTGTAATAGTGAAAGACTAGTCACTTAAAATTTATAATACACTTGTTATATAAAAAAGGTGAGAAAAATTAGACTTATTTGATAATAATTTGCTCCAAAATAAATTTAACAATAAATTGCACATTATTCCTTAAAAATAAAAACAAACTTTTATATTGTACCAAAAAAAAAACAAACTTTTATATATATATTTTTTGGTAAGTCACTTTTTAAATATTGTGAACAAACAAACAAATCAGTTTTTTTTTTTTTACTAACAAATCTTTATAAATAGAAAAAAAGAAAACAAATTCTTAACTTCAAAAACACTCTCTCTATCAACCCTTTCTATATATCTTACTTAAACCCTTCTCTCCCACCACCGTCACCCTCTACCTCACCAATCACCCCACCGGGGTTGCCGTTTCTCTCTGTCCGCTCTCATCCACTAACGTCACCTCTTATCTCTTCTCGTTTGTTGCTCTAATATATTGGTAAACTTCTTCCTTATTTTTTATTTTTATCTCTTCATCCATGTATCTACAATAAAAAGGGTTCTTCTACGTTGAACCTTAAGTTTTCTCTTATATGCATTATTTCTCTTATACTACCTCCGTACCAAAATATATGTCGATTTGACCAAAAAACACATATTAAGAAATGTAAGCATTGTTGTATGGAAAAAGTAAATTATGGGTTAGTTTACAAGATTATCCCTCATTAATGGTATGTAAGAGGTAAATTATAGAATTGAAAGAAGAAAGAGAAATAATTAATTAAGGGTATAAGAGGAAAAAGAGCATTAAATGCTTCATTGGTAATGTAAAACGACATATATTGTGGTACAAATTTTTTTTCTCAAAACGACATATATTTTGGTACGGAGGGAGTATGTGTTATGCGCCGCTACCCGAGATTAACTACATAGGATTCATTTATTATAAGTTTTTTGATGACTTGTGATTTATTAGGTGTAAGTCTCTCCCAATCATCTTCTCCATCTTCCGAAGCACTAGGACAACAACATAATTGGCAACCGCAATGATCGACAAGAACCCAACATCTTCTCCTTAGGATCTTTCTTGGTTATTTATCTAAATTTTTAGGTCTATGAGCCATGTCTAGTTCCATTTAGAGATTAGGAAGATTATATGAAGAATTATTTGAAATTTTGATGTTTTCAATTTGTATGTGATATGATAATAGTTTTTCCAAGTTTACAAGTAATTGAATAATTTGGCGTATTTTTGTTTATTTTGAAAATAGTTTTGTTTGATTAATGTAAAAGATAATATATTTTTTTAATATTTCACACCACTATTTTGGGAAAAACACTTTCGAAACTCTAAATTTTAGCGTGAAATACTAGTATTTTACACCCGTTATTCATATATACAATAAGGTGTAAATTTATTTAAAATAGTCTAAATAACAAATAATTTACACCTAATATAATTAAAAACCGATGTAAAATAGTTGTAATTCAATGTAAATAATGAAAATTTTACACCCGATATAAATAAAAAATGGTGTAATATATATTTTTTAACACATTTTTTTTATCGGTGTAAATTCTTCATACATATCTCACCGGTTGAATTTACACCAAATCCAAAACGGTGTAATATCTCCAAAAAAATAGGTGTTAAAACCCTTTTTTGCACTAGTGAAAGTATTCAAAAGAGAATTTGCCAATAACCGATTTACATCCTGTTTGTATAAACTTGTGGGAATGAATCGAACCTAAAATTTAGTATATTATATATACATGCTATGCAATTCATGCGCAACCTTCATCAAATTCTAAATTTGTTTCTCTTTATTTCAAGTATTTGTAGTAGACCTCCAACATTAAATCTAAACTTAGATACAATGATTGGAAATGGTTGGAGTCTTGGTGATGATGTAATGTGTTAGAAATGAATCTATCTATTTACGTAAGAAAATAAGATCCTATGGTAATTCCCCACTTACCCATTCTAAATGTCTTGACACGTTTCAATTATTAGAGTAAAAAATGTCATTATACACTAAACATATTTTAAATTTAGCTTTATATTAGTTTTATATTAAAAACTTAAATAATAATATTACACGGGGAGAGCATGTTATCTGAAATTTCTGGTGCACCAGTAAGAGATGTGGAGCATAATGTGCATACATTTACCAGCGAAAAACACAATAAACAAGTAAAAAATAAATGACAGGAAGGTAAAATACACAATTGATTTGTTAACCCAGTTCGGCCCAATTGTCCTAATCTGGGGGCATACCAAGCCAGGAAGGATATCCACTAGTGTAATGTTATCCTAAGCTATCCGGCTTACTCCTCAGTTTACAGTTTACGTCTTCGCTAATACTCGTGCTAACTTCTACCTAGCAGACCACCTAGATATGAGAAACTCATTTCACTTCCCTCGGTTTAAAGATTTGCATAAACAACCCCATGTTTACTGAGCTTCGCCCCGATTTTACATTCAATACAATCAAATTAGGAGACTAACTCCAATGGAAATAACATCACTCATACCTAGAGGTTTAGAGTGACTTAAAGAAAAGACTCCTTGCTTAAAAGCTTCGGAGTACAGATGTTTACAACTCAATAAGCAAAGGCTCACAATAGACAAGACTAAAACCTTAGATTTATCATTAGGCAATTGACGGCTTTAGTCCGTGAGTTCTCAGGTTCTGAGTCTTCCTTTAAATAGCCTGAGATTCATGGGCTTTCTTGATAAACAAGTTTTCAGACCCAACAAGTATAAAATTGAACCATATAAAATATTTCCATAATTGGAAAATGCTTTTTACAAAAGAATTAGGGTTACATGTAATCCTAATGGTTCATAAAGAGCACGCACCTTAGTCAGCAAGAAAGGCGAGATAAAAGCAAGGCGAATCTTCTTGAAAGATATGACGCGTAAATAAGCTCAAAACTTTCGGAGTTCATGATGTGTGCACATTGTTCTCCACATCTTCTATGATGTGCGTACATTATCCTCCACATTATATTTTGCCAAAAATGAGGCGAACACAGAAACACCAACATTATCGAATAAATTTAACAAATTAGAAGAACCTGTATTTCTATTCATATATCACACTTTAACTATTTTCTCCTTTTTACATATTATTTTACATATTATACAATGAAAGCAAGCTATGGGGTATCTTTATTTTTTTAGATAATTTCTACAGATAATTATATATATTTTTTATTACATAGATACTTATTTTTCTATTCGTATACGATGACCATCATTTTATTTCAACGGATATCTATATTTCTATTTATATATTAATACGAAAGTCAATTTCTTTAGTAATTAATAAGAAAGTTTAATTTTTTTAGGTTATTTCTACGGGTACTTATATTTTTTTTACATGTATATTTCTATTCATAAACGATGACCGTTTTTTATTTCAACGGTTATCTATATTTTTACTCATATATTAATACAAGAGTCATTTTCTTTTTTGTTTCTACGGTACCTAATTTTTTTTTTCTACGGCTACCTAATTTTTTTAACTTCTACGGATACCTAATTTTTATGATATTTCTATGGGGATATTTCTAGTAATATATACGAAAATCACATGATATGTTTTTTATTTAATACCGTAAAAATTTGATGAGTCTCAGAAACACAAGAAATGAGATGATTTTCAACTTTCTTAAAATATTATATCAATAATCTATATGAAAATTTTCAATCTAATTGTGGAATCTATACTATTATTATTTGAAAGCCTTTTTTCAAAAGAAATTGTACACTTGACATTCCCACGTTCATTCTTCTCCCATATTGTTTTACTATTCAATGCTTTGCTTAAAAAAAAAAATCAAAATCCACTACAAGAAAAAAAGAAAACAGCGGCGGTCGGATAGCAGCGGTTAGGGGACAGCCGCCGCCGCTTGCAAATTTACCGGCGGTTTTAGAGCTGCCGCACTAAACAGTCCATTAGCGGCAGTTCTAACAGCCGCTAGATGCATCGCCGCACTCGGAAATGTTTACCGGCGGTTCCTAACCGCCGGTAATGTCGTTTTTTAATTTTTTTTATTTTTGTGTGTTTGTACCTACGGTTGCGTTTTTTTTGGCTATTTTGTTTTGACCCAATTTTTTAAAAATTAGTTACAATTGATTAGGCTAAATTTTTGAAGTTCCTTTTGCTGTCAAACAACAAGTATCTAATCTTTAACTTTAATTTTGCGTTGAAAACCAATTAAATTTTACTTTTTAGATTGGTTAAATTAGAGTTATATTGTGTCATTCAAATGTCATAAATTGAGTCATCGTTTATAGAACACAAAATATGTAAATTAATGATGTTCTACACACAATTGTTAATTCAAAAGGTTGTAATCGTTGATTTAAATTAAGTTACTCTTTATTCCAGAGATTTAAAGTTCCTCCGTATAAGGCGATGATCGAACCCTCGATCTTTGGTTAACTTATATAAATCTTGTTTGTTTAGGTAAGACTCATATAAATAATTTTAAAAAAATAAAACCTTTTTTTATCAAAAAAAAAATAAAAAAAATAAAGAAGAAAAGCAACAACGCCTAAACAGATAAACTCTTTTTTTAATCCTAAACTTATTTGTTTTTTAACACTCCAGCAAAAGAAAAAAAAGAGAAGAAAAGCAATTTAAAGCAAACAAAACGTCAAAGCAAAGAACGCAAAAACTGAACAACAGTACTGAAACCCAACCGGTACTGAAACGCAAAAGCATAGGAACCGATCAGCAAAATCGATCAGCCAAATCGATCTTTATTCGGACCACCGCCGTTCCTTTGTCACTAGCTTCTCCTCAACACAGGTTTCACAACTCTCTCTCTCTCTCTCTGAAACATTATGATGATTTTCAGTGATAATAATTTGTTAAGTTGTTAATTTTTTGGATTCTTTACAAATTAATTTTTGGGTTTTTCAGTTTAGTGGTTTAATTTCTTGGATTCTTTTTAAGTTTAATTGTTAGGGTTTTGATTTTAGGGATTCTTTTCGATATAAGTTATAATATGAGCAATTTGAATTCATGGGACTTGTGTAAAAGGTGTTGTAACTAGTTATAAAATACCAGAGTTAATAGTTTACTTTCAATAGGAATGTTCGAAGCGTTGTGGTAAATTCTGCAGAATATTATAGCGGATGACTGATCTAGTTATTCCATTGATTTTAAAGGTTGTCAAATATTTTGTTGATTAATGTTCCTTGTTATGTATTTTCAGGTATGGCAAGAAAAAGAAGATTACAGATTATGACTGGTCCCACACCGGCTGCGAATGAACCCATCAATACTGCTCCCACACCGAATGAAGGCCCTACACCACCTACGAACCAACATGTGCCACCTCCACATCCTGAACCCGACAACATTGATGCATCTACACTTGCAATCAACAATCCAGCGAACAAGTCAAAGAAAAAGTACGAGAAATATTGGACGGTTGATGTAAGAGGTATGTATCTGTTCATTGTTAAGTACTCTTGCATTTGATGATTAATTCCTTCTAGTATTTGGCAATTGTGTATTGTTGTAAATAAATTTAGTACATAATGTACTTGTATGTATGACATGACAAAAAAAAAACAGACACAACCATAGCTAAGTTATCTAACGATGTATTTTGGGAAGTGATTATATACATGACTTGATTAAGCTGAAATCAATCAATATACAGTAGGTGATCATGGCAATACCTGTTTGTCATCATGCTCAGTCAGAGACAGCATTGAACGCCTAAAACTGAACATTAAACCAATTATTAGTAAGAGAATAGGAACTTAGAGAGAGAGAGAGAGAGAGAGAGAGAGAGAGAGAGAGAGAGAGAGAGAGAGAGATATTCAACTAAGTTATAACAAGATAATAGTGTAATGAATTTGCAGGGCGAAATCATTAGAAATTGTTTCATATCATGGAATAGGAAACATTGAAGTAACACAATCATGTTTCCAGGCAAATGGAAGTATTCATTATCTATGTACCATGCATTTCCCTTGCAGTATGGTTAGTTAAAACCTATAAACAACTATTTCTATCTCTAATATGATGTCAATATTTTCTATATCATTTCATGCAAGTCTATTGAGGATTTAATTTACAATAAAAGTTATGTAAAATTACTGATTTTATTAGATTTCTACATATGTAAAGAAGGTCCAAATCATACATACATTGATCTACAGCAATTGCTATGAATCAATACTTTAATGCACTACACCCACCTTAATTTATTCTATGGTATGATGATGTTTCATTCACACTTGAACGGTCAATGGCTTGGTTTTTAGCCGGTCACCAAAAGTTCAGGACAATCAGCAAAAATTAATGATTTTCAGCTACCTTTCCGTTGATTAAATATATAATCGAAAATGAATATATCTTGGCAAATTGATCAGAAGGTAGCACACACATGACATGCATATACATACAAATAGAGTACTCCAATTAGTAGTAGGTGGGATCCATATACCCAAGTTTCACCTTCAAGTTTGGGTTCCACCTTCCACCACACTTTGATCACTTTGGGTCACGCATGAGCATTGCAGAACATACAGACACCAACCAAATTCACTTTACAACATTCTAATACTAATTGCATATTAGTTACAACAACTTGGCTGACATCTTCGTCGATCACTGTGATTTTGTAAAAATTATCATGTGATTTATCATGGTTTTGAGAATAAATTTGTCAAAATCACACAAGTCTAGTTCTATATTTCTATGTGCTGTTTCTTTCTCATCTTATTCAAGTGGCTATTAACAAAATGAGGATTGTGCTTATGCGAGTTTACATAATTTTCTTCTCACGAAGTGTGGTGTTTTTTTTAATGGATTTTATATTCCGCAGATGCTAGAGGAGTGGTCAAAGAAGTTCGTTTGAGAAGTAAAGATGTACTTAGTCTTCCTGACGGGCAAACTATACTCATGGAATGGAACAAAGAAGGACAACCAGTTGGAGAGGCTGCTGGCTTCTTAGGGAATTTTTTGGAAAATATTGGGAATGATTTCTCTAAGTTCCCTATTTCCTATGAGAGGTGGCCCGCTGTACCAGGCCATTATAAAGATCAGGTCTGACAGAACAGTATAAAGGAATATATAAACCTTCATAATTTAATTCATTGAACTTGTAATTTATTTTCTCTACTCGTTTGTTTTAAATATTGGCATTGATTAGTTATAAGGAATACATTTGTGAAATGCTCCTCCACCTCTGCAAAGAGACTTAAAAGGCAGTTTCACATTAATTGCATCTGTTACATGGCGTTATACTTCAAATGCTATTTACAGACTCTTCTTTTTTGTAGTCAATCACTAAAAATCAAGTTGGTTGTGAAGTAGCATGAATCAATTTAGTTAGGCCATATGAAGTCTATTGATCTTTTCTCAATATTTATTTAGCAATTGATCAATTTACTTATTTGGGTTTTTATTTGGATTTTGAAGCCATTTTTTTATGTCAATGAAAGTTTCCATAAACCTATATAATTGGTGTTATTGGAAGGAGGTGGAGAGACAATCGTAAGGTTGCATATGATGAATGTTACAATTCAACACGAACTTGGGAAAAAAGTCTTGAAAATCGCCCAAAAGGATGTAGTGAGGACCAATGGGCTTCTTTTTTGACGTATAGATTGAAGTCTGAGACTCAAGTAAAAATATATAGATTACGGAAAATGTCAAGTGCTCACACAACATTTATTCTATAATATTTAACTATTTTATCCATCTGTGGTTATGAAATTTTTAGGAGAAAGCAGCTAAAAATGTTGCTAATCGTGCAAAGCAAACAATCCCACACACTCTTGGGACAATGAGTCTGGCACGACTCAAGCATCGATTGGTAAAATAACTCATGCTTTCAAATACAATCAACGTTACATGATTATTTCTTTATTTTTTTACTTACTTGAGTATCAATTTTAGGAAACGGAAGACCAGCGACAATATACAAGAGGTGACATGTATGACATCTCACACAAGAGCAATGATGGAAAATTTATAAATGAGGAAGCAAAAAAAAAAGTGTAAGTATTTTTCCAATTTAGACATCTACGTAGACTAATATTTAACATCTTAAACATCTAAAAGTATTCCTAATCAAAACAACACATTGCGGTACAAAATCTATAACTTTGGGGAAGATGCATTTTCAACAGCCTGAAAATGCATTTTCACATATGAAAGTATTCCTAATTAACTAGCTGATAATGTTTTTATTTTCAGCTTTAATTTGTTTTTTACGGGTCTGTTTCGGTGGTTTTGTTCCCACCTTATTCGGTGGTCAGTTTCAGCTGTGCTTGTACTTAATACTTTGGTCGAGCAGCTTCTTTAGTTGATTCTTCTGCATTGATTCTTACTTGTTGAATATATTTACTATTATACAGGAGGAGTTAGAAAAACATCGTCAAGCAAATTCTTCTATAAATGATGATGGATACTTTGAAGTTTTTGGGAAAGAACATTCAGGATATGTTCGAGGCATGGGGTATGGTCCTGTCCCATCTCAATACTTTGGAAGTTCATCAAGAGCTCCAGCATCATCTAGTGGTGGTAACAATTTTACTACGAGAGAGGAATTGGATGCAAGTAATGCGAAAATTAGAGCTTTGGAGGAACAAGTTGCTATGTTGACGCAACAATTTTCTTTAAATTCTAGAGGCAATCAGGGTGTCAATTCAAAACATAATGACATAGTGATTTATAAAACTATTATATAATTATATTTCTGACCATGTATGATCTTGTGAGATATGATATATCTACTTGTGATGATGGCTGATCTTATCATAGATAATAATCTTTTGTTTAGTACTCATTTTTTTATGGGTTTAAACTTCAGGTTTCAGACACGGATGGTCATAAATATAATTATATAATAGTTTTATAAATCACTATGTCATTATGTTTTGAATTGATTACCTGATTACCTCTAGAATATAAAGCAAATTGTTGCGTCAACATAGCAACTTGTTCCTCCAAAGCCCTTATTTTCGCATTACTTGCATCCAACTTCTCTCTCGTAGTAAAATTGTTACCACCACTAGATGATGCTGGAGCTCTTGATGAACTTCCAAAGTATTGAGATGGGACAGGACCATACCCCATGCCTCGAACATATTCTGAATGTTCTTTTCCAGAAACTTCAATGTATCCATTATCATTTATAGAAGAATTTGCTTGACGATGTTTTTCTAACTCCTCCTGTATAATAGTAAATATATTCAACGAGTAAGAATCAATGCAGAAGAATCAACTAAAGAAGCAACTCGACCAAATTATGAAGTACAAGCAAAGCTGAAACTGACCACCGAAACCCGAAACAGAAGGTGGGAACAAAACCACCGAAACAGACCCGTAAAAAACAAATTAAAGCTGAAATTAAAAATATTATCAGCTAATTAATTAGGAATACTTTTAGATGTGAAAATGCATTTTCGGGCTGTTGAGAATCATATATTTTATTCTCTATCTTCGCCAGAGTTATAGATTTTGTACCATAATGTGTTGTTTTGATACTGGTATTGGTCTGATTTTCCCTTAGAGACACTATTGTTAAAATGGCTTTGCAACTAATGCTAGATCATTGAGATTATATCCACAGAAACCTCATCACAATAAAGACATATGAATAATGGCTAACATTTAGAGACATTTAGAAATCTACATTTAGTTTGTTTTAGTACACCACACCGTGCTTCTTACTAAAGGCATGTATGATCCATTTTAGTATCTGGTGTATAGTTATTTGTTAGGGGAGTTATGCCAGCTAGTTAAATACACATGCTCACACACTATCACAACAAATTTGATCAAAATTAAAACTTTATTCACTTTTCCTCTTCTTTCTCTATTAGCTAGTTAATTAGGAATACTTTCAGATGTTTAAGATGTTAAATATTAGTAGATGTTAAATATTAGTCTACGTAGTTGTCTAAATTGGGAAAATGCTTACACCTTTTTTTTTTGCTTCCTCATTTATAAATTTTCCATCATTGCTCTTGTGTGAGATGCCATACATGTCACCTCTTGTATATTGTCGTTGGACTTCTGTTTCCTAAAATTGATACCTAAGTAAGTAAATAAATAAATAAATAATTATTTAATGTTGATTGTATTTGAAAGCATAAGTTATTTTACCAATCGATGCTTCAGTCGTGCCAGACTCATTGTCCCAAGAGTGTGTGGGATTGTTTGCTTTGCACGATTAGCATCATTTTTAGCTGCTTTCTCCTAATAATTTTATAACCACAGATGGATAAAATAGTTAAATATTATGGAATAAATGTTGTCTAAGCACTCGACATTTTTCGTAATCTATATACTTTTACCTGAGTCTCAGGCTTCAATCTATAAGTCAAAAAAGAAGCCCATTGGTCCTCACTACATCCTTTTGGGCGATTATTAAGACTTTCTTCCCAAGTTCGTGCTGAATTGTAACATTTTATCATATGCAACCTTACGATTGTCTCTCCACCTCCTTCCAATTACACCAATTATATAGTGTTGTTGGAAACTTTCATTGACATCAAAAAATGGCTTCAAAACCCAAATAAAAACCCAAATAAGTAAATTGATCAATTGCTAACTAAATATTGAGAAAAAATCAATAGGCTTCATATGGCCTAGTTTAAGCTAAACTGATTCATGCTACTTCACAACCAACTCTGTTTTAAATTTATAAATGGTGCCTCAAATTCAAAACTTCATATTTAGTGATTGACTGCAAAAAAAAGACTCTGTAAATAGCATTTGAAGTATAACGCCATGTAACAGATGCAATTAACTGTCATTCATGCACATCAATTTGTTTTAATGTGAAACTGCCTTTTAAGTCTCTTTGCAGAGGTGGAGGAGCATTTCACAAATTTATTTCTTACAGCTAATCAATGCCAATATTTAAAACAAACAAGTGGAGAAAATAAATTACAAGTTCAATGAATTAAATTATGAAGGTTTATATATACCTTTATACTGTACTACCAGACCTGCTCTTTAAGATGGCCTGGTACATCGGGCCACCTCTCATAGGAAATAGGGAACTTAGAGAAATCATTCCATAAAAATTCCCTAAGAGGCCAGCAGCCTCTCCAACTGGTTGTCCTTCTTTGTTCCATTCCATGAGTATAGTTTGCCCGTCAGGAAGACTAAGTACATCTTTACTTCTCAAACGAACTTCTTTGACAACTCCTCTAGCATCTGCGGAATATAAAATCCATTAAAAAAAACACCACACTTTGTGAGAAGAAAATTATGTAAACTCACACAAGCACAATCCTCATTTTGTTAATAGCCACTTGAATGAGATGAGAAAGAAACAGCACATAGAAATATAGAACTAGACTGATGACTAGAAAACTCATTCTAAAGCCTAATGAATATTCAGAAAAACATATATAAATCAGCAGATCTAGCTTGCTTAAGATCTCCATGTAGATCTCCAACTACTCAAAGAAATATAAATCAGCTTCAAAAAAAAAATATAAAAGACAGAAATATGTGATGCAAATCAAAACTAGTTCAGATAATGCTTAGCAAGAACACCATCATATTAGTTCATGTCAACGTCTCATTTCAGGATTGCTGATGCTGAGGAAAATTTAGGTGAGAGTGAAGTCCGTGAGGCTCACTTGGCGAAATCCTTGTGTTACATCTGGATTGGGGATAAGGTACATATTGCTATTATAATTTATTGCTCATTTCCATTATGCTACTGGAATCAATTTAACATTCTACTTTATGTATCATGAGAAAGCCTTGGAGCATCTCAAGGTAACAGAAACCAAGACTGTTGCAGTGGGGCAGAAGATGGATCTGGTATTTTATACATTGCAGCTTGGTTTCTTTGACATGGATTTTGATCTCATTTCCAAAAGCATTGACAAAGCTAAAAGGTAATTATTTGAATCTCATATTTCTATAGTTATATCCTTTGCTATACTTTTGTTTTAAGAATTGGTTTTCTGAACTAGTTTATATCTTCAATGACAAAGCAAAAATGCAGTATAGAATGTAATAGGTAAGAATGCTTATATCTTCAATGCTTTTGAAATTCAAAAGTTTACACAGAAACTTCTTTCAACTGCACAACATATCGGCATTAATTTTAGAGTGTAGAAATGCCATTGAGGAACTTGACCGGTGTTTAGTGTTCTTATAAGGAACTAATTTGGCTTTTTTTTGGGTGAAAATCTAATTTAGCATTTAACAAGAAAAGAAAGTAATTTGCATAAAACCAAAGGTCCAAAACATTTCCTATGTAGCAAAACAAAATCCCCTTTTGTTTCTTATTATGAGGAAAGACTATAGAGTAAAAGAACAAATAATAACAGTACCGCATGTCAAGAATTTTTTTCCACTAGATAGAAAATAGCATAAATTTATGCATTGCAACAATCTGTCTAGAACCATGAACACTACAATCATGGAAACTGCAGCTAATGAATTTGCACCGAAACAAGATAAAGAATATATATAAAGGTTTTCAAGCTTGTGTGATCTATACAACAAAAATGCAACCTAGCATGTATGCAATTGCACGAGTCATGACACTTTATTACCCTACACAATTCATCTCAGGATTTAATTTACGCAGCAGAAAGCATAATATCTTCACACTTCTTCACACTATCAAATTGTCAAGACTCACAAACATGCTATGTAAGTTGCAAGACAGGGGGGCCATACACATTACACACACAGAGAACAGAAAATTAAGTAAAAATGATCTCTTGTTATCAACCTATTTTTCCTCAATCCAAAGCAATCATAATAGTGAATTTTAAGCTTAACAAAAGAACAAAGAGAGAAGTTAATACATAAAAATTAGATAACTTAGCTATGGGTGTGTCTATTTTTTTTTGTCATGTCATACATACAAGTACATTATGTACTAAATTTATTTACAACAATACACAATTGCCAAATACTTGAAGGAATTAATCATCAAATGCAAGAGTACTTAACAATGAACAGATACGTACCTCTTACATCAACCGTCCAATATTTCTCGGACTATTTCTTTGACTTGTTCGCTGGATTGTTGATTGCAAGTGTAGATGCATCAATGTTGTCAGGTTCAGGATGTGGAGGTGGCACAGGTTGGTTCGTAGGTGGTGTAGGCCCTTCAGTCGGTGTGGGACCATTCAGAATCTGTAATCTTCTTTTTCGTGCCATACCTGAAAATATATACTTAATGAGACAGAGAATTCTCAAAAACTGAAATCATGGGTGAATTTTGAAGTTCTAAGTGCTTAATTTCATTGAAGTAGGTACTATTTTATGTAATGAAATTCATTCAGCTTCCACTTGAAATTTGCAGGCGGTTCGATCATTCAAGTTCACATAAAGAAATGTTAACTGACGAGAGAGAGAAATTTTTGCATAGCTTTCTTTCATGGGCTTCATCGTGATGTTTTCATGACTTTATTTATAATCGATTATTTAACACTAAATATTATACTACAGTATAAGTGTCACTAAGCATTTAGAACACAAAAAGGGAGTTCCTTTCTCTTCCAAACAAAGTATGCATAATTGGTGGCTTGCCTTGATTGCCACAGCCTGCCTTTTGCAAGCTAGAAAAAAAGAAGACATAATTATCATAATTTGAACACAGATAAGCATTTAAGTTGGGAGTAGAATATTAGAAGATAATGAATGAAAATATTACTCCCATGACTGGAATTTGCTATTGTAACATTAACGCATGAACACGAAACTATTTGTATCAACTCATAAGTGCTTTTCAAATTACTATGAGTTTATTATTCTTCAAATTACAACAACTTTTCAGTTAATTTATGCCACTGTCATTCTCATTAGTGCTTCATAATAGCTTAAAATCAACACAAAGATTCATATCATATCCTCCAGGGATTTAAAATTTTCGACGAACTAACTAACTTTTCAAATCCACACAAGCTGCAACTGTCTAAATAATCAATTAAAATTTTGAATTAAAAGTAAGAAACAAACACATCTTAAGAGAATCAATTTCAATCCCCAAAACTTCCCCTAAAACCTTGTACCTAATTACCCTAATCCTAATTTTCCCTATTTCATTGGCAAAAATTATGAGTTGGTAGTGTGAGTTTGAGAGAGAGAGAGAGAGAAAGAGAGAGTTGTGAAACCTGGAGTAGGAGCCTTTGATCTGCGTTGCCTTTGTTCTACAAAGCCGGTGTTGAGATCGTTTGCGTTTGTTTTATGTGAATCCTTTGCAAACCCTTTGTTCTGCGTTTAAGTTTTATTTTATTTATTTCTTATTTTTTTGAAAATTTATTTTATTTTTTTTATATGTCAGTTTTATTTATTTTTTTATATGAGTCTTACTAAAACAAACAAATTTATATAAGTTTAGCATCAAAAAAAAAAAAAAAAAAAATACTAACAATATATGTTAAAAAAATTATTGCTATCAAGTTATTTGTCCTCATCAATTTTAATAATATTCAAAATTTTATACTCTTAAATGTAATTTTACATGAATAATTTATATATTTTATTTAAAATTAGTTTTCAACTTTTAATATAATTATAAACTTAATTATAGCGAAGGATTAGTCACTGTGTTCGGCGGTATATATCCGGTCTTGACAAAAAAAACCTTAATTATAAAAAAAAAAAATACAAGTGTATTGTCTGATTAGAAAGGAAGTGATTCGTATGTTATCATTGACGATTGGATTGGTACTATATATTGTTAGTACAAGCTTTTAAAATGTCATCAAATGTGAAACTAGCACACAAAAACTGATATTCAAATTAGCAACCCACATGACAGATATTCAAACTAGAGGTCCCTCAATTTCATCACAGCACAGCATATCAATCACCAAAGTTTAATCTCCCAAATTCGTGCAGCAAGGAAGATTATCAAATAACATAACAGCATTCAATATTACATACTGTACTAATTAATGTTAGGTTGGAACATCAAAGCTTCTTCACACTTTCTAATCAGTAATTACTAATTATCACTCATTACCCAACTTCGGCAATCGTCTCATATATTGGCATTCATCAGTGTCATGCGAAATCCATACGAAAGTTACGTTCGTCGATTTTCACTTTCAATGACTTCAAGTTATGCAAGGAAGGTAATTTAATCTTTAGGATATAAGGAGAAAATCAATTGGAACTATTTTTTTTAAAAAAAATTAAATCAAAACAAAAAAGGGAAAAAAAAAAGGAGGAAAAATTGAATAAAAGGCAATCAGCGCCGGTAATCACAAATATCAAAAAATATATAAAAAAACGAAACTCGAGGCGGTTAGCAACCGCCAGTAACCAGAAAAACAAAAAAAATATAAAACGCATTCTGCGGCGGTTGGGAACCGCCGCTAAATGTTTCCAGTGCGACGAAGCATTTAGCCGCGGTTCAAACCGCCGCTCATCCACTGTTTTTCTGCGGTTGTCATATAACCGCCGGTAAATATGCACGCGGCGGCTATTATGGCATAACCGCCGCTATATTCTTTCTTTCTTGTAGTGTTTTTTTTCTATATACATGTGTTTATAGTTATTATTAGAATTTTATTCACGCATTATCAGTCACTAAACAAAAAAATATTTAAAAATTCTATCAATATAAAAATTCTAATTTAAGTTTTATCAATATAATACTTTGATTCTTACAAAAAAAAAAACTTTTGATTTGGACTAGTTTTAAACGTTTTTTTTGGTATATACCAGTTTTAAAAGTTCATTGTGGTAAAATCATAAATTTATTCTACAAATAAAAATTATATAAGTTTTTTAGAAATAATATGAATGTGTTCTATTATATTAGTTATCGTAAAATAAAATTTACTTTTTCTTTTTCTCTCATGTAACATAAAAATATATTTGGAAAATATGTTTTTAACATTTATTTCATATTTCATAAAGGTTTAATTGAAATAAGAATCATAAAAAAAATATCTACAATTATTTTTTTCGTCGCAATTGTACAATGAATGATGAATTAAGGACAATAGTAATCATATTAGTAGCAATTATAACTATATATAAAAAAAATTGTATAAAAGAAAACATGAAATAAGGAATTTAGGATAAAATTGAGGACAATAATAACCATAACAAATAAATTCTCTCGATTTTTTTTGTTTGACTAATCACACAATTTAATTGTACTATCTCAAAAAAAATTAAAAATTGTGCTACACACATTATTCAACAAATTAAACCCTAATTTATACATCTATAAATTAAAAGGCATTAGCCAACAAAACATTGTACATCAAACATCAACAGCTTATTATTGATCTTATTAATCTTTCTCTCTTTTCTTTGTGCAATACCTCTCTTATTTGTTGGACCTTGATTGAGTTTATTGTTCTTTAATTTTAGTGTGACTAATTTTGTATTAGATATGAGTATTTTTCTTAAGTTGTATCTACATGTGTATATTCTTCCTTTTAGTGCAATACGTCTCTTTGTTGTGCGTTGATTTAATTTTTTTTATTGAAAATTATGTTAAGAACACAGTGGCTAGCTAGGTCTATGATTTCTTAACTTTCACTTTGAAGAAAAACGGGATTAAAATAAAAATTCATCAACTAAAGAATATTCTTATACTTTATGCCTACATATTACTGTAGTGTTTCACTTTTACAAAAAGACGGTTTTATATTCATTTTTATTCATTCATTCCAAACCAAACATATATTGATAAATTTTTCTTCACCTAATAACTCTATTTACGCATTTCAATGGCTTCCAAATACGACTTTATTGCTTCCGTTGATGTCGCCAAAGAAAATTGGAACCCGATGGTCCGTGTTGTAAAGCTTTGGTATGTTAAAATTCTTGCAACACACAAGTTGCCTATTTGAAGAAAAACGGGATTAAAAAAGAAAACTCATCGACCAAGAAACTTTTAGTTTATACCTACCTATGTTTTGTGTGATTAATACGGGAGCCTATTTTTATTTGTAGCTTATACGATTTTTTATAAAATTTATATGATGCCTATATTTTTTCTCATATATTAATGAACCTATATATTTTCAATTATATTATTAGTTATTATACTTACCTGGATAGGGTCTATGGATGATCAATAAGGTCCATGGCCTAGGAAGGTGACCTCCATTCCTTTTAGGAAGGGTGCCTTCCTAAGGTCTACCCAAGTGGTGGAGCCTACATCATTATTTGTTGCTGAAGATAACCGGGTTCATGAATTATGGTCAACAAACAGTCCGAGCTGCAAGGTACATTGGTCAAAGTTTTATGATTATTTTATCTCACGCAAATCGTTTACCTATAACTATTCAATATCCTTATGAAAAATTAATCACATCAGAGCGTTTCCGCGGTCGAATCCATTTTGAATTCGATAAATGCATTGCTTGTGAAGTATGTGTTCGTGTATGTCCTATAGCCTATTTTTATTTGTAGCTTATACGATTTTTTTATAAAATTTATATGATGCCTATATTTTTTCTCATATATTAATGAACCTATATATTTTCAGTTATATTATTAGTTATTATACTTATAATACAATGGATAATTTTGGTATAATTTATACGGGTCTATATTTATTTTATTTTAAGAATGTTAATGTGTACAATAAAATGATATAAGCTATATATCTTTGATTTATTTGGGAACACCGCATAAGACGGGAAAAAGAACACTGTACAAGATGGAAAAACAAGAACACTGCATAAGAAGGGAAATTAAGAACACCGCACAAGACAAAAATCAAGAACACCATACACGACGGAAAAACAAACTAATGTTGCACTAAGACAACAAAATCACAAACAAATAACTAAAATAAAATCTAATAGATGTAAAAACCACTTACTTAGATTGAAAATGAGAAGAAAAAAAATATGCACAAGGTTTTTTTATTTATAAAATGTATAAAAATATAATTTTATAAAGTATATTTAAAAGTCAATAAACTTACAAACGTATTTTTTTCCGTGCATGACACGGGCTTATAAACTAGTTTGTAATATTTAATACTTAACATACTGATATGATATGAAGACTTAATTTTTTTATTACTGTTTTTTACAATTTATTCTATTTTATATCTACAGAGATCTAGTATATTTTTATTTATATAATATTTTTTGTCGCACAGGTCTCTTACTAGGGTAAATAAATAAACATATCATTTTGGCCATTAAAATCAAAGAATTCGGCGCATCCGTATTATCGGACAGGCGTGAATGATAAAGGGCAATCCACTAGACAAACAGAACGAGATGGATGGACCCCACACTACCATTTTCATGTGAACTTCCACTACAAACACTAATCTTATGAATTTGGAGCAACTTATTGATTGTGAATGTGGGCGATGATATATCATAAGGTACTATGGTGGTGCCTTAAATATTAAGCAAGGGTAAGGCTACATATCCAACAATTAATTAGGAGTTAGGAAACCACTCAATGCACTAGTGCGTCCTTATATACACCAAAATATAAACATGTGCAGGTCTATAAATATTATAAGTTTAATCTAACTTGATTTATATCACATCATGATCGAGATCCATAATAGTGAGTCCATGTACCGAGTAGAATGAGTAACTTTTATTTGTTGAGCCATGGCCCTTTCATTTGGCACCGTCGGATCACTAAGGCTGACTTTCGTCCCTGCTCGACGGGTGGGTCTTGCAGTCAAGTGATCCACACTAGCAATGTAGAGCCGTCAGATTAATTTCAATTGACACATGCGTTCTTCACCAAGAATCATGGAGACAGTTGCAATTGATCTGCCTATTTAAGTGTGAATCTTTCTCGTAGAATTATGATTCAACCACTTTCTTTCACTCCACCTTGACCTCTTAAAAACTTGAGCTACAAAGTAACAACCTGTTTTGCTTCACCACCAAACCACCGTCTCAAAACTTATCACCACTTTAACTGTGTCAAGCCTCATCATTGCAGTCATACAAAAGAAATTTTAAATTAGTTTAATTTTCAAATTAATAAAAAATAAAACTAAAAGAACAATTAAATTGCAAAGTTTTATGATTTTGGTTAAAGAGTTAAAAAAGTTTAAATAAACTACTTATCTTTTTAAGAAGTCAATAAATATATTAATAAGTATAAAGCATTCCCATCAAGTACATGATGTACTTAATCTAGGATAAAAACAAAAAGTTATGTCTAGAGGGCTAATAAACCCGCCCCCAAAATTAGTTACACCCAAAAAGAGCAATTAAAAAAATAAGGGTTAACATATTTTTACCTTCTATAATATGGACGAGTTTTGATTTATCTCTTATAATATTTTTTTGGCCATTTCAATAATGTGAAAATTTTATCATTTCCTCTTTAGATTTGTTGAACTTTTATTGACGTAGAAGACATAGTCGACCTTTAGAGAGTGCAAGTTGCCCCTAAGGACTAAACCACTAAAATATCGGGCCTCCAAAAAAATTTATATGTTAATAGGTCTTTTAAAATTATGAGAATCAAATTAAAAGCCACAAAGAGAAAAGGGAGGATGAACTATATATTCCGTTGACTATTTGATACCAAAATTATGAAAATCAAATAAAATTGAGGAAGTTATAGAGGGAGTACGCCGCATGAATGAAGGTGAACAAAGAGTGAACAAAAAAAAGCAAGTTATCCATAAGCAATAAATATGATGAAGGGGAGAGAGAGAGAGAGAGAGAGAGCACTACAACAAAAAGTTGATATAATTAACAACACTTATTAGAATAAGCACTGTCAAAGAGACACGCGCGGTCGTAGACAGTGTTTTTTGAAAGAAGCGTTGTCTAAGGGTCTAACCTATTACATCGCTTTCTTAAGTCTTAGAAAAACAATAAAATTAAAAAAAAAAAGAGTTTCACCTTACATAAAAAGCGTTTTCTTATGTGTTAACCTTAGATGGAAAAGTGCTATCTATTAAGGTAACATTAGACAACACTTATGGATGAATAAAAAACGCTATATATTTGGGTAATATTATATAGCGCTTATGAATTTAAAAAAAGCGCTTTCTTATGTGTTAACATTAGACATCGCTTAGGAATGATGGAAAATTTTTGTCAATTAAGGTAACATTAGACAGCGCTTATTGCTGAACAAAACCGCTGCATTTTGATTTTTTTTTAAAATTCATAAAAAAAAGGATAAATTAGATGTTTCATTCCTGAAATTATTTATTTGATTTTATTTTAGTTCCTTAAATTATTTATTGTTATATTTTGGTCCCTTCATTTATTTATTGGTTTTACTTTTGTCTCTTAATTATTATTACCGGCGGTTCCAAACCGCTGCTGATAAGATACATCTTAAGAAAAGGTTGTGTGCAAGTTCGAGAAAAATCTGAGATAGAGTTCAAGATATACGTCACTCTTGTTGAATTAGACTCTTAATTGTAATGTTAAGGTTCAAGTCATAGACACATTTGCTTAATGCACAATCTTTTAAGAACGTTTTAACGTTATTTTTTAAACATTTTAAATTCAAGTGGAGGGTTGTTGGAACAAGTTCATAAATTGAAGTAAACTTGATGAGAAATAAGAAATTAACACATGAATGAACTAGTGTGTGGTTGTGAATTTGAAAAAAGTTTTTTTTTTGACAACATTGAAAAAAGTTTTTAAATTCCACATTAATCACTTAAAGTGATATGTTAATTATTTGTCTGACCAAAAATTAAAGAATAATAATTTATGTTTCCTTTCATAATAAAAAATTATTTATTGTCCCATGAGCTTAGCACAATTGGTTGGACATTTCTGGAGTTCGAACCCCTGTCATCCCACTTCTCCAATTTAAAAATGGAATTTCTAGCCACTATGCTATTGAACAAAAAAAAAAGAATCATTTATTTTTGAATTAATATATGGGTCATGCTAAACAGAATTTTCTAAGACAGAGATATTGAATGCACAAATTCTAAGACAGAATTTTCTTTTTAAGGAGCTTAACTAGTGCCTCAAGGGCACTGTTTAGCATTTTCCTTAATATATTAATGATTCATTAATATTTGGGCATTCTTGTCACGTATTTTTTTTGTGTGAGACCATGTATACAAATGTGATGTACTACATATTCATTTAAATCAAAATATCTTTTAGTCAAAAAAAAAAATTTAAATCAAAATATCAGTTCCACAAATCACATATAGGATTTTATTGTTTGGATCAAAAAGTACAACCGAGTAGCTCCCATATTTCTCCTATATCGGTTCAACTTTTATACTATAAATAAATACAGAAGTGTTTTGGATTGGCCAAAAGCCCGATATCCAAATACCTTTTCAGGCCCAATACAGGTGGACATCTGTCACGCACTTCGAGGGCATTCCACCATAAATGTTACTGTACACCTGCCCTATACGGACATAACGCGCAGCCCAATCTCAACCGTTGGATAAACCGGCACAACTTTCAATGGTCCTGATTCCTACACGGAATCCGCCTTTATCCACATGGATAGCTGTCTATAAATATGTGGTTTTCACACCATGGTACAATTCATAACCCTAATTCTCTCATCTTGATCACTTACTGACTTCAGCATCGGAGTCCCTTTATTTGCAGGAATCCCCCCTCTCTAAGTAAGTTGTTTTTATTTTGCAGAACAAAAAATGCTGATCCTCCATCAAATTTTTCTCCCTCCGTATCTTTTGGATCGTTTCTTTTTTGTTCACTGCAAACTGAAAACAACTTACTTCTTTTCTCTTCTTTGTTTCAGAAAGTTGGGTGACCTTATTGCCAGTGGATTTTTTTTTTTTGCTCCTCCCTAATAAGGCTTCTATACTCTTCTTTGTTTCAGAAAGTTGTGTGGCCTTAGAGCCAGTGGATTTTTTTTTTGCTCCTCCCTAATAAGGAATAAGGGAGATATGAAAGAAAAAGAGAGGTCTTGAAAATAATAAAATACTATAACTAAGCGGCTAAATAAACTCTAACTATATTTGTAATACCCTCATCAAAGTGGAAACTTAAAATATTTTTTCAAAGGCGGAAAAAGTTTAAGGAATATTTTCTTGCACACTTAAATTTTTACATAAAATGTCCAAATTGTTAAAAATAATAAAATTGACGTTTTACTTTAAAATTTATAAATAACTAAGAGTTTCAAATGAAAAACTTAAAAAAAAAAAATCCTAGACCTAAACTCTAATTATGATCCAATTTCAAGAATTCTTTAAATAACAAACATAAACCTGAAAAAAAATGAAATCAACATCGACTAGAACGGCTTTATTTAAGAGAGGGGTTTTATCCTTTAGTGATTACAGCCGGTGTGTGTTTTGCTTAAGGGAGGAGGAGGAGGACTTAAGTCATGTTTTCTTTAATTGTGAGTTTTCTACTAAAATTTGGAGGTACATTTAAAGTTGGATGGATATTAATTCTATTCGGTTCAACGCGGTATGGCAACATTTCTCTTTTTTTGGTAAGTCAGTTACAGGACATCGTAAGGTCAAGGTTCGACATATTATTTGGTTAACCATGACGTGAATCCTATGGCGATTGCGGAATGCCATGTTTTTTAGCGGGGCAGTGGCAAGTGTGAACTCTTTGATAGATCAAATTATGTATATCTCTTAGTTTTGATTTATTGGTCGGGCAGAAATTCATGTAAATGTTTCTTTTTTAGAGTGGCGCGACCACCCTCTAGCTTGTCTTTGTAGTGTTTAAATGTTTCGCTCATTGAATTGTATGAGTTGAGTACCCCTTGTATTCGTTATAATTCATTTTTTCTGCTTATCAAAAAACAAAACATCGAGTGAGGTGGAATATAAATATCTTAGTGAGTTCCGATCAAATTTGGGATAAAATATGTACAAGTTGGCAAATTGTTAAACTCCTAGTGTTCCATTAATGTGATGGTTTTTTTCGTTTGAAACAATTATTGTGATGAATAAATAAACCTTTAAGGGGATTAATAATCTATGCAAGTTGCTTCAAAAAAATAATCTATCAAGTTACAAGTCGATAAACTTATAACAATGATTAGAAGGAGGACCACAATTTGATTCCGACAACTGCATTTGGGAGAGGTCTAAAACTATTTGATGCTAGAACTCGTTCCAAACTCTGAACTACTAGGACTATTTCCCCCGGAAATCAGATGGTGAAAACTATAAAAATAAATAGTATATGCAGAAAAATTAATCCCGCCAATCAATTCACACAAAGATAGAGTTTGCAAATTTGTCAATTTTCAGCACAAGTGTAGAATATTTTCTGCCCAATTATCTTTGAGCATAACATAAAGTTTGATTACAGATTGGTTAGTTGGACAATTAAACTATTTGAGCGCATAACCTAATGTTTGTTACGTTGTTTCAGATAAATTTTTTTGCACTATTTGAGTATTTTCTGACTTATATTATAGATTAAAGGTATTAGGAAACATGATATTCATGAGATAATTGAAATTTGATTTACAATAAAGAAGCTCTAGCATATACAGCACAATGTGAATAAGATATAGCTATAATGGGTAACAGCATAATCACACTAATGTTGGTGTAATAGTGTGAGTAATTGTACTTGTTTGTATCCCACCTTGTGGGGACAATTGAATTTATCTTCTATGCATGTGCTTTGGCCACTCTCAGCACAAAGAATTTCTTTTCTTTGATTGATCTATAGAAACAGAGGTTTTTGATTTTAATTTATGTCATATCATTCTTTATTTCTACATGGGATAGCACAAAACGCGCTTTTAGAGTCTCATTGGTCCAATTGAATTCCTATAAATACCCATCTTATGAAGTGAAACCTCAATTGTGGAATTTCAACATTTTCCAATATGACAACTTCGAAAGTTCTAAGTATTTTTTTCTTTATGTTGTTAGGTTTCGGCATATGCTCTGCCGCTAGAACACTCCTCACCTTTGGTGTAGATCATGGCATTGGTACAGGTTTCCATGGTGACATTGGTGTGAGTGGAGGTGGAGGTTATGGTGGTGGTGGTGGTGGAGGGCATGCTGGTGTCGATGGACATGGAAGAGGAGGTGGTGGTGGGGAAGGTGCAGGAGGTGGTGGTGGATATGGTGGTGATGCCGTTCTTGGTGGTGGAGGAGGCGGAAGTGGAGGTGGTGGTGGAGGTGGTATTGAAGGTGGGGGATATGGGGGAGGAGCTGGCAAAGGTGGTGGGGAAGGATATGGTGGAGGTGCAGCACATGGTGGTGGTTATGCTGGTGGCGGTGGAGGTGGTAGTGGTGGAGGCGGAGGTGGTGGTGCAGGTGGTGCTGGTGGTGGTTATGGAGGTGGGGAAGGAGGCGGAGCTGGAGGTGGATATGGTGGAGAACATGGAGGAGGATATGGTGGTGGAGGTGGAAGTGGAGGTGGTGGAGGAGGCGGTGCTGGTGGGGCACATGGAGGCGGATATGGTGGTGGTGAAGGAGCGGGTGGTGGATATGGAGGTGGAGCAAGTGGTGGTGGCGGTGGTATAGGTGGTGGCTCTGGTGGGGGTGGAGGTGGTGGAGGTGCACACGGTGGAGGTTATGGAGGTGGTGCTGGAGGTGGCGAAGGTGGTGGCGGTCACGGTGGATATTATCCTTGAACTTATGATGAATTTCAATGTTATGAAAGAATTCCTAGCTTCTCCTAACTATATATAGTACCAAGAATAATATATGGTTATTATGAGGATGCTTATAAACTACTACTACAATTTATCTTTCCATGTACGTGAAATGTTAAATGAATGCAAATTCATGCTTTGGTCTAAGGATATATATGATATATCATTAGCTGGCTAGTATATAATTTCAATTAGTTATATTCAATAATCAATATATATCTCATACGGGATGAAAATCATAAATCCAATAAGAATTCATATAAAAATTTAACACAACAAAGAGCTGAAACTCTAGAAATGAGATTGACATTTTGAATTAGAAATAGAAGGCTTAAACATCATTTTAGTCCTTGTATGTATGCAAAATTTTGGTTTTAGTCCCTTTATCAAATTTTGTTATAAATAAGTCCCTGAATCAACCAATTTTTTTGATTTTAGTCCCTAAAGCGAAAATCCGTAGAAAAAATTGTAGGAAATCTGCAAGAAACTTGCGAATTTTCTGGATTAAATACTTTTAAGTGAAATAATTTTGTTGTATCAAATTCATAATGATTTTTAAAATGCTGAATAAACAACATGTTAATACATTTTTAGAAAATTACAGTAATTTGGGTTTTTTTCCCACTTGCTCCAAAGAGTATCTTTAAGAATTTAGGTCTTTTAGATCGGTTAGGTTACATCTGAAATGGGTGAATAGGCAACTTAAGGTTAGAGCAACTTAGGGGAAATTTCACATACATCACAATTTGATCGAAAAAAAAAAGATTCATGATGATAGAGTGATTGAATTCATTGTTAAATTTTGTTATAGTGTGCTAATTAAACAACTTTCCATGTTATTTTGAATTGAAAGCTCAACAAAAAAATAATTGAATGGTTGGATGTGGAAGACCAATCTGAAAAGGAATTGCTATTATATTGCACTTTCTCCAATTTGAAAAGTTGTTATCAACATCCAATAGTGGTATTATGATTATTTTTTTCACTAAGAATGGAATTCATTCAATTAAAATTGTAAAATTCATCACATCATATAAATTTAAAATTATTAAATATTAAAAATGATGAATTTATAAACTCGTAACATTCAAGTTTATAATATATATCGACAAAATGCCTATAAATATGACGAAAATAAAGTGTTTGAAATACCCATTCCATATCTGCAACGACAACGCCAAAATAATTTATTTAATCTGCACTAGATTGAATCATCGCACAAGACGGAAAAGTAAAACAGCGGTGCACTAAGATGACGAACAACACAACTTCACACTATAAGACGACGAAATCACAAAAAAAAATGTAATATATGTTTTCTTTAAAAAAAATGGGAATGAGAATTTTTTTTGCAATAGTCCTTAACAAGATTTGAACTAAACACTTTAAAGTTATAATGTTAAACTTTTACCACAGACCTAACAAATTTAGTGTATAAACATGTCAAAGTTACTTATTTTGATAAAAAGAAAAACAATTTAAAGTAGTAATTTCAAATTAAAAATAGACCCTAAACTATTTTTCTTTAATTGATGAAGAATGAAAATGAGAAAATTAAGTCAGGGGAAGAGGGAGACGGCTATGAAGTACTATGTTTTTTTTCCTTTATAACTTTCAGTTAGAGTGACAGTATGATTTAATCTAGGCAAATTCTATATTACACTAACTGAAAATTAGTGTACCAATGCAATAATAAGAAATTTAACGTACAGGAAATTAAAGTAAAAAATATTTTTATGGCTTTTTATAAAATAAAAGAGTTGGATAAGTGGTGTGTATCACTTGTTAATACTCTATAATGAATACAAATTTTATTAGATTCATCGTTAAATTAAAAGTTTATATTATGTATGAAGATATCATCCACATATATTTTTAAAGAAATTAAAAGTCATTTAATATAAATAATTTATATGATATAAATTTGAATTCAACGGTAAATTTTATAAAATTCATATTCATTATAGGTTTATTGACAAATGGTGCATCGTACACCACTTGACCAACTCTCTTTCTTGTTAGCGCCTTCACCTGTTTTTAAACTAACAATGGCTCTCCTTACCGACATACACCCACTCTACAAGGGGAGAATTTAACGCAGTAACTGCGTTGACACAGTTATTAGCGGTCTGATCTAAAATTGATGGTTAAAATTGTGTATAATTAATTTTATTACATATGTATAATATAAATTGTCTGATCTATGTTGAACGGCCTAGATATTTTACTGCATGAACTTGCATGCTTTGCAGTGTATTCAATCCGGATCCTTCCCTTATTCCCTTAACAAAACACACTGTTAAGTGTTAAGCATTACTATTAGAATACATAACGGCAACAATTTCACCATGACACATAGAAATACTATTTGTAGCTACCAGATACAATGGCGAATTAATGTTTTCTAAGCGTGTGGACTTCATTATTATTCTAAAATCTATCAATACACGAAAACAAGAGATTTATCATTTAAAGGAAATAAATTAGGTTTACATTAATAACAAGTTCTATCTCAGCCCAATATGAATCAAAATCTCTTATGGACAGCAAATTCATAATATTAAGTTTTTTTCTATTTTACTATCAGTCTTTATCATTCTATCTTGTATTAATTACTACATGTCCACATCTACTATATATGGTACATCACAACAACACAATTTACGCATTTGCACTACTTCATGGCCTTGCTCAATTCTATAAATACCCAACTCGTGAATCCTTAAACCTCAATTGGTAGGATTTGAACAATTTTTCATATGGCAACTTTAAAAGTTCTCTTTGTGCTGTTTGGTTTAATCATATGTTCTGCTGCGAGAAAACTCTACGACAATCGTGAGATTGACGAAAACACAATATATGGGGGTGTAGGTGGTAAAGGTGGACCAAGTAAAGGCAGTCTCTTAGTTCCCGGTGGTGGAGGAGGCATAGGAGGTGGTGGCAATGTTCCCGGTGAAACGGGTGGCGTTGGAAATACTCCTAGTGAACCCCATCAAGGAGGTGTTGGATATCCTGGTCAACCCCGTGAAGGAGGCAGTGGAAATATTCCTGGTGGACCAGGCGTAGGATATCCTGGTGGATCAGGTGAAGGAGGCGTTGGAAATATTCCTGGTGGACCGGGTGAAGGATGTGTTGGGTATCCTGGTCAACCTGGTGAAGGAGGTGGTGGAAATATTCCCGGAGGACCAGGTGAAGGAGGCATTGGATATCCTAGTGAACCGGGTGGAGGATGTGTTGGATATCCTGGTGAAGGAGGAGGATATGGTCCAGGTGAAGGCAGTCGTGGAGGTGGGAGTGCTTCAGGTGGGTACGGTGGAGAGCCTATTGGACCAGGCGAAGGAGTAGGTGGAGGTGGTGGCATCGGTGGAGGTGGCGGTGGAGCTGGATATGGTGGTGGCAGTGGTGGAGATGGGGGAGGTGGAGGCGGCTATGCTAGCAAAAGTGGCGTTGGTCATCATCACTAAAAGCTTACAATGATATCTTCATAATCTTCATAAGAATACATATATGTAATTCTCCTTCTAACCATAGTGTGTGTCTCTATATACAACAAAAAGAATAAAATATGTTGAACTTTTATAATAAGAATCTTTGCATAAAAGGTTGAATGTTTAGTGAATGAAAGTTGATGCACATGTAGACTATTGAAAAACTATATTTTTATATTTAGTACATGTCTACCGGATATGATTATATTTCCTTCCATTTTTTAATTAACACAATTATATGTGAAAGAAATAAAATAAAGAAGGTGCAAGCTTATTAATCAATATTGAAGTTTAGAAATTATTGCATTTTAAAATTATTTGGATTGAAAAAACTTGCTTCATAAGAATGTTAATTTACATTTATTTCATAAAAATGTTTATATTTTATTCTGAGTAGTTTGTAAAGGCCGATTATTTATTCTTTTCGGATTTTTTATTCATATTTTTCGAGTTAAATTAGAATAATTGCTATTTAATGTTGATAAGATGAGAAAAAATAACATCAATTTTAGCCAACAAAATATGGTAGGTGTACAACCGAAATGGATGAATATAGCAACTTAAGGTTATAGAACTTAATGTACGGGAAATTTTACATCACAATTTGCACTTTCTGCAATTGAATGGTCGGATGTGGAAGATCAATCTGAAATTGAATGGTTATTGAACTTTCTGAAATTTCAAATTTTGTTTTCAACTTCCAAGAGTACGTGGTAGCTAGTATGATTTATCTATCACTAGATTTAGACCCGCGCGATGCGCGGGTTGTGTCAAATTGTTTTTTAAAAATAGAACTATACATAAATTTTTTGACGGAGCAGTATACATGAGGTACTATAAAATAAAATATATGAATAACATGATATTGATCATGTAGAAAGTATCTCAAAATTTAATCACCCAATTTTTTTACACAATTCGAAGAAATATATAAAATGATATTTTATAATAAATTATTAAACCTATTTTTTATTTTTTTTAAAAAAACTCTTTGTTAAAACAATTTTCAGAAAAAAATAATATACTATAAAAATCATAGTACACTCTTATCTCGTTAAATGAATCTATTAAATAGAGGTAGATAAATATTGCATTTAACATAGATAATGTGTCATTCAAATGCATATAAAAAAAATATAATTCAACAATATTATCCCTTTTTATAGGACTTCTTGCAAATTTAATCAACAAAAATACTTCTTTTAAATTTTCAAGAGCATTAACTACATTATTTATACTAACATACTCCTACAGCTTGGCTCGAGGGATATTAATCTCTGCAGTTGCGCACAGAGAATATTCAGTTCAAACCAAAAATTGTAAAAAATAATATCAATTAAAAACTTGATTAACATCATAATAATCTTTCTTAATCTCTATGACCTTTATAAAGGTGTCTTATATTTAGAGACGAAGATAGTAATATAAAAATTAAAAATTTGTTTTATTAAAAAAAAAATTAGTTTAATTTATATTTCTTAAAAAAAAAACTATTTAATTTTGATCTTAATATATTTTAGTTTTTAGGAAAAAATTAATGGAGTATAAATCAATATTATCAAAATTTTATTCTAACTTGAGTCAATGAAATTTCTCGGTTAAAACAAAAGTAAACAAATATATATAACACTTTTACAAAAAAGTAAACAAAAATATTTATTTAACTTGTTTAGTGAAATACAAAATAACAAATTTATTTTACTATAATAAACATGTTTTTTTGTGTGCAAAACATGAGCAAATATATTTTGAGCATAGTTAAAACTGTAGTTTTAACCAATATTTTATTTCATAATTTCTCTGCATTAACAGCTGTTATAATCAGTGCAATTTTTACCCTTTTATAACCTTTATATATATGAAGCATAGCTAAAATTTTCAATTCAAACAACTTAATTATTTAAAAGACATATATTGATAAAGATTTAAAATATAATTTAAATAAATCGAGAAACCAATTAAAATAAATTCTACGATAATACATATGATAATTATTTAAAAAGATTTGTATTAATAATTTATTAATACAAATAGGTCGTCTATAAACATTTGAGATATATTTCAAATATAAGTAAAAAATTGTAAAAATTAGAGACGAACGACAAATAATGTAGGTTTCGTCAAAAAAAAAAAACAAATAATGTAGGTCAGTAAATAAATGAGATCCTTAACAAACTAACAATAAAATCAAATTTGAAAGCTCAAAGTTGTCGCCTCACTTGCAGCCTCTAAGCATGAGAATATGATCATCGGAGCTACAAAGTAAAATTAGTGTCAACAATAAAATATTTAAAATTACAATCAGAAGTAAAATTCACTTGACACGTAAAAAATATTTCACAAATTTAACAAAAACTATTAGGATACATCTATTAGGATTCTCTTGAAATGAGATCCTATAAACACTATCAACAACAAAATTATAAATTTTTAAGTTTAATGCATTTTTATTTATAATATTAAACAACGCAAAAATGTAAAGCTCAAGGTACATCTACTTTACTTGCAATATCTTTAGACCATTAACCAATTACTATTTTCTTTTGAAAGGAACCATTACTAATTTAATATTAATTAAACACATAAATTAATTTCAAAATATGCAAAGAAATAATATTGTCACGTCCAACCTACCTCATTATTGTGTTTGAATAAAATAAATTACAATATTGCCGAGAACAAAAGCAATGGGACAATAGGAAGACTTTATCATTTATGCATTTGTGCTCACTTTCCATCTTTAAATTAGGCCAATCTTATTGCTCCAAGCAAGAGAATATGATCATTGAGTTAAAACGGTATCCAAAATACTTAAAACAGTATTACTTAAGCTATAATATGCTCTCTAATTTCCATGACACATCGAGAATTATGTGAACCTACATTTAGATTTAGTCCAAGATGCCAACACAAAAAACACCATCCCCAATTTGGAAAAACATAAATCAATGCAAAATTAGTAATTCATATAATGAATATAAGTGTCAGCTATCCTAGCCATTCAAAATTTTCTGATGAATATCTGATACTAATAGCATTATTTCAAGAGAACTTGTAGAACACAAAAATGAGACACTAACAAAGATCACAATCTTGATGAGTTCAGTTATATATTTTTCAACAAAGAAATAAAATAAAGAAACAAACAAACAAATGCTCAAATTGAAGTAGAAGATAAAGGAAATGATTTACAATTTACCTACATTTTTTTTTTCATTTTCGAAGATCCAACTCTATCATATATACATGGTGTATTTTCTGATTGAAGGGACAAAAGCAAGCTCACACAACGAAACTATTTTTAGGTTAAATTCTACTATCAATAATAAAAAAACTACCACAATCTATACAACTACCATTAAAATCAAGATCATTCAACAACCAAATTCTCATAATCTAGCGATGACTCAAACTTGATTTTTTTATAAATGATTAAATCATAAAAATGACATAAATCAAGATCATTTTGAAGGGCAAATGCCTTTCCTTTACATATTCCTATGTTAAATTAAAAGTACAAATCACAACATTATTAAAATGATGCCTACAAAAAACAAATATATGTTTTTATTTTTTGATATAAAAAACAAATATATGTTAAACAACTTGATATTTAATCTTCGGACTAAATTTTTTCGTTGTCATTTTGCTTGAACTATAGCTATCGAAAAATATAATAAAAATTTATTAAAAAGAGAATTAATATTGTATTACCTACTATAAAATGCTAATTGCACCACATAAAATGCTAATTGCACCACATGGGTAAAAGAATATACCAAACTGAATGCAAATTTATATTTATGCATCAAATATGAATTGATAGGTATTAGATTAAAAGTATAAATCATGCAATGAAATAGTTTTACCTACTATTCTGTATAAATCAATACAGAATGTGATCTAAAAAATTTGGAAAAAACATACAACTACTATTTTCTTGCGATACACACTTATGAAAAATTTCACACTTATTACTACGATGGAATTGAAAGGGCAAGTAAGAAAATGTTGAAAGGTTACAATTTATTAAAGGGGTGCTTCAAATTCTCCACTCATTACAATTTATTAAAGGGAGTGTACACTCAATAAATTAGTAGACCATAAGGTGTATAAATTCATTTTCTAATTTAAAGGATTATTAAAAAAAAAAATAGAAAATAAGGAGTTTCTTGTAGAGATGCCACATCACTTCAATACTCTTTTAAGAACTAACAATAAAAGTTAAAAATTGAAAAACTTTGTTAAGTTGCCACATAATCAAACGTGAAAAAGAATTTTAAAGGTCAAGAAACTACACAATATTAATCTTTTCAACAAAATATGATTAATCTTTTAGGCAATTAGATGTTAAAATCAAAATCATTTTGTTATGCGCAAAAAAAAAATATTTATAAGTTAAATTCTACTATCAATAATAAAAAGTTATTACACTTCATACAATGGGCATTCAAGACCGCTAAATTCGAGACATTTCAACATGCCAAACTCTTATACCTATTGACCACTCAAATTTGACATTTTATAAATAATTAAATTATAAAAATGACATACCTCATGATCATTTTGATGGGATAAAACCTTCATTTACATATAGTTTGATCCACAATATTATTTCCCTACGTGAAATCAAAAGTAGAAATCATACATTAATATATTATATAGATATATATGCCATTTTAATTTCCATTCTAATTGTTGCAATTAAGAAAATTCAAATTAAAGTCCATTATTATTAAACAAATTATGATTGCATCTTCATACCAAAGTCACAATATTACTAAATTTTTTCTGTCGTCATACCTCTGGAACTAATAATATCGAAAAATATTAAACTGAATTGTTCCAATAAAAATTTTATCATAAAAACAAATAAAATAATACACAAAATATAGATAATACTAATTACACCATATTGTTTTTGATGTACCAAAAAAACCAATCACACCATATAAGTAAAAATGCTAAAATAAATTAAAATTTATGTATCAAATATCATTTGATTTGATAGGTGTTAGAATTAAAAGTATAAATTATACACAATAGTCTCACCTCAATTGCATTTGCTTTTGCATATAAATTAAACTAAGATAATGTAAACACATATACATGTTTGATTAGTGCACTTCATATAAAGATATATAATCACTGATCATGACACACGATAAATGATGATCACAAAAGTATGAGGAAGAAAAATTCTTGCAATACACTCAGGGGTTATATATATAAACATTATTATTGTTGTTGATATGAAAGCTAGCTAATGATTACTATCCTTTGTTTTCTTGACTTTATATATTCATTCCGTTAAGTTTATATCAATAGTCTTATTTATTCATTTTTTTTTTGACAAATGTCTTATTTATTCATTGTTTAATATATTAATAAATAAATTTTTATTTAATTTAATAGAATAAAGAGTGAAGAATTTTTTAGAATTTCAAAAGGTGAGAATTATAAAAGTTATAATTTAATTCTAAAATAAAGTAAAATATAATGAGTTTTTAGTAGGATGACACATCATCATGTTAGATTGAGAAGCTTTGTGAAAGGAGAATTTTTGTAGAGTTGCCACATAAGCAATTTCAAGCTTGCTTTACATGTATAATATATAGATAGATAGATTACATGGTGCATTTTGGATTATAAAGAATAATGTAATTGGAGAGATCGTTGATGTTGTTTTGAACTTCCAAGAGTGGTAGCCAGTATTCTCTCCGTATTAAAATATAAGTCGTTTTGATTATATTAAATATAATTCATAATAAAATTATGAGTTAATTTACAAAATTGTCTTTCATTATAATGGTATGAAAAAAAAATTGAAGAAGTAAAAAAAGTGAAAGTAATAAATAGTTAAGGGTATAATAAGAAAAATAGCACTAAATAATTCATTAGTATTGTAAAGTGATATATATTTTGGAACAAAAGTTTTTCTCAAAGTGACTTATATTTTGATATGGAGGTAATATGATTTAACTTTGGCTTAAATATATAAAAGGTCACTGTACTTTGGGATCACTTAAGTTTTTGTCCTTATACTTTAAAAAACTTTTAATTTGACCATGTACTTTTATTTTACTTTGAAAAAGATCCCTGAAACTATTATTTTGATAACATGTCGGTTTTTTAGTATCGTGGCACCGGTGACTCATCTATTTTGACATGGATGGACAAAATATCCCTTACAACTTATGGGAGTGATGGAAGATTACAAAATTACCCTTCTTACAAAATTTCTATGCAATGGAAAACAATTTTCCATTATCGTGTTTTCTATTTGAAAGTTTGTATTGCACTTTCTGCAATTGAATGGTTGGATGTGGAAGATCAATATGAATTGAACGGCTATTGCACTTTCTGCAATTTCAAATTTTGTTTCAAACTTCCAAGAATAATGTTTTTAACACATTAATATTTGTTTTTGAACTAACTTTAAACTCTTTCAAAAACTGACGCGTGTATTTCTCGTGTGCCCCCCACTCATCCCCTATTTCTCACGCGCCCCTCATATATACTCCTATTTCTCGCGCGCCCCCACCCACCCTCTATTTCTTGCGCACTCCCATTCACCCCCATTTATATGGAGGGTGCGCAAATAAAACATGTGGGAGGAGGCTTGCTAACTTCCTCCCCCATATATATATATATATATATATATATATATATATATACACCCACTTGAAAAATATTAAGGTGTAAATAGCAATGTGCCTCTTTTCTCTTTGGACAAATAAATCATTCATATTTATTATTTAAAAATATAACTTTAAGGGTAAGTTTTGTAATATAATTTTCATTAAAAATGTTCCTTAATTTGAACTCACTTTACTAATTTACACCAACTTTATTTGTAAATAAAAACTTTTATATTTCAAACACATAAAACAACATTTTTTTTAGGGTTAATAGGATAATACCCCTTGTAAAATATGCAATACCCCCTATAAAAATAATAATTGAGAATTCCACCCTGTAATGTTTGATTTTTTGCAATACCCCCCGGACTCTGTCAACCATAACAAAACCCCCGCTAAAATTATATTTTGCGGCGGTTTTTAATTGCGGCGGTTATATTATGGTTGACTGAGTCCAAGGGGGTATTGCAAAAAATCAAACATTAAGGGGGGTTCTCAAAAAAATAAATTTACATGAGGTATTGCAAAATTTGCATATTTTACAGGGGGTAATGGCCTATTAACCCTTTTTTTATTGAAAAACAACACAGACTTCTCCTCCTCCCACACTGCTCATATACGGAACCATAATCTTTTTACAGCCTTTTTGAACTCCATTCAAGATTATTGGTTTAGTTCTTTCAATTTTGTACTAGCGAACATCACCAAAATCTTGATCATGTATTTTTCAGCTCTTTCGAGTGCCAGTATTTTAAGCTTTGAAGAATCATCAAGGGCAAGAAAAAAAATCATTAATTTCTAATGACATTAAGGCTTACAACACTTCACTTGAAAGTGCCAAAATATACCCAATCAACATTTTGGAGATGTCTGCTGGCTCTAAACTGGAAGAACTAAACCAGTTATCTTGAATGGAGTTCAAAAAGGATGGAAAAATATTATAGTTATGTATATGAACAGTGTAGGAGGAGAAGAAGTCTATGTTGTTTTTGAACAACAAAACAACATTTTTTTTTTGAACAAAAGAGACTTGCTTAGAAGCAAGCCCTCAAAAATATTGATATATAAAAAAAGAGAATACAAGAAAAGAGGGGGAACAAAAAACCTAACCCTCAAAAGAAAGATGAACTAACAAAACCTAAAGTTAGGCATTCCCAAACGGTTTCTACCAAAATCATCTACCAACACTGAAGGAATATGATTCCACCAGGTAAAAGCAGGTAAAGACAAGCCTAGATTAGCTAGTTTATCAGCACAGTGATTTCCTTCTCTGTATATATGGGAGACAAAAAAATTCATATTGGATATCAACATTAAGCAGTTATCCCAACGGTTCTTTAGAGCCCAAGGCACAATTTTTGCAGAAGAGAAAGCAAGGACAACTAACATAGAATCAGATTCTAACCAAAGATGAGACCAGCCCTTATTAGCTGCAGTTTCAATAGCAAGCATGGCACCTATCAGCTCAGCTTTCAACGAAGTGCTTACACCGATATTGAGAGCATAAGCACCTAAGAAAGAGGAATCAGCATTTCTAAAAATACCCCCACAAGCAGATAACCCTGGATTACCCAAAGAGGCACCATCACAATTATATTTGATCCAATTCAAAATAGGAGGCTGCCATATAACTTCTTTGATTCTAGGAGCATTGCCATATTTCATTTTAACCTGAAATTTTTGAAGGAGCACAAATTCATTTTGTTTTATGTCTTTTGAAATATAAAGGTGTTTATTTTGAAATAAAATGGGTGCAAATTAAAGAACACTTTTAATGAAAATTATAAAACTAACCCTCAAGTTATAATTTTAATTAATAAATATGAATTATTTTTTTGTCCAAAGTGAAAAGGTGCGCATTGTTAATTTACACCTTAATATTTTTAGGTGGGTGTAAATTAGCAATCTCCTATATATATATAGGGGGTTGTTAACATCCTCCCACCTAAAATCATGTGGGAGGAAGTTAGCAACTCTCCTTCCACTAAAAAACATGGAAAAAAAAAAGGGTAAAGGTGGGGGGTGCGCGTGCAGCAATGGGAGTTGGGGGCGCGCGTGAGTAATTGGGGGGTGTGGGGGGAGTAATTCATGTGGGAGGAGGTTTGCTAACTTCCTCCCACATGAGAGGAAGTTAGCAAACCCCATATATATATATATATATATATATATATATATATATATATATATAGGAGGGATCCGTTAACTCAATGAGTAAGATTTTATACTTACTCCAATTATTAGCGTTTAATCTTATTATTCAATGGTTGTGATTATATATAATAATTCTTATAGTGGACACTACTTCTACGATTCCTGTTCACTCTAATTCTAAAGACATGCCGCCGCCATTACACCTTAGACGGAGCAGTAAAATCTCATCTCCTTCATTCACTTTTTTGTTTCATTCACAATATTTCATAGGCATTTGTTTGGATTTTATTTGGTACCTTTCTTCTTTCTTTCAAGTCCGTCGTACACGAATTTCTTAAATATCAATAATATTAATTAAAGTTGTATCTTTTTATTCCTACGAAATAGCATTAAGACATTGGAGATAGGGGGAAACGGCAGAAAAAAGAATTAATTTTTATGGTAACTAAGATTTATGATGAAAGAACACATTTTGCATGTTTCTCACATGAAAGAAATTGCACAGCTCCACAACCAGAATTTGGAAGGCATGAACAGATTAATACAAAATCTTACAAAAAATAAATCATTTTATTCACCGATTGAATTCATAAGATGGAAATTGCGAAAAATGGATTTGAGAAAACTTTGAAAGAGATAATTTGGACAAGAGAGAGAGATGATGATGTTCTGATTAGGTTAGATTTGTAAAAATAGCGTCCACCGTAAGAATTATTATATAAAATTACAACCATTAAATAATATTAAGATCAACGGCTAGCGAGGGGGGGGGGGGGGGGGGGGGGTTTAAGCCATTTTGTGGGAGTTTTAAAAACTGCAGCTTAAACGGTTCCCACAAATTATCTGCGGGAGTTTTTGAAAACCGCTGGTATCCTGAAGATTAAACTGCGGCGGTTGTATTTTGGAGGTTTAAAACTCCCGCAAAAGCATAAATATATGTAAAAAAAATTAAAATCAAAATACTGAAACTTTCAACTAAAATATAGCAATTAAAGTTAAAAATTATAACGGTAACATTAAATCTTACACTAAGTAAACAACATATTTGTTCACTGAAAACTTTAAAAGCTTTAAAAATTCTAAAAACTCTTCAATACCCCATTCAAAAGTGAACTAGTAACTATAACAATATCAAGAGAGCCTTAAAAGTATAAACCAAATTTAACAAACCTACACTCCATGAATTAATCTTAGGCCTTCATTTATACACACCATAAATTCCTCTTAAGCCTTCCTCAAGATAGTCCATCACTAAGATTTTTTTTGTTCCTTCCTTTCTTTAGGTTTTCCTAACTCCTAATTATAGAAGCAATGCTTGTGATCCTGGTGGTCATAGAAAGTATAAAACAAATCAAATAAGTTACAAAATTACAAGTTTGAGAGGAAGGCAAAACATGTTATAACTCAAATATGTTGGTGTTCTAACTCAAATGATTATCAGTCTATGAATTGCAACATGTTAGGAAAAACTTGGATAAATCATATCTAGGGTTTAATTCACCTAAAATTGAATAAATCTATAGTCAACAAAAAATTGGATAAATCTATAGTCACCAAAACCACATAACACAACTGAAATCATAAATATGAAATAGAAACAAGTCAAATAGCATAATAATATAACTTATACAAGATAAGTCACTAGAGACAGTTTACAAGATAAAACATTAACATTGTAATCCAATAGTCATTGCCTAGTGCATATAAGAATGAAACACTAAGTCACTTTTAAACACAAACATGACAAAAATAAGAAAAACTTATTCAAGTTCAAACCAAAACTAAAATGTCCACTTTACAAGTTACAACAACCTCTAGAAACTGAGCAATGTAAAATGGCCTAATAACATTTCATTAAAACATGCTTCATAATAGTATAATAAGTGTATAACAGTAGCAGATGTTAGACTACTTGGCTAGACTACTTAGAAGGGGGTTGAATAAGTGGCCCTTTTAAACAATATTGTTTTAAAAATTTGTTTAAGGTATGCGTGGAAGTCTCACCGGATCGGTAGTCTCTTTGCACCCACTTGATCACTGGAAATGTAGTATAGCCTTGAACTTACGATGATAACAAATAAGACACGATCGTGTACAAGTTATCCAACTTAAACAGTCTAAACACAAATCAATCAAGTTACACATGTTCAATTCCAAATCAATTACAATCAAGATATATGTCAATTGAATTTCTATGAACACTTACGAACACAAAAATTCAATTGAATCAGAAAATTAAAACGATTGCGTAAAGTAAAAGATTAAGGAAGAAAGACACAAACGATTGATTAGGGAGTTCCCAACGGCTTTGACGTCGTCCTCGCTTCGGGCCGGGTACGTCTCCCCCGAAATAACCAAACGGGTTATTTGAGCGTTTATTGATTAAAAACGATTTGATACTAGTGCACAATTTACAAAGACTCCAATAACTCTATATCGAATCTAATGTAAACTATGTGAAATAACCTCAACAAGTAATGAAGTTTCTCACTCTGATTCCAACGATCCTATCCGTACGCAAAACCTCGCACCGATCGTCCAGCTGAGTACCTCGCTTCTTCGTTATTGAACCTTCAAGATATCGCACAATCTTGAATCACCGAGAAAACCCAAAACCTTCTTCACAAATCAACTCGATCACGAACTCTGATTCACCGCAAGCCGTACCAAACATTATCGATCAAATGTACAATCTTTATCTGAATGATCCCATACTCACTCTTCAATGAGTTGCAATTTGCTGGAAGATGATGATCTTGTGAAGAATGACCCTTTGATCCAAATTATTCACCAAATTTGATATCCAAAGAGTTTTTCAAAGCTATTTCACTTTATCACATGTTCTCTCTCTCTTACATCAACAAAGCACATTGCTATTTATAGAGAAAATAGAATTGAGCAAATTCAGACATGTATCGATACAAATGATGGTTTGTATCGATACAAACACGAGGATGTATCGATACATATATCAGTTTCTTGAAAAACTGACTGATATGTATCGAAGCATGCAAGCATTATTCGATACATCATGTGTTCTCTAGTTTTCAAAGAAAGTTAGGTGTGTATCGATACATGCAAGCATGATTCGATACACAAGTGACTCTCTGCCCCTGAGAGACCATTATTGTATTGATACAAAAGATATATGTATCGATACAAATTGCACAAAATCAGTCTGAAGTAGTTTCAGGACATTTGTATCGATACAAAACACCTAAAAATCAATTTTTCGAAGTTTAAAAATAGTTTTTCGCTGTCAAGTGATTTGTAATGTTGCCAAAATATGTTCTACTCTATTTTCATGTGTTTTGACAATTATTAAAACATAAGGGTGAACTGGTGCACTTACATTCTCCCCCTTTTTGATAATTGTCAAAACTTTGCATAAGCTAACTAAGCCTAAACCTAATATGCAATATAATAGCAATATGTATACAAACGCAATAACACCAAGGCTAACCATAAGCACGCTCCCCCTGAGTCAGTGGCGTAGTTTGGATTTTTATAGAGCCTGGGCAAAATTTTAATCGCAAATTCATAGTACCAGAAGAAGTCGTACATGTATAGTCATAAATCAAAATAAAAGAGCATATATATATATATATATATATATATATATATATATATATATATATATATATATATCCATAAATTAAAATAAAAGAGGTTCGTCACTTTATCAACAAAAAGTAATTAAAATTAAACAGATAAAACATAACATTTTTGTTTTTGAAAAGGCTAATATATTATTAAGCAAGATCCCATACAAGATGTACAAGAAATGCACTAGAAATAACAAATACAAGGCAACCAACACTGTAACAAAACACAAACACCAAAACTCATCCTAAATACAAACCAAAGGCCAACCCCAAAACAGAAACAAACCAAGGCACAAGCAAACACAAAACGCACAATCACCCTCACTTAAATTAAACTCACTGGCTACATTAGGAAGCGGATCTTCTACTTCGGCTTCCGATTGCACAACTTCACTGTATTTTCAATACTTGTTCTATTAACTGAAAACCTTCTTATCTCTGAAATTTAATAATTTAAAATTATTATTCAATTCAAAAACAACAAATTGTAATAGCAAATTATTCAATTCAAAAACACCTTAATTATACTATGATTCTATCAAACAGCAAATTAAAAACAATCAAAATTCAACAAATTAAAAACAAATTAGCAGCAAATTGAACAAACAGCAAATTAAAAACAATAAAAAACACAATGATTCTATCAATAAAGAGGGTTCAAACCAACCAACTATCAAAATTCAAAAACACTACCAACTACCAAGGAGATCGCGAGTGAGGTGAGATGGCGAGAGAGGTAACCTATACGGCGGCCGACGGCGAGTGAGGTGAGAGAGAAGCAGACTGCGTTGAGTGCTGCCGTGTTGGAAAGAAGCAGTATTTTTCGTAGGCGAGCAATAGAGAGAAGCAGAATCGTATTTTGCCCTTTCCTTTTTGTTTTTTTAGCCCAAATTTTTTTATTTTTATTGAACAAAAAGAATTTAATTGGGCCAAGCCCGGGCAAGTGCCCAGGCATGCCTGGCCCAAAAAACACTCCTGCCCTGAGTTGATGCCATAACGTGTTTGATATGTTGATAAGATTCAAAACTTCTTTAGCTATTCATCCAAATCTCTCCCCCTTTGACAATTTCAAAAAGAAGAAGAGAACTCATTAGAAGTATCAAGTTCAAAACGTTTTAACCATAGTCATATCGTGCACTTACATTTGTCGAAATGCACTATATGATGAAATTTCCTAATCAAAATAAATACATACAAAGATATGCCAAAATATATCAATGACGAATACCAAATATCATGACAAATATGGAATGTATAACAACAAACCAAAACCAACGCATGAATATTGTAAAACATCGACATTTTAACAAAATATCATATCGAAATATGAGACGATATAATTAAGAACTATCATGCATAAACCATTCTTACATGAAACAAGATATCCATAAAGTCATACAACCAAAATAAGTATTAAAGTCATAGCGTTACAACAAACAAAGAGACGTTTGAAAAAAAATTATGACCCTATACAAATATGTATGTATGAAACATATTTATTCACCAAGGTACAAATATTATGAATGTGACCAAAACTATCAAAGTAAAAATTCACATTATTCAATCAAGTTACCAAGACAAAGCATTTACATTTTATGCACAACAATATGTTATACTTATAAACAAACATATACAAACAAGGATATGAGCTTAATATGTCATTTGTCATGATTTTTGTCAAATCCCCATTTTTACATATGAGTCTCAACAACTTATCAATATCATTGAGCGAACACTACGCCAGATATAGACCTATAATAGCGCTTTTTTTGGCTTTTGATAGCGCTTTAAAGCGCTATTACTGGTGTAGCAATTATAGGTTGGATGCTTATAATAGCGTTTTATAAGCGCTATCTTTTGTATGTATATAATAGCGTTTTCATTCAAAGCGCTATTGTATGCCGTTAAATATCACTTGAAGCGTTTTTGCTTCTGGAACTTCAATAGCGCTTTATTAGAAAAGCGCTATCATACGTCGCCATTTGATAGCGCCCGCGTTTTAAACGCTATTAAAGGCATCTAATTTTATAGCTTTTAATAGCGTCTGCATTGAAAAGCGCTATTGTATGTATATGTAAATTTTTTTTTTAATCTGATTTTCATATTATTTATATAATTATATATAATATTGTCAATTTTATCATAATACGCATCGTTGTCATAAACAAAAATCATAGATATAACTGACAATAATTCAATATTGTACCAAAATAAAACTAACATTAATTCTTAATATAATATTGTATACTTAATTATACTGTGTTGGCCTTAAACAAAATAACAAACCACCGAAATCTATAACATCAATAATAAATTACAAAGGAAAAAAGAAAAAGGAATCACGGCCACAAAAGCATCGCTCCAATTCCAAGTATGACAGCTCCAATTCCAAGTATGACAGTTCCAATTCCAAGTATGACAGATGCAAGCTAAGCTAATTTGACGCACACACGAACATAATGCAAAAAGCTCAAGGAGAATAGTGAACCTTCGATTAGTACTCAAAAAGCATAAAACCAACAAAAAAAACTGCACCTGAAAAACCAGAAACAACAAAAACTCGTGTAAGCACCCATTTCAATTAACTATAATAACATCTGCCTTTGCTTATCAGATAATGAATTATTTCTTATTAGATGAACAATTAGCTATTCAAACAAATTTAATAAGATGTCTTGTTGAACTAAATTATATACATGACATTTACAGTGTCTTGTTGAACTTAAGGAATATTTACCTAATAATTTGGATTGTGATATATGTGATATAGTACTTAATGAAAATTTTCATGCAAAAATGTCAAGAAAATGTGATATATGTGATATAGTACTTAATGAAAATTTTCATGTAAAAATGTTAAGAAAATTTTCTTTAAAAAATTTCCTTGTGAACCAATTTGTCAGAAAATGTCAAGTAAAAATTTTCATGTGTGAGAGAATGTCATAACTCCAGTAATATCTACACGTTCAATGACATTACCTTGCAGCAGAAGCAAGTTTGAAACCGTAGTATTTAAGCTTTACTTTGCGGCAACCTTCAGTAACTACAACTGCCCACATAGTGACTATGGTGAAGAGACCCGATACTGCAAGCACACATGGCCACCAAACTAACAACACTCACTGCAGTATCAAGAAATACAAATCAATACAGCCACAAATAAGTTGTATAACATCCTTGTAAATTGTAACATTATTATTCTAAGGTAGCGTATGGTAGACAAGTCAGAACAAGACAGAACCAAAAACATATGGGTTATATTCTATATTTGGTGCATATTTAAAATAGAACAAAACATAACAAAAGGTCAAAAAGTGGTACATTTAAGTTCCATTGAAAAGAATGGAACCAAGGAGAATATAACTTAAACAGGCTTTTCCGTTATTTATTCATATTGTCTCATATGGCAAAAACTACTCAAATATAAATGCTCCTACAGACCAATCTCAAGATACCATACATGTTACTTCGATATGTTCAAATTTAAGCTAGAGACAACAAAGAGATTGGATCAAATTTCAAAAGCCATTTTTTTGCATCCAGTCATGTACCTGAAAGCTAAGCAAACATTTTGTGTAATGTCTCCGTATAACCCGTCAGTATTCCAACACATATGATGAGAGATGAACCTTGGCCTGAAGAAGGCAATATCAACACGATATCTAATAAAACACATTTCTCATGATGAATTTCAAACACGATTTCTAGTCTCTATCCTTCTGAAACTCAAAAGGCCAAATAAAAACAGAATGTTTTTCAAAACTGGACATGGTTAAAATATAATAATCCTAGATATAGTTAACACTTACACAAGTATGAAGCTTCCATGCCAATCTCTCACAAAAACTAGCTAAATGTAGTAAGTAGCTTATAAGAAGCTCAATGGCAAGTAGCTCCCATAATCATTTGATTATCTCAAAGAAGTCACACACGGTAAGAATATTACAATTTCAAGTAAAAAAGAATGTGAAATCTAGAAAAATATGATGGTACTGAAATTCCTTAAAAGGAATGTATCAGCTACTATAATCAGAAGGTATCTTATTGTAAAAGAGGCAATTATTAGCCAACACAAATTGTATATCAATTAAGTCTTCATACAGTTAGGCAATTCACAAGTGTTATGATTTATGATCAGGCACACGATATCTAATAAAACACATTTCTCATGATGAATTTCAAACACGATTTCTAGTCTCTATCCTTCTGAAACTCAAAAGGCCAAATAAAAACAGAATGTTTTTCAAAACTGGACATGGTTAAAATATAATAATCCTAGATATAGTTAACACTTACACAAGTATGAAGCTTCCATGCTAATCTCTCACAAAAACTAGCTAAATGTAGTAAGTAGCTTATAAGAAGCTCAATGGCAAGTAGCTCCCATAATCATTTGATTATCTCAAAGAAGTCACACACAGTAAGAATATTACAATTTCAAGTAAAAAAGAATGTGAAATCTAGAAAAATATGATGGTACTGAAATTCCTTAAAAGGAATGTATCAGCTACTATAATCAGAAGGTATCTTATTGTAAAAGAGGCAATTATTAGCCAACACAAATTGTATATCAATTAAGTCTTCATACAGTTAGGCAATTCACAAGTGTTATGATTTATGATCAGGCACACATGTCTCAACGAAGCAATACAATGAGCCTACCAAACACTCTTAGGCATACAAACAATAATGAGTTACCAAATTTCAACTATCAAATTAGAGTTACAATACAATGAGCTATGTAAAGGGGTTTCAACTATCAAATTAGAGTTACCAAACAATATGAAGATTGAATCTGAACCTGGATTTCAAAGAAGATTGAATTTGAAGCTTGATTGAATCTCAACGAAGATTGTAGAGTTACCAAATAATAATGAAGATTGAATCTGAATCTGAATTTCAAGGAAGATTAATTCTCAACGAAGTCAAATCTGAAGCTACAAATTTGTAACAATAAACCAATTAGTAAATAAATTTCAAAAACCTAATTACCAAATTTCGTTCAAATACCTAATTACAACAAGTTGAAGCTGAAGAAAAATCTCAACGAAGGAGTTTGAGGTTGAAACGAATCGGAACGAACAATTTTGAGGTTGAGATTGAACAATGGAGAATGAAGATGGAAAACATCTAATCTGCCATGAACTGCCACCATTAAACTACCTACAGAGATTCATCAACCCATTTTTTTTAAGTAATTTTGTTTCAGCAATTAAACTATAGAGGCATAATGGATTTCCAAATCAATAAGGATTTTACTCATTCAAAGTAATTATAAGGAAGTAAATAATTTACAACCCAATTATTGGAATCGATTAAAAATTAATCAAAAATAAAAAATGAAAAAAGTAGAAGCTTATGGCTTACAATTGTTTCACGAGTCTCGGGTTCAACATGGAATCGACGGCACGGCGTGAGCGGGAAACTGAATCTCGAGTCTTCTGCTATAGATTGAAGAGAGAAATCAATAAACCTTAAATAATTTAGGTTTTAGGGTTCAAGAATTTCTGAGAATGATGGGAAAAGAAGGTTTTCAGGGTTCAATCTATTAAGGGAGGAAGAAGAGGTTTAGGGTACCAGAACGTTCAAACAGGAGAAGAAGCCGTCGATGGACCGACGAATCCGCCGTTGTTATAGTGAAATCGTTTTCGTTAACCCGTTTGAAAAGAAATGTTAAATCGATTTAGTGGAGGAAGAATAGGTTTAGGGTTCAATTGATTTCGTGAGGAACAACTTGATGTCACGAAGAAGAAAGGGTTTTGGAAGGAACGGCAGTTACGGCGAGAGAGTTGGTGGGAGTAACGGCGGCGAGTTACGGCGAGAGATCAGGTGGGAGTAACGGTTGAGAGGAAAGTTCAGAGTTGAGAGTTTTGGGAGTTACAGATCAGGAACCGAGGAAGAAGAACTGAGGAGTTGAGGGTTTTGTATCGCGCGTTTTTCTTTAGAGCCAAAAATTATTATGCGCGTTTTTCTTTAATTACTTTGAGCTTATGATAGCGTTTAAAAGGAAGCGCTATTTTAACTACAACTGTATAATAGCGTTTTGAAAAAAGCGGTATCAACATATACACTTTCAATAGCGCCCGCAGTATAAGCGCTATTAACACCTTCTGTCTAATTTTCTTTTAGTTTGTTTATTGATCTAAAATAGCGCTTTTTCTGTAAGCGCTATTATACATTACACCATATAATAGCGCCCGCAAATAAAACGCTATCGTAGACATCTGTGTGTATATTTTAATAGCGTTTATTAGAAAAGCGCTATTAAATGGGCGCTATTATAACACAAAATTGTAGTAGTGGAAATTTTTAGAAATGGAGGATTAGACAAATATCATACCAAATTTCATATTAAATTTGGAATATATGTATATGAGCAAAGAACCACACATAAGAAAAACATAAATGCAAAGTAAGGAATAAGGAATAAAGTTGAGATAGGAATCTTCCCTTAAGTATCAAGCATTAGGAGGTGATCAAGCTCCACAACTTTCATGAGTATTGAGTTAAATTATTTCTCATCCCTTTAAACCTTTGTATGTCTTGATACTTTAAACACCTTCGGTATCTTTCGTCAATGGTTCAAGACGTTTTCCTAATACTTTAAACACTTGAAAAAGGTCCCCAATCTTCATTGGGTCCTATGTGGTTAGTGCAAAGTTTGTTGGAATTAGGAATCCATTGCATTATGCCTTTTGGTATCAAAACTTTTCTTGTTTGACACTTTGCAATAGTATGTCCCTTTGTACAACAATAATAACATATAACATTGGAATGATCCTTGTAACTCAAAATTTTACTTTTGGGATTCAATTTCTTTTTAACAAATTCGTCATTTTTAGAAGGCCTAATCTTAGGCTTGTTTAAACTCCTTGGCACATCCACAAAAGTAACTTTTGGTACAAGGGCTTCGTCTAATTAGGCTTGAAGGGTTTACACCTCTCCTTGCCAAATACAACAAGCATCACAATCATTCCTAGATGATTTATGAGCCTTATCTAATTTAGCTTGAAGGTTTTTCACTTCTCCTTGCCAAATACAACAAGAATCACAATCATGCAATATAATTGTATAAGGGCCAATATAATTGTATACGCTAATTCTTCGTTTAATTTAAAGTGATAAATAAGACAACACCAAAGACATAGAAGTAAAACTGACCTTTGTAGAGCAGAAAATGACATTGCTATAATCTAGACATAATAATACAAGAAAACAATTCAACTTAGAAATTTGATTAAAATGATAAGATTGGAAACAAGGAAACAATCAATACCTTTGTATCAATGAATATACAGACTTAACAATCGTTGTACTACATAATTATGAGGACTTTGTGCCCTTCTTCTCACATCATATCATAAGCGTGGAGCCTCTATTGCTCCAAGTCGACGACATCTTCACAATTTTTAACGGAACGAAACGATCTACATCTTCCATGTTTTCAATTTGCAACTCCTGAGGTTTGCAACTAATTAAAAATCAAATATACTTGTGGTAATTGAGTGGAATATAGAAATTAAAGAGGAAAACCCCTAAATATGTGGCAATGTAGAACCCTAATTAGGTTAATTTGGAAATTCAAATAATGCATAATTGGTGCAATTTAATCAGAAGCAAAAAAAGAAATTGAGTAAACTAATGCAATTCAAACGATAGAGTTCAAATTTGAGATGAACGAATCATATGAAATGAAATTGAAACGTGCTTTGCGAAATTAATCGAAAGAGAAGAAGAGGATTACCTATTCGAGTTATTTAACGATTGATTCATCTCCACCTTCGAAGATGGCTAGAGTTCCGATCTTTGCGCCACCGTCTCTGCGGCGGATGAAGCGGCGGCGGTTGTGAATTTTATTGTGAGGAAGGGTTCTGACAATGGATCACTAAGAAATTGGGATGAGGGAAAGTAAAAGAGGGAAAACGAGAAAATTGGGAATCAATGGAGCATATGGACTTTTTAATATTTGTAAAAGGTTCTTGGTGTCTATTTGCGTGGGTTTTAGAACCCCGTCAATTTAACGAAGAGGTCGACGTACAAGGATAATTTTTACTCAATTTGCGGGGGTTTCTAAAACACTACGCCAAATAACCCCCGCTATTTAGCGCTTTTTTTGTAAAAGTCTTAGTCCTGGAGTCAACGGATCTCTTCTATATATATATATATATATATATATATATATATATATATATACCCACTTGAAAATAATGTGTAAAATAGCAGCGCATCTTTTTCCTTTGGACAAATAAATCATTCATATTTATTATTTAAAACTATAACTTGAGGATTAATTTTTTAATTTTCATTAAAAATGTTCCTTAATTTGAACCCACTTTACTAATTTACACCAATTTTATTTGTAAATAAACACATTTACATTTCAAAAGACATAAAACAACATTTTTTTTGTTGAAAAAAACGTAGGCTTCTCCTCCTCCTGCACTGCTCATATACGGAACCATAATCTTTTTACAGCCTTTTTGAACTCAATTCAAGATTATTGGTTTAGTTTTTCAATTTTGTGCCAGCGAACATGACCAAAATTTTGATCGTGTATTTTTCGGCTCTTTCGAGTGCCAGTATTGTAAACCTTAAAGAATCATCAAGGTCATGAAAAAAATCATCAATTTCTATTATCATTAAGGCTTACAATATTGCACTCAAAAGCACCAAAATATACACGATCAAGATTTTGGTGATGTGTGCTAGCACAAAACTGGAAGAACTAAACCAATAATTTTGAATGGAGTTCAAGAAGGCTGGAAAAAAATTATAGTTTTGTATATGATCAGTGCGGAAGGAGAAGAAGCCTAGGTTGTGTTTGAAGAAAAAAAAACATGTTGTTTTATATCTTTTAAAATATTATGGTGTTTATTTATAAATAAAATGGGTGTAAATTAGTGTAGCGGGTGCAAATTATGGAACATTTTTAATAAATTACAAAACTAACCCTCAAATTATAATTTTAAATGATAAATATGAATAATTTTTTTGTGCAAAGTGAAGAGGTGCGCATTGCTAATTTACACCTTAATATTTTTAATTGGATGTAAATTAGCAATCCATATATATATATATATATATATATATATATATATATATATATATATTAATCAAACATAAGAATTAAATCAACAAATGAAAATGTAAAACTAAAAAGAAAGGATAGAATTCATGATCGAATTATATCCAAATTGAAAAAAGTAGTATGAATCAGACATAATTATATATATTGAAGGATAACGAATGACTTACCTCTAACAAAATTGTCTCCCATTTTGAAGTTAATTAGCTCTTTAAATCCCTAGAAAATGCCATACAAGAAATGCAAAGTTCAAGTTTGATTATTTTGACAGTTAGAAGATCAAAAGCTATCCAAACATAAAATCTATAAAAATTAATCAAGAGAAATATGTTTCTATTATCATTAAATCTATAAGCACCAATAATGAACACCAGAGAATTTTAAGAAAGAAAATTTGCAATCACAAAAAGGATCTTTAAGAAGAAATATTTGAAACCTAATTATTAATATTTTATGTTAGTGTGATTTCTTTTATTAGATATGTTATATATATCACTATATAATATTTTTCTCCAAATAAAATTTGAATTTCATAAATCATTTTTCCAAATAACTTATTTTCCATATGTTGGTTTATCAGGAAAAAATATATAGATATATTGACTTTATATTAAACCAAATAAAATAACAGTAAATTTAGCAAGTAATTTATATTTTTTCCTAAAAATTCATTTTAGGAAAAATAATAATTCATTACCATATGCACTATTATTTTATATCGTTTAAGTATAATTTTTTTCCATTATCATATCTTTATTTTGTTTTCCTTATCTAAATATATATCTTAAAACTTACATGCATTGTAATCGTTTGAACGATTCATATTCAATTTATATTTCATTAAAACTTTCTTGGTAAAATAAGACTAAAATGTCTCTATAATTTCGATTGGAACAAAATTTTCACCAATTTTTTTTTTATTTTCAAAATTTTGAATATGTAGATCTACTCATTACAAGTCTTATCATCAAATAAAAAAGACATTTTGAAACTTTTGGAAAATCATATATATATATATATATATATATATATATATATATATATATATCAGAAATGAAATTGTCTTATGGATCGATATTCACACAATCAAAAAATAAAGAAAATTTTAACAAAAAAGCAAAATCACAAATCTGCCCTTAAGGGGTTCCAAAACCGTGATTAAAAGAGAGAAAGGAGGATGAATTACCTTCCATTGACTACTTTGATTTGATACCAAGATTTTAAGAATCAAATAAAATTGAAGAAGTTATAGAGGTAATAAGCCGCATGAATAAAGGTGAACAAAAAAAAAGTAAGTTATTCACAAAGAATATGATGAGTGGGGGGGTGGATGGAGAGGGAGAGAGAAGAAGGTATAGTTGTAAGTTACGAAGTTTTGATTTGTGTGAGAATGGGGGCAGTGGAAGAAAGACGAAGGTACAGTGTTTCATGATATTAGGTTTTATTTTTGAGATTGAGTAGCTTGGTTATATACTAGTATACTAGGGTTATATGATATTTTATAACTTGAAGATTGGGCTTGGTTTGAGAATTGGGCTCAGCAAAGGTTTAATGTATTGAACATTTTACCTCTCACCTCTACAATTATACCTTCCACCCTACATGCAAGCCAAGGAAGAAAGACGAAGGTACATTGTTTATTGCACTCTTAAGATCTGAGCGCCGTTCATGATATTAGGTTTTATGTTTGAGATTGATTGAGAAACCTTATAGCTTGGTTATATACTAGGGTTATATGATATTGTATAACTTGAAGATTGGGCTTGGTTTAAGAATTGGGCTCAACAAAGGTTTAATGTATTGAACATTTTACCTCTCACCTCTACAATTATACCTTCCACCCTACATGCAAACCAATTTTTTTTCAACTTTATCCTTTTATCGTTTGACTTAATCCCTACAAAATTATTTTAAAAATTTTAAAACTATTACAACATATGGGTTACAAATTGAAAAATTTAAAATGTCTTTTAATAGTGGCTAAATTGAAGAATATTTGTTCACAACTGTATATCCAAATATTTGTCCAAACATTTCTGGTTCATAGATATATACAGGAATACTTGTTAAAATAATTTCAATTCACAATTGTACTAGCACCAACGTGCAGTTGTTGCAAATTTTGGACATCTCACTTCTTTTGCTTCTTAGGAAACACCAACACGTGTTTGAATCAGGGGATGTTCATGACCATGTCAACACTTGTTTACATCCAAATGAAACGGATTTTGTTTTGAATGAAGTTTCTTTTACTCAATCTAAATGTTTTAGTTCATAATTCATTCAACCAATTTAGCCATTTCTATCGGTTCTTTTTTCCTGCTCCTCGCTAATAAGAAATAAGGGAGATACGTAAGAGAAAGAGAGGTCTTGAAAATAATAAAATACTATAAACGGCTAAACCAACTCTAATTATATTTGTAATACCCTTATCCTTAAAAGTGGGAACTTAAAATCAATTTCTCAAAGGCGAAAAAAAAAAATTTAGAAACATTTCCTTACACACTTAAAACTTTACATAAAATGTCCAAATAGTTAAAAATATTAAAATTGACGTTTTACTTTAATAGTTATACATAACTAAGAGTTTCAAATTAAAAACTTAAAAAAAATCCTAGACCTAAACTCTAATTATGATCCGATTTCAAGAATTCTTTAAATAACAAGCATAGTCCCATGAGCTTAGCTCAATTGGTTGGACATTATGCACATTTGTGCAGGGACCGGGGTTCGAACCCAGTATGCCCACTTATTCATCTTTAAAAAGGTGATTTTCAAGCTGCTAGGCTACCTGACCAAAAAAATAAAACAAGCATAAACCTGAAAAAAAATAAAAATGAAAGCAATGTCGGGTGAGGTGGAATATAAATATCTTGGTGAGTTTCAATCAAATTTAGGATAAAATATGTACAAGTTGGCAAATTGTTAAACACCTAGTGTTCCATTATATTAATATGATGGGTTTTTTTTGAAACAATTAATTAATGTGATCAATAAATCAACCTTTAAGGGAATTAATTAATTTATGCAAGTTACAAGTCGATATACTTATAACAATGATTAGTAAAGGAGTACTACAATTTGATCCTGACAATTGCGTTTGAGAGAATATTAAAAACACTTGATGCTAGAACTTATTCCGAATTCTGGATTATTAGAACTATTTCTCTTAAAAATCATAGGATGAAAACTAAGAAAAAAAATAGTTTATACAGAAAAATTAATCTCGCCAATCAATTCACACAAAGATAAAGTTTGCAAATATGTCAATTTTCAGCACAAGTGTAGAATATTTTTTGCCCAATTATCTTTGAACATAACATAAAGTTTGACTATAGATTGGTTAGTTGGACAATTCAACTTTGAGCATAACATGTTGGGACTTGTTGTCATTGACTTCACTTAATATCTAATCTATATCATCCATTCTAAAAGATTAATGTCTATCTCTCAGTGAATATAAAATTAAAAATAAGAGAGGAAGGAGTATGTTTGAGTTGTGATACACTGTGGGAGGTGTACAATAACATTTAATAGAGTTATAAAATCCAACCATTAATCTAACTTGTACATAGTGAAAAATTATTGTATTTTTCCATGTTAAATGTCAACTAATAAGTACTATTTTTAAAAAATTATAAATAAGTGATATCTACCAGTGGAATCCTTTAAATATTTAAAAATGAAATTCGCCGTGGGAGATGATATTAAAACCAAGTAACAAATCATACTCTCTCATCTCATTACACATGAAATTTATTCAACATACCAATACTATTACTATCACTCTTTCTTATTTTCAAACAGAACCTGTATAAATATGTAAAAGGGTTAAGATAAACTATAGAAAGAATTTTTCTGATATATTAATTTTACCTTAGCGTCGTTCATCAAATGTCATTTGTCTGTATCAAAACGCACATAGCAAAAGTAATGGCCTGAATTAGGTGAAGGTCCATTATGCACAACAACTACATGTATATCATACTTCAAAAGTGTCTGTTACATGAAAAATGTGTCAAAAATATGGAATTCACATGGAGAAACTAGAACATGTTTTAAATTAAGATCTACAAATACATTTGTAGCTGCAACATAAAGGATTTTGAGGTCTTTCAACGGCATCACAAACTGTAATTTCTATAGCATCTGCGTTAAATGTTTGTTGCATAACTACGTACAATCGAACCACAATTTAAAACCATGCATGATTGAAACAATTAAAATACATGCATGCCAAAAACTTGAAAATAAAATGTATGAAGAGGTAAAATAAATTCCAAAACTTACATTTTCCTTTTCGCTGAAACCTTTTCAAATGTAATATTGCTGCAACTGAAGGTTCTTTATGAAGCTTCAACTGTTTCTCTATGGATCCTACTTGTTCGCACCTTTCACATTTGTACCCATCAGCACTCTGAATGGTAGTCTCATTTTCTATCTGTAAACTCAAGTCAATTATTGGGGTCTAAACATGCTTTAGGAGAAGAGTGACCACAGTTGCGACATCGAAGCTGAATAATAACAAACATAAAAACAAGATAAAATCATCTATGAATAACAAAGGCATAAATTTGTCAAAAAAAAAAAACAAAGGCATAAAGATGCATGTTTTTAAATTAAGGTTGCAACCCACAAATATATATAATGTGATTAATATACAGCCTAAATTTCAAACCTTTACTATAACAATATATTCAGGGTATATTGAGCAATGTTATTACGACCATAGTCCATAATTATTATTTTTTTACTAAACCATAGTCCATAATTTAAAACCTCAGAAACGAGTAAAAGGTGATCAATTATTCAATAATAAACTAACAAGAAAAGAAAAAAAAAACTTGAATTAATATGCATCATACTTTTCTAAGAAGAACGCTACCATGGACTACATTGTCCCAAATAGGGGGCAATTGACACCACTTTAATTATCCCTCATTTTCACTGCTAGTATTCTACTATTCTGCATTATTCTCCTTTCGTCTCAAAATAATAGTTGTTATTTAAGTTTTATGCATAATTTTTAAGAAAATGATTAATTGTGTTGATTTCGATGATAAAATTAATATCATTTACTAAAATACCCTTATTAATTGTAGTTAATAGATCGAGTAGCTAAGTTAGATGAAATTCTATAAATAAGGATATAATAATAGGAAAAAGTTATAAACGCTACATTAATATTTTAAAGAGACAATCATTTTGAGACATAGAAAAAAAATGTTAGAGCATCTCCAACGGTGATACCATCATGAGTATCATACATTGTTAATAAATGGTCCCTACTATGCCATGTCATATTTATGCAACTCATACAAGTTTTACTCCAATGATAAAAAATTATGCAACTCCTAAGATACTCATACTTCTATATTTATTTTTTGAACATATCTAAATATTGAGCCATGATTGAATAAGTAGTGTTTCCTCTTATGGTGAGAAAGGAATACGATTTTTTTTTCAGAGAAGGACGTGCTTCTTCATCAAGCCTAATATTTTCCAGACCATCTTGAATTGATAATTGTTGCACTTGAGGAGCTTCAACCAAAGGGGCATTGGATGGTGGTGGTGGATAAATAAAATAAGGAGGATTTTGTATGTCATTACCAGTAGGAGATTGGTGTTGCAACAAATTCATGAAAGTTTGAAAACTATTATACATAGTACTATAGTAGGATCCATTTGATATATTGTTTTAGAACAAAACAAGTAGACATGGTGTAATATATAACACAAAGGGAATAATATATGATCAAGAGAATTATGTGCAACGGTAATATTTTGATATATATGGAAATAGTTTAATGAGATATGTCAACAAAAAAAAATATTAAATTGATGGTACCGTATCTTAAATAAGATATTTGAATCATATTTTTGATACTATGTGTCATGTAATCAGTGCTTCAATGGTAATAATTATTAGCCTATGAAACTCTCTTAGATACTTCCATTGGAGATGCTCTTAAAGAGACAATTATTTTTAGATAGAAGAAGTAAGTGAATACTATTTAGATAGTGAAACTACTTACAGTGGCGGAACCATGGGTGGTTTTACCAAGCCACGCCCACCCAAAAAAAAAAAATGACTATTATACCTTTTGGTATATAAATGTAATATTTTTTTTTTTTTGCGTGTAAAAAAAATCTAAAACAAGTGTTTTAATCGTTAAAGAGATTCTTATATTCTAAATGGTGGCTAGTTCTACTCTTAATCATTGTAATTTTAATATTATTTTATATTTTTTGGACAAAACTTATGTGCATTTCTTTAGGTACTTTTGGTGTGAGTTTTTACATAAAATTCAATTTTTGTTGTTATATCAAACTTTGAAAAATTATGAATTTGAAGAAATTATATATATATATATATATATATATATATATATATTTGTTTGTGTGTAAAAAAAAATCTAAAACAAGTGTTTTAATCGTTAATGAGATTCTTATATTACAAAAGGTGGCTAGTTCTACTCTTAATCATTGTAATTTTAATATTTTTTTCTAATTTTTTGGACAAAACTTATGTCCATTTCTTTAGGTACTTTTGGTATGAGTTTTTACATAAAATTCAATTTTTGTGGTTGCAACAAACTTTGAAAAATTATGAATTTGAAGAAATCATAGTTTGTTATGTTAAAAACTATCCAAAATACACCTAAAATGCACATAAATTCTGTCCAATTTTTTTCATATATATATATATATATATATATATATATATATCATCAATACATCTAAATGACTACAATCAAAATTTTGAATACTGATTTATAAAGTAATAAACATCAATTATGAAAAATATTATTTTTCTAACTATTTTATTTAAAAGAAAAAAATTGTATAAGAAAAAAAATAAAATTTAATTATTTATAAACATTGTACTAGTTAAAAATTTGTGATTTTGATAGTCTTGATAAAAAAAATAATTGTTATTAAAATTAATTAATTGATATAGAAAAAGAAATATCTTTTAAAAAAATCATTTACCTATTAATTTAAAGACATAATGTAATGATAAATTTAAAAGCCAATTTTTAATGTGAATAAAACACAATTTTACTATCAATAAAAAAATTTACAGTGTCCATATTTTTCAAAAAAAAATCATAACTATTTTCAATTAAGAATAATCAATCTCATTTTAGTATAGATGTAATATAATAAAATATTTTTTTATCAACAACTTTGTGCAAGTATAAGTTCAAAGTTGTTAATGATTTCAAGTTACTTAATACTATTATTTTACGGTATTTAATTAAATTTTTTGAAGATCCACTTTATACTTATTATTTTTTTGAAGCAAAACTTTATACGTATAACTTAAATTTTTGCGTGCAATATAATTTTTTTCATGGTCCATCCGTATAATTTTTTTCGACTCTGCCACTAGCTATTTATACTTAAAGAGCTAAAGACCCTTACCACCTGAACAAATTCATTGTCAATAGCTATTATTTGCGCAAGTTAAGTAGTCTTTTTTTTTTTTTACTAAAGATTTTTTTTTGACACTAAAGTTAAATAGTCTTATATCATACATAAATGTATTTTTTTCATCATTAGATCAATAATTATCATTGTATCTCATTTGATTCAAAGTTTATTTTTCATCTCAATAGATGTTAAATACGTTTTTTTATAAATTATAAGATAAGTACAAAGTACAAATTATATTAAAATATTTTAGTTTAAAATACAAAAAAGAGATAAGTACTTTTAAATATGAAAAAAAAAATATCAAATAACTTTTACTTTATTTGTAAAGCTCTTTTCATCACTTTTAAGCTTAAAACAACTTTTACTCTCAAAAAAAGTTGGGCCAAACGAAGCCTTAGAATTGTCATCATAAATTAATAAAAGAATAAAAGAAAAGGATATTGTGCAAATTTTCAACAAGCAATTCAGGAATAACCAAGTTTCAAAAAGGTTCTAAGGTAGCGTCAAGTGTTTACTGAACGTAGAAAGAACGCGGAAACCATTCACATTATCTTAACAAAATCATAAACTTTGATAAACTTCCAATAGTTATCCTTACATGAAGCTGAAGTATGAGCACAATTACGAATACCATGAACAAATTGTCAAATATATGTTTGAAACACTAAATAATTGCACTCATAAAACATATATTTCCCGTATTCTTAATTCCAGCTCCCTATAAAACAAATTCGAGCTTCAATAATATTCAAGAAGACACTTTCTCTTACTATTTATTGGTTGGATGTTGATATGTTTTTTTGTTTATACATGTTTATATGATTTTATCCAAAAGCAATGTCTTGTTATATTTTAATATTAATCTAATTTATTTTAAAAATAATTAATTTAGTTTTTTTTTACGAATATTCAACCAAACTCTAAATACATATAAATTAGATGGAGATATCAAACTCTAAGTACATAAAAATTAGATGTATAATTTTTAATCAATCGGAAATAGTGTGTTGTTAAAGATTGTTCTTTAAGTCAATAAGTTTTTTATTTTGATAAGAATAATGCCAAGAAAGCACTCTTTAACACCATATTCTATCAATTAAACTTTATATGGATACACATATAAGAATGTTAAAAAATCAACAAATTTTAGCTCAACTCGTAAAAAATACTACGTCAAAAGTCTATGATTGAAGTTCGAACTTCAGTCTCATTGTATTGCATACTTGGTTAAAAAAAATTTCCATGTGGCAATCAATAAAACAATCAACATCTAATGCTTTAGTCATTTTTTAAAATGTTGAAAATAGAGAATAGTACCCGCTCCACCTACACTCACTTTTAATCAGAGATGTTTGAAAATTTTTAGATTGTTTAATCCTGTTATGGACTGGCCAGAGGCCCAATCCTTAAAGCTTGTTACAAAGCCCAAAAAGCAGCTGGGACCCGTCACGCGTTCCAAAGACAGCTGTAATCGTCACGCAATTCAAGGGTTTTCCACTGAAAGATACTGTACACTCACCCTATACGGAAGCTTCGCGATGCATTCTATGGACCGTTGGATAAACCGCCAGGTTCGTCAACGGCCACGATTCCAACACGGATCCGTCCTTATCCATTCATACCTTTGCCTATAAATATGTGGTTTAACACCATATTTTGGTACGCTTCTTTGAACTCAAAACTCTCACGTTGATCACATACTGACTTGAGCGTCGGAGTCCAATTCTTTGCAGGCACCCCCCCCCCCTCTGTATTAAGGAGCTGAGCCACCATCGTGACACCTTCTTCCACCATAGCTATAGTACTTGGAGTTAAGACTTTGGACGGAATAGAACAGTGGCGCCGACTGTGGGGAATATTTTATTGATTTCCTCGTACTCACTCTCTCTTTTATCAATATCAGATCTGATAAATCTGTTCTAGTTATCACCCCAAATCTCTTAACCATGGTTGCGACTAAAGGATCGAAGTCTAGCAAAGCAACCCCTTCTGCAAGCCAGCGGAACGTCTCGGAATCTCGTCCGAACATTCTATCACCGGTTCATGAGGAATCAGACGTTGCTCCTTCTCTCAGTACACACAGCAAAGTTCGAAGTGAAGTTAGAGTCGCTGAAATTGACGACGTCGTTCAGAATAAAACTACTAGCAACACACGACCCCATCAACAGAATCCTCCCGTTCAGCAAGTGAACGAAAGAAGGAATGAGGATTTGGTCATAACTACTGTTCCTGCACCAGATGACAACCCTTTGGCTGCAATCTTGGCTCTACTACAGGAACAGAAGGAAAGACTGGTGAGAGTTGAACAGATGCAAGCTCAAGCTCGAAGTGAAACCGTTATACCAGAATCAACAAGAAGCAGATCCGGCAAGGTAAGATCCAAGCCGGATGATGAAGCAGAGTCCAGGAGGACACAAGTTCCAAAAGATCTTGGTATGCCTCTGTCCAAGCACCAAGGTGGTGGCGGACATGCCGGTGGAGATGGCGGAAGCCACTGCAGGAGAGGACAACATGGGGGAAATGGTGGAGGTTCGCCTTCCCATCAACTTGAACGCGGAGAAGATCGTTCTAACCCATCGCGTCCTCCCCGTACCCGGGGACCTTTCGCCACCAGGATCTCTAGCTGTAAGATACCAAAGATTCTTGAAAAACCCCCGAAGCTGGAAAGCTACGATGGAATCACCGACCCGGACGAACACATTCAGCACGTAGATACCATTTTGGATTACTACGGTGCACGTGGGGCTGTCAAATGCAAACTGTTCGTCCTAACGCTTAAAGCTGCCGCTATGACTTGGTTCAAAGCGTTGCCGGAAGGATCAATCGATTCCTGGAAGAATCTCTGCAAAGAGTTCACTTCCCATTTCACTTCAAGGCGGAAACAGCCCAAATCTGTTGCCACTTTGAGTGCCATCGTTCAGGGGAAGAAGGAAACCCTCAGAGAGTATATTGAGAGGTTTACTTCTGCAGCCGTTGATGTAAAAGGGGCTGACGACACGCTAAAATGTTTTATTTTCGAAAAAGGCCTTAAACTGGATTCAATGTTTAAGGAAAAGCTGGGGTTGGAAGAACCACCAAACATGAGCGAATTATTGAGACGCGCTCAGCCATACATCAACTATGAAGAAAAGCTCATTTCTGAAGGGATAGAGAAAGGAAAGTCCACTGACAAACACCATGACGGAAAGAAGGAACATGAAAGATATAGCAAAGGGAAGATGAGAATGCCCAAACCCAGATTCTCGGATTACACTCCTCTCAACACTTCCATAGATAAGATTCTAGGAGAGTGTATAAATACTGAGTTCCGGGATGAAGGAGTGAGATTTCCCCAAACAATCAAATAATCTCCCAAAGCCGACAAGAGCAAGTATTGCAGTTTTCACCGATGCTATGGGCACGACACAGATGATTGCATACACCTAAAAGATGCGATTGAAGATCTGATAAGAAAGGGGAAACTGAGCCGCTATACTAAAGACGGACAGAAAGACCGGAATGATGGAAAACGTTACCGAGACAACAATAACAGAAGCCGGAAGAGAAGTGAATCCCCTAAGCAAAGACGGTCGCCAAGGAAAGAAGAATCTAGCCGGAAGACTATAGATTCCGTATCGAAGAAGAAGGGCAAAGAGAGAGAAGATTCCAGCTCTGGTGATGAAGAGATAACCAAGAGCAAAGGCAAGCGTCCTTTCATTGGCTCCATTACCGGAGGGATTTTGACTTCAGGTAAACCGTCAAAAGGAACCATTAAGAGAACAATAGCAGAAATCTTTTCCGTGTCAAAGATAGAAGATATTCCGTCCACAAGCACCGCACCCCGGAGACCCATCCTTGGATTTTCTGATGACGAAAGAGTCGGCAACAAACCAAACAAACTTCTTCCCTTAATAATCATGGCTACCATTGCTGGTTTTGATGTATCCCGGATTTTGATTGATGAAGGAAGCTCGTGCCACATCATGTACGAAGATCTGTTTGACAAAATGGGATTGAAGCAGGAAGATCTATTCCCATATGAAGGTTAAAATTCGAAGGGATTCAATGGTACTCTGACAAAACCATTGGGATTCTTGACGTTGAAAGTAACATTCGGAGACGGGAAGAATGAAGAGAATGATATGACCATCCCTGTTCAGTTCCTGGTAGTACCATGCAAAGCCGTATACAACTGTATATTGGGAAGAACTACGCTAGCTGCCCTGGGAGCCGTGCCTTCAACTGTTCATTTAAAAATGAAATACCACGGCAAGAAGAACCAAGTGGTCACAGTTGTGGCAGATCTAGCCGGAACCAAAAAATGCTACAAAGAGTTGCAGAAGGAGTTGGACGCAGTAGATATGGTAGAAGCTGAAGAAATTCCCCGGGTAGATGTGCCAGAGAAGGTAACACCACCACGATCCGAACTATTAGATGTCACTATCGCAAAGATCGATATACATACTAATGACCGCGCATCTGGTGATGAGAGTTACCAACAGAAACTGCTCCCGGGAGAATTTAGTAGGCCTATACCAGATGGAGAGTTTGAAGAGGTGCAGCTGGATGAACATCCGGACAGAAAAGTTAAGGTTGGGACGAATTTACCAACAAATGTCCGGAAAGATCTTATCCAATGCTTGAAAAAGAATGCTGATTTATTTGCTATCTCACCTAGCGAGATGCCGGGGATTGATGCTAAAGTAGCATGCCATGAGTTGAATGTTAGCGAAAGATACCCGTACGTGGCCCAGAGACGGAGGAGGCAATCCCCGGAAAAGACAAAAGCTGCACAAGATATTGTGGACGGACTTTTGAAGGCGGAATTCATTTCAGAACTTCACTACACAGAATGGCTTTCTAACGTCGTGTTAGTGAAGAAATCTTCTGGAAAATGGAGGATGTGTGTAGACTACACGGACCTCAACAAAGCTTGCCCCAAAGATTCATATCCACTTCCAAATATTGACAAACTGGTTTACGATTCAGCAGGTTACAAACTGCTAAGTTTTCTAGACGCTTATTCCGGTTACAACCAGATCCCTATGTCCGTTAAAGACCGTGATAAAACAGCTTTCATGACGGAAGGAGCAAATTACCTGTATAATGTGATGCCGTTTGGGCTAAAGAACGCAGGGGCCACATATCAAAGAATGATGAACAAAGTTTTTGAAGGTGAGATTGGCAAGATGCTGGAGGTCTATATGGACGATATGATCGTCAAATCTGCAGAAGAGAGTCTACACAGCACCCACCTAGAGGCGATTTTTCTTAAAGTCAGAAAATTTAACATGAGGCTGAATCCGGAGAAGTGCACCTTCGCGGTGAAGGCGGGAAAATTCTTGGGTTTTTATTTGACTGAAAGAGGAATTGAAGCAAATCCGGATAAGTGCGATGCCGTCATCAGAATGGAAGCCCCATCTACAAAACAGGGAATTATGAAGCTCAACGGAATGCTCATTGCGTTAAATAGATTCATTTCAAGATCCGCACAGCATGCGTTACCGTTCTACAAGCTACTAAGAAAGGAAACAGAGTTTGCATGGACAGAAGAGTGCGAAAAGGCTTTTACTCAAATGAAAGCAATTTTGTCTCAACCACTAGTGCTATCTAGACCAATGAAGGACGAAACCTTGTACTTGTATCTGGCAATCTCAGCAGAAGCTGTAAGTGCTGCTTTGGTAAGGGAAAACGGTGTCACCCAGTACCCAGTGTACTTCATTTCAAAACATATGGGTTATATTCTATATTTGGTGCATATTTAAAATAGAACAAAACATAACAAAAGGTCAAAAAGTGGTACATTTAAGTTCCATTGAAAAGAATGGAACCAAGGAGAATATAACTTAAACAGGCTTTTCCGTTATTTATTCATATTGTCTCATATGGCAAAAACTACTCAAATATAAATGCTCCTACAGACCAATCTCAAGATACCATACATGTTACTTCGATATGTTCAAATTTAAGCTAGAGACAACAAAGAGATTGGATCAAATTTCAAAAGCCATTTTTTTGCATCCAGTCATGTACCTGAAAGCTAAGCAAACATTTTGTGTAATGTCTCCGTATAACCCGTCAGTATTCCAACACATATGATGAGAGATGAACCTTGGCCTGAAGAAGGCAATATCAACACGATATCTAATAAAACACATTTCTCATGATGAATTTCAAACACGATTTCTAGTCTCTATCCTTCTGAAACTCAAAAGGCCAAATAAAAACAGAATGTTTTTCAAAACTGGACATGGTTAAAATATAATAATCCTAGATATAGTTAACACTTACACAAGTATGAAGCTTCCATGCCAATCTCTCACAAAAACTAGCTAAATGTAGTAAGTAGCTTATAAGAAGCTCAATGGCAAGTAGCTCCCATAATCATTTGATTATCTCAAAGAAGTCACACACGGTAAGAATATTACAATTTCAAGTAAAAAAGAATGTGAAATCTAGAAAAATATGATGGTACTGAAATTCCTTAAAAGGAATGTATCAGCTACTATAATCAGAAGGTATCTTATTGTAAAAGAGGCAATTATTAGCCAACACAAATTGTATATCAATTAAGTCTTCATACAGTTAGGCAATTCACAAGTGTTATGATTTATGATCAGGCACACGATATCTAATAAAACACATTTCTCATGATGAATTTCAAACACGATTTCTAGTCTCTATCCTTCTGAAACTCAAAAGGCCAAATAAAAACAGAATGTTTTTCAAAACTGGACATGGTTAAAATATAATAATCCTAGATATAGTTAACACTTACACAAGTATGAAGCTTCCATGCTAATCTCTCACAAAAACTAGCTAAATGTAGTAAGTAGCTTATAAGAAGCTCAATGGCAAGTAGCTCCCATAATCATTTGATTATCTCAAAGAAGTCACACACAGTAAGAATATTACAATTTCAAGTAAAAAAGAATGTGAAATCTAGAAAAATATGATGGTACTGAAATTCCTTAAAAGGAATGTATCAGCTACTATAATCAGAAGGTATCTTATTGTAAAAGAGGCAATTATTAGCCAACACAAATTGTATATCAATTAAGTCTTCATACAGTTAGGCAATTCACAAGTGTTATGATTTATGATCAGGCACACATGTCTCAACGAAGCAATACAATGAGCCTACCAAACACTCTTAGGCATACAAACAATAATGAGTTACCAAATTTCAACTATCAAATTAGAGTTACAATACAATGAGCTATGTAAAGGGGTTTCAACTATCAAATTAGAGTTACCAAACAATATGAAGATTGAATCTGAACCTGGATTTCAAAGAAGATTGAATTTGAAGCTTGATTGAATCTCAACGAAGATTGTAGAGTTACCAAATAATAATGAAGATTGAATCTGAATCTGAATTTCAAGGAAGATTAATTCTCAACGAAGTCAAATCTGAAGCTACAAATTTGTAACAATAAACCAATTAGTAAATAAATTTCAAAAACCTAATTACCAAATTTCGTTCAAATACCTAATTACAACAAGTTGAAGCTGAAGAAAAATCTCAACGAAGGAGTTTGAGGTTGAAACGAATCGGAACGAACAATTTTGAGGTTGAGATTGAACAATGGAGAATGAAGATGGAAAACATCTAATCTGCCATGAACTGCCACCATTAAACTACCTACAGAGATTCATCAACCCATTTTTTTTAAGTAATTTTGTTTCAGCAATTAAACTATAGAGGCATAATGGATTTCCAAATCAATAAGGATTTTACTCATTCAAAGTAATTATAAGGAAGTAAATAATTTACAACCCAATTATTGGAATCGATTAAAAATTAATCAAAAATAAAAAATGAAAAAAGTAGAAGCTTATGGCTTACAATTGTTTCACGAGTCTCGGGTTCAACATGGAATCGACGGCACGGCGTGAGCGGGAAACTGAATCTCGAGTCTTCTGCTATAGATTGAAGAGAGAAATCAATAAACCTTAAATAATTTAGGTTTTAGGGTTCAAGAATTTCTGAGAATGATGGGAAAAGAAGGTTTTCAGGGTTCAATCTATTAAGGGAGGAAGAAGAGGTTTAGGGTACCAGAACGTTCAAACAGGAGAAGAAGCCGTCGATGGACCGACGAATCCGCCGTTGTTATAGTGAAATCGTTTTCGTTAACCCGTTTGAAAAGAAATGTTAAATCGATTTAGTGGAGGAAGAATAGGTTTAGGGTTCAATTGATTTCGTGAGGAACAACTTGATGTCACGAAGAAGAAAGGGTTTTGGAAGGAACGGCAGTTACGGCGAGAGAGTTGGTGGGAGTAACGGCGGCGAGTTACGGCGAGAGATCAGGTGGGAGTAACGGTTGAGAGGAAAGTTCAGAGTTGAGAGTTTTGGGAGTTACAGATCAGGAACCGAGGAAGAAGAACTGAGGAGTTGAGGGTTTTGTATCGCGCGTTTTTCTTTAGAGCCAAAAATTATTATGCGCGTTTTTCTTTAATTACTTTGAGCTTATGATAGCGTTTAAAAGGAAGCGCTATTTTAACTACAACTGTATAATAGCGTTTTGAAAAAAGCGGTATCAACATATACACTTTCAATAGCGCCCGCAGTATAAGCGCTATTAACACCTTCTGTCTAATTTTCTTTTAGTTTGTTTATTGATCTAAAATAGCGCTTTTTCTGTAAGCGCTATTATACATTACACCATATAATAGCGCCCGCAAATAAAACGCTATCGTAGACATCTGTGTGTATATTTTAATAGCGTTTATTAGAAAAGCGCTATTAAATGGGCGCTATTATAACACAAAATTGTAGTAGTGGAAATTTTTAGAAATGGAGGATTAGACAAATATCATACCAAATTTCATATTAAATTTGGAATATATGTATATGAGCAAAGAACCACACATAAGAAAAACATAAATGCAAAGTAAGGAATAAGGAATAAAGTTGAGATAGGAATCTTCCCTTAAGTATCAAGCATTAGGAGGTGATCAAGCTCCACAACTTTCATGAGTATTGAGTTAAATTATTTCTCATCCCTTTAAACCTTTGTATGTCTTGATACTTTAAACACCTTCGGTATCTTTCGTCAATGGTTCAAGACGTTTTCCTAATACTTTAAACACTTGAAAAAGGTCCCCAATCTTCATTGGGTCCTATGTGGTTAGTGCAAAGTTTGTTGGAATTAGGAATCCATTGCATTATGCCTTTTGGTATCAAAACTTTTCTTGTTTGACACTTTGCAATAGTATGTCCCTTTGTACAACAATAATAACATATAACATTGGAATGATCCTTGTAACTCAAAATTTTACTTTTGGGATTCAATTTCTTTTTAACAAATTCGTCATTTTTAGAAGGCCTAATCTTAGGCTTGTTTAAACTCCTTGGCACATCCACAAAAGTAACTTTTGGTACAAGGGCTTCGTCTAATTAGGCTTGAAGGGTTTACACCTCTCCTTGCCAAATACAACAAGCATCACAATCATTCCTAGATGATTTATGAGCCTTATCTAATTTAGCTTGAAGGTTTTTCACTTCTCCTTGCCAAATACAACAAGAATCACAATCATGCAATATAATTGTATAAGGGCCAATATAATTGTATACGCTAATTCTTCGTTTAATTTAAAGTGATAAATAAGACAACACCAAAGACATAGAAGTAAAACTGACCTTTGTAGAGCAGAAAATGACATTGCTATAATCTAGACATAATAATACAAGAAAACAATTCAACTTAGAAATTTGATTAAAATGATAAGATTGGAAACAAGGAAACAATCAATACCTTTGTATCAATGAATATACAGACTTAACAATCGTTGTACTACATAATTATGAGGACTTTGTGCCCTTCTTCTCACATCATATCATAAGCGTGGAGCCTCTATTGCTCCAAGTCGACGACATCTTCACAATTTTTAACGGAACGAAACGATCTACATCTTCCATGTTTTCAATTTGCAACTCCTGAGGTTTGCAACTAATTAAAAATCAAATATACTTGTGGTAATTGAGTGGAATATAGAAATTAAAGAGGAAAACCCCTAAATATGTGGCAATGTAGAACCCTAATTAGGTTAATTTGGAAATTCAAATAATGCATAATTGGTGCAATTTAATCAGAAGCAAAAAAAGAAATTGAGTAAACTAATGCAATTCAAACGATAGAGTTCAAATTTGAGATGAACGAATCATATGAAATGAAATTGAAACGTGCTTTGCGAAATTAATCGAAAGAGAAGAAGAGGATTACCTATTCGAGTTATTTAACGATTGATTCATCTCCACCTTCGAAGATGGCTAGAGTTCCGATCTTTGCGCCACCGTCTCTGCGGCGGATGAAGCGGCGGCGGTTGTGAATTTTATTGTGAGGAAGGGTTCTGACAATGGATCACTAAGAAATTGGGATGAGGGAAAGTAAAAGAGGGAAAACGAGAAAATTGGGAATCAATGGAGCATATGGACTTTTTAATATTTGTAAAAGGTTCTTGGTGTCTATTTGCGTGGGTTTTAGAACCCCGTCAATTTAACGAAGAGGTCGACGTACAAGGATAATTTTTACTCAATTTGCGGGGGTTTCTAAAACACTACGCCAAATAACCCCCGCTATTTAGCGCTTTTTTTGTAAAAGTCTTAGTCCTGGAGTCAACGGATCTCTTCTATATATATATATATATATATATATATATATATATATATATATATACCCACTTGAAAATAATGTGTAAAATAGCAGCGCATCTTTTTCCTTTGGACAAATAAATCATTCATATTTATTATTTAAAACTATAACTTGAGGATTAATTTTTTAATTTTCATTAAAAATGTTCCTTAATTTGAACCCACTTTACTAATTTACACCAATTTTATTTGTAAATAAACACATTTACATTTCAAAAGACATAAAACAACATTTTTTTTGTTGAAAAAAACGTAGGCTTCTCCTCCTCCTGCACTGCTCATATACGGAACCATAATCTTTTTACAGCCTTTTTGAACTCAATTCAAGATTATTGGTTTAGTTTTTCAATTTTGTGCCAGCGAACATGACCAAAATTTTGATCGTGTATTTTTCGGCTCTTTCGAGTGCCAGTATTGTAAACCTTAAAGAATCATCAAGGTCATGAAAAAAATCATCAATTTCTATTATCATTAAGGCTTACAATATTGCACTCAAAAGCACCAAAATATACACGATCAAGATTTTGGTGATGTGTGCTAGCACAAAACTGGAAGAACTAAACCAATAATTTTGAATGGAGTTCAAGAAGGCTGGAAAAAAATTATAGTTTTGTATATGATCAGTGCGGAAGGAGAAGAAGCCTAGGTTGTGTTTGAAGAAAAAAAAACATGTTGTTTTATATCTTTTAAAATATTATGGTGTTTATTTATAAATAAAATGGGTGTAAATTAGTGTAGCGGGTGCAAATTATGGAACATTTTTAATAAATTACAAAACTAACCCTCAAATTATAATTTTAAATGATAAATATGAATAATTTTTTTGTGCAAAGTGAAGAGGTGCGCATTGCTAATTTACACCTTAATATTTTTAATTGGATGTAAATTAGCAATCCATATATATATATATATATATATATATATATTAATCAAACATAAGAATTAAATCAACAAATGAAAATGTAAAACTAAAAAGAAAGGATAGAATTCATGATCGAATTATATCCAAATTGAAAAAAGTAGTATGAATCAGACATAATTATATATATTGAAGGATAACGAATGACTTACCTCTAACAAAATTGTCTCCCATTTTGAAGTTAATTAGCTCTTTAAATCCCTAGAAAATGCCATACAAGAAATGCAAAGTTCAAGTTTGATTATTTTGACAGTTAGAAGATCAAAAGCTATCCAAACATAAAATCTATAAAAATTAATCAAGAGAAATATGTTTCTATTATCATTAAATCTATAAGCACCAATAATGAACACCAGAGAATTTTAAGAAAGAAAATTTGCAATCACAAAAAGGATCTTTAAGAAGAAATATTTGAAACCTAATTATTAATATTTTATGTTAGTGTGATTTCTTTTATTAGATATGTTATATATATCACTATATAATATTTTTCTCCAAATAAAATTTGAATTTCATAAATCATTTTTCCAAATAACTTATTTTCCATATGTTGGTTTATCAGGAAAAAATATATAGATATATTGACTTTATATTAAACCAAATAAAATAACAGTAAATTTAGCAAGTAATTTATATTTTTTCCTAAAAATTCATTTTAGGAAAAATAATAATTCATTACCATATGCACTATTATTTTATATCGTTTAAGTATAATTTTTTTCCATTATCATATCTTTATTTTGTTTTCCTTATCTAAATATATATCTTAAAACTTACATGCATTGTAATCGTTTGAACGATTCATATTCAATTTATATTTCATTAAAACTTTCTTGGTAAAATAAGACTAAAATGTCTCTATAATTTCGATTGGAACAAAATTTTCACCAATTTTTTTTTTATTTTCAAAATTTTGAATATGTAGATCTACTCATTACAAGTCTTATCATCAAATAAAAAAGACATTTTGAAACTTTTGGAAAATCATATATATATATATATATATATATATATATATATATATCAGAAATGAAATTGTCTTATGGATCGATATTCACACAATCAAAAAATAAAGAAAATTTTAACAAAAAAGCAAAATCACAAATCTGCCCTTAAGGGGTTCCAAAACCGTGATTAAAAGAGAGAAAGGAGGATGAATTACCTTCCATTGACTACTTTGATTTGATACCAAGATTTTAAGAATCAAATAAAATTGAAGAAGTTATAGAGGTAATAAGCCGCATGAATAAAGGTGAACAAAAAAAAAGTAAGTTATTCACAAAGAATATGATGAGTGGGGGGGTGGATGGAGAGGGAGAGAGAAGAAGGTATAGTTGTAAGTTACGAAGTTTTGATTTGTGTGAGAATGGGGGCAGTGGAAGAAAGACGAAGGTACAGTGTTTCATGATATTAGGTTTTATTTTTGAGATTGAGTAGCTTGGTTATATACTAGTATACTAGGGTTATATGATATTTTATAACTTGAAGATTGGGCTTGGTTTGAGAATTGGGCTCAGCAAAGGTTTAATGTATTGAACATTTTACCTCTCACCTCTACAATTATACCTTCCACCCTACATGCAAGCCAAGGAAGAAAGACGAAGGTACATTGTTTATTGCACTCTTAAGATCTGAGCGCCGTTCATGATATTAGGTTTTATGTTTGAGATTGATTGAGAAACCTTATAGCTTGGTTATATACTAGGGTTATATGATATTGTATAACTTGAAGATTGGGCTTGGTTTAAGAATTGGGCTCAACAAAGGTTTAATGTATTGAACATTTTACCTCTCACCTCTACAATTATACCTTCCACCCTACATGCAAACCAATTTTTTTTCAACTTTATCCTTTTATCGTTTGACTTAATCCCTACAAAATTATTTTAAAAATTTTAAAACTATTACAACATATGGGTTACAAATTGAAAAATTTAAAATGTGTTTCAAAAATTTAAAATGTCTTTTAATAGTGGCTAAATTGAAGAATATTTGTTCACAACTGTATATCCAAATATTTGTCCAAACATTTCTGGTTCATAGATATATACAGGAATACTTGTTAAAATAATTTCAATTCACAATTGTACTAGCACCAACGTGCAGTTGTTGCAAATTTTGGACATCTCACTTCTTTTGCTTCTTAGGAAACACCAACACGTGTTTGAATCAGGGGATGTTCATGACCATGTCAACACTTGTTTACATCCAAATGAAACGGATTTTGTTTTGAATGAAGTTTCTTTTACTCAATCTAAATGTTTTAGTTCATAATTCATTCAACCAATTTAGCCATTTCTATCGGTTCTTTTTTCCTGCTCCTCGCTAATAAGAAATAAGGGAGATACGTAAGAGAAAGAGAGGTCTTGAAAATAATAAAATACTATAAACGGCTAAACCAACTCTAATTATATTTGTAATACCCTTATCCTTAAAAGTGGGAACTTAAAATCAATTTCTCAAAGGCGAAAAAAAAAAATTTAGAAACATTTCCTTACACACTTAAAACTTTACATAAAATGTCCAAATAGTTAAAAATATTAAAATTGACGTTTTACTTTAATAGTTATACATAACTAAGAGTTTCAAATTAAAAACTTAAAAAAAATCCTAGACCTAAACTCTAATTATGATCCGATTTCAAGAATTCTTTAAATAACAAGCATAGTCCCATGAGCTTAGCTCAATTGGTTGGACATTATGCACATTTGTGCAGGGACCGGGGTTCGAACCCAGTATGCCCACTTATTCATCTTTAAAAAGGTGATTTTCAAGCTGCTAGGCTACCTGACCAAAAAAATAAAACAAGCATAAACCTGAAAAAAAATAAAAATGAAAGCAATGTCGGGTGAGGTGGAATATAAATATCTTGGTGAGTTTCAATCAAATTTAGGATAAAATATGTACAAGTTGGCAAATTGTTAAACACCTAGTGTTCCATTATATTAATATGATGGGTTTTTTTTGAAACAATTAATTAATGTGATCAATAAATCAACCTTTAAGGGAATTAATTAATTTATGCAAGTTACAAGTCGATATACTTATAACAATGATTAGTAAAGGAGTACTACAATTTGATCCTGACAATTGCGTTTGAGAGAATATTAAAAACACTTGATGCTAGAACTTATTCCGAATTCTGGATTATTAGAACTATTTCTCTTAAAAATCATAGGATGAAAACTAAGAAAAAAAATAGTTTATACAGAAAAATTAATCTCGCCAATCAATTCACACAAAGATAAAGTTTGCAAATATGTCAATTTTCAGCACAAGTGTAGAATATTTTTTGCCCAATTATCTTTGAACATAACATAAAGTTTGACTATAGATTGGTTAGTTGGACAATTCAACTTTGAGCATAACATGTTGGGACTTGTTGTCATTGACTTCACTTAATATCTAATCTATATCATCCATTCTAAAAGATTAATGTCTATCTCTCAGTGAATATAAAATTAAAAATAAGAGAGGAAGGAGTATGTTTGAGTTGTGATACACTGTGGGAGGTGTACAATAACATTTAATAGAGTTATAAAATCCAACCATTAATCTAACTTGTACATAGTGAAAAATTATTGTATTTTTCCATGTTAAATGTCAACTAATAAGTACTATTTTTAAAAAATTATAAATAAGTGATATCTACCAGTGGAATCCTTTAAATATTTAAAAATGAAATTCGCCGTGGGAGATGATATTAAAACCAAGTAACAAATCATACTCTCTCATCTCATTACACATGAAATTTATTCAACATACCAATACTATTACTATCACTCTTTCTTATTTTCAAACAGAACCTGTATAAATATGTAAAAGGGTTAAGATAAACTATAGAAAGAATTTTTCTGATATATTAATTTTACCTTAGCGTCGTTCATCAAATGTCATTTGTCTGTATCAAAACGCACATAGCAAAAGTAATGGCCTGAATTAGGTGAAGGTCCATTATGCACAACAACTACATGTATATCATACTTCAAAAGTGTCTGTTACATGAAAAATGTGTCAAAAATATGGAATTCACATGGAGAAACTAGAACATGTTTTAAATTAAGATCTACAAATACATTTGTAGCTGCAACATAAAGGATTTTGAGGTCTTTCAACGGCATCACAAACTGTAATTTCTATAGCATCTGCGTTAAATGTTTGTTGCATAACTACGTACAATCGAACCACAATTTAAAACCATGCATGATTGAAACAATTAAAATACATGCATGCCAAAAACTTGAAAATAAAATGTATGAAGAGGTAAAATAAATTCCAAAACTTACATTTTCCTTTTCGCTGAAACCTTTTCAAATGTAATATTGCTGCAACTGAAGGTTCTTTATGAAGCTTCAACTGTTTCTCTATGGATCCTACTTGTTCGCACCTTTCACATTTGTACCCATCAGCACTCTGAATGGTAGTCTCATTTTCTATCTGTAAACTCAAGTCAATTATTGGGGTCTAAACATGCTTTAGGAGAAGAGTGACCACAGTTGCGACATCGAAGCTGAATAATAACAAACATAAAAACAAGATAAAATCATCTATGAATAACAAAGGCATAAATTTGTCAAAAAAAAAAAACAAAGGCATAAAGATGCATGTTTTTAAATTAAGGTTGCAACCCACAAATATATATAATGTGATTAATATACAGCCTAAATTTCAAACCTTTACTATAACAATATATTCAGGGTATATTGAGCAATGTTATTACGACCATAGTCCATAATTATTATTTTTTTACTAAACCATAGTCCATAATTTAAAACCTCAGAAACGAGTAAAAGGTGATCAATTATTCAATAATAAACTAACAAGAAAAGAAAAAAAAAACTTGAATTAATATGCATCATACTTTTCTAAGAAGAACGCTACCATGGACTACATTGTCCCAAATAGGGGGCAATTGACACCACTTTAATTATCCCTCATTTTCACTGCTAGTATTCTACTATTCTGCATTATTCTCCTTTCGTCTCAAAATAATAGTTGTTATTTAAGTTTTATGCATAATTTTTAAGAAAATGATTAATTGTGTTGATTTCGATGATAAAATTAATATCATTTACTAAAATACCCTTATTAATTGTAGTTAATAGATCGAGTAGCTAAGTTAGATGAAATTCTATAAATAAGGATATAATAATAGGAAAAAGTTATAAACGCTACATTAATATTTTAAAGAGACAATCATTTTGAGACATAGAAAAAAAATGTTAGAGCATCTCCAACGGTGATACCATCATGAGTATCATACATTGTTAATAAATGGTCCCTACTATGCCATGTCATATTTATGCAACTCATACAAGTTTTACTCCAATGATAAAAAATTATGCAACTCCTAAGATACTCATACTTCTATATTTATTTTTTGAACATATCTAAATATTGAGCCATGATTGAATAAGTAGTGTTTCCTCTTATGGTGAGAAAGGAATACGATTTTTTTTTCAGAGAAGGACGTGCTTCTTCATCAAGCCTAATATTTTCCAGACCATCTTGAATTGATAATTGTTGCACTTGAGGAGCTTCAACCAAAGGGGCATTGGATGGTGGTGGTGGATAAATAAAATAAGGAGGATTTTGTATGTCATTACCAGTAGGAGATTGGTGTTGCAACAAATTCATGAAAGTTTGAAAACTATTATACATAGTACTATAGTAGGATCCATTTGATATATTGTTTTAGAACAAAACAAGTAGACATGGTGTAATATATAACACAAAGGGAATAATATATGATCAAGAGAATTATGTGCAACGGTAATATTTTGATATATATGGAAATAGTTTAATGAGATATGTCAACAAAAAAAAATATTAAATTGATGGTACCGTATCTTAAATAAGATATTTGAATCATATTTTTGATACTATGTGTCATGTAATCAGTGCTTCAATGGTAATAATTATTAGCCTATGAAACTCTCTTAGATACTTCCATTGGAGATGCTCTTAAAGAGACAATTATTTTTAGATAGAAGAAGTAAGTGAATACTATTTAGATAGTGAAACTACTTACAGTGGCGGAACCATGGGTGGTTTTACCAAGCCACGCCCACCCAAAAAAAAAAAATGACTATTATACCTTTTGGTATATAAATGTAATATTTTTTTTTTTTTTGCGTGTAAAAAAAATCTAAAACAAGTGTTTTAATCGTTAAAGAGATTCTTATATTCTAAATGGTGGCTAGTTCTACTCTTAATCATTGTAATTTTAATATTATTTTATATTTTTTGGACAAAACTTATGTGCATTTCTTTAGGTACTTTTGGTGTGAGTTTTTACATAAAATTCAATTTTTGTTGTTATATCAAACTTTGAAAAATTATGAATTTGAAGAAATTATATATATATATATATATATATATATATATATATATATATATATATATATATATATATATATATATATTTGTTTGTGTGTAAAAAAAAATCTAAAACAAGTGTTTTAATCGTTAATGAGATTCTTATATTACAAAAGGTGGCTAGTTCTACTCTTAATCATTGTAATTTTAATATTTTTTTCTAATTTTTTGGACAAAACTTATGTCCATTTCTTTAGGTACTTTTGGTATGAGTTTTTACATAAAATTCAATTTTTGTGGTTGCAACAAACTTTGAAAAATTATGAATTTGAAGAAATCATAGTTTGTTATGTTAAAAACTATCCAAAATACACCTAAAATGCACATAAATTCTGTCCAATTTTTTTCATATATATATATATATATATATATATATATCATCAATACATCTAAATGACTACAATCAAAATTTTGAATACTGATTTATAAAGTAATAAACATCAATTATGAAAAATATTATTTTTCTAACTATTTTATTTAAAAGAAAAAAATTGTATAAGAAAAAAAATAAAATTTAATTATTTATAAACATTGTACTAGTTAAAAATTTGTGATTTTGATAGTCTTGATAAAAAAAATAATTGTTATTAAAATTAATTAATTGATATAGAAAAAGAAATATCTTTTAAAAAAATCATTTACCTATTAATTTAAAGACATAATGTAATGATAAATTTAAAAGCCAATTTTTAATGTGAATAAAACACAATTTTACTATCAATAAAAAAATTTACAGTGTCCATATTTTTCAAAAAAAAATCATAACTATTTTCAATTAAGAATAATCAATCTCATTTTAGTATAGATGTAATATAATAAAATATTTTTTTATCAACAACTTTGTGCAAGTATAAGTTCAAAGTTGTTAATGATTTCAAGTTACTTAATACTATTATTTTACGGTATTTAATTAAATTTTTTGAAGATCCACTTTATACTTATTATTTTTTTGAAGCAAAACTTTATACGTATAACTTAAATTTTTGCGTGCAATATAATTTTTTTCATGGTCCATCCGTATAATTTTTTTCGACTCTGCCACTAGCTATTTATACTTAAAGAGCTAAAGACCCTTACCACCTGAACAAATTCATTGTCAATAGCTATTATTTGCGCAAGTTAAGTAGTCTTTTTTTTTTTTACTAAAGATTTTTTTTTGACACTAAAGTTAAATAGTCTTATATCATACATAAATGTATTTTTTTCATCATTAGATCAATAATTATCATTGTATCTCATTTGATTCAAAGTTTATTTTTCATCTCAATAGATGTTAAATACGTTTTTTTATAAATTATAAGATAAGTACAAAGTACAAATTATATTAAAATATTTTAGTTTAAAATACAAAAAAGAGATAAGTACTTTTAAATATGAAAAAAAAAATATCAAATAACTTTTACTTTATTTGTAAAGCTCTTTTCATCACTTTTAAGCTTAAAACAACTTTTACTCTCAAAAAAAGTTGGGCCAAACGAAGCCTTAGAATTGTCATCATAAATTAATAAAAGAATAAAAGAAAAGGATATTGTGCAAATTTTCAACAAGCAATTCAGGAATAACCAAGTTTCAAAAAGGTTCTAAGGTAGCGTCAAGTGTTTACTGAACGTAGAAAGAACGCGGAAACCATTCACATTATCTTAACAAAATCATAAACTTTGATAAACTTCCAATAGTTATCCTTACATGAAGCTGAAGTATGAGCACAATTACGAATACCATGAACAAATTGTCAAATATATGTTTGAAACACTAAATAATTGCACTCATAAAACATATATTTCCCGTATTCTTAATTCCAGCTCCCTATAAAACAAATTCGAGCTTCAATAATATTCAAGAAGACACTTTCTCTTACTATTTATTGGTTGGATGTTGATATGTTTTTTTGTTTATACATGTTTATATGATTTTATCCAAAAGCAATGTCTTGTTATATTTTAATATTAATCTAATTTATTTTAAAAATAATTAATTTAGTTTTTTTTTACGAATATTCAACCAAACTCTAAATACATATAAATTAGATGGAGATATCAAACTCTAAGTACATAAAAATTAGATGTATAATTTTTAATCAATCGGAAATAGTGTGTTGTTAAAGATTGTTCTTTAAGTCAATAAGTTTTTTATTTTGATAAGAATAATGCCAAGAAAGCACTCTTTAACACCATATTCTATCAATTAAACTTTATATGGATACACATATAAGAATGTTAAAAAATCAACAAATTTTAGCTCAACTCGTAAAAAATACTACGTCAAAAGTCTATGATTGAAGTTCGAACTTCAGTCTCATTGTATTGCATACTTGGTTAAAAAAAATTTCCATGTGGCAATCAATAAAACAATCAACATCTAATGCTTTAGTCATTTTTTAAAATGTTGAAAATAGAGAATAGTACCCGCTCCACCTACACTCACTTTTAATCAGAGATGTTTGAAAATTTTTAGATTGTTTAATCCTGTTATGGACTGGCCAGAGGCCCAATCCTTAAAGCTTGTTACAAAGCCCAAAAAGCAGCTGGGACCCGTCACGCGTTCCAAAGACAGCTGTAATCGTCACGCAATTCAAGGGTTTTCCACTGAAAGATACTGTACACTCACCCTATACGGAAGCTTCGCGATGCATTCTATGGACCGTTGGATAAACCGCCAGGTTCGTCAACGGCCACGATTCCAACACGGATCCGTCCTTATCCATTCATACCTTTGCCTATAAATATGTGGTTTAACACCATATTTTGGTACGCTTCTTTGAACTCAAAACTCTCACGTTGATCACATACTGACTTGAGCGTCGGAGTCCAATTCTTTGCAGGCACCCCCCCCCCTCTGTATTAAGGAGCTGAGCCACCATCGTGACACCTTCCACCATAGCTATAGTACTTGGAGTTAAGACTTTGGACGGAATAGAACAGTGGCGCCGACTGTGGGGAATATTTTATTGATTTCCTCGTACTCACTCTCTCTTTTATCAATATCAGATCTGATAAATCCGTTCTAGTTATCACCCCAAATCTCTTAACCATGGTTGCGACTAAAGGATCGAAGTCTAGCAAAGCAACCCCTTCTGCAAGCCAGCGGAACGTCTCGGAATCTCGTCCGAACATTCTATCACCGGTTCATGAGGAATCAGACGTTGCTCCTTCTCTCAGTACACACAGCAAAGTTCGAAGTGAAGTTAGAGTCGCTGAAATTGACGACGTCGTTCAGAATAAAACTACTAGCAACACACGACCCCATCAACAGAATCCTCCCGTTCAGCAAGTGAACGAAAGAAGGAATGAGGATTTGGTCATAACTACTGTTCCTGCACCAGATGACAACCCTTTGGCTGCAATCTTGGCTCTACTACAGGAACAGAAGGAAAGACTGGTGAGAGTTGAACAGATGCAAGCTCAAGCTCGAAGTGAAACCGTTATACCAGAATCAACAAGAAGCAGATCCGGCAAGGTAAGATCCAAGCCGGATGATGAAGCAGAGTCCAGGAGGACACAAGTTCCAAAAGATCTTGGTATGCCTCTGTCCAAGCACCAAGGTGGTGGCGGACATGCCGGTGGAGATGGCGGAAGCCACTGCAGGAGAGGACAACATGGGGGAAATGGTGGAGGTTCGCCTTCCCATCAACTTGAACGCGGAGAAGATCGTTCTAACCCATCGCGTCCTCCCCGTACCCGGGGACCTTTCGCCACCAGGATCTCTAGCTGTAAGATACCAAAGATTCTTGAAAAACCCCCGAAGCTGGAAAGCTACGATGGAATCACCGACCCGGACGAACACATTCAGCACGTAGATACCATTTTGGATTACTACGGTGCACGTGGGGCTGTCAAATGCAAACTGTTCGTCCTAACGCTTAAAGCTGCCGCTATGACTTGGTTCAAAGCGTTGCCGGAAGGATCAATCGATTCCTGGAAGAATCTCTGCAAAGAGTTCACTTCCCATTTCACTTCAAGGCGGAAACAGCCCAAATCTGTTGCCACTTTGAGTGCCATCGTTCAGGGGAAGAAGGAAACCCTCAGAGAGTATATTGAGAGGTTTACTTCTGCAGCCGTTGATGTAAAAGGGGCTGACGACACGCTAAAATGTTTTATTTTCGAAAAAGGCCTTAAACTGGATTCAATGTTTAAGGAAAAGCTGGGGTTGGAAGAACCACCAAACATGAGCGAATTATTGAGACGCGCTCAGCCATACATCAACTATGAAGAAAAGCTCATTTCTGAAGGGATAGAGAAAGGAAAGTCCACTGACAAACACCATGACGGAAAGAAGGAACATGAAAGATATAGCAAAGGGAAGATGAGAATGCCCAAACCCAGATTCTCGGATTACACTCCTCTCAACACTTCCATAGATAAGATTCTAGGAGAGTGTATAAATACTGAGTTCCGGGATGAAGGAGTGAGATTTCCCCAAACAATCAAAGAATCTCCCAAAGCCGACAAGAGCAAGTATTGCAGTTTTCACCGATGCTATGGGCACGACACAGATGATTGCATACACCTAAAAGATGCGATTGAAGATCTGATAAGAAAGGGGAAACTGAGCCGCTATACTAAAGACGGACAGAAAGACCGGAATGATGGAAAACGTTACCGAGACAACAATAACAGAAGCCGGAAGAGAAGTGAATCCCCTAAGCAAAGACGGTCGCCAAGGAAAGAAGAATCTAGCCGGAAGACTATAGATTCCGTATCGAAGAAGAAGGGCAAAGAGAGAGAAGATTCCAGCTCTGGTGATGAAGAGATAACCAAGAGCAAAGGCAAGCGTCCTTTCATTGGCTCCATTACCGGAGGGATTTTGACTTCAGGTAAACCGTCAAAAGGAACCATTAAGAGAACAATAGCAGAAATCTTTTCCGTGTCAAAGATAGAAGATATTCCGTCCACAAGCACCGCACCCCGGAGACCCATCCTTGGATTTTCTGATGACGAAAGAGTCGGCAACAAACCAAACAAACTTCTTCCCTTAATAATCATGGCTACCATTGCTGGTTTTGATGTATCCCGGATTTTGATTGATGAAGGAAGCTCGTGCCACATCATGTACGAAGATCTGTTTGACAAAATGGGATTGAAGCAGGAAGATCTATTCCCATATGAAGGTTAAAATTCGAAGGGATTCAATGGTACTCTGACAAAACCATTGGGATTCTTGACGTTGAAAGTAACATTCGGAGACGGGAAGAATGAAGAGAATGATATGACCATCCCTGTTCAGTTCCTGGTAGTACCATGCAAAGCCGTATACAACTGTATATTGGGAAGAACTACGCTAGCTGCCCTGGGAGCCGTGCCTTCAACTGTTCATTTAAAAATGAAATACCACGGCAAGAAGAACCAAGTGGTCACAGTTGTGGCAGATCTAGCCGGAACCAAAAAATGCTACAAAGAGTTGCAGAAGGAGTTGGACGCAGTAGATATGGTAGAAGCTGAAGAAATTCCCCGGGTAGATGTGCCAGAGAAGGTAACACCACCACGATCCGAACTATTAGATGTCACTATCGCAAAGATCGATATACATACTAATGACCGCGCATCTGGTGATGAGAGTTACCAACAGAAACTGCTCCCGGGAGAATTTAGTAGGCCTATACCAGATGGAGAGTTTGAAGAGGTGCAGCTGGATGAACATCCGGACAGAAAAGTTAAGGTTGGGACGAATTTACCAACAAATGTCCGGAAAGATCTTATCCAATGCTTGAAAAAGAATGCTGATTTATTTGCTATCTCACCTAGCGAGATGCCGGGGATTGATGCTAAAGTAGCATGCCATGAGTTGAATGTTAGCGAAAGATACCCGTACGTGGCCCAGAGACGGAGGAGGCAATCCCCGGAAAAGACAAAAGCTGCACAAGATATTGTGGACGGACTTTTGAAGGCGGAATTCATTTCAGAACTTCACTACACAGAATGGCTTTCTAACGTCGTGTTAGTGAAGAAATCTTCTGGAAAATGGAGGATGTGTGTAGACTACACGGACCTCAACAAAGCTTGCCCCAAAGATTCATATCCACTTCCAAATATTGACAAACTGGTTTACGATTCAGCAGGTTACAAACTGCTAAGTTTTCTAGACGCTTATTCCGGTTACAACCAGATCCCTATGTCCGTTAAAGACCGTGATAAAACAGCTTTCATGACGGAAGGAGCAAATTACCTGTATAATGTGATGCCGTTTGGGCTAAAGAACGCAGGGGCCACATATCAAAGAATGATGAACAAAGTTTTTGAAGGTGAGATTGGCAAGATGCTGGAGGTCTATATGGACGATATGATCGTCAAATCTGCAGAAGAGAGTCTACACAGCACCCACCTAGAGGCGATTTTTCTTAAAGTCAGAAAATTTAACATGAGGCTGAATCCGGAGAAGTGCACCTTCGCGGTGAAGGCGGGAAAATTCTTGGGTTTTTATTTGACTGAAAGAGGAATTGAAGCAAATCCGGATAAGTGCGATGCCGTCATCAGAATGGAAGCCCCATCTACAAAACAGGGAATTATGAAGCTCAACGGAATGCTCATTGCGTTAAATAGATTCATTTCAAGATCCGCACAGCATGCGTTACCGTTCTACAAGCTACTAAGAAAGGAAACAGAGTTTGCATGGACAGAAGAGTGCGAAAAGGCTTTTACTCAAATGAAAGCAATTTTGTCTCAACCACTAGTGCTATCTAGACCAATGAAGGACGAAACCTTGTACTTGTATCTGGCAATCTCAGCAGAAGCTGTAAGTGCTGCTTTGGTAAGGGAAAACGGTGTCACCCAGTACCCAGTGTACTTCATTTCAAAAGCTCTAGCCGGACCTGAGGTTAGATATCAGAAGATAGAGAAGGTGGCACTCGCATTAGTAACGGCAGCAAGAAAGCTGAGAAGATATTTCTTGGCACATTCAATCGTGGTGAGAACGGATCAACCCATCAAACAAGTGCTGTTCAGACCGGACCTAGCTGGGCGAATGACAAAATGGTCCGTGGAACTCTCAGAATTTGACATCTCATTCGAGAGCAGGAAAGCATTAAAAGCTCAGACCTTTGTTGATTTCTTGGCGGAAATGACACCAGTGACGGATGAACCGTGTGCCAAGTGGACCATCTTCACGGATGGTTCATCAAACAGCGAAGGAAGTGGAGCAGGATTGATCCTAGAAAGCGGTGAAGGTTTAGTGATTGAAGTATCCTTGAGATTTTCATTCAACACCACCAATAACCAAGCCGAATACGAAGCTTGCATTGCCGGCTTGAAATTAGCACAAGAACTTGGCGCAAAGGAAGTGAAACTGAGGACAGATTCTCAGCTGGTGGTGACACAAGTGAAGGGAGAAGCACAGGCCAAGGAACCGTTGCTGCAAAAATACCTAATGGTGATCAGAAACACTATTGAATCTTTCGAGAACTTTGAGATCATGCATGTTCCAAGAGAACAAAATACCAGAGCTGATGTCCTATCAAAATTAGCCAGCACTAGAAGAAGCGGAGTGAACCACTCCTTCATCCAGGAAACTCTGGAAAAGCCAAGCATTACTGAAGGAGTAACAATTATGGTCCTTGACGGAAGCATCGGAAGGAATTCTTGGATCTCACCCGTCATGAAATTCATTGAAACTGGGGAGCTGCCAACGAACAAAGAAGAAGCAGCATTAATCAGAAGAAGAGCCCCATCTCACACGATAGTTTCTGGGCAACTTTACAAGAGAGGGTTTTCTACACCCCTGCTTAAGTGCCTTGACGGAGACGAAGCTGCTTACGCCTTAGAAGAGGTACACGAAGGAATTGCCAGCCAACACCTTGGCGGAAGAGCCTTGGCGAGGAAAGTGCTCCGTGCAGGTTACTACTGGCCTACGATGGTCGCAGATGCTAGGGAATTCGTAAAAACCTGTGAAAAATGCCAGAAACACGGAGACGTGTACAACTCTCCGCCCTCAGAACTTCATACCTTGACCATTCCATGGCCATTTTATCAGTGGGGAATGGATATATTGGGACCTTTCCCAATGGCAGCTGGACAAGTGAAATTTTTAATCGTTGTTGTTGATTACTTCACCAAATGGATAGAGGCTGAAGCTTTAGCAAAAATCACAGCTGCTAATATAATTAAGTTCTTCAAAAGAAACATTCTGGCAAGGTTTGGAGTCCCCCGTTCTGTCGTTACCGATAACGGAACACAGTTCGCTTACAAAAATATGAAGAAACTCATGGAGGACTTCAAAATAACTCAACATTTTTCATCCGTGGAACATCCCCAGACTAACGGGCAAGCTGAAGCAGCTAACCGTGTAATTCTGAGGGGATTGAAACGAAGACTAGAAGACGCCAAAGGAAACTGGGCCGAGGAGCTCTGCCACTACGGGAGAAACTCCATTCAAACTCACTTATGGAACCGAAGTCGTAATCCCGGTGGAAATTGGAGAATTAAGTTGGAGAATAGCTTACCCTCTAAACGAGGTTGATAATTTCATGGCTATCCAGGAAGAATTGGATTTTCTTGATGAGAAAAGAAGTTACGCTGCGTTGACAGAAGCTGCCGTTAAGAAAATAACGGCCTCAAGGTACAACAAAAGGGTTCGATCACGGGATTTTCATCCCGGAGACCTTGTACTCCGCCGTGCAGACGTTGGCGGAAGAAATGCATCCGAAGGAAAATTAGCAGCTAATTGGGAAGGACCTTACAAGGTCACAGCTTCTACAGGCCAAGGAGCCTATAAAATTGAGACTCTCAAGGGGGAAAAATCCCAAGAACTTGGAATGCTGCTAAGCTGAAGAAATACTACAGTTGAAAGTCTATCTTTTAATTTCTGCTTACCGTTACAACAGAAGCTATTGTACCCGTCTTAGAAAGGAAGATGTTATGCCCGTCTTGGAACGGAAGCCTTCATGTAATGACTTAACGAATTAATGAAGTGATAAATATTCAGAAATCAACTTTCTCCTTTATTTTTCAGCAAAATTATAATATCTTAAGATAGATATTGACGAATGAACTTCGAAAAATCAAAGTATAAATGCTATAATAAATATACGTTAAGAAACGTAAAAGCCCTTCAAAGAAAGGCAAAAGACCTTCTCAACGGAGGCAATTTAATGAATGGCTTTTCCGGCTAGCCACCGGAAAGCAGCGCGCATTCATAGGGGAAAAAGGGAGATTTTGGCCAGATCGTCCCATAACTCCAGTAAGACCTTAACGATAAGGCTAAAAATACAAGCCCTATAAGACTTAGGCATCCGCATGAACATTTGCATGTCATCTCTAAAACGGATTCGGGTACAAGCACGTGCTCCCATGATGAAATCGTCTATAAACGGAGTCACTCTTAATAGTCAAATATTCCTACAACGGAATCTACTCACAACAGATTCGTTAACAAACAAACATTCCTAAGATGGATAAACCAAAGGTATATACAAAGAATAAAAAAGAGATTCCCATAACGGAACCCTTTCTTTACGTTCCCATAAAAGAATTCCTAAGATGGAATCCCAAAGAGGAAAATCAAGCCCTTTGAGAAAGGCACCTGTACGTCCAAACGGAAACTTTTATCCGTCAAGATAAATGCGCATACCTGTCAAAAACAAGTTCTAAAACGAAATTGAATACAACAAAAAGGATGCACAGAAACATACAATTGTACTTCAAATTAAATCAGAAATATTGTACTTAGGTTACAACCCATTCAAATAAGAAGACGGAGATTATAAATCCAGGCCGGGAACAGCCTCACCGGTACAAGGAAACAAAACAACAAAAGCAAGATAAGCTAAACACCTTCAGAGATTATCTTCTCAGTAGGAATGTTTTCATCATTAGAAGCGTTCAAATCAACTTGTTGAAGAGACGGCTGAATAGGAGGAGCGGTTTCCGGGTTGTCAGGAACTTCATCATCATCATCGTCAGGAACAATCTTTCCGTCAACCACCTTGCTGAGAGGATCAAGGAAAGTGATGTCAATCTTATAACCAGGATGAGTCAGCTCTATTTGTTCAGCCATGCGCACAGGAATTTTCTTCATAAAAGCAGCCGTCTCAGCAAACTGTTCTTCCATTTCCCGGTCCTTCTGCATAACCTTCAGAGCCAGAGTCTCTGGGTCACCGTAAAGCTCATAAGCGTTCTTGTACTTAGCCAAAGTAGCCCGGAACTCGTCATTGACCTGCTGCAGAGCTTTGTATTCTTTGTCATGCTTCTCCAGTGCAGCGGCAAGATCCTCCTCATGTTTCTTTCGTGCTGCCTCAAGGTCATCCTCATACTTCCTCCGGTCAGCCTGTTTTGTCTTGTCATATTTCTTTTTGGCAGCATTCAAATCAGACTCATGCTTCTTCCTAGCATCTTCCAGCTTCTTCTTCAGACCAGCTATTTCCTCGTCCCGCTGGCCAATAGTGACAACTCCAGCCTTAGCATCATCACGGGCATTTTGAAGTTGGATGTTAGCCACCTTCAACTGACTTTCCGCCAGGACAAGTTTATTCTCAGTTTTCTTCACGTCATCCTTCAGAGTATCAATCAACTTGTTCTTACCTCGCACCTCTTGCACAGCGGTATTCCTAGTAAAAACATCGTATTCCTCCCCGGCAATCATAAACATCGCATTGGAAGCTTTCGAAAGTTGAACAGCCAATCGAGCAAATTCCCCTTGACGAGCATAGGGAGACAAACCCAAAAGGTAGTCGTAATCAGCAGAGGGAATGAAGTCCGGGAAGGAAGCCCTATCCATAGGAGGCGCTGAGCTCAAGCTGGGAGGAAAGCGAAAAGCGGGAGGCCCAGGAGGAGGAGGACCTTGAGAAGCTTCCCTAACTTCACGATTAACAAGGGAAGCCTCAGATTCCCGGCTACCTGAATTCCGGGAAGAACGCCTACTCCTTTTAGGCGAGGCCTCAGCAGCATGAGAATCCCTACCCCTTTTCCTATGATGATCATCCTTAGGAGCAGCATTCCTGGAGAGTTTGATTCTTTGACGGGGACGGAGATTGTCAGTGTTCTCAGGGGCGGTCTCTTCAAAGTTGATTTGCTCCTCAGTAGATTTGTCCAAAGGTTCAGCAACCTTGGACAAGCCCTTAACGGTGGGATCATTGACGGGCATCAAAATTTCTTTTTCAGAAGTAATAGTGAAGTCCAGCACACCTTCACCATTCACTTCCTCGCCAGCTTTAGCAAGAACTTCTTGATCAGGCTCCGCCACATTGAGAAACGGAGCGTTAACAGGAACAGTCACTCCAGGATCAACATTAGCATTGGCGGAGGAGCCAATGCCGGCATCAGCATTCCCAACCTGAGAAGATCCAGCCCCGGCACCAGGATTATCAACAAGTTTTTGTTGCGCAGCCAATTTTGCTTTGAATTGACGCTCTTGTTCCTCCCTAAGAGCTTTAGCCGTTATATTCATTTGATCTGAAAAGAAAAATGACAAAACAGTTAGAAATCACAAGGCAGGACAAAGCTTATCAAGGACAATAAATTCAGAGCCTCACCAAAAGCTGTATTACGGGCAGCAGGAGTTCTGCAACCCATCAATCTTTTCGTGTTAATAAAACCACGATACTTCACCAACACACCGTCCTCCTCTTTCAAGTATAACAAAGAATCACAAAAATCATCCAACATGATCTTCATGTTAGCTTCATCAACGCTTAAATCTTTATCTTCAGCCAAATACGCCTTTGAAACAAGCTCAAAATGACGTTGGTACCAACTCTTGGGAAATTTAGACCTACAGGAGATAACTTCCTCGTCGTCAACAAGAATTGACTTGGCCTTCCCAGCCGTTGGTTTAGAAGTGCTTGGACCAGAACTTTGATCAGTTCGTTCCAGCTTGTCCTCAACGGATTTACCATCCTTTGATTTGCTCTGAACCTCCTCATTTTCATCATCAAACCTAAGAACGGTGTAATTGTCATAATCTGATTCGTCACTATCAACCTTATAATCGTCTGAAGGCAAGTGACACAAATTGCGATGTGCCGTGTCTGATACGGGAACCACAAAGTAAAATCGTTCCCGGCTCCATTTGAAAGAATCTTGGTAAACGCTAAAAGACTTAGATCGTTGCCGGAAACAAACATACCCTTGTGGCTCTGTAGGATCCGCTTTGGTTCTTGAAAGGAGAAATATATTCATAAAAAGGGGGACAGTGGCTACTCCCCCCTTGTATTCACAGAAAAATTGGAAAGATTTTACAAAACACCATGACAATGGATGTATTTGAGAAGGAGCTAAACGGAGATGCGCCAACAATGCCACCTCAAAATCGGTTAACGGAAATTTAACCTGAAACGTCTTCGCCAAGACTTCCGGCATGACTACACCGCACTCGATAAAATTCGAACAAATCCTTTTCTCGATGGCAGGAATTACCACTTTCCAATCTTCAGAAGAACCCACGTTCACATAAGCATCACTCAATGAGTTCTTCTGAGCAAATATACTGGGAGTTCCTAAAATATCTTCCAATACCCACTGATACTTACAACGATCAGCCGACAAATCAAGAGGAAATTGGACAGCTTTGGCTTTCCGAACCATTCTGTCGTCGTGTTCCTTCGCTGTTCCCTTAAGCCTGGCAATATCAACAGCAGTGTTAGCGGCATCACGGAGACAATTCACGTATTCCCGATTGCTCATTTTTCTACCTTTTTGCAATTCAATACCCTCCCTATGACGCCGGATTTCCTCATTACTAAATCTAACTTCAAGAATTTCATGATCACCGTTATAGAAAGAACGGGTTAAACCATCGGTTATGATCAAATCAGCATTTTTCTTAAAAACTCTCTCAATACTTATGGTACTCATCTCAAAAGTACCAGACTCACTACAACATGCATGCTCATAAGGAACTCCCTCATCATCATCACTCAAAACAATAACATTCCCTGGATTGGCCATAATGATACAAACAGGAAATAGAAAAATTGAGAGTGATAGAGAAGAAAACAAAAATACCTTGTGAAAAGGAAGATCTTCCAGATGGAGAGTAGTGATTACTGGTTCGATAAACCAAAATCAACGAAATCGCCGAAGAGGAAAAGGAAAGGAGCGTAAGTAGCTGCAATCTGAAAAATAAGGATTGAGAGAACAAAGGAGTGAAAAAGAATAACGAAATACCTAATGAGTATTTATAGAAACCGCTGAAGCCATGCTCAACGATCCGGATTGGAAGAATTTGAAAAGATTCGAATCAATGGCTCAGATTTCGCCTCGATCCAACGTACACTTGAGTACACTAGAGACTAGCTAGTGACGTAAGCGCAGTAAAGCGCAGAAAAAGCGGCACGCGTCCGCATTTAATGCAACCACGACGCTTCAAATACAACAGCTGTCAATCATTTGGCAGAAAGACAGAAACGCCCACAACTTTACAAATTCCTAATTTATCGGCTACAAAGAGTCCGGTTAAAAAGTCATGCATTTTCATGACGGAACCGTCAACGCTTCATCTACCAGCAAACACGGATGCTGTACCCGGGGGGATATAAATAGGGTACAGTACTCCCACGAGGTACGTCATAGAATTAATTTCCGTTATAATTCTCGCACTTTTTGTGTTATTTTCCTTGCAGAGAAAAAACCTTGACGGAAGTTCTGACTACTCAAGTGAACGCTTATTTACATAAACAATTGACTTTGGGGGCAACTGTTCTGGACTGGCCAGAGGCCCAATCCTTAAAGCTTGTTACAAAGCCCAATAAGCAGCTGGGACCCGTCACGCGTTCCAAAGACAGCTGTAATCGTCACGCAATTCAAGGGCTTTCCACTGAAAGATACTGTACACTCGCCCTATACGGAAGCTTCGCGATGCATTCTATGGACCGTTGGATAAACCGCCAAGTTCGTCAACGGCCACGATTCCAACACGGAGTCCGTCCTTATCCATTCATACCTTTGCCTATAAATATGTGGTTTGACACCATATTTTGGTACGCTTCTTTGAACTCAAAACTCTCACGTTGATCACATACTGACTTGAGCGTCGGAGTCCAATTCTTTGCAGGCACCCCCCCCCCCCCCCCTCTGTATTAAGGAGCTGAGCCACCATCGTGACACCTTCTTCCACCATAGCTATAGTACTTGGAGTTAAGACTTTGGACGGAATAGAACAAATCCTAATCTAAATGATTAAAGTTTCAACGAGTGTCCCTCTAAATTTGACTTGGTAGGAAACATCACGTAAAAGTTTTAACAAAAGATAAATTAAATATAAATTTTTACGTACCAAAAACTTTGAATTCATTCTCTATTAAAAAAAACTCTATTGTGTCCCAAAAATATAATTCAAAATTTTAAAATATACACAATTTGGCTTGAATACAGACCAAAAATTGTGACAATATTTGAAAGACCAAAATTTGTGAAAATTTTTGTCTATAAATAAATTTAAAATGTTTCTAAGACCAAAATCTTGTTTCCTTAATTTTAAAGTAGCAATCAATGCCAATAAAAGCTAAGACAAATGTTGTACCAAAAAACAAAAAGCTAAGCCAGATGGTCGTTTAAATACTTTAGTGGGAAAGTGGTTTAAAAATGCAAACGAGAAAATTGTTTACCTACCATATTGAAACAAGGTCACATTCTTGAGATTGATACAGTCATACAACATTCTTGAGCTTGTGACAAACTAGTATTCACCAATAAAAATGTAAAATATAAACCATCTAAAACATATAGTACCTGTTATACAAAATCAAAATCACCACAATCTAAATGACAAGCCTGAATATGAAGTATCTTATTTTTGTTCATAAAAAAATGTGCATCTATTGAGCTCTTCTATTACATTCAAAACATAGACACGGCTGGTATCGATATTTAACACCAAAGATTCTCTTAAATACAGAACATACAACTTCAGAGAATTCGGTCCTGAAGATCTGTCATTAAGGAGGATGCCAAGGAGGTGAGTTTTTTCCCAGTCTCTCCTGCAATGTTCTTAAGGGAAGAGATATCCTGCTGTGCCTGTAATATAAAGGAGGGGATCAGCACACCACTAAAGATCAACACAGGAACCAATTATATAAAGATTCTAATAATAATTCTGTTGTTCGAATAACTGAACATGAATAACTAAAGTCCTGTTTACTTTGTGAAAACATTTTCTATTTTCATTTTCTAAAATATGTAGTATTCATTTTAACTTCAAGAGAAAGATCATTGAAGTGAACCATTATGATGAAGAGAATATGAAAAGCTAACCAGGGATGATGCATTTCTAGAAATAATGATAATAATTATTTTGCAATTTCAATGTCTACAAAAAAATGCAGTTATTTACTTCTAGAGTCGCTAACAATTATTTTCAAAAAATGCACACAGTTGTATCTTTGTTACCAAGTAAAACTAACATTCAAAAAAATTAAGTAATCGGTGCCTAAGTTTGTGTCTAGTGTAATGTAAGGAATACCTGGAAAGATATTCGGTTGATAAGGTCACTAGCAGCCAGATCAACAGAGGAGTTATCTCTAGAGTCACCAAAAAGATCGGCACTGGAGATGGAAGACGAGCCCTGGAAATTAACAAAAGGAAACACAGCTAAGTAACACTATTTAACGCCCTCTGTTCTAGTCCCTCCTTTTCTTTTTTCCATTCCTAGTTGGAGAGACGGGAGAATAAGGAACTCTTAACAAAGGGACAAAAAATACAAGAAAACAGAAATTAAAGGAACTTATTTTCCAATCCCTTGATGTATCTATATCTATAACTGAAAGTCCTCCCCGATCCCCCTCAATATATCTATAACTGAAATTTCATTGCTTAAATTGCCTAACACCAAATAAATGACAAAAAATACTTTATCCTTTCTCTGCTTTCATTAAACTCAACAAACACTAGCCTCAACAGCTGCAGTTATGTATGGTACCACGGCTATAGGGACCGCTAGATTTAGAGAGAAGCAATTCTAGCAGTTTCTCTAATGGTCCCTACAACTACAGTACCTTACTGCAGCTGTAGAGGATTTAAACACTGAATGAATGATCTCAACAAAATGAAGAGAAATCTAATATCAAGAAGGAAAAACAAGTTAATACTCTGCATAGGGTAAAATTCCATAAACTGATGCACTACAGCCGATTTGAACCAAAGATTAAATTTGCTTTGCAACTTCTATGAAACCATACTAAAAAGCACCAGCAAATGACTTTCCACTTATTTACTTTTTATTGGGTTATACTTATTACACCGTTAAGATTAATGTTAAAATTTCACAAATGTTCAGAAATAATTTCAGACCTTAAATTATTTATGATAGCAATGGTTTTCCATGGTCGCAATGATGTTGTTTATTACTATAACTATGATCCCTGCAGCAGTGTTGTTAAATGGAGGCCATGGAGGAATGGTGTGACAGATATTTTGTCAACTGCCATAGGCAATTTGTGCATGAATGGCTGCCATGGCGTCGCAGTAGGCCGCAATGGCATGTTTATATGGCGTATTTTTGGGATTCCACCATCGACAACACTGCTCGTACAGTCAGACAGAAGGTACAAAAAACTGATGTATAAAACAAGTCCGGAATTACTTATCTTAAAAAATCACTGGTTTGGAGTACAAAATCATTCACATTAAATCTTCATTATGAAATCTTCACTTGACAACAACATTAATCTCTAGCCCTTAAATTTTCATATCAGTATAGAGTATGAGGACTGATTTGTCTAGAGAATTTGGTGGCGTAAATAGTAATCCTTGATAACACAAAAAGCCTAATTTAAATACTAACATGTATGAATCAAAAATGTAAATCATAAAATTTCATATTAGTCCTTGTAAGGTCTGGTGCCTAAACCTAAAGACAAATTTGACTAGTATTGTTTGTGCTTTAGTGGGGCTTTTGTTTTCAGGATTAAAGTGTTTGCCACCAAATTTCTCAAGGCTAAAGTTAAAATTTAGTACGTAGTATATGTTCTGCTGATCCAATACAGTGCTACTGCCTACTACAGGGTACTGAACATCTATGATTTACATGTACATATATACTAGCACTTTATTCCAACAAGTTACTATAAGAAAGGACACATACAGAAAATTTTGATAAAGTAGCTTGAGCATCTGCATCTCCGGCCTTGCTCTGATCTCCAAAAAATTGGGATGAAGAAATAGATTTAGCATTTGAGAACTTCTTTCTTGCTTCATCAGATTCCTGAATCTATTACAGACACAAGCAAAACAAAGTGCATGACTGCATGGTCAAAAAAATGATTGTACAGGTTGAATAAATTAATTGAGAAAAACAAAACAGATTAGATATAAATGAATGTTGAAAGATTACGTGAGCACATAACATGTAGGCATAATTTAAAGAAAACATCACGACAAGGAACAAATATTCTAACTTGTTCAACCATAATCAATATCTTTCAGCCTATGATTGCGACATTGCGTTCATGCCTATCTACTAATAATTAATTTAAAAAAGGTATGTCAGTGCCCCTATACTTTATCTTTGTTCAGATACATGTTTGTGCTTGTGTTACTTTATTCCATATCTTTACTTTGGAATGATATAACAGTAAATCATTGAGTAAAAGTGATTATTTTTATAAGTTTTGTTTAAGTTTGTTTCTGTTACTGGCACTTCTCTCAGTGATCTCATTCCCATTCTCATGGATATACTAGTGTATGTAGCTTAATTGAATACTGAAGGTCCTACCGCAACATCTTAACAAAAATATAATAGTATTACACGACCACTGCACTTACAAACACCTAGTTTTCAAAATTAATCTGATATCCCTTGTAAAATGGATATGGGGATATTTTGAAAACATGTGATTCTACAAATGTATGGAAGCATTTCATCCTTTTCGCAAAATACTTGCATGCTGGCAATTTCTCCCGAACTTGCAAACACTGTTATGTTTCATGGATTGTAACTTGTTAGAAACATTCAATTGGGCGAAAATATCAAAATTTGAACAGAACCATGTTTGAACTCTGTAAGCTCACCACATGCAGTAGAAGTTAATTTGCGCAGGGTTAAGAGTTGCACACATAAGGCTTACCTGCACTTTTGAGGAGCTTTGCCCAGATTTCTTTGAAAAGCCACTATCCATTCCAAAGTCAGAAAAGAAGCTTGATGACTTTGGTACAGACACATGACTGATTACAGTTGAACCTCCAGAAATCAACTCAGATGATTCAACATTTTCTGTATACTCAAACCGAGATGTTAGAGGTGGTCCAGAAGGCAGGTTGATATTTGTTGATGATGAAACTGGAGCAGGTGGTTCTTCAGGCTTCTGCTCGTAGAGCGACTCACTTGGCTGCATTTAATTATGATAACTTGTTAAAAATCCATATCACCAAATTAAAATACAGAACAAATTAAAATACTGAACAAAGATTATAAGAATAAACCAACAGGAATTTTCTGTATATAATTTGCAATTAAAGAAAGATAAGATAACTATTTCCATACCTTTCTAGTGAGCTTACGGGCTCCGAGCCCCCCACTCTTACCAGGTTTTTTGGCTCCAATAGGCTTCTTCAAATTATTCGAAACTGCAGTATATGAAGCTCTGGGTGAAGAAGTGCTCTCAATCTTTTCTGGCTTCTCCACAGTTTTTTCATTCGATACTTCATTTGTCCTAACATCAGGAAGTCCATTAGCCCCTTCCCCTTGGGAAGACTGTGAAGAAGCCGCAGGTGATGAAGACAAGGCAGCTTCCTCGGACATGCTTTTAGCAACTTCCTTTGAAAGCAGTTGCTTATACAACTCTGCAGCTCTGGAAGTATACTTTGCCTCAACCTTACCCTCACCATTCCAACCATGCTGCCTAAAGAAAACCTGTGCCCTACTGTTTCCTCCAAAGCTCATCATTTTAAGTTGCTCAGGAGTCCATGAGTCTAAGTTTGTTGATCTACATAGAAAAAATTAAATAAGTATATTACTTACATAATGGCATATAAGTATAAAACGCTTAAGCCGTCTTACTTCTATTCAACTACAGTAAAGTACTACTTCCGCATTGATTGTAATGTAATTCATAGAATAACTAAATGTAAAACAAAGACGCGGAAACAAGGTGAGATATTAAACATATCAACCCTATCAATTTTAATGGCATATACCTCCTGCTCAACTTTTTCCTAAGATATACCTTAAAAAAACAAAACTAAGTGTTGGTTTGCAGTGAAAATCAGCGAAGATTTTTTTCTTAACAAACTCTCACTAGTTAAAGAATCAAACTAAGTTTATGGTGGTTCCAAGTTTGCTTCATGTATTTTCAACTAGTTAGCCCATTTCCCAATTCCAAATCCTTATCACATATTGCAACTCAAGAAGCACAAGAAAATAAATTTTCGTCATCAACCATTTTCCAATCTTAACACTCCTCTTAACTCAATAAAGTAGCTCAAGGGAAAGAATAAAAGGTGCCAAAAATAACAATGGTACCTGCATTGCAATGTGATGTAAAATGTAAAATCAAATCTAACCCTATGTTCCAAAATCCACCAACACTTATTTATTCTGTACTGCTTCTCAAGCATAATATCATTCTACTCTCAACGTATAATGAACTACACCACTGTTTTTTTTTGTCTAGTAGCATAGCGCCTAGACTCGCAAACCTTAAATATGGAGAAGTGAGGACGCCGAGTCGCCAAGGTTCAAACCCCAGCCCCTGCCAATAATGTCGTTAGTAACTACCAACTGAGCTACACTTACCGGACAACCAACCGATTACAACTCTAACACACACATAACTCTAAACTAATCCACAATCCACATGCAAATTCAAACCTCACTACTGCACAGCATTACAAACACTTTGAACTTATAAAATCAGTAAAATAAATTCATCATTTAATCAAATCAAACATTAAAAACTAACCTCACAAAGCTGACGTGAACGCCGAGATTCCGATGAGCAGCAGAGCAATCAATGCAAAGAAAGATCCCATACGTAACTGACGCCCAAGTCGGATTCTTGGCATGGCAATCAAAACAAGACTGAAACAAAAACCATCAAAACTTCACAAATCAAACGAAACAACACACAGATATCACAGATCTGAAACGCGATCTCGAGAATCAAAGTTCAATCAAATCACAGAAGCATGAAAAATCAAAATAAAAAACTCACCTTATTTTCTGATTTGGTTTTGAGTTTTCTGAAAACGGCGTTCTTGTCGGTGAAACTATCGGAAGCCATTGAAATTCAACAGTGAAATCGGAATTGATTTAGGTTTTTGATTAGTGAAATTAGAATGTTTGAAAACTAAGTAGGGTTTTGAAATGGAATCTCAGGGGTGCTTAGGGGTAGAAGAAAGCACCTCCTGAGCAATTTGTAGTGCAAACGCAAAACTTTTTTGTGTGTATCTCTATGTTGGTTTCAAACTAGTAATGGCAATTTTATTTTCTTAATTAAGAATTAAGTTCTGATGCGATCCGATGCATTAATGTTAAAAAAAAAATTATTTTTAAAAAATAGATTTATTTTGTAGAGATTTTGAAAAAAATCTAAAGTGACTTTGTGTTTGTTTACAATCATAAAAAATTATTTTGATTCTATTGATTTCCCTTTGTACTTAGTTAGTGATGTTCAAAAAAATAGATTTAAAAAAAAACAATTTCAAATAGATTTTCATTTAGAAGAAAAAAATGATTTTTTTTTAAAAAAATGATTTTTAAAAAATCTAAAACAAACACAAGTAAGTGGGGGATGGGTAGTTCAACTGATTAAGTTAACCAGTGAAACTAAGGGTTAAGGAGTTAGTGGAGGTTCAGGGTTCAAATCCTGACAAAGGATAAAAAATTGACAATAACTATACTTTTTACACTGTTAATATATAACAATTAAAAAACATTTATTAAGAATTGATCTCTCGATTGCTTTTATTAAGAATTGATACTTTTTACACTGTTATCTATTTTTGTTAAATTGAGAAGATAAATTGCTTTTATTAAGAATTGATCTCTCGATCTTCTTCAACTTAAGTCATATGTTCATCAACATTTATCACTTGAATTATCACTTATTCAAAAAACAATTATCACTTAAATTATTATACGGAGACACATTAATATATATTTTTTTGTCGAGACCAAATCTCTTGTTAGATTTGAGACACTTCAAAGAATGGGGTAGTCGACTCAAAGATTTAAAATTACTTCATACCTTAATATATATTTATAGGAACTGTTACCATCCTCCCACCTAAAATCATGTGGTAAGAAGTTAACAAACATCCTCACACATATTTTACTCCTTTACCCCCTAATATTTACTCACGCGCCCCCACCCACCCCCCATTTCTTGCAATCCCACCCCGCCCCCCCCCAATAATATATTTTTCTTTAAAAAAAATTAGAGTTTTTTTTTTATTAATTGAATTTTAATTTATTGATTAAAGATAATTTACAAAATATTATGCCAAAACCAATTTTTTGGTGGAATTGTTTCATAAATTATTACACCAAAATCATTTTTGCTGTGGAATGGTTTCAGATATATGTACTCCAAAACTATTGCATGTACTTAATTATGTAATAGATCTTTGAAACTATTAATATTGTTAAATGGTTTCAAGATGTTATAAATTGAAACCATTAGTATAGTCTGATGGCTTCGATACCCTAAAATAGAAAGAAAAAAATTGAGTCAAATATTACTACAAGATGTTATGGTTTCTAATAAAATAAAAGAACAATGAAATTATTACTGTTAAATGGTTTTAAATAATGGTTATGACTTAAATCATAAAATAGATCTTTGAAACCATTAATATTGTTAAATGGTTTCAAGATGTTATAAACTGAAACCATTAGTATGGTCTAATGGTTTCGATACTCTAAAATAGAAAAAAAAATTGAGTCAAATATTAATACAAAATGATATGATTTCTATTAAAGTAAAAGAACAATGAAATAATATTGTTAAATGATTTTAAATAATGATTATGACTGAAATCATGTAATAGATTTTTGAAATCATTAATATTGTTAAATAATTTCAAGATGTTATAAACTGAAACCATTAGTATGGTCTAATGGTTTCGCTACTCTAAAAGAGAAAAAAATTGAGTCAAATATTAATACAAGATGATATGGTTTCTAATAAAGTAAAAGAACAATGAAATAATATTGTTAAATGATTTTAAATAATCATTATGACTGAAATCATAAAATAGATTTTTGAAATCATTAATATTGTTGAATGATTTTAAGATGTTATAAACTGAAACCATTAGTTTCGTCAAATGGTTTCGATACCCTAAAATAGTAAAAAATTGAGTCAAATATTAATACAAGATGTTATGATTTCTAATAAAATAAAAGAACAATGAAATTATTATTGTTAAATTATTATTAGTATGCCAAAACCATTTTTGCTGTAGAATAATTTCAGAGATTAGTATGTCAAAACTTTTTGATGTACTTAATAGTTTTTATGTTAATTGTCATAAATTAACCATAATTATAGTACATGTTTTAGTATGTAATATAATACATGTTTTATATGAAAAACTGTTAAATATTTGTATTTCGTACTTAATAATTTTTATAAATTGATATCTACATAAACATATTTTTATGTCTTGATATGAAAGTCGTTATCATAAAATCATAAAACTAAAAGTAGATTCAAATAATTGGCGTAGTTTGTGATTACAACAATGCGGTTGTGAATGATAAAAAGTTATCAATGTAGGTTGGAAGACGTCGTGTCTGAGAACCCAAATGGAGTCAAAGCGTGAAGATGGAACTGAACTGCAGGTTGTGGAGGTTTGTTGCATGATGAAAAAGGGAATTTTTTTTTTTATAAAAAAACGAAAAATATATTATTAATAAAAACATATCTCTGCACAAGACGAACATTTGAATGGGTGGCTTCTCAAAAAATCTTGAGCATTATACGAAGAATTTATAATGACAAGGAGGCATGGCATCTCAAAATTTGAAATTCAGTTCTAGTTCGCCTCCGTAGTGATCGTTATGAATATTTAAGAATCGTTATGAATACTAGCGGGCCAAACGGACACGTTCCGTGCCCGTTTGTATGATATGTATTTTTTTTATGCTAACTTATATGTTAAGTTTATAAATTTTTCGCACATTTATTTATTTTAGGCTTAAGTATTATTTTTGTACGAAAATTTGTCAAGCCCGTCAATGAAGAAAATAGAAATTGAATAGAGAATATTTACCTCAATCGTGTCCTTCATTTCCTTCCTTTTTTTTTAAGTAATGTTAAGCAGTGCTATATGAACTTCTAACATATGAGGGTGTTGGTTTGTAGAATAAACTATAAACAAAGTAACATTAAAAATTAATAAAACAAAATTTTAATATACGTCTTCAATCTTCTTCATCTTTGAAGTATGTCCATAAATTCTACATACATTTTTTGGGTACATTAGAAATATAAATTACTTCTGCTAGGAATTGAACCCTGAACCTCCCCTTACCCAATCCAAATGTCCCCCAACTCTTACCACTTGAACTATCCTACAGAGACATAAATTCTACATACATGATGACATATAAATAAAGAGGAAAATTTCGAATAGAAAAATAAAAAACACAAAAACGCAAAAAGTAAATTTTATGGTTTGTCTTCCACCTTCATAGTGTTGATTGCTTGCAAATAAGTGGAATTTTATGGTTTGTCTTGACAAAGTAAATTAATTATCTTGCATCAATGCAAAAACATAAAAAAGAATACGTACCTAATGCCTTGCATTGCATCCCATGTATCTTCATTGTATATGGTAACAATTTAAATCCTAAATTAATTATGTTCTAAAAAAAAAAATTTAAATCCTAAATTTAGGCAATTTTGAATAGTATAATTATAAGTTAAAATTTTAATCAGATTAAAAACCAAACCCAAACTTAAAGATCTCTTTTTTGAAAAAAAGAAAAAAAAAACTGAATGAAAATCTGTAATGATAAAATGCAAAGAAAACAAACCTTTTTCTGATATTAAGAAAAAAAAAATCTGAATTAAGAGCCATGATAATAGAATGCAAAGAGAAGCAAACCAAATATTAGAGAGACATGAAAAGGAGAGGTTGAGACTTGAGAAATTGCTGCAATGCCGATTTCTTTGTTCAATGTTTTATTTGAAAGTTGTTGTTAAATGTTGTTCTATTTATTATTGTGAATATTGAGTTTTTCGGTGGTTATAAATAAATGGTTGCTTCAATACTATTTTATTTAACCGTTGGTTTTTTGAATTTTTGGCTAGAGGGTGAATGAGGGTATAATTGGAATGGAAAAAGCCAGCCTAAAAAATTGCATCCTCTTTATATATTGGTAGAGATTAAGGACACATTAGCTTTGTTGTGGAATGTTAATCTCTCTCGTGTTTAAATATGCTAACAAATGTGCTGATATCCTTACTAATATGAGATGTGAAAGGTGATTCTATGCAACCCCTCATACCAAGTCAGGTTCTAGCTTATGATATTAAAGATGATTCTACCTTTTTGATGAAAAGTTTTTTAGATTGCACAACTTAGGATTAATACCTCCCCTGAACTTGTGCCATTATAAAATATGAAAATAATGCATACTTGATGTTGTGATGATAAAAAATGGTATCAAAACTATCAAAAATAAAAGTAACAATATAAAAGAAAATACAATTATTATAAATTTCTTACACATATGTATTCATGGCCACTGCTATTTCAAAGGTGCGCTTGCTTAAATCAAACTTAATTTCATTACAATTGTTCGCTTGTTCAATCAAATATATGCACTGAGCATGAGTAAATGGAAACTGGTTTAAAAAATTAAACGACGCCTATATTACAAGATTGAAATTTATAGTATATTATTTTTTTGTTTTACAAAGAATTGTATATTAAACTCTTCTATTACATTGGAAACATAGTTGCCCGGTATCGGTAAAAAGAACCCAAAAGATTATCTTAAATACAGAACATACAATTTTAGAGGATTCGGTCCTGAAGATCTGTCATCAAGGAGGAGGCCAAGGAGCTGAGTTTTTTCCCAGTCTCTCCAGCAATGTTCTTGAGGGAAGAGATATCCTGTTGGGCCTGCAAAACAATCAGAAGTGGGAGGGAAAGGGACAACACATCCCATCAGACATCAATCAATGACATAAAACGAAAACCTATTCATCATTTCAAAAGTTCAAGAGACAAACAACGTGAACCATTAAGCTTCTAAATGAATATTGTTAGGAATACCTGAAAAGATAATCGATTGATGAGATCGCTAGCGGCAAGATCAATGGTGGAATCTCCAGAGTCACCAAAAAAATCAGCACTGGAGATGGCAGATGAACTCTGAAGTAACAAGGGGATAAACACTGTCAAGCATCAACACAAACACCAGACTCCCCATAAAGGATGAAAGCAATTCACTCTTTTTGATATCTTAAAATGGGAGTTAACATCCTTTATACAACATTATTAGGGGGCTAATTCTATGGTGCACAAGTAAATAGTGTTATGCACAAAAAAAATTCTCACACTTTTGAATCAATAAGTCCCACCATATCTCACTTGATCCATCATTGGTGGAACAAACATGTGCATAGTGCAGCACCTATTTCAATTGTGCATCATACAACTAGCCATTATTGAGAGTTTCCTCCATCTTAAGTTGTATTTAACAGTTAAATCACTGATTGAACTGCTCAAAGTATGCCAAATAGCTAAGTCATATGATTTACACCATTTCACCCATGCATGAATAGAAGAAGCTTGTAATATCCCAGTAGAACAGACAGGTGCAGAGAAACTTAATGGTTCTTGTTTCATATTTTTCAGGGTGCTTAAAACAACCAAAGGAAGAAATGTTTCCTATATATACACCTTTATTTATGCCACCTAAAATCAATTTACAAAAATTGGAACTTCTCCTTTCCCTTGCTCATCTTACTAAACAAAAACTGGCCTATTCGTATTCTGAATCTCAAAATTTGAAAATAATTCTTTTCAAAGATGAAAAAGAAAATTCTTTTCGAAGATGAAAAAGAAAATTCTTATACTAGAATAGGTTAAAACTCACGTGTTATATAGATCTAGTACCGCTCATATACATAACAAACACAATTTATCTTAGCTGATTTATTAGACCGTTCTAGAAAGAAAAAAAACCAACAACAATGAGTTTCCGCAGGATGTTCAGAAGTAATTTCAGGGTTGTCTGTTGTTTATCATAGCAACAGTTTTTCAATTTCATAAACTCATAATCATGGACATTAGTAAAACAGTGACCCATTGAACACAAGTATGTTGGGAACTCCATACCTTCTCAAAAGACTAGTTTGAGAGTACAAAATTATTCATATACAATCTTTCAATATGAAATAAACGTTGGAAAGCAAGTTAGCTCTTTGGTACTAAATTTTCATATCAGTTAATAATTTTTCTTGAGAAATTTGGGGCCAGATACTCTAGTCCTTGATAATGCAAAAAACCCCTCTAGCCCATAAAGAACCACAAATGACAATTACATTAGTCCTCTTCAGAAATTATTGCATCTAGTGCTTAAAACTAATATGACTGATATTTTAGGCCTTAGAGACTAAAGAACGATTTTTGCTTTCGGAACTAATGTTCCCTTGACAATTTCTTAGAGATGAATTTAGTGGTTTGCTTATTAATAAAAGTTCCAGCAATCAAAAGAATGTGATTTGAAAGAAGCAATCCAATATAGTCCCATAACAGGGGATTGATCATCCAATATCAACACAAATATCTATTCTCACAGTGTATGTTGGAGCAAGTTACTAAAAGAAAGGACACATACTGAAAACTTTGACAAAGTAGCTCGATTTTCAGCATCTCTCTCCTTGTTCTGGTCTCCAAAAAATTGAGATGACGAAATGGATTTAGCATTTGAGAACTTCTTTCTTGCTTCATCAGATTCCTCAATCTTATACATCAGAAAAAACAACAAATAAGTGCATGGCAAAAAAAGAAAAAGGATGAATAAGGAGCAGGTTAAATGATTGTCGAAAGAAGCACTATGTACACATTTTACGGATGATTGGTAACATATATTGTAGTCAGATGAGATATAAATGATGTTCACTGACTTTTGTACAGTTGTCAAGTTGAGTCATAATTATGTTTGTTTCTATTCCAACTTCCCTAGTATTTTTCAATGATTTCATGTTTAGACTATTATAGTTTTAAAGAATATTGAAAATCTCCTGGTAAACCATGTAAGACCATAATATGATATTGTCATAGCACCCAACCTCTACCTATGCAATCAAATTACTCTCAGCCAACTTAACCAATGCATATCTTACTAGTTTTTGAAATTAAATTGGCACCACCGCAAAATAAATTTTGGGAGGTTATGTTAATGTCACATTAAAATTAAGGGATCAATAGAATTTTAAAATAAATCTCAAAATATTTTACGCTAATATTTCTTCCTTTTATTTAACACTGTGATGCCAGTAGAAGTTACACTATACAAGAGCAGACATTGCTGGCATATGACTTACTTGCACTTTTGAGGTGTTTGACCCAATTTTCTTAGGGAAACCACTATCCATTCCAAAGTCTGCAAAGAAGTTTGATGACTTTGGTGCAGAAACGTGATTGTATGCATTTGAACCTCTAGAATCCAACTCAGATGACTGAACGTTATCTACATACTCAAAACGAGAAGTCAAAGATGGCCTGCCAGACACATTGGTGTTTGTCGTGGATGGAACCGGAGCAGGTGGTTCTTCAGGTTTCTGCTCATAGAGAGACTCACTTGGCTGCATTTTACAAGGATAATTTTTCAACAATTCCTATCATCAAATTAAAATAGAGAAAAAGACAATGGTACCAACAGACAGTTCCAGTATACCGTATACAAACAAATATAACAATTTGCACCCATTTCTACTAATATTAACTATTTGCTTACCTTTGCATTGAGCTTACGGGCACCAAGTCCCCCGCTCTTCCCAGGCTTTTTACCACCAATAGACTTCTTCAAATTATTTGATACTAATGTATGCGAAGCTCTAGGTGAAGAAGATGTGCTCTCAGGCTTTTCTACCTTCTCCAAATTATTTTCTTTCAGTACCTCATTGGTCCTGACATCAGGAAGTCCATTCGAAGACTGAGAAGCAGGAGGTGATGAAGGCAAGCCTTTCTCTTCAGCCATACTTTTAGCTACTTCCTTTGAAAGAAGTTGCCTGTACAACTCTGCAGCTCTGGATGTATATTTGGCTTCTATTTTACCACCATCGGTCCAACCATGTTGCTTAAAGAAACTCTGTGCACGACTGTTGCCTCCAAAACTCATTACTTTTAGTTGCTCAGGACTCCATGAGTCTAAGTTTGTAGATCTACATAACAAAAGGCATATAGGTATCAATCTTTTCGGCTTTCTTCCTTCTATTCTAACATTTCCTCTCTATTGATTGTCATGCAATTATTAATATAACTAACTACAAAACAAAATGCATACAGGGTGAAAAGTTTTAATTGAGAGATATAATTGAGGCTTATCAAATCTCTCTAGATATACAAGTTATGCTTACCGGCGAGTAAAATGTATTAAGGAAATCCATCCTGCTCAACGTTTTCTAGATATACTCATATTAACAAAAATATTGGTTTACAGAGACAATAAACCTCTTAATAAAGTGAAGTTTTCCCTTAACAAACCACTTTCACTCTTCATAAAAGTAAATTACTACCTTCGTTCCTTTTTATAAGAGAAAAAAACAATTCAGTTTTTATATTCATAAATAACTGGTGTATCTGATGTATCTGGTGTATATATTATAGACCAAATATATCAGTTATTTAATGAATAAAAAAATTGAATCATCTCTTATAAAAAAGACTAGAGGTAGTATTTGCTTATTTATTTTCAATTATCTATTCAATTGCTTCACTATAAGTTCTCATACAGCACGGAAACTCAAGAAGCACAACTACATACATCATACATGACTTTATATAATTATATCACCAACCATTTTTCCAATCATGACTCTAATATAATATTGATCAAATTATGTAACACAATGAAAAACACAAAAGGCTAACAGAAACAAGAATGATACTTTATTATCACAGAATGTCAACTGTAAAGCAAACAATGTACTACACCTATGTTGTTAATAGCACGCTATTAAGTATGATCATCCCTTTAATTTTGTGTATTTTTCTATTTTTTTAGTATTTATGTATGTTCTTCAGATTTATTTTTACTTTGTACATGGACTTTTAGTCTTTGCAATAGAGGTCATCCTGCTACCCGACCGCTATAGCATTTTTGGGGGTCGGCACTACCCGCCGCTATCTGAGATTAACAACATAGGATTACACATTGCCAGTTTGCCACATTGGTCCAACTGTAAATTTTTTCTAATAATCTAGGTGAGCCAACATCAGAGTATGTGAGGACAACGTATGTGCAAAGATCGTAACTCAATTTGAAAAGTTATCTTCAAAGCAAAATCAAATTGAACATTACACATAGATCAGTATTCACATTATATGAATATCAAATTGAACGCCAGCAACAACTCCCCACCCCTAACAGATACAAAAAAAACGATATGTCCAATTTCCAAATCAAATACAAATCCCATCTTATATGCTATTCTGATTTCCAATAAATTTCAAAACATGCGACAAAAATTAAAACCCATGTCTACATCCACAATCCCAAACCAATGCATTCAAACTTAAACTAAATATTTTCGAGCCCAATTTCATCGATTATTCAAATTTTAACCATTTGATTCAACAAAATTTCTAATCACACAGCATAGCAAAACAAAGCATTCCTCTAAATCAACACACACATCAAAATTTGATCAATGCACTACCAAATCACAAACTCATACATACACTTTGAACATATAATTACAATATAAACATCATTTTAAAAAAAAATCAATCGATAATTTACCTCACGAAGCTAATATGAACACCGAGACTTCGATGAACAGCAGAGCAATCAATGCACAGAAAAATCCCATACGTAACAGACGCCCATGTTGGATTCTTGGTATTGCAATCAAAACACATCTGAAACAAAAAACCATCACACATCATCAAAAACCGCACGAACACAAATCACAATCACAATCAAAATCACAGATCTAGAATCCGATCTTATAAATCAAACAATGCAGATAAAAATCCTAACTCAAAAATCACAATCAAAACCATAATAACCGAAATCAAAAATAAAAAACAAAAAATGAACCAAAATTCAAGATTCAAATTCAGAACCTTATTCTCAGACTTCATTTTGAGTTTTCTGAACACGACATTCTTGTCGGTGAAGCCATCGGAAGCCATTGATGAAAAATCGAAAAAAAATTGAAAAAATTAATGAAAAATATTAATGGAAATGGAATTGAAACCCTCTGAATCTCAGGGGGTGGTTTCTTGATTGAAGAAAATCTCAAAATCTGAGGAATATAGTTTTTTTTTTTGGTGTAGTTTGAAGCGAAATTTTTGGTGTTTGTGTGTTTGTGTATTTTTTGATTCATATGATCGCTCGTTTTTCATTGTCTTTAATAAGGTACTCTTTTTTATTAGCAAAATTATTAAATGGTGGGTGGAATGACGGAATTGCCCTTAGCTGTTGTTGGGTTTGGGTTTTCAGAATTTGGTGAATGGGTTGGTGTTCATGACCATCAAATGAGTTTGGCTTTAATGTAACTCTTTTAGATCTTGCAAAGTTGCAAGTGCTTCCTTTCATTTTACTCAACATATATAAGTGAAAGGAAATGGGAGTCTTCAAAATAAATATTCAAATTGTAGTTACACAATTATTCTTAATATAGAAGAGGGTAACAATGACTGCTGGAGATTGACTATGCTGAGTCAATAGTCCTACTAAATGAAATTTATCATTAACAATGTCAAAAGTCACTAGTGTGGTTGTTCTCGATCAATATATTGATCCAACCCAATAAAACTCCTCCATAAGGCTCAATAGTGGTATCAGAGTTTCGTTCGGTCATCTACAATTAATTTTCTACAATCGCTAGAGGTGGGAATAGGCCAGGCCGGCCTACAGAGGCCTATGGCCTAGCCTATATAGGCTCGGGCCAAGTCAGGCCGTTTTTTAAAATAGGCCAGACCAAGGTTTTTTTGTAAGCCTATTTAACTAAATAGGTCAGGCTATAGGTCATTGAAAAAACCTATAAAGCCTATTGGGCCGGCCAATTTAGATAAATATTTGTAATATTTTTATTATTCTTATTATTGAATATTAAATATTTAATTGTGAACTAAATTTTAATTCCACAAATTTTACAATGAACTAATTTTTTGCATATATAAATATATTTCTATAAATTAGAATTGAAGTATGATAATTATATAGTTAAATTCTCTAAAGTATTATGTGAAATATCAAAAGGAATTTTAATCTCATTGGTGAATTAGTTGATTAGTCTATTTAAATATAAAAATGATTATTTATTTAAAAAAATTCATACGAAATAGGCTTTTAAACAGACTAACGGGTCAGGCCAGGCTTTCTGAAGGCCAGGCCGTAGGCCTAAAAATTAAGCCTATAACAGGCTACAGGCCAGGCTTAGGCCTTTATTTAAATTTTTTATAGGTCAGGCTCAGGCTTTGCAAAGCCTAGCTCGGCCTAGCCTATTTCCACCCCTAACAATCGCTCTACTCATCATTTATACCCACGTATCAAGGTCAACAGTGTTGAGTGTGAGGGGGAGTGTTAAGAGTTTCATATCAGATGTGAGATGACTTAAATATGAATTTATCAGTAGAAACAATCTTCACTATACAAATTAATTTTATAGGGATAAATTAGATCCAACTTCCAATTCTAATACAATAGAACTTGAATTGTCACATTAAACTAGTTTATATAAGTCGGTTTGCCAAATCCCAAAATATGAAGACAATTTGTTGATTATAGACTTAAAAGAAATCATTTTTTTTTTGAGATGAAATAGTTAAGTGGTCAAAATTTAATTTAGGGGTAGCAATTTGATCTTGTTGAGGCAAAATTCTTATTTGATGTTTTATAAGCTAGACAAAATTGACATATCATGATCAATCATTCCTCTTTATGAAGGAAATGAACACTACTTCAAAGAATAATCAGAGAATGTTATCTTAGAAACAACATACACATACTCCCAAATTGATTCTTTTCATAAGCACTTATTTATTAGTCATTTGGTTACAAGACAATATTCTACCTTGTCATTGGACTTAAATTCAGAATCAAAACAATGGATAAGTCATTTAAGCTAAGTTCAAACAAGACCATGTGCATGAAGAACATTCATCTTGTAACATATTTAAGGAAAGGAATAAATGCAACATGGAGACAAGCAAGTGTTTCTACTAGTTTTTAGATATGATGATGTTTCATAAACTAATCACAATACAACAACAAGCTACTAAACTCACAGATGGCAATGTACTTCGAAATGTATTTCATTGAACGGTCTTCAAAGCCTCTCCCATATAAGATAAAGAGATTTTAGATTTGTACTCACAAATGTATCATTGTTGTTACAGAGAATTTCGTCAAATTTGATAGGTGAATTGAATTTTTATAAACTTTAAAATAAATTTTGATCCTCAAACAATAAATGGAACCTTCACTTAAATGAAAAGTTACACCATATAATAAAAAAAAGTATTGATTGTAACGGAAAAAAAAAAATGCAAATGGGAATAAAATATTGGGCACCAAATAAAATATTTGGTTTTTCACATGTGAAAAGTGGTATCTATATTGCTCAACGGCAAGGTTTTAGTTTTTTTAGATTTATTTTTATCGTCTTTTCAATTCAAAACTTTGATCATTTAGGGCCCGTTTGGAGCGCAGGTTAGGGAACAAGATATGTTAACGTTTTTCAATCTTGTTTTAATCCGTTGTTTGGTGAACCAATAGAAAAGAATAAATTTAACTTACTATTTAAGCTTATCCAATTACTCTTTGTTATTTTAATCATTGTATTCGGCTTGGTTATCAACATGAAAGGAGTATATTAACCATCTCGCCTATTTTTGTGCTGGCTCACTATTATTTGACGTGTTTTTTTTATGTTTTTATTGATCATATATTTTTTTTATGTTTTTTTATATTATTTTAGTGCTATTTAAGCGTGTATCAATTTTAATTTTATGAATATATTTTATCATGTCAATATCAAATGTGTATCAAACACAGGATATGATAAACTAATAATATTATTTTTCTTATCATATGTGCACCAAACACATGACATGATATATGCTAATCATGTTACTATCATTTGGGTTATTATTCAACTTTTTATCCTATCTTGTCCTTATCTATCCGGCGCACCAAACGGGCCCTTAGGTCCTGTTTGGTTCGGGACTTTTGGAGGAAAGGAGAGGGTATATTTTAAATTTTTATGTTTGGTTCAACTTTTTAACGAGGGGAGAAGAGGAGAGACAATAATTAATTTATTTTTTTATCCTTAACCTTATAAACTCAAAATAAGGATTAAATTATAATTGATATATTACGTCAAAAAAGATCTAAAGGATATATATAACAAAAAAATAAATCTAATGAGTAGAAAACCTAAATTTTTTTTGTTGTCATAAAAATAAAACATAAATTTTTAATATTTCAACAAGGATAATTTAGGTTTTTAATAAAAAAGTGAGGGTAATTTTATCAATATAATAAATTATATTTCCTCTCTCTTCACCTCTCTGAAAATCCCTCACATCCCCTCTCCTCCTCTCCTTCTCGGTTGAACCGATCAGGCCCTTAGAGTTTTACAAAAATTGCAGAGAGTATATTCTTTGTTTTTAGGCAACCTCATATCATTATTCAAAGCAATAGCAATACAATCATCGTAGGTTAGCTTAACTAAATTAGTAAATATTTCATTCGTCCTATATTATAAGAGAAAAAAAATCATATTTATTAAAAAACTTTAAAATAAATTTTGATCCTCAAACAATAAATGGAACACAACCGCTGCTCCCTTCACAAACCTAATTTCTATTTTGTCTTTTTTCTTGTTCATCCTCTAGAAGGGGGTGATTTAGGGTCAATTTTGATCCAAAATCACCCCTCTTAATCTTTTTTTGTTTCTTTTCATTTAAATAAGTGTTTTTCACATATTTTTAAATTTTGTTTGGGTTTTCTTCATCGTGATTTCTTCTTCCGGTGTTGTTTTACTCCCGTAGTGTGGAGTTGTTTGATTTCCCGTCTTTGTACGGTGTTTGTTTTACCGTCTTCGTATGGTGTTGTTTTCTCGTCTTCATACGGTATTTGTTTTGTTTCAGATTTGCAAATTTCCTTCAATCCAACCTCAGAGCAGATTCAATGACTTCAGCGTCTTTAACGTTGCATATTCGGAAGCATGAATCCTCTGAATATTTATATTTTGTCAAATCAATTGTAGGCTTAATCATTTGGCCGACTTATGCTATTAACTCGGATGCGGTGAACTTGTACGCCGATTTATCTTTTTTAGTTTTTAACGAATTTAAATATATTATGATAACGATTAATGTAATTTACAAATTTGAATGAATGAATACTTTTGATTTTTAGTTAAAAAAATAAATAAATGGAACCTTCACTTAAATGAAAAGTTACACCATATAATAATAAAAAAAACAAAAAAAAAAAACGTATTGATTGTAACGGAAATAAAAAATGCAAATGGGAATAAAATATTGGGCACCAAATAAAATATTAGAGAGGAGTTGGTTTTTCACATGTGAAAAAGTGGTATCTATATGTGATCAACGGCAAGGTTTTAGTTTTTTTAGATTTATTTTATCGTCTTTTCGATCCAAAACTTTGATCTTTTAGAATTTTACAAAAATTGTAGAGAGTATATTCTTTGTTTTTAGGCGACCTCATATCATTATTCAAAGCAATATCAATACAGTCGTTGTAGGTTAGCTTAACTAAATTAGTAATCGTGCGACTAAATTGGACTTTAATTTGGATTAAAGAAATTGTGTTAAAGAGAGAAGATGTTGTTATTATTCTAATTTCTATGAGATTATGCTAAACGCGTCTTTTTGGAAATGAAAGTTCGTTTTTAGTTAGCTTTTTTTAGTGTTTGCGGAAAGCGATAAAAATAAAATGCATGCAATGCAAGTATTACATCCTCATAGGGTTACATTTTCCACCTAAATACATTCTAAGTCTTTTGCGAAAATTTAAACATGGAAATAATGCAACATTTGAATGAGATGCAATTACACAAAATAATAACAAAGCACATAAACTAGAGAAACTAAACTATCCTAAAAAGATTTAAGGTTTATTTTTCTTGGTCTGTCTCCAATTTAGCATAGGTTTAGTTGAGGTCTCAAAATTCACAAATCAAAAAGCACAAGCAATATGTAATGATAACATGAAATGACTTAACATAAAATGCAAGAAGATTAAATGCACTAATTAAAGAAAATAAAATATAAACTAAGCTAACCCTTACGGGCCGTTTGATGCGCCGGATAGATAGAGACAAGATATGATAAGAATTGAATAATAATACGATATGATAGTGACAAGATTAGCACATATCATGTTATGTGTTTGGTGCACACATGATAAGAGAAAAAAAAAGAGTAATTAGATAATCCAGCCGAAAATAAGGATTAAAATAACAAAGAGTGATTAGATAGACTTAATGGTAAGTTAAATATATCATTTTCTATTGGTGCACCAAACAACAGATTAAAATAAGATTGTAAAACTTTAACATATCTTGTTTCCCTAACCTGCGCACCAAACGAGCCCTACATGTAGAGCTGGGTGTACGGGCTAGTCCGCCCCATTTAACCCGCTCCGCATAAGCCCGCATATTAAACGGGGCGAACAAGCCCGTCATTAAATATAAACGGGTTATAATTGTTGGCCCGAGTACGGTCCGCATAAACCCGCGGGTTAAACGGTTAACCCGCGGACTATTACATTTATAAAAAAAATTAAAATAAAACTAAAATATTTGATATTATAAAAATTCTTTGAGACATTTTTAAATTTATCTATCTTCTTTTTGCAAGTAATGAAACCGAAATTAAATTCAACTGATTCACATTACCATTCTTTCTCTCCACACCACAGTTCTCAAATCCATAAGATAAACACAAATTATATTTAATAAGAACTTCAATAGTCTTGTTAAAATTATTAATGAAAATAACTTTAATAGTTCAAACCAATATTAAAAGTACAACATAAAATTTTATATCAACAATTTTAAAAATAAAATAGCATTATATTAAAATATTGTATACGATTTACTAATTTTTTTAAAAAAAATAATAAATGCGGGTTATACGGGCCAACCCGCAAACCCGCGGATTTAACCCGTATAACCCACGGTTTTAACGGTCCAACTCACACGGGCCAAAATATAAACGAGTCAAAAAAAAAAGGACTTAAGTCTGCGCGGGCTGCAGGTTAAACGAGTTGGTCCGCGGACCTCAGCCCATATACCCAGCTCTACCTACATGACTAAATAAATGGCAATAATAAAAAAAACAATTATAAGTAAATAAATAAAAAAACTGAATAATAAGAGAAAAGAAAGGAAATGAGCGCTGAAAAGAAAAAAAGAAAAGTAGGGGTGCAAATAATAATAATATAATACAAAATAATTAAATCTGAAAAAGGGGGTTCAAATAGAAAACAGAGAGAAATTAGAATTAAAATTCTGGTTTGTTTGGCCCAACTAGTGGCCCAGTTTCATTTTATGAACCGGTTCGGTTTAGGTCCATTGGGTTGGACCAGACCGAACCGGTTTAAAAATAAAAGTTAGAAAAGATAACATAGCATGGACCTTCATCGTCCTCCAGTCTCACTGTCGGCCATAGCGTCGGCTTCCTCGACGCAAAATTTTTATAGATCAACAAAAACGTACGATAACGGTATCAATCGACTTGTTTTATTCTTCTGATCATGAATCCATGGTTGAATTTCACAGAGGACATGTCTATGGGTCAAATCAAACGAAAAAAAAAGCAAACCGTAACAAAAACCTAAAAGAACATGATTCAAGCAGATCCGTGTAAAATTAAAGCATGAACAAGTTTAAATTAGGTTCTATGAGTAACGAAAACCTAGAATCAACCTCGATTAGAGTTTTGAACGATCGGAAACGAAGTTTCAAAAGAAGTCTGACGGTGATAGTGTTTACGTTTGTGTTCGATGTTGTAATATGAGTCTGAGTTTGGGAATCAATGGAAAATGAAGTTTGAAGTTATGATTTGATGACGGAAGGAGAACGGAGTGATGGTGAGTATGTATTGTTGTTTAGGGAAAGGGAAGAACGATGTTCTTCGTATCTTCCTTTTCTTATTTGTTATTTTTTCTATTTTTTTGATTGTTTTGATTTGTGAAAGAATAAAAGAGAATGTTTTTTGTGGTTTCTGATTTTTGATGAAAATGAAAGCTCCCTCTCTCTCCTCAATGATTGGTCCTATTTATAGGCCAATCATTAGGGTTAGGGGTAATTTTGGTTTTGATAAAAAAGATAGGATAAAATTGTAACAAGATGAAAAAGGATAGAATTTTGATTTATTTTTAAAAGAGAAAAAGATTTATGATGAGAATGAGATGATGTGGCAAAAGGGAATTGGTCTATGTGAAAGATTCCTCATGATGTGGAAAAGATTATTTTTGGTTTTATTTTTAAAATGGAAATGTGATAGAAATGTAAAAGAGAAAATAAATTGAAATAAAATGTAAATATTTTTGATATTTTTTTAAATGTATGATAATAAAATACGAAATTAGACTAAAACAATAAAAACTATTTTTTGGACATTTTTAGACTTTTACGCTAATTAAAGGAAAAAATAAAAATAAACTAAACTAAAAGAAGTAAATAAGGTCAAAAACTAAAATTATGCGTAAAATCAATGTTAAATAAAATATGCAATGAAAATGATATTATTCTTTAAAAAGGAAATTAAAACTATATATTTTTATAAAAGATAATCATGAAGGAATAATAAAATATGAGAAAATAATAATAAGATATGCATGAAAAAGGAGATTAAAACTATATTATTTTTGTATATTTTGATGTATGAAATGCATATTGAATTTGTAGGTCCAAAATTGGGGTACAACAACCACATTCTCATTTATGCTAAAAAAATATTAATCACTTGATAAAGATGAGGAAAGTAATGTTTAAACATTACTGGTTAGCTTAGGTTTAATGAAACCTGGTTTAACATGAAATCAGAAAACTAATGTTAGCTCCACATTTTCTCTCTGGCTATGGTTTTCGGCTGTCATATGACTCATGAGAGGAACTCGAGCTAGTACTTTTTGTTTCCCCTTTTGTTTGAATAAACCTCCAACTGTCCTTCTTCTTCTCTTCTTATCCAGCGCCGTCTAGGTTAACATCAGCAACACCTTCTGGGATTTGATTTGATTGGGATACACTTTTTCCCTAGGACGAACAAGAATCACCGCTTCTAACCATAACCCATTAATTACTTTTGTTAGTCAATTATTAATAATCTATTCACCTTTCACTATGCAAACATGACAAAAGAAAATTAGTTACTATTACTACTGTATAAGTTGGTAAAATACTAATGGCCGGCTCTGCTAGGGTTCTGCCATTTTCGTTTTGTTAATCTTTCCATTCATTGGAATAATCGTCAAGCGAGGGTTTAAAGTCCTAGCACGGATATTCTGGCAACAGAGTTCCTATCGGTTAGGGATCGGTCTTGACGGTGACTACCGGCGGTGGAATAGATCTCACATGCTCAAGTTTTTCATAAGTTATGTTCTTTTGCTTCTTTTACCATGAAGGAAGGTGATCAAGGATGGAGTATTGCAAGGGGAAGACACAGAAGAGAAATGAATCACAATCGACACAACTTTGACATTGCAACAGATAGAGGTTTCAACAAGGACAATCAGATCTCTTTAAAGACATTTTTTTTCACAAATTTCCCGATACGATACGGAGCGAAAGCAATCTTCAACGCTTTCCACAATTATGGAGATGTTATGGAGGTGGTTATTCCGATCAAGAGGGACAAAGGCGGCAGGAGATTTGGCTTCGCTCGGTTTACAAATGTGTCTGATATACAACAGCTTGAATCTGATCTGGACAACATTGTTTTTGGCGGAGAAAAGATCTTTGTAAACATCTCCCGTTTTGATTGACCCCCAAGAGAACAGCGACAACGTCAGTTTGGTGAGGAGAGAATTTCGAGGGGAAGGTCACGACAACACAATAACCAGGTTCATCGTCCACGTTCGTTTTCGGCGGCAGTGAAGGGTAGAAACCCGATAATAAAAAAGGTGCGGTAGAAAATGTGGAAGGACATCGTAAGGATAATTTTTCTTACGCGAATATGGTGAAGAAAACGAAGGTTACATCGTAGAGTGCTAATGTGAATAGTGTAGATTTCACATATGTGACTGAGAACGATGTTATTCTGATGTTGAACAAGGCATTTGTCGGAATTGTTGCTAATCCGGGCACAACATATAATATTCAAGACGCCTTTCACATGCAAGGGTACTTCGCGGTAAAGATAACTCCACTAGGATCTAATTTAGCATTGCTTTGAAGGTCAGGAAGAGGGAGAGGTACAAGCTTTGCTGGTCGAAGCTAAAGAATGGCTAGATCAGTGGTTCAAAGAAATACGTCCTTGGAAGCCAACTGATGTTGATACAGAAAGAGCGGTTTGGATTTGTGTTCACGGCCTTCCAGTTCATGCTTGGAACGTTAGCTTTTATACGCATTTGTCACAATTATGGGATTCGTTTATAAACATGGATGAAGCAACGAACAAAAAACTCAATATGGACGTCGCCCGCATTTTAATTCAAACATCACGTCGGCAGGTTTTGAATGATGTTGTTGAAATAAATATAAATGGTGTACGTTTTTCCTTACGTGTCGTGGAGGATTCAACGGGTCTGTTTCGAATTTCATATGACCAACCGCAGGAGGATGTTTTTAGCTCGGAAGATTCGGAGGAGGAAGAGATTGGTCGGAGTTTGATGGCGGTGGAATCAGATTCGGAAAGAGAACCGGAGGGAGAAGGAGAAAATCATGGTGCTTTCAATTCAAGCTTTAATACCATTATTTCTCCCATTATGGTTGAGGAAAGTCATACGGCAGTTGAGAAAAATTTGGAGGGTAGGAATTTAAATTAAATTCTCCCCTAAATGCATTATATAAGCAAATTGCAACGTATCTTTTGTCTAGTGGGGGGGGGGGGGGGGGTGCAAGACCGGGGGCTTTGAAGGAGACTAATAAGAATGGTTTTTGTGGTAATATTTTGGGCCAACAGGAAGAAGCAGGTGGACTCAAAAATTAACAAAGCTGTTGAGGCAAAATCCTTATTTGATGTTTTTATTATAACAAACTAATTTAATTATATTTTAAGTATAATTCTGATCATTTAAATGTCTAACAAGTGCTTTTGAGTGTACTAAATAAGACAGGATTGAATGGATCATTTTAGCTATGTTATAAGCAACTTGAAGGTTTCAGAGTCAGTCTTAGACTGGTCTCTGATCTGAGTTCGTTAGAACATTAAACAAGCTTGCTGCATTTATTTGTTAAGTCAACCATACAAGGACAAATAAGCACTTTTCATTGAAGATTCTTATCAGTTATGGCAAAGTTCATTTTAGGAAGGGATATATTTTGTCATAAATACTATTCTTCCATTGTTGGACATTTTGAAGAACAAAGGCATGTGCACAAGATCAAGAATGTTTCTCCAATGTTCTTGTTATTCAATTCTTATTTGATTTGTTGTCATGGTTACATAGACCAATCACAACTCAACAACAAACTTATATTATTGGTTGTCATGTATCTTTGTGAAGACTTATTTAATGGAAAGGCTATACTAGTCCTTTTTTTATGGAAGAAGTACAAAGCAAGGACATTGATCAAGTACAAGATAAATAAAGCATTAACAATAAACCAGCTGTACATTTCCACTATGTCAAGTACACACATCATTCTCCAACAATATTTTATTGTCTTGCATCAGCTCCTTCTTAAGACTGGTCTAAGACTGATCAATTAAAGAATGATTTTAGTTGTACTATGAAGACAGCTCACAAACAACCATTTCAACATGTGCTAAATACTTCAAACGGCTAATCTTGTCCTCCAAGCAATGTACTTTCATTCTGGCTCAGCATGCAAAGGCTCCACACGCTCCTCAAATTTATCTGCCTACAGGATCACTCTGAGACCGGTCTGGCAGACGCTCCTGCTTTCAATTTAATTGATTAAATTTAATTGGAAGAGGCTACACTTACTATTTGCATGTAAGTAACGGCTATACTTGTTGATCAAGGCTTGAAGACTCAAATATTTCCTATAAATAGGCCTCATTATCAACATTGAAGAGCAAGAGTTTTAGCACACATCAAAGCAATCATATCATTATCATACAAGCAATCTCAAAGCTCTTCTTTACATCTCTATCACTCCAAAGCTCTCAAATACTATACTGGATCTGTATAAACACTTAGAGTGATTTTTAGAGATATTTTTTTCATAAGCTTTTTTCAACTTAGTTGATTTTATCACAAAAGCTTAGAACACAAAACCACTTCTCTTTGTAAGAAAGATTTGCTCAAGTCAATTGTTCATATTGTTTGAGTGTTACCTTAAGGTTAAGGTAGATTAAGAAATTTGATCTTGTGTGAGATCAAAAGAAGATTTGTATTTAAAGATCGATAGTATCTCAAGAGACATAGTGGAGAAACTGGACTAGCCCAAGATTAAGGGTGAACCAATATAAAATTTGTTTGTGTGTTCTTCTTACTCTTCTAAAGTTTTTACAAAAACACTACACACACTACACTCTTTAATATTTATTATAAGTGTGATTTTATACTTGCTAGATCAATCTAAGATCAGTCTTGAGTTATTGTTCTTGATAAATCTAACATTTCTTTTTATAGTTAATTTTTTAAAGGTTCACAATTCAAACCCCCCCTTTCTTGTGAAAATTTTTGCTACTTCAAAAGCCACTTCAGATTGGTATAGGGGGTGCTGCTAGAAGTGTGGAGAAGGAGACTAGTAAGAATGGATTTTTGGGCAATGATTTGGGCCAGGAGGTTGAAGTAGGTGGGTCCAAACCATTGCCTAAATCAATTGCAGCTAGTGCAGGGGGTGTGGTTAGAAATGTGGAGAAGGAGACTAGTAAGAATGGTTTTTTGGGCAATGAATTGGGCCAAGAGAATGGAGTAGGAGGGTCCAATCCATTACCAAAATCAATTCAAGCTAGTTCAGGGGGTGTGGTTAGTCGTGAGACACAAGCAGAGGTGTTGGGCGTTAACAATTCTTTGAACGGTGGTATGAGGAAGAAGATGAGAGGTGTATATAGTGATGAGCCTAGTTGTGCTTACAATTTATTGAAGACAGGCCCATCTATAGGTGTTCCTCCAAAAAAGTCAAGTGATGCAAACAAACAGAAAGGAACTTATCTTACTTACTGTGTTTCACCAACTATGAGAAAACAACAAACACTCATTCAAAGTGTACAATCAAAATACAAGACCAAGACCAGACCAGCTCCATCTGCATCGAACACAACTTTTAGATCTTCATCGGCGGCGAATAGAGGTGCACGGGGAGGGGGTTCTGTTCCAGTCGCGGTGGAAGTTGTGCGCGGCAGTCCTCCCAAACGCATCAATTCCAATCATGGTGGAGAAACCGACTTTGCAACAGGGGGTTTCGCTTTCAGTAATTCTATTTCTTCGATGGATATTCGAAAATGCAACAATGTATTCTGCAGAAAGTACAAAAAGTCAGTTGCTAACTAGGTTTGGTATGGGGTGGTGGAATTGGGGGTGAAGGTGAATTCGGGTTATTATAAGGATATGGAGGTGGAAGACGATTGTGTTCAACACATTCTGAATAATGAATGTAGAGATGCAATGGAAAGAGCGAGAATGGAGCAACGAAACAAAATTTTATCATGAAGGTGGTGTCATTGAATATGCGAGGGTGGGGCGGAAGCGCTAAGAGGAGTTTCTTGAGTTCTTTTTTGCAAAAAGGAGCTTTTGATTTTTGCTTTTTTCAGGAGATAAAACTATCGGCTATTGAAGATTACATGATTCATAATCTTTGGGGTCACACAGAGGTTAATTGGGTTATGAAGGAACCAAAAGGTTTATCAGGAGGAATGTAATTTTATGGAATCCAAATTATTTCTCAGTATTGCATAGTTTCTACGGTGACGGTTACTTGGGAATTACTGTGGAGAGGGAAGGGATGGCTATCAATTTAATATGCATATATTCTGCATGTTTTTTATCCGGGAAAAAGAAGCTATGGGCCGATCATTTGTTACAGCTTAAACAAAATAGCAGTGGGGGTGAGTGGTGTATCAGAGGAGACTTTAATTCGGTGTTACATGCATCTGAAAGAAAAGGAAGAAGTAGAGATAGGAGAAATAATGAAAACAGTTTATTTGCTCGCTTCGTTGAGGATATGGATTTGATCGATGTACCAGTTTTAGGAAAAAAGTTCTTTTGGCAGATGACTCTTCTTTGAGTCGTTTAGATAGATTTATGTTGTCTGATGGTTTCATTAGCCATTTTAGTATTTCAGGCCAATGGATAGGTGACTGCAACATCTCTGATCATTGTCCCGTTTGGTTGATCACATCGCCAAATAATTGGAGACCCAAGCCGTTCAGGGTAATCAACGGGTGGCTGGATCATCCTAAATTTCTCTCTTTTGTTGAAACCTCCGGGAAGAGTTTTGTTGTTTATGGCAATAAGACTTTTGTTATTAAAGAAAAATTTAAGCCATTGAAGGAGTATCTTAGGCGCTGGTACATAGATGTTTTTGTAAGTGCACCAGTTCACTCCCATGTTTTAATAATTGTCAAAACCCATGAAAATAGTGTAGAACATATTTTGGCAAACTTGACAGCGAAAAACTATTTTTAATTTTTGAAAAATTGATTTTAAGGTTCTTTGTATCGATACATAAATACTTGTATCGATACAAATGTCCTGAAACTACTTCAGACTGATTTTGAGCATTTTGTATCGATACACACTTCATTTGTATCGATACAAAAACTGGTGTTCAGGGGCAGAGAATCTCTTGTGTATCGAATCATGCTTGCATGTATCGATACACACCTAACTCTCTCAAAACACCAGAGAAAGCATTGTGTATCGAATCATGCTTGCATGCTTCGATACATATCAGTCAGGTTTTCAAGAAACTGATATATGTATCGATACATATTCGTGTTTCTATCGATACATAGGTCAAATATTTCAAATTTGAACGCTGGTCAAGGTGTTTGTATCGATACATACCATCATATGTATCGATACAAGTCTGTTCTGTTTTGCCTAAATTTGCTCAATTCTATTTTCACTATAAATAGCAATGTGAGTGTTTGTTGTAATTGTGAGAATCCATCTGAAAAACACATTTGATCAAGGTTTAAGAGAAATTTTGGATCAAAGACTTATTCAACACAAGTTCTTCATCTTCTATCAAGTCACTTCAAATTTGAGATTGAGTATGGGATCAATCGAAGGTTCGTAGTTGATTCGATGGATAACGTTCGGTGCAATTCGCGGTGAATCAGAATTGCGATCGAGTTGAGTTGTGTTGGAGGTTTGGATTTTCATCAAGGGTTTCAAGATTGTGCAATATCTTGAAGGTTCAACATCTAGGAAGTGAAGGAATCAGCTGGACGTTCGGTGCGAAGGTTTTCGGTACGAAGACGGGACAAGATTGGGACGTTGGAATCAGAGGTTGAAGCATTTAGAATTGTTGAGATTACTTGGCTCAATTTGCATTAGATTGAATAGGGTTATTTGAGTCTTTGTAAATTGTGCACTATCAAAGCGTTTTTTTAATAAATTGCTCAAATCGTCCTTTTGACGATTTGGGTCGTCCTTTTGACGATTTGGGGGGAGACGTACCTGGCCCGAAGTGAGGACGACGTGAATGCCAAGGGAACTCCCTAATCATCTGGTTGTGTCTTTCTATCCCTACACTTTTACTTTTCGTTTTTTTGATTAATTGAATCAATTGAATTCGTGATCGTAAGTGTTCACCGCAATTCAATTGATTTGAGACTTGAATTTGTGATTGTGTAACGTGATTGTGAAACTTGTTGATTTTGTTTGTGTTAGAATTTTGAAAACAAAACATAAACCTAAATTCAATTTGTCGCTAATTGTTCTAAGGCTTATACTACATTTCCTTTGATCGAAGGGTGCAAAGTAGACTATCAATCCGGTAGCCTTCCGCGTACTCGAAATATTTTTTAAAACCTCGTTGTATAGAAAGAGTCACTTATTCACCCCCCCTCTAAGTGATCGCCATATAGTCTAACAAGTGGCATCAAGAGCCCGGTTTGATTTTAAACGATTAAATCGAGTAATTTGTGCCTATTATTAGAAGACATGGCGTTTGCACCCAAAGGGGCGTACAATGGGGCTCCTATATTCAATGGAGACCATTTCGATTATTGGAAAAGTAGTATGCGCATTCACATCAATTCTTTTGATGGTGATGTGTGGGATGCCATTGAAAACGGTCGCTTTGTTCCAACCACGACTGATGCCAATGGTGTCGTCACTAATACGCCTATGGCACAATGGACGGTTGACGACAAAAAGAAGGTCAATTACGATGCGAAAGTTCAAAACATTTTAATCTCATCCTTAGGGATTGAGCAATTCTATCATGTTTCGCATTGTACTACGACTAAGGATATGTGGGACACATTGGTCACCCACTTTGAGGGTACCAATGAAGTCAAAATTTCTAAGATAAACACATTAAACCAAGAGTTTGAATTGTTTCATATGATTGATGGTGAAACCATTGAAAGTATGCAACAACGATTTGTGAAAATTATCAACAAGTTACAAGGTCTCGGTAGACCAATCACAAATCAAGATGCTACTAATAAAATTTTGAGGTGTTTAACTAGGTCTTGGCAACCAAAGGTCACCGCGATACAAGAAGCGAATGATCTTACTCAACTAAGCCTCACCGTTTTATTTGGCAAGCTTAAGGAACATGAGCACGTGCTAAGTGTGCTAGAAAAGAAAAAGAAAAGCGGGAAAAATGATAAACATGGTGATAAAGAAAAAGAGAATGAGAAGAAGTCCATTGCTCTAAAGACTTCAAGTTCCAAGTCCAAAGGTAAAGAGTAAATGGAAAGCAGCTCAAGCGAAGAGGATTCCGATGATGAGGAAATGGGGCTCTTCGTTCGACGCTATAACCGTTATGTGAGAAAGAATGGGATAAGGCATTCCGATGACAACTTGAAGAAGTATTGGAAAGATAGTGGTTACCGGAAGAATGAAGGTACTAGGAACTCCAAAAAGGGAATATGCTATGAGTGCGGCCAAGTTGGTCACTTCAAGCCGGATTGTCCCAAGCTCAAAAGAAAAGAAAAGGAGTCTCCATCATTCAAGGGAAAGAGCAAAGGCAAAGGAAAGAAAGCCTATGTTGCATGGGAGAGTGGTAGCTCTTCATCTCACTCTTCATCAAGCTCTAGCTCAAGTGATGAAAACGAGATGGTCAATGTATGCTTCACTACTCGACATCACAAAAAGAAAGACAAAGCTCCTAAAAAGGTAAACCAAAATCCCTCTAGCTCATATACTTTATTAGAATACCATGATTTGCAAAGTGCATTTGAAGATCTATGTAGTGAAACTAGGAAAGCTTTCAAACGATTAAAAGAAATCATAAAAGTTAACAAAGCTCTTGAAAAGAAAGTTTCCGAAACCGAAGAAGAGTTGAAAGCTTTCAAAACATCACTATTAGAAAGATCAAGTGCAAATCATGAAGATAATGATATAGTTGGTTGTGATGGATGCATCACTTTGTCAAAAAATATCAAAATTCTCAAAGACAAAGTGGAAAATCCACCAAAACCAGAGTATACCATGAAGTTGATCCAAAACATTTTGATAACTCTTTGAAAGTCAAAAACAAAGTTTCTAAACATATTAAAAAGGATCAAAAGAAGGGTAACTCACATATCATTTGTCACTATTGTTGTAGTGAAGGTCATATTGCAATGTAAAGCTAGAAAAATGTTGGTACCAAAAGGCATATTGCAATGGATACCAAAATTCAACATAACCTATTTACCTCACCATTTAGGACCCAATGAGAATTGGGTACCTCCCTCTTATGATTGATTGTTGTAGGAAATGTGCCTTGGAAATTTAGAAAGGAGATGGTTTCTAGATAGCGGATGTTCAAGGCACATGAAGGGTGATGCCTCGCTATTCATTGAGTTTAAAGCAAAGGAGAAAGGCTACGTCACTTATGGAGACAACAACAAGGGTACTATACTTGGTGTAGGTACAATCGGTAACCCATCTACTATAACCATATCCAATGTTGTACTTGTGGATAACCTTAAACACAACTTGTTAAGTGTCGCCAAACTATGTGACAAAGGGTTTAAAATAAATTTCAAACCTACCTTTTGTACCATAGAAAGTGACAAAGACAAGAATGTGGTTCTTAAGGCTATTAGGCATGGAAACGTATATATGCTAGACTTAGATGATAATAGCCTAGGTGATGCTAAATGTCTCATAACCAAGAATGATGAATCTTGGTTATGGCATAGAAGATTAGCTCATTTTAACTTTGATTTACTAAATAAGATAATCTCAAAGGATCTTGTAGTCAGCTTACCAAAAATAAAATTTTCAAAAGATCATTTGTGCAATGCATGCCAAATGGGTAAACAAATAAAGGCTTCTTTCAAATCTAAAAAGTTTATTTCAACTACAAAGCCTTTAGAATTGATCCATATGGACCTTTTTGGACCATCAAGGACCAAAAGCCTTGGTGGTAATTACTATGGACTTGTGATTGTAGACGACTACTCAAGATTTTGTTGGACTTTCTTCTTATCTAGTAAGAGTGACACCTTTTCCTCCTTTAAACGATTTGCCAAAATGACTCAAAATAAACTTGGCCTTAAGATCATTTCTATTCGGAGTGATCATGGAGGCGAATTTGAAAATTATAAGTTTGAAAAGTTTTGCAATAAACATGGCATTGAACACAATTTTTCGGCTCCACGTACACCACAACAAAATGGGGTAGTGGAGAGGAAAAATTGTATTCTAGAAGAGTTAGCTAGGACTATGTTAAGTGAATCCTCACTCCCTAAGTATTTTTGGGCGGATGCGATAAGCACCGCGAGTTATGTTCTAAATAGGGCGATTATTCGACCTATCTTGAACAAAACTCCCTATGAGATACTTAAGAGGCGGAAACCTAACCTTAGTCATTTGCGCTCTTTTGGATGTAAATGCTTTATTTTAAATAATGGTAAAGAGAATCTTGGCAAATTTGACCCAAAGTCGGATGAAGGTGTTTTCCTAGGCTATTCTCTATCTAGTAAGGCATATAGGGTGTACAACAAAGATTACAAATTATCGAGGAATCGGTTCATGTAAATTTGATGAGACTTTTCCGGAGGAACATGAGAAAGGTAGTGTTATTGGTGCAGGTATTGATACTACGGATATTCTAAAGGTGAAAGAAGTTGAAGGAATTATCAACCTTTGATGGACACTCCGGGAGATAAAGACGATGAGTCAACACCTTCCCGTAACGATAAAGATGATGAAAGTTCTTCCTTTAAGAATCATCACAAACATAGAGGAGCCGGTCTTACAAAGGAATGGCGGACTCTAAAGAACCATCCCTTTGATAAAATCCTAGGTGATATCTCCAAGGGCGTTTCGACACGCTCTCAGATAAGTAATTTTTGCTGTCACTTCGCTTTTGTTTCACAAGTTGAACCGAAAAACTCAAAAACCGCACTACTTGATGAACATTGGATTCTTGCTATGCAAGAAGAATTAAATCAATCTAAAAGGAACGATGTTTGGGATCTAGTCCCACCTTCACCAAATCATCAAGTAATAGATACACGTTGGGTTTTTCGGAACAAACTCGATGAAAACAGAGTTATCATTAGGAACAAAGCACGGTTAGTAGCCCAAGACTATAACCAAGAGGAGGGCATAGATTATGAGGGGACTTATGCTCCGGTTGCCCGCCTTGAGGCCATTAGACTTTTGTTAGCTTATGCATGCAATATGAATTTCAAGCTATATCAAATGGACGTTAAGAGTGCTTTCTTGAACGGATACATTAATGAGGAGGTATATGTCAAACAACCTCCCGGTTTTGAAAATGATGAACATCCCGATTATGTTTTCAAACTTAAAAGGGCTTTATATGGTCTTAAACAAGCCCCTAGGGCTTGGTATTATAGACTTAGTAAGTTCTTAATTAAGAACGGATATTCAAGGGGAAATGTTGACACTACTCTCTTCATTAAACGTAAAGGAAAGGATGTCTTATTAGTTCAAATATATGTTGATGATATCATTTTTGGTTCCACTAATCCATCTCTTGTCAAGAGCTTTTCTAGTTTAATGCAAGGTGAATTTGAGATGAGCATGATGGGTGAGCTAACCTACTTCTTGGGATTACAAATCAAGCAACTAGAGGAAGGAACATTTATATATCAAACCAAGTATTGTCTTGACTTGCTTAAGAAGTTTGGCATGGTGGACTCAAAAGGTGTGGAAACTCCTATGGCATCAACATGTGCTCTAAGCAAGGATGAAGAAGGTAAAGATGTAGAAATCACAAAGTATAGAGGTATGATCGGATCCCTTTTATATTTAACCGCATCAAGACCGGATATAATGTTTAGTGTTTGCATGTGTGCACGTTACCAATTGTCCCCTAAAGAATCACACCTAAAAGCCGTGAAAAGGATTTTGAAATACTTAAAAGGAACTTCTAATTTTGGCTTATGGTATTCCAAAGGGAACGATTGTTCTTTGATAGGATATTCCGATTCCGACTTTGCCGGTTGCAAGTTAGATCGGAAAAGCACTAGTGGCACTTGTCATCTTTTCTGTAATAGTCTCGTAAGTTGGCATAGCAAGAAACAAGTATCAGTTGCTTTATCAACTGCCAAGGCGGAGTACGTTGCGGCCGGAAGTTATTGCTCCCAAATACTTTGGCTTAAACAACAACTTCTAGACTATGATTTAAAATTGCAACGGATCCCTATCTTTTGTGACAATACAAGTGCCATAAACCTCTCAAAGAACCCCGTGTTGCATTCAAGGACTAAACATATCGAGATTAGGCATCATTTTCTACGTGACCATGTAGAAAAAGGTGATGTAATCTTTGAACATGTGGAATCCAAAAATCAACTTGCGGATATTTTCACTAAACCTCTTGTTACGGATCCTTTTGTTTATATTCGAGGAGAATTGGGTATCCTCGATATATCTAACCTTGAATAATAGAATTCTATATATGCACTTTATATACTCTTTATGCCTCGTGGCAACTCGAAGCATCATTCAAGGAAAGTGCATAAAAGGTTACGGTGAAAGGTTAAATTGTATCATCTCTATTCCTTATCTCTCTTTATCTTTACATTTGCTTAGCTATCATCAACTTGACATGATCATTATGCTTTATTGCATTCATACTTTGCTCATTTCCAAAAACTTTGCTTTAAGATAGTAATAATTCTTGAAGTCCATATGTGTAAAATGGCTATGTGTGAATTGATAACTACATGATATGTCTATTACTTGAATATATTGCCTATCTATCCGTGTCTTTCATTTCTCTATGATCTCGGTATGTATATGATATGATTTCATGAAATTGTCATGCATAATAATAGGTTGCATGTTTTGTTTATTTCGTCCCGTATTGTGATATGTTAATTCTTTATAATGACGATGTTGTTACAATATTCATGCTTTGGTTTTGGTTTGTTGTTCTACATTCCATAAGTTGTCATGATATTTGGTTTTTCGCCATTGGATTATAAAGTGCATATCTTGTACGTATTTATATTGATTAGGATATTCATCATAAAGTGCATTTCGACAAATGTAAGTGCACGATATTACCATGTTAAAAACGTTTTAATACTTGATACTTCTAACAAGTTCTCTTCTTCTTTTTGATATTGTCAAAGGGGGAGAGATTTGGATTGCACAAGCTAAGGAAAGAATTCTTGATTATCAACATATCAAACGCATTATGGCATCAACTCAGGGGGAGCGTGCTTATGGTTAGCCTTGATGTTTGCGTTTGCGTCTGTATACATATTGCTATTTTATTGCATATTAGGTATAGGCTTAGTTTAGCTTATGCAAAGTTTTGACAATTATCAAAAAGGGGGAGAATGTAAGTGCACCAGTTCACTCCCATGTTTTAATAATTGTCAAAACCCATGAAAATAGTGTAGAACATAATTTGGCAACATTAGAACCAACTTGACAGCGAAAAACTATTTTTAATCTTTGAAAAATTGATTTTAAGGTTCTTTGTATCGATACATAAATACTTGTATCGATACAAATGTCCTGAAACTACTTCAGACTGATTTTGAGCATTTTGTATCGATACACACTTCATTTGTATCGATACAAAAACTGGTGTTCAGGGGCAGAGAATCACTTGTGTATCGAATCATGCTTGCATGTATCGATACACACCTAACTCTCTCAAAACACCAGAGAAAGCATTGTGTATCGAATCATGCTTGCATGCTTCGATACATATCAGTCAGGTTTTCAAGAAACTAATATATGTATCGATACATATTCGTGTTTCTATCGATACATAGGTCAAATATTTCAAATTTGAACGCTGGTCAAGGTGTTTGTATCGATACATACCATCATATGTATCGATACAAGTCTGTTCTGTTTTGCCTAAATTTGCTCAATTTTATTTTCACTATAAATAGCAATGTGAGTGTTTGTTGTAAGTGTGAGAATCCATCTGAAAAACACATTTGATCATGGTTTAAGAGAAATTTTGGATCAAAGACTTATTCAACACAAGTTCTTCATCTTCTATCAAGTCACTTCAAATTTAAGATTGAGTATGGGATCAATCGAAGGTTCGTAGTTGATTCGGTGGATAACGTGTTGGAACAAAGGATGTTCAGATCTAACTCTTGATGTTTTGATGATAAAAAAAGTATTAATGAACAATAGGGTATTTTAATATTTATCTGAAGTGTGTAGATTAAATGTATAATGTTATATTAAAAGAAGCTCTAAAACAAAGTATTAGCAAGGATATCAGAAGCAAGGATATCAGAAGCAACGCTAATCAGAAGCAAGTCATCTCAGAAGTTATGTTGAATCAGAAGCAACGTATGGAGAAGACCAACAGTTTCAGAAGCTGAAGACTCAGAAGCATATGTCTGATACATAGGCTCTGAATAACAAGCCAGGAATGTCAGTGTTAACTGATAGTGATTCAATGATTGGAAATCATTTGAATTAAAGGCTGTGATTGATTAATACATCATAGTACTACATCCTTATCATCAAGGATAGTGACGTTAGTACTATTTTACTCCATAAGGGCGAATATTCTCAAACAAAAGGAATAACAGGATAAGCATTACCAGAATTGGCAAATATCCCATGTTACCTTTGTCCTTTCACAGCTGGCTTGAAAATGACCTCTCCAACGGTCATTATCTTCAAACGTCTCTATTTTCTCTTCACATATAAATAGAGAACCTCTATTTGAAGATCAAGGTTACAACAACACGCGCACATATACAACTTTACTCCTTTACATAAGACTGAAAGCACTGCTTCTGAAACTATTTCTGTTGTGCTTCTGACACTTTGTTTTTCTATTTCTTTAGGAATTCTGTGTTAGAGTCATAAGAGTCTTGAGTTGTAATCTTGAGAAAACTCTTGGTTTTATAATCAAGTGTTTATTACTTTCTATTATTTTCATTTTGTGTTAGGAAGTCTCTTGCTAGTGTGCTTGAGCAAATAGGAAGTCTCTTACTTGTGTGTTTGAGCATTGTAATAATCTAGGTGATTATAGTGAAATCCTTGGAAGTGCAACGGGACTGGACTACTCTCGGTTTGTGAGAGGAACCAGTATAAAATTGCTTGTCTCGTCTCTCTCTCTATCCTTACTCTTGTGTGTGAGTGTGTTAATTGTGTTTCTTTATCCGCTGGTGCTTCTGATAGGCTTCAGAACTTAGCAGAAGTTTTCAAAATACCAAAACACAATTCAACCCCCCCTTCTTGTGTTTTTCACACCTTCAATTGGTATCTAGAGCTCCGGTTTGTTACGTATCACTTAACAGTGAAACAAAAAGATCCTGAAAAACACCATGTCTGGAGAGTCAAGTCCAAAGAAAATTGCTATTCCATATGATTACAATTATGAAAAGTCTGAGAAATTTGGTGGAACTTATAGCAAAGCACCCAAGTTCAATGGTGATCAATCAACCTTCAACTGGTGGAAATACAAAATCTATCCTCATATCATAGCTGAAGATGAAGGTTTATGGGACATCATTGAAGAAGGTGTTAGTTTTCAAGACAAGTTTGATGAAGATGGTAAGACTACAGCAGCTGTCAAGAAGACATTCACAGCTGATTAAAAGAAAGAATGGAAGAGACACAACAGAGCTATTTCTATCCTTGCTAGCTGTATCACTCATGATGAGTTTTTAAAACTTGGAAACAGATCTAGTGCTAAGGGTATTTATGACTCTTTGTGTGATACTTATGAAGGAAACCAACAGGTGAAAGAAGCAAAGGCTAATCTTCTGGTTCATCAGTATGAAATGTTTAAGATGAAAGACAGAGAAAGCATTGAAGAAATGTATGCAAGGTTTAAAATCTTGGTTTCTGGTCTTGGAGTCTTAAAGAAAAGTTATACCATTGCTGATCATGTTAAGAAGATTCTGAGATGTTTACCACCCAAGTGGAGACCTAAAGTCACTCCTATACAAGAAGCAAAAGATCTCAATACCTTAAGCCTAGAAGAGTTAACTAGTTCTCTCATAAGTCACGAGATGGAATTAGCTTCTGATGAGCCCAAGAAGAAATCAAAGTCATTGGCTTTGCCAACAACTTTGAAATCTCCTAAAGCTTTAAAGGCTAAAGTTATTGAATCTGATGCTGATGAATCTTCTATAGATGATCAGGAGGATGGATCAGATGAGGAACTCTTTGCTCTGCTTTCAAAGTTCAGAAAATGGAATAAGTACAAAAACAACAATGCTTCTGGAAGAGGTTCTGGTTCTAAGAGTTATGGGAACAAAAGCTCCAATGTTAAAGACAAGAAGGATGGTTCTAAAAATAGTTGTTTCAACTGCAAAAAGACTGGTCATTTTATTGCTAATTGTCTTGATTTGAACTCCAATGATAAAGGGAAAAAGGGCAACTTCAAGAACAGAATGAAGAAGAGTCTTATGGCAACTTTTGAGGATTTTGAGAAGTTATCAGATACTGATGAAGATGATGAGGAAGCAAACATAGCACTTATGGCTACAACATCTTCTAATAATGAATCTGATATGGAGAATGAATCTGATACTGATGATATTGATGAGGTAATTTCTAAACTTCCTCATGATAAGCTTCTGATTGCTCTAAAAGACACTATGAAGCAATACATAAACAAGTCAAATGATTTCAAAAGTTTAAAAACTAAAATTGACTTGCTTACAGAGAAATATGACCAACTTCAATCTCAATACAATGAATCTCTTTTGAAAATCAAAGAGCTTGAAGAAGGTTGTGTTGCTTGTAACAAATCACATGATAAGCACGAAGTTGCTCTTCATGAGTTTGTTAAACAAAATGTTAACAAGAGCAAAGTTGCTTCCATGATTTATAGTGTGAGCAAGAACAAAGGATATGAACTTGGTTATTCTGCATCTTCTGATAAAGAAAAATCAAGTCAGTCTGTTTGTTTGAGCAAAACACCTCCTCCTCTCTATTCCATTTTCATATCAGAAGTTGGTAATTCTAAGAAAGTTTCAGAAACTCCTGTTTTGGATAAGGGAAAATCAAAAGTCTCAGAAGATGACACTTCAGTGATTTCTGATAACTCAAATTCAAAAATGAGATATTCAGAAGTAAAGATTCTGAAGAGACCAGTTTCTAAATCAATTAAGGTTCTGAGAACTTCAGAAGCTAGTACTTCTGTTACAAATTCTATGAAACCTATTAGAAGTTTTGGCAAGAAGAAGTATGCTCCTCAAACTGGTTTTCAAAAATCATACTTCTACAAGGCCTACACTAACCCATCTGGACCCAACAAGTTGTGGGTACCAAAATCTGAAATAGTTTATGTTGCAAGTTTGCACTCAAAAAGAGAAAAACTCAAGTACATGGTACCTGGACAGTGGCTCCTCTCGACACATGACGGGAGAAAAGCATTTATTCCTCACCCTGAATCTGAAAAAGGGAGGATCTGTAGGATTTGGTGGGAACCAAAAAGGTAAAATAATTGGTACTGGTACAGTAGGTAATTCCTTCTCTACTATTTCTGATGTTCTTCTTGTTGATGGACTTTATCATAACCTTCTTAGCATAAGCCAATTATGTGATAATGGTTATGAGGTTGTTTTTAATAAGAACACATGTACTGTAAACAGATACTCTGATAAGTCTGTAGTTTTCAAAGGAAAAAGGAAAGGCAATGTTTACAAAATCAATCTTTTTGAATTAGTAGAACAACAAGTTGTTTGTCTTCTGACTCTGAGTGAAGAAAAGTGGGTCTGGCATAAAAGATTAGGTCATGCTAACTGGAGATTAATCTCTAAGCTTAGTAGTCAAGATCTTGTGAGAGGCCTACCTGTTCTAAAATATCAGTCAGACACAATTTGTGGTCCTTGTCAAAAAGGAAAGCTTTTCAAAAGCTCTTTTTAAAGATAAAAACATTGTCTCTACCACAAGGCTTTTGGAACTGCTTCATATTGATTTATTTGGACCAGTTAGTACTGCTTCAATAAATGGTAAGAAGTATGGACTTGTCATTGTAGATGATTTCAGTAGATGGACTTGGGTTAAATTCCTTAGATCCAAGGATGATACATATTATGTGTTTAGAACCTTCTGCACTCAAATACAAGTTGAAAAAGACTTGAAAATTGTTAAGGTTAGAAGTGATCATGGTGGTGAGTTTGAAAATGAACCTTTTGAAATCTATTGTGAAAACAATGGAATTCTTCATGAGTTCTCATCTCCTAGAACTCCACAGCAAAATGGGGTTGTAGAGAGAAAGAACAGATCTTTACAAGAAATGGCCAGAACCATGATGCATGAAACTAACCTAGCAAAACATTTTTAGGCAGAAGCAATAAACACTGCTTGTTATATTCAAAATAGGATTTATATCAGACCTTTATTGAATAAAACAACATATGAATTGTTCAAAGGAAGAAACCCTAATATTTCTTATTTTCATCAATTCGGTTGTACATGTTACATTCTGAATTCTAAAGTTCATTTAAAGAAATTTGACTCTAAAGCTTCTAAGGGTATCTTTATTGGATATTCTGAACGCTCTAAGTCATACAGAGTGTATAATTCTGAAACTAACATTGTTGAAGAATCTATGCATGTAAGATTTGATGACAAAGAGCCTGATGATGATAAGTCAGAGCTAGTTGAAGTTATTGCAGATAATCTAGAATCAGAAGTTGAAACTGTAGAAGTTAACAAAAGTTCAGAAGATCAAGAAATTGCTCCTTCTGAAGATGTTCCAACTACTCAAATTGATAGTGATTCTGATGCTGAGATTGAAGAAGTAATTAAGAAGAACTCTTTCAAATACAAGTCATCTCATCCGGAAGAATTGATCATTGGAAACAAAGAAAGTCCTAGAAAAACAAGATCAAGTTCACAAAAGGAAGATGCAATGGTCTGTTTGGTTTCTCTCAATGAACCAAAGACTATTGATGAAGCTCTAAAAGAAAAAGCTTGGATCTTAGCTATGAAAGATGAACTACATCAATTTGACAGAAATGAAGTTTGGAATCTAGTTCCTAGACCAAAAGACAAGAACATTATTGGAACAAAATGGGTGTTCAGAAACAAGCTCAATGAACAAGGAGAAGTAACTAGAAACAAAGCAAGATTAGTTGCACAAGGTTACTGTCAACAGGAAGGGATTGATTACACATAAACTTTTGCTCCAATTGCTAGATTGGATGCAATCAGGTTATTTCTTTCCTATGCAGTTAACCTTGGTATCACTCTATATCAAATGGATGTGAAGAGTGCATTTCTTAAAGGTTTTATCACTGAAGAAGTATATGTTAAACAACCTCCTGGTTTTGAAAATACTCAAAATCCTGACCATGTTTATAAACTGCAAAAGTCATTTTATGGTCTTAAACAAGCTCCTAGAGCTTGGTATGATAGCTAAGTAACTTTTTGGTTGATAATGGTTTTGAAAAAGGACAAGTTGACTGTACACTATTTAGAAAAACCTTGAAGAAAGACATTCTGATCGTTCAAATATATGTTGATGATATTGTTTTTGGTTCAACTAATGCTTCTCTATGCAAGAATTTCTCTAAGTTAATAGAAAAAGAATTTGAAATGAGCATGATGGGAGAGATGAAGTTCTTTCTTGGAATTCAAATCAATCAAACAAAGGAAGGAACATACATTCATCAAACCAAGTATACAAAGGATCTCTTGAAGAAGTTCAATCTTGAAGATTGTAAGCCAATGAATACTCCAATGCATCCAACAACAAGCATGAGTCTGGATGAATCTGAAGGCAAAGTTGATCAGAAGTTATATAGAGGTATGATTGGTTCTCTACTCTATCTAACTGCATCTAGACCTGATATTATGTTCTCTGTATGCTTGTGTGCAAGATTTCAATCAGATCCTAGAGAATCTCATCTCACTGCTGTGAAGAGAATCTTTAGATATCTGAAAGCTACTTGTAATTTTGGATTACTTTATAAGAAATCCAAGAAATATGAGTTAAATGGATTCTGTGACGCTGATTATGCTGGAGATAAACTTGAAAGAAAATCAACAAGTGGCAGTTGCCAATTTATGGGTGAAAACCTTATCTCCTGGTGTAGCAAGAGGCAGACCACCATTACTATGTCCACAGCAGAAGCAGGATACATTTCAGCTGCTAAATATTGTACACAACTTCTTTGGATGAAATATCAATTAGAAGATTATCATATAAGCAGTCACTATATACCTTTATATTGTGATAATACTGCAGCCATTCAGCTTTCCAAAAATCCTATTTTACACTCTAGAGCAAAACATATTGAGATTAAACATCATTTTATTAGAGATTATGTTGAGAAAGGTATTATAGATATCAAGTTTGTTGATACTGAAAAACAATGGGCTGGTATCTGTACAAAACCTTTAGCTGTTGAAAGATTTGATTTCATAAAGAAAAATCTCAACATGGTGTTTGTTCCTGATTGTTAAGTTCTATTGAGTAAAATTTGTTTTAAAATCTGATAAGGATCAGAAGATGTTGAACCTCAGAACCTCAAGGTCAAAAGTTCTGATGTGTAACTACTTCTGATAAGTATCAGAATCAACATAATGGTTCTGATGTGGTAGTGGAACAGTTTATAACCTTTTTCATCTAACTGCTGTCCACTAACGCACCAGTTATTTAAATAATTTTCTAATACACGTGTCGTTTTGCAATTAGTTGAGTATTGGTTAATGATTAGTTTAGCGCTTAAAATGAATATGACTATTCTGTCCTTTTTGTGTTGTACTGTTTGTTTGTTTTCTAAAAATATACACTTTTGTCACTTGCACACAAACACGTTCACAACCCACACGTTTTCATATTCTCTCTAAACCTCCAACGCTTCAGTTTTCTTTTCTTCTTCTCTAGCAAAACCAAAACCCTAACCTTCAAACAATGGCATCATCATCGTCTACTGCTTCTCTATCGGTGAAACCCATAGTTGATTTGGAAAATCAAAAGAAGTACAGAATCAGAAAAGACACTATGTCTTTCAAGTTTAAAAGTTTGAAGTGCATGGTAGAAAAACGGGTTGATTTCGAGAGTTTGAAAGCAAACGGCTTTGATTTACAGAAGATGTTCTTCTATCAGGGGTTAGAACGTTACTTCAAAATTCTTAATGGTCCTATATTTGAAGAGATGGTAAAAGAGTTTTGGATGAAGGCATATGTTTTTGATAAGCAGTCAGCGTATATTGAAGTTCAGAATCTGGTGAATAAAAACCCTCTGCTGAAAGGGAAATCAAGAGAAGAATTGGGTCTTCCTGAGTTTACCCAAACTGAAATCAGATCAAACATTGTTGGAATGGATATCAAAATCACTCCAGATCATATTGCAAAGGCTTTGAATCTACCCAATCAAGGAATTCATCTTGCTGGTTACAAGACTAAGCCACAAGATCCAACTGTTCAAGCAACTCTGTTTGAGAATGTAAACTCTAATGGACAAAAAGAGTTGAAGGCGTTTTTCAAAGGAGTTTACAAAGTGTTGTTTGAATCCATTGCTACGAAAGTAGGTGGTACTGACTGTATTTCTTCTGAACAGAAATACTTCATGCATTATCTTCATAGCTTTGTCAAGATGAATGTGTCAAGATACATTTTTGATCATCTATGTGAAGTGATCAAAAACAGTAATGACAAGGGTCACACTAACTGTCATCATGTTAGGTTGCTATCTCACATCTTTTATATGAGCAACTTTCATGAGATTCTAAAAGAAAATTTTCCATCTTTTGTCAAAGCTACTTATGTAGAATCAAGGATTGTTGATGGAAAGTCCTTAAAGAAGATGTTCCTAGTCAAAGGAAAAGTTCTGGTTCCTAACAACCCTTTGCTAATGAACAAAGAAGAGGAAGTGTTTGATTCTTCCTTCCCTAGTGTTGATATAGAAAACGGAAAGAAGATTGCTGATGATTGGTTTAATCACTAGAATGAAGAGTATGGATTGGAAACACCTGGTAATGAAGTGGATATAACCCAACTAGGCTTTGATCAGAAACAAGATTTTGTGATGAAGACTACTGTCACCAGAGACAGAGTAAAAATAAAAAAATCCTTCTGTTGGTGGTGTCAAGATCTTAACAGAAGAACAGATTGAAAATCTGAGGAGAGAAGAAAGGTCTAAGAAGGCTGAGGACAACAATAAAAACAAGAGGAAGATTATTGTTGAGTCTGATGAAAAAGAAGAGGATGATAGTGAACCACTTGAGTTGAAGAAGAAGATAGTCAGAGAAAGAGCTGCTCACAAACGTCAGAAGCATCAATGTACATCTTCTAATGCTTTTATTAATGAGCCTGTTGAATCTCAATCTAGAAATGATGAACCTATTCCTGAGCCTGTTTTTGTGAAACCTTCTCCAACCAAACCTTCATCTGAACATGTATCAGAACCAAATGTTTTAGATATGTTATCTGAACATTTGTCACCTCAAACCATTCATGCAGAAACTAATAGCTTACCTGAAACACCTTCAAAACTTTCTATTGTTATACCTCCTCCTTCTGAGAAAACAGGTCTTGATAAGCTTAAAGAAAAATATGGTGATCCTCTTAGTGATGTCAGTTCTGATTCTGATACTGAATCTGATAACACTAAGCCTAACCCCACTCCTATTCATGTTTACACTCCTCCACCTGTCACTATGCCAACTAGCCCAATCATAGAAATTATTAATCCTTTAATTCAATCATCTTCACAACCTGCCTTCACTGTCAGCTCACCTCCATCTCCTCAACCTCCTGTTTCTCCTCCATCTAACCTTGAGCAAAATATCAACCAAACTGTTTTTGAGCCTGAAATTACATATCAATCTATCCTAGAAAGCATTCAAACTCAACACTCTAGCCAAACTGTTTCTAGCATTGAGATTTTAGCAAGACTTGTTAATAATGATGTTAGAAGAATGCACAACTTAAAATCTGAACGTGGTATTATGCCAAGTCAGATTGTTGAGAAGTTTGATGAGATAGATAATGCTCAAAGGTTGATTATGGCTGCTCTGAAGAAGAAATATGTTGATGAGTTAGTTTATGATCATATGCTCTTCACAGATTCATTTGAAAATGCATTTGGAAGTGCACTTCAAAAGGAAAGACTGATGTTAACTAACTTATCACATGATGAGATGGAAGTTCTGAAGGCTGAAGAAAGAGAACAGAGGATTCTGGAACAGAAGCTGATGGAAAATGAAGATGTTAATGTGTTATCTCCTGAAGATGCAAGGATGATTGAAAGTTCTGATGCTGCTGCAAATAGGATTCTAAGAGTTGAACAAGTTCAAAGGGAACAAAGAGAAAAGCTCTTAGTGTTGGAAGCTGGTCTAGAAGAGGTCAAGACTAATCAGAAGGATCTGAAAGAAACTATCAACAAGAATGCTGAGAAGTCTGACAAAGCTCTTGAGAAGCTGATGTTGATGCTTGAATCAAGACTTCCTTCCAACCCCTCCTCTTCTCAACCCTAGGATTCTATGTTTGAGCACATGTTATTTTCTTTATTTTGGTTGTAATATGTTTTTGAAAAGTATGTCAAACACAAAGAAATTATAGAAAAAGATTTCAAAACAGAACCATAAATCTTTATTGATTGAATATAACATAAGGTCCTAATTCTATTTAGAATCTAACTCTGACTTCTGAGAATCATCAGAGCCTGAGGTTTCTGTATGAGAATGATAATTTTCCAAGTGCCTCGGATAATCCAAATCTGGCTTATCAGAACCAGAAGAGGATCCTTCTGAAGAATTTTCACATTGATCTGGATCATATGTTCTGAGAAATTCTCTATAATCAGAATCAGTTTCATCAGAATCTGAGGAAAGATTGATATAAACTGGTGGTTGTGGTTTTGCTTTTGATCTTGTTCTATAACTTCTTCTCAATGGAACTGAAGAAGATGCTTCACCCTTAACCTTCTTTGCTCTTGGTTTTGTTTTCTGTGGTGATTCTTCCTTCTTCACTTCTTGAGGATTCTTACCTTTATTTGCTCTTCTATCCTTATCCATTATTTCTGATAATAATGTGTGGAAGTGTTGAGTAGATTGATATGGTAAAGCGTTCTCCTTTTATAGAATTTTCATAGAGTCTAAGTCACACAGTCCTTGGTATCAGATAAGTCATTTACGTTACTTTTTATGTTAGTTTTTTTTTTTGGAGAATAATATTTTATGTTGAACTGAGTTCTTCATATGATGATGAATGAAAAGAGTGCAATTTTTTCATTGATTATCAGACTCAGGGGGAAAGCTTACAAAACTAACCTCTAAGAGTCAAAATATGAAAAATTTGAGTCAAAATAAAATTATATTCTTAAACTATTTTAATTTTTTTTATGTTACAACTTAGGGGGAGCGTGCAAAGCTTATGAACCTCTGTATAACATATTAAATTAAAATAACAACCATTGTTAATTAATACTAAATTTATCATCAATCAAAAAGGGGGAGATTGTTGGAACAAAAGATGTTCATATCTAACTCTTGATGTTTTGATGATAACAAAATATTAATGAACAATAGGGTATTTTAATATTTATCTGAAGTGTGCAGATTAAATGAATAATGTTATATTAAAAGAAGCTCTGAAACAAAGTATTAGCAAGGATATCAGAAGCAAGGATATCAGAAGCAAGTCATCTCAGAAGTTATGTTGAATCAGAAGCAACGTATGGAGAAGACCAACAGTTTCAGAAGCTGAAGACTCAGAAGCATATGTCTGATACATAGGCTCTGAATAACAAGCCAGGAATGTCAGTGTTAACTGATAGTGATTCAATGATTGGAAATCATTTGAATTAAAGGCTGTGATTGATTAATACATCATAGTACTACATCCTTATCATCAAGAATAGTGACGTTAGTACTATTTTACTCCATAAGGGCGAATATTCTCAAACAAAAGGAATAACAGGATAAGCATTACCAGAATTGGAAAATATCCCATGTTACCTTTGTCCTTTCACAGCTGGCTTGAAAATGACCTCTGCAACGGTCATTATCTTCAAACGTCTCTATTTTCTCTTCACATATAAATAGAGAACCTCTATTTGAAGATCAAGGTTACAACAACACGCGCACATATACAACTTTACTCCTTTACATAAGACTGAAAGCACTGCTTCTGAAACTATTTCTGTTGTGCTTCTGATACTTTGTTTTTCTATTTCTTTAGGAATTCTGTGTTAGAATCTTAAGAGTCTTGAGTTGTAATCTTGAGAAAACTCTTGGTTTTATAATCAAGTGTTTATTACTTTCTATTATTTTCATTTTGTGTTAGGAAGTCTCTTGCTAGTGTGCTTGAGCAAATAGGAAGTCTCTTACTTGTGTGTTTGAGCATTGTAATAATCTAGGTGATTATAGTGAAATCCCTTGGAAGTGCAAGGGGACTGGACTACTCTCGGTTTGTGAGAGAAACCAGTATAAAATTACTTGTCTCGTCTCTCTCTCTCTCTATCCTTACTCTTGTGTGTGAGTGTGTTAATTGTGTTTCTTTATCCGTTGGTGCTTCTGATAGGCTTCAGAACTTAGCAGAAGTTTTCAAAATACCAAAACACAATTCAACCCCCCCCCCCCTTCTTGTGTTTTTCACACCTTCATAACGTTCGGTGCAATTCGCGGTGATTAGAATTGCGATCGAGTTGAGTTGTGTTAGAGGTTTGGATAGCCTACCGGTAGCCTTCCGCGTACTCGAAATATTTTTTAAAACCTCGTTGTATAGAAAGAGTCACTTATTCACCCCCCCTCTAAGTGATCGCCATATAGTCTAACAGTTTTTGGCATTCTAGACTTAAACATTACTAATACCGTGCAGAACATTAACGATATGGAAGGTCTTTTGGAGGTAGATGGGGCTGAGATCGATGTAACAAGAAGAGATTTTCTTAACAATGAATTTTGGCGGAAATTACATTTAAAGGAGAGCTTGATCAAACAAAAGTCTCGAACGCAGTGGGTTAAGGAGGGTAATTCTAACACCAGATTTTTTCATCAATCAATTAAAAATAGAAGGAGGAAAAATTAATTAGTGGCTCTCAAAGATGGTGACAATTGGGTTCAAGGTGTTGATGATGTGAAGAAATTTGTGAGAAGCTTTTTTTAGAACAATTTCAAAGAAGGATGGGAAAATCGTCCCAATCTCAACGATATGCATTTCAATTCTCTTTTCGTAGAAGATAATGATTTGTTATTAGCCCCCTTCTTGGTTGAGGAGGTTAGAGATGTGGTGTGGAGTTGTGATGGTAACAAATGTCCCGGACCGGATGGTTTCAACCTCAATTTTTTTCAAGGTTTGTTGGGATATTATCAAAGGGGATGTGATGAATTTTCTGAATGAGTTCCATGACAAAGCTACGTTACCTAAGGCTATCACTGCTTCGTTTTTGTCTCTTATTCCAAAGAAGGACCATCCGCAATCTCTTTCAGATTACCGTCCTATATGTTTAATCTCAAGTCTGTATAAGATTCTCTTAAAACTTCTGGCGGGTCAGCTGAAGCAAGTGTTGGGGAAACTTATATCTAATGTCCAAATAGCTTTTTTACCAAATCACCAGATTCTTGACGGTGTGCTGGTAATTAATGAATTGATAGACTTAGCTAAGCGGCGTAAAGACAAGTGTTTGCTATTTAAAGTTGACTTCGAACGGGCATATGACACAATCAGCTGGAACTTTCTTGAATATATGATGAAGCGGATGGGTTTTGCGGAGGTGTAGCGTAAATGGATTCGGGCATGCGTCTTTCACAGTTCAATGTCTGTTTTGGTCAATGGTAGGCCACCGAAAGACTTCATAGTTGGCAAAGGGCTCAGACAAGGAGATCCAATTTCACCTTTTCTTTTTTTAATAGTTGCGGAAGGCCTAACTGGTCTTATGACGCGAGCAGTACACATTGAGTCTTTCCACGGTTACAAAGTTGGCAGTGATCTCTCTTTTCACACTTTACAATTCGCGGATGACACAATCTTCATTGAAGAGGATAGTTGGAACAATCTTTGGTCAATTAAAACAGTACTAAGGAGCTTTTAATTAGTATCAGGTCTAAAGGTCAATTTTCACAAGAGTAAGTTATATGGTATTAATCTCGAAGAAAATTTCTTAAGAGCAGCTTCAGCCTTCTTACAGTGTGGTGTTGAGTCAATACCTTTTCGTTTTCTTGGCATCCCCGTTGGGGCTAATCCGCGGAGGAGGGATACGTGGAATCCTATTATAGATTTGATGAAAAAGAAGGTCGGCATGTCTCAATAGGAGGTAGGGTCACTCTTATTAATTCTGTGCTCTCAAGTTTACCCCTTTATTTCTTTTCTTTTTTTAAAGTGTCGGTGGGTGTGCTTTAGGAATTGATTGCTATTCAACGAAATTTCTTGTGGGGAGGAGGCGTGAATAACAATAAAATTTGTTAGGTGAGTTGGGAGCGTATTTGCCAATCAAAATTTAACGGCAGTTTGGGGGTAAAAAATCTGAGGCTCTTTAATAGTTCTTTATTATGTAAATGGAAGTGGAGATGCTTAAGTGAACAAATGGCTCCGTAGAAAGAACTTTTATTATTTAGATATGGGTCTTTTGCCCCATTGTTTTTGCATGGCGAGGGAAGTAATGTAACGAAAAACACATCTTTGTGGTGGAGAGATATTTTGAGTATAAGAAATGTGAATGACGGTAATTGGTTTAGTAACAATGTTAGCAATATTATCGGTTGTGGTAATGAGATTTCCTTTTGGAAGGAGAAATGGGTCGGGTTGGAACCATTATCAATCATTTTTCCTTCGTTATATCAATTGTCTTCTAATCGTAAGGCTACCGTGTCGGATATGGGGTGGTGAGATCATAATATTTGGTCGTGGAGGTTGAGTTGGACTGAAATGTTGAACGCGGAGCAACACATGGCAGCGGAAGAATTGCAGAGCATGTTGGCTCAAATTCAACCTTGCCGGAACACGTTAGACAGACGATGATGGATGTCACATACTTTAGGCTTATTCACTGTTAAATCAGTATATTTTTTGCTGCAAAACTTGCAACAGGTAGCGCCTCTTCAGCCTAGTCTAGAGCATGCTTTTAAGAAGCTTTGGAAGAACAATGTACCCTCTAAGGTGCACATTTTTGGATGGCGGTTGTTATTAGCAAAAATGCCAACTAAAGAAGATTTATTTCGCAAAGGTATTATTTTTAATAATGAGGATAGGATTTGTGTGTTGTGCAAGCAGGAGTTTGAAGACTTAGATCATATTTTCCTCCATTGTGGTTTCACTACTACGGTGTGGCAACACGTTTATAGGTGGATAAAGTGTGTTCCGATCTCTCTCGTATCCATATCTGAGCATTTCATGATTTTTGGCAGCATGGTTAAGGGTCGGAATGGTAAGGTTTTTCGCCATCTCATATGGTTGACTAGGGGTGGACAACGGTCGGTTATGGGTGGGTTCGGGCCTAGAAAATCAAAACCGAACAAACCCACACATGAAAAAGTAAGATCCAATTTCACCCAAGTTAATTTTCGGTTTGTTCGGATTTCGGTTTAACTGTTTGATCGGACAAAGTGGTTGGGTTAATTCGGTTTTGGACCACCATTTATCTTTCTGGATTTTAATTCATAAAAAAATTCAACTTTTATTTGTAATGAAATAACCAAATTAGACAAAAATGTGAGAATAATTTGCTTAGAAAATCCTAAATTAATTAATCATACGTGATTCTTCCATGTAATTAAACTGGCTTAGAAAAGCCTAAAACACCGTAAATGGTTCACGATTTGTTCAACCCTGTTTTAGTACAGTTTCTACATCATCTATGTGATAACAAGGCATCATCATATTACATATTAAAAGCTGCTTTGCTTGAAGTTTTGAAAGTAAAATAAAATATGAACCTACTTCAACTAAATTACATATCCAGTTGCCATTTAATCCAATCCACAAGCTCAATGACCATAGCACATCATTCGCAACAGAAAGCTGCATAGTTATCCATCCTCTCCATGACTTAAGCATCTTAAATCATCAACAATCATCACCATAACACATCGAAATTATCTACATACATCAATAAACAAAATTAGAGACAATCACAAGAGTAGAGCAACACAACAAGGAACAACAAAGCAGAACAACAACATAGGCAGCAGAACGAATCACTCAACAACACATCAGCTAGGAACCAAACCATGGAGCAATTAAAGTACGAAATTATCTCACAAATCAATGCGGAGGTTTCCATGACCATTCATACACTATACAAGGCAGTAAATCATGTTTTTAAATTTAATACTATTAAAAAATGTAATGAATATCAAAGCACACACCATGACATATAGTAAACCATTCTTCAACTTCACCTCTACAAGCTTAAGTTTCAGCCCTCTCTTCACTTCCACAAGTTTCGGCCCTCTCTTCACTTCCACCTCCTTCTTATAGACTTCTACATATTCTTCAAATAGGTTGTTATTAATCAAACAGAAAATCACAACTACTAAAGTGTATTAAAATTAACAAAATTTATATATGTTTAAATTTACCTATAAAATGTTCATATTGTAGGTTCATTCAGCATACTCCAACAGTCCAATAAGCAAGTAGTTTTGATCCAAAAATGAGTTGTTGTGGATAATGGATATATTTTACACATTTAATTCCAAAATGAAGTAGATTCTCAAAAGAGTGCACAAAGCAGCCAGTCATTATCATTAATGACTCAAAAAATTATTAATCTGAAAATTAAAAAAATAACTAGAATAATTTAAGTAACAAAAATAGTCGAAGATAAAATATACAGTTAGCATATTAAACAAACAAAAATCACTAACACTAGTATTTTCACTTTTCAGTCACAGCTCATTGGCTGTGAATGAGAAGATGATGCTTCCCCTGGTTCAGTTGTTGTCCTAGAACCACCTGGTGCTGATCCACTAGCAGTGAGCCTTTCAAATTCTGCAAAGATATGAAAGAAAATAAAGTCACATAAAACACAACTGAAGCAATAACAAAATGTCAAAAAATATGCAAAATAAACCATTTCTTATACCTGATACAACAGTGTCAGAAAGCTCGAATTCTTCATTGATATTCAAGTCTTTGAACTGACTTAGAGTGGGCTTCAACCAGTTTTGAGCACAAATTAATGCTTCAGCCATCTGTGGGCTTAGAGAGCTTCTATAAGTGTCTAAAACTCTCCTGCCAGTACTGAAAGCACTTTCAGAAGCAACAGTTGAAACTGGTGTAGCTAACACATCCCTCACCATTGTAGACAAAATAGGATAGCGGCAAGAATTTTGTTTCCACCAAACAAGAATGTCAAAGTAGACATCATCATCTGCACGTTCCTCATTTAGGTACCTCTCAAGCTCATTTTTTTTAACTACAGATTCTTTTTGCTTAAGATGTTGCTTAAAAGCTTCAGCCCTTGCTAAATGAGATGGAACTACAGTTGAAACCACATTTTCACTAACAGAATTAGGCTCAGATGGACAAGCAAGTGGCTGTCCAGAATTAAGTTGTTGGTCATGGCCATCCTTGTACCAATTGAAGAGTTTAGACAACTCAGTTTGGATAGCAGCAATCAAATCAACAAAAAAAGTAGGTTGGTCCCCATACATGTCATTAAAACACCACTCCACATAGCTAAACTTGTATCGAGGGTCAAGAATCACACCAAAGTAAAGAAGTTTGTTGATGTTTTCAATTTTTCCCCAATACTTGTCATATTTTTGCTTCATCTCAAATCCCATTGAGGCTAAAATCGAGTTCAAGTTCATGGTTGATCTCTTTAACTCACAGTGAACAGCAGCTAGTTGGTGGAAAGACTTATGCAATGATACTTCTTGTGACGAGGAAAACTCTTTGGTAGCATCATAGAAATTTTTAGAAAACTTACAAAACACCTAACATTCTCCCAATCATTAACACTAGGAGGGCCAGCTTCCCCAAAAAAGTCCAAATAACTTGAATCTTCACCCTCTAATTTCTCAAAGGCAGTCTGGAACTTTTCAACAGCCTCTAGCATTAGATAGACTGAGTTCCACCTTGTTAAGACATCAAGACAAAGGTGCTTCCTAGAAGTAATTCTAGCAAACTCAATACATTCTTTGAACCTAGTTCCTCTTTGTGATGAAGACCTAACAAACCTAACAGCATTTCTAACAGAAGAAATGGAGAGCTCATTTTGTTTTAAACCATCACCCACTACAAGGTTTAGAATGTGGGCACAACAACGAAGATGAAAGAAAGACCCATCACCCATTAAACCACTCATGTTCCTAATTCTTTCTTTAAATAAGCAACAGCTACATCATTAGATGATGCATTGTCCACTGTTATTTTGGACACATTTCTTATTCCCCACTCCCTTAAAATCTCCTCAATTTTCCTACCAATTGTGTCACCCTTATGATTAGGAACTAAACAAAAACTAAGAATTCTTTTTTCATACTTCCAATCATTGTTAATGAAGTGTGCAGTGAGGGTCATGTAGCTAAGGTTTTGAACAGATGTCCAACAATCAGTAATTAGAGCTACCCTACAACAGTCAGATTTGAAGTACTCTTTCAATCTCAACTTTTCATCAATATAAAGTTGGAAACAATCCCTAGCCACAGTTCTCCTTGATGGAATAGTTAACAAAGGTTGCAATTGCTTACATAAAAGCTTAAAACCTTCACCTTCAACTACCCTAAATGCATGTTCATCTAGAATTACAAAAAGAGCTATTGCCTTCCTACAAGCTGCTGCATTAAATCTTTGACTTGCAGCAACTAAAGCACTACCCTCCCCACTAGAAAACATGAGGGCAGCTTGCCTAGGATCATTTTGTGGATTCTTAATACAAGTTTTAGTGTGTGCGAGCATGTTAGAAGTTCCATGGGTTTTAGGATCACACAAATACCTTCTATGACAGTGTTTGCAGGCAGCAGTAGGTACTACTTCATTAGGTAACTTAATGAAGTGGTCCCAGGCAGGAGATGATCTCCTAGGACCATTAGCATTTGGTTTCCTCTTTTTTCCAAGAGGAGGAAGCCCAATAGCAGTGGCTTCAGTAGCAGTGACTTGAGTAGTAACTTGCTCTATAGTTTCAGCAAGAGCAACTTCAACACTTTCAGGTGTTAACGCATCAGACAGATTGTCACTAATACTCTCCATTACTGAAAAAATAAAGATACAAACAATATTATTATTATTTTGAAACAGAAAATTAAAATGGTTCAATTAAAATGTAAGCATGTCAACAATGAATACTTCAATTAAAATGGTTCAACATAGATACAAGATACAAACAGTATTATTATCATTATTATTTTGAAACAGAAAATTACATTAAGATACTCTCTTTATGTACAAGTAGTGCTAAAGAAAAAGTTAAATAAAAATAGAATTGCTGCAAATACTTGCAAAAATAATCAAACCAAGAGCTAACCCAAACACACAAACTCGCAACAAAAGAACAACACAACAATTGGGAACAACACAGCAAAAAAACAACATAGCAGCAAGGGGCCAGCAGCGCAAAACAACACAACCACTAAGAACCAAACACCTTGCAGACAGCAGTAAAAGTACCAAGTTATCTCACAAAACAATGTCGAGGTTCCTATGACCATTCATACAACAAACAAGGCTTTATCTTTAATCTATGAACACTCCAACGCCAAGACAAATCTTTAATCTCTTCTACAATCTCTTTAGAATCCTTAATGATATTGTTAAAAATTCTATCATTTTAAGATACAAACAATATTGTTCTTTATTTTTTTTTTGAATCGGCAAATTTATTAATTAAGCAAACCTCATAACAAGATGTACATGAGATGCAAGGATCCAAAAGGACCTAGATTACAAACGAACAGGGGAGTTGAGATATAAAAGCAACCCTCCCCACTAAAACACTACCAGAGCCACTAAAACCAAACAAAAGGAATGGCATACATGAGAACCAGTATCATAGCAGAGGCACCACACAATCTTTATTGTTCTTTATTGATTAAGATACATCATTTTAAATCTACAATCTTCCTAAAATAAAACTCTACTCAAACTTGTAGTGCACATACACATAAATATACATGTTAAAAGCATTCAAGTTGTAAACCTAAATCAAACAACATACCTTCACAACAGTTAATGGCTAAAAATTTAAATAAATAGAAACACTAGACTCTTGAATAGTAAACTTGAAATCAAACTTTTTTTCTCTTCTTCAAAGTAAAAAAACAGAATATACAAAACAAAAAAAAAAATCATTAACCTAGATCTATAAGGAAAAAGCTAAAAACCATAGATGAAAGAACTATATAGTATAAACAAACACGTACCGTATTTAAAATCAAGCTCCTTTGTCTTCTTCAAGTAACAAATAATGTACATACAAAGTTAAAAAAAAAAAATTATTAAAACTCTATCCGTCAAAAACTCAAACTCATGCCAAAATAGTAAATACAAACAATACCTTTCTTAGGATCAACTAATCTTGAACTTATGTCGAACTTAACCTGCAAAGTAATATAAAATTAGAGGAATCAAAGAAAATGAGAAAAGGATTGAGACACAAAACAGAATAGATGAAGACTCACACGTTCTGAGTTTCAAAATGAAAGAATCGAAAGAGAAGTGAGGTAGTCATCGTCAATGTCACAGGCGATGCAAGTTTCTACTCTCTTAGTCTTTTTTCTCTTTCAGCGGCGCAAATTTAGGTTAGGGTTGCAAGAAAGAAAAGTGTTCAATATATATGAGAGAATAAGAATGAATATGTTGTGAATTTGGACTTCCACTTTGATCCAAACCATAAGCCATTAAGCCCAATAAGTCACTAACTCTAAGAAACAAAGTGACTTGATAAATAAACGTGACCTGATAAATAAAGTAAAAACATAATGAATTATTGATAGCATAGTATGTTGTAGTACCCCAAATTTGGACCTACAAATCCAATTTTGCATTTCTTGCATAAAAATAGACAAAAAAAATATTTTTATTTTCTTTTTCATGCATTTTTCTCTCATTTTTCATATTTTTATCATTTTTCTTAAATTTTTCTTTTATTTCTAAATATTTCGTTTTATTTCACTTTATTTTAAATAGTTGGTATTTTAGCGTAAAAATCCAAAAATATCAAAAAATAGTCTTTTTCTTATTTTACGTACATTTTATATTTTATTACCATATATTTCAAAATATCAAAAAGATTTACATTTTATTACATTTTATCACATTTTATTTCAACTTATTTCATTTTCACAATTTTTATCTCAAAGTTTACCAAAAATAGTAAAATTCATGTCTTTCCACCTCACCATCTCTATTTCATTTTCATTTACCATTTATTTTATTTACCCTTTTCCACAATATTACAAAAATATCATTTACCATAATTTTCTCCTATAAATACAAATCTCACATCACTCATTCATTAACAATCAATTCTCATAATTCCCAATACCTAAAAAATCAAAGCACAAACTCCAACAAATCAGAATATAGTTTTCCGGCGCCGGAAAACCACCTCTGGTCGCCGGAAAACCACCACCGTCACCCATTTTTCAAAACTTCTCCAAATCAAAATCTGATTACACCATTAGCTTCCTCATCACTTCCTGAACACAGATCAACCATCCATTTCATCAAAAACGCCGCCAAACTCGCCGGAAAACACCGAATCCGTCACCACCCTTCGCCGGAAAATTCAACCACCCTAAAACTTCACAAAATCAACAATCAAATGCTCTTTTCTAAGGTTTTAGACCCTCCTGAGCTCAAATCCAACCTCTGATTGGTCAAAAACACACCGGAAACATACAAAACCAAGCCACGGCCGCCGGAGATAAGGTGTATTCAATTAGGAGTGTTTTAGAGCTCCATTTGGACCGATCTACACGTCTTTGTACTCGAAATAACACTCTGAATCTTTTCCCTGAAGCAATTTCTTTCAACCGTGCCGGAATCGCGATTTTGGATTTTTAAGATCCCGTCGGATTTGCGTTGGCTTGCAACGATCTAAGAATTTTTTGAAGAAACTAATTGCGGATTCGTATTCTACGCAAAAATCCGAGTGAGATAGAGTAGTCATTTATGAGGTTTCATGATCTGTGATGAAAACCACCGCTCCGGAATGAGAGCTCGTCGCCGGAGAAGATGGTGAAGAAGGAGACCTGTACCGGCCACGTGTCCTGATCCCATTGGTTTATAAAATTACTCGCGCGCCCGCCTGTTTACTAACCGCGCCCCCAATGGTTTGTGATCCGGTTCGGTTATGGTCTGGGTCATCCGACCCGGTCCGGTTTATTTAAACCTGGATTTGTTTTTTTGGTTTGTTTGGGCTGTTGATTGGGCTTACCTTCTATTTGCTGCGCGCGTTCTACTGCTACACCCCCCCGGTTGGACTTGTTGAATTGAATTTTGGGCTTCTTATTTTTCTGATCTGTTTTTTTCTGCTGCACCCATTTTTAGGTTAGCACTCCTTTTAATCACTCAACTCATTTACATGCATTTTATTATCATCATTTTTTTTTAGCTTATTTGAATAAGTGATTATTTGGGACGGTAGCTTAGTTAAGCTTATTGAGTCCAAATTTTGCACTAATATTTTAGGGAACTTTATTTTGAGACTTATTTTATTTTAATTTTTGTTAGTTGCTTATTTTTGGTTATGTGTTAGAACTAGTTTATTTGAATAAGTGATTATTTGGGACAATAGCTTAGTTAAGCTTATTGAGTCCAAATTTTGCACTAATATTTTAGGGATTTATTTTGAGATTATATTTTAATTTCTTTTCTTCGTAGTTGCTTATTTTGCTTATGTGTTAGTACTAGCTTACTCAATAAGTGTTTGTTTGAGACAATAGCTTATTTTAAGCTTATTGAGCTTAAACTTTTACACTAATATTTTAGCTTGTTACCAAGTTCTCATTGTTTTGTTTTTGCATATGTTTGATTATCTTTTTATTTGCTCTTTCATGATATATGTCTCATATTCACATTTTTGCATCATACTTTGCATAACATTTTCATATCACTTTACACTACATTTTTTACATCATATCATATGTTACATTTTTACATTACACTACATTACATTTTTATATGACATTTGACATTACAATTTCACACTACAATTTTATTCTACATCTTTTTGACATGCATACATGCATTTGCATTTAGATTAGGACAATGCATCATTTAAAAAGTGCATGTTAGAGACAATATTTTGCTTTATAAAATCATTGAGCTCTAGCATTAGATTTAACATTTAAAGACCATTTTTTGGCCTAAATTCATTTTTGTCATGCTTGTTAATTGTTTCTTTTTCTTTTTTCCTCGTAGTTAATAAATGTGCGATAATATTTTATATGACTTTGTTCTCTTTGCATTTTTTCACTCTTTGTCACGTTCACATTATATTTCACATTGCATTTTCATACTTCACATTTCACATCCATATTTGACATTTTGTTTTCTTTTCTTCGTAATTGCATTTCATACTCATGTTTATTTCTCCGCTTGCATTTTATTTCCTTTTATCATTTTATTTTCATTTGATTCGATATGGTTGTAATAATTATTCGATTTGGTTGTAATAGCGTAGGACTTTATTGCTTTTGACACATCACACACAACGCTAAAAAACCAAGAAAAACGAACTTTCATTTCCGAAGAGGCGCGTTAGTAATTTTCTTTAGACCAAAAAAATAGAAAACAAATAAACAACTTCTTCTCTCTCTAATAAAAATTCTTACTACTTTCTCTCTCATTTTCTTAAGCACATAAAAGTAAAAAATAAAAATAAACTAGAGGTTATCATAGAATACTATGAACGCTTAGGATGCTAATATCTTCCCTAGGCGTAACTAACCCCCGAGCTTAGAATCTCTCTTTTTAAACGGTTTTCAACACTTTCCCCTCTTTAGAAATGAAAGGTCAATGTAGTGGTGGAAATCTCAAAATCCCCGCAACATATGTCACGGTCGCATATGGATTCCGATGGGCCTAATTTTCAAATCCGAGCCCAACCGTTTAAACCCATTTAAACCCAATTTTTTAACCCGTTCAACTCGTGACCCGACCCATTACCACCCAACTTCCATTTTTTTAATCGGTTTGTTCTGATTCGGTTCGGGTCGGAGAAACCTGTCCACCCCTATGGTTGACTACTTTGTGGTCTATTTGGAGTTTACGGAACAATATTTTGTTTAGAGGGAGTAAGCTTTACATTTCCAGTTTATTAGATCATATTAAGCATTTGTCTTGGTGTTGGTTTATAGGTACAGGGCGTGTGTTCAATGTACATTTTGATGATTGGTGTAACAATCCTTTGGATTGCCTTCGGGAGAATTTCGTGTCATAATCTCCTTTTTAAATTGTAAGGGTTGAGTACCCTTTGTGCTCCTTATAATTCCAATATTTCTTATCAAAAAAAAAAAGTTATGTTAGCAACATTACTTTCTCGTTTAAACATTACTTGCTTAAAACATTACTTTATGGTTTAAACCAGAAAGTAATGTTAACAACATTATCTCCACTGTAATGCTTAAACCAGAAAGTAATGTTAACTTTTTTGATTGAGCTTGTTTTATTGAGCTTTTTTGATTCAATATTATTTCCTTTATTTTTTTGTTGTTGTTGTAGTTTTGTCCTGCATCGCACAAAAAGTTTGTTGTGAGATATGCAATGCCTTCTTCCCCAGATGATCTGGAGATGCGTACATCAGTCAGACAAATTTTGAATGTGATTTTGAAAGTGTATCCACATGTATCTGGAAAAGTTATCGACAAAGAAGTCCAAAACCTTCAAGCAAAAAGGACCGAGCTAAAGAAGCTTGTCAAGACTGAAGACCTCGGGTATTTCTATTATCTTCTAAATCCAACACTCAGTTTGTTAATTTTTCTAATTCAGACTAGAAATGAGTCGAGTCGACTGATTTTTTCTGAGCTCGACTCGATAAGAATTAGTTTGGCTCGAAATTCGACTCGAGTACCTTAGAATCGATACTGGTTTATGTCAGAATCGATTCTGAGTTGCTATTCTTCATAAAAAATTGCATTTTGATTTAATCTCGTCTATTCATCTATTCTATATCCCCACCATTCCTTCTTCACAAACAAACACTTCCATTCCAACAAAAAAGAAACTACAAATCCCCACAATCCTCAATCTTCAAACACTACAACATTTTAGGCCTACCGCAACGCCCATTTTTTGATAGCGATAAAACCGTTCTGATAGGGTATCAAAGACAACGGTTTTACATTTTGTTGTCATATCATGTCAAATTTAATTTTTTAAAGCAATCGGAATGATTTTTTAGTTATTCATTGAGGCAATGCCTCAAAACCGTTCTTGTTAAGTTTATAAGAATAACAGTTCTTCTATGAATTAATAATAACTGTTCTTCAAAAAAAAATGTAGTGGTTCATCAAAAAATGAAATAATAATAATAATAATAATAATAATAATAATAATAATAAATAATGAACCTGGCTTTTTCAAACTTAAAAAAAATAGTGAATCTGAACAAAAACCAAATTAAGAACTTCATGTAAACTTCTGCTAGATAGAAAACTTCTCCAAACCTCTCCTCTTTCATCAAACGTGAAACCCTTCAAATCCTTCTTTTCCACTGGCTTCTTCTTGAAATCACGAAACCCTTTGGCCCTAAAATTGTGAAACCCTCTCTGTGTTGTGAAACCCTCGCCGTGATATTGTGAAACTGAAACATCTAGCTATGAAATCATGAAACCCTCTCGCTGTGAAATCGTGAAACCGTCTCACTGTCGCCATGAAATCGTAAAACCTTCTCTTCATTCCTTCCGTCTCTTTGGATTTGTATCGTGACTTTTCCACTGTCGCTTGCGCTGTATCGTGACCTTATACCGTTAGCGAGCACCACAATAAAACTCTTGAACGACGTCGTTTTATATCATTAAACGATTTGTGAGTTTTTGTTTTTTCCTTTTCTTCAACTCAAATTTGTCCATTTGTGTGTTTAATAGTTTCAAATGTTCACCTTCTGATTTTCTTTATAGTTATTTTAAGAAAATTGATGAAATAAAAATTGTTTATCTTGCATATTTGTACTTATATTAGGATTATGATTTTACTATCTGATAATGAAATTTACTAATTCTTTTTTTAGTTTCTATCTTTGATTTGGTCACATGGTGTTCATGTTTTCTTTAAACATTAATTTTATGTTCGACATTTTGGAATTAGCTAGTATTATTAGTAGATGATTAATGTTGAAATAAGTTATGTAAATAGGTTCTATTAATTGTAATGGAATAGTCTATCTTTGCAATAACTTCTAGTCTAGCTTAAAACTCAAGTTATAATGAATCTGATAAAACTTTTGGATTGATGTTTGAAATGTAATTTTCTTTCTCTTCTGTAGTTTTATTTATCCCCCTTTTTCTAAGCCCCATAACAATTAGATTGACTTTTAATTCTATTTTGTACTATATCATTGATACATGTATATGCTTATGACGATGTATAAGCTATTCATGGTTCAATAAGGTTCTCCTTTTAGTATATTGTCTATTGTCTATTGTCCTGTATGTTACTACTAAGCTTAAAAGCTTACACACACTATGCAATTTAGAATAATATTATAAGATCTGGACAGAGAATGTTCTTAGAATATCTGCTGAAGCTTTTTTTAAGAGATGAAACATATAGTCTTGTTGCGACAAAACTTCCCATAATTCAATCGATGTTTTGCACACATTCTTTATATGTTATTTGAGTATCTTTGAGATGTTATAGTGGAGGCGTGAGTGTACTCATCATGAAAAATACTACTATCTAGTATAGAGAGTGATTAGAACTTTTATGCCTTTTACATAAACTCTTTTGAAAACTCAAGAAGATCATTCTCAAATATTCCCATCTTAAGAAATCTTGGTAGGATGATACTTTGAGTAGATTTTGAAGATCCTTAGAATATGCATCATTCCTTTTGATGTTAATTGTGGTAGTAAAGCCTCAAAGCATGTAACACAAAACTCAATGTAAATTTTGTCATGCAACATCAAATATATTCTTGTATAACTTATGATGCAGGTTTTCCATCCTGATTCTTCAACTATGATCCTCATAATCTTCCTTGATCATTCAATACCCATTGTAAACTTGTGTTGAAGACAAAGACTATTAACCATGAAATTCACTTTCTTGCTCGAACCGTTCAATGAATCCTTTTATATGATTCAAATAATATCCGTTAAAAATCTTTAAAAATCTGATGCAACTCAAATCTTTCATTGTTGAGTATATAAAATGCACTTGTTGATGTGAGTGACTTCTAGCTTGTCCACTTTTATCATTATCTAGCTTTCAACAAAAACTAAAGCGCAAACATATTTAGATCACCATTCATAAAACTTAACATTTATTCCATAAAGTTTGTTGTCATTAAAACATGTATCAAAGAAATTTTTCCTCAACAAAGTGATGATAGAATGGATGAAGAAGTTCAGAAATTTAGTTTAGAGAGATATATTTGTAAGAGTTAGAAAGAGAATGATTGTTAAAAAATGATATGATAAATGTATGAAGATAGAAATATTTACTACTCCGTCCTAAAATATAAAGAAAATTTGGTCAAAGAAAGTTGATGTATTTCGTTAAAAATTTGAACTAGATACCATTAACTTTAGTTGACCAATTTTCTCTTATATTTTGAGACAGAAAATGTATACAAAGAGGTTATGAACCAACCATTTTTTTTAATCACACTACTTTCGGACAGCCAAAACCATCAATCAATTCCTAGCATTTTTTTTCTTTAATTATCGATGGTCTGCGCCGTCCCCAAATTTTTAGAGAATTGCTTACTTTATATATTTGGGCGGTTTGGGCTGTCAAAAATTTTTTGACCCATTTTTTACTTTATTTCCAGGCGGCCTAGGCCATCCCTCTATCCAATATTTTTTTTTCAATTATTTTTTTTTTATTTCTAGGTGACCAGACATAACTTTTGGAGACTTTGACATTCAAAAACTTTCTAAAGGCCAAAATGTAAAGAAGATCTACTAAAGTCATGGGGGTTGCTAACATCATCCCATGTGGGAGCTAGGAAGTTAGCAAACCTCCTCCCACATGTTTTACTCGCGCACCTCCCACATATATGGGGGGTGCGCGAGAAATAAGGTGGGTGGGGGTGCATGAGAAATAGGGGGTGTTGGGGGGCGCACGAGAAATATATGGGGGGTGTGAGAGTAAAACATGTGGGAGGAGACTTGCTAACTTCCTCCCACATGGGAGGAAGTTAACAAACCCCTATATATATATAATAATAATAATATTTCTAAGCTTATTTATTCACTTTTAATACTAGAAATTCTAGTCACTATATTAATTGACAAAAAAAATAATACTCCCTTTGTTACAAAACTATTGTCCTTCTAGTTTTTTAGTTTTGTCCCAAAACTATTGTCTTTATCAAAAATCCATGTAAAACTAATGTTAATTTACCATTTTTTTTTTGAAACAAATTAATTTACCATTTGTACTATTACAAAAATTAAAATATTACTTAAATATATTTTTTCTTTCTTAATAAAGTAAGGGTAAAAAAAATTTAACTTATCAATGTTTATCATTTCTTAATCCACGTGCATAACTTTAAAAAAACAATAATTTTGTAACGAAGGGAGTAAATCATAATTCAATTTACAAATGTTAATATTGTTAGGTTGAAAGCCTTCACCTATATTTGAACCGAATATCTCATAATTGTGTGAGTTTCACTCATACTTATCATTTTGTCTAACAAACAAAAATTAAATTAATTAATTTTATTTATATTATTTTGCACAATGTGTTAGTCCGTGTTCTGGATTGGCCAGAGGCCTAATACAAATATAGACCCAAGCCCACTAACATGTGGGGACCCGTCACGCATCTCAAGGGCATTCCACCCCAAAGCTACAGTATACGCGTTGTAGACGGACAAAGCAGTGTCTTGGGATCTCCACCGTTGGATAAACCGGCACAAACTCCAATGGTCAGGATTCCTACACGGAATCCTTCTTGTCCTCCAAGGCAAAACGCCTATAAATAGGTGGTTTCACACCACCTCATAGTATGATTCTGAACCCTAATTCTCTCTTCTTGCACATTTACTGACTTAAGCGTCAGAGTCCCTTTTTGTGCAGGAACCCCCCCTTTGTCAGGGAGCTGAGCCACCGTCGCAACTACCTATCACCGCCGTAGCTTCAGTACTTGGAGTTAAGTCTTTGGACCGGATAGAACAGTCCGTATACTTCAAACCCACAAACAAACTAAAAAAATTTAGTAAAAATACTGTGATGTACATTAAAGTGAAATTCAAACCCACAATTGTTTTTAAATATTTTTTACACCTTGTAAGTTAGGATTCTGCCTAAGCCACCGAAGCAAAACTTACCTAAACTTACCAGTATATTATTTGAAATTTGATTTTACACTTTTTTATTTTTGGTTATAGATTTTACACTCTCTAAACCAGGACTATGGTAGTGTTGACCAAAATAAAATGTCATACGGATTATATATACGCGCATCGAGGAAAACGTGGCTCAATAAATAATTGGTTGATAATATTTTATGTTTTTGACGTTAATAATTAATAGCGACAGAATCAAAGACCGTGATCCTTTATGAGACCACAACGCGTCGTTCTTTTTGGAGTATCGTTTTTTATAATATTTTTATTTTCTTTTTGGATTATCTGATTTAACTTATATACTCCCTGCAATTTTAATTATGAGAAAAACTTTACTTTTCCAATATATTTAAAATTTGATATATTTAATTTTATTGTAATCTAGATACATCAAACTTTAAATATTTCTAAAAAGTAAATTTTTTTTTTATAATTAATTAGGACCGAAAGAAGTATAACATATAGATTTTTCATAAAAAAATGATTGAGCAAAAAATATTTTATCACTTCTTTTTCACTATAATAGTCTTTTTTTTATTTTTAAGATTTGGATTCTTTACATTCGAAAATACATTTAATTTAACCCAAGCAGTGTGGTTGAGCGGTTGTGCCTCATCCTCCCTTAACTTAAAGGTCGAGGGTTCGATCCTCACCTTAGGAATGGAGCAGCTTTAAATTTTTGGGTTAGCTATTCCACTCATTGAGGTGCCTCAAATCTAGCGAGGGATTAATCACTGCGTTCGGCAGTAGATATCCCGGTCTCGACGAAATAAAAGAAGAAAATACATTTAATTTATTTTTAAAGTCAATTTTGTAAATAACACTTATACTAGTCTTCATTCTCTTTCATAGCATTTTTGCACTAAATATAGCCGAGTAGGTGAACGTAGATTTCACATTATTTCCTCAAGTTTTTTATCCACTTGAGAGGATCCTTATCACAATATATGTCAGAAATATCTATTATCTAAACTAAAATAAACAAGTAATATCTATAATAATTTCTACATAGAGCAAATATTCTATTTAGGAATGTCAATTTGTATTTGGTAATGAATTATTTGTGGAGATTATTTGTACAGAGATCTGAAGCGGCGGATTTTTTTTTCTGCGGTGGCGGGGATGGAGGGAAAAAATCCCTCGTGGATAATTCGGGGAGGGGAATGCCCCTCCACCACCACGGATTCTCCGACCCCGATTATATTATTTAAATTATACATATAATATATAATTATATAATCTTATAAAGATTATGATTATGTATGGTAACAACAAGTGCAATTGGATATTATTTATTTTGACAAAAAGAAATGTTATAAAATGCTTTTGTATTTGGGGATGGAACAGGGACGGGGATGGGGAAAAGTTTGGGGGACAGGGCGGGGGACTGGGAAACAGCATCCGCACATTCCCCGCCCTATTAACATTCCTAATTCTAACGAGTTCAAGTCTAATATAAACACAAATTTAACACCGTAAATCTTTTGAAAGAGTTTTGTTATTCTTTTTGGGTACATACCAAATAATAAGCCAATAAATACTTACACGTACAATGTGGAATACGGATGGCAACGGGTAGGGTCGGGCGCGAGTTTGACACTACCCAAACCCAAATCCGAAATAAAGTTCAAACCCCACTCAAAGATGTTCGATCTATTAATTTTTATTAGATAAGTTAAGACTTCTAAACAAAGAGATTGTTATCTATTGTGGTCTTATCCTAATCAAGAGATAAATTTCTGAAGTTGACATATAAAATACAAAAAATGTCATACAATAGTAAAAACACAAATCTCGAATACGAATGAATATGAATTTTGGTCCCTCAGATGCTTTTGCAAGGAGATAAATGTAAATGATTTAAATTTAAATTAAATAAATGCCTTAAAATATTTTGGATTTAGAATGAAATATCTCATTTTAATCTTTTTTTCTTCATAAAATTAAATAATAATATATAGTCAATCTTGTGTAAATTTTTTATTTAGTTTGATATTACTTTTCCTAATTATAGAACTTAGCTTAGAGATAATGGTAACATATTTATTAATATTTATTAATTATTAATAGTGAATATTATTTTTACAAGTTTATTTTTTAAGAGAAGGAATTTTTTTTGAACTAATTAAAATGAGACATATATATATATATATATATATATACACACCAATAAAAATAAATAGTCACCTCAGCATAAGATGTACTAAAGAAGACTACGAGAATTTACATCAACAAAAAGAAGCTAAAAACAAAGGACAAAAACAATATTAATCGAGACCCAAACAAAGTAAAGAGTTCGAACACCAACTATGATGATGAACAACAAGACCAAGGTTTTTTGTCTTCAACCACCAATAAGAATGTCGTTTGATCAACTCCAACAATTGCAGTACTGATCTAGCCAGATTCTTAAAAATGTGCTGATTTTTTTCCGTCCACATAACTCAAACACAAACAAGCCAAATGAGCTGCAAAAAGGACCTCCGATCCCGACGGGCGACGGCCACCTGCTGCATAAACAAACAGAGAAAAATGGGCAGATGAAGTCTGAGGATCCACCAACGAGAAACCAATCCAAGACCTAACCATCGGCCATAAAGATCCAAAAACATCATAGGTAAAAAATAAATGATCAAGCGACTCGATACCTTCGCAACCAGAGACACAACGCTGAGCCTCAGATGAAAGAATGCCTCGGTGAACCAAATCTGTCTTCGTTGCAGCCTATCACGCAGAAGTCTCCAAGCGAATAAGGAAACCTTCAGGGGAACCTGTTTGTGCTATATAAGATATTCAGCCTCATCGAGAGTAATCGACCATGCGCGGTCAACAAGTGATACACGCCACTAACAGAGTAACCCCCTCCTCCCTCCCCCCCCCCACAGAGTCATGCTGCCACTGCCACAAATATGGGGATTGAACCTGCAACTGAAAACTATGAAGTAAGGTCTAACACTCTCTCAACATCTCCTCCTTCCACACCCACAGCTGCCTCTTCCATGCTAAAGCCCCGTCGCCTACCGCCCACCCTAAAGAGAACATATCAGCAACGGTAGCCAATTTGTTTTAAGCCAAAGCAAACAATCGCCCAAACGTATCACACAACGAAAATCCACCTAGCCAAGGATCTGTCCATAAGAAAGTATCCCTCCCATCCCCAACCTTTCTCACCACACCCTCACCAAACCATCCACCCCAAGCCCAACCACACCATCACGAATGGTCGCAATCTCCCTCCACCATGACGACCAACGACTCCCTGCCGCCCTCGACCGACCTCTCTCAAGCTCATACCTAGTTGTCAACACCCTAAACCACAAGCCCCCTGCCCACTAACATCCTCCAACACCACTTCCTCAAAAGTGCAATATTAAACTCCTCAACTACCTAACACCCAAACCTTCAAACTCCCTACGCATACAGATATATTTTCAGCTAACCCAAGTTATTTTCCTGGAATCCTCACCCCCCCCCCCAAAAAAAATTTAATCAAAAGAGATTCAATGGAAGAAATGATACCTGAGAGAGCTTTGAAGAAAGAAAGTGTGTAGGTAGGAAGACAGGTCAAGACAAATTTGAGCAAAACCAGACGACCACCGAAAGACAGAAAACAACACTACCAAGAGAAACAAAATGAATTTTTCCCACTTTACAACTAAGAGTGCATGCACCCTCGTTTACCCAGTAATCCGGAATATTGACCCCAACTAGCATGCTTTTATGAAAATTGACCTTAAACCCTAACATTAACTCGAACAACCCGCATCGCACGCATGTTTGCCCAACTTTTCACCCCAATAAGAAGCGTATTATCAACAAATTAAAGATGAGAGACGGGGAGAATATCTTACTCACATACACTTCATCGATGTCATCAGGACATGCAGCCCTTCAGCCGCCAACAAAAAGAGGAAAAAGGATAGTAGATCTCCCTGCCAAAAGCCCCTCTACATGAGGAACTCATTTGTTGGGCTACCATTAACTAACACAACGTAGTGGAAGTACAAACACATTCCTTAATCCATTTTTGTCACAGAGTTGGAAAAGACATCGTCCGCATCACATCCTCAAGATAACCCTAATCCACTTAATCATAGGCTTTCTCAAAATCCACCTTGAACATCAGCAATTCCTTTTTCATCTTGTGAGCCTTATCCACTACTTCATTCAGAATGAGGATGCCATCGAGAATATGCCTATCCTTTACAAAGGCAGATTGAGACTCTGAAATAACACTATCAATAACTAGTCGCAACCTATTTTCTAGAACCTTCGCCAACACTTTATAAAGGCTGCTCACCTAAGCGATATGTCAAAAATCATTCAATCGTTGAGGACTATCAACTTTAGGTATCAAAGCGATAAAGGTAGAATTTAAGCCTTTAGTTAGCTTCCCATTACGATGAAACTCAGAAACAAACCGCCTGACATCACCCTTTAACTCCCCCCAAAATTCCTTAATAAAATCAAAGTGAATCCCGTCAGGACCTAGACTTTTGAAGTTATCACAGTCCCACACCCCAGCCTTACCTCATCAATAGAAAACAACTTAGTCAAACTACTACCTTCCATCCACCGCAACATCTTGAACTGAAGATTATCCACCCCTGGCCGATCGACATTAACAGGCTTGAAATGAGACACAAAATGTGTGAACACAGCCTGACGGAGGGGTCCACACCCTCCAAGTGTACCTCGTCCACCAGAATAAACTTGACAACATTCCCCCACCACCGACTCATCACCAAAAGCGAGTGAAAAAACTTTGAGTTGACATCTCCTTCTTTGAGCCATAACGACTTGGATTGTTGCCAACAAATGCTAGCATGCAGCCGAGAAAGCGAATGAATGTCATTCATGATTCCGTGTAGATCCTTGATCTCAAAATCAGACAGAGTGACCTCTTTCCCCCTCACAATCAAGGACTGACAAGCGAGACTTGAACGACTCGATATAACTTGGCAAGTTTTGAGTATGAGTCAAATGCCACTCTTTCAAGGCCAATTTAATTAATTTAAAATTTTCCTTTAAGTAAAAGCCTCCCCAACCATCGATCTTTAAAGCCTTCCATTTTTCACGCACAAACACATTGTAACCTGAGATATATGACCAACACTTAAGCATCTGCGACGGTCGGGCCTCCTAGTTCTTGTCATTAGCCACCAAAACCAAAGGACAATGATCTGACAAGCCCTTCAATTAGGCAATCTGTGTACAGTTAGGCCAAAGCAAACACTACTCCTCGGAAAGTAAAAATTTGTCGAACTGACTCGTCGAAAGGCCATCCCTTTTAAACCAAGTGAACTTTCTACCACACAATGGAAGATCGACCAAAGAAGATTCCTCAATAAAATGGTTAAAAGGGACGTGATCCATAAGACTTATTTATGTGCTATTGTTATCATAATATTTAGGGTCATGCAAACCAGTGTTCCCGAACATTGGTTAAGGAACTTAATAAAAAAAAGTTTTATATTTAAAACAACAATTTGAAATTTTTGAGAAGTTAACTGCACAAACTCTAATATAGTATTAGGATATTTGATTTCTTAACCGGTGTTCCGAAAGCATCGGTTAACAATTTCATAATATTTATTGTAACTCAAAGTTTCTTATATTCAATTGACAAATGGATTTTGTAGGAATTATTTATGAAACGAGTAGAAGAAGACTAACAACAAATTCAATCAAGAGTGTAGGGTGGACGGTGGGGTACTAAAAACTAATAATCCGTCGTTTTCCCTTTTTCCAGGAAACCTCTTTCTTTCATTCCTCACTCTTTCAAACCTAAAACTAATCCCAAATTCACTCCGAATAAATATCCAAAATCAACAAACTCAAACACACTCATTAACCTTATCTCTCATTTCTCACTCTCTCTTTCTCTCACTAGGCCGCAACATTTTCTCTTTTCATCAACAAACTCCCTCTTACCAAAATCAACAACAACTACCACTCTTTCTTGTCTGCGCCGCCGCATCCTTAATTAACACTCTCTCCTCCAACCTTGTATGGGATGGCTGAATACCGGTGGTCTGACGACAACTCCTCCGTCATGGAAGCTTTCTTAACCACAGCTGATCTCTCCAATTTATGGCTTCCAACACCGCACTCCGCCACATCAACAACCACACCAGCACCACAACAACCGCAACCACCACAACAACAGCAGCCTCTCTTCAATCAAGAGACTCTCCAACACCGTCTTCAAGCTTTAATCGAAGGCACAAAAGAAAACTGGACATACGCCATCTTCTGGCAACCCTCTTATGATCACAGTACCGCCACACCATTTCTCGTCTGGGGAGATGGATACTACAAAGGTGAAGATGATAAAGTGAAAGCCAAAAGAACCATTTCCATTCAAGAACAAGAGAATCGTAAACGAGTTCTCCGTGACCTTAATGCCTTAATTTCCGGCTCGTCTGGCTCTGAAGATGTCGTTGACGAAGATGTCACCGACACTGAGTGGTTCTTTCTCATGTCGATGACACATTCTTTCGTCAATGACAACGGATCATTGAGCCAGACTTATTATAATTCCAGTACAGTCTGGATCAACGGGGCTGAGAGGCTTACTAATTCAGCCTGTGGACGAGCCGGTCAAGCACATGTTCATGGCCTTCAGACCTTTGTATGTTTACCAACACCGTCTTCAAACGGCGTCGTTGAGCTTGGTTCTACAGATTCAATTCCATATAACACTGATTTAGTTGAAAAAGTTCGTGTTCTGTTTAATTTCAACAATCCTGAAGCAGGATCGTGGCCGTTGAATTCTGTTACGACTGTTCAGAGCGAGAACGTTCCTTCCTCTGTTTGGCTCAACGATGTTTCCGGTTCTGCTACAGTTCAAATTGGAAATTCTGTTAGTGCTGCTACTGCGGTTAACGCAACCGTTTCTGCAACTATGCCGTTTGAATCTCATGGTTCTACCAGTACTATAACGGCAGGAACATCAAACGTCGTTGTTCAGCGCCAGAATCAGAATAATAGCTTCTTCCCGAAGGAACTGAATTTTGCAAATCCATTGAAACCAGAATCCGGTGAGATTCTGAATTTCGGTGAGAGTAGAAAGAGTTCGAACAGCGCTGGTAACGGAAATTTCTTTTCAGGTCAGTCACAGTTCACTGCTGGTGAAGAAAGCAGAAAGAGAAAATCTACTGTGTCGAGAAGCAGCATTGACGAGGGAATGCTTTCATTCACTTCCGGTGCACTTCTGATGAAATCCGGTGGTGGTGGTAGCGGGGATTCTGATCATTCAGATCTGGACATTTCTGTTGTAAAGGAAGACGACAGCAGCAGAGTACCAGAACCAGAGAAGCGGCCACGGAAACGAGGAAGAAAACCGGCGAACGGAAGAGAAGAACCGTTGAATCACGTTGAAGCAGAAAGACAAAGAAGAGAAAAACTGAATCAAAGATTTTACGCTCTACGTGCTGTGGTTCCAAATGTTTCTAAAATGGACAAAGCTTCACTACTCGGAGACGCAATTTCTTACATAAATGAATTGAAATCAAAGCTTCAAGGACTTGAATTAACAAAAGGTGAGTTACAGAATCAATTAGACACAACAAAAAAAGAACTTGAACTTGCAACCAAAAATCCAAATCCAAATCCAGTTTCATTAGATGAAGATATTGCAAAAACAAGTTCGAAGTTAATTGATTTGGATATAGATGTGAAGATTATGGGTTGGGATGCAATGATTAGAATTCAATGTAGCAAGAAGAATCATCCAGCAGCAAAGTTAATGGCAGCATTGAAAGATTTGGATTTTGAAGTGAATCATGCTAGTGTGTCAGTGGTGAATGATTTGATGATTCAACAAGCTTCAGTTAACATGGGAAGTAAATTTTACACCAAGGAACAACTTTTTTCTGCTCTTTCTTCCAAAATTGGTGATGCACAATAAGTTTGAATTTGTGTAAAAGTTTCATGTTATTTCTTATAATTTTTAGGTAGTACCAGTACTTTTTGTTAGCTTGTTTTAGATTTTTTAGGTCATTTTATTGTTGGGTTTGATGGATGGAGTGGTAGAATTAGGGGACATCTTTTATTCATGTCTATGGGGGACATCTTTTTTATTTTGAGGTAATTTTGTTGTGTTGAGTGTATATACGTTTCTAAATTATCATAAATGGCAACTCCAATTCATCAATTTAGAATGTTACTAGAAATGAAGAATTCATAATAATCTTAAAAAGAGTGAATAGTTAAAAAATTTCTTGAAATTGTGTGATGTCTAGCAAGTTATCATAAATGAGAACTCTACTTCAATTTTTGGAGTATTAATGTTATTATTAATTGACTTAGAAAGAAATGAAGGATTCATAATCTTAACAGAACTACTATACAAGTTCCACACTTCCACAGACGAAGTTGAAGCCTTATATGGCTATCCATGATGGTGTTAATGTCTTGTCTTTGTCACTTGGTGGTTCTGCTTCTAACCTTTTAAATGATAGTGTTTGGTCCATTGGATGAAAATGCTTCAGTGCCCCAACTGAATTACCTTTTGTATCCTAATGTCACTTTTGCAGTTGGTAAACTGTCTTTCAAGTTGAGATCAGTTTCCTACTAGAGTTTTGAAATTGTTTGGATTGATGTAGCATTGCTTACTCTTATACTATATGATGAAGGAATTATTTGGGTTTTGTAGCACAAGATTCTACTACTGGTATTGGCATTGGTTGCTTCAAAGTTCAAACCAACTTGCTTATGATCCTATTGGACATCATGCTGTTTGTTTGATTTTTTACACAACATAGTTTTAGAATATTTGTAATTCAAACTTAAATTATTGGTAAATTTTCCAATGTTGAGTTTGATGGAGACTGTTAAGAATATTGACAATTAGTTAGAGCTTGAATTAGTTTGTTAGTTTGTTATTAGATAGTTACTCCCTCTGTCCCAAAATATAAGTAAAATGAGTCAAAGAAACTTAATGTATTTGATTAAAAATTGAGTAGTTAGTTAAGCCACTAATAACTCTATATAAGAGCACCGATTGTACTCATTTTTATTATCTTTTTCCAATATGCAATTGTCAATACCAACAGAATTACAATAAACAATTGTCACTAAGGCCAGATTTCAATAATCAATTGTCAATGAGCGATAGAATTACATGGAAGAGAGAACGTTGATTTTTTTATACAACAATACAACAAATTTAATAAAGCTTACTACATCATATCGTCATCTTTGCACGACTGATTCTATCGTGCATTCTAGCATTCTCTTAATCTTAATAGGAGTGAATTGTTAAATACCTTTTTAAAATTGTGTAGTAAACTAGTGTACCTATTTTTTACCATATCATTAACTTAATAGTTTAATTTCTAACAAAAATATAGATGTAAATATTAGCATATAAGATCTTGAATTGTTTGATTTGTTTTGATAAATAATTTTAAAATATCAAGTTTTTATAATTTTTACTAATACATAATTAAAGATATTAACGATCAAAATTGTATATTGACGTACTTGCATTGGTAATATATATATATATATATATATATATATATATATATATATATATATGAGAATGCTAAGCCATGTAGGTCAAGATTAGCAATTATGACCCACATGAATTTCTCCAAACCCCCCATTAATTACTCACGCGCGCCCCCCACCCCCCCCCCCACACCTTCTCCGCGCGCCCCCCTTTTCCGCACCCCCCATGCGCGCCCCCCCACCCCATATTTGCCACGCGCGCCTCCCATTGTACATGGGTCATAGTTGCTAACCTTGACCTACATGGTCAATGTTAGCATTCCCCATATATATATATATGCTTTGATTGAAATGTTACATATATATATATATATATATATATATATATATATATATATATATATATATATATATATGCTTTGATTGAAATGTTACATTTATTATTTGTAGTGTAGTGGTATGTTCATATTAATTTTACTTGCAAAATCAAAGTTCAAGTATCACATATTACAATTTTATGAGTTTTTTTGTTTAAAATAACATTAAAATGATAAAAATGACTTTGATTGGATCGAGTTTGCGCCATTGAATACAAGGCAACTTTCTCAAACCGTTAGAACGCATCAGAATACTGGTATAAACGTGTGAATACTAATATATATATATATATATATATATATATATACACCTAACAAAATGTATAAATACCTTTAAAAAAAAATTGAGACTAAGGGGCAGGCTATGACCCTACATTGGCCTTAGAGTAGCTCCACCCCTGGGAGGTAGTATAAGTTAATGATTAACCTCCTTTTTGCAACTGAGATAATGATTTAAGTCAAAAGCTAATATGTATCTCTAAAGCACATGATAAATAACTTAATATACAAATATTCCTTTTAAAGATTATGAATTCAACTTTTCAAAAGTGAAATTATTATATTTTTTAATATGATAATTCTACTTTTAGATTTTTTAGCATTTATTCTCAAGGCACATATTATAACAAAATCCACAATTTAATTGATATTGATTTTAATAAATTAATAGAAAATAAAAATGTAATTTATTTTGAGTTGACATCAATCATATATTTATTTTAACCGTAAAGGCATAAAAATTCATGAAATTTTATTTTTAAAAATATTATCGTTAGAATTTTTAATAATTTTAAATGTCTGTCTACGATCACTTTGTTTGTGGATATTGTTTGAGTATTTTATGTATTTGGTTGTTTGATCTATTGTTGGAAGAGTTTGATCGTTTTGTATTTTGGTTGTGTGAAGGAATAGACACCAATGGGGCAAGGAAAACGTGTTTAAGGAACAGTTTGATTTGATTAAATAATTACATCACTATCTTTGAGAAGGACATTGTACAAACACAAGTGGGTGGGTCTCATATTAGGCACGTGAAAAATACACACCCCAACAAAGTATATGGTCCCTACTACCGAGTGTTAGTGGTTCATTTCATTTTGTATATCGTATGTCTACATCACTCGTTATTTTTTTGTCATGTAAACGTGTGTCTTTTTATTTGGTTTCAGAAGAGGAAGGGAAGGAAAGGGGAAGGGAGAGATTTTTAAGTAGAAGAAGAGAGGAGAGGACAGGAGATGTAAAGTAAAACATAATTAATTATCTTATATAAAATTACCATTTTTATTTTTATTAAAATTCTAAATTATTTTTGTTGAAATATTAAAAATTTTGGTATTTGATTTTTGTCAGCGGTAAAAATTAAATTTTGTACTCATTATATTTTTTTTGTTGTTATATATTCACTAAAAAAATTTGACATAATATATTCATTATAGTTTAATCTTTATTTTGGTTTATAAGGTTAATGATAAAAAAGTAATTTACTTCTCCCCTCCTCTCCCTTCGTTAAAAATTGAACAAAATATAATTTTTTTAAATTTTACCTCCCCTCCTCTCCCCTCCAAAAACCCTAATCAAACAGAGCCTTACAATAATTAAGGGCATATGTTAAAGATTCTACAAATAATAATTGTGTTTAGAACAAAACATCTTTTTGTCTTTACAATAATTTTTTTTTTTACAAAATCTTTACAATAATTAAAATACATAATTTTAAATATTAAATTTCTATCTTTAGTATACTAATATGTGTCTAAAGGGCACATGTTAATATTTTTTTTTTTTTTTATATGATTTTGTGCTTTTTGGCTTATTGGCAATGTAGACCTCTAGTTTATTTTTTCCCCACACGTTAAAGCAAAATTATTGTTCAAGTATAATGCTAAGTAACGTTTTGACCCTACCAACTTGCCATTGAAAATATATCATCCGACATGCATGGTAATGTTAAGGGGAAAAAAAAAAGATATTCAATTCTCCTTTACACGAGAGTATCCTAATTTAGATGTGTACTATTATACTATATAAGCTTTTACCTTGTCAAATAATTAAATCAAAACCACTAGTAGAAAGTTTCTTTAGCTGCTCTTTGAATAATTTGCCTATAATCCAATAAAGATTAGCGAAATAAATAAATTTGTAAGTAGAGTAAAAATATCAATTTTCTGGGTAAAAAATACTCCCTCCGTCCCATTATATAAGCACCTTTACTACAAAAGTCTAGTCCCAAAATATAAGTCCCTTTACAATTTTTGTATTCCAATGCAACTTAGTAGTAATAATTAGGAGTATGTGTAAGCAAAAAAGTAATAATTGTACCTAATAAATTGTAAAGGCACTTATATTTTGGGACTAGACTTTGGTAGTAAAGGTGCTTATATAATGGGACAGAGGGAGTACTTATATGTCACTAATTTTTCTCGATGTTGGAAACGAGAAAAGAGATCACTAATATAAAAAGGATGAGTTTTAACATGGAGAAATGTTAAATGTAGCCATCATATTCCAATCACATATAGGCCATAGTCTTGTGCAGGGACGGATTCTGGTGTGGCCAAAATTTTAAATATGTTTATAAAACTTCATTTAAAATTTTTAGAGTTTAATGATAATTAAATAAATTTATTTTTAACACAAGAAATAAAACTATGTGCAAGAAAATTTTAATAAGGACTCAAAATATAATAAAAATTAAGTAAGGATTTAACTTAGAATGTTTTATCGAGATATGAATTAACTAAGAATTTTTTAAATAGCAAAAGTTTAAGATAAAAATAACAAAAAATTATGATCTAAAAATCAAATTTTGAGCTCGTTTTTTCTAGATAAAGTTTTTATGATATTTTAATTAACATACTTGTAAAAAAGTCATTCAAAAATATACGTTGAGTTAACTAGTAAGGACCAAAACGTAATACATGATAATTTTATAATGACTAAAAGGTCGTCGTTTTATGAACCAAAAAAAATAAATCTAACTAATATATATATATAAGAAAAATGTATAAAAAAACCACTGTGGCCTTGGCCACCGTTGGTCCCTACTTACATCCGTCCCTGGTCTTGGATAAGGATGGCAAAATAGATGGGTGGATGTATTTGAATTTGGATTATGATGGATTGATTATAATAATTCATTTATCCATTAACAATCCATTAAAATTCTTAAAATAAAATCCAATCTATCCATTAGAAATAAAATCCATCAAATCCAGCCTTTTTTATCATTTTATTGGATGGATATCCAATCCATCCACTAATTTAAATATTATAGTAAATTTCAATTATTATTTTTATTTTAATAAAAAATGATTATTAATATTATTGAGAGATTTATATATTAATAATTTTTTTATGATTGACAAATTCAATCCAAAATGATTATTTTGTTAAAACCCAAAACATATTTTTCGAATAAGCCCAATTATTTTTTTGTACAATAATAAGCCCAAAAATAAATTAATTTATTTGTTATATAATTAATTAAAAATTTATTTTATTACTAATTTAATAGTCGTGGTTGACCGGCCGGTGACGGAACGTTCACCGCCGGCGACCACCGTTGACCACGGCGGCAGACGGTGGTTTTCTGATAATTATTACGGTGATTCATGGTGGCGAACGGTGGTTCAGTGGCGGAGCTCCGACACAGGCGGTGGTCAACTCGGGTGGCCACCTGTCAACCACCCCATTAATATTATTTATTATTTAATAATAAAATTTTATATAATATTTTTTATTATTTAATAATCTTTGTATGAAGAGAAAAACAAGAGTTAAACATATAGTAACCCTAAATTACACTAATATTAAGTTAATTAAGCTGTTAGAACCCTAATTTGACTTAATTAAGGATCCTATGACTTAGTTGACTTGAGATAGGATAAGTTAGGGTTATTATGTTTTAATTGAATTGAAATTAGTCTAATTAGGGTTCTTGTGATGTTAAGTAAAAGTTTATGGATTAATTTTTTATAATAAAATTTATTTATTATTTAATAATCTTTGTATGAAGAGAAAAACAAGAGTTAAACATATAGTAACCCTAAATTACACTAATATTAAATTAATTAATTTGTTAGAACCCTAATTCGACTTAATTAAGGATCCTATGACTTAGTTGACTTGAGATTAGGATAAGTTAGGGTTATTATGTTTTAATTGAATTGAAATTAGTCTAATTAGCACTACAACATTTTCGTCCTACAGCAACACTTGAAAACCGTTGTAAAAGATGAAAAAACCGTTCTTATAGGCTACCAGAACGGTTTTGAAACTGTCTTATACTGAGGCGTTGTCTTAGCTTAGCAGAACGGTTTTGCACCCAAGTGCAACGCCTAACATATAACCGTTCTTTTAGAGTAGATAACAGAACGGTTTGTGTTGTTCCCAACCAAAACGGTTTTTATTCGTTTTAATATAAAAACCGTTCTTATTGGTTTAGTTTATAGAACGGTTTGTATTAGGATATAACAACGGTTTCTATCTGTTGTCCAACTGGAAACCGTTCTTTTAAACCCTTTCTTATATAACCTCTTTAATGGCTATGGCAACGGTTTCGTAGATGCAGCAACGCTTTACAACCGTTGCCAAACCTGAAGGGTTTTTTTTTTTTTTTTTTTTTTACAGAACCTGAAGTTAATAGCTTAAAGAAATTTATAAATAAATTTTTTTTTAGTACATAAATAAATTATTATTATTATTATTAACATAATATGATCCTAAATTAAAAAATTACAACATTTAAATAAACTAATTGTAATTATTCATTCATATATCAAAATCACAATAATATTGACCATTGACCAACATAAAGTTGTTGGATCTTTTAATGTATATCTTAATTTCAATAATTCACAATCAAATTAACATCATGATACAGACCATAACATCTTTAATTTATCTTAATGTAACTCAATCAAACTAACATCTTCAAAATGTATATCCTATATATCCTAATAAAAACTTAAACATCACATGTACTCTTCATCTTCAAAATCCTGCATTTCTTCATCGATACTGTCAATATTCATCATCTGCAAAATAAGAGTAATATAATTTAAATTTAACGTAGAAAAAAAAACATTGACAGATCAACTATATAGTCTAATTAAAAACCTCTAACACAAAGGTCTATGCAATTAAATTGATCATACTTTAATTCATAAAGGGATAGGACCTAATTTTACTACTTCGCCTTAACTATTCTCATAAACCGGCATAATACTCCGATTATACAGATTTGGCTCATAATTTTATCTACCCCAAGGAGGGTTCTATTTAAGGAACTCACCGTAACAGTTTAGCGCTTCTATTCCACATCTTTACACTCTTATGCGGTCAAAAGCCATCAAACCCGGAAGCAGAATTTCTGCATTTTCTGCTTCAGATAGCCACCTTTAAACACGATTTCTGACCTCATTATAAATCCAAAATATGCCAAATTAGTAGTCAAATCGAAGGGAATTTCGTCAAGATTCCAAAAAATCAAGAATTGTTTAAATCTGAGCTACAGGGTGAGAGATATTACCTTCTAAATGAAGACAGGTCAAAAACGGGTTTGGCATAATCTTCTCCAATATTGGTCAGTTGCAACCAGCTTTAATTCATCAGTTCAAAGCGGCAATAATTCCTACCATCGCTAGATCTGTAAAATCAAATAATACCAAAAACAGGTCAGAAAAAATAACTAGAATATGGAATTAACTAATATCATGGTAGAGTATATAACCTCTTGAATTTAACAACTTAGTAGAGAGCAGAAACAGGCCTCATTAACCCAAGTTTGTAGGCATTGAACTCTTAATTGGCATAACAATTGAAAATTAAACATTTAGGATCCAATCGGACAAGAACCTACCATTGAATGACAATAACTGACTCTGGGGATCAGCTTCCTGAAGAACTCAACCAACCGAGACAACAATCAAGTGAAAGAACACCAACAAAGAACACCAACAAATGAAGTTTTTTTTACTTTGAAAATTATATATATTAAGCTTTATACATAGTAGAAGACATACCTATATAGAGGAACAAAGAACACCAACAATAAGGAACACAAAACAAGTCGCAAAAAGTAAAACAACAAGCACAAAAACATTAAAAACAAACCACAACTTCTAAGAGCCCCACCCCCAGCAGCACCCAAAAATCCTAGGAAAATAGGAAACATCAAACCCATCCCACAAGCACAAAAAGTAAAAACAGAAAGTACACTTAATAAATACTAAAAATGCTAAGGGATCCAAAAACAACAGAAAATCAAAACCAGAAAATTACAGCCACAAACATCTCAATAAAAGAGAAACACACCGGATATAGTCGATCACGTCCGTTCAAAACAGTTCACTAGATTCCACATCCATTGATAAAACATACACGGACAAATCTTCCATCAGCTCACTCTCTACCTCCAAGATAGAGCTTTAATCCACCTCCATTACATTATTAATTCCACATGCAAAAATTACATTATTTCTTGTCTTCCAAATGAGCTACACCATCATATGCAAGACTAGACAAAATCCCCTATGGAAATAGTTCATATGTAAAAGAAAAGCAAATAAAGATATTCATTGATTAATGACATTGGCATCTAAGAAAAGCACATATGGGGTCAATTCATTTCCTTTAAACACACTACTTTTTATCTAAATGATCTATCACATGTTTCTAAGTACATATTTTTCAATTGAATAACCAAATGTCAAAGAAAACTAAGCTATTGAGTTAGCTCACCTATGATATAAATTTTGAAGAGCTACTTTAGATTCATCAAAGCTTTATCTAACTATAAATCATGTTCCTACTTTGCTCTGATGGAGGATTTTCCAACTACAATCACAATGAAACAAATACTACAAGAATAACTCTTGGATAACACAAGAAAGAATCAAATTCTACTATATACATATAAATGTTTTATAATCTAAAGCCATAAATTATCAATTTACTAATAAATTGGATTGTGACAGCAAAAGAAACATAACAAAACATGTAGTGGCATCATTATAGTTTATGTATATGACAATTTTTTTGCATTATTGAAAGGAAAATCAGTATTATATATATATGTGTCTATTTTTTTTATAGTAAACAAACATCAAAATTGCAGTTAATTGAAGTCCTTCTTAGCCGTATCATGTAATGATTTACACAAATTCATATTACATCACATCAACAGACTATAGCTTGGGTGAGTACTTATGTCGAACACTTGGTGAGCAATAAATAATAAAAGTAATACTTGAGCAATCATAAGAATTTGTGGCCACAAAATTGAAACCCATAAAAAACACAAACATAAAGTAGAAAATAAAACACATAGGGTGAAAAAGAAAACAACACATCAACTATGGGAGAAACGAAAACAAACCATGAGAAAAATCAGTCACTATGGATGAACGCCATGGAGTAGGGATAGTCAATCCGGCTGAGCGCAATGGATCCTAGGGTTGTACTTGCGGGAGTGAGTCAGAGAAGGGAGACGATGGGTTCCGCAACGGACTGGTGAGAACGAGGGTTTCGTATACAGAGAAGAGAATTGACTAATATCCTTGCCGAGAGGTCAATGAAAAGAGATGGAATTAGGGTTTCGAATGAAAATAGAAGAGAAAAGAGAACAAGCTTTTGGTATAGTGTGATGAGTGGTGACGGCGGGAAGAGATGAGGTTCACACTAGTGTATTCATTGAGTACAGTGAAAAGGAGAAATGCTAAGTGTACCGAAAAATAGAAACCCGAAAGTGTCCCGAATGATGTGGCATGTTCTCATCCACTTATATTTATTTAATTTAATTTGTGTGATGTTATTTATTTAATTTAATTTAATTAATTCATTTTATCTCTTTTCTATGTCCTCTTTCTACTCCTCTTTCTCCTTTCAACCACACCTCACTTTTCTTCTTTGTAATTTCGTTTACTTTTTCTTCCAAATTTTTGGCCTATCATGTACCCAATTAAAATTTCTTCTTATAACTCACTCCAGACATGTTTTTCAATTGGGTTTGTTTACTTTGTGTTTGAAAAAATTATCAATTGTATAACAAATGTTTTCACTAAGCAATTTGTTTTGACTTCAATGAAAAACACCAACCAAACTTCTAAATACTTTGAAAATAACATAAAATTCACTCAATGTTGGGTATAACAGAGTACATGAAATAAAGTTTTTGGGATAGACATGTGTTGTTGTGATGATATCTAATTAATCACAACGTTCCAATCATAAGAGTAGTGGTGATGGCGGTGATTGAAAAAGTATTTGGAACAATTATATTTCAGGCTTATTGTGTTCTTGTTTTGGAGAAAGAAACAAAAAAAAAAGTATAAAAATGAGTTTTCGGGAAATTTCGGGATACATCTTTTCGGTACATATAGCAATGCTCCAGTGAAAAGAGATGGAAGGTTTCGTATGATGTGTTTTGGAGAGAAACAAATACACAATACACAATACACAATATAATATAAATACTACCTCCGTACCAAAATATATGTCGTTTTGACCAAATCACACAAATTAAGAAATGTAATCATTGTTGTATGGAAAAGGTAAATTATGTGTTAGTTTACAAAATTATCCCTCATTAATGGTATGTGAGAGATAAATTATAGAATTGAAAGAAGAAAGAGAAATAATTAATTAAGGGTATAAGAGGAAAAAGAGCATTAAATGCTTCATTGGTAATGTAAAACGACATATATTGTGGTACAACTTTTTTTCTCAAAACGACATATATTTTGGTACGGAGGGAGTAATATAAATAAATAAATAATAATATTGTTTCAAAAAAAAATTAATAATATAAAAGAAATAGAAATAGAAGTTAAAACGGTTTTGACGAGTTGTTTTAATGAATAAATAAAAAAGCCGTTCTCCTTGATCTTTACTAGAACGGCTATTGGCTTTTAGGGAACTATAGCAACGAAAATTAAAACCGTTCTCTTTGTTAGTCTACAAGAACGGTTTTTTTACTGTAAAAATTTTAGGCGTTGCCATAGCACTAAAATGTTGTAGTGATAAGAGCACGGTTTTATTAATTTTTATAAAAAATAATAAAAAGTTATACTAGAACGGTTTTCACGCGTTTGCATAAAAGGTAAATAGAAAACCGTTCTCGTTTACTATACGAGAACGGTTTAGAGCCGTTGTAAAAAATTTGTAAAATTTTTATACTCTAATACAACACAATCCGAAAACCGTTCTCAATTACACTCTACCAGAACGGTTTTTTCAGCTAGCGAATTTTAGGGGTTCTCGTAGGTCAAAAATGTTGTAGTGTAGGGTTCTTGTGTTGTTAAGTAAAAATTTATGGATTAATTCTTTATAAGTAAAAAAGTTCAGGGACTAGTTTGATATAAGTGTCAAAAGTCAGAGACTGATTTGATGTATATTTTAAATAATTATTTTTTTCTTCAAGACATTATGATGTTCATCACAAACCCAGATTTTTTGTGCATCTTCATGTTCCTAATCTCTTAAAATATATATCACCTTCATATAAACATTTATTGAAATTTGAAATCCAAATTAATTGAATTTCAGTACAAGAAGAAAATAGAGATTTCAGATTTGCAGAAAAATTTTAGATCTATGATAAATTTAAAATTTATATTGAAAAAATAGAGTTGTTAAAGAGAAATTTCAAATCTCTATTTTGTGATTATTTTGCCATTAAATTTCTGATTTCTTTGTGTTGTATTGTTGGCATGTATTGTTGTATTGTAGGTGATTATGGGGTTTGGGTTAAAAAAATTTGGGGGAATGGGTTATTGTTTTTGGTGGTGGTGATGGAGGAAGATTGTGCAACCACAACAACACTTTGTGTACTATGGAAATTGAAGAGTGGAAGATGAACAATGATTGGATTTTTTATGTTCTATTATGGAGAAAGATTTGTGGGTTGTTGAAGAGAGATGAAGAAATAATGGAGAAAGATTAATGGTTGTTGAAGAAATTAATGTTGAGTAAAAATGAATAAATGGGTATGAGATGATCCAAGTAGTGGAATATGGTTTTGATCCAAAAGTTGCTAAATTGTTGAAATGAGTAAAGTAAGATCCAACTCCAAACAATTTAAAAAAAAAAATGAATGTTGTTATATGGTGTGTTTTAATTGGGGTATATGGTATGGAAATAAGGCAAAATATTGACTTTTTGAATTTGTGCAAGTTGTACAAATTTGACCACTTGTGTATTTTAGAATTTCCCATAAATAAGCCCTCAAATATTTGTATTTCACATCTCAAATCATTGTACTTCACTTGCACAAATTAATAAAAAGTTCGTAGTTTATTTCTTGTGTTTTTGGCAGTTTTCGTATTAGTTATAGAGTTGATGCTACTTATGGCTCTTAGTGAGTAGTTCTCACCTGACTTAGAATTATAAGAAGTAGTCTTAGGCATGCTCTTTAATTTGATCATGAGATCACTATGCTGATTGAGATTTTTAACTTGCATTGACGTAATTATTCTAACTTGGTGTAGTCATAGGCGTATGCCTTGATGTAACAATTTTGCATCGAGGGGAGTTTGTGATCCTCTATTACTTAGGCAGGGCCTTCTGTTAATCGCCCTTAACTAGGGCCTTTGCAAAATGGTTTTTCCATCTTTCTATATCTTGTTTATAAATTGTTTTCTCATAACTTATTGTTAATTGTGACAAAATATAATTCATGCCTTAGAAGAAACTTATGATTCAAGGATGTCTTTATAATATTGTTATTTATCTCTAATTTATATCTTACTTCCAATTTAAACATAAAACCAATTATAACCATCTCCACTTGTTATTTTTATTTTTGTTACTACTCCCTCCGTACCAATTAGAAGTCGTTTTGACAATGAATTAAGAAATGTAATTAATATTGTATGAAAAAAAATGAAATTACGAGTTACTCCCTCCGATTTCATATATAAGCAAAAATAAAATAAAATTGAAAGTTCCAAATATAAGTAAAAGTTACTACATTCATTACTATTTGTTGTCAATATTCCAATTTTACCCTTAATTAATACTACATCTCTTTCATGCTACTCTCTTTAATTAACAACAAAAATAAGGGTAAAATGAGAAATAAATTATTTTTTCTTATTATTTTCTAGTTTCTTAGAGGATGTGAATTTTTTTGTTTCTTATATTTAAGACTAGAGGGATTAGTTTACAAAATTGCCCTTTATTAATGATATGAAGAAGAAAAATAGAAGAATAGAAAGAAGAAAAAGTAATAAATAGTTAAAAGTATACTAAAAAAAATAACATTAAATATTTCATTGGTATTGTAAAAGTTAATAGTATTTACATAATTTACTTTGAGTCTTTGATCAAAGTTTTTATTAATATATAAAATGTTTAATTTATCTCAATGTACATTTTAAAAAAAATAGAGGGAGTAAATCATAGTTTAAAGTTTTCTTTAATTTTTTAAACATAGTATATATGACATAAGTGATAGATACTTGAGCCTCTTAACTATTTGGTCTTGAAAAAATCTTTCAGCATATGTATGCTTATAAAAATAGATGTGCTAACGTAGTAACTAGTACTACCTCCATTTCCAATTATAAGACCCTCTTGAAAAAAAAAATTGTGCCTTTTTATAAGACCCCATTTCAATTTTCAACTATATTTATTATTTCTTTACATAGATACCCCTAGTTATTTTATTTCATTTACTACATCTTACAATAAATACTTTGTTAAATTATCTCCCTTAAAGGATAAACTTGTAAAAACAACATTCACAATCAATAATGCTCAACTTTTGGGTGGCGTCTTTTGCGTAATCGCTTACCTACAACGGAAAATTTGATTATGCGTCACATTATTCAGCATAATGCTGAGCTTTGTGTGGGTGGGTGTGGCTTGATGGAGGAAATAGATCACTTGTTCCTCTCATGTGATTTCTTTGGTAAACTTTAGTGCAACATTTCTACCTGGCTTGGTTTCACTACAATTCAAACTGAGCATGTGTCGGATCATCTTTTACAATTTGGATCCTTCGGCGGGTTTTCTTAAAATATTCGGTCGACCTTGATCCTCATTTGGTTTTCATGTGTTTTGGTGATTTGGAGCGAAAGAAATGCGCGAATTTAATCAAAAAGAGGCTTCGCTTTAGCAACTACTCTACAAAGTTAAACTTCAATCGTATTGGTGGCTGAAAGCGAATCGCCCCAATTTCAAATATTCTTATCATTCTTGGTTGCTTAATCCTTTATTATGTTTGGGTATACTCTTGTAATTAGTTGTACTTAGCCCTTTTTTTCGATTCCCTTTTGTCTTTTGTTGTAATTTAATACTTCTTCATTGGCTCTTTCGGCACTACTTGTGCTGAGATTAGGGGTGAGAATAGGCCAGACCGGCCTATAGGAGCCTACTTAAGTCTGGCCTGACTTGTTTTATTAAAAAGGCCAGGCTTAGGCTTTTAAAAAAGCATGTTTAATAAAATAGGCCACACTAAGGTTATTAAAAAAACATGCGAGGCCTTAGGCCTGTTGGAGTAAGCCCTAAGAGCCAATCTATTTTCATAGTATTTGCTTTGGGAGTTTATTAATAATATAAGGCATTACTTTCATTGTATTTGTAAGAGTCCAAATAAATGAAATCCCTAGAATAAATAGTCCGTTTAATATTAAGTGTGACTTAATCATGAGACTAAATTAAACATAAGGACATTATTCTTAAAGTATCCGTAGTCGAGCTTTAAGGTGAAATGGGATAACCTTAAAGCATAAAGACTATTATGAAGATAGACTGATGATCGCATCTCATGGATCATAGGATAAGGAGTTATCAAGTCTTGACATAGGTATATAAAATATTAGGAGTAATATTTATACCGGATTGACCCACTATGAGAGTACTACACGCAAAGTTATGCAAAGTGTCATAAGTTACTCTCATAGTGATAATGGTGTAAACCGCCCTTAGACCTGAAACCACTTTGTACCCTAGATGTGGAGTCAAGTACTTTGTTGTTGATCTAACGTTGTCCGTAACTGGATAATCATAAAGGCAGTTGATGGGTACTTCACAAAGCATGCAGAGGGGCAGTAGTGTCCTAGATGGAATTTGCCGATACTGCATAACAGGATAAATGTCATGGGCCCAATATTGAACTGGACAAAGATGACACCAAGTATGCTTTGTGTTCAATATAGACATAAAGTGCAAAGGGGTAATCATACACACATATTATCACTAAGGTTATGTTTTGATCACATGTTAATTTCTCATAACTTGGGTAGCAATGATGTGTTGCTATACCGCTCATTGTTTATTATATTAAATAGGAGATTTAATATAATTGCCAACGTTATGGAAACCTACAGGGTCACACACATAAGGACAGTCTAATATTGAGATAATTATAGGAACACCGTAAGGTACGGTAAATGTGCAAAGTGATAAGGGTATCACGGTAATTAAACGAGCTAGTACACCATAGTGTATGGTGGGAGGGCGCGCGCATGAGCATACACACTCATGGGACGCGCGCGCCCTAGCCTTGCTCTTAGTGGGCTTTTGCTTTCTTTTGTCCACGACAAAATTTGGTCTTTATGCACAAGACAAGAGGAATCTATAAATAGAGACCTCTTGGCAAAAGCTCAATACAGAAAAATAGCACTAGAATATTTTAGAGTTGGAAACCCTAAAATAATTCCTCTCTCAATATTCTTGCAACCTTCATACTAAGGAGCTAGCACTCTCTTGGAGGTGACTGTTCGTGTGGACTGACTAGAGGCGTCGGTGATCTTCATCAACGCTCGTGATCTCTACTCGTTCGTGGTTCAAAGGGTTCTACTCTACAAGAGGTAACAACCCTAAAACACATATCATGCTCATTCATAAGGATCGACTTAAGGAAAAATTTTGAAATTCCGCTTCTTTAATGTTACAATTTTCCTACAATGGTATCAAAGCCACTTACGAAACCATGATTATGATGTTTGTTTATATCATGTTTTAATTAGATTAAAACTTTAATCAAGATAAAATTGAGGAATTAAATTTTAATTGATCAAGAGACTTGTATATGATACAATTGAACATGATGCAAATAAGAGTATATTTGATATACTAGATTTCATCCGTTGAATTCACGTAGTCGTTATTGGTATTGAACGATCTATAGTTTCGGAACCTACATTTGTATGGTGAAACATTAATATGGTGATGAATCAAACTGATTTTCGTGCATGGTGATAATTGACGGCATGAAATTGTTGCATTAGGGTTCATGACAATACAAGGGTTGTATTGTGCTGAAAAACTGCTTCAGAATTCGCCGAAATCGTGACACGATGAGAGTCATCGTGGCACGATGGACAGAACAGAAAGGTGCTGAAACTGCACCATCGTGGCACGATGAGAGTCATCGTGGCACGATGGACATGACAGGGAGGTCTTAAAATTGCACCATCGTGGCACGATGACAGTCATCGTGGCACGATGGGCCTGGTTCAGCATGGTTCTGTTTCTGCTCTTTTGAATCGTGACACAATGATAGTCATCGTGACACGATTTTTGCTGTTGGGAACGGCATGATCAATTTCTAAAATTTAATTTTAAGTAAAACAACTTGAACCAATGATAATAATAAAGTGTGTTTGTTATTATTGTTTAATAGTGATTGGTTATGGCCTTAGTGATCTCTTTTGTTTAATTTGGGATTTTAAATACGGCCTGCGTGTCGTGCCTTTCTCTAAGTCTCTCAATGTAACTTCTCTTCTCATCTTACTCCCTCGTATGTAAAGCGAGTTTCTTTGATGTAATTTTATAATAGAATTGCATAGGAACAAAAGGAGGACGGCCTTGAAGATCAAGCTTGGAGAAGTAGATCATCGTTAGGCTAGTTTAAGGTTCTCTCATTGGCTTGAGAGAGCGAGTACGCTAGGAGGCCATAACTAATTCACTTGTTTATTTTATTGTATGTATGTTGATGCATGTGAGAGCGTTTGTATGTTAAACAAGCCAGTGAGATCAAACTAAATAAAAATCCCTCAAGAGACACATAAGAGACTAATAAAGAAGATGTAGGTTTCGCCCACGCGAGGTGCATTTTCTTTACTAAGTAAAATATGTGAATATTAAGTTTATGCTTTCCAAGTTTTAGAACTCATCAAGACTAGTATCGAACAATGTAGGTTTCGCCCACGCGAAGGTGCTTGTTTTACATTAGTAAGGTGCGATGGGATAATTGTAATATCCAACTTCTAAAACTTGGGTCAAACTTAACTAAACGAATATGATGAGATTATATGAGTTTAGAAGTAAGCGTTGGGAATAATTCATATGATGAATTAGAATAAGGAGTTATTCACCCAACGGAGATATTCGAGAGTTGCATGAGATGCAATTGGAAGGAGTTCCTACCCAATTAACTAAGTCTTGTGTAATCCGCCTATGTGGACTTAAGACAAAGTGAAATATGGATCTCGACCCACTAGAAAATCTTCCAACGAGATTTTCCGAATCAAATGATGAGGGTCATTTGTTTTGAGTAAAATAGTGGAACCCTTCTAATAAAAGTCCTAATTAAAAGATTTAAATAAATATCTTACATATCTTTGAAATTTAGATACAATACAAACTAGGTTGTCCTTACGAAGGACAAGGATTTCAGAAAATAGTTTCTGAATTGGTACACAAATGAGAATTGTTCTCGAATACAAAAGGAACTATAAGATCTAGAACTATACCCTAAAGGAACCTACTATAACTAGATTTAAAAGGGATGCTTGTCGGAAGTATCAAAGTTGACATCTAGATATAGAATATATCATACTTTTAAAGAATGAATGATGTGATCATTTAATCTCAAGCAAGATCTTTTTGAAAGAACTTCAAAGTATGATAAGATTTCTCAATAGATCAAAGAGTTGATCATAGGTTCAATTTAACAAATTATAATGGATAGATGTAGTCAAATTTATTTAATAGGAATTTCCTATATCTACCGGAAATTGTTGAATTAAATGAGAAATAATTTGCACTATTAGAATTTGAGATATAATATAAATGAGATTTATATATTTCTCTCATTGGATAGAACAACAATGAGTGCCAAAGGAGAACGACTATTTTAATGGTTAGACCATTGATTAAAATGCCGTAAATAGTTCTTGGAAGAGTCAGACTAAAAGAATGAAGTAAGACTTCAATATTATACATATTGTTATAGAAAATCCAAGTTTCTATTTCTACATCAAAGGTATATGATACAAGATGTTGAATCTCAATTTTTCAAAAATTAGAGATGTCTTAAAGAATTAGAACATTGACTATAATTTTAAGTCAACCTATGTCTAGAATGAAAATTGTATCATTGACAATAGGAGCTTATGAAAATTGTTTCATTGACAATAAGAGCTTTTGTCTAGAATGAAAATTTTGTTCATTAGTGCTTATACAATGACTTAAAATCAAGTTTGAGGTGGAACACAATAATTGTTATTGAATTCCATCTAGTAATATAAATATTAATTATATCTTGTATTGACAAGGTATGAGTTGTAGCCTTGAATAATTAGACAAGCAATTGTCCTATCATTTAAGAAAAGTTTTCTATACTATTGATCCAAGTCAAGTGATGGACTAGGGTTCCATGATCTTGGTGGGATCATCTATGAGAATTATGATAAGAACCAAATAAAGATTTGGAACTTGAATATATATATATATATATATATATATATATATATATATATATATATATATATATATATCAAGAACGTTGTTTAGTACAAATATTTGATGTGTCAAATATTAATTAAAAGTGTTAATAACGCATGACTTATTTGAACGATATACATGAGATGTATGTCGACCACTAAAACATACTTGATATATTAAAGTTTATTTTACTTCATTTACATTGATGATTAAAATCATTAAATATGGATATGTGTGTGACACAAATTAGAAATCTTTGAATTTGTCAAAGGAAGTTCAACAATGAAGTAAATAATAACTTGACAAAAGTATTTAAATCATATGAATGAGTCATATTAGTAAATACTTAGTTAATGAGTATAATAACTATTTTATCACATCATGTTCGACATGATATTATTTAAGATAAGTTTATTATAAACATTATTGACTCTTAAAATCTCTTTGCTTATAGTTAATCTTCACCCACAATTAGTTTCCCTTTTAAGATAATCATGAAGATACCATATGCGATATGGAGGTAAAAGCACCAAGCTTGTCTTTATGTGACCTTTTGGATTAAAAATTTATTAGATAAATTAAATCCAAAGTCTAATGAATAAATATGTGGAAGTATTCTAAGGGATACTAGTCTTATATCATTCTAAAGGACAAAAGTTGTTTTGTCGCTAGGTTTAAAGCATTCCTCTAGTAGGAGTGTGTTTCTAAAAGAAACAATGGGAGTGATATAGAACTTGAAAAATTATTCAAGTACTACAAAACATATTTATTGGAAAGGGAACATAAACCGGTTCCTTAAGGATGTTGAAGAACCATCGGTTTAAGATGCACAAATCCAAGATAAGTCTAACGTATCACATATGGCCAAAGGTATGATTTTACCATGACTCGGCAATGTGATGTGGTTTTCATGGAAGATGAGTCTCTGACTTTATTAAAGGTCGTTAGACGGTCTAAATTCTGAGAAGTGGCTAAAAGCAAGGAAATCTTATAAATAATCCATATACACTAACCTTATGTAGATAATGGTTATATCATCAAGATGAGTAAGACTCATACGATGAGAGTGAGTATTCTTATTGAATACTGATATGGATAGTATTAAGAATATCTTTTAAGATTTGATTGATCATTAAAGGCTTCACACAAAATCATAATGCAAATTATGATGAAACCCTAAATGTAATTGATCATAAAGCTTAAAATCTGTTTGATTTCTTTTATTAAATGTTGTAGTACATGTTTTGGTAGATGAATAACAAAGTTACATTCCTTAATTGGAATGACCTCATATATATGTACTAGACATATATATATAGGGTTTTGTTGATCCAAAGGATGCTAGAAAGGTATACAACTTGTAGTTATCTAATTTTGATTAGATAAGAGATCTCAGAAACTTAATTATTCTTCGTTCCTATTATGAAGTTTTGAGAAAACAAATTAATAAGGACAAACCTATCTAATTTGATTAGATTGATTAAGTTTAAATGTTTGTTCCTTTTATGAAGTTTTGAGAAAACAAATTAATAAGGACAAACATATCTAATTTTGATTAGATTGAATGAATTTAAATATTTGTTCCTTTTATGAAGTTTTATGAAAACAAATTAATGAAGAACAAATATAAGTTGTCAACAAGGATTTAGTGGGAGCAATAATATTATATCTGATATAATATGTGGATGACATATTAATCATCAAAATATTTTCTTTATACATGTGAGACATGATTAAAGAAATAACTTTTGATGAAGTACTTAGGAAAGAATTCCTAAAGAGTTAGGAATTACCTTATCATTTAGATGGAGATTCCTAAAAAGTTAGGAATAGCCTATGTCATTAGATGAGAATGGGACACGTGATAATAATCCATATGCTTTGGAAGATGGATTGATCATACACATCATATTATATACTATATCAGATACACCGTATGATTGTAACACAATTAGTTAAGTACCAAAGTTTAAAACTAAGTGTTGGACACTAACTGAACTTCAAGAATATACCTAAGGACCACAATGGAACTAAGGATTTTCTTGGAATAGATAGGCATGGGAAGGGTCATTATAAGAAAGTTATAATGATTGCTAGTTTCCATAATCAATGTATTGTATATCATGCTTGAATATAAACATTGAAGGCTATAAGATAAGCTTCATAAGTATGTTTATTTCAATTATAGAAGTTAAGTATTTGACTTGGATTGTTTGGCTCATGATTGAGCTAAAACTATGTTTCTGGTGTTGCAAGTCACAACAATCACATTAGTGATGGTAATGATTAAAATCTTGCAAAACACTTGAGAATAGATCTCACCGACGATTCATTTATACTTAGACACTTCTATATTTCGATAGAGATCGAAATAGAACATTGGAAGATACGTAAGATACCAACATAAGGAATTGTTCCTTATCCACTAATTAAGCCTCTTGCGCAGTTGAAGCGTGATGGGCATACTAAGTCTATGGGTATTAAAGTAATACCAGATTGGCCTTAGCGCTAGTGGGAGATTGTTAGAGTAAGCCCTAAGAGCCAATCTATTTTCATAGTATTTGCTTTGGGAGTTTATTAATAATATAAGGCATTACTTTCATTGTATTTGTAAGAGTCCAAATAAATGAAATCCCTAGAATAAATAGTCCGTTTAATATTAAGTGTGACTTAATCATGAGACTAAATTAAACATAAGGACATTATTCTTAAAGTATCCGTAGTCGAGCTTTAAGGTGAAATGGGATAACCTTAAAGCATAAAGACTATTATGAAGATAGACTGATGATCGCATCTCATGGATCATAGGATAAGGAGTTATCAAGTCTTGACATAGGTATATAAAATATTAGGAGTAATATTTATACCGGATTGACCCACTATGAGAGTACTACATGCAAAGTGTCATAAGTTACTCTCATAGTGATAATGGTGTAAACCGCCCTTAGACCTGAAACCACTTTGTACCTTAGATTTGGAGTCAAGTACTTTGTTGCTGATCTAACGTTGTCCGTAATTTGATAATCATAAAGGCAGTTGATGGGTACTTCACAAAGCATGCTGAGGGGCAGTAGTGTCCTAGATGGAATTTGCCGATCCTGCATAACAGGATAAATGTCATGGGCCCAATATTGAACTGGACAAAGATGACACCAAGTATGCTTTGTGTTCAATATAGACATAAAGTGCAAAGGGGTAATCATACACACATATATTATCACTAAGGTTATGTTTTGATCACATGTTAATTGCTCATAACTTGGGTAGCAATGATGTGTTGCTATACCGCTCATTGTTTATTATATTAAATAGGAGATTTAATATAATTGCCAACGTTATGGAAACATACAGGGACACACACATAAGGACAGTCTAATATTGAGATAATTATAGGAACACCGTAAGGTACGGTAAATGTGCAAAGTGATAAGGGTATCACGGTAATTAAACGAGCTAGTACACCATAGTGTATGGTGGGAGGGCGCGCGCATGAGCATACACACTCATGGGACGCGCGCGCCCTAGCCTTGCTCTTAGTGGGCTTTTGCTTTCTTTTGTCCAAGACAAGAGGAATCTATAAATAGAGACCTCTTGGCAAAAGCTCAATACAGAAAAATAGCACTAGAATATTTTAGAGTTGGAAACCCTAAAATAATTCCTCTCTCAATATTCTTGCAACCTTCATACTAAGGAGCTAGCACTCTCTTGGAGGTGACTGTTCGTGTGGACTGACTAGAGGCGTCGGTGATCTTCATCAACGCTCGTGATCTCTACTCGTTCGTGGTTCAAAGGGTTCTACTCTACAAGAGGTAACAACCCTAAAACACATATCATGCTCATTCGTAAGGATCGACTTAAGGAAAATATTTGAAATTCCGCTGCTTTAATGTTACAATTTTCCTACAAGGCCGACCTATATGTATATATCCCTTAAAATCTATATTTTTTTTTAATAGTATTTTTAAAAATAAAAATAATTTTCCCACACAAACAAAAATAGAAACTGAAACGTTAAAGGGTGAAATAAACTTCACACACACACACACACATTCATTAGTCATTCACGTCCACCATTGTTCTTTTACGCTCCCATCGCCGTTCTATCTTTCTCTCCCACCACCGTCCATCGCGACCGCCGACCGCCAATAGGTTCATTCTATTTCTCTTTATTGTTTATTCAAGGTTTGTATCTGTGTTTTTGTTGGTAGCTATTGAAAGATCGGTGTAGTGTGTGTTTATTTTGTTTTGCTCTCTATCTCTATCTGTAATGTTTTTTTTGTTGGTAGTTATTCAAGTTCATTATTTATTCATGTGCTGTTCACCGTTCTCTCTTTGTTTTGCTTTACTGATTGTGTTGTTTTGGTATTGTTGTACTCCCCTGTTGCAGGTGGTTGTTTCTCTTAGAGAATTTTTGTGTTTTCCTGTTTTGGTTTCTTGGGTTATGTTCCCTGGTCTCTTATTTCAAGTTCTGTTTTTTATTCTTTTTTTTATTCTATTTAACTTATTTTAATTATTATTATTTTTTACTTTGTACAACAATGTCTTCTTCCTTAAAAAGAAGTGAACCAAATTCTTCTACTCTTACTACTAATAACGAGGTGAATGATCATATGCCTATCAACTCAACTCCAGGAAAAGTAAATCTGGCTCAAGAATTTGAAGAACCAATTGTTGGGAGAAAGAAGAAAAAAACAAGTGATATTTGAGACGATGTTGATGAAGTTGAAGTTAATTGGAAAGCTGTTTGCAAATATTGTAAAGCAAAATATTCTACTGGAGGAACCGGTTCTAGCACTAGTCATATCAGAAGACATCTGAAAAGTTGCATGAAAAACAAGTTGCATCAAACTACTGAAAAGAAACAAGTTACCATTCCATTTCAGCCTTCTAGATCAGAGAACCCCTTTATGGTTCCTAGTGTTAGATATTCTAATGAAAATATGAGGGAAATAATAGCAATTGCTATCATGGTTCATGAAAACCCTTTTAATATTGTTGAGGATGATATTTGGATGTAGGCCTTCGAATATGCAAACACAGATTTTCGTAGAGTTAGTCATAAAATTGCAAGAAGTTATTGTATGACACTATTTGAGAAGGAGAATTTTTTTTGAAGCAACAATTGGAAAGTGTGAGAAAGATTAGTTTAACTACAGATATGTGGAAATCTAGCCATCAAGTAGTTGAATATATGGTTACTACAAGATATTACATTGACATGGATTGGAATCTACAAAAGAGAGTTTTGAGTTTTGTGGAAGTGCCTCCAGCAAAGCGTGGTATTGATGTAGCTGATGCTATTTATAAATGTTTGAAATCTTCGGGGATTAAAAATAAGGTTTTTTCAATATCCGTTGATAATGTTTCATAGAATGATTCATGCTTAAGATATCTCAAAGAGTATTTATCTGTAAGTAGTGAGTTAGTCCTTGATGGCTCTTTGTTTCATGTCAGATGTTGTGCTCACATATTGAATTTGTTAGTGCAAGACGGCCTTAGTAAAATTAAGGTCACAATTTTCAATATTCGTGAAAGCGTCAAATATGTTAACCAAAATGATGTAAGACTAAAGGCATTTTGTGATGTGGTTGAGCAAAAGAAATTAAAAGAAAGGAAGCTAATTATTGATGTTTCAACAAGATGGAATTCAACCTTTAATATGTCGTCAGCTGCTTTGAAGTTTAAGATTGCATTTACAGCTTACAAAGAAAGAGAGTCTCATTATGATCTTGCCTCTTCAGTTGAAGAATGGGATAAATTTGAGAAAATTTGTAAATTTGATGGATTTGAAGATTTAATGTGTTTTGTTGATTTAAAGTTTATTTAAATTTGGTTGTTTTGATGAATATTGGATACTTACATTGGTTATTATTGTGTTCATCAAACATTTTAGTAGCTTGTTGTGGCATACTTAGTGTACTTGCAGACTTGCAGTGGCATAGTTGTTTGTATTTGTAGTAATGAAAATATGTTTGTGATGTGTTGTGAAGTTTATTTTTTAGAGTTTGTGAACGTTTTTTTAAATAGGCTTTAAGGTCTATTAAGCGTAATAAAAAAACACATTAATCTCAATGCGAAACAGACTTTTAAACAGGCTTTCGGGCCACACCAGACTTTTAAGTAGGCCAGTCCATATTAGAAAATTAGGCCTTTGAAAGACCTTAGGCCAAGATTAAGCCATCTGATTTTCTCATAGGCCAGGCTCATGCCTATTAAAGTTTGACTGGACCTGATCTATTTTCACCCCTAGGTAAGACATCCAATATTTTCAGTTATATATATATATATATATATATATATCATTTTAGCTTCTTCAAAAACAAAAATTCACTGTCAATAAATTTATTACTATATATTATCCACTTTCTTAATTCTTGTAATTTAGTCAACAAAATCTTATATTTATTTTTTTGATAACAAACGAGATTTTATATTTAGAGAGAGGTGATAACACTTTTTTGTTATTTAAGTTGTATAATTGACAAAATGATGACTCGATAACTTTAACACCACTAAAGTCAATAAATAATCTGGTTCAATATATATATATATATATATGTAATACCCTAATTTTGCGCTTTTGAAATTAAATATTTTATTTAAAAATTATTTTTTATTTTCATTAAGAAATACCCAAAAATAGATTTTAGATAATTTTGTTTTACAATTTATCCTTTTTCCTTTTTTCTTTAAAATATAGCAATTTACCTTTTTATATGAAAAATAGCAAAAATATTTGAAAATTGTTTTCATCTCTTTATTTAAGTATATATTTCATTTTTATCTTTTTTCTATATTTTTATTTACCTTTTTATTCATTTTTACTTAATATTTTTGCTTTTTTATCCCTTTAGAGTTTTCTTGACCAATCAAGTGGTGCCACCTCATTTCCTTCACATTCTTAAATAAAACAAAAAGTAATGATGAATCAATTAAAGTGAAAAGAGGGGAGTGTGACGTATGTCCGCTCTGCTCGGGTAGGACAGTCTGTGACGTATGTCCCGGATGGTGGACTACCCTCATTTTAATTGGTGATTCTCAGCTAGTTAATTAAAGTGAAAAGGGGAGAGTGTGACGTATGTCCGCTCTGCTCGGGTAGGACAGTCTGTGACGTATGTCCCGGATGGTGGACTACTCTCATTTTAATTAATGAGGCTCAGTTTAAGTAATTAAAGTGAAAAGGAGAGAGTGTGACGTATGTCCGCTTGATTCGAATAGGACAGTCTGTGACGTATGTCCCGGATGGTGGACTATTCTCATTTTAATTAATGAAACTCAGTTTAGTTAATTAAAGCGAAAAGGAGAGAGTGTGACGTATGTCCACTTGATTCGAATAGGACAGTCTGTGACGTATGTCCCAGATGGTGGACTATTCTCACTTTAATTAATTAACTTTAAATATTTGAATGAAAAGGAGGGAATGTGACGTATGTCCCGTTCGGCTCGAATTGAACAGTCTGTGACGTATGTCCGGATAAGTGTTCAATTCTCATTCAACTGAACAATCTCAAAAATCCTAAAAAATACTCAATTCACTTCAATTATTTTCCTGCCTCCGTGCAGTCAAATCTCTTTTCAACTGTTTTCCTAAACGGATAGTGCTTTATCCATTCCCCTGCTACAGACAAACGCTTAAGCCTCCGAAGCGAGCACACAAGCATACTGTTGTATCAGTGGAATGCGACCTAAGCATCGTTCACTAAAAACAACCAACACACAATCTTTCTTTTCAGGAAGAACTACGTGAGCTTTGACTTCCGCATTGTACTTGGGGGATACGTAGGAGCGAGAGCCTCTCTCGTCAAGCCAAATAATAAAAAAACTCTTTTTTTCTCTTTTCTGTTCAATGTGCGGTAATTTAATTCTTTTTATACAGTTATCTCTGTTTATGCAAACCAAAATTCCTCAAATGGTTCCCGTTGAGTACAACGGATATGAGGGGGTGTTAACGTCTTCCCCTCATGTAACCAACTCCCGAACCCGATTTTTAAGGTTTTATCATTATTTTCCTTTCCCCTCATGGGATAAATAAAATATGGTGGCGGCTTCATTGTTTACATTTGTGCATTGCAATTCATCATTGCATATATGTATATTTTTTGCGCCGGGTACTACAGCTGGCGACTTCACTGGGGTCACATGTATAGTGAGTTAAGCCTAATTTGGGGCTTTTGGTATGCTTATTCCAGGTTAGCCGTATCCGTCCTATCTTTTACTTTACCGCAAAATATTGAACTGTCTGGATTTGCTGGCTTTGTCTTCTCTTCTACTCTCTTTTTTTCTTTTTGCCTTTATGGCTTGGTTCTTGGTTACTGTGTGGAGCTCTATACCCGAGTTATGGAGAAAAGCTTAGGATTAGTTGAGGGGTTCTTGTGTCGGGTTGCGTGACGTATGTCTCGTTAGCGCTGGCATGAGAATTCCGCTCAGAGTGGATTCCCTTGGGTCCGTTGGGTTCCGTGACGTATGATCACGTCGAGCGCTAGCGGGTCCTTGTGGGGTCAATGACTCTGGGGGCCTTTTTATCCAGTCTAGGTATCCGAAACTTTTGTCTAGGGACCACCGTTTTAGAACCCGTGTCGAGGCTATAATGTCGACTCATCCAGTTGGTATTATAATCTCGCCCAGATGAGGTTGCTTTTTGGGAAAAAGTAATCGAGGATTTTGGGTAACCGTGTCAACCTAGAAGAACATGTGAGAGGGATGGGTTACAGGTAACTTTGAACTTTTGGCCTCAGAGATTCCATTTTGAAACTTTGAGACTTTGAGATCAAGTTCGCCAGATGATACAATGATGATACTGTGGTTACATACATGCATTCGCATATATACATGCATACATTCACAATATATATTCACATGACATTTTGCTTACAAACATGACATTTTGATTTTTAGGGAACTGAAAGAAAGTAGAGTTATAAGTATAAGGGACTATGGCGCCTGAACGAAGGAATACTTTCACGTATAGTATCAAGGTTCCGGATGTGAAGAGTTTGGTGGTCTTGGGGAACAAGTTGACTCCTTTGAAAAGAGATAATTTTTGTTTTCAATATGGATGGATTCTTGATCTTTTGAATACTAAGGTTGATGATACTCAGTTGGTTACTTTGCTTCAGTTTTTCGATCCGACACTGCGATGTTTCACTTTTCAGGACTTTCAGATTCTTCCAACATTAGAAGAGTTTGAATATCTCTTGGGCATTAAAATGGAAGGAAAATCTTGCTATTTGAGAGACATTCCTGATTTGTCAGATATTGCTAAGGCTTTACATCTTGGAGTTGGAGAGCTTAAACCGCTTTGGGAAGTGAAAGGAAAGGATGTGGTGGGTTTGTCAAGGAGAGCATTGGAGGACAAAGCTAAAAAGGTATTGGATGTGGGAAATTGGGAAGCTCACAATGCTATTTTGGCTCTGTTGATCTATGGGTTGGTAATGTTTCCAAGCTTCGAAAATTTCGTTAGCACACCAGCATTGAGTATTTTTGTGAAGGGGAATCCTGTCCCAACTCTCTTGGCTGATTTCTATTATGCTGTTTACGACAAGAATAGGAAGAAAAGAGGACGTCAAGTGGTTTTTTGTGCACCTTTGATCCAAAAGTGGCTAAACTTACACTTACCTGAAAGGGGACCTTTCCCACATAACATTCAATTGAAGTGGTCTGAGAGGTTCAGTGGTCTCACCGAAAAGGATATCCGTTGGTATGCTCGTGAGCGGAAATTCCCTACAGTCATTCATAAGTGTGGAGTTTTCAACAATGTTCCTCTAATTGGAACCTTAGGATGCATCAACTACAATCCTACTTTGGCACTTCGTCAGTTAGGATACCCTGTTAATGTTCCCCAAAAGGATGATATAATAGAGCTTGTTTTGAATGAAGGAGAGGATGATCCTGAATTTTGGGAGCAAATCAAGAAAGCATGGAGACAAGTTGATAGGAGGAAGATGGGTCAAAACGATTGCCGGGCTAATCCAGCATATACGGATTGGGTGAAAGAGCGGGTTCGAGTGATTGGAATGCCTTTTCCTGAGTTTGTTTCATTTGAGGACCCAGAACCAGAACCAGAAACAGAGCCGGTCGCAGCTGTTCGTTCAGAGGAAGTTGAAGCCATGGCAGCAACGATTAGGGAACTGCAAGAAAGGAACTCAGGCTTGTCTGCCGAATGTAATAGATTCCGAGAACAGTGCAGTAAGTACCAAGAGGAGAATGAGAAGCAGTCGATCTGGTTTAAGAAAGAACAAGAAAGGCTAGGTGAGAGGAATCTCACAAGAGAAAAACAGAGGAAAGAGCTTCAAGAAAAAGAGATTCAGATAGAGAGAGCCAAGGCGGAAGCTTCAAATGAAAAGATGATGGCGTTTAGTCAAAAAGCTTTGCGGATTCAAAACAATCAAAAAAGGAAATATCAATCTGATATGGAAAAAGCTGTTGAAAAATATGCCGAAGCTTTGAGGGATAAAGAGGCTGAAAAAAGAGAAATTGAGAGAGCTTGGCTAGCAGAGAGGGCAGAATATATGGAAGCCCTAGAACTACACAAACAAATATCAGCTCAGCTTGATGACAGTGTCATGAAACTTCAAAGCTCCATTGATACTCTACACGAGCAATACCATCATGATATGGGAGAGTTGCGTGATCAACTAGAAGCGTTGCGCGAATCAAGTAAAAAGTATTTCATCTTGAATTGTCATCGTGCAAGGGTAGCTCAGGACAGTTTGGTTAGGTTGGTAACCCTCTTTAATGATTTCATGGAAAAGTTACCTAATGAATTGGATGATGCTGAAGTTGGTCTCTGTGTGGGGACGGCTGATAAAAGAGTAGTCAAGTTTGTCAGGAAGTTCAGAAGGCTATTGGATGGTTACAAGATAGAACTCGAACAACCTCAGAAGATTGTCATCTGACTTCTTATATCTTCGTGGTGGTGATGTAATAATATGCAAGGCTTGCAGCAATTTATTGTACTCGCAATACTTGTAATTTCTTTTATCTTTATATTATCAAGGCTTGTAATAATTTATTCTATACTCTAAACAAGGCTTGTAATATTTTATTCAAAGTATGTAATGACTTCTATGATTACTAATGAAAAAGGTTATTTAAGGCTTCAATGATTCCTGTACTTTCTTTGAGATTACTGCAATGTTGTTGTATGTTATACGGTGTTTCTAAAAGTGTTAATTCGTTCTCCAGTCGAATCCCGAAATGCTTATAACTATTACATATCCGAAATTTCCCTAAAAATCAAAATAAAATGAACATACATATTTTTTTGCATGCATTTTCATGGATCAAATCCCATTTTCACTCATTCATTCCAACAGCTACCTTCCCGGCATCGTTATTTTACAAGAAGAGTTGCTCATCACATTATGGACAATAGGCAAGAGAAGCACGATGCGCTCCAGACTGGGTGGACAGGTAACCCAGTTGGGTGGAAGAATGACTCAGTTGGGTGGAAAGCTAGATCAGGTCTTGGAGATGTTGGCTAATATGAATATGCAACCAAGGATGGTTGAGGTCCCCGCACCTGTAGTTACGGTTACTCAAGGAAATGCCTCTGCCGGTTACGATTGGCCTACTTTTGGTCTACCTAAGGGTTATGTTCCACAAGGATATGTGGCGGCGACTTCTGCTCTACTTGTTGAAACTCCTGCTAGGGTCAGCACGGTACAACAGGTGCTTGACCTAAATCAAGACGCATTTGAGGATCCTAGGGATGCTTATCAAGGTCCTGACCATCATGGGCCTAGATTTGCTTACCAAGGAATGGCACCCCAGGTTAATGAGCAAAAAGTTGATTCTGCTCCTCTGTTGGAACAGAAATATCACGCTCTAGAGGAGAGGTTGAATTTGGTAGAAACGGGTAATGATCCGTTGGATTTCTCGAAGATGTACTTGGTTTCCGATTTTGTGCTTCCACCAAAGTTCAAAATGTCTGATTTCGAGAAGTATAAGGGTTTGAGTTGCCCGAAGAATCATCTAGTCATGTATATCAGAAAGATGGCCTCTTATGCTCATGATGACAAATTGATGATCCACTGTTTCCAAGACAGTCTAGCTGATGTGTCTCTCAACTGGTACATGCAACTTGAAAAAGGCAGCATCCTTTCGTGGAGGGATTTGACCAATGCTTTTATCAAACATTACCAATATAATATGGATATGGCTCCAAACCGCACTCAGCTCCAAAATACTACTATGAAGGATGGTGAATCTTTCAAGGTCTCACTAGTACAAATATCACATTTCCTTATCATATTTAACATCAGTGCTCAAATACCTGATGTAATAGGTAATTTGTAATAGGTTTTACATCAGTGCATATTTCACCTGAAAGGAAATGGTAATATACAACACATTTCACATCAGTTGAATTTTCACCTAAAAGGAAAAATGACGCGGTGGCATTTCTGTAATTATGTTGAAATATTGTTATAACTCTTTTCCCTACAGTTAAAATTACCACCGTTAGGAAAAGTTATTCACTCACAAAACACAACCTTTTATGCCCTAATTTCAGTCAGTCACCAAACGCAAATTGATGAAAACCTAAACACCAAAACCCACAAAAATTGTAGCGATCAATTTCGTTCTCCCAAAACCCCCAAATTCCTCGTTCCGTTCAATCCTCAATCCTCGTTCAATCCTCAAAACCGATCGATTCATTTTGTTCTGTTCAATCCTTCGTTAATCGATTGTTCAATCCTGGTTCTGTTCGTGTTTGGTGGTTCGATTCATTCTGGTTTCTGGTTCGACGTGGTGTTCTCAACGTTTCTGGTTCGACGTGTTTACTGGGGTTGGTTTTGTTCGTGTTTGCTGGTTCGATTCATTCTGGTTTTACCGCAATAATCACTTTCGTTCGATTCATTCTGGTGTTCTCAACGTTTCTGGTTCGACGTGTTTACTGGTGTCGGTTCGTTCTACGTTATCGCCTTCGTTCAACGAGTCTTCATCTTGTTCTCTTTTGCCGGTAACTTTTTATTTCTTTCTCAACTCTATTGTTTGTTTTATTTATTTGTCATTAGTTTTCAGTTTGCAAACCTTTATATTTTGGTCTTGAGGAGTTTTGATTTTGTGGTATTGAAAGTAATGGTTGTGTTGTGAATTCATGGTATTAGATAGATGAATGAGTTTTATTTGTTCTTAGTATTTTGTTGGTTGCAAATATCTGATTTTAAATTGAGAATGGGTTTTGGGTTAGAGGTGAATGGGTTTTGGGTGTGTTGAAGAATGTGGGAAGGAATAGAATGTAAGTAGAATTGACTTTTGAGAGTAATATAGATCAAAATAGAGTTTTTTACGAAGAGGGTGTAGTATTGGTAATAGTAGTAGTTGATTGTGGTTGTTGAGACTTGAGAGGTTGAGATTAATTTGTGGTGAAAGAGTTGACTTGATATGGCTGCAAACCTTCTGCATTCTTTAGCAGATGATAATCAAATTCTGCAGAAGTAGATTGGAAGTATGACTGAAATTTTTCAACTGTTCGATCGTCATCAGATGCTCACCGCTCGCCGGATTAGTTAGAAGAGGCTTCCTTCTGGTAATTCTCTTAATAATCAATCTCAATTTTACCAATTTAGTTTGCAAAAATGTGTTTTTTTTTTGTTTCTTTACAAATGTTCTCCATATTGATATTGATTAATCCTCTTTACAAATGTTGCAATGGTTCATGTCCCAGCCACCAATTTGTCTCTCTTTTAATTGTGTTTCCAATCCTATTTTGTGTTGTGTATCTCTTGTTCATCATAACACTCTCGTCTTTGCCACACTTATTTTATTTTTTATTTTTGCATTACACATGTTTTGTTATATTTCTTCTTTCTTTTGCCTTTAACGGTGAACACAGTCGGTTCCCTGTATACTGAAGCAAAATTCAAATTCCAAGGATTTTATATAATGAAAAAAAGCCATATTCTAACTAGGTCAATAATCACTATATTTTATTCTTTAGTTAAGAAGCATATTCTGACAGCATTGTACTCAAATATCTATAGCCATGTGCCTTGGCCATTAGTGATTACTCAAATATCTATAGGAACTTTTGATATATGAATTTCAGGGAGGAAATGTTAAAAAGCTCAAGAGTCAAGAGTCAGTTAACTGTTGCAAATCAAGTATTCAATGCGGCTGAGAAGGTACGCATTAAGCAAGTGAGCTCCATTTTAGTACACATTAAGCAATGAGTTCCATTTGATTAAGTTTCTGAATAAGGGTGATTTAGAACTATTGTTCATCTCTTTCTTTCTTCATTGTCCAAATTGTGGCTGTTATATTCTTATTTGAATAACTAGTTAGATTGTGTTTATTGGTTTATAATTATTGGCTTTTTGTCTTTTAGGTGTTATTGATTTTTGTCCTTGGTATATGGGGGTATATTGATATTTATTGGTGGCAATTGGAAATGTGTAAGTATCTTTCTCACACAGTTCTTTACTTTTTCACTACTTATGTGGTAGCATGTTGTTTCTAATGTTCTTGTTGGGACTGTCATACACTGCACTAAGGCCATATTCTTCCAGTATTGACAACTTAGTCTGTCTAGAATACTAGAACTTATAGGTCTTGAGTTAATTGTTTGATTGCAATTGATGATTCTGTAGCCCCTGCTGTACCTGTTGCGTCTCGTCCTCTGCCTGCATCTCTCTTTAGTTCTAAATCATCTCATTGCATTTATGTGTGTTGTTATAACATCTCAACTTTTGTCTGCTTTAGTTGTGATATTTGATTATTATTTTTTTTGAAGATTTTTAGTGACTATACTTGGACAGTGAAGAAATGTAAGTGGTTGATGGCTAGTTCTATGATGATAGGTGAATAAATGTAAGTGGTTGTTCTATGATGATAGTCCAACACAATTATATGATTGGAATTCTTATAAGATTCTCTTTATACTTTTCAGTTAATTAACCATGAAAGGATTGCTTTCTTGGGTGCGAACCAACTTGATTAAGGAGAGGCCCGAAATGTTCATGAAAGGAGATACTGTGTAAGCTTTATGGTATAAATAAATCTGAATCATAGTGCATCATTGGTTAAAAGTTGTTTATCTTAAGTGACCTTATTTTTAAAGTGAGTAGTTAAGGTTATAGTAACTATCAAATGTTGATTTTATATAAGGTGCACGATTATCTTAACGTAAATGATTAAATGGTGGACAAACTTGCTCATTATATATAGTATAGATAAGTCATAAGCATAATTTTGGATTAGCCCCTTTTCTCGATACTTATTTGTCATGTTCCTCATTACTTTCTTTTCTTGCCTTGAAGCATCGCTGTCTTCCCTCATCCATGGAAAAATTGAGTTTTCAAGTTGAAAGTTACATGTGCCAATTAGTGCCTTTAACCATCTTCTTATGTTGTTAGGAAACAAAGGTAAGAAGAAATCAAAACTTCTCTTTATTGTTTCTCATTTATTTAAAACCCTAAGACCCCAAATGTTTAGGAAAGGTATTCTTACAACTTAAATGGACTAGTTTTGGAGTAATGATGAATTTAGCATGTTGATTCATAAGCTTACATGAAAGAAGAATTGGTAATGTGGATTTTCGTGTAGACATACTGTCAGTATATTGGATATAACTTTCTGCGTGTAGCTCTATTTGTTGTGAAACTTAAACCATTAGAAAGTAGATACAATTTGACTCGCATTAGGCACTGGAATCATGAATTTTCGTTGAGTATAGCTATAGAAATTCTGTGTGCAAGTTGATAAAATAGTCTGCCCTGAATGTTGGACCTGTCATCATTTTTTTTGCCATAGCTGCTACCCTGCACCTGATAATTGAATGATTGTTGGATTTTTGGAAACTAGATAAAATTCTCTTCACTTTGAGCATAAGTTTCGTAATATTTGGATTAGTAAAGAAGTTTATAATTGTGTTCGAAGTTATGACACGAAGGTATAAAGTTGCAGAATTTCTGATTACAAATTTGCTTGCTTAAAGTCACAAATCGACGGAAAGGCAAATGGATCTAACGGAAATCGACGATGTTTCAAGCTTTCATATTTTGTTCAGGTGAGTTCCTTAGATAGAACCCACCTTTTGGTAGCTTTTTATGACTAGAAATTGGTTAGAGTTAGTACAATGCAAAGTAGTTATTAATTAGAATATAGATTAGAAATGAGAAACTCAATGACATAGATTGACATGAAAATAGATGTAATTAGAGTAAGATCAGTACCCTTGAAACTCATGCAAGCAATCCCTTCTCTTCACTTGCATATAGATTCTAGCAAATGTCATGAATTATAATTAAGAGTTTATGTATGATAGGCCTTGAATGTGTATGCTATGTGATGCAAAATTTTCAGATTTTTTTTATAAAAATGACATATGCCCTGAAATAGTTTTAACACCTGATGTTGTGCCTGTTTTACTGAGATACTATTTTTCTGTTTTGGATCCCTTGTTTGCTGAACAAGACAAAGCTGTGTTTGTTGTTGTTGATCTCCTATACTCAATTTATCATGTATTCTTTACCGGATAATTACTTAGTTGGGTAAAAAAAAACTCCTCAATTTGAATGTTTGATGTTTGTTAAATTGGTCTAATTTATGTTTCAGGTTAACAGAGTTTTAAAGCCCGGAGGAAATTTTGGTGCCTTGCATTGGCTGAATCTCATGTACTAAGTTAAATTCTTCATTTAGTCGATTTTTTTTTAATGTGTTTGATATAACTTAATGTGAGATGTATGATGTCAGTGTGAAAAATGTAATTGAACACACTAAGTTGGTTATGATAGTGTTCTGTTTTTCGTTAATTGGTTCTTTAGTAAATATTTTGTATATTTGCTATTATGACTAATAAACATCTTGGTTTTATTATGTGCTACTTGTGTAGCTTTGGCTTATTTGGTTGTATATTGGATTAGTATTATGACAATGATTTGTAACTTCATTAATATTGCTACAATCATAAATATATATCGTGTTGAATTTGGATATGAAATAGCAGTAAAAAAAAGGCTGCATAATTTATTTTTTTTAAAAATAGAACATTTCACATCGGTGAATAATACAACCGATGTTAAAACTATACTTTTCACATCGGTGGAATAAATGTAACTGATGTGAAAACTAGCGAGGTGTATTCAGACCAACCCTTTTCCCTTCGGCCTATCTTCATACCCGATGTGAAATATACCTTTTCACATTGGGTGACCACCCGATGTGAAAAGTGCCTGACTTACCATTACACCTTTCCACACATCGGTTGGCCAACCGATGTAAAAAGTCCATTTCAACCGATGTAAAATGTCATTTCTGCACTAGTGTCTATGCTCAAAGGTGGAGAGCCTTAGCTTCTCAAGTACGTCCTCCGCTCTTGGAGACGGAACTTGTGGACTTGTTTACCAATACTCTGCAAGGAACGTACTTTGAAAGGTTGGTAAGTACTTCCTCCTCTGACTTTGCCGATCTGGTTCGAGTTGGCGAAAGGGTCGAAATGGGGATCAAGAATGGGAAGATTCCATCTGCTGCAGGTTCATCAAGTAACAATACAAGGAAGCCTGGTGGTGGCTTTAACAGAAAAAAAGAAGGTGAAGCTAACGCCATATCTTCAAGGGGCAGTCGAGCACAGCCTACAGCACCTGTCCAGTTCCCTTACTTTCCCATTCTGTACTTAGCTGCCGCACAGCACCAACAGTTTCCCAATTATCAATATCTGAATCCAGTGCCTCAACACCAGCAACAAGCACCACCGAAACAGAATCCTCCTCCAGTTCGTAGGTTTTTCGATCCAATCCCTATGTCATATAGTCAATTGCTTCCCTATTTGGTTCATAGTGGTAAAGTGACGCCCAAACCTTTGAAGGCTATGGTCCCACCATTCCCTATTTGGTATGATGTTAATGCAAAATGTGACTATCATACTGGTACTGTGGGTCACAATACTGATAATTGTAGAGCTTTTAAGCACAAAGTACAAGACCTGATTGATGACAATGATTTGTCTTTTAAGGAAAGTGGGCCCAATGTGACTAACGATCCATTGCCTAAGCACCCAACAGGTAATATGAGTTGTGTTGAGAGTGGCGGAAATCTGATAAGGGATGTTTCGTTGATAAAAACTCCTTTGTCCTCTATCCGAGAAATGTTGTTGAATTATGAGGAATTTGTGAACCTGCATCCTGATTGTAAAGAATGTCAGAATGATCCGAATCATTGTTCGGAGTTAAAGGAATGTTTGCAACAGTTGATGGACCAAGGCCTGGTACAGGTTGGTTATTCAAAGAAGGAAGATTTGGTCGCTACTGTTGATCAGAAGGGGCATGAGAAGAGTGTGGGAAAGATTGAGATCTTGTATAGAAAATTGGAGATAGAGGTTCCTTGTCGCAAAAAAGAGCCTCTTATCATCCAAATACCTGCACCGTTCCCTTATGAAAGCACTAAGGCTGTTCCGTGGAATTATAGTACATCTGCTTATGTACAAGGGAAGCCTGTAGTGATTCCTGAACAGGGAGTGACTAGTATTGATGGGCCCGGTAAGATAACACTAGTGCTGAGTCGTCTAAAGAGAAAGATAAGCAAGAGGAGGTTGATGAATTTCTCCGAATCATCCGAAAAAGTGATTACAAGGTTGTGGATCAGTTGAACCAGACACCTTCCAAGATCTCCATTTTGTCCTTGTTGATGAATTCTGAGGCCCATAGATCAGCTTTGTTGAAGCTCCTGAATATGGCCCATGTGAATCAGGACATCACAGTTGATCAGTTTGATGGGGTGGTCAACAATATCACAGCTAGTAGATGTTTGGGTTTTGTTGAATCTGAGCTACCTTCTGAGGGGTATACACATAATAGAGCTTTACACATTTCTATGAGGTGTCAAGACAACAATATTGCTCGAGTTTTGGTTGATACTGGCTCTTCATTGAATGTTCTGCCCAAGTCCACCTTGATGAAATTATCTTTGCTTGGACCAACACTAAGGCCAAGCAATTTGATTGTCAAAGCCTTCGATGGGTCTCAAAGGGAGGTGATTGGAGAAATAGAGCTGCCAATATTTATTGGTCCACAACTGTTCAATATAACTTTCCAAGTCATGGATATCAATCCATCTTACATTTGTTTGTTGGGGCGGCCATGGATTCATGCTGCTGGTGCTGTAACTTCTACTCTCCATCAAAAGCTCAAGTTTGTGTCCAATAACAAATTGATAACTGTGTCTGGTGAAGAGGATACTTTGGTGAGCCATTTGACCTCGTTCAAGTATGTTGAAAATGATGAAGGTGCTGTAGAAATTCCCTTCCAAGCTTTGGAGGTTGCAAGTGTCACCCTTGCAAATCCTGGAAATGACGGTTGGAAAGAGAAGAAATCCGTTACTTCTTTAAAGAGCTTGAAGGTAGCCTTAGAAGAAGGACTTCCCACTGGTTTGGGACAGATGTTGGTTTTGTCAGAGAAGAAGGATCGCTTCGGTTTGGGTTATCAGTTGTCCAAAGGGATAGCAACTCAGAAAAAGGTACAAGACAAGATTCCAAGGATTGAAGATACTTTCTGTAGTGCTGGTTACCGTGTTGATGGTCACATTGCTATGGTTGATGACAACGAATCTGTTGGAAAGAACCAGGATTGGGTGCGCCAGTGTTCTCCAGAGACTGTGCTCACTAATTGGACAGCTGTTGGAATCCCTGAAGTTGTTTTTATTTCAAAGTAATTTGTTTTCTTTTCAAAACACCTTTGTTCAGCCCAGAACAAATGGTCGTGCTTGTAGGGCCACTTTGTTTTAATGTCTAATTTGCAATTAATGAAAAAAGTACTTCTTGTGCAATTTCTGTCTTATTTATTCTTCTTTTTACAGTTTTGAAAAAAGATAAATTATAAAAATGGCAATAATTTCTTGCATTTCATAAAAACACCTTTGCATTCAAATCTAAATCAATAAAATTAAATCATGCAGAAATGAATCCATGAATCATAACAGTGCTGTAAATCTTCATGACTTCGATCTCCCAATTAATCAAGCTGAAGAGGATGGAGAGGAAAACTATGAATTACCAGAAGAGTTAGCTCGAATGTTGGATCAAGAGAAAAGAATGATTCAACCTCATCAGGAACCAGTGGATGTGATCAATCTAGGGACTGAAGAGGATAAAAAAGAGGTCAAAATAGGTGCCTCCCTACAGCCAGATGTGAAAGAGGGTCTGATCAAGCTGCTTCGAGAGTATGTGGATGTGTTTGCATGGTCGTACCAGGATATGCCCGGTTTGGATACTAACATAGTTGGACACAAGCTTCCGCTCAAGCCTGAATGTCCTCCGGTAAAGCAAAAGTTGAGAAGAACTAGACCTGACATGGCTCTCAAGATTAGGGAAGAAGTCAGAAAGCAGTTTGACGCGGGTTTCCTTGCGGTGGCCAAGTACCCCGAATGGATTGCTAACATAGTACCAGTCCCGAAGAAGGATGGTAAAGTGCGCATGTGTGTGGATTATCGGGATTTGAATAGAGCGAGCCCGAAATATGATTTCCCATTACCTCACATCGATGTATTGGTGGATAACACAGCTCGTTTCCCGATCTTCTCCTTCATGGATGGTTTCTCAGGTTACAATCAGATTAAAATGTCGCTTGAAGATATGGAGAAAACCACATTCATTACCCCGTGGGGAACTTTCTGTTACAAAGTGATGCCTTTTGGTTTGAAGAATGCTGGGGCAACATATCAACGTGCCATGGTTACTCTCTTCCATGACATGATCCACAAAGAGATAGAAGTGTATGTGGATGATATGATTGCTAAATCTCAAACAGAAGAAGAACACTTGGTACATCTCCTGAAATTGTTCGAAAGGTTGAGAAAGTATCAGTTGCGGTTAAATCCTAACAAGTGTACATTTGGTGTCAGATCCGGCAAATTGCTAGGCTTCATTGTTAGTGAAAAGGGAATTGAGGTTGATCCCGACAAAGTCAAAGCAATTCAGAATATGCCAGCACCAGTGACTGAGAAAGAAGTCAGAGGCTTCCTAGGGCGATTGAATTACATCTCCAGGTTTATCTCTCATCTTACTGCAACTTGTGAACCAATTTTCAAGTTATTGAGAAAAGATCAGGCTGTTGAATGGAATGAAGATTGCCAAAGAGCATTTGAAAAGATTAAGCAGTACTTACAAGAGCCACTAGTCTTGATACCGCCTGTTCCTGGAAAGCCGTTGATTTTGTACCTACATGTGCTAGAGGAATCCATGGGGTGTGTACTTGGACAACATGATGAAACTGGTAGGAAGGAGCATGCAATTTATTACTTGAGCAAGAAATTCACTAGTTGTGAAATCAATTACTCACTAGTTGAAAAGACTTGTTGTGCTTTGACTTGGGCTGCTCGCCGTTTGAGACAGTATATGGTGTGTCATACAACTATGTTAATCACCAAGATGGATCCAATCAAATACATTTTTGAGAAGCCTGCTTTAACTGGAAGAATTGCCCGTTGGCAGATGTTGTTGTCTGAGTATGATATTCAGTATGTTACACAAAAAGCTATCAAAGGAAGTGTGCTAGCAGAGCATCTAGCTCACCAGCCATTAGATGATTATCAGCTTGTGCGCTTTGACTTTCCTGATGAAGATATCATGGCTTTGAGTGAAAAACCTCCCATTGGTGATGATGAAGGGCCCGAACCAGGATCTTTGTGGAAGCTTGTGTTCGACGGTGTGTTATAATCTCTCCTCGTAATACTCACACACCATTCACAGCCAGGTTGTTGTTTGACTGTACCAACAATATTGCTGAATATGAGGCTTGTATTATGGGTTTAGAAGGGGCAATTGATTTGAGGATCAAGAACCTATAAGTGTATGGAGACTCCGCTCTGGTTATCTACCAAATCCGAGGTGATTGGGAAACTCGCCATCCTAATTTAATTCCATATCGGGATCATATTATGGAAATGACGAAGTACTTTGATGTTATCACTTTCCATCATATTCCCAGAGAAGAGAATCAGTTAGCTGATGCTTTAGCTACTTTGTCAAGCATGTACAAAGTAAGTTATCCAAATCATGTGCCTCGTGTAGCAATTGAGCGTAGAGAAAAACCCGCTTATTGTTTGGCAGTTGAGGAAGAGAAGGATGGAAGACCTTGGTATTATGATATCAAGAACTTGATCAAAAACAAAGAATATCCTGCCGGTGCTTCCGAACAAGATAAGAAGACTTTGAGAATGCTAGCAGCTGGTTTTTTCCTAGATGGGGAAGTGCTGTACAAAAGAAACTACGATAAGGTCCTTCTCCGTTGTGTAAAGAAGAGAGAAGCGGACATGCTTATTGAAGAGATTCATGAAGGAGCTTTTGGTACCCATGCAAACAGGCACTCTATGGCAAAGAAAATCCTCCGCGCGGGCTATTACTGGTTGACCATGGAAGCAGATTGCATCAGCTATGCTAGAAAGTGTCACAAGTGCCAGATCTATGCGAACAAGATTCATGTTCCACCTACTCCTTTGCATGTTATGACAGCACCTTGGCCTTTTGCTATGTGGGGCCTGGATATGATTGGTATGATAGAACCAAAGGCGGCAAATGGTCATCGCTTCATCTTGGTCGCTATTGACTATTTCACCAAATGGGTCGAAGCAGCATCCTATGCCAATGTCACCAGAAAAGTGGTTTCTAAGTTCATCAGAAGGAAGATAATCTGTCGTACGGAGTTCCTAACAAGATTATCTCTGATAATGCCAGTAATTTGAATAACCAGACAAGATGAAGCGAGTTCAAGATTGAACATCATAATTCATCACCATACCGGCCCAAGATGAATGGCGTCGTTGAAGCAGCTAATAAGAACATCAAGAAGATCATCCAGAAAATGGTGAAGACTTACAGGGACTGGCATGACATGCTTCCCTATGCTCTCCATGGATACAGAACCACAGTACGCACTTCAACAGGGGCAACTCCTTTCTCTCTGGTCTATGGTATGGAAGCGGTACTACCACTAGAAGTTGAGATTCCTTCGTTAAGAGTCTTGAGAGATGTCAAACTCGACGAGGCGAAATGGGTTCAGAATCGGCTTGATCAGCTCAACCTCATCGAAGAAAAGAGAATGACAGCTTTGTGTCATGGTCAGTTGTACCAGCAAAGGGTCAAGAGAGCATTTGACAAGAAGGTCCGTCCAAGACAGTTCAAGGAAGGTGACTTGGTGTTGAAAGAAATACTGCCCGTTCATAAAGACTTACGAGGAAAATGGACTCCTAATTATGATGGACCATTTGTCGTGAAGAAAGCCTTCTCCGGTGGGGCAGTGATCCTTGCAACTATGGACGGTGAAGAGTTTGCACATCCAGTGAACTCTGACGCAGTCAAGAAGTACTATGCCTAAAAAAAAATGATAAAAAAAAAATATATATATTTGCCGTCAAGCTGAAAACCTGAAAAGGCGGCTTAGTTAAAAAAGAGGGCGTCTCGGTGGATCGAAAACCTGAAAGGGCGGTTCATGCAAAAAAATGAGACATAAAAAACAAAAAGAAGGCATAAGACTGCGTCACTTGATCAACATGAAGACGAAGCTTCAGATGGAAAAGATTGGTTCAATTTCCTTTCTCGAAAGCAAGATATTGTGGTGTTGAGCTTATGGAGAAGGACAGCTTTGTTATGATTCCATGGAATTTATTTATTTTTTATTGCCATTATCTTAGTTTCAATTTGCAATCACCTCATCGAGGGATTAGCATCCAGTTGTAAAAACTTTCCGCATTTTAGCGCAATGAATAAAATTTCCACTTTCAATCATATTGTCTCTGCTAGCTTTTATGTTCTGATTGCACACGTTTGTGCTGTTCTTTTTTTTTACAAATAAAGCATTTAAACATTGTGAAAAATAAAAGCATTTGAAAAGATCACAAACTGTTTTGATTTTTTAAACATCTAAAGGGAAACCAGCGGCATATTTTAATTTGCCCCAATCCAACACAAAAAAATCATGGCAATCCCTCGATTACATTTCATGAAGAAGGTTGCTATCCTTTTTGGAAACTTGACTGAATGTTTATTCCATAATCACAGCCAACATTTCAAGATTTTCATCTCAGTGGAGTTACTCAAATTCTCGGTGCCGGGAAACTCAAACTCTCCCCAAAATAAACTCAGAAATTCATGCATATTCATGCATTCTCGCATATAGGTTCATGCATAAAAAGAATCACACCAAATCTTGCATATAATCAGATATTTCATCTGCATTAGTTCTGCATTTAGGCAATAGAAGTGCATAATCATGCATTCATGAAGTACATGTTTAAAATGTTGTCTTAACAGGTTGCGAACTTGGATATCTTGTTCAATAATAAAGGTCTGCGGACCTAATTCTCCAACAAGACGATTGAATTGTAATTTCTCAACAAGAAGGGTCGATGAATTTTTTTTCCCCAATGAATTGGTCAGCAAAGTGTCATCCCCAAGCAGATCAGTCAGTGCATCATATTCTCAAAGAGAAAGGTGGAGAAATCGTTTCTTTCCCCAGTGAGGCAGTTGATAATTGTTCATCATCAGTAAGTCGGTTGAAACACCGCATTTTCAGCAAGAAGGATTGGTGAATCTTTAAGCATCCCCAGTGAATTTATTTGGTGCTATCCTTATCACTGATGTTCAGCGAGTTGGTCAACAGAGTTTCGTCCTTGTCAAAGGGATTTTCACTCAATACTTTTCAAAGAGGGTTGATGATCCTTTCCCAGTAAATAATTCGATAAGTACTACCTACAGCAGATTGGTCTACATACAACTTTCCCAGTCAAAAGTTAAATAGACCTGTTCTTCAGTGATTGGTTCGAGATGGTTATCTCCAGTCGATTGATATATTAAATTCTTCAGCAAAAATAGTTTTCAAGCAAGTTGTTTCGTGAAATTTGCCAAAGATAATGGCAGAGCATTCAATTTTGACTCCCAGCAAGTTTTCTTTACTAAAAGACACATCAAGCGTTAGTGGAGCATTTTACAGAATCAGTTTTGGAGTTCAGACACCCTGAGGAGAGAAGACTTCATTTTTCTTTTATGATCAACACACCCGAAGAAGAGGTAATGATCAGTTTTTGAGATAACGCACCCTGAGGGGAGGCGACTCAGCTTTTTATGGTCGACACACCAGTGAAGTGGTAACGATCAGTTTTGGAGTTCAGGTACCGTGAGGGGGGAAGACTTCATTTTTTCTTTCATGGTCGACACACCAATGAAGTGGTAACGATCAGTTTTGGAGTTCAGGTACCCTGAGGGGGGAAGACTTCATTTTTTCTTTCATGGTTGACACACCAGTGAAGTGGTAACGATCAGTTTTGGAGTTCAGGTACCCTGAGGGGAGAAGACTTCATTTTTTCTTTCATGGTCGACACACCAGTGAAGTGGTAACGATCAGTTTTGGAGTTCAGGTACCCTGAGGGGGGAAGACTTCATTTTTTTCTTTCATGGTCGACACACCAGTGAAGTGGTAACGATCAGTTTTGGAGTTCAGGTACCCTGAGGGGGGAAGACTTCATTTTTTCTTTCATGGATCAATACACCCATAAAGCGGGTAATGATCATTTCATTCTCAGGTATTCAGTTACTAATCATTCCAGGTATGTTTCCACATTCATCTTTCATATGCATTCATCATCATTACATCACATTCGCACCACAAAATTAGGGGCATTTGTATTTAATTATCTTTTACTTCGAACACGTAAAGACGCGAGCTATTTACGCATTCGAGTATGAGACAATTAAATAGGGGCAGCTGTAATACCCTAATTTTGCGCTTTTGAAATTAAATATTTTATTTAAAAATTATTTTTTATTTTCATTAAGAAATACCCAAAAATAGATTTTAGATAATTTTGTTTTACAATTTATCCTTTTTCCTTTTTTCTTTAAAATATAGCAATTTACCTTTTTATATGAAAAATAGCAAAAATATTTGAAAATTGTTTTCATCTCTTTATTTAAGTATATATTTCATTTTTATCTTTTTTCTATATTTTTATTTACCTTTTTATTCATTTTTACTTAATATTTTTGCTTTTTTATCCCTTTAGAGTTTTCTTGACCAATCAAGTGGTGCCACCTCATTTCCTTCACATTCTTATCTCTATCTTATCATTTTCAGCCCATTTCCATTTTTCATTTTAACCCCAAAAATCACATTTTATTACATTTTTTACCTAACCTAATTTGAGGGAGTATATATACTAATAGTGAAGAGAGAGAAGGGGAGCTTTTCATTTTTGTTTTCACGCGGCAGAGATCTTTTCTCTCTTCTCTCATTTCTCATTTTCCTCTTTCAAACCCTAACACTTCCTCACTTGATTTCACCATCCAAACTTGATTAAAACTAAAAATCATCAAAAGGAAAAGTGTTCCTCTCATCTCCCTCTATCTATTGATCCCTAGATCGCGTCCGTAAACTCAAAAACGGCACCAAGATTCTCGGATCCGAAAACCCAAATCGCAAAAAAACAGAAGGTAGTTGATTCGAGCATTCATGGACTATATTCGTACGATTTGATGTGATTCATAACCGAAAGCATGTTTGAAACCTATCTCATATACTATTTTCGAATGATTTAACTTGAAAACGCATTTTCTGATTTTTGTTTAAATACTGGTTGTGTTCGTTTTGCTTTACGGTTGAACGATCTGATGGTTTGAGTAGCATATTCGTGTTTTCCGTTTGATTCCGAGTCGATTAGACTATACTTTTGCGTTGATTGATGACTGTGTTCGTATAACAAAGTTTGGATCCGGAACTTTTCGTTTGATTTTCATTGTGTTACGAGCGTTATTTCTTTAAACTAAGGTTAGAATCATAATCTATGCAAAAAACCGTTTGATTTACATGTTAGATTTGATGATGATTTGGGTGTTTCGAGTTCTTCCTGAGTCCACTCGCCATTTCCATGGCTTCCGAGTGACTCACCGAGTCACTGACTCGGTCTGGAGGAAGAAGATGACCGCGCACACGTGGCAGCCAGCGATTGGCGCCCGTGCGGGTCTTCTTTTGTTAATTGGGTCGGGTTGCATCCGGACCCGACCCGGTTCGTTTTAGCTTTTTGTTTTTTTCCCTGATTTCAGAAATGGGTTTGGGCCAGGTTTAAGCCCATTCCGTTTTTTTGTTTGTTTTTTTTGTGAACTGGGCCTTAAGCCCATCAGTTTTTTTTTCTTCTTCATTTTCTGCTTTGCTGCTCACACCCCCTGTTTGCTTTCTGCGCCCCCCTGATGGGCCTAGTAGTTTTTTTGGGCTTTAGGCCCATTTTGATGATTTTGCTTTTCGTACCCCTTTTTGGGCTGCGCCTCGGCTCGGCCCAAAGCCCATGGGCTTTTTCCTAATAGAGTCCGCTTAGTTTTTTACCGTTTTCGTGTTTTGTTTTATACGTTAGTTTTTGTATCGTTTAATGCTAATAGAAATGATAATAACATGACGTAAGTACTTTAAATTCGATGTTTGCTTTGCATTTATTTTATTATTGTGCAATATATTCCATACTTTATGTTCATCACTGCATCTCATACATCTCATATTCATGCGCATCCTCCGTATCATCTGGTATTCTTCTATCCCTTTGCTCTGGCTTGGTTTTCTTTTAAACTTCTCTTCTTAAATAAAACAAAAAGTAATGATGAATCAATTAAAGTGAAAAGAGGGGAGTGTGACGTATGTCCGCTCTGTTCGGGTAGGACAGTCTGTGACGTATGTCCCGGATGGTGGACTACCCTCATTTTAATTGGTGATTCTCAGCCAGTTAATTAAAGTGAAAAGGGGAGAGTGTGACGTATGTCTGCTCTGCTCGGGTAGGACAGTCTGTGACGTATGTCCCGGATGGTGGACTACTCTCATTTTAATTAATGAGGCTCAGTTTAAGTAATTAAAGTGAAAAGGAGAGAGTGTGACGTATGTCCGCTTGATTCGAATAGGACAGTCTGTGACGTATGTCCCGGATGGTGGACTATTCCTATTTTAATTAATGAAACTCAGTTTAGTTAATTAAAGCGAAAAGGAGAGAGTGTGACGTATGTCCACTTGATTCGAATAGGACAGTCTGTGACGTATGTCCCGGATGGTGGACTATTCTCACTTTAATTAATTAACTTTAAATATTTGAATGAAAAGGAGGGAATGTGACGTATGTCCCGTTCGGCTCGAATTGAACAGTCTGTGACGTATGTCCGGATAAGTGTTCAATTCTCATTCAACTGAACAATCTCAAAAATCCTAAAAAATACTCAATTCACTTCAATTCTTTTCCTGCCTCCGTGCAGTCAACTCTTTTCCACTGCTTTTGCATAGTCAAATCTCTTTTCAACTGTTTTCCTAAACGGATAGTGCTTTATCCATTCCCCTGCTACAGACAAACACTTAAGCCTCCGAAGCGAGCACACAAGCATACTGTTGTATCAGTGGAATGCGACCTAAGCATCGTTCACTAAAAACAACCAACACACAATCTTTCTTTTCAGGAAGAACTACGTGAGCTTTGACTTCCTCATTGTACTTGGGGGATACGTAGGAGCGAGAGCCTCTCTCGTCAAGCCAAATAATAAAAAAACTCTTTTTTTCTCTTTTCTGTTCAATGTGCGGTAATTTAATTCTTTTTATACAGTTATCTCTGTTTATGCAAACCAAAATTCCTCAAATGGTTCCCGTTGAGTACAACGGATATGAGGGGGTGTTAACGTCTTCCCCTCATGTAACCAACTCCCGAACCCGATTTTTAAGGTTTTATCATTATTTTCCTTTCCCCTCATGGGATAAATAAAATATGGTGGCGGTTTCATTGTTTACATTTGTGCATTGCAATTCATCATTGCATATCTGTATATTTTTTGCGCCGGGTACTACAATATACACACACCCAATTTAGGTAGGAATCATAATTAATGGTAAACCATATTTTCCTGATCAGAAATTCATGCTAGAACATATCAAATTGATCTATTTTAATGAATGAATGCACACCCTTAATTATCTTCTAATCAAATCCTAACTGTCATCTCCAACTTCATCATTCAATATCTCTTATAAATATGATTTATTAGTTCATATATTCCATACCCACCAACCTTCCCATCAAAGACCAAACGCTACCCTCTTTATGGGAATAACTAGGATAAGGGGATATAACAAAAACAATTACTACAATGAGTTCTCTTCAAAAGGAAAAGTCTCATATTGAGAATTTCCAAGAAATGGCTTTAGAAAAAAATAAGTCATGGAAGAAAGTGAGAATACAAGTTGATAGAAATTGGTCAGTGCCTATATCTTCACCACAATTTGAAGATGGTAGCGACGCCGTGGCTAAGATAAAAGCAGAACACCACCGCGCCAATAGTGCTGGAAATCTCGGACCAAGATTGTTAAGGAGCAGTGCTGTGAGACGAAATTGGCGTTTGGAGGAATTGATTGATAAACAAGAAAATGGAGTTACATGCCATTGATGACATCAATAAAAATAAAAATAATATTTATTGTCAATTTTTAATAATTGAGACCCGCTCTAATATCAAGGGGCAAATTTCGTACAGAAGGAAAAAAACACAGATATTTTTTTTCTTTCTTTTTAGAAATAGACCCCTTTTAATGTTGGAGGGGATTCCAACTCAAATTTAAATAGGCTTTTATGTTGGGGATTTTTGGTGGCAAGGTGTGGGAGGTATGCAATATATGCATATATATACATGCATATATATAGTGTTTCAAGTGCTACCAAATTATGGAGAGCACTTTTTTTGCACCATTGTAATTTAAACTATTATTTGTTATCTTGATTTGATTCTTTTGTCATGAAGAATCTTTCCATTTTGTTGTAATTGATTTTAATATCAATGCTAATAAACAATGGAATTAATACAACAACATAGCCCAAACAACCACAGATATATCATAAGTTCATAACTAGTATAAAAAGTATTGTTTGACTTTTTTTGCCTAAATTTTACCCTTAATATGTTTAAATATATTTTCTAGAAGAGAAAAGTTTTTAAAACATATAATCCAATTTTTTTTTCTAAATTTCTTAAAAAAAATATCTTTGGTCAGAATATGCCTCCTTCTCGATCTTTAGTGCTATGGAAGTTCATGATCATGATAATACTGCCATTGTTGATGACATTTTTAATTATGTATGTCAAAATATGCCTTAAAATTATATTATTTTGTGGTTATTTTATGTGAAATTTTGATTACCAGTTTAGAATTTGAAATTGGGGTTGAGTTTTATATTTTGAATTTAATTGTTAGTGTTTTTGTTTGGGTTCTAGTTATTTTTGTAGGTGATATTATCATATAGAGTTGGAGATTTAAGTATTATTATTTTGGGGTGCCATAAATGGAGAATTCAAAAAACCAGCTGAATGAGATACTGGATGTGAATAAAATGGGAAATGAGAACATGAGAACTTATACCTTAAGACATGCTATTAATTATGGTAACAATGTGATAACTAGTGATAGATATCAATATCCTCAGCCTAAAGCTTACCACATACATAAGAATGATTTCAAGAGTGTTGTTCAACACCTTACTGGAAAACAATCCAAAGGATCAATACCTCCAACCGAGATTACAAGGTTGCAAAATATTAGGCCTCCACCGTTATCCATTATGAAGCCGCCAATTCAAGTTTCGGCACCAATAGCTCCTCCATCGGTTCCTTACAATGTTTAGTCTATACATACATTGCAGTCTGTTATTGGCATGGCCCTCCTCTTTTTGGCAATTCAAGGACAAATATTGTTGAGTCTCCAATTTCTACTTTTATGAGAAATTATCAAATTTCAATGATAAATGATGGTAACCAATTTTCGTCTTCCTCTTACCTCAAACACAAATTCTCAACAATCTGAATGGTCAAAATCAACCAGAAAATTTACATATTCAAACACAAGCTGTTAACAATGTTGTGCCTTATCAACCTTTATCTTCTATGTTTCTTAATTTTGTTGAGTCGCCGATCTCTTCCTACATGAGAAACTTTCAGAATTCAATGTTGGATTATGGTACTTCAAAAGCGTAACCAATTTCAGCCTCAACATATATATCCTTACACTAAAAAAATCTTTTAAATTTTAAATTTTAAGGATACTATACCATCAAAAGATTTGGAGCTTTCAAAACAATATATATACATATTAGGGTAATTCTAAGTGAATAGATTATTTATAATGCCATTAGAATCAGTGGCATATTTAAGATCCTAGGTTTCTAAGTCAACAAAACTTAATTTATCGAGCACAAAAAATAGTTCAATCATTGGTCGATCTATTGAATCACTCATTGTACCATGTAAAAATTAGTGTTTATAAATCTTCTAAATTGTTTAGAGGTTCCTCCTCTCTCTCTCTCTCTCTCTCTCTCTGTCTCTCTCTCTCTCTCTCTCTCTCTCTCTCTCTCTCTCTCTCTCTCTCTCTCTCTACCATTTTTATATGTGATTTGCCCTTTTCTTATTGATCTAACTAGAGAGGTACTCGTATGTCAATATCACTTACTTTTGAGCTAGATTGCAAGATTGTTGCCGATGATGTAAACAGGGTAAGTATCAATCATTCGGAGTATGGTTTAATTATACAAAATTGTCGAATCTTACTTCACCACTATAATCACTTCATAGTTGTTTTTGCTAGACGGTAAGCAAACGGTAGCGCGCTCATGCACTCGCACGAGTAGCTTTATCATAGCTTCTCGGAGTATTTTTGATATAATTCCTCGTTGTATTGCTACTATTGTTATGAAATATAAATGATATGCCATGAGTTTTCATGCTAAAAAAATAGAAAATTTGTATACAAAATTAATTTTTTTTGTATTGCTAATAGATAATACAAATAATTTTCATAAATTATTAAAATATATTTTATGTTTATTAGATTGAAATGTGATTGCAGTTAAGCTATTTCCAATATTAAAATAAAATAATTGAAATCAATGTAGTTTTTTTCTTGTTGTTAATCAAAGTAGTTTATGAGTTACCAAATGTTAGTCGGTTCAATGATGATTGACGCATGATTTAATAGAGGTCGATTCCCATAACTGTGTTTAGGAGAAGACTAAAATCATATGATGTCAGAATTCGCCTCGAACTTTGGACCACTAGAGCTTTTTTCCCCTAAGCTAGGAATCAAAAGGTAAAACTCAAAAAAAAAAATTGTTTGAGTTTGACTTTGAATTAGAAAATTAATAAAAAGAAGTCAGGGAAAAGGGGATGTTGATGATGGGAATTTGTATGATGTTTTTGGGTAGATTTAATTATAGTTATAAATATTATTAATTTATTTTTAATAGCCAAATCATGGAAAAGGCCGAAGGAACGATGTTACATCTCGAAGAAAAGAGGAAACTACACAAAAACGGGTTAAAAAGAGCAAAAAATTCATAGATATTCGCTCGTGACTAAGGAGAAATATTTTGGACATATATGGAGCTACGAGTATCGGAATGATGCTTGTGACCATTTGTTGGAAATCTAAGAAGAAAAACCTACAACTTTCATGTTGAAGTCAAAAGCTAAATTTTCGGTCTTCATCGCGTGACGATGACTTTCATCGTGTCACAATACCCACCAGATGAATCAGATCCACCTGATGGAGTAGATGGCCCATCATGCCACAATGAAATGCATCGTGCCACGTTGCTATGCTGAAAAGCCCATTAAAAAGCTATAAATAGAGTTCTCCTCCTCACTATTTATCACACCTGAGAAAGCAGAAAGCAAAACACCTCTTAGGAGCAAGAGGGGCATAAAGGGAGAACAAGGAACTCTCAAGGCAAGGTGTCCTCTCTCATTAGGAGTATCATACCTTCGGAGGGATACGAGGTTTGATAGTAGTTTTCTTAATTATAGAAACATTCTTAGCAGCTTCGTACAATCTTATGCAACATGTTGTTCATAATCTCGTTCATCATCTTTATGCTTTCCATTGTGATTTTTAATTCAGGGTTCTTCTCCTTCGAAACTTCATAGATGTGCGTTATGAAATCCACACATTTTCTCCCACCAACTTTCCTCTCTTCTGTCGCTGCCATGATTCTTCTTCGATTTGCTGCAAAATCAGGTTGTTTGATTTACCAAATAGATCGAGTCGTTGTATATATTGTATCTATCCAATCTTTTTTTTTTGAAACAATCGATCCAATCCAATCTTTTTTATAAGATATAGGATACGATATATCATAATATGTTGACGATAAAAGCTCTCAGGCAGCCCGATTGCATGAGGGCCACATTGCTTGAGCCAAAAAAATCCGCCAGCCCGATACTATATATTGATATTATTTTCATAAAAGTATTTTCTTTTTGGTTGAGACCGGGGTATCCACCGCCGAACGCAGTGACTATTCCCTCGCTAGATTGGAGGCACCTCAATGGGTGGGATAGCTGGCCCAAAGATTTAAAGCTGCTCCATACCCAAGGTGAGGATCGAACCCTCGACCCTTGGTTAATGGAGGTTGAGCCCCAACCGCTCAACCTCACCCCTTGGGTTTTTCATAAAAGTAATATTAATAAATATATAAAAAATATCATTTAATTTTAAAAATTATTATTAAAAATATAGTTAAACATGTAAGTTTAAAAAAATAAATTATATTTATCTAAAACTTTGATAAAATTAGACTAAATTAGATTTTTGGTCTCTTAACTTATTTATTGGTTTTATTTTGATCTCGTAATTAATTATTGTTACATTTGGTCCTTTAATTTATTTATTTGTTTCAATTTTGGTTCCTTCATTAATTATTGTTAAATTTTAGTCTCTTAACAATGCTTAGTCTGCCAAATACATATTACTATTTTTTTAAAGCCGTTTGAAAAAAAAAACAATATTTTTCTAAGACATAAAATATTACTAGTAAACATTGCATTTTATTTTTATTTTAAATATTGAAAAAAAGTATCACTATATATTTTTTATGCATAAAATAAAGGGTTAAATATACATTTTTAGTCCCTACAAAATGGTGACCTTCTAAGTTTAGTCCTTATTTAATTTTATTAAATTTTTAGTCCATGTAAAAGTATCATGCACTCAATTTTGATCTCTACCGTTAAATGAACTTATATTTTTAAATGATTTTTTCGCAAGTATGTTTTGAACATCATAAAAAGTTTCTCAAAAAAAGAAGAGCTCAAAATATGATTTTTAAATCATAATTTTCATTACTTTTATAGCGAACTTTTTTCATTTAAAAAGTTCATATTTAATTTATAACATGTTAAAATATTCTAAATTTTGGTTAATAAACTTTTTATAATATTTTAAACAGGCCTATAAAAAAATCATTCAAAAAATTTAAGAGTTGAATGACAAATAAACAAATATAGATTTAGTTGGGACTAAAACAATTTGCAAAAAAAAAATATATATATAATAAAAATTAAGGACTAAATGGGAGGGATCAATATATAATATAGTTAAGCCTAAAATAAAAATGCAATGTTTAATATAGTATTTTATTAAATATTTCTTTTTATTATCAAATGTCAGTTGGTCTAGTCGTGATTGGCATTAAACTTGGTAGGAAGTATCATGGTTCAATTCCCCACAAATGGAAGGTAACTCGAACCACTTGATGTCATAACTCACCCCGAGCCAAATTAGTCGGCCAAGTGAATCGAATACTGATGGTGAAAACATAAATAAAAATATTATTTGTACTACTCATTTCATGAATCATAATTTAAAAATATTTATGAACTTTAAACTAAATTTTTCATGACTGTTTTAAATGCTTATTATTTATATTATATATACCTTTAATCATTTAACTAAAATCAACAGGTCTTAACCAAGGGTCGAATGTTCGATCCTCGTCTTGGATACGGAGCAACTTTAAATTTTTGGGCCAGCTATCTCATCCTTTGAAGTACCTCTAATTTAGCTAGGAGAATAATCAATGTGTTTGGTGGTGATACCTTGATCTCGACCGAAAATTCAAGCAGGTCTTAGCAAAAAAAAAACTAAATTCAACATGTGCTCCTTTTTTGGTCAAATAATATACACTTACAACTTAATACAAGGAATCTACCAAAAAAAAATATTTAATACATGGAAAGTTTAACTAATTTAGTCAAATTTCTTGTTTAGAAAATAAAATTTGTCAAAAAAAAAAGAAAATAAAATAAAATAAAAAACAAGAAAAACATTAAAATATAAAAAGTATGTGATATATATTATTCATTTTTTTGACTGAATTAATAATAAGATAAGGTAGTAATCATGTTCTTATTAAAGTAAAAGAGTAATAATCAACTTTTAACCAACCAAGTTAAACTTTTTTCACTCTATATATATAACATAATATTTTAAACCTAATATCTTTAACAAAAGAACTCTATTTGAAGCATATTATAAAAAATAACTGTTTGTCAGCCAATTGGCATTACACAAATTTTACTAGAACACCTTAGTTATATCAAAATTGTGTCACCTACATTACCCTTCTAAACAATTTCCTATTGTTATTTCTTAATAATCAGAAATATCCTATAAAATGTCATAGGATTTTCTCAGGTTTTTTTGTCATGTCCTTCAAAGTTTCATCATAGACCCTTGAGTCAAGTTTCAATCTTTTTCCTCATTCATTTTTTGAGTTCCTTTTTCTTTGCTCTAAAGCTATAAAACCACATTGTTTCCATTAATTATTTGAGAAGTTCTTTGATTAGTGGATTAAGTGAACTTGATGATCAAGAACCAAATATTAAAACTTATGGGTTTAGTTTTGTTTAATTGGTCGTGTTTTTGTTTGTGTCTGTTAATTAGAAAAGTAGGATATTTTGAGGTTTGATTTTATAACTTTTTAGGTTTGCAAAAATGGATAACTCAAACAATCAGAATGTGAATTATGGTATAAACAAATCGGGAAATAACATAAAAAAGAATCGCTTACAACAAATTAATGATTTTCGCAATAATGTTATATCGTATGGTAGACATCATTATCCTCCGGAAAAAGTTCACATTATTCACAAAGACGATTTCAAGAGTTTTGTTCAACACCATACTGGAAAACCATCTGATGGAGCTCAACCACTTGCAGAGATCACAAGATTGCAGAAAATTAGGCCTCCACCATTGTCCATTGTGAGACCACAAGTTCCGGTTCAAGTTCAAGTTCCGGCTTCTGCACCAATAGCTCCTCCACCGGCTTCTTACAATGTATTGTCTTCACATCCTTTGAAGCATATCATTGATCCCCGTCTTGTTGACCATTCATGGATCAATATTGTTGAGTCTCCGATTTCTGCTTTCATGAGAAAGTTTCAAGAATCAACGATGAACTTTGGTGATTCAGTAGGTAACCAGTTCCAACCTAACCCTCCTAAAACACAAATAACGAACAATGTGAATATTCAATATCGACCACACCATTTTCCTTCCTCGCAAAGAAATTGCCCCGAGTCATCAGAATCCCTACTACCTTCGCTGAAAAATAACGAGAATTTGTTATCACCCCGATCGCCTTCTAAGCCCCTATTTTCACCAAGCATTTTTTCTCCACCTTCATCACCTGAATACCTTTTCCATCCATATCTACAAAATAATGGGATTTCAAACTCTAATATTGAGTCTCCAGTTTCTGCAGGAATTTTTCCTTTCACGAGTCCGAAAAGGCCAGACGATCAATAACATTTTCATGCTTCATCAAAGGTTCTCTCTTTCAGTTGGGCGGGTCACCGTAGTATTTGTTTATGTTATATAGGGATAGGGATACTTTTTTGTAATAAAAATAAGTATTAAATAAACAATGGATTGATGTCAAAATGTAAATAAGTATTTTTTTGTTACCTCAAATAAAATTTCTCTAATAACATGGCATGTATTTTTAAGTAGAAGGAAAATTATATATTTTGGACAAAATGTGAGTGTGTTGAAGAGTCTTGATTTTTTTTTTAACCACTAGTTTAATTTGATTCGGGACGATTCTGACATCAAGTTAGCCTGTCACGTTACTCTTTCAATATCTATTAAATTTGTTTGTTTTCTATATCAATATTTACATTAGATTGAATTCATCTGAATCATCCGATTTCTCGTCCAACTAGGTTAATTGGCCGCGGTTCCCGCGGTTTTTGGTCCAACCAATTCAATTGGTTGGTTGGTCCAGTCTGATGGGTCGAACATTATTTCAATTGCTTTCTGCTTTAATTATGAAGTGGATTGATTAGTATTTTATATTTATGAGAATTCATTATATATATATATAAGATAATTACATATGTGTCGAAGGTAAACGAGCAACAAGTTGCGCCGTTACCCCTTTTTGAATTGCAAAACCAATTCAGTTAAAGACCACATTTTGACATGATATTTGATTAAGTAACAAGTCTTTAACAGCTACATTTTCAAGATTGTATTCGATTCTAAATCAAAAAACATTTCGTTACAAAAGCGTTTATTTATCTTATAGAAATGTTTACTTATCTTGAGGAGAAGTTTCTTTGTGTGGAAGGAAGAACACTTGGTACAACTCTTTCAGAAGTTAGACAATACTTCTATCTCTTTTCGTCAAAACGAATGATGGTGGGGTGATACTCACGGTGGAGGTACGTTCTTTGTTATTGAGCTTATAACATTTAAAATTATTGCATGAATTTCACTGTTAGCTTCTTTGAAAGAAAAAGAAATGACTGTTGTTGAAACAATAACAAAAGACAAGCATGTATGTTGAAAGAAAAAGAAATGACTATGGTAAATTGGTAATTAATGAAGTGAAAAAGTTTTGGGAACAAAATGAAAAAGAATGAAACATGAGAATTTGATAATGATCTTTACCATAAGAATTAATCATCCTAAAGCTGATCTTGTCATCTCATAAGCCAAGAAGCATGCTGCATTAGCAGGAACACTTCTGCCCATTGCAGGACCAAAACCTTTATATAGGCCTTTGAATCCCTCAGAAGCCATAATCTTTCTGAAAGCATCAAATGAACCAGAGTATTTAGGGTTCTTATAATCATCTACTTGAAGAACACTTTTAATAACATCGGTTGGGTAAACAAGGAACCAGAAGGAACCTCCAGCCAAGCCTCCGGCAACAATCAGAGAACCTCTACTTAGACCAGAGGTATCGGTTCCGCCTGCAAACCGTTGCTTTAATGCTTCGTATACACCAAACATTATCGCGTTTCCAGGTATCTCACGTGCCATCGTGGGAACCAAGCCTTTGAACAGACCTCTCATACCCCCCTCTGACCGGAGAACTTGCCTGGCCACATCCATCGGTCCTCCATATTTAACAGCCACTGCTTCTGTTCCGGTGCCAGCAAGTGCACTTTGTGCTTGCAACCTGATGATATTCATAATGAAACAAAATAAATGAGTACAAAATCAGTACATAGTTTGAGTGCCAGTGTGTAAATAATATTTGAAAAGCAATGGCTAATCATGACCAATAGGCTGCTGAATTCCTTCAGTTTATTCTAATCAATGTCGTTAATCTCAGATGACCCCAAGAAATGCTATAGCAGTATAGCAGAGAGCAGGATGGCTGCTATTGTGAAGACCAAGAAACAATGTATAAAGTAAATTATAATAAACTTTGTCATTTCCCGTCAAAATAAGTTCTAAATGTGATCAAAATAACATACAATAAAAAAGAAAACAGAACACTAAGAGGAAGAAAAAGAATGAAAACAGAAAGGACGCAAGAAAGAACAACCCAAACAGAAAGGAAGGAGAATACAACCCCTTGCACGGAAACAAACCAAGGAGAATAACAATGGCAGAATACGAAATAGAGAAGAACTAAAACGAGAGCAGGGCAACAATTGTAGAACTCTAAAGAAAGCAAGACGAATGCACAATGGCAGCACGAAGAGAATAAAGAACGAAAAGCAGCCACAATTGAACAATATTAGGTCGCTTAGAGGATGCAAAAGTACTAAAATACCTTCAAGAAATTAAAAAAATATAGAATTAGGGATTCTGAGGATTTTCCCCAAAATTGCAATAGCAGCCATCAAACCGCTACTATACCAGCATTGTACTGCAATGGCACCACTTTTCAACCCCTAAAATAGCTGCTATTCTCAATGGAAATTTGCAGGCTTATGGTGTAGCAGTGAAGGGCCTCCCGTCACTCTACAATGCTATAGTACGCTATTGACAACATAGATTCTAATGACAAAAAGCTTTATGTCAACTATGAGAGGATCTCCCATAAGAAACCAAACAAAAATTTGCCTGTTTACTCAAAACATTTATAGTTTTTACTTTGTATGTTGGTGGCTGTAATATAATGACATTTGGTTTTGAATTTTTGTTTTTAGCTGTGATAGAGAGGACATAGAAGCTAAATAGAGAGGATACATTTTTATACAGTAAATACTTTAAACAATTTTTTGACCTTTTTCAAAATTTTCAGACATACTACTTCAATATATTTTAAAATACTTCCATAATATCTTCTCTAATATTTATTTTGTCAGTAAATAGAAACAGCAAGCACCTAAAGGGATTAAAATCAACAAAAATTCCATAAAAAAAACGATAAAATACACTAAAAATTTATGCATGTTGATTGAAAGAAAATGAGAACAGACCTACCTGCATTTGATTAATTCAGTTGGGCAAGCAAGAAAGGAAACAGCAACACCAGCTCCAGCTCCACAAACAAACTGTTGATTCACCGTTAGGGGAGCATCGGGATGTGACCTCACTAATGATTCCATTTGTCCCCTAACTGTAAATAGGACAGCATTGAAGGCCGCAACTGTAGCAAGCGGGGCGCCCATACCTTTGTATAAACCCCCTGGACCTTCGGCTGCTATTGTCTGCTTGACAGCATCAAATGCACCAGAATACTTGGGAAGCTGACCAGGGAGTGGTGTAGGCTGGCTTTGAAGCTTGACCTTGATCGTGTCAAAGGGGTGTCCGCATATCAGTTGTGCTGCCCCTCCAACAGTTCCAGCTGCTAGGTCCTTCGCCACGTCTCCCATCTACAAAAACAAAGGATCGGAATAAGGAAATATTAAACTATGAGGCCAAATCATTGTTGTTAATTGCACATCGCAGAATATAGCAGTTTGTTCAAATTTCACCCAACTACAATGTTATAGCGTTGCAATAGCCTCTATTTGACAACACTTAATACTAAATCGTGTATCGCGGAACAATAGTGGTTTGTCGAAATTCGGCAACGCCTTAAAAGATACAAGAGATGAGAACAAACAAACTTCTTTACATTAAGCTTTAGTTCAGAAGAAATTCTTACTTTTTCAGACACGGTAGATGGTACTTTGGTGTCTTTGTTCTCTTACTGAAATTTTCATAATGTTTGATGTTCAAGGCATATCTTTTCAGGCAACAAAAAGTGCTAACAAGAAAGCTAAACTTCGCATAGTAAAATATTGAAATTGTTAAATACTCGGAAAGGGAGCATAGCTCGATATAGTTTGAATGACAGGCCTAACTAAATCTTTTGCTTTACTTCAGTTTCAAGGTTGTTGTCCAAAACACTTTCAAAGTGGCTCAATAATATCACAATAAGAAACATGTGGACAAGAGAACTATACAGATCATGAAAAAGATACAGAAATCTATGAATTCATAAAGCATTGACGCTTATAGTTGTTTACACACAATCAACATCAATACCTCTCATCATAAACTATTTACAAATAAAATAAAAACTGAAAAAATAATAAGAATTGAAGTTTTAGCTCAATCCAAGGTAGAATATTGTTGTCGCGATCTTTAATATTGCAGAGAACTACGCTCAAACGCAATCAATACGGTCTCAACATCAGTCACGGTATAATGGCAAAAACACAACATGGACAAATACACAAACACAACAAAGGCGACCTATAATAAGCATAAATACAAACACAGACACCGAACACAACATTGACATCGACACATATACATGGATAAAAGTTTAAGAAAATGAAAATGATTGAATGTGACTCTTCGTGTGTCGGTATCAAATCATCAATCATATGTGTTGCTGACACCTAGAATGAAATTTCTTAAAAATAACTCAAACAATTACATTACAAGAATGACACTAACCAATGCAACCATCGTTTCAAAACCATGAACAACACTAAAAGACACTAATTTTTCAATCAAACAATAAAATCAATTGTTGGCATTAAATTCGACGAAAAGCTATAGAATCTTACCGAGTTGTAGCAGAATAAAAAATAATGAATGATCAATGAAATGTGAATGAAATGAGAAAATTTGAAGAGACTAATATAGTGACGTGGTAGAATCTAAAGACAATGAAATAAGAAGGGAGAATTGAATATGAGAGAGCCACAAGATAGTTGAGAAGAGGACAAAGAGAAGAAGATTGGGAATCAGAGGTAGCAAAAGCATCTCTAAAAAGCCACACTCCTTTTGTTTTACAGAGTAAGGAAGCCACTCCCCTTATTCACAAATGATATGAAACTGATTGATTTGCTTATCTTTTTGCCAGTGATTGATTTGCTTATCTTTTGTTTTCATGTATAATCAACGTATGCATGGTTCAGCGGTTGGAGTTCATTTTATTTTAATTAAAGATCGATGGTTTGATTCTCGCTTTGGATATGAATAAAAGTTAAATCTCAGCCAGTTGACTCATCCTTTGAAGTGTTCCAATTTAACGAAGAAAATAGTCACTACATTCGATTCGACGGTAGAAACTCAGATCTCAACAAAAAAACACTTAAAATATATAATCTCTTAATGAGGTAATGAAAGTAATAGACTCTTTATTATTATTATTAAGGTAAAATTGTATCAACATCATCTTTTGAGCTTAGCTCAGTTAATAAGAATATTACAATTTATATTCAGATATTAGAGTTCAAACTCTGTTGTACCCATGTATTTATTGTTAAAACATTACATTATTACATAGGATTTTTTATTTATTTTAATTTTTTTTTGTTACATCAATGGTATTTATTGTTAATTTTTATTATTTTTAATTAAATTATCATAAAAATTATTTTTAGAAATACAAAGATAAAATCACTTTTTTAAAATCTCAAACAAACACATACTATAGAAGAAAATGGTTCATGACGGTAATAGACTCATTTAAGGTAAAATTACATCAGAATCTTTTATTTTATTTTTATTTGATTTTCACCAACGATATTCAATCTACTAAACCGACTAATTAAGTTTGGTCTGAATTCTGACATCAAGTAGTTTCAGTCCTTTTTCAAGTGCAGTTGCAGGGATCGAAGTCATCGAACTGTGGTCTTCTCTATCAAATAAAACGTCAATCACCATTAAATCAACTAACATTTATCATTTATCTGTAATATTTTAACCATTTTTCTTTTTTCTTTTCTATTACAAATACTATGGGAAGCATTTAGTAAATTTTAACCATTTGCACAAAATTTTATGTATTTTTCTATCTGTAATATTTTAACCATTTGAAATAATATATGGGAAGCATGGAAGACAAATCAATTTCTGAATTAGAGAAACAAATTTTAAATATGTATTGATTACACTGCTGATCAATATATTTTGTGCAAGATGTGTTATGTGCTTAATGAAAAATTATCTTTGATGACCAATAAATAATTTGTGGAGTTAGTCTTTTAATTATTTTTTTTTTGATAGACCAAAACTTTTAGAACAACAAAAAATGATAAAAAGTCATGATTTTGACAATCAATTATATGTCATATTTTGGTCTTACATACGCATGACTTATAGTACAATTTTCATGAAAAATATCTTTACCTATAAGTCTTTTATACGTGCAAAATACACTTTTGATCCTCTAACTATTTTCAAGATTTAATTTTGGTCCTTTAACTATTTTTCGTTCTGAATTGGTCATTGAACTTTCCTTCCGTTAATCAAGTTGGTCCTAACCGTTAAAAAAATTCCAAAAACATTAAGTTCTAACCAGAGAAGGTGAATACGGTGCACCTGTGTCTTCACCCTTGAGTTGAAAATGGACGACGCAGCGCCGCCGTCGTCACCACACTTACAAAGAACGGAAACAAACAACCGACCACACTATTCCACTCGTTTTTTCACGTAAAGTCTAGATCTAACATCAAAATCAGCAAAAAAAAAAACTTGTATTAATGTGAATGAACGAAAAACCGATCGGAGCAAAAAACGTTAAAACGTCTTTCCGGCAAAAAAAAGATACAAACGAACAAATAACAGGTCAATACACGTGTATACGATTACAAATCATGCAAAATCAGTGACGAAAAAGTTCGAAAATGTTTCCAACTAGACCTTCAGTGACGAAATCAGTGACTCTTTCTATACAACGAGTTTTCAAAATATTTTCGAGTACGCGGAAGGCTACCGGATCGATAGTCTACTTTGAACCCTTCGATCAAAGGAAAGGTAGTATAAGCCTTGGAGCAATTAACGATAAATTGAATTTAGGTTATGTTTTGCAATCAAATTTCTAACACAAACAAAATCAACAAGTTTCAATTATCACGTTACACAATCACAATTCAAGTTTCAATTCGATTGAATTACGATGAACACTTTCGATCACCTAATTCAATTGATCCAATTAATCAATAATACGAAAAGTAAAGAGTGTAAGGATAGAAAGACGCAAACAGATGATTAGGGAGTTCCCGCAGCTTTCGTGTCGTCCTCACGGCCGGCCGGGTACGTCTCACCCCAAAATCGTCAAACGGACGATTTGAGCAATTTATAAAAAAACGCTTTGATAGTGCACAATTTACAAATACTCGAATAACCCTATAGAATCTAATGCAAATTGAGCTATGTAATCTCAACACCTCGCGAAGCTTCAACCTCTGATTCCAACGTCTCAATCTTGCGCCGTCTTCGTACCGAAAACCTTCGCACGGAACGTCCAGCTGATTACCTCGCTTCCTCGATGTTGAACCTTCAAGATATCGCACAATCTTGAATCCCTTGATGAAAATCAAAACCTCCAACACAACTCAACCCGATCGCAATTCTGATTCACCGCAAATTGCACCGAACGTTATCCACCGAATCAACTACGAACCCTTGATTGATCCCATACTCAATCTCAAATTGGAAGTAATTTGATAGAAGATGAAGAAATTGTGTTGAATAAGTCTTTGATCCAAAATTTCTCTTAAACTTTGATCAAATGGGTGTTTTAGATGGATTCTCACTCTTACAACAAAAACTCATATTGCTATTTATAGAGAAAATAGAATTGAGCAAATTTAGGCAAAACAGAACAGACATGTATCGATACATATGATGGTATGTATCGATACAAACACCTTGACCAGCGTTCAAATTTGAAATTTTGACCTATGTATCGATACAAACACGAGTATGTATCGATCAGTTTCTTGAAAACCTGACTGATATGTATCGAAGCATGCAAGCATGATTCGATACACAATGCTATCTCTGGTGTTTTGAGAGAATTGGGTGTGTATCGATACATGCAAGCATGATTCGATACACAAGTGACTCTCTGCCCCTGAACACCAATTTATGTATCGATACAAATGAAGTATGTATCGATACAAAATGCTCAAAATCAGTCTGAAGTAGTTTCAGGACATTTGTATCGATACAAGTAATTATGTATCAATACAAAGAACCTTAAAATCAATTTTTCAAAGACTAAAATAGTTTTTCGCTGTCAAGTCATTTCTAATGTTGCCAAAATATGTTCCACTCTACTTTCATGTGTTTTGACAATTATTAAAACAAGGGAATGAACTGGTGCACTTACATTCTCCCCCTTTTTGATAATTGTCAAAACTTTGCATAAGCTAAACTAAGTCTATACCTAATATGAAATAAAATAGCAATATATATACAGACGCAAAATCAAGGCTAACCATAAGCACGCTCCCCCTGAGTTGATGCCATAATGCGTTTGATATGTTGATAATCAAGAGTACTTTCCTTAGCTTGTACAATCCAAATCTCTCCCTCTTTGACAATATCAAAAAGAAGAAGATAACTTGTTAGAAGTATCAAGTATTAAAACGTTTTTAACATGGTCATATCGTGCACTTACATTTATCGAAATGCACTTTATGATGAATATCCTAATCAATATAAATACGTACAAGATATGCAAGTATAATCCAATGGCGAAAAACCAAATATCATGACAAATAGGGAATGTAGAACAACAAACCAAGACCAAAGCATGAATATTTTAACAACATCGTCATTATAAAGAATTAACATATCAAAATACGGGAAGAAATAAACAAACCATGCAACCAATGCATGAACATAACAAATCATCCATACATAAACAAATTATCCGAAATATAAAGTCATACAAACCAAAATATAATGTTGTCCAAAACATGACAACATTAAAATTATCCGTACAACCAAATTGAAATAAAGTCATAAGAAATAACAGAATAAAATAATTTTTATGACTTCCAAATAACATGTATGTATGAAAAGCATATAATCAACGAGGTACATAATTATGCATGTGAGCAAAACCATATCAAAGCATATCATAACATGAGAAATGATCGACGATTTGTGTATCAATAAATATTTAATTGACCGCAAGTGCACAGTCTCGTCGTGTAGTTTTAAAAGATATCGAATCCACAGGGACCAACAATCAAACTACCGTATTTCTATCGTTACGGTGTAAATCGAAGGCTGATGATTTTAGGTTTAGAATTGTTTTGAATTAAGAAGAAGAATTTAAATTAATTAAAGGCGGGATATCGGTATGTAAATAATTAATAGCGCGCGAAAAATGATTTATTTTTCAGAAGGACTTTCTCAGTTTAAAGGTTTAAACCTCACACTCTCGTTTTGTTGATAAAAACCATACTTTCTAGACTAGGAGTTTTACTGTCACTTTTCTACCACCTTAGTTTCGAAAGCATATTTTGAAAATCAATAAGTCCTAATTAATTGTAACGTGGCTCTCGCTCGTTCAAAAATTAATATCAAATTCCTACTATCTAGTTAAAACCTCAAACTCTTGCTCTATTAATTTTAGCCTTAGTTGCTTTATTTTACTCTCGTTCAAAAGCTTTGAATTAAATTAGGAATTTTAATCAGAAAAATAGTTTAACATGCGCGCGCTAAATCATTATTAAATCCCCTTCGGAGAATTAAATTACATACCGATTTTAGGAATTTAGCTAGACATGAAGAAAGAAATAAACAAATAAAAACAGTAAATTAAATTAGACAAAATAAATAAATAATTAAATAAGCGCGTAAAAACCTGGAAATAAAAATACTGAAGAAACTTGAATTGAAATTGCTGGAATTAATCGGAATGAAATTCTTGACAGGAATATGAAAACAGAATTCGTAACGGATTTCCGGTGTGGAAATACCGTTACAGTTTATTGAACTGAAAACTAAAACTGACTGAAAGAAAATAAAAGAAAGGCGTCCAAAATTCTGAATTTGGGCCTTCTATTTATAGGGGATTTTTGCCTCGTACGATCCACAAAAATAGGAAGGGATATGCTTCACTTGATCTCATCCAATAGTCTTGCGATTAAGAACAGAAAATGGATCAGACTCTTGCCAACTCCCCATGTTTCGCAAAATTGGTTTTTTCTGGATTTGGACTATGTGGCGGGCGCCACAGAGTTTTTGACAAAACTCTTGCCAACTCCCCTTTTTGCTTCGTTTTTGACACTTTTTACTCAATTCTCTTCTCTGGCCCATTTTATTTGACAAAACTGAAAACAAAACAAATACCAACATAAAAACAGACAAAAGAAATAAAAACAGATGAAATGCAACTAAAAGTTCATGTAAATTGAGCTAAAAATACGATATAATTTCGTGTCATCAAGAACACATGTTAAACCATAGATGCAAGATAAAACATTCACATAGATGTATCAAAGTAGGGGTGGCAAAATGATCCATCAATCCACCATTCATCCATCCAATCCATCCATTTATTTATCCATCCATTAAACAAATATTTGATAATGGATTGGATTCCATCCATCCATTTAAAATATATGGATGGATCCAATCCATCCATCATATTTTCAAAATCCAATGGATTATCTTAAATGTTATTATAAAATTCATTGGATAAAAATATAGATAAATTAAAAATAATTTGATTACAATCTTTTAAAATTAAAATAAACTTTAACTTTATAAATAAATAAATAAAAATTGAAATAATAAAATAGTCAAAATTAAAAAAAATGAAACTTAAAAATTGAACCCTAATTTTAATTTCAATTCCCAAATTATTCTACACTCTTCACACTTCTCAGTTCTCACTTCGCACCATTGAACCACCCACCGCACCACCGTCAACCAGCACCACCGCAGAAGCAGCAAGAGAAGACGCCATATTCGTTTTTTCATTGGGTTTCAGGTGCGTGCGTCTAACTCTTCATGTTTAGGTGCAAATTTAAGGGGTAGTTCATTTCAATCTTGTATTACTTCATTTCTCATGCTCATTATGTTATGTTTTGTTTCAATTTTAGATAAATTAGGATTATGGGAAGTTATTAGGTAGAGAAAATGAATTCCTTTTGAAATTGGGTTTCTTTGTTTAAGATATTTTGCATATATCATGATGTATATGATCTTGTTCTATATCTCATGTGTTTTTGAAATTTGGTATTTGATAGAGACAATTACTTTGACCTTTGAGTTTTCAATCATCACTATCACGAGAATCACTGTCATAATAGACTTATAATAAGCTGTTTAGTATTAGTCTTATTGATATGATTTCAAGTTTTCAACAATATCAAATAATCATAATAAGCTTCTGTCATAGACTTATAATAAGCTTATGTCATAATAGACTTATAATAAGATGTTTAGTATTAGTTTTTTAGAGTGAAAATTATTAGTATACTTGCTAATAGTTATTATAAGTTAAGCTTCTATCATAATAAGCTTCTGTCATAATCAGCTTCTGTCATAATAAGTATTGTTTTAAATAGACTTATAAGTTATAATATTTGATTCTCATATGTGATCAATGTCAAATTATAGGAAATATGTCTACTCAAGGGGATGCACCTGTAACTCAAGATGAGGAGGAAAGTGATGAAAATTCGGTTCCTAGTTTAAAAAGAATGAGAAGGTCCATAGCTTGGGATTGCTTCGATAGGTTTGTTGATTTTAAAGGATTGCCAAAGGCCAAATGTAGAAATTGTGGTAAAGTCTACATGGCTAGAGCAAATGGCGGGACTTCGAATTTGAAAAAGCATGCGGTGAAATGTGACGACGGTGGGGAGGTATCTTCTTATCCACCATTAGATCAAGAAAAGTATACGGAAAAGATTTCTGAGATAATTGTCATGAACAATTATCTTTTTTCTTTTGTGGAACATAAGGGTATTGAAGATTTACATCGTTGGTTGCACCCTCAGGTTAAGGGAATTTGTAGAAACACAGCAAAGTCTGATATTATAAAGTTGTATAAAAAAGAAATGGAAAAGTTGAAATGCTATTTACAATCAATTCCTGGAAAGATTTGCTTAACTTCTGATATGTGGACATCAATAAATACTGATCAGTATATGGTGTTGACTGCACATTATGTTAACTTGAGCTAGGAGTTGGAGAAAAAAAGTGTTGGCCTTCTTTAATTTTCCACCGCCTCATACCGGCGCTAATTTGGCCGAGAAGTTGATAAGTCTGCTAAAGGAGTGGGGTATCGAGAGAAAAATTTTCTCCATTACATTAGACAATGCATCTAATAATGATGCAATGGTTAACATCTTGAAGAAACATCCATCATTTGGAACCGGACTGGTAGCTAATGGAATGTTTTTTCATGTTAGATGTGGAGCTCACATTTTAAATTTGATTGTTCATGAGGGATTAAAGGTGATAGATGCCTCTTTGGAGAAGATCCGCTTATGTGTGAGATATATAAGAGGCTCAGATACACGAAAGAAAAAGTTTGTATCTTGTTTACAGCAACTCGCAAAAGTGTGTTCTAGGCAAGTTCGTTAAGACCTACCCACTAGGTGGAACTCCACTTATCTTATGCTTGAGAGTGCTATAGATTTTCGGGAAGGTTTTACTTTGTTACAAGATATTGATCCCCACTTTGATAGTTTATTAGAAGAGGAGTGGAATGAGGTTGAGAAAATTGCCTCATTTTTGAAACCATTTTATGACATCATCACCACTCTTTTCTCTGGTAGCACTTACCCAACTGCTAACCTCTATTTTAGTGGTGTATGGAGAATTCATATGAAAATCAATGAAACTGCATGTGTTTTTCATGATGATTCTGAAAGTCAAAATCAACTATGTTGTATGGCCAAAAGAATGAAGATAAAGTTTGATAAATATTGGGACAATTATAGTGTTATTTTGTCATTTTTCGTCATCTTGGATCCTAGATTTAAGTTGCAGTTTGTTGAGTATTGCTATGTAAAGTTGTTTGGTGGTGAGGGAGTGAATATTGCAAAGGGGATCCTTAGCAAGCTGAAAGACTTTTTCCAATTATATCTCCAGTCATCTAATGAGGCATGCACTTCATCTTCACAAAGGTCTACTAGAGGTAGTCCAATTATTCCTCAAGGTAATTTACAAGATTTTGTAAATTATCAAAGTCAATTGTGTGGACAATCAAGAAATGAATCTGATTTGCTTAATTATTTGAATGAAACAAGACTTGACCATGATCAATATGTTAACTTAGATGTTCTGGAATATTGGAAAAAACATGAAGGTAAATATCCTGAAGTTTCTAGGATGGCACATGAGGTATTGAGCATTCCAATTACTACTGTTGCATCAGAATCAACTTTCAGTATAGGTGGACGTATACTTGACAAGTATCGAAGTGTTCTTGTACCTGACAATGTTGAAGCATTATTGTGTACGCATGATTGGCTTTGTGGAACTCCAGGTTAGAATCTACTAACTTGTAATATTTTTATTGAAGCTTTATTCTTTTTAATTATTGAAGCTTGGTGTTTTTGATTTTTTGTGGTCTTGTATGTGCGTGTCTGTGCTTGTTGGTAGGGGTAGCAGTTTGTTTATTTCTGCTCTTTGCCTTGTTTGGTTTTGTGCCTGGTTACGGTTCTGGTTTTGTCCAGTGTAATTATAACCTTCTCTTGTAGCATATCTTGTGCAGCATGGGAATTATTTTAATATCATTTGGCTTTTTAAAAAAAAAAAATTAGTGTATGATTCTTATTTTCTACTTTATTCTCTTTTGTAGCTCCAATAAGTATTGATGATTGTGACACTGTTGAGGACCTTTCAAGCTACTTTACTATACCTTGATGGTCATGCATTCCATGTTGGGAGAAGATTCTACAAAGATGCCATAACTTGAAGATGATGTTAAATATAGCTTTGTCAAAAAATTTATATATTATTTAATATGTTAAATTTTGGTACTAATTTGTAGCTTTGAAGCTTGAATTGTTAGAATCTTATTAACATTAAATGCTTGAACTATTAGCTTTGATGTATGTTTACATTTTACTGTATGTATGTTTATAGTAGAGGTGAAGAAACATGATGTTTGAGAGTAAATTATGAGTCGAGCAGGGTCGGGCAGATGTCAAACAGTGTCGGGCAGGTGTCGGGCATGGTCGGGCAGGTGTCGGGCAAGGTCGGACAGGTGTCGGGCAGGTGTCGGATATTAGGGCTGTGCACGGTTCGGGCTCGGTCGGGTTCGGGTGAAAAACTCCAAAACCGGAGAACAACCGATGACATTATATGAGGTCCGTTTCCGACCATGGCTCGTGTACGGGTCCCTCGAGTGCGGGTTTTTCGGATGACGGGTTAATAAGCGAGTGGGTGCGGGTGATACAAAGAGAAAGAAGAAAGTAGATTGTGTCTTTCCACCATCACTCCAACAACGACTTGCACAGTCACCTCCCTCTTCTATCACATAAGAAACAGGGATTAAATCAGTTGGACTTCACAATTCTAACTAAGAACTATATCTTGGTGTTTTTCTTCTACTTCTCTCATGGGAGAGCTAGAATGTATAGAAGAAAAGAGTTCCCGTCAAAGAAAAAAATTTGGTAGTTGTTTTTTTTATAAAAATATGAAAAACCTTACTAGCATATGGAGTAGTTTCTGTGGTTGGTCAGTTGGTGGGTGAAAGATAACTATTACTAGGCTTAATTACTACTACGTGTCTTGAAAATGAAAATAAGTGAGTCAGAGAGTGCTTTTGTGGCGATAAATAATAAATATAGACTATAGGTATACTAGCTTTTGTGTGTGTTTTGAAAGAAAGCACAAGTAGCTATGGATACGTAATAGACCTGCTTCTCTGAAAAGTTGTGTGATTGGACAAAAGTAAGACAAATAATATAAAATAAGTAGTAACTATGTCACCAATTCGGTCGGGCTGGGTATCGAGAGATTAAATTTTCTCAAACCGCACCCGCCCACTCATAACTGTGTGGAACTGTAAAGTACAAAATGCTGACCCGCAAACCATTTCGAACCGCCCGACACACCAATATTTTACTCGGGTTTATCGGTTTACGGTCGGGTCGAAGAATTCTGCACACCCCTATCGGATATTGAGTGGACTATCCATTAATAATCATTTTTAAAAAAATTATAACTTAAATTAATTATAATGTTTAAATTATTTTTTTTTATGGATGGATTGGATATCCATCCATTAAAAAGTTAATATGGATTGGATTGGATGGATTTTATCTTGAATAGATGGATTGGATTGGATTATTTTTCTTAAAATTTTGATGGATCTAAATGGATTAATGGATCATTTTGATCCACCCATTAGAATCCAAATCCAAATCCATCCAATCCATCCATTTTGCCACCCCTATATCAAAGTACCAAGATTAATTACATATAGATATATATATGTATGTATGCACACAAAGTCACATATAAGAGGACAAATAAACATATACATACATAAACCATCATGCATAAACTATTCATACGTGAAAAGTATCCATAATGTCATACAATTTAGATTAGTATTAAAGTCATAGATTTATAACAAACAAAGAGATGTTTGAAAAAAAATATATATATATGACCTTATACAAATATGTATGTATGAAACACATCTATTCGCCAAGGTACAAGTATTATGAATGTGACCAAAACTTATCAAAGCAAAAAAATTCACATTATTCAATCAAGGTACCAAGACAAAACATTTACATTTTATGCACAACAATATATTATACTTATAAACAAACATATACAAACAAGAATATGAACTTAATATGTCATTTGTCATGATTTTTGTCAAATCCCCATTTTTACATATGAGTCTCAACAACTTATCAATATCATTGAGCGAAATTTTTGGAAATGGAGGATTAGACAAATATCATACCAAATTTCATATTAAATTTGGAATCTATGTATATGAGCAAAGAACCACACAAAAAAAAGGTAAGGAATAAGGAATAAAGTTGAGATAAGAATCTTCCCTTAAGTATCAAGCATTAGGAGGTGATCAAGCTCCACAACTTTCATGAGTATTGAGTTAAATCATTTCTCATCCCTTTACACCTTTTATGTCTTGAACGCCATTGTTGTCGGTGTCTCTCGTCAGTGGTTCAAGACGTTTTCCTAAAACTTTAAACACTTGAAAAAGGTCCGCAATCTTCATTGGGTCCTATGTGGTTAGTGCAAGCTTTGTTGGACTTAGGTATCCATTGCATTATGCCTTTTGGTATCAAAACTTTTCTTGTTTGACACTTTGCAATAGTATGTTCTTTAGTACAACAATAATAATATATAACATTGGAATGATCCTTGTGACTCAAAATTTTACTTTTGGGAATCAATTTCTTTTTAACAACTTTGTCATTTTTAGAAGGCCTAATCTTAGGCTTGTTAAAACTCCTCGGCACATCCACAAAAGTAACTTTTGGTACAAGGGCTTCGTCTAATTTGGCTTGAAGGATTTTCACCTCTCCTTGCCAAATACAACAAGCATCACAATCATTCCTAGATGACATATGAGTCTTATCTAATTTAGCTTGAAGGTTTTTTACTTCTCCTTGCCAAATATAACAAGAATCACATTCATGCTTTGATGAATTTTCAAAATCATCTTTTGAATTAACCATGGTAAGTTTTAATGCCTCTAATTCATCTTGTAATGTTTCAATTTGTGACTCTAAGAGAGAAATCACTTTCTTCCTTTTAGCCAATTTCTTAAATGCATTAGTGGCTTCACCATATAGTTTTTCAAAAGCGTTTTGAAGTTCATCATATGAGGGATTATCATTAGAGATAGAGCTAGAATCACTTACTTGACGTTTGTGATATTTCTTGCCTTTGCTAGGTGAACCGGTCATGAGTACCACATAAGCGTGTTCTTCATCCTCTTCACTTGAGCTCTTGGACCTAGATCCATCTTCGCTTGAACTATCCCAAGCAACATAAGCTCTTTTACCCTTGTGATTTTTCTCGGAGAACATTCCCTTTCTTTTGTTATAGAATGGACATTCCGGTTTTGAAATGATCGGATTTGCCACATTGATAACACTTTCTACTAGGCTTGCTCTTCTCATTCTGTATATCATCCCTTGATTGCTTTCGTGACTTGGGACCATTTTCCTTCGAAAACTTTATACCATGTGCCTTTGCACACTTGTAAAATCTTCGAACAAATAACTCCATTTCATGGTCTTCCCACTCTTCATCACTTAAGCTTCTTTCCTCTTGCTCTTTACCTTTGGACTTGGAACTTGAAGTCTTTAGAGCATTGAACTTCTTTTCCTTCTCTTTTTCTTGGTCCGCTTGTTTCTCCTTTTTCCCACTTTTCTCTTTCTTTTCTAACACACTTAGAACATGTTCTTGTTCCTTTAGTTTACCAAATAAAACCGTGAGGCTTAGTTGAGTAAGATCATTCGCTTCTTGTATCGCGGTGACCTTTGGTTGTCAAGACCTAGTTAAACACCTCAAAATTTTATTAGTAGCATATTGATTTGTGATTGGTCTACCAAGACCTTGTAACTTGTTGATAATTTTCACAAATCGTTGTTGCATACTTTCGATGGTTTCACCATCAATCATATGAAACAATTCAAACTCTTGGTTTAATGTGTTTATCTTAGATAACTTGACTTCATTAGTATCCTCAAAGTGGGTAACCAATGTGTCCCACATATCCTTAGCCGTTGTACAATGCGAAACATGATAGAATTGCTCAATCCCTAAGGATGAGATTAAAATGTTTTGAGCTTTCGCATCGTAATTGACCTTCTTTTTATCGTCAACCGTCCATTGTGCCATAGGCGTATTGACGACACCATTGTTATCGATCGTGGTTGGAACAAAGCGACCGTTTTCAATGGCATCCCACACAACACCATCAAAAGAATTGATGTGTATGTGCATACTACTTTTCCAATAATCGAAATAGTCTCCATTGAATAGGAGCCCTATTGTAAGCCCCTTTGGGTGTAAACGCCATGTCTCCTAATAATAGGCAAAAATTACTCGATTTAATCGTTTAAAATCAAACCGGGCTCTTGATGCCACTTGTTAGACTATATGGCGATCACTTAGAGGGGGGTGAATAAGTGACTCTTTCTATACAACGAGTTTTCAAAATATTTTCGAGTACGCGGAAGTCTACCGGATCGATAGTCTACTTTGCACCCTTCGATCAAAGGAAAGGTAGTATAAGCCTTGGAGCAATTAACGATAAATTGAATTTAGGTTATGTTTTGCAATCAAATTTCTAACACAAACAAAATCAACAAGTTTCAATTATCACGTTACACAATCACAATTCAAGTTTCAATTCAATTGAATTACGATGAACACTTACGATCACCTAATTCAATTGATCCAATTAATCAATAATACGAAAAGTAAAGAGTGTAAGGATAGAAAGACGCAAACAGATGATTAGGGAGTTCCCGCAGCTTTCATGTCGTCCTCGCGGTCGTCCGGGTACATCTCCCCCCAAATCGTCAAACGGACGATTTGAGCAATTTATAAAAAAAGCTTTGATAGTGCACAATTTACAAAGACTCGAATAACCCTATTGAATCTAATGCAAATTGAGTTATGTAATCTCAACACCTCGCAAAGCTTCAACCTCTAATTCCAACGTCCCAATCTTGCGCCGTCTTCATACCGAAAACCTTCGCACAGAACGTCCAGCTGATTACCTCGCTTCCTCGATGTTGAACCTTCAAGATATCGCACAATCTTGAATCCCTTGATGAAAATCCAAACCTCCAACACAACTCAACCCGATCGCAATTCTGATTCACCGCGAATTGCACCGAACGTTATCCACCGAATCAACTACGAATTCTTGATTGATCCCATACTCAATCTCAAATTGGAAGTGATTTGATAGAAGATGAAGAACTTGTGTTGAATAAGTCTTTGATCCAATATTTCTCTTAAACTTTGATCAAATGTGTTTTTCAGATGGATTCTCACTCTTACAACAAAAACTCATATTGCTTTTATAGAGAAAATAGAATTGAGCAAATTTAGACAAAACAGAACAGACATGTATCGATACATATGATGGTATGTATCGATACAAACACCTTGACCAGCGTTCAAATTTGAAATTTTGACCTATGTATCGATACAAACACGAGTATGTATCGATACATATATCAATTTCTTGAAAACCTGACTGATATGTATCGAAGCATGCAAGCATGATTCGATACACAATGCTATCTCTGGTGTTTTGAGAGAATTAGGTGTGTATCGATATATGCAAGCATGATTCGATACACAAGTGACTCTCTGCTCCTGAACACAAATTTATGTATCAATACAAATGAAGTATGTATCGATACAAAATGCTCAAAATCAGTCTGAAGTAGTTTCAGGACATTTGTATCGATACAAGTAATTATGTATCGATACAAAGAACCTTAAAATCAATTTTTTAAAGATTAAAATAGTTTTTCGCTGTCAAGTCATTTCTAATGTTGCCAAAATATGTTCCACTCTATTTTCATGTGTTTTGACAATTATTAAAACAAGGGAATGAACTGGTGCACTCACACCTTCTTATTTCTTGCGATTTTCAAATTCAGATGTAGAGATTTCGATGTCGTTTTTGGCGTTTCTGATGTTGGTTTATTGATCAACGGAGGTCTTAGCTTCTGAAAACTATGTTAATCGTTTAATTTGAGTGAATTTGGTGGTTTTATGGATGATGGCCGAAAATGGAGTAGGGGAGAATTGGTGAGAGACGGTGGAGAAGAGAGTTTAGTGGAATAATTATTGGTGGTTTAGGCCGCCACTACATGATACTGGCGGCTTAATTTAACGTTTTTTTAACAGTTAGACCAAGTTGATTAACGGAAGCGAAGTTAAAAGACTAATTCAGAACAATAAATAATTAGAGGACCAAAATAAAATCTTAAAAATAATGAGAGGATCAAAAATGTATTTAAATCATTAAACAACTTCTTCCTTTGATTTTTATTTTATTCTATATACTGATTCATATTTAAAATTGGGTAATGTTAACTTATGCTCTAAGGGCACATTTTAAGGATTCGATATAGCAATTTTGTCATAAAAATTGACAATATTTGACTTTTAAAAATATAAAATACACAAATTTCAATACTAAATTTTTTTTATTAATATAATAACAAATGCACAAGTGCCACAAGAGCGCGTGTTAACTTTAGCCCTTAGACGACTTCAGCAACACCTCTCACTCACACAGTCCTTTCTACTCCCACGCCAGCTTTTAAGAGCGCCTTCCTCTCTGATAACATCCGCCGCCCGCCCACCCGACGGCTGCATTCTCGGCGGTGGCATCACCGTCTCCCACCCCACTTCCAGACTCACTCGCTTTCCTCTCTCTCTCCTATAATACATACAGGTTTCATAATTTCGATTCCTTTCCTTTCTCATCTCAACTCTACAACTACAACTACAAATTTCAATTCTTTATTTCTTTCTTTCTTATATTTTCATTTATCAATGGGTTTGTTTTCTCCGTATAAAATGCAGAATGGGAACCATGGAAGACAAATCAATTTCTGAATTAGAGAAACTAATTTTCCACAAATTCAAACATTTCATGACAGGGTGGGTAATTTCTATATGTTTGTCTTTCTTGTACCTTCAAAATTGAATATATGTCATTCAAATATGTTCTTGTACTGGAATATGAAACACCGACTTCTGACTGTCTCACATGTGTTAGTGTCTGACACTAATAAACCCCCGACATCACAATGACACTTGTGATTACATACTGGTGTGGTGTCGATGTGCTAGTGTTGTGTCCGGTGTTTTTGTCTATGTCACTGCTTCAAGTCTTAGTTTTGAAAGAACTTCGCTAAGTAGCTTCGGATCAATAAACAAATTCATGTCTAGATGAAGAATCAAATAAATTAGTTTAAAGTACAATTTTTAAATGATATAACATTTTAAGATAATTAGATCTTCATATTCAATAACTCACGGTGGTCCTAATTTTTCGGAATAAGTGCTACAATAGCATAATTTTGTACTTGTTTTATTATCATAAAATATATCTGTGTAATTTCATATTTCTCAACAGCTACCCTATGATAGGATTACAAAGATCGATGAATTGGGAACTGCTGGAAGCAAGCTGCTGCATGGCTTTCAACAAGCATTGGGTATTCTTCAGAATTTTGTTTTCCTATTTTCGTAGTTAGTGTAAAATAATAAAATTGCTATCTCTTCACTGATATTTTAATCTTTTGCTTTTGTCGTGCAGAGTTTATTCGGAAGCCTTCTATAAATACAAATTCTAAATTAATCAACAATATCATTAAAGCTAATGAAACTGAAAGACTTAAGTCCTATGTCAACTTTGAATGTAAGAATCGCAAAGATGTTGTCCAGAATGCAACCAATTGTAAGTACAACTCTATTTTGTTGGTAGTTTAGAGGAACGGGTATATTGTTTCATTTCGAGCTTAAGGATTCCAGTGTTATCAAATAACGGTTATAGCATAGCGAAATTTTAACAAGTCGCTATAGTCCACGATATGCTATATAGTGCAACATATTGTCGAGTAGAAGCTATATCACTATAATGTAACAGAATTTGAACAAACAGCTATTAATCGACAATTGACAAAATTGGGGCATTCTGCAAGTATGAACGAGGGCTTACTTATATTTATGTCTAACTAACTACAATACAACTTTTTAACCTTCTTTATCAAGTCAGCTATATTGTTAAATTATCAATGAACTTTCTACAAAAATGTTGCATTTCATGAATTTTCTTCCTTTTCTTTTGGGGTACAATCATGAATTTTTATTTAACTAAAATGAAACAAAGTGATTTTCTTTTTAATTTATTTTAGTGCATATTGAATTCATGAAAACTATTTTTATTCTTATGATTATTCATAAAATTGTTCAGTTTTATAATAATTACTCTAACTTTTTATTTTTATATGGACCTTTTCACCTGTTTTCTGTTTCCTTATAATTCTTTATCCAATTTATTATTTTAGTCACTTCACCTTAAAATTTTGATTGTACTCCCAACAGTTGACCATATTATGCTCATTTTGCTCCAAAATACATACGTATGTGCAATAACTACAAAATCCTTTTTGTACTTGATGGGATCAGCATTGCAGATCAAACGCTGTGTACTGTCTTGTTGTGATTTTTGAATCATGTCGAATCACAACTTGACAAACCATATAAGCACATCCGCACTTGACACTTGAAATGTTATTATGAAGTATACATCTATAGTTATTTAATTTCTATGCCCTGATTATATTGTTATACTTATACTATGGTAAAATATGCTTATGGAAGTGGGATCATGTAAACAAGGACTTCTTCAACAGATCAGAGAAGGTATGGATTCTTTTTATTTACATTTCTCTTTTAACCATTTGGACTTTTGAGCCTTTACTTATGCTGTCTGCGCACTTTTCATGGCTTTCATTCAACACTTGTGCCTGGAACAAATAACCCCAGTTTAATTTATGAAAATGCTTCTTTTCTATTTTCAATATTTCTTTTCAATCTGCATTACTGAAGCAGTAAAAGACATCCTTTTGACACCACTATAAAAATGTTCTTTTACATATTAAGTTGTGTTTGACGAAATGGCCATCGTTAATATGAATATTCTTACTGTCAAGTGTCAACGTTAAGAGGCCCCTTTGTCGCAGTTGTGTTTGACGAAATGGCCTTCGTTAATATGATTCTTACTGTCAAGTGGCAACGTTAATGCCCCTTTGTCGCAGTCGGGGTAAAAAGAATAAGTTGTTAGTTTTTAGTTTTTGACAGTAGCTTTTTAGTTTTTATTGAGTTTTGTGTTGTATATATTTTTTGAGTTTAAACCTAATATTTCATAACCTTCTTATGGCCTTCTTTCGTTTGATTTGACAATTAACTAGTTGGTTATGACTTGCAGCAAAGGCAGTACTTGATGAACTTGAAGATATACTGGTTAATGTAACAAATGTTACACAAAGTATACATGGAAAATTATCATCCCTTTCAGATCAGGATGATTTTAAATTAAATGAGCAAGAGATCTATAATGATTTGGTAATACTATTAATTTTTGAATTGAGAAAATTTCTTATGCAAATTCTATCTTTTTACATGTACTATCTGATTAACGCTTGACACTGATAGAGATATGTCAAGGTTGTCAAAAATAATTTTGAACAAAAATGTATCACTAGATTAACAGTTGGTCGGAAAGTTATACAGTTCTACTAGATTCGTGCATCATTTACATGATTTCTGATATAAATGTAATAATTGAAATTATAGAATTCTAGCTCACTAAATTAGCAATTGCTTCTTACTCAGAAGGAAAATACTGATATCTGTCATTCTGGAATTACTGATGTCACAACTACAAAATATAAGGGAAATGCTGATTACACACATTTAGCTCCTTTAATGGCTATCGTATACAGTATGGTCGAGCAAGACTATTTGATGCAGGTAACGAATGATCTCCCTGTGGCTATACTGTTGATCAAATTAACAACACATAAAATCTTCCATTTTGTTACAGGAAAGAATTGTTTCTGCTTTAGATCTGAACGTGTTATCGGAAGAACTGGGAAGCTACTGCCAAATGTGGTCTTTACATCCCTTCATTAATGATGAAATCATGCATCAGGCTTGGAAATATATTCACTGAACAATCGTTTGTTTTTTTTGAATAGAATCAGTTACCATCAGGCTAGATAAAGTTTGTCTTATTTATAATGAATTCTATTTATAGAGTGGCTATGTAATTGGAATAACAACACTTGAATTTGAGTATTTCTTTCTTTCTTTCTTTTTGATAGCAAGGGTTGTACAATATACAAATGTGATGCTATCAAATTTGATTGCAATCAATAACAATAATATCTCAGAAGAGGTTCTAATGTAGTGAGATGCTTTAGAAGCTCTAATAAATTATTGACAAGTGAAGGATTACTATTGGCTATGATGAGAAGCACAAGAATCACGAATCAACGATGTCATCGAGTAAGATATGCAACAACTAGTTAATCAGAAACCATAAAAAAACAGAAATGTTCATAAACACGATGAATGAAGTTTTTCTTTTCTTGAGGATAAAGCAAATAAACATCGATTATTGCTACTCTGCTAGTAACAACCAAGAACTAGTTTAACAATGCACAAACAGAAAGGTATTTGGGTAAAAGTATAAGTTGTAGGAGTGGTTGTAATCTTGTATAAGCATAGGTGCTGGTTTATGAGATGAAGGTGTTGAAGTGTTGAAACTTGAAGAAGGTTGAATGTTACACGGTGGAAGGTAATTGTGATATATTTGGGTGTAAAGTGTTGCTTTATTTGATATGGATGTGAGTATTCATTTAATATGATATAGTGCTGGAGCTTTTTTACGCGATAAGTCAGTTTTCGGGCACACAAAAAGTCGTAAGGACTGATCTCTGCTATTGTAATTTTATTGTGCGATACGTACTTGTGCTTACAAGTAACGCGCTATATAAGTAAAATGCTTTTGCTTTTGCAGATAAAAAAGTCAACAAGTTAGTGTCTGTTAGTGAGATCTGAAGCTCGAAACAGACCAACATAAGAGAAATCCTTGGAACACACCTTAACTTGGGACTCACAAGTTGGAAGAGGTAACCAACAACAGAACCAGGAAGGGAAGGCGAGTCAGGTGAGACACTTGGCAGCATGAAACAACGGCAAATGGTACTCACGCACCCGAAATCTCTCAAGGCTTGTTTAAGCAGAAGTAATCTTTACGAATCATAGTTTAAAAAACAATTCTCAAAGGGTATTGATAAAGCAGTTTGTAGCAAAGTTAATAACAATCAGTTAAAAATAACTGTTTGAAAAGATAGATAGATAGATAGATAGATAGATAATAGATAGATAGATAGATAGATAGATAGATAGATAGATAGATAGATAGATAGATAGATAGATAGATAGATAGATAGATAGATAGATAGATAGATATTGCTTCCAAAGCAAACATTGTCCTTTTAATGATGGCTATCTAAGTTTTCGGCCAAACGAAAAACAAACAGACAACAGAACTTTCTAAGTTTCCAGGCATGATGGCTATCTTGTACTTAAATATCATTTTTTTTTTTCAAATTCAATGAATCAACAAATGAAAAATCGACCAACATTAGATGCAGAGAGGAAGAGTGGGGAAGGCATGCTTCAGTTTCCCAAGTATCAAAAGATTGGACCAGCTGCAAGAATATCTTCTGTCAATTTGTTGTCTTCACCAATCTTATAGTTAGTGAAGGTTTCAAAATTGTTCTTGAACAATCCAGCCAGTTTCAGCAATGTCTCCTTGTATGCTGTTTTGTCCGACCACTGCAAAGGAACAAAATATCCAAAGGTTAAGAACTTCAAAAATTGATATTTGATAGGACATTATAACATGTAGATAGCATAGTTTTAAATAAAGATCCGAAACTGGGATCTGGGCCGTGACATAACGGTTTCTTATGTTGTCAAAACCACAATGTCATTGCAATTGTGGCTGCATCAGCCATATTTAATTGTGATTCTCTGCAATATTAAGGATCGCGATGCAACTGATTGCAGCGACCGCAATTTTAAACATGGTAAATAGTTCAAGTTCAACTAACCGTGTTCTCGGGGTCCAGAATTTCTGAAGGGACTCCTTCCACTTCAGCAGGGATCTCAAGCCCGAAAATCTCAGTCTTCTTATACTCAACATTCAAGAGGCTTCCAGAATGAATAGCATCAATAATTTTTCTTGTATAGGGTAGTTTAATGCGACTTCCACAACCATAGCTGCAAATTGATAGAAGCATGAACCAAGTTAATTTCAGATTCTGTAGAGAAAATAAAAAAGACGTCGACATTTTAGTAATGATCATATTCGTAGTTAATAGCATACCTTCCACCAGACCAACCAGTGTTAACAAGCCATCCAGTAGCACCATGATTTTGCATTTTTTCGGCGAGCATGGCTGCATACTTTGTAGGATGTAGCATTATAAATGCTGCACCAAAACAAGCTGAAAATGTTGCTTGTGGCTCCTTTATACCCTCTTCCGTGCCAGCCACCTTCAGTTATATTATCCATAGAAGAATTAATTAATGAAAGATACATAAAGAAACAATAGTAGTCTATGTAGTACTGACACTTCAAGTTGAAAACGTGTCCGAGTATCTAACACGCGTCAGTGTCCAACACTCATACTATACTAGCACATGTAGTTACATTCAATTACTTCTATTTTCTCCAACGATAATAACACTTTACGTGTCAGCGAAGGTGTCGTGTCTAGCGTATGTGTAATTACGTACCAAAGCTGTATATCCACTGATGAAATGGTACATTGTCTGTGACAGGCTTAGCTTACTAACAGGTGGAAGCACACCAAATGCATCACATGCTAAAAGTATCACATTCTTTGGGTGAGGGCCAACACAAGGTAACTTCACATTTGGAATGTACTCGATTGGATAAGCTGCACGAGTATTTTCTGCAATACAAAACAACAACATTATACGTATATCAGTGAGTGTTTGATTCTACGGTGGCCAAAATTGATTTTGATTGAATTTGTTTTTTAAAATTGATTTTAGTTAGTTTTCGGCAAACAAATTTACGGTTAGATACATACACATGAAAGTGAGTTGAACAATAAATTTTAGGGTTAAAATTAAGTTTTGAGGCAAAAGCTACAAATCGTAAGTTCAAATTAAAACCAATTTTGGAGGAAAGTCAAATTCTACATCGGAGCTTCTAAAAATCAAAGTCATTACTTACCTGTAACTGATTTGTCTGCATAATCAACTACTCGAAAATGCTCATCAAAAACAACATTCTCCACAACTGATAAATCAAGTGATGAAAGACATATCAAAATGCATATTTCGCATAAGAGATAACTAAATATGAAAATAGATATTAAAGTAGCCTAATATTAATAATACCTGTACCAAACTTGATCGCATTCCAGATATCAGGTTCTTTCTCCCTAGAGAGATCAATGCACTTTGCATAGCAACCACCTTCGATGTTTGACACACCATTCTCACTCCAACAGTGCTCATCATCTCCAATCAAATATCGGTTATTATCTGTTGAAAGTGTGGTTTTCCCAGTACCTAATAGATGATAAAAAGAAAAAAAAGATCACTATAATGAATCTTTGAGATAACACTTTTATTTAACTATGATAACACTTTTAACTGTTATCAACGAATATCGAATGTCTTATCCATTATTGAGAAACATATCGATAATGCTGTTAAAGTGTGTTACCTAAGTTGCATTTCAGATAACACTTTTTTCGACAGTATTATCAGATTTTCATTAGTTTTACACTGATCATGCAAATCCTTAAATGGTATACCTGAGAGTCCAAAGAAGAGAGCCACATCGCCATCTTTGCCCATATTGCAGCCGGAGTGTAGCGAAAGGATTTGGCGCTTAGGCATGAGATAATGCATGAGACTAAAAAGACCTTTCTTCATTTCACCAGCATATTGTGTTCCAAGGATCACCATTTCTTTCCTTGCAAGATTAAGATCAACGCTAGTTGAAGATGTCATGTAGTGTGTATAACGATTACATGGAAACTGTCCTGCATTGTAAATAGTGAAATCTGGTGTGCCAAAATTCTCAAGCTCTTTAGGAGTCGGTCGAATGCACCTGCAAGTCCACAGACATAGTTAGACACTGTACATGAAATCTAAAATAATTAACTGATACTACATTATTATGAAGGATGGAAACAAACACGGGACATGACACTGACACATCGACACCAATAATGGTCTAAGAAAATGAACTAATCACATGGGTCAGCATTATGTTTGTGTTGGACACCAACACATGTCTAACACCGGAGAAGTCTTCGACCAAAAGTGTAAGTGCTACATTATTCTCTAAGAAATTGATCGATATACTAATATACGGACTTAAAAAATGAACTGATAATCGATATATAATGTTAATGTATACTTGTAGTTTTAAATTTAGGTCTGCAACTACAAAGATTGTGTGATTTTAGCTCTTGATTAGTTAAAAATACAATGTATCACCATAATGAATGCAAATAACAAAGTCATGGTAAATTATTCTTTTGCTTAACTTAAAACAACTTACATGTTGTGCATAAAAAGTGAATGATAAGCTCTTGCAGAGACAATCCTGACTTTGATTCTGTTTTCAGGGTCCCAATTCAAGAATTGGTCATTCACAAATACCTGAAAATTCAACTATATTCTCTTAGATTTCTGTCTTGATCAGTCTCAGTAACATTTTTCTATTATGTACTAATATTCATTTTCTCTATTTATCAACTATTCACTTTAGAGGAACTAATATGAATATTTTGCAAAGAAAGGAGTGGAGAAAGTGAGAAATGACCTTATCCAAAGAGTTCAAGTAATCAACTGCTCTTTCTCTATTCACCATGAAACTGTGCTCATCCATTTCGATGTTAGGGGAACCCCTTCAAAATATAAAAAATAGTTTTAGCAATCAATACAACAAAAACTCCGAACAAATATAATAGTTTTGTCAAATAGCTTAATAGCTATACTCGCACACCTTAAGTGTGGAGAAATCGGAGTCCAGAGTTTAAACTCCGGCCCTTATAAATAATGTCTCTAATAGATACCAATGAAATTACACTTACGGAAATGATAAAATCAAATATCAGTGAATTTCAAGTTGGTAGTTACTATACAAAAAGTAATATGCACAAAAATTAAACAATTAATGATATGCATGCATAATATATGGTGCAAATAAAATAAAATAAAATAAAATAAGAGAAAAGATAATCAAGACATTGACTCAAGAGCTTTACTAAATGATGAGTTTCGGGAGAACTCCAGTTCGATTTCTAGATGAAACAATTTATTGGTCAGACTGTATTTATCTCATAGCCGAATTCTGAACTATTAGGACATTTCCCCTAAGAACGAGAAGCCATTAATAATACCAATAAAAACAAAATAAGAGAAAAGATGCTTACTTTCCCCACCAAAGCTCATTTTGAGTAAGATCATCCTTGACCACACGCTTATCTCTTGGACATCTTCCAGTCTTAGCACCAGAAAGTGTAGCCAATGCCCCAGTTGATGTTATGAACGATCCTTTCTCATGCTTTATTGCTTGCTCATAAAGTTCTGATGATGCACCATGCATTTTTTCATAACATTAATTCTTTGTTATAAAATTGGACTTGGTATTCAAAAAAATATTAACTTTAATAAAATAAAATTATATTCTTCAAGGTAAACTGATTATTTAGATACATTCTTACTTATATTCTTGGTACATCACTATTATATTATGTTATACAATATTCATTGACTTTATTAAGAAGTCATCACTTGACCAAATCCTTTCAAATATAAAAATGTGAGACATTTTCGTACAATTTGATCAACATGTACGGAATGAATCAAAAAGAATTTTAATCTCAAAAAGAATTATGTGAAATTCTCTAAAGTATTATGTGAAATATCAAAAAGAATTTTAATATCATTGGTGAATTAGTTGATTAGTCTATAAATATGATTACTTATTTAAAAAAATTCATACGAAATAGACTTTTAAACATACTAACAGGCCAGACTAGACTTTTCGAAGGTCAGGCCAAAGGCCTAAAAATCAAGCCTATAACAGACTACAAGTCAGACCTAGACCTTTAAATTTTTGTCAGATCAGGCTCAGACTTGGCAAAGCCTAGCTCGGTCTGGTCTATTTCCACCCCCCTAAGAATGATGTAACACTATTCTTATTATCTTTACAATATTCAATTAGTGAATTAAATTCTTAAATAAAACACAAAATGTATATTAATGTAACATATGGTATGTTTGACATTATCTTGTATGATGAGAAGCTTAGTTGGAAAAAAAGACATTAAATTTAATTTAATGAAAACGTAGGTACATACCAGCAGGGGAAAGATTATAGAAAACATGAGTAAACTTGAGGGAACTATCACTGACAGCAATGGTTGGAGTGATACGGTGTTGATGAGGAACATGATGAGCAACACCTTGTGTTTCTGATCCCCTACTGCTTGAATCTCCCTTCACTACTTTTGGCCCTGTTTCTCTTGTCAATGATGCTAGAGATGCACTGTTTTTTTTTGTTTCAAATAAATATCATATATTAATCATTTAATTGTTATTTCATATTTACAAAAATTTTATAATGTTAGTTCAGTGGTAAGAGTCTAATATTATAATTTCAAGATGTTAATTTCCCCCTCAATTCTTTCATATTACATAATTTACATAACACATATAAAGCAATTTATATGGTACATTCAATAATTTGAATGTGCGGGTACACTAAAATTTTAAATTTATATTTTTTTAAATATATAAATTTCCTATCATTTAAAAAAATACAATAACTTATTCATCAAAAATTTAAAAAAAGTAAATTTTGAATTTTTATTATTCGTAATAGTAAAATATTGAATTTTTTGATTAAAAAAATAGAAAAAATTAGTATGATGTTTATAAACAATAAAATTCTATTTTTCTTATGAAATTATTATTTCTAAAATACAATAGTCAACAAATAACTTTGTAATTCAAAAAAATAATCATTAATTTTAAAGTTAAAAGAATTGAGTGAATCTGTACATTCATAATTTTTTAGTGTACCATAGAAAATATTACAAAACTTGTTAAAACACGTTTTGTTTGTGAAACAAAAATATTACAAAAATTACACATCATCACCAGATCCTAAAAGCTAGAAGGAAAGGGAATACTTTTGTATTCATCACCCTGTTTCCATTTATTACATGATTAAGAAACTTTGTTGTATAATGAAAATTAAAACATTTTTTTATAAGCTAAAATGAATGTCAAAACACATGAAAATTTGTTGAACACAAGAATGCAATATCATTCCTAATGTAATAAAATATATATTTGGATTCTCTGCAACAACTATAGTTATAGCATTATGCAGTTTCTATGGAGGATCCAAACACATACCTGATAGATTGGAGTTGTTGTTTGTTTCGTTCATCCTCAGAAAGAATAGATAAGTTGACCTGAGATCCGCTCGGAGTGATATTTTTCTTCCTTTGTAACGAGTGAAGCTCATCGATGGTGTTAGCCTTCACCGTTGGAGAACTTCCCTCATCGATAATATTTTCCATTGCAACGCTACCGCTTGCGGGCATTACTTATAATTATCTGCCATCAACATGATACACATCAACTCACAAATTTATAACATTTACACATAATTGTAATATTTTTCAAATCCTAAACCATTAATATTGCATGGTTAAAGATTACGTAATTATGATCTACAATTACATAAAAATGTTACAATACATATGCATGTGTTGTAGCTATATCTTATAAATCACTGAGATAGATTCAAACATTATACATGACACAATTACATATATGTCGATGGTAATAATTTTAAAAAATGAATTAATCGAAGGTAATCACATGTCGAACACAAACGTGCCTTCTATGAAAAGTATACAAAGACTATACCAATTGTTGTGTCGGACACAAACATACCTAAGTGTTTGGAGCTTGTTTAATGTAAATCAATTAGCTATAGAGAGAAATATGAGAACCAAAATTTGGAGCTTGTTATATATGAAGGTGATGAGAGCTAGCTTGAAGAGAGTAACACGTTTTGATGATGCAACTTCCAAATGTGGATTTTAAAGGGTATAAGAGGGAAATTAACTATATTATCCCTAACCTTAAGGGTCAAGCTCTAACTAAGAATAGAAAAATTCTAACTCACATTATAATCTGACTCAGATAAAATGTCTCTAACCCTATCCACTTGTCCAAGTCTCCTCCATAGCTAACACTAACTCAAAATTGTTAAAAAATCAAATGTACTTGGTCTAAATATTTAAGAGAAAATACATTTAACTTAGCAAATAAATTTAACTTTTCATTCATTTTGTTTATATTTCATTTCTATTGAGGTACTTTCCATTTTGATGTTTGCAAAATGCATTCACCTTTGTGCATTTACAATTGTGTATGGTATGCACCAAATCATCTATCAATTGCGGGATTTTTTCCGCACTTTTGTGAGTCCGCTAGTATCTCTACAATTACGGCCCTTTGGACCGACTATGAAACTCGTTCTTAATTCAAATATGCGACCAATTTGATTGATTGAACTTAATTTTCCGTCTTCACTCTTAAGCTTTGATGTTTATAACTATACTAGGATTTGAACCCAAATTTCAAGTCCTCTTCCTCATGAAACAAGTTGCTTCCATTTGACTAACACTACTTTGATGTATATGATTCCTTTGGTGCAAAATATTACAAATGATTTGTTTTTTTTTTTTTTTTTATTTTAAAATATATTATTGAAAATTTCATCATAATTTATCTTAAAAACTCTTTATCTAAATATAGAAACCTATCCATTTTATACATTTACAAAAAAAAATTCAATGAATATTATAGATTACCGCACTAAGACAATTTTTTATTGAAAAAGGACTGTTAAACTTTTGAAAAGTCTCCAGTTTTATTTTATTATAAAAAAAAAAAGTCTCCACAATTTTATAACAAAAAAAAAGTCTACACAATTTTAATCCAAAAAATATTAGTAATCCACGTCCCCAAACACACACGTGTCTATTATTAAAGAGTTTATTGACCCACACATAACCAGGTGCCTATTATTAAGGAGTTTATTGACCAAATAATGGAATACAAAATAAGTGAAACAAATTATACCAACTGTAAGAAAAAAAAATCATAAATAATAAAAAAAATGGGGCTGAATATAGAATCACTCAATCACATTTTTGTTTACTAAGAACATTTCTAGAAAAAAAATGTTGTAATTCCTTAAAATAAAATTACATTCATGAGCAAAATCTCTAACACTCTATGTCCATTCTTGTAGGTATTGTTTGGCTCTAGTTAGCTCCATCATCAGATTCTAGAGTCTTGAAAAATATTAAGTTGTGTATGAGTATAAATAATGCAATGGTTTACTTAGCTTGGGAGGTGCAATAATCTCAAACCAAGGCTACCATATTCTCCCAATGAATTTTTGTGCAACAAAACAACATTATCTATACCCTTTGTCGATAGTTTTCTTGGTAGTATTCTTGCTCTCCATAGAGTTCCCTGAAACATCAAAATAAACATAATGTAAAGATGGTTAGCTTCAACACTATTAACCAACTTTTTCTTTTTTGTTTAGTAGCATAGTGGTGGCAATATCTTTACCAACTGAGCTAAGCTCACGAGTACATTGACCAACTTTTTCTATTGATAAAAGAAACAGACAAGATACACAAGCAAAGTAGTCATAAGACAAACTTTAACCTTATTTTCATAAAATATGACCCCAAAAAAATCATTATCATACGATGTTTTGTTTAAAAAAACCATAGGTAAGAGCCTTTTTCATGTAGATTCACCAATTTAGTTCCTTAAATTAGAAAATTCTCAATCACATCAGGTCCCTGCGTCATCGTGGTAATTGTTTATGACCGTTCGATATAAAATGAATGGATGAGATCAAATTCTATATAAAATTGACTTAACTGATTAAATATATCATCAGAGCCATTAGATCTTTTATGTACAACTGAGGTCGCCTACTGCATGAAGCAGTTACAACAGGCGTTCTACATCTGCGGTAAACAATCTTAGGGACTAACTTGGGTGATCTAAAAGAAATAATACGAATGACGATTTTCGATTTCAAAGACTATTTTGAAATATTAATAATTTCAGAAATTAAATTGACAACACCCTAAAATTGCAGAGATTAAATTAGTGATTCACTTTAATCCCAAAGCTAGAAGCTAGTTACATGGAGGTTACGTGAATCCTGGTAAGGCCTCAAAAATTAAGTGTTTAAGTGTTTGGAAGGGGTTTGACCAAGGGTAAACTTTCACGGCAGCACCATTTGGTATCCTGAATTGGAGAGAAATACTCCTTTTTCGAAAGGAAATATTTTCTCTGGGTTTACTATAGGTATGCGACATTTTCATGGCTTCTAATAGTCGTCAGTACAAGGTTTATTTCAGATCCTCCTTGCTTGGTAGTCGCATAGTGGGATTAGCGAACTCTTGTATGTCTTTTTCCTTTGTATAGTTCTGCACTATCTATGAGGAACATTTCTTTCTCTCCTTTTCTTTAGCCCCCTCCTTTACTTTAATAGTTGCAGGAAATGTCAGATAATGCTATGTGCACCCCATTTTGGACACAAAAGGTGTCAAATGGCTGATTATCCCAAAAGCTTAAGCTGTTAGAAAAGGCCACATCAATGGTTTTATATTATTTCTAACAGGCCCCCTCACACAAGAGCCCATTTGGCTTGAAGGGTGGATAATGCATAGGCCCACCTACCATATAGGTAAAATTCCACTTTTTAATTAGAAAGTGAGGGGAGCGGGAATCAAACTCTAGACCACTTAGTCATAGAAGCTCTGATACCATGTCAAATGACCGATTATCCCAAAAGCTTAAGTTGTTAGGAAAGGCCCCATCAATGGTTTTATATTATTTCTAACAAAAGGAATTATCAATATTATTATAAGGAGGTCTAAGACCTTATGCGGGGAAGGAGAGAGTCGCTGAAGTGAAAAGTGATTGGAACAACAAGGTTGTAAATTTCAAACAAATATTGTTTGTAGTCAACACAACATATATTGCAAGCATAAAGGTACGCAATAAAGAAATAGACTTACGCTATATCTGCTGTGGACTCGGCTTTGACCACAGCCCTCCAAAAAGGAACTTCTAGAGAGGAATAATGTGACTTCATATCTCTTAATGTATGCTTGGTGCTTCTAATATCATTATCCCACAAGATGCACTGAAATCATATATAGAAAAGAGAAACATTTAGTAGTTAGGTTAGGACCATAACAACTACAAGCCAATAGCCATCCACAACCAGTATGAGATTAAATTCATTCATCTAAACTGGAAACATCACAGAACTGAAAGAATAAAAGTCTATCTTACAAACCGCTTATTCATAAGATTATCATTCATCTCAAGATACATGATAAAGGTAATATGTGTGTGATTGTATTGTAGTTAATGTTGAACTGTTACCTTTCTTATATATTCTTTTTGCACAATTTCATAAGAAACTTCGCCTTCAGGTGAAAATATTGAAGGATTCCAAAGTCCCCCTCTGGCAGCCATCACCGACGAGGCACCTTATGCCAAACCATGTCAATTAGAAAACAAATATGAAAAATAAGTTTCCAGTATCTATCATGATGAAAAATAAGCACACATATAACATATTGTTTTAAGGAAACAAAAGTGGTAATAAACTCTTGAAACTTGTGCATTTTACTTTTCTAAACTAATAATACACTATTTTCAATAAAAACATTACTTCTTTTGGTAAGCTTAAGTAGTGCCTTGAGGGCACTAGATAACAAGACCCTTGTTTTAAATATGTAGATATCTCTAAGGGTACAATGGTATCTTTAATTATTAGGAAAATAATATCTGTAACTATGAGCATGTATTGTATTTCACAATTTTCCGAATAGCATTTCTTTGCCTTAGCCCATATATCAAGATTGAAGCTTCTACTTTCAGATTATCAAATAATATTCATAAGCTCAATTCTCATATGGTATAAACAGCTCCTGATCTTTGGGTTTTTCTTTGAAGCAAATACACTAATCGCGGTGATTGAAGTTCTCTTATCTCATTGGGTCCAAAATTGTTGAACTACAATCTTCACTAAATTCAACTGTGAGCCTGGTTTCTCTAGACTTTCTCATAACCTGGTCTCTATCCATAAACATATTAGAGACCAAGTCCAAAATCGTCCAGTAACATGTTTCCTTTTTCCATTGTGTATATTAGGATCTTTCGGGAGGATAATTCCATTGTGTCTATTAGGATCTTTCGGGAGGACAATTGGAGCAGCTAAGGGACAAGAAGGGTTATACTACCTTATTGATGAGAGAGGAGATGGTTGATCCAATCAGAAACTATCTTTAATTCCTTCTCGATACCAACCACCAAATTTCAACCAAGGGCTAATCAATAGATTAATGATTTAAACAACTTACTGACAAGTTGAGAATGATCTATCTTTATTCACCAACTTATGGGGGTGTTGTAAATATGTAGGTATCTCTAATTTAGGGTATTTGATGTGTAATTAATAAGAGAATAACATCTGTAATTATTAATTTGTAAGCATACATTTCCTTATTGACCGATTAGCATTAATTACAAATAGCCTATATATCAAGAATTCAAGATCATAACATTCAGAACCAGATTTTTAATTCTCATACCTATTTAATACAAAAGTAATCGTCTAGATCAAAATGAATTCTCATCAAATGCAATAAAAACTGATAATTTTCTTCACTTAAGGCTTTATGTGACATTCAATTTCAAATGTGTACTAGACTAACATTCCTTTAATCTAACTTGTGAGCCTTGTAAGTTACCTTTATCAGCCCACAAGTGACTTGAATTAAGTAGCCTGATAAGCCTTGGTAAGCCACATGATGCATACATAACGTAGACAACCTCCTCACCACTGCGACCCCAAAAATTAGTTCAGTCTCGGTGTTACTTTTGTAGTCTTGGACTTTCTAAATCTTCTAAGAACTGCCTTGGAGTTATTATATTGTTCGTTTCCAACATTCAATATATAGTTTACGTCTACATCTCCATATTATTATGAAATCACTTCTCTATTTCTAGCATTGAATTTCAAGTGTTGTTATATGAAGGACAAGATCACACTGAGCTTTTTCTGAGAGGGGCGAGTTTAAGTTACACAAATGGGAATGCGAAGATTACCAATAATTGAGGGGAAGGCTAAGCCTAGGGCAGAATTGAGGGGAATCTATCATGGGCTCATGGCCTAAGAGGGCAAGGAATATCCAATATATGGATGTCATTAAAACAACTAAGTTTGTTAGCTTTGGTCCATCTTGTTAGAATACAACCTTGTTTAATGGGCCTAGAGGGGCAATTGGTCCAACAAGTAACTAATGGGCCTAAGAATGTGAACTCGTGCAAGAGAAAGAAGAGTGTTGAAAGGAAAGAAGCTGAGCTTGACGCATGCATGGAAAGGAGACAATGTGAAACTGTTTCTGTTAAAGAATGGTTGATATAAATAGACTTGTAGGGTAGTATCTTTGAGAATATTTAAGTTGTAATAAAATGGAGACTCGTTTTTCTTTATAGGGGCTCTGTCATGTGGTAAATAGAGTTTACTCTTATGTAAATCCTTGTTTTCTCACATAATACAAATTTTTGCTCGCTAAATTCATTGTTTCCGTTCTGTAATTTTGGTTTCTAACAAACTCTCTAAATCGGGTAGGTCAGGCCAGTTTGTTGAGAACCAAAATTACAGAAAGGGAACACTGAAACTAGAGAGTAAAAATTTGTATTATTACGTGAAAACATAAGAATTTACAGAAGAGTAAACTCTATCCGCCACAAGGCAGAACCCCAACAGAGAGGAGCGACTCTCCATTCCATTACAACTTTAATACTCTCAAAGATACAACCCCACAAGTCCCTCTCTCTATTTATCACCATTCTCTGCCACAAACGGTTTCACAACTCCTCTATTTATCACCATTCTTTCCCTTCAAACTATTCTTTCTCTTGCACGAGTTCACATTCTAGGCCATTAGTTACTTGTTGGACCAATTGCCCCTCTAGGCCCATTAAACAAGGTTGGGTTCTAACACATCTCACTTTCCAAGAGATTAAGCCACTTCTACTCAGATCTTTTATTGCAAATTGTGGTTGTGGGGAACTCATTAACAAGGACAGAGAGATTTGATTGCAACAGAAGTACAAAAAAGAGAACTCAAACTTTAGAAATTAAAGATAATAAACTACACATAAAAGTTTTCTTCACAGCACAATCTCTACAATTCTAACAAATAACTGAAAAAATTTTGAAAAAATATTTTCAGATACCTGTAGCAGATTTAATGCGTTGGAAATCACCATATTCAAAGACATCACCATTTGCTATGACTGGAATAGATAATGCTGACACAACATCCGCAATTCCACTCCATTTTGCCGGATCTCTAGGCCTATCTAAGACATGTCTGTAAATAGATTAAAACAAAAATGTGAGCATATTTTTAGGCAACAAAGATAAACGGTTAATAAATTCATGATCTATCTTAGAGTTGTATGTGTTCGTAAATGTATGTTGCATACTTTATTAATTTCTCAAGCCTCACTTTTCCAAAATAATCAATAAGCCCTTAGCTGCATCTGCAATATCTTGGAATTAGATTTCATACTTTGGCTAGTTGCCTTCTTAAAAAAATTCGCTAATAACCAGGCTCAAAGTCTATTATTTGAAAGTGACATATGGAAAACCTAACAAAATCGAACACAGCAGAATCGACATGGAAACGGCGGTAGGACACGGCCCAACTCATAAAAATAAATAAAGAAAATAAAAAAATGAAAGATTTTAAACAGGGCTTTTTACCTTTCGTATTCCTTCTCCTATAAAACTACCAACCAACCGACTTATGTGATTTACCGGCACGGCGTCTCTCTACGTTTTCACCGCTTTCTCTGTTTTATTTTTTCTTCACCTATGCTCTGTTTTATGATATGTTTGTTACTTTTATTAATATATTTTATTAATTCTTTATTTTTTTTTATACTGTTTGTTTAGAGACAATTTATTGTTATATATCTATTTATAGAGATGAGTGCTCCTAGTCCTAGTTCTTTATTTTGGTTGATTGAAATTATTAAATTTAAGTGCTTCTTTTTTAGAATTTTTATAAATTACGTTATTTTATTAAATTATTTAATAAACTGCCCCCCTAACGTTTACAAAAATAAGGGCAAATACGTTTTTTTCCCTAACAATAGAATCTCCCCGTGCCATAGCGGCCGTAGCGGGCGTCTCCGACGCGGAACGGAGTTACAATCGCGGCCGTAGCGGCCGCATCACCCTAACACAGGTAACGGCACCACCCTGACGCGGCCTTCTCGATTTTGGCGCAGAACTGGAGATAACGGCCGGCGCGGGGGAGATCGACAACAGAGATTAAATATATACCGTGTCCGTGTCCTGTGTTTTCTTACATTGTCCCATGTCTGGTGTCCGTGTCCAGGCTTCATAGGATCCTATCAATAGTACCCCTCTTTCAAGACACACCTTATCCTCACTCCTCAGGGTGGAAGTCAGGAAATTGATCCATCCTTGAATGTGGACAAATTCTAGTGAGAGTTTTCAAAGTCTGGCAGGTTTTCAAACCTTAGTAAGAACTTCTTTTCTTCTATTGGCATTAGTTCCAACTGCAAGGGCTACACCTGGCTGTACTTTCACTTCTCAATCTTCTACTAAAAGTGGAAGTAACATTTGGCCGGTGACATTGACATGTGCATATAGCTTTCTTCAGCAAGAAAATGTGAAAGACAAGACTACACTTGGCTTCCCTTTGCTAATTTTAACCTACAAATAACTAGATTGATTTTCTCCACTATTTACATGGTCCACAAAATATCCAGGGCTGAATTTCTTATCCACCCTTTTAGTCTTTGCCTTCCATTCATAAGTTTGTATATTTAAAAGACTACATCTCCCAACTGAAACTACCTCTTACTTGTGTTTGTTGGACTGGATGAAACTCTATTCCAAGCATGGACAAAAGAAGCATTATCTCATAATAACACAAAAGAAAAAGGTGTTTATCGATGCCAAACTATAACATTTTTGGTATTCGAGAGACTTGATTCTCTCCTACTTAAAAGAGGTAATGGATCTACATCTCACAGAAGCAGAGTATAGGATTCCTTATCTATTACACCCATTACATATTAAACTTGAGTTAGTATACTATGTAACCATTTATACGCCTTTCATTCTTATGTAGGTTACTTTTATTTGCATACATATTTCATTTTTATATTTAACAGATTCATTTTAATCACTATGCGACTTCCGCTTTTTGCCTGCAACTGCAACACTAACCACCATATGACAGTGGATTCTTTACTCTCCAACATTATCTACAATTGGTTATTGTTAACACCATTATCAATAAAATAACGGAGAGTCTCAATCTGACAAACACCGACGCAATAAAATCCCGAAAGTAACACAATTATCCCAAAAATAACATGATTAAAAAAAAGTAAATTTGTCCAAATATATTACACATTGTTTTCTTCCACTAATATTATATAGATATTCTAACAAAAATGTGTCAATATAGTTTGACTGGTATGTCGCAGTTGTTTGGAATATCTTAGTTGTTCGATAACAGTTAGCATATCCAGAAAGTAATTATCCTACTTTGAATGATTTGAGAACAGTTAACTAAGCTGACGTCATGATAATTGCCAAACATATAAAATTCCCAACCTATATAAAAAAGAGGAGATCTAAACGCATTGTAAAATGAGTTCCCAATCTATAATCATGTGATATATGCATACTGACTAGTAGGAATGTAGGATGATGCTTGTTCGTTGGTTTTATTATGTGATTTGAAAACAAGTTCTGATGAAATTGAAACAACCTTATTGTTATTCCTCCTTAATTTGGAAAGGTCCAGAAAAAAGAGAAAAATTGGAGATTACCTTCCATGGACTGCAATTGCATGAACACCAGTTTTCTCAATCCTCCTAGCTAGCTCGACTGTATCATGTGGTGATTTTAGAAGTCGGATCTTACATGTTACTGGTAGAGTCAAATTCCTCCGTAATGTTGTTAAGATCTGGATTTTTAAAGAGGAAAGTTTCAAACATGTCACAAGAGTACAATCTAATAGGAACCCAAGAAAATAATATTATGAACTTGAATGAACCATTTGCTAAATGAAAAATATGACAGGAGTTACAAGAGTTTGTCCCTACAAACTAAAATCATCAACATCAGCATTCCCATCTTCATGTTCGAAAAAATCTCTTCTCCCCCCAACACTCTTTTATCCCCCCTGGAAATCACATTTTTGCCCATGGAAAAATGTTCGGAACGTATGTAGTTGAAATATTAATTTTTACGGCAAAAAAAGTTCGGAAAATACGTTTCAAACTATTTTCGTATGGGCAAAAATGTAATTTACGGGGGGATAAAAGATTGTTAGGGGGGGACGGGAGAAGAGAATTTTTCTTCATGTTCATTCCAGATTCCCGGCTTAGGTCCAAATCTGATATCCTATCAAAATTAACACAGCGACAAATTATTAGGCTTACATCACTAATAAGCTCTGGTTTGGACAACAGAGCAGCACCCATCCCCCCACTCAAAGAAAATGGCTTGGGGCATCCCATGTTGATATCTATTGCAGCAACATCATTACACCTGCAACCACAAGACATAAAGAAAACAACCAACATTTTTTATAAGCAGAATGGACTACATGGTCACAAGTAAGCATGAGGGATCCTAGATCTTTTCAAACAACAAGAACGGAACATCAGAACTTTTCCTAGTTATACTTCTCTAGACAAGCTAGGCTCACCCACTGGTAGATTAAGAGACTTGCTGAGCTGAATTTAAGACGTTTCTTTAATTATTCCAACCTATGTAGTTAATCTCGGATAGCGGCGCGTAGCGCCGACCCTAAAAAATGCTATAGCAGAATAGCGGATAGCGGGAAATGCTATAGCGGAAACTTAAAAACCATGTATAAATTAAACTTAAACTTCAACAACATACAAAAATACTAAAAAATACCCAAAATCAAAGGGACATTCATACTTAATATTCATAATAAAACTTTGTCATCTCCCTCAAAATAGGTTCTTAATAAGACTAATTAGCATTTCATGATTTCTATCAAGTTCTAGAATTGCTCAGACCTTGTAAGGAGAAGAGGAAATCGGTGGTTTGGCAAAGAAGAATGAATCTCCGTTGGAAAGTGAGAGTGTTTTGGAAGAATGAATCGGTTGTTTGAAGAAGAATGAATTGCCGTATGTGAATATCACGTATTAGGGCAACCAATGGGTTGGGAAAAAGTCATATATGCCCCTAACTTAAAAATTTAATTTCAAAAATTAGGTTTTTTTTTTTCCATTTTTTCTCCCAAAACCGCGATAGCGGGCAAATAACGCTATGGAAACGCTATAGCGCCGCTATTGAACCGCTTTTAGCGGCCGCTATTTCCGCTTCTCTCAATAGCGCGTTGCGCCTCCATATCGTAGCGGGGAGGGTCGAAAACGCTACGTAGCGCCGCTATAGCACCGCTATAGCGCGCTATTGACTACATAGATTCCAACCCCAAATAACTACTAAACTAACTAACTAACAAACTAAATGACAATGGGGGTACCTATAATACTCTCCTGTCTTCCCTATTACCTTGTGCTCGAGGAAAAGTGCTGTGTAAAGTGATCTGAAGTTACATACTCCCAAACAAGAACTATTGCTGCCATTTAAGCAATGCACTACTTCCAGTAGGCTCCCCAACACTGTCCTATATAAGGACAGCCATACAACTCCAACCTCAGTCTCATTGATGGAAGGGTAAAAACCCAATCCTATTTAGAAGTGTTGGATAAGCACCGGCACATTCTAGTAATCTACCATGGTGATGGTCCCAGTGAAAAAGGGCCATCGGTGATCCCATAACAGAACTGTCAGATTATAATAAAAAATAAATCTAGATTTCTTACCCTGGATTAATTGTAGCTCTGATAGAAAATAATAGGCACCGGATATCTTATCATAAAGAATGGGGAAAATCTCTTTAATTACTACTCTACAACCTAAATATCCTAACACTCTAATTCACTTATAAATGACTAGTCATATCTCCCTCTTAACCCCTTTTAATTACTGGCAGCATGCCTTATTTCTCTCGTTACCCCAACCTGCACCTGACTGACTAACCAAGGGGTTACCTATCATCATTCAAACATACATCGTCATAGAATAACAAAAACTAAATGGGATGATATATTTGGAATTGGAAGAAGCAAAATATCAGTGAGCCCATCATGCCTATGACTAAGATTGTCATGCTTTTAATGAAATACGTGAGCAAAGGCTTTTCATTATAATGTAGTAAGATCAATAAAGAACTATAGAGAAACAACAACAATAAAAGCAACTAGTTAAGGTGACACTAGTTAAGGTTAGTCAGCTTCAATAGGGCATGATTAATGCAACTATGTAAAAAAAATTGTACGCTAGCAATAATAAGTAACTATTTTTCAAATATAAATGCAAAAACAATATCAAAGAGGAAAACTAAATATACAATTAACTTACACTAACTGAGCAGCAGTTAGGGCCCTCACAGCATCAGACGTGCCTATTTGAAACACAACTTTATCTTTTTCTTGATCACAGGTTCTGAACACAACACTTTCCGTCCCTTTCTCCACAAAATCAGTGGATCCAAGGAGATCTGTCCAAGAAGTAAGATTATGTTTTGTTAAAAACCCAAAACTAAACAGGAGTGAAGGAAAAATAAATAAAACATTCAACTTTTAATATCAAGAGTCAAGTCAACATGGTTTCTTTTTATCATGGTAATAAGTATTCTCACCAAGATATCAAAGAGGAATAAAACATTAGAGGGTCCATTATCCTACTAAAAAAATTAAAACATGATAATTTAATTTCGGATCAGTTATCAAGATATTAGTTGTAAGCAGAAAACATAAGGAAAAAGAAATGTTGGGTTTCGTGTCCTTCTATTTGTTAGTGTGTATAGGGCTGATGAACAGCACAAACATATAGGGCAACCTTCATTAAGTTTTTCTTTTCCGGCAATTGCTATTTGTAACAATGACTAAATTTGAAGTCCTAAAGTTTCTATTAAAACAAATATTTTATGCAGGCCCAAACTACAGATACTTGACTTGCATTCACTAAATTACCAATTGAAATTTTTAGAAGATTAAAAATCATCTTATAATATCTTGATATAATCGTAGTGTGTCATAGATTATCTCTTGAGATTATTTTGTTTCAGAGTACTTTAAATTACCTCTTATAGTTTGTTTCATATATCTCTTGGTTATTATCAGGATTTGTTTCTCTATTTGATTTGATTAAGGATTCTAGTGTTTTGTATAAAATATAAATAAGGATTAGGGCTTTTACTTTTGTATCGTCATGTCTTTTACTTTCTAATTTTTCCTTATCCTATAACTTTAATATGGTATCAAACAAAGCAATGCCATCCACCTTGACTTGTCAAATTACTATTTCATTGCCAAGATCCCCAAAGGGTGGCACTCTATGACATCTGTTTCTTTTGTCCGTTCACATATTCATGCTATTCTTTTTCTTTCCCAAATTTTCTTTTTGTTAACGGCTATTGTAATGTGTCCTCTGTCATGAGTCCCATGACATCACTCACAAGCCCATGAAAATGTTCAACTTGATTAGCCACCACCATCAATCCCCTACAATGCAGTCAGACACGTTTTCCATCCATCAAAACGCTGCTGTCTGCTGTCTACTATGAATCCCCTCTCTAGCCACCATCAATTACCTCCCTCCACCTCTTCACACACAGCGCCATGCCACCATCGTGGGTGATTTTCAACAAAGTCAGCATATGAACTTGTTATCTGCACCAATTTCGTTCAAATTTATAATATGGTTGGGTTTCTTAACTATCTCTGTTTAATTTCTAGAGGATGCGTCTAGCTTGAAATTATGGTGTCTTGCATCAAATTTAATATGTTTCAGCATTAATTTTAAAGGATAATATAACCGAATTTGGAGCCCCGTTGGTTGCATGATTTTACCCTCCCACACTCCTCTCCCTTCCCTTGCATAAATTTATTCATTTGTCAATGGTGACAGTGGGTGGCTTCTATGTCACCGCAATTCTAGCCTCCTATGTGAAAGTTGGTAATTCTCCTCCTCCTCCTAGTTAAAAATCCACCTTCCCTCATTCTCAACTTCCACTCAAACAGACGAAAAGTGCATAAAACAAGCTAAGGATCTTAGTGGTTTCATAAATAATTCTCTGTTTCCAATTTTTGTCTTCAATTTAAATTACAGCAATGCTTCCTTGTTTTCACTTTGTTTCCTTTTATCTAAGTTTTGTACATGAACTACTAATACCAAACTGTGAAAACGTAAATCAAAGTGAAAACAATGTTGAATGCTTGTAGTTAAAACTGAAAACAGAAAATGCCATAAACAATAGTATTACATAAACTAAAAAGAAAATTAACCCTTCTTATTTCTTTCTCTTTTCTCCTTCCTTAACAAAACCCTATAACTAAAACAATACTAGTCTTTAGCACACAACGTGAAGTTTTCCGGCAATGACAAATCCTGAAAATTTATAAAGCCCCGGCAAAATCTCAATTTTAAACAAAAATCTCAGTGTTGAACAAAAAATCTCAATTTTTCCCTAAATTAACTCCTAAAAATCTCAATTTTGACTTAAACTAACACTAAAAATACAAACATTTTTTGCCGGAGCCCGGACAAGTGCCCAGGCATGACGGGCTCTAATTCCGCCACTGTAACAAACTAGCATTCCCAATCCGAACTAATGTTACACTTACTGTTAAGACAATAATGAACTAATTAAAGCACTTTGAACTTGAATGATCTAAATTTTGTGGTTTAAATAGCAGAAAGACAAAAGTGAGAAAAATGAATGAGTGAATATGATGATTGATTCTGTAAAAGGTAAAAGGTAGTACCATTGATTCGGCGTTGACATTTGATAATTTTATGGTCAACGATTTCTTCACCGTAAGTGATATCTGCACCATATTCAGCAGCTAGTAATCTAAGAGGAAGAGTGCCCTAAAAACACAAACAAACGAAGAAATAATATTATTAAAATAATAATAAATAATAAAAATATTTTGAATGGTGTGTGTGTGTGTGTGTGTTTGAGTGGAAGTGAAAGAGATGAAACTACTTACAACGCGAACCATGGGAGCAAGAATGAGTTTGTTGTGGTAATCCATCTTACTCGGAGAGAAGAGAAGAGAAGCTCCAACTATGATTCTTAGAGGGTTTTTTGTTCCGTGGATCTCAACCACACGTACGATATATAATATAAGTACTCCCTCGGTCACAAAATCTAAAATCTAAAGTTGCCTTTGATTTGCAAAATATTAATTACAGAACAGAAGAACATTACAGAACAAGTTAGTACAATACAAGATAAGATGGTATAGGATAGGACAAAATTGTATCGAAGAGAGAGATTGAAAGATAATTTTTTCATATTTGAAAATAAAAAGGGTATTTTTGTATTTTTTTATAGTTGTACTGTGGTTTAGTGAAGGACATAAATTCCTGATTTTGTCTTGTCCTTGCTACCTATTTTGTCCAGTCCCAGAACTAATTTTTACATCAAACAGGGTACAAAAAGTTGTGCTATCCAATACTCTGTTTTTTAACAGATCAATTTTAAATTTTAAATTTTAAATTTTCAAACAGGGTTCAAATTTTTTGTCCCAAAATATAAGAGAAAAAATTTAAAAATTTATCTTTTCAAGAAAAGTTTACTTCCTCACTTACTTTTTCTATAACCAACAATCAATAAAAATTATTTTTACATTTTTCCATACAACTTTTTTCAAAAAAAACATATTTTCAATCATTATATTTTACTTTTTTTTAATAAATGTGATTTTTGTTTTTTCTCTTATATTTTGGGACGGAGGGAGTACTTCCTTATCTAATAAGTGGATGTAACCGGGTTTGAACCCGGATCCCGGCACTTTCGTGCAATATGTCCAACTAATTGAGTTAAACTCATGGGACTGATCTTTGTCGATTTTAATAATATATAATGATTTTTTATTTCTGTAAAATTTGATATGAATAATTTATATAATATAAATTTTAAATCCAAAAAGCAAATCTAATAAGATTAAAATTCATATGTCTATGTATGAATTTAAAGATGGTTGCCCTTCTATAGAAAGTCTACCTGTTCAATATGACGCTTGCTCTTCAAGTGATTTTTTCGACTTTATTGACGGTTCGTTTGTTGATAATATCAATAAGGATTAAGGACTATAGTGCTTTATTGGAATGAAAAGTTGGGGATGAGTTGAAGAAAATTTAAAATAAAAGCTAGGAAAATAAAGAAGTTACTTTATTTGTTATAAGTTTGATTATTGTTGTTGTGTGAGTGTTTCGTGTTATTTGGGTTAGTAAATTTTGTGAAATTTCAATTACCTTTATTTATTTTTTTGAGATGAGGTGATGAATAGGGTCTAATCATGATATTGGTGCTAGATGTAAGAAATTAAATATAGAATAGTTGACATGTTGTATTTAAGTTGTACGTCTTTATGGTACGTTGAATATATATAAATAGTGTTTCGTGTATGTGATCTAACATAAGTTGTGCCGTCTCTTATAAGGGTTCTGTTGTACCCTAATTTTAGATTTAAAATCCACTTTACATTTTTCATAATTAAAATATCAAAAATATATATGTGTCATTGCTTGTGTTTGGTTTTTTCTCTTTTATGCATTATTTTACTAATATTTTCATATTTTTCTCTATTTCTTCATGAACGAGTAATTTTAGAAAAAAATTAGTTTTTATCCTTTCATATGCAAATAACATTATTTCATACATTTTTTTTTTGACTAAAACATTATTTCATACATATTTTACATCTTTTGTTTTTATTTTATATTAAAATAATATCTTAAATAATACGAAAAGATCAAAAAAAAAGTTTTTTTTTATTATTTTCACTTCTTATTTTTATTTCCATATTTTCTAAAATATCAAAATGTTTATTTTGCTTTTCATTTATTTTATTTTATTATCCAAAAGTCAAAAAAATATAATAGTAAGTAAATAGCAAATATTTTCTATGACTCATCCTTTTTTTTCTACCTTCTATCATTTATCACTTAATACCATTTGTTTCCTTTTCCTATTTTCATTTTTATTTATATCATTATTATTATTGTTACTATTATTATTGTTATTATTATTAGAGAACAAAACAACAAATTTCTTTTTACTCTTCTCCACTTTTTATTTTCGTTTTATTAATATAAGGGAAATAAAATGAATCCAAAGCAAGTCAAAAACTAGTATCACATGCCATTTGTTTTCTTCCTCAATTTGACACAATTTTACCCAACAAAGGATTGATACAAAAAGCTAAGGTTGAATTTTCCATTCATAGATTGAAAACCCTAAACCTTGAGGATAAGAAGAAAATTCTGAACAAAAAGGGGGGAAATCTATTATGAACAAGAATTAACTTATTCATAAATTGAAGAAACTATCTCTAAAAAGAACTGTTGCGGGGATTTTGGGATTTCCACCACTACATTGACTTTTCATTTCCAAAGAGGGGAAAGTGTCGAAAACCGTTTAAAAAGAGAGATTCTAAGCTCGGGGGTTAGTTACGCCTAGGGAAGGTATTAGCATCCTAAACGACCATGGTACTCCATGGTAACCTCTAATTTATTACTTTTTATTGCTTTTATGTGCTTAAGAAAATGAGGGAGAAGTTGTAAGAAATGGAGGGAGAAATTGTTTAGAGAGAATTGTGTGTGTAAGTGGAGATTGGATTGAGATTTGAGAAAAGAAAGTTACGACATAAAAAGAAAATTTAGTTTAAACTAATCGTGCGACTAATTTGGTTTTGGACTTGAGAATTTTTATTTAGGAGAGAAGAAGTTGTTTATTTGTTTTTCTATTTTTTTCTAAAGAAAATTACTAACGCGCCTCTTCGGAAATGAAAAGTCGTTTTTTCTTGGTTTTTTAGCGTTGTGTGGAAAGCGATACAAATAAAATAAAATGCATGCAATGCAAGTTTTCTACATCCTCTTTGGGGTTACATTTTTCCTAATTACATTCTAACCTTTTGCGGAAAATTAAATATGAATGATGCAACATTATGCAATGCAATTACAATTAAAATGAAATATAGACGGAGTACAAATTAAAGAAAGAAAAAACACTAAATTAACTATCCTAAAGGTTAAGGTTCTATTTTCTTGATCCGTCTCCAGTTTGGCAAGGTTTAGTTTTAGTCCGAAAAAAAATTCACAAATCAAGCACATCACACAATATGCAATGACATAAAATATATGAAAGAAGGTAAAGAGCATAAACTAATTCCAATACTATAAAGAAATGAACTAAACTAATAATAAAATAAAAAAAAAAGAAGAGAAAATAGAACATGAATATAAGAAATGAAGAAAATTGAATTAAATGAATCTAGAAAAAAAAACGCTGAAAAAAAGAAAAAAAAGATAGGGGGTGCAGATAACATAAATCATAGTATAAAATAATAAATCTGGAAAAAAACGGGGTGTGAATATGAAAAGGGTTTGTTGGGCTTAACTGACTAAGCCCAGTTTGATGTATGAGTGGTCTGGTTCGGGTCGGATCCATTGGGTTGGACCGGATCCAAACCGGTTTGTCATTGTGTTGTGTGGTGCGTGTGTGTGATGGTGTACCGTGATCCAGCAAATGCTCATTGCTTGATCTTGATCAGTCTGTCCTGATCAGATCTTAGAATCACAGCATGAGTCCCATGATTACGGACCGAACGGTCGTGATCTGATCTGGCAAAACGAGGTGTATAGTATGAGTCTTGTTTCTTTATTTCATCAAAACAGAACAAAAACGCAGTTATCAGAACCAAGTAAAAACCATGGAGTTTCAAAATTCATTAAAACTATCAAATCAAAACCAAATAACGCGAGTGAGCAATCGATTTTCATCGTCTCATCCTACTGATTCCGAATTCGTAAACGAATTCTTCAGTTATGGTCCAGGAGACTCGAATCGGACTCGATCCCGACGGGATCTAAAAGATCAAACTAAACAAATTCGAGAGGAAAATAATGAAATCAAAGTAATAGAAAGCGGTTTATGAGTCTCAGAAATGTCATAGACATGAAATTAACCTTCAAATAGGAAGCAATCGATCGGAAACGAAAGACAGAGAAGTCCGACGGTGGTTACCGCAAACTCGCGATTCCGACGAGTTTGATGATGTTTTCCGGTAGAGAGATTCTTCTGTATGGTTTGGAATTGATTCAATTTAAAATCAATGAAGTTTGATGTGATTTACGGTTGATTTGGTTTTGGGTTTTGGTTTATTTTGAATCAGCGAAAATGAGAAAATGAAGAAGAAAGGTAATGAAATGAATATGTGGGTTTGGTTGGCTTTTCTGGAAAAAAATAAGAATCACACGAAGAACAACATTGTTCTTCCTTTTCCTTTTTTTGATTTATTTATTTATTATTTTTTTTGGCTTTTTGTGATTTTTGTGAGAAGTGAGAGAAAGGAAATTGATTTCTCTGATTTTTGTATGAGTGAAATGGGAAGTTTCTAGGTAGATGATTGAGTGATGTGAGGTTTGTATTTATAGGAGAAAATTAGGGTAAATGACATTTGTGTAATAATGATAAAATAGTAGGATAAAATAGTAATGAGATGAAAATGATGTGATTTTTGATTTATTTTGAAAATGAAAAAAGGATTATGATGAGAATGAGATGAGGTGGAGATATATGATTGGTCTAGGAGGAATATTGTTGTAATGAGTTGTAAAAGACTATTTTTGATTTAAATTTAAAATGAAAAATGATAAGAAGAGATAAGATATATTCTTTTTACTATTTTTGGTAAACTTTGAGATAAAAATAGTGAAGATGAAATAGTTGAAATAAAATGATAAAATGTAATGAAATGTAATAAAATGTAAATCTTTTTTTTGATATTTTGAAATATATGATAATAAAATATAAAATGCGCGTAAAATAAGAAAAATACTATTTTTGATATTTTTGGATTTTTACGCTAAAATGTTGTACACTGACATACAACTTTTTTTAAAAAAACATCAACTATCGACTGACCGACAACTGGAACATTGTACACTGACATACAATTATTTTTAAAGAAAACATCGACTATCGACTGATTGACAGTAAAGACGTCGTATACTGACACACAACGCTTAAAAATCATCAGCTATCGACTGACCGACAGCAAGAATGTTGTATACTGACATATAATCATTTTCAATTATTCAACTATCGACTGACCGACAGTAAAGACGTTGTACACTGACACACAACCCTTAAAAATTATCAGCTATCGACTGACGGACAGCCAGAATGTTGTACACTGACATACAATCATTGAAGAGCAACATCGGCCATCGAATGACCGACAGAATGGATGTTGTATACTGACATACAACATTTAAGATCAACCACTATCGACTGACCGACAGCTGGAACATTGTACACTGACATACAATGTTTAAGAATCAACTACTATCGACTGACCGACAGTAAAGATGTCGTATACTGACACACAACGCTTAAAAATCATCAGCTATCGACTGACCGACAGCAAGAATGTTGTATACTGACATACAATCATTTTCAAATATTCAACTATCGACTGACCGACAGTAAAGACGTTGTACACTGACACACAACGCTTAAAAATCAGCAGCTATCGACTGACCGACAACAAGAATGTTGTATACTGACATACAATCATTGAAGAGAAACACCGACCATCGACTGACCGACAGAAGGGATGTTGTATACAAACATACAACATTTAAGATCATCACTATCGACTGACCGACAGCTGGAAATGTTGCATACTGACACACAACATTAAAAATCAACTACTATTGACTGACCAATAGTTGTAACATTACACAAACTACTATTGACTGACCAATAGTTGTAACATTGCACACTGACATACACTGTTTAAGAATCAACTACTATCGACTGACCGACAGCAGGAAATGTTGTATACTGACATACAACTCTGAAAATTATCAACTATCGACTGACCGACAGGTGGAACATTGTACACTGACACACAATGTTTAAGAATCGACTACTATCGACTGACCGACAGCAGGAACGTTGTACACTAACGCACAATGTTTTAAAGAATCAACTACTATCGACTGACCGTCAGTAGGGACGTTGTACACTAACATACAACATTGAAAAGATCATCAACTATCGACTGACCGACAGCTGGAACATTGTACACTGACATACAATGTTTAAAGAAATCACCAACCATCGACTGACCGACAGAAGGGATATTAGCACTAACTATCGACTGACCGACAGTAAAGTGAGAAAAGGTAACACAAAATTTTTGGGGAGTAAACAACTCTACGAAGTACTTCAGACAGTAACATAGGTAGGCTGAACTGTATGAGACTTGTATGGTCTTTTGTGAAGAGAAAAGATTTGTATGATCTTTTATATTATGTCTGTAAAGTTCACTGGGGATAAACCACCTGAGGAATTGTAAAGTGTATCTTGTAAAATACAAGCTTCTTGTATGGAAAGCTTGTCATCTGTTGTTTTAAATTGATGTCCAATCCGGGAACAAACCGGAGGGAAACTGTAAAACAAGACTCTGTGTCCAATTGAAGAATACATTCAACTGGAATTTTCCTTTTGTTGTAGGAAAAACTGAACAACCATCATCCACAAGAGAGGAGTCTAGTGGGAAATTTTTAAAACAAGAGGTGTACACTTATCTGCCTAAGCTGACACTCTAATTAGAGAGAACAACATGCTCATCCCGACTTTATTTTGTACACACAGACAAGACAAAAGAAACAGAAATTTGTATATGATGTAACAATGTATGAATGATGTAGATGCTTATACCATATGTAAATGATATGTATGTATGTATGTATGTATGTATGTATGTATGTATGTATGTATGTGAGTATTTGCTGACAAAACAGACAGGACGAATGATACTGGAGACAAGCCAACGTCGCAGTACAACTCAAGGTATCTCAACAAAGGTCTATATGTTCTTGTAGATGACGCAAGAGAACTTCTTCTTGGGGAAGGAACAACTTCTCTGGAAAATGACCGTTTTAACCTAACGATCTGTATTCAAACCTGATTGTATTCAAGACACAGATTGTCAATCTTCATTGGGGATTTACCCTATTCTTGAGCTGAAAATCCCATATCAGACAATAACATGAATCAAAACTCTGTCGAAGGTAGAATAACCGCATGAACATCACTTAGGATGTGTTTATTTCTGGGTGGAACAACCCAACACCAATCAAAAACTGAATCCAAATTCTGCTGGAGATACTAGTCATAATACTCCACTGGTGTATAGGAAACTGCCTTGAAACAATTGTTGACATCTTTTCAGAGAAAACATGTTTGCTGTTGACAAAAAACTTGAGAAAACGGAGTCGACTTGCCCCTTGCTTTAGATTTCTGCATCAGTCTGATAATTCTTTGAAAGAATTGCTCGGAGAGTATGACTGGTTACCCTTCTACATTGAGTGTGCTGCAGTCATTATGCCTTTTTTTTCTTTGTTTTTTTTTGTATACCTTTTCTATATTTTTTTTTGTGTCCCTAATTTTTGCCTGGACCGCCTTTTCAGGTTTTCAATCCACAGGGACGCTCATTTTTGCCTAAGCCGCCCTTTCAGGTTTTCAACTTAGCGAGCTCTTTTTTTGTATTTATTTTTTTTTATCTTTTTTTTAGGCATTGTATCTGTTGACTGCAACAATGTATACTGAGAGTGAAAACTCTTCTCTATCTATGATATTTGAAAACCACGATTCTGCTATATTTCACATCATGTAACTATTCAGGAAGAAATGATCTTGACATAGTATGCCCCAAGTGATTGAAACCTTGAAGGGTATGCCATTAACCAACTGATGTTTGCTGTGTAACCAAACCTTGAAAGTTTTCAACCTTGATAAGCAGAATGTTCAACTTGTCTGCCCCTGATTGGCAGAGTCCATATGTGACTTGCCCCTAGCTAGGAGCGCCTCCAGTCAGTTTTGCCCTTGATCAGACTATAGCTCAAATTTCTTTGATGTCAAGTATTTATTTGCAAGTAAAATAATTTCTTTTTGAAAAGTATTTTTGATAAAATGAACATGTAAGTTTTTGAAATTGAGTATTTTTGTGGTGGAAACACATACAGAGTGTACAAAGATAATTACTTAATTAATCAAACAGGAGGAGTCAGCGTAACAATAAACTTGCTGAATATGCTTTCATAGTGAACCTAGTTTCAATTAGGTCTTTTGTATGTTATAACGTGGCTGGGCTCACGGTTTACAAAAAAAGATTGTTAGGTTCAAAAATTTATTTGGTCCCACCCATTCTTCTTGATGTTCTTCGATCCTAAGTTCAATTAACTCAACTGATGCACTCAGTCGACAAGAGAATCTTTTTTGGCAATGATATTTGAGGTTGACACTTTGATCGAAGCTTCATTGATATCCTTTTTGTTGAACAAACTTTGATATATTTCTTGAAGTGGCAGTCACTTTTTGTTTAAGAGGTTGTTCCTATTTTTCTTTTGAATCACTCTTTATTTGTATGGACTAGTTCTTTTTGAACTTTGAATTTGTGGTCCATCAGAATGCCCTCCTTCTTTTTTATGGGCTCTTTTTTTGAATTCTTTTTTTTTTCTGTATTCTTTTTTTTTTTTGTATTTTCACTTTTTTTTTGGAACAACCATTGTAAGATTTTGATATATGAATATTGTGACTGCCGTATGAATCGTTGTGAGTCTCATCTCTTGACAGCTTCTTTTGTTTGAGGAAAGTATTGTGCTTAAACCTCTTACTTGGTATGACCAAATGAATTGATTCTCTTGCATCAAAATGCATCATCAAATTAATTGAAAGACTACCCTGCCCCAGGTTCAAGATTGAGGGTTCAGAAAAGTAGAAAGAAACACCGACTTCGGGCTCAAAGGGGTTGACTACGGATTCTCTCCTTATATCTCCACTGTTTGGGAGTTGAAACAATGCCTTACATCGTCAACTAGGTTTTTCACCATTAAAAGCATATATCAGCAAAAATTAGTTATTTGTTTTCATCATCCTCGCTCCAAGTTTGTAAGTAATAAAGCAAAATAAAAGAGTGAATATGAATGAATTAATTTCAAAACATGCATGTTTATTATATTGAAAGTACTTAACAAGAAGACATAATTTTAAAAGCAAACAAATACTTGATAAGAAAGCAATAAAAAGCCTAGCGATTATAGGGATGAGTTTCCTAGCATCACGTGCCATAAAGCTGTCACATCCTTTAAACTCTTTCTTCAACCATAACATCCATATTTGGAACTGTGGGATAGACCTTGGAACTGAGTTCCATCAACAATATCTTGCACCATGTTAATAGTAGCAGACCCATGAGGAGGGAGCGGATTTGCCTGTACATTAGGATTTGTATCTTTGAATTTCAAGGCACCTTTCTTCATCAAACTCTAGACTACATTCTTCAAACCATAGCAATGCTCGATATCGTGACCGGGTGAGCCAGAATGATAAGCACAAGTGAGATCGGCTCTGTACCCTGGTGGCAATATCTCAGGTACTGGCAGGGGTGGCTTAAGTTGGACAGACTTGTTTTCAAGCAGAGCTGGTAGCAAATCAGCATACTTTATCGGAATAGGATCATATCGAGGAGGACCCTGATTACGATTGTGATTGCCATTCTGTGATTGATTTTGTGGTTGCTGTTGATAACCTATACTCACCGGTGGTGCAATAGCAGCGACATACTGTTGTTGTTGGCGATAATTCCTTCTGTGACCACCATTAGCAATCATGCTTACCTCTAGCTCCTTCTTCTTTCCAAAACCAACACCATACCTTTTGTTATTACCAGAACCAGAAACATCTTTCACCAAACGCCCTTCCCGAATTGCTTCTTCCATACGTATACCAGTTTCTACCACATCGGAGAAATCACGATGGTTGCTGGAAATCATTCTGTCAAAGTAGAATGGGTCAAGTGTTTTCAAAAAGGTCTTTGTCAGCTCTTTTTCATCCAAAGGTGGGTTAACTTGTGCAGCCAGTCCACGCCACCTCTGGGCGTACTCCTTGAAGCTCTCTCGTTCCTTTTGAGATAAAGAACGAAGTTGGTCCCTGTCAGGAGCTAAATCCACATTGTACTTATAATGTTGCATGAATGCTTCACACACATCAGTAAAAGACTTAATTTTCTCACGATCCAAACTCACATACCACCTCAAAGCAGCACCAGTCAGGCTATCTTGAAAACAATGAATCAACAGTTAATCTTTTCTTGCATAAGCAGCCATCTTTCTAGCATACATAATCAGATGGCTTTGTGGACAGGAATCTCCCTTGTACTTTTCAAAGTCAGGCACTTTGAATTTAGGCGGTAGATCAACATCAGGAACCAAACACATATCATAAGCACTCTTTCCAAACAACTCTTTACCACGGAGTGCACGAAGTTCTCGTTGGATTTCATCAAACTGATTCTGAACGTCTTCATTGTGGCCAAAAGATACCACACTTTCAACTGGCTCAGCATGATTGACAGGTTCTCCCATTAATGGCATAGTGCTCATGGTGAGAGGAGCAACAGTCATGGCAGTCTGTGGAAGGGAAACTATAACCTGTGGAATAGCACTACCCTGAAACGGAGTATTGAGAGGAATTTGCTGAGATCCTTCACCAAAATTAGGAGGCATACCCCATTGGAAATGCATTGGCGCAGTGGGCATCGGCTGGCTAACATAGAACAATGAAGCAGAAACCGGGATATTATCAGGAATAGAAACATTCAAAGCCTGTGTCGGAGGAGGCGGGGGCCTCGCCATAGTCAACGATTCAACCAAAGCAGTTAGATGGGCCACATTAGCCTGAAGAGAGGTAACCTGTTCTTGTAATTGTTGATTCTCTTGCTCGAGTCCTTCCATTCTTTTCTTGTAGTTTGCACGAGTGTTGTAAGTACGTGTTGGCTTGAAACGAGAACGTCGGGCCAGGATTTGAGAGAGAGATGCGGAGCTTAGACTCTTTGAGAAAACCATGAATACGGAAATGATGCATGATAAAGAAAGTTTTATTTTGACCTTGATTTTCAAAGGACTTTAGGATATGAATCATAAAGGACCTCATTTTTTGTGTAAGTGATTAAAGAAAAAAAAATCAAAGCAATCTTTTTTTTTTTCAAGGTCCATGATGATTGTGAAGTTTATAAAGAAATTCCTCTAAGTCCTTTGAAAACCATTGGAAAGAGATTTTCATGGATGAATGGATGGATGGATGCAACAATCACAAACATAAGCAAACATGGTTGGTTTGGATAGCACAATGTTGGAGTCAAAAGGTAAACCACCCACAATATATGAACTATTGGTTTTCTTCTTTTTGTAACACGGGTTCTACAAAGTTTCCAACGTCATCAACTTCTCTATAGAATACCATGTGCACATAACTACTCATGGCCCAATGAAATATTCAAAGAAAAGTCTCGTTTGAGCGTAGCATCGCGGAACAACTAAAATCAAAACTACTTATGACTTTAGCCATCGCACTACATACTAAAGGCCAAGATGGGTTTAAAGGTAACTAAAAGCTCCTCAAGCTTCTCGGGATCTATAAAAATAGTGTCGCCAACACCACTACTAGTGCCAACAAACCCCACTTTTACAAACCCTCCACTCGAGCGTGGCCATATCACATGTATGTGCAGAACTACTCCAAACACAAAACTATGATTTCACCACAATCCTATCTTATGTGTTCACTCAAACAAGTGTATTGTGCTTGTCTCACCACTCAAATAATCCCATAACATGATAAGTAAATCATTTAAGCACATAGGAAAGCAATAAAGAAGCATAAACTAGATAGGTTCAACCCTCTTAAGGAGAGCGTCCCCAGTGAAGTCGCCATTTTTCTGTTGCGGGGATTTTGGGATTTCTACCACTACATTGACCTTTCATTTCTAAAGAGGGGAAAGTGTCGAAAACCGTTTAGAAAGAGAGATTCTAAGCTCGGGGGTTAGTTACGCCTAGGGAAGGTATTAGCATCCTAAACGTCCATGGTAACCTCTAATTTATTACTTTTTATTGCTTTTATGTGCTTAAGAAAATGAGGGAGAAGTTGTAAGAAATGGAGGGAGAAATTGTTTAGAGAGAATTGTGTGTGTAAGTGGAGATTGGATTGAGATTTGAGAAAATAAAGTTACGACATAAAAAGAAAATTTAGTTTAAACCTAAACTAATCGTGCGACTAATTTGGTTTTGGACTAGAGAATTTTTATTTAGGAGAGAAGAAGTTGTTTATTTGTTTTTCTATTTTTTTCTAAAGAAAATTACTAACGCGCCTCTTCGAAAATGAAAGGTCGTTTTTTCTTGGTTTTTTAGCGTTGTGTGGAAAGCGATAAAAATAAAATAAAATGCATGCAATGCAAGTTTTCTACATCCTCTTTGGGGTTACATTTTTCCTAATTACATTCTAACCTTTTGCGGAAAATTAAATATGAATGATGCAACATTATGCAATGCAATTACAATTAAAATGAAATATAGACGGGGTACAAATTAAAGAAAGAAAAAACACTAAATTAACTATCCTAAAGGTTAAGGTTCTATTTTCTTGATCCGTCTCCAATTTGGCAAGGTTTAGTTTTAGTCCGAAAAAAAATTCACAAATCAAGCACATCACACAATATGCAATGACATAAAATATATGAAAGAAGGTAAAGAGCATAAACTAATTCCAATACTATAAAGAAATGAACTAAACTAATAATAAAATAAAAAAAAGAAGAGAAAATAGAACATGAATATAAGAAATGAAGAAAATTGAATTAAATGAATCTAGAAAAAAAAACGCTGAAAAAAAGAAAAAAAAGATAGGGGGTGCAGATAACATAAATCATAGTATAAAATAATAAATCTGGAAAAAAACGGGGTGTGAATATGAAAAGGGTTTGTTGGGCTTAACTGACTAAGCCCAGTTTGATGTATGAGTGGTCCGGTTCGGGTCGGATCCATTGGGTTGGACCGGATCCAAACTGGTTTGTCATTGTGTTGTGTGGTGCGTGTGTGTGATGGTGTACCGTGATCCAGCAAATGCTCATCGCTTGATCTTGATCAGTCTGTCCTGATCAGATCTTAGAATCACAGCATGAGTCCCATGATTAAGGATCGAACGGTCGTGATCTGATCTGGCAAAACGAGGTGTATAGTATGAGTCTTGTTTCTTTATTTCATCAAAATAGAACAAAAACGCAGTTATCAGAACCAAGTAAAAACCATGGAGTTTCAAAATTCATTAAAACTATCAAATCAAAACCAAATAACGCGAGTGAGCAATCGATTTTCATCGTCTCATCCTACTGATTCTGAATTCGTAAACGAATTCTTCAGTTATGGTCCAGGAGACTCGAATCGGACTCGATCCTGACGGGATCTAAAAGATCAAACTAAACAAATTCGAGAGGAAAATAATGAAATCAAAGTAATAGAAAGCGGTTTATGAGTCTCAGAAATGTCATAGACATGAAATTAACCTTCAAATAGGAAGCAATCGATCGGAAACGAAAGACAGAGAAGTCCGACGGTGGTTACCGCAAACTCGCGATTCCGACGAGTTTGATGATGTTTTCCGGTAGAGAGATTCTTCTGTATGGTTTGGAATTGATTCAATTTAAAATCAATGAAGTTTGATGTGATTTACGGTTGATTTGGTTTTGGGTTTTGGTTTATTTTGAATCAGCGAAAATGAGAAAATGAAGAAGAAAGGTAATGAAATGAATATGTGGGTTTGGTTGGCTTTTCTGGAAAAAATAAGAATCACACGAAGAACAACATTGTTCTTCCTTTTCCTTTTTTTGATTTATTTATTTATTATTTTTTTTGGCTTTTGTGTTTTTTGTGAGAAGTGAGAGAAAGGAAATTGATTTCTCTGATTTTTGTATGAGTGAAATGGGAAGTTTCTAGGTAGATGATTGAGTGATGTGAGGTTTGTATTTATAGGAGAAAATTAGGGTAAATGGTATTTGTGTAATAATGATAAAATAGTAGGATAAAATAGTAATGAGATGAAAATGATGTGATTTTTTATTTATTTTGAAAATGAAAAAAGGATTATGATGAGAATGAGATGAGGTGGAGAGATATGATTGGTCTAGGAGGAATATTGTTGTGATGAGTTGTAAAAAGCTATTTTTGATTTAAATTTAAAATGAAAAAGGATAAGAAGAGATAAGATATATTCTTTTTACTTTTTTTGGTAAACTTTGAGATAAAAATAGTGAAGATGAAATAGTTGAAATAAAATGATAAATTGTAATGAAATGTAAATCTTTTTTTTGATATTTTGAAATATATGATAATAAAATATAAAATGCGCGTAAAATAAGAAAAATACTATTTTTGATATTTTTGGATTTTTACGCTAAAATGCGAACTATTTAAAATAAAGTGAAATAAAATGAAATATTTAGAAATAAAAAGAAATTTAAGAAAAATGATAAAAATATGAAAAATGCATGAAAAAGATAATAAAATATTTTTGTATATTTTTTATGCGAAAAAGGCAAATTGGATTTTTAGGTCCAAAATTGGGGTACTACAAGAATTAAAAGTTATACTAAAACTAACAAACTAATTAAACTTCATTCATTTCATTGGATATTTGATTGATCCCATTACATTTCACAATGCCTTTATTTATAGCTTAATAACCCTAAAACTTATGTAGAACATTCTAGAAGGATAACTCATAATCTAAGACAACTTGGGCCTATTCTATTCAATTGGGCCTATGTATTAATTCATTACATTCTATTAGTCTTGCAGAATCACCTTGTCCTCAAGGTGGTAACTAAAAATAAATGAGATAATCATGTAATTCCACTCCATTTAGATTCATAACAAAAATATTGGCCCATTGTTCATTAAGTAACCCATACTTAAAAAATTCTAATTGTTGGTGCAATGCAAAGTACTATGTGACATATGAAAATTATCTTTTATGAGAAATTTGTCAATGGTTGAAAAAGTTGGCACGTGAGTTCTACCATTGTGGGCAAGATGGATGAGACAGAGAGAGAGAGAGGATTTGTTTATTTGTGATTGGCTAAAGGTAAGTGGGGTTGTACTAGTGAGCCACAACACACCACTAACGTGATGCTGAAGAATATTGTTGGTGCGTATAAACTAGTTGCTGCAAATATAAGGCCACGTGTCGGAAAATGATAGGGCGATGATGCTTCACACGGATTGAGCTTTAATTCAATGGTTGTGATTGAACAAAAGAAAATGAGAATAAGTGAGTTATACAGCTGTAATTTCTTCCAAACTTTAGCTATAACAATAGTACCAGTACCGGTACTTTCAAAACTCTAAACGCATGTGGCCAACACAAGGGAGTGAGAGAAAAAAATTGTACAATTTCATGTTCGGCAGTTTTACTGGTGGTCGCAGCTGCATGGTGATGATAGATGGCTCTGATGACGGTAGTGGTGGAGTTGGTTCCAGTGGTGGCCGCAGCTGCGAGGGTGGAGAGAAAACTATGTTCGGCAGTTTTAGTGGTTGGTCATAGATTGGCGGTGGTTCCGTTGTGGATGGTGGAGCAGTGATTCTGTCATGTGGTTTTGACGGTGGTCGCGGATGAGAGATGGTGGTTTTGTTGCTACTCAAACAAGCCTTAAGGGTTCTCAAAGCTTTGAGAACCCTTTTGCAGCTACAGTAAGGAATAAACTAGATAAACTTCGATCTGGTGGTTTCGGCAGCGGCAGAGTTCGATAGAAAGTTGTGTGCGGTGGTGATTTCAGATATAGTTTTTCCGATGATGGTTGTGGTGTCAATAACAACGTCGGAGCTAGGAGCAAACCAGGTGGTGGATCCGGCGGTTTCAATGGTGGCTCTGGTACCACAAATATGTTGATTTTTAGTGGCTTCAAAAGTGATTTCTCAACCATGTTGTGAGTAGATGAAGGTGTATCAGTTGAAAAATATGACATTGGTATTTGAAGAAGTTGTGGTCTCGGTACTGAGCATTGTTTTCTCCTACTAAGCATATCTTTTCTTCTTTAGTGGTTATGATGCTAATGAATTTTCCAAAAGAAGTGATGAACTTAGTTTCTAGTTGTGTTTCTTCTGATAAGACATTCTTTGATTGTGTTTCTTGAAGAATGATAGTTGCAACTTCATCAGGTTCTTCAACTTCATCATTAATGGGAAAAATAGGTCTACATTCAGGTTTGAGCTCCCAATAAATGAATCTATGAATGAGTCTCAAGTGATGTGTGGGTGACAAAGAGACCACCATTTCCACCAATTAAGAGTTATGCCTTTCATTGCATCTGCAACATGAAGCATCTTTGCTGCCTCCAATATCCCATTTGTAGTGAAATATTTTCAGTGCAAAGAATCAACCAATAAGCATCTTCGGTGCCATCAAAAATAGAAATCTTCATTTTCAATGTTTGTTGATGGTTTGGTGGTGAAGCAGGGAGATGTGTGGATGACATATATGGAGGTTGATGGTTGTTGTAGTAGTTTGGAAATGGATTGGAAGATATTGAATGTAAAAGTTATGGTGATAGTGGTGGAGTTGAAATGGGGATCACAGTAGCATAATATGAGTTGGAAGGTGAATATGATGTGTAGGTGTTGGTTGTGACCGAGGAGTAATAGGGGTGAGTGAAGGTGGAGTAATAGGGATGGGTATAGATATGACTAGCCATAAGAGGAGAGGAGTTGAAACTCTCAACAAGAGCACCAATTGTTATGAACAAGAATTAACTTGTTCATAAATTGAAGAAACTATCTCTAAAAAGAACTAAAAGCTATACTAATTAAAACTAACAAATTAATTAAACTAAATTCATTTCATTGGATTTTTGATTGATCCCATTACATTTCACAATGCCTTTATCTATAGCTTAAAAACCCTAAAACATATGTAGAACATTCTAAAAGGATAACTCATAATTAGGGATGGCAATGGGTAGGGTCAGGTGCGGGTTTGACACTACCCAAACCCACACCCGAAAAATTGGGTGCACCCGAACCTGAACCCAAAGGGGTTTTCATGTGTCAAAATCTCACCCGCGCCCACACCCTATGGGTTCTAGTTTTTCTACCCGAACCCGCAGCCAGAAAAGGAAAAAATTTCAAAAAGCTCAACAAAACAGAAAAATTATAGTCTTTGACTTCAACTTTAAAATTAAACTCTAAAACATTGTAATATAGTCTTCAACATAGACTTTAACATAGTCTTTGACATAGAAATTCAAACACGAACATGGTAACATAATGATCCAAAATAGAAATTAAATTACAACTAAAAGTAAAGTCTTCAAAGTTTTTGAAAGAAATTCGAACACAAGCATACTCCTCTCTCATAGAAACAATAACTTCTAATCTTCAAAATGGTAACCGGAACTACACGCCATCAACTTAGCTGTATATCAAAGAAAAGTAAAGTTAAATAAAACACCAAATCTACAAATTTATATTTATATATGAATGAATTGTAGAGTACAATAAGTACAAACATTCCTTATGAAATAAGGAGACAACACCAAAGCAAACTAAAAACCCCAGTACTGAGATGAAGCAACAAGGAAAAAACAAAAGCAAGGTATTAAAGCTAGGAAAACATATTAGCAGCAAAGCCTAACATACATACATCACCCAGCCATAGAAAAAAAACCGCAGCCCCATATAATAAGCACAAGAGACCGAAAAAACTCAATCATGCTTAAAAATTGAAGTAAAAAATACCTTCATCGTTAGACTCCATATCATTCAACACAGTAGCAAATTCTTCAGCATCTTTAGAAGTTCCTATACATACATATATATATATATATATATATATATATATATATATATATATAAAGAATAATTAGTTGACAATGTACAAAAATTATTTTACATATATTACAATATTGAATTAATAGTCTAAATTTTACCATTATTCTCAGTAACCCATAGCCAACTCCTAGCACACATCAAAGCCTCTACGGTAGTCCAGTTAAGTCGGCTACGATGAAGACTCAATATTCGACCACTAGTACTGAAGGCCGATTCAGAAGCTACTGTAGAGATAGAAATAGCCAACACATCTCTTGCAATTGCTTGAAGTGTTGGATACACAACTCCATTTACCTTCCACCAATTCAAAATGTCAAAATTTGAAGTGTTTTTTTTATAACTTTCTCCATTAAATAATTATCCAACTCATACTTAACACCTGAACAACTTGAGTTTTCAGTGATTGTCTCAACATATGCATCAAATTCATCCTCGTCATCAACAACAGTTGTTGTGCCAATGGATGGAGCAATAGACTATTCATCACTAAGTTTAATCTTCTCATAATCCTCGAGCAAACTATAGCATAAATCTTTGATTCTATTAACTTGTGTAATTGAGTTTTGGCCATACAACTTAGGAAACCAAAAATTAAGTACAACCATCATCTTCCTAGGATCCAAAACAGCAGCAACTCCCATCATTTCATGAACACAACTCCAATAATCTTGAAATTTCTCCATCATTTTAATGGCCATTTTCTGAATAATTGAATTGGAGGATTTCATCCAATCTTCTATTGCCAATTTAATCTTACAAATCTTAGGAAAAAACAAGTTAGCAGTTGGATATTTTGTACCAGAAATCAACTCGGTTACTTCATTAAACAATTTCAAGCACTCACAAACAGCCTTAGCAAATTGCCACTGTGAAGTAGTTGGCAAACAAGTGTATAAGGACTCACGTTGCTTTAACCGAATAAATACATCCTTGTACTCTATAGCAATATCAAGCATCTTGTATGTGCTATTCCATCTTGTTGGAACATCTAGAGCTAATTTTCTAGTAAAAACAAATCTCAATTGTTTAGCGGTTTCTTCAAATTTTTCATGCTTTTTCTGTGTACCACACCAAAATCCTACACTATCCCGAATGTTTTCAACCCCATCCTTAATTACTTGTAGCCCTTCTTGAACAATTAAATTTAGGATGTGTGCACAACAACGCATATGTAACAAAGACCCATCCTTTATCATACAGTCCAATGGCAACTTATCCTTAATTTTTTCTAATCATGGCATCATTTGTGCTACAATTATCAACGGTAACACTACAAAGCTTTGAATCAATGTTCAAATCCATTAAACAATTAACAAGTACCTCACCAAGTCTTTCACTAGTGCGAGGGGCTGGAACAAAATGAACCTAACACAATAATATTTAAACTCAATCAAGATGTCATTAAGAACACAAAGAACACAAAAAAATTAAGTTATAAAATATAAACTTTATTACCTCAAGATTCGACTTTGTAAAGTCCAAGAGCCATCAATATAATGAGCTGTAACCGCCATATACCCTTTTTTTTTGTTGCTAGCAGTCCACATATCTGTGGTAATAGCCACTCTTCCTTCATGGGTATCTAACATCTTCATGGCACATTTTTTCTCAAAATCATAAACTTTCAATATCTCATTTTTGATTGTGTTACGAGTAGGAACTTTAAACATTAGTTAGAGACCAACAAAGACTCTTCTAAGACCAACGTGATCCATAATTGATAGTGGATAATCATGCATAATAATAACTTCAGCAAGCAACTTCTTCACATTTTCTGGATTATAATTTCCAACTCCCAACTCTTGCTTTTCTTCTGAGATGGTAGGCAAGAGGAATGATTGTCCTTTGTCATGAGTTCTAGTCTTATACTTTTTTTCTTGACAACAAATGAGTTGATTTTTCAAGTGATTAGTTCCATTGAGCCTTATCTACCCATTAAGCCTTATCTACCCCATTCACTTTCAACTTTGTAAATTATAACCAATCACTTCTTAGCTTCTTTGCTGCGGGTTCTAAGCTTGCATTATTTTCTTCTTGTTGTTGGGAAACATTAAGTGTGGGATTAGAAGATACCTCCTGAGTTGGTTGACAAGAACTTTCTTGTGTTGGATTAGATGCTCCTTCCGGGGTTGTGTTCACTATATCCATTTGACCTATTACAAACAACAATAAATCAATTTTATATTAATAATTCTATAATACTATAACCAATGTAAACCTGAAATTTTAAAAATATAAACTAACAATTGTAAGTTGATAAAGGCGACACCTCAAATTAGATACAAACTAAAAAGATATAAAATTAAAGCTAATCAAGGCAATTCACCAAACATATCAAACAAGGGTACACCTCAAATAAGAGTAAGTTAATGAAACAATCACCATGCATGTTCACATCATAACCATAACAATAGTGAAAAATGGTTAATGTTTTTGGTGACTCAGTTTCAAAAAATTGTGAAAGGGACAATATGGATTATGAAAATAAGTTAATCAAGTAATGTGAGAACAGTGACGGAGGCAAATTGGAGTATTAAATTGGAGTATAAAATTGTAAAATTTTTGGTAAATCAAGACTAATATGGCACAGAGGCAAATCAAGTAAACAGATTAAGAACTAATTAAGTAACAAAATTAGAAAGGTAATCAAGTAAACAGATTGAAATTTTGTTATTAACATAGGGAATTCAAACTAACAAAATTAAAAGCTACTCCCTCTGTTTCATATTGAATGTCGTTTAAGCCTTCTAAAATTTTCCCATAAAGAAAGATGTTCTCAAGTTTCAATGTTATGTTAATATTTGATTCCCAATTTTGCCCTTTAACTTTTACTGCAATTGCATACTTTTTGTTGGAAAATGAAAAGGTAGACCAATATGGCTATAAATTTTTCTGTACACGACATTACTTTTCATATTCCTTTCCATATGTGTTAGATTTTTTAAAATATAAAAAAATTATGGTAAGGATTGTTTAGTAAATTAATATGTTTGTTGACTCTCTTATAACTTTTCTTAATTAGTATGTAAAAACCTTAAAAGACAATTATTTTGAGACGGGGGGAGTAATCAAGTAACAAAATTATAAAATATCAAATTTGGTAACAAAGTGAAAATACCTGGTAGTGTGAAAACGGTGAGAGATCTAAGAGGAGGCGAGTGAAAACGGTGACAAAGGCGAGTGAGATCGGTGAAGGACAGAAGGAGGCGACTAGGCGAGTTAGGTTGGTGGTCGAGTGAGTGAGTGAAGTGGTGAAGAGGAGAAGTGAGATCGGTGAGGTGAAGTGATGTGAGGAGAAAGGAATACTAAACGCCTAAAACACAGCAGCTGGAGTGAGAACGAGAGGGAAATAATGAAAAACAAAACCCTAATTTCTCACTTAGTTATATATACTTAAGGGACATTTTTGTAAATTAATATGTAAACGGGCGGGGGTACGGGTTTTGGGTGTGGGTTTCATACTACCCAAACCCGCACCCAAAAATATCGGGTAAACCCGAACCTAGTCAAATCGGGTTTTACCTGTTGACTCGGGTGCGGGCGCGGCCGGGGCCCACGGGTTCGGGTCATTCTGCCATCTCTACTCAAAATCTAATAAAACTTGAGCCTATTCTATTCAATTGGGCCTATATATTAATTCATTACAAAATTACAAGACCTAGCCGCCACACCACTGACATCTCTCTCAACACAACAAAAAAATCAAAAATAAAGAGAAGAAAAAGAATTAAAGGGACGAAGGAAGAGGAAATCATACAGCAACATCATATTCCTCGTCATCACAAAATCATCTTCATTTTTTTTCTTCCTTCATTTCATTTCATCTCATAATCTTCTCAACATCACAAACATCAACACCTTCATCATCTTCATTTTCAAATTCCATTCAAAATAACAACAAACAACAACAATCATTCAATCCATCTTCTTTCAAGTTTCATCAAAACTCCAAATCAATCAAAACCTCAACAAAACTTGATTCCAATCCATCACACACCATCAAAACACATTCAAACATTCAAACCAACAACAAATCATCATCAAAATACATACAAAATCTCAAACCCGAGCTCACTTTTTGGAGGTTCTTTTTGAAATTTCAATCTCATCAAATCTTGGATAAAGATTCAATTTGTTGGTTCCGCTAGCTTCCAGTACGATTCAGTAGAAGGGAGCAACAAGGAATCTAAAAGAAATCAAGCCATAAAACATCAAACTCGAGTTCTCCTTTGGAGCAAATTTGAGGTAAGTGTTTCAAGCTCCATATACCATCATTTCGCATGATTTATGTTGCTGTGAACTTGTGATAACATGATAAAACATTTCCATGCTTCAATTTCGTTTCAATATCTCTAAATCATGTTTTGAGTTTTTTGTATCTTTTTTATTCGTATTTCATTTTTGATTTCGTGAGTGTTATTTTGAAAAACTAATTGCATATTCACGATCTACACGTAAAAACAAGTGGGTTAGGCTTTTGTTTCACATGATTTGAGTTAGTTTTGAGTATTTTATGATTTTGATTTTTGAAAATGAAGAACACTGTCACTAAAAGTTTTCAGATCCATCGCAAAAAGCTTTCATCTATGAATTCTGTCACTAAATTCTTGAACAACATCACTCTAGCCTTTTTTTTTCCAGGTTCAATTGTGTGTGTCTGATTTGTTGTTCTGATTAAATCTGGGATGTGTGATTTGATTTGCGTTGTGATTAAAACGGAACCATATGATTTCATTTAAATAAAATCTGACGGTGATGATGTTACCAGCGAGCGCGCTCACGCTATTTGTGCCACACTGGATCTGCAGAAGCTTTTACTTCTCCATGCTGTGTTGACTGAGCCTTTAATCTATAGGGCCTATCTTGTTTTTGTTGTTTTTTGCATGATTGTTATTCACACCTTCTTTTTACTGCAGTTTCCTTTGTTTTATTATTTTTTCTAGCTTATTACAATAAGTGATTATTTGGGACAATAGCTTATTTAAGCTTATTGAGTTCAAGTTTTATACTAATATTTAAGGATCTTTTTCTTGAGGTTTAAATTCAATTTTTATTTTTAGTTTTATTATTCATTTTATTTTTATATATATGTTTAGTGTGCATAATTCATCTTTATTTTCTCTATATTTTCTTGCTACATATTTTGTTTGCATTTGAGCATGTTTTATTTTATGCATATCATCATGTTTATTTCACGCTTGCATTTTTATTATTATGCATTGCCTTTAAATTTATTTAGTACTTTATTTATCGCTTTTATTTTATGTTTTCGTAGTTGCACACATCACACACAACGCCAAAAACAAAAACCTTTCATTTCCAAGGGAGAGGACTCATAATTAAATTTTAATTGATTACGAGGTTTCTTGCAACCTAAAAAACTCTTTTTACAAAAACAAGTGTAGGTCCATTAGTCGCAACGATTTTATACCATGTTATCATGACAACTTACCATGTTACAAACTTTTGCTTTACAATAACAACTACATTTTCTTACAATTTACAGTACAACAACGAATACACTTTCGTTTTCACAACAACATCAATTACATTTTCTTACAACACATATTCTTACATAACAACGAATACACTTTCGTTTTTAAAATCAAACCGCTTTCTTAAATACAAACACTTCTCAAAAAAACTTCTCTCTGTTTTATTTAACACACTTTAATCAAACTTTAAGTTGTTCACAACTAAAAGACACAAACCAACACAATTTCTTCTTTGTATTTTGACTTTCCAAAAAGAAAACATTATAATTCTATCATTTTTAGTTTCAAATTTTGATTGTCCCTATAAAAATTAGCAAGACTTAAATGATGCTTTTCGTTATTGGGGTACGGTGTCCCCGAAGTTGATTTTGGGTCGGTTACACCTCCCAATCGTGACAAAGTGTGGTTTAGCGTGTATATATGGACATTTAAAATGTGAGACTTCAAATGACATTAATCTTTTGTCTTTCATAAAAAAACACACATCTTCTCTTATTTCTTCCATACATCTTCCATCTCATTTCTTCTATACATCTTCTCCCCCCATTCTCAAAGCACACTCAAAAAAGCACTAAAAAGCATTTCAATAGGTTACCATAGAATACCATGGGCGCTTAAGGTGTATACACCTTCCTTGGAAATGAAAGATCAACTGTAGTGGTTGATGTCTCAAAATTCCCGCAACAGGTTCCAATAGAATTGAAGTTTTTTATTTAGTGATTAAAAGTAAATATGTGCCAGGATAAATTAAATACACGAGTATATATACTGTGTATTTGAAAAAAGTGATGTGTAGTATTATTTGTTTATTTTAAATTGTTGGTGAATCTTGAGGTGTTGAGTTGTTTTTTTCAATTTTATGTGGATTGCCATTTAATTTAATATAATTTCAGGTAGTACTTAAAGTACCTAAATATGAGAGGTTTAATATTATTTTAAAAGAGTATGTAATATACTGAAATATGTAGTTTAATCAAATTTTATGTATTTGTGTATGTGTATACGTATATATTGTAACTGGGGCTACATACTGATTTTGTATCATGAGTTGTAGAACTTAAAAAATGTGTTAGCAAGAACAAAAAATTAGTTAACAGATATGTGGTTATTTAGCTTCTCAACATGAGCAGGTATTTTTTGTGTTTGAAAATCATGTAGATCAGTTTGGTTGAAAGGAGAGGATTGTATATGACCAATAATGACACTTTAAATTTAGAGTAGGTTATTATGGTAGACCTATTGTTTCGTTTGCATTTCCCAATAATTTTTTTCCCTAGATGGAGAAATAACTTTAATGTTTTATTTTTCTACATTTAGGATCTATTTTAAAATTCTTTGTTCCTATTTATTAGATTTATTTGTCATATCAATTGCAATGGTTATTTTTCTAAGATGATGCCTATTCATGTACAACAATGTACCGTGTTGTATATGTATATATTTAGTTTTTATATTTAATCTATTTGTTTCATATTTTAAGGATAAAGACAGAAAGTTAGTATAATGGGTCATCTATTTGATTCTAAAATTAATTTTTTTGTAAATGTGTTTGTCAAAAATGTGTTATAAATAACGATGGATATAATTTTATAGATCTATTGATTTCGTTTGCATTGTATTTGGTTATATAGTTGTTATATATTATGAGGTGAAAATCCTTTTTGACTACTTTATTTACACCAATACATAGTTATGATATCTTATTTTTTTAAAATATTTATGTGTAAAAATTATGAAACTTTAATATTTTAATACTTATCTATATAAATCTAACAAAATTTTATATGTTTATATTACAATTGTATATTAAAAAAAATAGAAGTTCAAAACTAGATAGATTAATAGATAGGTTGTCAAATTGAGTCTTATATTTTGGGGCGGATGTAGTATTTTTGTGTTACTAATATAGGTGTCAATATTGTTGTTGTTTAAATTAGATTTAAGTGTATGTAACTGCTTATTATTTATCTAATGTTGGTGATTATTTTTAAATTTGCGTTAGTGTGGTGTTATGTTTTGATTCTTATCTATCAAAATATATGGTGTTTTATAAATTAAATTTGTGCTCAAATATTTTTATTCTTATATCATTAACGAGGTCTTTATTTTTTTTTCTTTTATTGGTTTATTATTTTTTATCTATTTTGTTTTGAATGTCTTAATTTATTTGGATGTTATTAATGATGATGCTTTTATAATTGATCATTAATATGCTTTTTGTGTAGTAAAAATCAATTGAGGAGTAAGATATGATTTTTGTTGTGTGCTTTATAAGATTTTAAAAAAGGTTTATGGATCGTCCAAAAAGTTTACATTTATTGACATTTTCTCATTTGTTTTGGAGTTGTATGATATATGAAAATATGTTATTGTACCTTATGTTTGTGGTCTCCGTGTGCTTCTCATGACATTGATTTTGGTGGTAATCATGCCCTATTAAAATTGAAGTTTGATTCGATTATGCTAAATAAGCTTAATCTCAAGAATTTTTTTTTATGTGAAAAATTATATATTAAAGAGAAAGAAAAAATCAACAAATTATTTGTCAAGTATTAATTTTAAATGTGCTCCATCTTTAATTGTGTGTTATTTATTTTGTTCCATTTTCAAATTAGGTATGCCAATTTTAATTTAATTAAATTAAGTTAAACTTATTCAATGTTTGTAATAGTGGTATTGTAGATACTGTTTAATATTATTCTGATTTGAATAATAGTAGTTTAAATTTTATCTTTGTTTATTGTTTGTAGTTATCAATATATGTCATGATTACTCTGTCACATCAAAGTACAAATGAGCCATCAAAGGAGTCATTCAAGGTCTTTTGCATTAAATGTTGTCTCAAGTAGTGCTAATATGATCATTTTGTGTCTGACCTCTCTTTTCAGTTGGAATTGATTGACGTCATATTTCTTCCAAGATGCATGTAGAAGCTTTTCATATAGTAATATATATAAAGCCTTAGTTGCTATGTTGTGTTCTCATATCAAATCTTATTTTTTTTGTCTCTGAGCTCCTTTTATTTAGCTATTAGCTATGTCATTGTTTTATCCTATCACTCATGTTGCCGAGGTACATCCTTTCTCAAAGAACTGGTTTATTAAAGTTATGGTTCTTAGGAAGTAAGAAGTTAGGAGTTATGTCCATCTTATGAAGGTTAAGGAGGTTCAACTCATTTTTTTTGATGTGCAGGTAACGGTTATTCATTCTCTTAAAGATAAATTTTTTCTTCCGTATATGAGGTTGTTCATGTGTATGTTTTTTGTGTTTTATTGTTATGTGTTGATTGTGTAGGGTGATAAGATTGTTGCGACGATCCCTGCCTAGTGTGTTGAATATATGTCTGGTATATTTTTGGAAGGGGAAGTTTATGTTTAACGTTTTCATGTCGAGGGAAACATTGGTCCAACGAAGGTGACCCTTGGTTCGCTTAAGTTATCCTTCTCAATGCTATCGTTCTCTTTTAGAATCCCTCACTACTCTTTGACATTAATGCCGTTTGATGAGGTTATGACGTTCAAGGATGGTTCAAGTCATGTTATTGGTATTTGTTATTATTAGGTGTTAGTTATCTTGGATATATGATTTTATTTTTGTAAACTCCCTACTTATGGTTTGTTTTGTTGTTCAGATGTTATAGGCATTTTGTCTGATATGCAGTGTCAGTACGGTGGTATTGGTCATTCAAAATCCCCTATTTTTGTTAGGGTTTTATTGAAGGATAAGAGATATATTTATAGGACATTATGTACGTTTATATGGTGACCTCGACATGTTATATTTATGATGTTTTTGTTGTAGTGGGTACATAGAGTGCCTTCTCTTAGGAGAATATGGTGATCAGTTGCATAGGTTGATGAATCAGTTTTCTGATGATGTTCCAATATTAGTTTTGCAGTATATGAAAGTGACATCTTAGAGAGGTAGTGTTATGTTTGTATTATTAGTGTGTTATTGTTTACGTCTACGGTTTTGTGATTCCTATTTTTGTAAGTTATTTGTTTTGATTAGGTTGAAATTTTGTTTAACTGTTGGTAGGTTATGTGTATGTTGAAAGTTTTGAAGCCACAAAAGTTTTGTTAAATTCACAAATGGTGGAAATTGAACTTTTTAAGAGACAGTAAGTTTACGATGTATACTTTGATGTTATTATTGAGTGCAATCGTCGTTGTTGTTGCTAACTTTGTGCGGTTGATCTCTTTGCATATTAGTGTTGGTTATTAGTGCGGAATCAATCCGTTTAGGAAGAGTCAGTGTTATCGAAGTTCCATTGCGGAAAAAGACATGTTGTTTATCAAGTCTTATCCACATAAGACTTTGTTTGATTTCATTGATACATCCGAGAATGTAATATTTGTTATGTGTGGCAAAGTTTTTAAGTTGTATCACATGGGGAAGAAGTTTGTTCCTATCTGCCGTTGTGGTACTTTTTTGAGTAGTGAAGATGAGTTATACTATTGTGGTTTTTGTCATATTAGTGTTTTTAACTCTAACTCTACGTAAGTTTTAGATATGGTGAGGTAAAATTCTATTGTATAGTTAACTGTAGTACCCTAATGTGCTTTGCATTATAGATATGGACTTCTGCTTGTGGTGCAACATGCAACTTCGAAGGTGTTGCTTCCAATGGTGGAGAATGTTCTTGGAGGATTCGAATCTCTTATGTTTCATGTAACCTGTTTTGTTTAGTTTGTATTAAATTATATGCTAGACATTTATGTAGTTTAGTTATATGTATGTGAAGGAGGTTGCTTTAAATCTTCAAAGATCTGTTCGATATGATAAAAATTGACTTAGATTTATGAAGTGGTTGTAGATATCATGTTAGTTATAAGAGGTCCAGCAAAGTATTTTTGTATTTTATTAAATTTTTTATTTGTTATTATCTTTTTTCATGCATTTTTTTATTGGTAAGGATTTATTAGTTGATTTATTTTGTATGTTTATTACTCCCTCCGGTCCTAAATATAAGAAACATTTTACTTTTTAGGTTCATGGAATTATTGATGTATTTGGTTCATAATATAGACCAAATACATCAATGATTCCATGAACCTAAAAAGTAAAATGTTTCTTATATTTAGGACCGGAGTAGTAATTGAATTCATTGAAGGTATATAAATGTTGAGTTTAAAAATATATTTGTTTGATTTAGATGTTTAAGGAAAACCTGTTATATTTATTGACAAAATATTTTTTTCGGTTATAATGTAATAGTTTAAATTTTATGTTTATTTCTGTCTATAGTTAAGAAAATATCTATAATTTTCTTTGACAAATAAATATGTTGCATGGTGATGTTAGCACTAAAGATCTATTTTTATATTTAAAGTATTTAGAAGAGAAAATATGTTTTATTATTTTTAATTGAGGTTGAGATTAAATATATTTTGAGTTTATTATTTATGTTTTTTTGTTTATTATATCTCATTTTGTCTTCTAAGTTCATCCTTTGGTTGTAGATTTATCGTTGTCTATGATAGGTATTGTTGGCAAAGTTACCTCTATTAAAGATATGATAGGTTTGTGTTTATTTTATAAGTTTGTATATTTTTTTAAGGCTTAATCATACTTTTGGTCCTTTAACTAATTTTCAAGTTTCATTTTAGTCCCTTAATTAATAAACGTTCCGTTTTGGTCCTTTAACTTATCTCCGTTAGTCAAAAAAGTCCTTTCCGTTAGTTTTTAACCCTAAATATATTAGGTGGACCAACATTAAACTTAATACACCATAAATCTCATTTTTATTTTTATTTTAACCGTTTGATCTTGTTATAAAATAAATAACCCGTTGATTTTGCATGTCCACCGTATCTAAAATTGGACCATCACCAATTAGTTGTTTTTCCCCATTTCTTCATCTTCTTCCTCTCATTATTCATCATTTCTTCATACATTCATCAATAAAATCCAGAATTTTAAACCCAAATTTAAAAAATTCATCAATCCAAAATTTTAACCAAAATCCCTAAATCTCAAAAATCTAAAATCTTCAAATGCTAAAGAAGAGAAGATTGAAACGATTTCTATTTAGATATGATTTATATGTGGTTTAAAATTATTAATTTCACCAATTTGTTCATGGCTACAAAATAGTTTTCTGTTTTGTGCTTGGATCTATGATGATTCATTAAAAGAATAAGGGTTTTCAGTTTTGTGCTTGATAGAGATTGAAAGAATAATAATAAGAAGAAAATGATTGAGTCTAAACATGTTTTTGGTTGTTGTTTGTTTTGGGTTTAGGTTTGAGAGTTTTATGAAAAATACAATATTCATTTTAATTTCATTAAACTGTAACTAATGTTTATTAATTTTATGGAAGATGAAATCCTTGTAAAAAAATTTGGGTTTATTGTTGGTGGTGGTGAAAATAGAAAGGAGAAAAAAATGGTGTAACTTGAATTGAAAAATGGGTTTGATTTTGAGTGAAATTGAAAGAAAGAATGAAGGTTGAAGAAGAATAGATGATGAAGGAAAATAAAAATGGGTTTTAATTTCTTAAAAAAAAAAAATTCTGGGTTTGGTTGAAGATATTGATGAAGATGAAGAACATTTAAAGGAAGAAGATGAATATTGCTATATTGTTTAAGAACTAACGTTTTTTTAATAAAATTGACGGAAAGGACCATTTTAATTGACGGAGACATACTTAAAGGACCAAAACGAATCCAAAAAATTAGTTAAAGGACTTAAACGGGTCATTTATTATTTAGAGGACCAAAGCGAAACTAAAAAATTAGTTAAGGGACCAAAACTGTATTTTAGCCTTTTTTTAATCATTTTAGAATTATCTATTATTAAAGCTAGATGTATGTGGTTAGGTAGGACTACATTGAGTTGCCAAACAAATTTGCTGAACAATGGAGAGATGATTTGGCAAAGTATAGGTATGCTTATTTTCGAGTAGGTTTAAAAGGTTTTGGTGTGTCTTTGAAACTAGCTCCATGTAACAATTTAATTCGGTCTGCAAAGAAAATTGCCACACATTTTGACATTCAAACTCCCACATTAGTTGAAATGAAAAATTTAGTTGCCAACTATGAATTTAAAATGACCGTATTGTCAGTTGATGGACAATCAAACAATTTGCACGGCGTACTCATATTTGGGATGCAATAGATTATGTTTATTTATTTCGAGAGGTTGCAATAGATTGTGTATCAAAAATATTTTATAACTGCAAGTGCACAGTTTTGTCGTGTAGTTTTAAAAGATATCGAACCACAGAGACCAATAGTCGAGCTACCGTATTTTTGTCGTTACTGTGTAAATCTAAGGCTATTGAATATTAGGGTTTGTTTAGAATGTTTAGAATTAAAGAAATTAAATTAAAGAATTAATTAATTAAAGACGGATATCGGTATGTAACTTAATTAACCATCGGGAATTTAATAAATTAATAGCGCGCGAAAAATGGTTTATTTTTCAGAAGAACTTTCTCAATTTAAAGGTTTAAATCTCACACTCTCGTTTTGTTGATAAAAACCATACTTTCTAGGCTAGGAGTTTTATTGTCACTTTTCTACCACCTCAGCTTCGAAAGTATATTTTGAAAATCAATTAGTTCTAATTAATCCTAACGTGGCTCTCGCTCGTTCAAAGATTAATATCAAATTCCTACTATCTAGTTAAAACCTCAAACTCTCGCTCTATTGATTTTAACCTTAGTTGCTTTGTTTTACTCTCGTTCAAAAGCTTTGAATAAAATTAGGAATTTGAATCAGAAAAATAATTTAATATGTGCGCGCTAAATCATTATTAAATTCCCTTCGGAGAATTAATTTACATACCGATATCTAGGAATTTAGCTAGACATGGCAAAGGAAATAAACAAATAAAAACAAAAAATTAAATAAGACATAAATAAATAATTAAATAAAGACATTAAAAACCTGGAAATAAATTTCTGAATAAACTTGAATTGAAATTGACGGAAATAACCGGTTCAGAATTCTTGACCGGAAAGTGAAAACAGAACTGAAAACGGATTCCCGATGTGGAAATACCGTTACAGTTAATGAAACAAGAAATAAAAACTGACTGAAAGAAACAGAAAATAAGGCGTGGAAAATTCTGAATTTGAGCTTCCTATTTATAGAGGATTTTTGCCTCTATGATCCACAAAAGTAGGAATGGATATGCTTCACTTGATCTCATCCCTTTGACCGTACGATTAGGAAAAGCAGTTGATCAGACGCGTGCTTGCTCCCCACGTTGCGCAAAATGTTGTTGCAATTGGATCCTGAATCTGTGGCGGGCGCCACGAAGCTGGTGGCGGGCGCCACCAGGCTGCTTCCTTGCTGGGCTCAATTGGGCTCAGCTGGGCTGCGCAGATTTTGTGCTTTGCACCCCGTTTTTGCTCCGTTTTTTACCATTTTTGCTCAATTCTCTTCTCCGACCTATTTTATTCGACAAAACTAAAAACAAAACAAATACCAACATAAAAAGACATAAATGAAATAAAAACATATGCAAATGCAACTAAAGTTTACATAAATTAAGCTAAAAATACGATATGATTTCGTGTCATCATTATGTCAAATTAAAAAGGCTCCACTGACCATTATTCTATTGTACTTTATCATTGACCAAGTTTGAGTTTCTCTTTTTGTCTTTCTCTAGGTTTATCTTTATCAGAAGCATCTGTTCCTTTATCCAGTGTTAGCGACTTCTTATTTGTCTCCACATAACTTCGTCGCCCTTGAGGTTAGTGATTGAAACAAGTTTAACAATCATGTGTTTTTTGCTTTAGGTTTTCAAGTATAAAAAAAAGTGTGTGGTCCGAGGGTTTATATCTAACTTGTTTATCTAAAATTACAATATCTAAAATTTATTATGTAATGATAAATATCGTGTTAGTTTTAGGGTTTGTGATCGTAGAAACTAAGTTAGTTGGAAACGTCCAAAGATGTATATATGTTTTTTTTCTTCTTGATTTTAGTTTTTTTATTTTTTGTTTAATTTTTAAATTACTGTTGTTGGTCTATGCTTTAGTTTAATTTTGAGAATATTTATTTATTTTATTTGTTTTTTTATTAAAAGAATGCATTAAATGTAAATAATGTTGAGTTAAAACTATATATTTTTTAATTTATTTAATTGAGGTAAAACTTTTGTTATTTATTGATAAAATAGATTGATTTTGTTTGGTTATAAGTTTATAGTTGTTAGTACTATTTTTTTGCAGGGGAAGATGTACACCTCCCAATTCAAGGGAAAAGAGATTTCATGTTGTAGTTAATCCTTATTTAGTTCATGTTTTGTTCCTTTGATAGTTGAATATTGTATATGTATATTAAATTCTGCATTATTACAATCAAAATGTTTTTTTTTCATAGGATTACATTGTAATGTCTACGACATTTGTTCGAAGATGGAGAGATGATCTATCGAAGCATAGGTATTGCTTATATTTGGGTTGATTCAAGAGTTGTGACTATTTTTGTCAAGATTGCTGAATCTGATTTATTAATTGGGTCAGCCAAAAAGATTGCAACATCTTTTGGTATTCAAAAACCTACTTTAGTTGAATTTGATTACAAAATATTTAGGAATGATTTTAGTATGACCATATACCCTGTTGAAGAGGCACATAATTCTACACCTCAGCCTACTTATTCTTGGGATCTCTATGTTACTCCTGTCATTGTCAACATGGAACAAAAGCAAGCTTTAGTAAGTAGTTATCTTTTCGTTGTCATTGTTAGAAAAGTTTATTTTTTCAACTTAAAAATCATCTAAATTTTTTATATGTTATAACGGTGTTAGCCAATATTTTGGCTAATTAAAATAATAAAGTTTAAATATTTTTCTGAATATATTTAAATATACCTTTAATTATGGGAATGTATTTTCCCAGTTATTATTTAATTCTAAAAGTCAAAATTAAATATATTTTAGAAGAAGTCAAATCAGATAAATATTCATAACTTTAAGAAATACACAAGTTACAAAGACTTTCTACTCGAGTTAACGCTATTCGAATGGCTCGAACTCGAATTAAGATTTTTTAACTTGTAGAAATGATCAAGAATTGACAGAAGATTCAAATTCAAATTTAAACCATTGCAAAGCTTCATTCGAAACTGATATCTGATGGCATTTTGGATAAGGATGAAGTGGTTGTACACTTGGCAAATGGATGTTAGTTAGTCGTTACTAATTAGCCTTAGTTTTTATCTATAAATACTAGTTCATTTGTTGTAATTAGCATCACAATCTCTCATACTACAAACCTTACACATTCTGAGTATCCAAGCGTTCGAGTGAAAGGAATAGACAAGGCAACAATGTATGATCTTGTGATCAAACTCTTTTAAATTCAATGCAATTTACATTTCATGCAATTTACATGCTTTCATTTACATTTCTTGCCTTTTATTTCATTGAATCATTTACTTTCTTGTCAATACGTACTCAATTTGAGTATTTTTACATTTTCTTGTCAAACAAGTTATATTTCCTTTACTTTATTTTATTTTTTTTACCAAACTTGTTCATTTGCATTAATGAACATTACTATTTTTAAACTTGAACAATAAATGCACAAACATGTCCCGAGATTCTCTAGTTGGTCTCTCAAGCATTGCAAACTAGTGGTTGTTTACCAAAAATCAGCGTAAACAAATTGGCACGCCCAGTGGGACGGGTTTTGTGCGTTTTATTTTCAAAGTTTTCTCAAAAAAAAAAAATTCTTGAGAATTTTCTTTTGTTTTGGAAAGTTGTGTGTGTTGTTTTCAAAGAAATTACATTGTTTAGTGCATGAAATTGAGAAGCGGTAGAATAAAACCAGAGATGGTGAGACCTAGAGGCACTAACGCTAGTACTAGTAACAACAACAACAACAACAGTGGTAATGACAATAATAATGTCAATAACCAAAACAATCAAGATCCTGAGGATGTTAACCCATTATTTGGGTATATAGACGCTTCGAGCGCTCTGACAACATCAGCCACAGATGCAACATCTGTGGGGGCAACGCAGGCAATTCCTGTGTCCTCCTCTATGCCCTCATTAACATCCAATGCTGCAACCACAATGGCTGAGAACACTTCGAGCATATCTTTGCAAAATATTGGTGGGGTTCCTCCCCCATTTTCAAGATCTTCATTTGACTTTCGAAGTCAATCAGGGGGTTTGTATCAATCCCAAAGATCTTATCCATATGGAATGCCTACAGCCATGATGCACAATGTGTATTCACACCCTGCATTACAATCTGATAGGATAACAGTGAGGTCTCCCTTTCCACAAGGGCAAAATTCGAACAATACTAGAGTTCGAATGAACCAACCAGCCCTCACCACAGATTCACTTTTGTCTATGAGGCAACAAATGGATGAGAGTAATTATGATATGGTGAATTTACTCACTGAACAAATGGGTACAATAATTAACCCATTAATTCGAGATACAAATCAGACTTACCAAACCTTGGCTACCCAAATGGGTAGAATTGCTGATTTCTTTGGAGGGGCACAAGTGCCCATCCAACAGACACTTCAACCATTACAGGCCCATAGACCAAGGCCTGGAGAAGTTGCTGACAATCGAATCGAAGAGGCTCGAGGTCAGCAGCAAGAACCACAAGTTGTGAACCAACATGTACAAAGGAATGTTGAACCTGAAGTGGTGCTTGTTCATCGAAACCAAAATGCTGATGAGGTTTTGAGAAACGTTCAACATAATGATTTTGGGCAGAATAACTTAGCCAATTTGGTAGAAACCATCCTTGCCCAAAACGGTCTAAATGTAGGTTTACATAGACCCAACTTTGTGTCACCACTATTTGAATTTGTTTTGCAAACAGAAATACCAAGGGGTTGGAAAACCCCAAAATTTACCAAGTTTGCTGGTGATACAACAGAGTCTACAGTCGAGCACATTGCTAGCAAATAATGAGAATTTGAGGATGAAGTATTTTCCCAATTCTCTAACAAAAAATGCTTTTACTTGGTTCACAACCTTACCCCCACATTCTGTGTTTACTTGGACCCAACTCGAAAGGCTCTTTCATGAGCAATTCTACATGGGCCAAACAAAGATAAGTCTCAAAGAACTAGCAAGTGTTAGGCGCAAAACACCAGAATCTATTGATGATTATCTCAATAGGTTTAGGCTTCTTAAAGCCAGATGCTTCACTCAAGTTCCTGAACATGAATTGGTAGAAATGGCTGCTGGTGGCCTAGATTACTCGATTCGAAAGAAATTAGATACTCAATATCTTAGAGACATGGCTCAACTGGCTGATAGGGTTAGACAGGTTGAAAGACTTAAAAACAAAAAGGCCAGGAATAGCAAGTTTCATAAGAAAGAGAAAGTAGCTTATGTAGGGAACTATGAAAGTGAAAATGAATACGATCTAGAATTCAAGGAGGTTGATCAAAGTGAGATAGACTTGGCTGAATTAAAGTCAGGGCCTCCTTACACTTGTAAATTGTTAAAGCCTTCGAATGGCAAGAACCCCAATGAACTAAAGAATGATAAATATGTTGCTAAAACCTACACATTTGATGTTACCAAGTGTCATAAATCTTTGATTTATTGGTCACTGATGGCCAAATAATTGTTCAAAAAGGATTAAAAGTTCCCTCATTAGAACAAAGAAAGAAAAGAGGTTACTGCAAATTTCATAATTTTTTGGGTCATAAAACTTCACATTGTGTTGTTTTCAGGGATTTGGTGCAGAAGGCATTGGATGAAGGGAGGCTGAAGTTTGACGAAAAAGCTAAGCAACCCATGAAAGTAGACACAGATCCCCTTCAAGTGGCTGAGACATCTTACGTTGAGCCATTCGAATGTTTGATGATAGACGCTATGGAAGCATCCCCGGTTCGAGCCGTTACTGAAAGGGAGTATGCTGAGAAAATTAAGGTAGTTTATCCTCGAGCTGAAGAGGAACTCATTGATTTTCTCACCAGGTGCAAGCTGAGCAACAAGGAAGTTATGCTGTGTCCTCGTTGCAGCGCTGTGTGTGACAAAGAGGCTACTGCAGGCCTTAAGAATGTTATGCCATATGTGGCTAACAAAAACAAATGGTCTACTGAGAGACCAAACAAGGGCGAGGCCATAAACCAAGGCCCTACCATTCATGATAGGCTTAGAAGGAGACAAACATACGTTCCTTCTAATAGAGTACCTGTTAAACAATGGTCATCTGGCCAACATCAGGCTTATCAGAAGAGAAGGATGGATGTTGGTGGCTCGAGTCAAGTTGCTTCGAGCAATAATGCTAAAAATAGGAAATTTTCCTATAATAACAACTATAAGGGAAAGAATCCTATGACTCGAACTCAATGGCGTGGATATCAACGCCTTAAGAAGTTGGAAAGAGAGAATGCCCATGCTGGGGGCAGCTCCAACTCAATTGCCCATGCTGGGGGCAATAACAAAGTTGTTCATGCTGGGAACAACACCAAAATTGCTCATGCTGGGGGCGATCGAAATGATGCAGGGAACAAGCAAGAATATGTTCCCAAGAAGGCTGAAAAAGCCTTAATTATTGATGAAGGCTCTTCCTCGAAGAGGCATGTTAAGGAAAGGATATCATTCCCTGATGATAATATGGAGGATGATATGCCTGATGAAGATTTGTTGTAATCTAGTTCTGAGCCAGATTTTGATGTCCTGGTAAATGTGGTTTCAATATTACCACGCGAATATGATGTGAGGTCCACCTCTGATCCTGAAGAAGAGTTTGTGGAACCTGAGTTAGAAAATTATACCCCTGTTTGTTACTATGTAATGAACAATGGGTGCATCGAACAACAGAAGGCTGTATTCGAACAGCCTCATGAAGGGATGAAAAACCATCTCAAGCCTTTATACATCAAGGCTAAAGTGGGTGGTATTGGAGTAAACAAAGTCCTGGTAGATGGGGGTGCTGTAGTAAATCTGATGCCCCATTTCATGCTCAGGAAGTTAGGAATGTATGATACTGACATGCATTCACATAACATAGTTCTTTCGAACTATGAAGGAAAAAGTGGCAAGTCTTTAAGAGCCATACAAATGGATGTTGCAGTAGGCAGCACCATAAGGCCAACTCTCTTTATAGTTGTGCCTTCGAGGGCTAGCTTCAATCTACTCCTTGGAAGGGAATGGATTTGAAATTCTGGCAACCAGACAGACAAATGCTGTGCACAACGTTAGAGCAATTGTCCGAGCACTTGTCACACAATAATAATAAACGTAGCGTTGCAGGTAAAATAAACGTGACTGAAAGATAAATAACACAGTAGGTTTGTTAACCCAGTTCGGCGCAACTTGCCCTAGTCTGGGGGATACCAATCCAAGAATGAACTCCACTATAATAGTTCTAGTGAAAAGCACAACGTAGACTCACTACTTGTCTCTGTACCACGACCCTACCAATGGCTGCTCTACCTAGGAACTCCTAAGTATGAGACCCCGTCTCAATTCCCCACTAACAGTACAGACAGCACTGTTAAAACACACACTTGTTTGTTTGTTTGAATAAGAGTCACACTCTAAAGAACACAACTAACTCCGTACCTAAAGGCTTAGGAGAAGTACACAGTTACAACTCAATAACAGAGAACTTGTCATGTATCAACAGATACAAGCAAGACTCACAACTAACAAGAAAACCTAAAACCTTAAGACACACGCTTTAGTACACATACGGTTTTCCACACAAAACTAGGGTTTGTGTCTTCACATATATATAGCACTAAGCAGTCATTGGTTTGGGCTTCAAAACATAGCTTGGACGTTGTCAGGTCCAGCTAACTATTCTTCATGTGCAAGAATATTGTTTCCAAAAATATATCAATATTAATTATGGAAATATACCAAAGCAAGACAACCTTTTACACTTCAGAAAACAAGCGCTTCTCGATCAACACGCTAGGTTAAATATAAAACTCCATAGAATCTTCAAAGATCTTGCTCATAAATATAACGCGTGTTGGCGCGCAACAATCAGATGACACAATGCTGTTCCACTTGCTACAGCATTTGTCGCAGCATTGGCTAATAGTTGTTTTTGCAAAATGTAGCCAACATACAAAAACCCAACAGGATTCATGGAGTAGGGGCAGTTCCTTCTAACCAGAAATAGCCAATAACCAGAACAGATATAGTGGGTTCAGATAAAGAGATGGAAACATACTCTTAAAAAAATAGTTCCACAACATAGAGGAGATAATCAGATAGAAGCACTCCCCCTCAACATATGCATATCATAGCTACATATCATAATGCTCCCCCTCAAAGCATGCATATATAAGAACTTACTTCAAGAGACATATGTAGGAGCATCTGTCAGAGCAGTCTTCAAAAAAAAAAAAAATCTACTGTATCATCATTCTACTCCCCCTTTTTAGCCATAAATTCTGACAAACATAATAATTGCATATAAGGAAATCCAGAGAGTAGCACATCAGTTCAGATAGGTCACAGAGTCAGAAAGGCACAAGAGAGGCCACAAAAACAGTTATTACAGACCATAAAGCACACTCAGGTGCATGAATAAAAGAAAAAAAAATTATAATCAGAAAGAGGCAGTTCCAACAGAGCCATCAGACACCTCCTCAGTGTCACCGGCAGCAGAAGCATTTCCATCACCTCCTTCTTCTTCCCTTGCTTGGTCTTGAGCAGGAGCCTCACCCTCAGCTGTAACCTCAGCTTTCAGAGCAGCTATAACCCTGTCAACTTGTACCTTCTTCATACCCAAATCCACACTCACAGCTGTAAGCTCAGCAATCATTTCCAGCTTATTCATACCACCAGATGACTGGACAGAAGTGTCAGCCAACTCATCAGCTCGTGGCTGGGATATCAACCTGCAATCCAGATTAAGAGGACTAGGCCTCCTAACAGCCTCATCTGTGCTTACCAGAATATCAGGGTGTTGTTGCAGAATAACCCCACACACCAGAGTAGGAAAAGGAATAGGGAACTTCACAGCAAAGGACTTGGCTTGCTCCAAAAATTGATGATAAATATAGTAACCAAAATCAAATGGAGACTTAGTACCAACAGCATAAATAAGCTTACCAAGCACAGTGGCCACATAATTGGAATGAGTAGTAGGGGACCAATTATTGGCAGCAATTTTGTTCAGAGCAGCATACATGGGAGTCAGCTTTGCAGAGGACAGAAGTCCAGGCCAGTGTCTCAGCTTGTTACCTGTGATGGTCTTGCAGATGGTGTCATCTGTAACCTCCAATTCAGGGGTGTCTTCAAGAGATCTACCCAGATAAGCATTGATCACTTGAGGAGAAAAATTGACACATCTACCTCTCACATACACCTTCTTGTACTCAGCATACCTTGGATCATCACACTCCTCAGGAATGTTCACCACAAATTCTCTTACCAGCTTGTCATAGCAATTACCAAGGTCCTTCATAGTCTTCATCATCCCAGCAAATTCCAGCACATCAACCAGTTTCTTGCATTTGAACACATCAGCCTTCAAATTTCTTTCAAGTCCTAACCTCCTGTGATAGACAAATTTCCAGCGAGTTGCTCCACTTTCCAGATGAAAAGAGACATTATCTAGAGGAGCTGGAGGAATATCCAAAGGGACTTTCATACCCTTCACAGTCTTTCTAGATGCTCCACCAGATGGGGCAGCATCTGTCTCAGCCATCTCCAAGTCAGAATCACTAGAGGGGTGACCCTTTCTTTTTAGGCTCTTCTTTTGAACAGGCTTAGGAGTCACTTTACTCCAAGACTTTGGGGGGCCAGTCATTGGCTTCTTCCCTGAGCAACATCTTTCTTTTTAGTGCTCTTAGCACTCTCAACAGCAACACCAGAAGCATCCTTCACAGCTTTGCTCCTAGTTCTACGAGCAACACCAACAACAGGAGTCTTTTCAACAGACTCTACATTATCAACATTGACCACAACAGTTTGGTCAATGTGTATAGTCTCATCTTGATCCTGAATCTCATCATCTTGATCAAGGGGTTTGGGAGAACCGTTTTCATCATCACTTACAGGTTCAGGAGTGTTTGGAATGACCAAGGACTCCACAGGAGCTTGTGCCAAAGATGCTGGAGCATCTAGCACAGCTTTCTGAACATTAGCAGAGGGCTCAGCATTCTGCTCTGTCACAGCAATGTTCTCAGCAACTTTATCAGCAAAAGTCTTGTCACTAATACCAGCATTATCAGTACTTTCAACATGCAAATTTGATTTATCAGCACCCAATTTGTCATCTACCTTAGGATTAACAACATTCTCAACATCTTTAACAGAACCTAGGGTTTCAGTAAGCGCTACAGTACCTTCATCAGATCCGTTGACAGAAGTGTCAACATTTGGTTCTACTACAGTCGATACAAAGGGATTTTCTTTACAATAGAGATCATGCATGGAGAGACCTCTACGTTGAACAGCCGGAGAGGATTTCTTACCTTTTGCGATCTTCTTCTTCGCTGATGAAGTTGACCCTTTTCTAGCACTCTTCTTCCGCGACACAAGCGCTTTAGGACGCTGTTTGATCGATTTCGAATCAGTAACAGTGGCAAGAGGTTGAACTTCCATATTCACTGGTGAAGTAATTTCAGGGATAGTGGGGGAAGTTTGATCGGTTGCGATCGGAGATTGAGTGTTGGTTGATGTAGACATGATGATCAAAGTATTTTGGTGAGTTTGAGAGATTGTGAGTTTGTAAGAGAAGGTTTGGTAAGTAGAGAGAACGGCACGAGAGCAGTTGAGAGAATAAGAATAGGTTTGTAAGGAATAATGATGATTGAGTGTGATTGTTTTATTTAAGGGAAGATGGGATACTCTTCCTTGATTGACGTGCATAGAGCGGTTGAGGAGGGAGAAAGTAACTGCTGCACGCCTCCTTTTCAATAACTGCTATAATTCCTCAATTAGGCAAATGCCTAACCGCCTTCTTAATTTTTCAAATTGTGCAACATCTAGAGCCTTTGTGAATATATCTGCTAATTGCTCCTCAGTAGAAACATGCTCAATAGAAATAATTTTTTCTTCAACCAACTCTCTAATAAAATGATGTCTGATATCTATGTGCTTGGTCCTGCTATGTTGTACAGGATTCATAGAAATATTGATTGCACTTAGATTGTCACAATACAATGTCATAGCATCTGTCTTTACATTGTACTCCCTCAGCATCTATCTCATCCACACCAATTGTGTGCAACTACTCCCTGCAGCTATGTACTCAGCTTCAGCAGTTGATAAGGAAACACAATTTTGTTTCTTACTGAACCAAGATATGAGATTATTGCCTAGGAAGAAACATCCACCAGAGGTGCTTTTTCTATCATCTGCACTTCCAGCCCAATCTGCATCACAATATCCTACCAACATAGTACTCTTTCCATGAGAATACAATAAGCCATAATCACTGGTACTGTTCACATATTTCAAAATTCTCTTCACTTGAGTCAGATGGCTAATCTTTGGCTCAGCTTGGTACCTAGCACATACTCCAACAGCAAATGTGATATCAGGTCTACTAGCGGTAAGATAGAGAAGACTTCCTATCATACTCCTGTATAAACTTTGATCTACATCTTCACCCTTGTCATCTTTAGACAACTTGATATGTGTGGGAGCAGGAGTTCTTTTGGTGGCAGCATTCTCCACACCAAATTTCTTGACCATATTCTTAGCATACTTACTTTGAGATATAAATATGGTGTCTTCCATTTGTTTCACTTGAAGACCCAAAAAGAAATTCAACTCACCAACAAGACTCATTTCAAACTCAGATTGCATTTGCTGAACAAAATGCTGTACCATCTGGTCAGACATTCCACCAAATACTATGTCATCAACATATATTTGTGCAATAATAAGCTTTCCTCTCTCATCTTTCACAAATAGAGTTTTGTCATTACCTCCCTTCCTGTAGCCATTATTTACCAAGAATTCAGTCAATCTCTCATACCAAGCTCTCGGAGCTTGTTTCAAGCCATATAATGCCTTCTTCAACTTGTATACATGATTTGGGAAGGCTGGATCAACAAACCCCTTGGGTTGTTCCACATAGACCACTTCATTCAAGTACCTATTCAGAAAAGCACTCTTGACATCCATTTGATACAGCTTGAATTTAAGGACACAAGCAATTCCAAGAAGTAATCTTATAGCTTCTAGTCGTGCTACCGGTGCAAAAGTTTCACCAAAGTCTACTCCTTCAATTTGAGCATACCCTTGAGCAACCAATCTAGCTTTGTTTCTAGTGATGGTTCCATTCTCATCAGATTTATTCTTGTAAACCCATTTAGTTCCTATGATGTTTGCATTATCTGGCCTAGGAACTAGATCCCATACATCACTTCTCTTGAATTGAGTGAGTTCTTCTTGCATGGCATTGATCCAGAACTCATCAGTCAAAGCTTCTTTAACATTCTTGGGTTCAAAATTTGAGATGAAACAAGAATTTGATACCTCATAGGTTCTTCTCCTTGTTGTAATTCCTTGATGTGGACTACCAATAATTTGATCTATTGGATGGTTTTTCTGAACTCTGATGGATGGACCTTTGTCATTAGCTATATCTTCAGAACTTCTCAAATCATTGCTTTCCTCATTAACAACTTCTTCTACTGTTTCTTCTTGTAAGTCAGATGCTGTGCTAAATGTACTATCTTCTGGTGCAGCATTCTTTCCCTTATCATCAATTACAACATTTATGGATTCCATCATGACTTTAGTCCTGGAGTTGAAGACTCTATAAGCTCTGCTATTTGTTGAATAACCCAGGAATATACCTTCATCGCTTTTTACATCCATTTTCCTTATTGGCTCCCTATCAGCTAAGATGTAACATTTACTTCCAAACACATGAAAGTATTTCACAGTTGGCTTTCTCTCTTTCCATAGCTCATACAGAGTTGTAGTTGTCCCTTTTCTCAAAGTTACTCTGTTATGTATATAGCAGGCCGTGTTCATAGCCTCAGCCCAAAAATGGAGAGGTAACTTCTTAGCATGTAACATTACTCTGGCAGACTCTTGTAAGGTTCTATTTTTTCTCTCTACTATTCCATTTTGTTGAGGAGTAATAGGAGCAGAAAACTCATGAAATATTCCTTTAGTTGTGCAAAACTCAGAGAATTTACTATTTTCAAACTCCTTACCATGATCACTTTTGATTCTAGTAATGCCACATTCTTTTTCTCTTTGAAGTTTTAAACAAAGATCCTTGAATTTTTCAAAAGTGTCAGACTTCTCCCTGATAAAATCAATCCAAGTATATCTAGAGAAATCATCTACAATGACAAACGCGTACTTCTTCCCACCTAAGCTCTCAACCTGCATGGGTCCCATTAAATCCATGTGCAATAGTTCAAGCACTCTGGATGTGGTCAAATGCTGCAGCTTCTGGTGTGACGTTTTTGTCTGTTTGCCTATTTGACATTCTCCACATATATTTCCTTCTTGAATCTGGAGTCTGGGTAAGTCTCTAATAGCTCCTTCAGCAATAGCTTTCTTCATGCTTTTCAGATTTAAGTGTCCAAGCTTTTGGTGCCACAGCTTCACATCGTCTTCTTTAGTAACTAGACATGTAGATAACTCAGCTTTGTCTTGAGATACCCATAGGTAACAGTTATCCCTTGATCTTTCTCCCTTCATTAGTAGATCGCCTTTGCTATCAGTAACTAGGCACTCACTCTTTGAAAAGTTGACTTTCAGACCTTTGTCACATAGTTGACTAATGCTTATTAGATTTGCTTTCAACCCTTTCACATGAAGAACCTTGTCAAGTTTAGGTAGTCCTTCATTAATCAATGTTCCTATGCCTTTGATTTCTCCCTTAGCTCCATCACCAAACGTTACAAAGCTTGTAGCATATGGCAAGACATCTGTCAAGTAATCTTTGTTTCCGGTCATATGTCTTGAACATCCACTATCAAAGTACCAGTCGCTTCCAGAAGATGCTCGTAGAGATGTATGAGCAATTTGAGCAACTTCCACACCTTCAGATTCTGTTAGACTAGGTTCCATAGTATTGGTCTTCAGTTTCCATTCCTGCTTGACACTCTTCTCTATAACTTCACTTTTGGATGAATACATATTGTCAGGGTATCCATACAATTTGAAGCAATAAGGTCTAATGTGTCCCTTTCTTCCATAGTGATAGCATACCCAGCCAGAATACCTTCTCTTTGGCTTAGTCCTGTATCTGCTTGTCTGTTGTCTCACCTGATGCTGGGGCATCTGTCTTGACATAATTGGATCATAGGTAGTAGTAGCTGGAACAAACTTCATCACAGATGCAGGTTTCTGATGACGTAGTGAATGATAGTTGAAACCAATACCTTTGGAATCTTTTGAACTCTGTCCTATTTCTTGGATTTCATCTAACTTCTTAGTTCCTGTATTCAGCATTCTCACCTGTTTATTCATGTTATCCATCTTGGATTTGTATAGCTCCACTTCATCAGTTAGTCTTGAATTTTCTTCCTGAAGTTTGTTCTTCTCTGCTTGCAATATAGCAATGGTCTTCTTTTGCTTTAACATGGTGTCCCCAACTTCTAAGCTTTTAATCCACAATTCCTTATAGCACTCAACTAGTTCATCATAAGGCATCTCACCTTCATGTGATTCAGTATCAGATGTACATGTCCCAGTTAAAGCAATTACATGGTTAGCAGATTCAGATTCTTCCTCAGATTCATCCTCATCTGACCAAGACACAGTTAATCCTTTCTTCTGCTTCTTAAGATATGTTGCACATTCAGTCCTGATATGCCCATATCCTTCACATTCATGACATTGAACTCCTTTTCCTTGGCTTGTCTTGTCATCTGCTTTTGATTTCCTCAGATTGTTGGCATTCCTGTTTATGCTGTGACTGTTGTCTGGAGCATTTGTCTTGGCCTGTCTATCAAACCTCTTGAAAGCTTTATTGAATTTCCTCCCTAGCATCACCATAGTTTCAGATAGACTGTCGTCACTCACCATATTACTCTCCTCAGATTTGGAGGCAAATGCAATACTCTTTGTCTTCTTTTCAGATCTCTCATTTGCAATCACTTCAAAAGTTTGTAGAGACCCTACTAATTCACCCATTTTTATTTCCGAGATGTCCTTGGCTTCCTCTATAGCAGTCACCCTTCATATCAAACTTCTTTGGTAGAGACCTTAGCATTTTCTTTACCATGTTTTCTTCAGAGAGGTTTTCTCCCAAAGCATCAAACTGATTATCAAACTCAAGCAGTCTCATGTGGAAGTCTTGAATGCTTTCATCATCCTTCATCTTCAAGTTCTCAAACTTACTAGTTAATAATTGCAGTCTTGAGCTTTTTACCTTTGAGTTGCCCTCATGAACAGTTTGGAGTTTCATCCATGCCTCCTTTGCAACAGTACATTTTTTGATTAGCTTGAAAATGTGTGCATCAACTCCATTAGTTAGGGCATTTAGAGCTCTTGAATTTGCATTGGCTAATGCTTCTTCATCCTTGCTCCATTCATCCTCAGGTTTCAGCTTAGTAACAGTCTCCCCTTCCTTACCAGTAGTAACAACAAGTGGTTCCCATCCTACAACAACAGCTCTCCATGTTTTGTGATCCATGGACTTCAAAAACGTAGTCATTTTGGACTTCCAGTCATCATAGTTAGAATCACCAACCAACAAAGGTGGTCGATTCATTAGTCCTCCTTCCTTGTCCATCTTAACCAGAAATATCTTCCCTGGAGCTCACCCAATCAGGCAGGGTGCCTGCTCTGATGCCAATTGAAATTCTGGCAACCAGATAGACAAATGTTGTGCACAACGTTAGAGCAATTGTCCGAGCACTTGTCACACAATAATAATAAACGTAGCGTTGCAGGTAAAATAAACGTGACTGAAAGATAAATAACACAGTAGGTTTGTTAACCCAGTTCGGCGCAACTTGCCCTAGTCTGGGGGATACCAATCCAGGAATGAACTCCACTATAATAGTTCTAGTGAAAAGCACAACGTAGACTCACTACTTGTCTCTGCACCACGACCCTACCAATGGCTGCTCTACCTAGGAACTCCTAAGTATGAGACCCCGTCTCAATTCCCCACTAACAGTACAAACAGCACTGTTAAAACACACACTTGTTTGTTTGTTTGAATAAGAGTCACACTCTAAAGAACACAACTAACTCCGTACCTAAAGGCTTAGGAGAAGTACACAGTTACAACTCAATAACAGAGAACTTGTCATGTATCAACAGATACAAGCAAGACTCACAACTAACAAGAAAACCTAAAACCTTAAGACACACGCTTTAGTACACATACGGTTTTCCACACAAAACTAGGGTTTGTGTCTTCACATATATATAGCACTAAGCAGTCATTGGTTTGGGCTTCAAAACATAGCTTGGACGTTGTCAGGTCCAGCTAACTATTCTTCATGTGCAAGAATATTGTTTCCAAAAATATATCAATATTAATTATGGAAATATACCAAAGCAAGACAACCTTTTACACTTCAGAAAACAAGCGCTTCTTGATCAACACGCTAGGTTAAATATAAAACTCCATAGAATCTTCAAAGATCTTGCTCATAAATATAACGCGTGTTGGCGCGCAACAATCAGATGACACAATGCTGTTCCACTTGCTACAGCATTTGTCGCAGCATTGGCTAATAGTTGTTTTTGCAAAATGTAGCCAACATACAAAAACCCAACAGGATTCATGGAGTAGGGGCAGTTCCTTCTACTTGCCATCAAAGGTTGATATTATGGAGTGAGGATAACATAGTAGAAAATATAGAAGCTGATCAGAGTTTCTATATGTCAGAGGTTGACCACATCACTAAGGCAACTTTTGATAAGCACTTAGCCTCCATAGCTCCTTGTGGAGAAAGAGATAGTGGCTTTCGAGGAGCCAGCAATAATGTCTATCATTCAGTTAGACTCCATCCTACTCATGGATTCTGTTGGGAGAGGGAAGAAATTGATGACAACCCTCATGAAGATGGAGTTATTCCACCATCTGGGTGGGATATAGAATACCTTGATGATGTCTAAGCCCTCTGCTTGGGCTAAAATAACGGCATATGTTGCCGAAAGAAAGCTTGAAACGGCCTTAGAGGCTGTCAAGGAACAAAATATGGTTGAAGAAACCATTAAAAAAGACAATGGCAATATGTTGCCAAATGAGCAAAGGTTAGACTGCATCTATGATGATGAACCTTTGGGATTCGAGAAAGATCCTGTGAACTCGAATCCAAAGATGCAGGCTCAAGATCCTTTGCAAGAGGTAGATATTGGTGATGGCTTAATTAAAAGGCCAACTTACATAAGTGTCAATCTTGACCTCGAATTTAAGGCTAAAATGATTAACCTGCTTAAAGAATTTAAAGATTGTTTTGCATGGGATTACAAGGAAATGTCAGGTTTAAGTAGGGAAATGGTGGAACATAGACTACCACTCAAGCCAGGGAAGAAGCCAATAAAGCAACTGCCAAGGAGATTCAACCCAGAGATTTTATCAAAAATCAAGAGTGAGATCGAAAGGCTATTAAAGAGTAAATTCATTCGAACTACAAGGTATGTTGAATGGTTAGCTAATATAGTTCCTGTTATTAAGAAAAATGGTAGCCTGAGGGTATGCATAGACTTTAGAGATTTAAATAATGCAACACCCAAGGATGAATACCCCATGCCAGTAGTAGAAATGCTAATTGATTCAGCAGCGGGGTTCGAATACTTGAGCATGTTAGATGGCTATTCTGGCTATAATCAAATTTTTATTGCTGAAGAGGATGTGGCTAAAACAGCGTTTCGATGCCCTGGAGCATTAGGGACTTATGAATGGGTTGTTATGCCATTTGGCCTAAAAAATGCTGGAGCCACATATCAAAGAGCAATGAATCTTATTTTTCATGATTTTATTGATGCCTTTATGCAAGTATATATTGATGATATTGTTGTAAAATCCTCATCTAGTGATGATCATTTAAATCATCTTAGAAAATCATTCGAAAGAGTGAGGAAATGTGGATTAAAAATGAATCCACTAAAATGTGCTTTTGGTGTACATGCAGGGGATTTCCTTGGTTTTGTGGTGCATAAAAAAGGCATTGAAATCAACCAAAATAAGACAAAGGCTATTATGGAGACCCAACCTCCAAGAACAAAGAAACAACTTCAATCTCTATTGGGAAAGATCAACTTTCTGAGAAGATTTATTTCGAATCTAAGTGGAAAAGCTCATCCCTTTTCTCCACTACTTAGAAAACAAAAAGGTGATCAATTTCATTGGGGGCAGGAGCAACAGCAAGCGTTTGAAGACATTAAGAACTATTTGTCACATCCACCAACGCTAATGCCTCCTATTCGAAACAAAGCAATGAAGTTGTACATTTCAGCATCTGATTCAACTATTGGTAGCATGCTTGCCCAAGAAGATGAAAATGGTGTTGAAAAAGCTGTATATTATCTAAGTAGAGTATTAAATGATGCTGAAACTAGATATAGTGCTATAGAAAAGTTATGTTTGTGTTTATATTTCTCTTGTAACAAACTTAAGCATTATATTAAGCCTAATGAAGTTTATGTTTATTCTCATTTCGATATTATTAAACATATGCTTCAGAAACCTATTTTACATAGTAGAATTGGTAAATGGGCTTTGGCTCTAACTGAATACTCATTAACCTATAAACCCTTAAGAGATAGAAAGGGTCAAATAGTGGCAGATTTCCTTGTTGATCATTCAATGATTGAAATGCCACTAAGTTATGTAGAAACCCAGCCTTGGATTTTATATTTCGATGGTTCCAAACATAAACATGGAACTAGAATTGGGATTTTGATAATTTCTCCAATCCAAATTCCTACTAAGTTTAATTATAAAATCAATGGGTTTTGTTCCAACAATGAGGCTGAATATGAAGCCTTGATTGCAGGTCTTGCCCTTTTAATTGACTTGGGGGCAAGAAATATTATTGTTAGAGGTGATTCAGAATTAGTGATTAAACAGTTGACAAAAGAATACAAGTGTATCAAAGAACATTTGGCTAAGTACTTTGTAATTGCCACTAATTTGTTGGATCAGTTCGAATCAGTGCAATTCGAGCATATACCTAGATTACAAAATCAAGAAGCCAATGACTTGGCTCAAATAGCTTCTGGCTATAAATTAACTCCTGAAAATCTTAACAAATTAATTGAGATTAGGGAAAAATTGGTTTTTAATGAACCTTTGTCTTCAAGCTTGTCAATGGCAAAACTTGTGGGGGCAGATTCACCACCTAGTGATGAAAATGACTCAAACAAGGTCTTAGATGAAGAAAATGCTAACATTTTCACCATTGACAACTTGATAGATGGAGATTGGAGGAAACCAATTGTAGAATATTTACAAGACCCTAATGGTCAGTATGATAGGAAGACCAAGTATAGGGCCTTAAGCTATGTTATAGTTGGAAATGAATTGTTCAAAAAGACAAGTGAAGGTGTTTTATTAAAATGCCTAAGTGAAGGAGAAGCTTTAATAGCTATTTCTGACATACATAGTGGAGCATGTGGTTCTCATCAAGCAGGCCACAAGATGAAATGGTTATTGTTTAGACAAGGCTTATATTGGCCTTCTATGTTAAAAAATTGCATAGATTTTGCTAAAGGATGCCAAGAATGCCAAAAGCATGCAGGAATACAACATGTACCTGCAAGTGAGTTACATTCTATAATAAAGCCATGGCCATTTAGGGCCTGGGCATTGGATTTGATTGGTGAGATTAAACCTGCCTCTTCTAAGAATCAACGTTACATCTTGGTAGGTATTGATTACTTTACAAAATGGATTGAAGCAGTGCCTTTACCTAATGTAGATCAAGAAGCAGTGGTTGATTTCATCCAGAATCATATTATCTATAGATTTGGCATTCCAGAAACAATTACCACAGATCAAGGATCAGTGTTCACAGGAAGAAAAATGCAAGAATTCGCTAGTGAAATTGGTTTTAGATTGCATACTTCAACACCATATTATGCCCAAGCAAATGGTCAAGTTGAAGCAGCTAACAAAATAATCATTAACTTGATTAAAAAACACATTGCTCAAAAGCCAAGAAATTGGCATAAAACTTTAGATCAAGTTTTATGGGCATGTAGAAATTCCCCTAAGGAATCAACTAACTCTACACCATTTCGATTGACATATGGTCATGATGCCATTTTGCCTGTGGAAATTCATATGCAATCGTTTTGAGTACAGAGGCAAATGGAAATACCAAGTGATAAATATTGGGAAATGATGTTAGATGAATTGGTTGATTTGGATGAAGAAAGGTTACAAGCTTTAGAATATATGACTAGGCAAAAAGAAAGAGTTGCCAAAGCCTATAATAAAAGGGTAAAGTCAAAAGTTTTTAACTTAGGGGATTTAGTTTGGAAAGTTATTTTGTCTATGGATAAAAAAGATAGAGTCTTAGGCAAATGGTCCCCTCATTGGGAAGGTCCATTTAAAATTGTTCAGGTTTTTTCAAACGGTGCTTATGAAATTGAGGAATTAAGTCCTGAGAAACATGTTTTAGGAATAAATGGTAAATATTTGAAAAAATATAAGCCAGCATTGCTCGAGATAAACATAAGTGCAGAATAAAAACTAGAACAAAAAGTTAGAACGTGGCAAGAAATAATAAATTGCCACAGAAGGGCATTGTCAAGTTACAACCAAGATGATTCGAATAAAACAGATAGATAAAAGTTAGAATTGTTCAAATGGTACTAAAAATTACAGAGCCTCAGCAACATTGCGATATAAAGCTTCTAAAGAGATCTTTTCTGCTCTAAGTATTCGTTTGTTGTCCTCGAGAGCTTCAATCTCTGTTGCTACCACTTCAGACTCGTCTATGGCTCGAACCCCTTCTCTACCCTTGGCATCAATCTCTGCTTGAACGGAGAGGAGCATTTCAGCTTCAATGTTGGCTTGAGTCTGTTTCTCATTAGCTACCTTTTGTCTATATTCAGCAATCTGGCGTTCGAGATCCACAATGATAGCTTCCCAAGCCTCAATATTGTTTTTGCAAGCATGAAGTCTAGGCGTATGAGAAGCAGTGGCTTGTGCTCGAATTTCAGAGACCTCTTGGTCCAAACTTGCAGCTGTGGCGACTAAGTCATCATAAGCAGCTATCTGGACATTCAGTTTAGCCTCATTTTCCCTTTCTTTCTGTACAACTTTGGCATACTGATCGATCAGACTTTCTAATTGCATAACTTGACACAAAGTAAAAGTGTCAGTTGAAGAATTATGCAATTTCCTCAAAAAGGCTAAGTACTCAAAAGCCTTCGAGGGATTAGTTTCGAGTGTATCTAAAGCATTCTGCGTGCCTAAGTCTGCTTTGAGCCTGTTGAGCAAAGAATCCTGTCTGACAGTGGCATTGATGGAAGCAGTTGAAGGTTGAGATGTGCCATCAGTCTTCTCACTCGAACTCTGAGATCGAGGTTTGGATTGAAGAAGAAGATGTAAGGCAGCTGCTGGGTCAGTCTGATGAATTTTTACAAAAGCTTCTTCTGGGACCCCAATACTTGCAGATAGCCTCGAAGTAGAAGATTCTGATAATAATTCAGGCCCTCCAGCCTTAGCTTCTCTGATAATGGTATCATCTTCAACTTCATTCTCTTCTTCTATCTCAACCTCAACGGACTGACTCGAGTCGCCCGTACTAGGAGTGGGAGTTGGTATTTTTTCTTCAGCATTACCTTTTAGATTGCCTTCAAGCTCGAACAGAATGTTGGCCTGACTTTGAGTCAAAAACACTGGTGGACCAAATGCTGGTGGATCATTCAAATCAGCCTGACAAATTATCAATGTAGTGAGATATTTATCAAAGTGTTGATTGATACACGTTTCGAAATAAAGGAAAATACCTGGCCAGAGGATGGTTCAGCATGTGTCTGTAAAGGGGAGGCACCTGGATTTTGAGTCTCTATGTTTGGGTCTCCTATAATGGGTTCATCCTGCTATATAAAAAGAAGAATCAAAGGGTAAAAACTTTGGTAGAATATGCTATTCTGAGCATTTATACTCCTATAATGAGTAAGACAGACATATGATTCGAGAGAAATGGAATAAGAAAGATAAAACCTAATCTGTTTTCTTCTTGCTTCGAACTTCTTTTTTCCTTTCCTCTGCTTCAGCTTTCACAATAGCTTCCTCCTCGGCCTTTCTAATATCTTCATCATCTTTCAAACGAACACCTCCAGCTCTTCGAGGATTGACAGTTCGAGTTGTAGGTTGAGATGGTCCTTCAAGTATTTCTTTGCCTGAATATTCAATAGGTTATAAATCGAATGGTTCAAAGATGAATAAAATTATGAGAATATGTATACCTTTGTTTTTGAACTTTTCCTTGAGTGTTTCAACTTGTTCTTGGAGGAATCCACTTTCGAGCCTCTTTATGGTGTCAGCAGTAGTGCCCACCATGTGTTTGTCAAAATGGTGATTCCACCAAGTCAAGAACCTTTCAGTACAGTAGAAGGAAAAGTTAAATTCGACTGGGTTCACTTTGTAGACAAACTTGGAACAAGTTTTGATGTACTTAGCATATAGCTCTTTTGAAACCTCAGTGCCCATCACCATATTTTTTGTCCCTTCGAATAAGCTCTTAGGGAAAGTCTGGGAGAGACCAAACTGCCTCGAAACTAAGTTCGGTTGATATCCAACCAAAACCAAGTGATTGGCAGTTGTTCCAATCCTACAAGAGAGAACTGTAGGATGAAGGTAGTTTTGCCAAAGTTCATTTACTTCATCAGCATTGTCCGGATTGACTGCTGGGAATTCATCTTGCAACCATGCTGGACCTACATCTCTTGTTAAAAATGGTGCGTGACGAGGTTGAAAATGGGTGAAGTGTAAAAAGATCTTCATATATTTGATGAAAAGGGTTTGTGGGTCTGTTTCTTTTGGATCAGGTCTCAATACAGCCAGCCTGATTCCCTCAATCGAACGGTTTTCCACATCAGATTGGAACCTTACAGGGATTTTAAGCTCCATTTCCCTTCGAAAGGTGGCATTAAGCCACAATTGTAGTAACCAAAGAGGCCCTGAAACAGGGAAGGGAGCTCCATTTTTATGTTTCTTGAGGTTGTCGCTAAACTCCCCCATAGATTCATATAAAACGCCTAGAAGGAGACGCCCAAATCCAAAGGGTTCACCTTCATGAAGTTGGATGGCCAAAGGTATATACATTTGGGCCACTTGCAAAGACTTCGAGCAGAAAACGTAACTGGACAACCACAGGGTAAGAAAAGCCACGTGCTCTTCTGTTGAAACGACACCAGTGCCTTGGTGTTCGAGAATAAACTTAGAAAACGTTTTTTCATTCAGTTTAAAATAAGTATTGGGACTAGCTTTCGAGGGATCGAAAACTGCTCCATTTGGCCTTAGCCCAGTGATGGTGGCCACATCTAATAAAGTAGGGGTCATCATACCACAAGGAAATTGAAATGTGTGGGTACTCCTTTCGTAAAACATTAATGCTGCAGTTAGCATTTCGAATCTGTAAGGAGGACCATACCTAGCAATTTGGATTAGGTCATAAATGCCTGATTTTTTCCAGTAATCTCCCCAATCTTCTTGTACTCGAATTAGCGATGGCACGAACTTGTCATTCTCACAGCTAGGAGCAGATCTCCACATGTTATGGGGTCTTCGAAGGAAAGTGAAATTAAACGCATCTGTTGTGCAAAGTTTCGATTCACAACTTTTGTAAACTGGAAAGATGGTGGAAATCTCCGGTTTCGAGGCGCGTTCATCAGGAAACGGACCCCCAAACGCGAAGACGTCGTTACCCACAGAGAAAGGGATAACGAGTTCTTCTTCCCAACACGTTTTGTTTTCTACAGTTCCTTCAGGTTCAGGAACTACAGCTACACCGTTGGGTTTGACGGTGACATTCTGCCATTTTCCGGCGAAAGAAACTGGAATGGGTTCTTGGTTTTGTTCTGCCATTAAAATAGTTTTTGAGGAAGATGAACAATGCAGTAAAGGTTTGATTTTAAAATCAAATCGATTGTGGGTTTGATTTACTCAAAAATTCTGAAATTTGTTGATTTTGATTAAACGGAAGTTCAACTTTCTAGTCAATTTGACAGATTGAGAATTGATTCAGAGAGATTTGAAAACGAAATGTGAAGGACAGTAAGGTAGAATGAAGAAATAGAGTTGAAGTTGCAGAGAAGAAAGTAACTGATAGTGATCTATTCCTATTTATAACCTTCGTTTTCTCCTGAATTAAATAAATGAAAAAGAAATTTGGGACTATTTGGGTTGATTCAAGAGTTGTGACTATTTTTGTCAAGATTTCTGAATCTGATTTATTAATTGGGTCAGCCAAAAAGATTGCAACATCTTTTGGTATTCAAAAACCTACTTTAGTTGAATTTGATTACAAAATATTTAGGAATGATTTTAGTATGACCATATACCCTGTTGAAGAGGCACATAATTCTACACCTCAGCCTACTTATTCTTGGGATCTCTATGTTACTCCTGTCATTGTCAACATGGAACAAAAGCAAGCTTTAGTAAGTAGTTATCTTTTCGTTGTCATTGTTAGAAAAGTTTATTTTTTCAACTTAAAAATCATCTAAATTTTTTATATGTTATAACGGTGTTAGCCAATATTTTGGCTAATTATAATAATAAAGTTTAAATATTTTTCTGAATATATTTAAATATACCTTTAATTATGGGAATGTATTTTCCCAGTTATTATTTAATTCTAAAGGTCAAAATTAAATATATTTTAGAAGAAGTCAAATCAGATAAATATTCATAACTTTAAGAAATACACAAGTTACAAAGACTTTATACTCGAGTTAACGCTATTCGAATGGCTCGAACTCGAATTAAGATTTTTTAACTTGTAGAAATGATCAAGAATTGGCAGAAGATTCAAATTCAAATTTAAACCATTGCAAAGCTTCATTCGAAACTGATATATGATGGCATTTTGGATAAGGATGAAGTGGCTGTACACTTGGCAAATGGATGTTAGTTAGTCGTTACTAATTAGCCTTAGTTTTTATCTATAAATACTAGTTCATTTGTTGTAATTAGCATCACAATCTCTCATACTACAAACCTTACACATTCTGAGTATCCAAGCGTTCGAGTGAAAGGAATAGACAAGGCAACAATGTATGATCTTGTGATCAAACTCTTTTAAATTCAATGCAATTTACATTTCATGCAATTTACATGCTTTCATTTACATTTCTTGCCTTTTATTTCATTGAATCATTTACTTTCTTGTCAATACGTACTCAATTTGAGTATTTTTACATTTTCTTGTCAAACAAGTTATATTTCCTTTACTTTTTTTTTTTTTTTTTACCAAACTTGTTCATTTGCATTAATGAACATTACTATTTTTAAACTTGAACAATAAATGCACAAACATGTCCCGAGATTCTCTAGTTGGTCTCTCAAGCATTGCAAACTAGCGGTTGTTTACCAAAAATCAGCGTAAACAAATTGGCACGCCCAGTGGGACGGGTTTTGTGCGTTTTATTTTCAAAGTTTTCTCAAAAAAAAAAAAATCTTGAGAATTTTCTTTTGTTTTGGAAAGTTGTGTGTGTTGTTTTCAAAGAAATTACATTGTTTAGTGCATGCAATTGAGAAGCGGTAGAATAAAACCAGAGATGGTGAGACCTAGAGGCACTAACGCTAGTACTAGTAACAACAACAGTGGTAATGACAATAATAATGTCAATAACCAAAACAATCAAGATCCTGAGGATGTTAACCCATTATTTGGGTATATAGACGCTTCGAGCGCTCTGACAACATCAGCCACAGATGCAACATCTGTGGGGGCAACGCAGGCAATTCCTGTGTCCTCCTCTATGCCCTCATTAACATCCAATGCTGCAACCACAATGGCTGAGAACACTTCGAGCATATCTTTGCAAAATATTGGTGGGGTTCCTCCCCCATTTTCAGGATCTTCATTTGACTTTCGAAGTCAATCAGGGGGTTTGTATCAATCCCAAAGATCTTATCCATATGGAATGCCTACAGCCATGATGCACAATGTGTATTCACACCCTGCATTACAATCTGATAGGATAACAGTGAGGTCTCCCTTTCCACAAGGGCAAAATTCGAACAATACTAGAGTTCGAATGAACCATTCAGCCCTCACCACAGATTCACTTTTGTCTATGAGGCAACAAATGGATGAGAGTAATTAAGATATGGTGAATTTACTCACTGAACAAATGGGTACAATAATTAACCCATTAATTCGAGATACAAATCAGACTTACCAAACCTTGGCTACGCAAATGGGTAGAATTGCTGATTTCTTTGGAGGGGCACAAGTGCCCATCCAACAGCCACTTCAACCATTACAGGCCCATAGACCAAGGCCTGGACAAGTTGCTGACAATCGAATCGAAGAGGCTCGAGGTCAGCAGCAAGAACCACAAGTTGTGAACCAACCTGTACAAAGGAATGTTGAACCTGAAGTGGTGCTTGTTCATCGAAACCAAAATGCTGATGAGGTTTTGAGAAACGTTCAACATAATGATTTTGGGCAGAATAACTTAGCCTATTTGGTAGAAACCATCCTTGCCCAAAACGGTCTAAATGTAGGTTTACATAGACCCAACTTTGTTTCACCACTATCTGAATTTGTTTTGCAAACAGAAATACCAAGGGGTTGGAAAACCCCAAAATTTACCAAGTTTGCTGGTGATACAACAGAGTCTACAGTCGAGCACATTGCTAGGTATTTGACTGAGGCTGGGGACATAGCAAATAATGAGAATTTGAGGATGAAGTATTTTCCCAATTCTCTAACAAAAAATGCTTTTACTTGGTTCACAACCTTACCCCCACATTCTGTGTTTACTTGGACCCAACTCGAAAGGCTCTTTCATGAGCAATTCTACATGGGCCAAACAAAGATAAGTACCAAAGAACTAGCAAGTGTTAGGCGCAAAACACCAGAATCTATTGATGATTATCTCAATAGGTTTAGGCTTCTTAAAGCTAGATGCTTCACTCAAGTTCCTGAACATGAATTGGTAGAAATGGCTGCTGGTGGCCTAGACTACTCGATTCGAAAGAAATTAGATACTCAACATCTTAGAGACATGGCTCAACTTGCTGATAGGGTTAGACAGGTTGAAAGACTTAAAAACGAAAAGGCCAGGAATAGCAAGTTTCATAAGTAAGAGAAAGTAGCTTATGTAGAGAACTATGAAAGTGAAAATGAATACGATCTAGAATTCAAGGAGGTTGATCAAAGTGAGATAGACTTGGCTGAATTAAAGCCAGGGCCTCCTTACACTTGTAAATTGTTAAAGCCTTCGAATGGCAAGAACCCCAATGAACCAAAGAATGATAAATATGTTGCTAAAACCTACACATTTGATGTTACCAAGTGTGATGAAATCTTTGATTTATTGGTCACTGATGGCCAAATAATTGTTCAAAAAGGATTAAAAGTTCCCTCATTAGAACAAAGAAAGAAAAGAGGTTACTGCAAATTTCATAATTTTTTGGGTCATAAAACTTCACATTGTGTTGTTTTCAGGGATTTGGTGCAGAAGGCATTGGATGAAGGGAGGCTGAAGTTTGACGAAAAAGCTAAGCAACCCATGAAAGTAGACACAGATCCCCTTCAAGTGGCTGAGACATCTTACGTTGAGCCATTCGAATGTTTGATGATAGACGCTATGGAAGCATCCCCGGTTCGAGTCGTTACTGAAAGGGAGTATGCTGAGAAAATTAAGGTAGTTTATCCTCGAGCTTGTAGTACCCGGCGCAAAAAAAATATACAGATATGCAATGATGGAATGCAATGCACAAATGTAAACAATGAAGCCGCCACCATATTTTATTTATCCCGTGAGGGGAAAGGAAAATAATGATAAAACCTTAAAAAGATCGGGTTCGGGAGTTGGTTACATGAGGGGAAGACGTTAACACCCCCTCATATCCGTTGTACTCAACGGGAACCATTTGAGGAATTTTGGTTTGCATAAACAGAAATAACCGCATAAAAAGAAATAAATTACCGCATACTAAACATAAAAGGAGAAAAAAAGAGTTTTTTATTATTTGGCTTAACGAGAGAGGCTCTCGCTCCTACGTATCCCCCAAGTACAATGAGGAATTCAAAGCTCACGTAGTTCTTCCTAAAAAGAAAGATTGTGCGTTGGTTGTTTTTAGTGAACGATGCTTAAGTCACATTCCACTGATACAACAGTATGCTTGTATGCTCGCTTCGGAGGCTTAAGCGTTTGTCTGTAGCAGGGGAATGGATAAAGCGCCATCCATTTAGGAAAAAGAAGTTGAAAAAGATTTGACTGCACAAGGACAGTTGAAAAAGAGTTAACTGCGCAAGGGCAGGAAAATAGTTGAGTGGGTTGAATGTCTTTTAGATTTTCTGAGGAATTATTCAGTGAATGAGAATAGTCCTCAGTCGCAAGCCATGCGGCAGGTACTTGGGCTATTCAAGAGATGAAAGTCATGCGTCAGACATCTCTCTTTTCATTCAATATTTTATTTAATGTTTTACAAACTTTCCAGTTTCAGAAAAGAAAAAAGAAAAAGAAAGGTAGAAGTATAGAGAAATGCAAATGTATGAATGCAAATGACATGTAATCCATGATACTGAACAATTAAAAATGCGTCAGATATGAGCATATAAACAAGTAACCATGTATCAGACAGAGAGAAATGAATCATCTAACAATTATAAGCAAACAGCATAATTCAGTCGAGCAAGAAAAAGTCAACTGTACAAAAGTCAACATGAAAAGTCAACTGAAAGTCAAACCAAGAAGTCAAAGTCAAAAGTTGAGACAGAGACAAGTCATGCGTCAGGCTCTGTCTCGTGGTTTCTCAAATAAATTATAATCTAAAGTTTTCAAACATTTGAATTAAAAATAACTTAGTCAAAGTCATGCGTCAGTGACTATTTATTTTTAATCCATTTACAATCTAGGTTCCAAAAACTCTGAATTAAAAGATTAATTGATCAAAGTCATGCGTCAGAGACCAATTACTTTTTAATCCACTTTTTCTAATCTAAAAGTTGTAAAACTCCTTCGAATTAAAAAATTAATCGATCAAAGTCATGCGTCAGAGATCGATTACTTTTTTAATCTACCTTTTCTAATCTAAAAGTTGTAAAACTCCGAATTAAAAAATTAATCGATCAAAGTCATGCGTCAGAGATCGATTACTTTTTTAATCTACCTTTTCTAATCTAAAAGTTGTAAAACTCCGAATTAAAAAATTAATCGATCAAAGTCATGCGTCAGAGACCGATTACTTTTTTAATTCATTTTTCGTATCAAAATTGTAAAAACTTCGAATTAAAAAATTAATCGATCAAAGTCATGCGTCAGAGATCGATTACTTTTTAATCCACTTTTTCTAATCTAAGAGTTGTAAAACTCCGAATTAAAAAAATTAATCGATCAAAGTCATGCGTCAGAGATCGATTACTTTTTAATCCACTTTTTCTAATCTAAGAGTTGTAAAACTCCGAATTAAAAAAATTAATCGATCAAAGTCATGCGTCAGAGACCGATTACTTTTTTAATTCGTTTTTCGTATCAAAATTGTAAAAACTTCGAATTAAAAAAATTAATCGATCAAAGTCATGCGTCAGAGACCGATTACTTTTTTAATTCGTTTTTCGTATCAAAATTGTAAAAACTTCGAATTAAAAAATTAATCGATCAAAGTCATGCGTCAGAGATCGATTACTTTTTTAATTCATTTTTTCTAATCTAAGTTAAAAGAAAGAAAGAAAAAAAAAAAAAAAAAAAAGAAAAGAGAAAGAGAGGGGGGTGCAAACACATGTTAAGGAATGCAGCAGCAAAAATCACAAAGCATTCAGAAAAATTAATTGGGCTTAAGGCCCATTTTACAAAATTCAGAAAGGGGTGCGAATAGCAGAAGGAGGGAGTGCATGCAGTAAAACAGATCTGGGCCTAAGCCCAGCTTTATTCACAAAAGAGAGGGGTGCAGATAGCAACTGCAGGGGTATGGCTAGTAATTCACACAAGATCTAATTAGGCCCAGAAGAGATTAAGCCCAGATTCCTCTCTAACAGACCGGATCGGGTCGGACGGTGTGACCCGACCCGGATCCGGTCACCAACCCAGAAGAAAATAAATAAAAAAACAAACAAAAACGCGCCAGCCAATGATAGGCTGACACGCGTCCCCTTCTTCTCCCTCTCCAGCCACCGAGTCGCGAGCGAGTCACGGACTCAGCGACTCAATCAGAAGCCATGAACGAGTCACAACCAAACTCGTCCGAAGCTCAATCACTCGCAAAACATAACCAAATCGCTCGTATAAACTATCGATTCGCATCGTTTTCGAACGTTAATTACAATTTTCACATCAGTTTTCAAAGATTAAGCAATATAAAACGCGAAAACCAAACAAATCCGACGGAAACAAAAACATAGATCTACTCGTTTTCAAGTTAAATCAACCAAACCAACATCACAGAACAGTTTACATTCAATATACAAGTATTAATCGAGAAGAAAAGAAGAAGAAATGGTCCGAAATCAATCGATCTAAACCTTTTTATTTTTGGAAATTTTCGGTCTCGGATTTGAAGATCTTGGTGTCGTTTTCGAGCGATTCGAGTACGATTGGGAAGGATTTGAAGGAAGGAGTGTGCACTGAGTAATTCACTTCATGATGCTTTGGTGTTTTGATGAAGGTTTTGTGAATTTGGGGATGAAGAAATTTTTTAGGGTTTGGTGTTGGTGAATAAGGCAGCGGCGCTGCAAGAAAGAAAAAGAGAGAGTTCTGTTTTTTTTGTGAACAGTCAATAAAAAATCCATTAGGGTTAGTCATAAATGGTCCTATTTATAGGGCCATTAACTTTGGGGTATTTTTTTGTGATTTTCTGAACTTTTGTGGGTAAAAAGGGAAAATTGGGTGAAAAAGAAATTCTAATTTATTTTAAATGAAGGAAATGGTAGTAAAATGTGAAGGAAATGAGGTGGCACCATTTGATTGGTCAAGAAAAACTTTAAAGGGATAAAACGCAAAAAATATTAAGTAAAATTGAATAAAAAGTAAATAAAAAATATAGAAAAAATATGAAAATAAAATATATACTTAAATAAAGAAATGAAAACAATTTTCAAATATTTTGCTATTTTTCATATAAAAGGTAAATTGCTATATTTTAAAGCAATAAAAATAAAATGATAAATTGTTAAAACAAAAATATCAGAAAGCCTACTTTTTATTTCTTAAAGAAGAATAAAAAGTAATTTTTTAAATAAAATATTTATTTTTTAAAAAGCTTAAAATTAGGGTATTACAGCTGCCCCTATTTAATTGTCTTATACTCGAATGCATAACTGACTTGCGCCTTTATGCATTTGAAGTAAAAGATAATTAAATATAAATGCCCTAATTTTGTGGTGTGGATGTGATGTAATGATAATGAATGCATACGGAAGATGAAGGTGGAAACGTACCTGGAATCGCTAGTAACCGCATACCTGAGAATAAAATGATCATTACCCGCTTTATGGGTGTGTTGATCCATAAAAGAAAAAATGAAGTCTTCCCCCCTCAGGGTACCTGAACCCCAAAACTGATCGTTACCACTTCACTGGTGTGTCGACCATGAAAGAAAAAATGAAGTCTTCCCCCCTCAGGGTACCTGAACTCCAAAACTGGTCGTTACCACTTCACTGGTGTGTCGACCATGAAAGAAAAAATGAAGTCTTCCCCCCTCAGGGTACCTGAACTCCAAAACTGGTCGTTACCACTTCACTGGTGTGTCGACCATGAAAGAAAAAATGAAGTCTTCCCCCCTCAGGGTACCTGAACTCCAAAACTGGTCGTTACCACTTCACTGGTGTGTCGACCATGAAAAGCTGAGTCGCCTCCCCTCAGGGTGCGTTATCTCAAAAACTGATCATTACCTCTTCTTCGTGTATGTTGACCATAAAATAAAACAAAAGAGTCTTTGAGTAAAGAAAACTTGCTGTGAGTCAAAATTGAATACTCTGCCATTATCTTTGGCAAAATTCACAAGACAACTGCTTGAAAACTATTTTGCTGAAGAATTTAATCTATCAATCGATTGGAGATAACCATCTTGAACAAACTACTGGAGAACAGGTCTATTTAACTTTTTGACTGGGAAAGTTGTATGTAGACCAATCTGCTGTAGGTAATACTTGCCGAATTATTTACTGGGGAAAGGATCATCAACCCTTTTTTGAAAGTGTAGAATGAAAATCCCTTCGATAAGGATGAAATTCTGTTGACCACTTTGCTGAACAATCAGTGATAAGGATGAAATCAAATAAATTCACCGGGGATAATTAAAGATTCACCAATCCTTCTTGTCAAAATATCATGGTTCACCAACCATCTTGCTAAAGATGCAGTGTTTCAACCGACTTACTGGGATGAACAATTATCAACTGCCTCACTGGGGAAAGAAACGATTTCTCAATCTTTCTCTTTGAGAATATGATGCACTGACTGATCTGCTTGGGGATGACACTTTGTTGACCAATTCATTGGGGAAAAGATTCGTCAACCCTTCTTGTTGAGAAATTACAATTCAATCGTCTTGTTGGAGAATTAGGTCCATAGACCTTTATTATTGAACAAGACATCCAAATTCGCAACCTGTTAAGACAACATTTTAAACATGTACCTCATGAATGCATGGTTATGCACTTCTATAATCTAAATGCAGAACTAATGCAGATGAAAAATCTGATTACATGCAAGATTTGGTGTGATTCTTTTTATGCATAAACCTATATGCGAGAATGCATGAATATGCATGAATTTCTGAGTTTATTTTGGGGAGAGTTTGAATTTCCCGGCACCGAGAATTTGAGTAACTCTACTGAGATGAAAATCTTGAAATGTTGGCTGTGGTTATGGAATAAACATTCAGTCAAATTTCCAAAAAGGATAGCAACCTTCTTCATGAAATGAAATCGAGGGATTGCCATGATTTTTTTGTCGGATTGGGGCAACTTAAAATATGCCGCTGGTTTCCCTTTAGATGTTTAAAAAAAATCAAAACAGTTTGTGATCTTTTCAAATGCTTTTATTTTTCACAATGTTTAAATGCTTTATTTGTTAAAAAATGAATAGCACAAGCGTATGCAATCAGAACATAAAAGCTAGCAGAGACAATATGATTGAAAGTGGAAATTTTATTCATTGCGCAAAAATGCGGAAAGTTTTTACAACTAGATGCTAATCCCTTAATGAGGTGATTGCAAATCGAAACTAAGATAATGGCAATGAAAAATAAATAAATTCCATGGAATCATAACAAAGCTGTCTTTCTCCATGAGCTCAACACCCCAATATCTTGCTTTCAAGAAAGGAAATTGAACCAATCCTTTCTATCTGAAGTTTCGCCCGCATGTTGATCAAGTGACACAGTCTTATGCTTTCTTTTTTCTTTTTTTTTATGTCTCATTTTTTTTTGCATGAACCGCCCTTTCAGGTTTTCGATCCATCGAGACGCCCTCTTTTTTAACTAAGCCGCCTTTTCAGGTTTTCAGCTTGACGGGCAAATATATATATATTTTTTTTATATCACCTCATTTTTTAGGCATAGTACTTCTTGACTGCGTCAGAGTTCACTGGATGTGCAAATTCTTCACCGTCCATAGTTGCAAGGATCACTGCCCCACCGGAGAAGGCTTTCTTCACGACAAATGGTCCATCATAATTAGGAGTCCATTTTCCTCGTAAGTCTTTATGAACGGGCAGTATTTCTTTCAATACCAAGTCACCTTCCTTGAACTGTCTTGGACGGACCTTCTTATCAAATGCTCTCTTGACCCTTTGCTGGTACAATTGACCATGACACAAAGCTGTCATTCTCTTTTCTTCGATGAGGTTGAGCTGATCAAGCCGATTCTGAACCCATTCTGCTTCGTCGAGTTTGACATCTCTCAAGACTCTTAGCGAAGGAATCTCAACTTCTAGTGGTAATACCGCTTCCATACCATATACCAGAGAGAAAGGAGTTGCCCCTGTCGAGGTACGAACTGTGGTTCTGTACCCATGGAGAGCATAAGGAAGCATGTCATGCCAGTCCCTGTAAGTCTTCACCATTTTCTGAATGATCTTCTTGATGTTCTTATTAGCTGCTTCGACAGCGCCATTCATCTTAGGCCGGTATGGTGATGAATTGTGATGTTCAATCTTGAACTCAGCACACAACTCTCTCATTGTCTGATTATTCAAGTTGCTGGCATTATCATTGATAATCTTGCTAGGAACTCCATAACGACAGATTATCTTCCTTCTGATGAACTTAGAAACCACCTTTCTGGTGACATTGGCATAAGATGCTGCTTCGACCCATTTAGTGAAATAGTCAATAGCGACCAAGATGAAGCGATGACCATTTGCCGCCTTTGGTTCAATCATACCAATCATATCTAGGCCCCACATAGCAAAAGGCCATGGTGCTGTCATAACATGCAAAGGAGTAGGTGGAACATGAATCTTGTTCGCATAAATTTGGCACTTGTGACACTTCCTAGCATAGCTGATGCAATCTGCTTCCATGGTCAACCAGTAATAGCCCGCACGGAGAATTTTCTTTGCCATAGAATGCCCATTTGCATGAGTACCAAAAGCTCCTTCATGAATCTCTTCAATAAGCATGTCCGCTTCTCTCTTCTTTACACAACGGAGAAGGACATTATCATAGTTTCTTTTGTACAGCACTTCCCCATCTAGGAAGAAACCAGCTGCTAGCATTCTCAAAGTCTTCTTATCTTGTTCGGAAGCACCGGCAGGATATTCTTTGTTTTTAATCAAGTTCTTGATATCATAATACCAAGGTCTTCCATCCTTCTCTTCCTCAACTGCCAAACAATAAGCGGGTTTTTCTCTGCGCTCAATTGCTACACGAGGCACATGATTTGGATAACTTACCTTGTACATGCTTGACAAAGTAGCTAAAGCATCAGCTAATTGATTCTCTTCTCTGGGAATATGATGGAAAGTGATAACATCAAAGTACTTCGTCATTTCCATAATATGATCCCGATATGGAATTAAATTAGGATGACGAGTTTCCCACTCACCTCGGATTTGGTAGATAACAAGAGCAGAATCTCCATACACTTCTAGGTTCTTGATTCTCAAATCAATTGCCCCTTCTAAACCCATAATACAAGCCTCATATTCAGCAATATTGTTTGTACAATCAAACAACAACTTGGCTGTGAATGGCGTGTGAGTATTACGAGGAGAGATTATAACAGCACCTATACCATGCCCCATAGCATTGGACGCACCGTCGAACACAAGCTTCCACAAAGATCCTGGTTCAGGCCCTTCATCATCACCAATGGGAGGTTTTTCACTCAAAGCCATGATATCTTCATCAGGAAAGTCAAAGCGCACAGGCTGATAATCATCTAAAGGTTGGTGAGCTAGATGCTCTGCTAGCACACTTCCTTTGATAGCTTTTTGTGTAACATACTGAATATCATACTCAGACAACAACATCTGCCAACGGGCAATTCTTCCAGTTAAAGCAGGCTTCTCAAAAATGTATTTGATAGGATCCATCTTGGTGATTAACATAGTTGTATGACACACCATATACTGTCTCAAACGGCGAGCAGCCCAAGTCAAAGCACAGCAAGTCTTTTCAACTAGGGTGTAATTAATTTCACAACTAGTGAATTTCTTGCTCAAGTAATAAATTGCATGCTCCTTCCTACCAGTTTCATCATGTTGTCCAAGTACACACCCCATGGATTCCTCTAACACATGTAGGTATAAAATCAACGGCCTTCCAGGAACAGGTGGTATCAAGACTGGTGGCTCTTGTAGGTACTGCTTAATCTTTTCAAATGCTCTTTGGCAATCTTCATTCCATTCAACAGCCTGATCTTTTCTCAATAACTTGAAAATTGGTTCACAAGTTGCAGTAAGATGAGAGATAAACCTGGAGATGTAATTCAGTCGCCCTAGGAAACCTCTGACTTCTTTCTCAGTCACTGGTGCTGGCATATTCTGAATTGCTTTGACTTTGTCGGGATCAACCTCAATTCCCTTTTCACTGACAATGAAGCCTAGCAATTTGCCGGATCTGACACCAAATGTACACTTGTTAGGATTTAACCGCAACTGATACTTTCTCAACCTTTCGAACAATTTCAGGAGATGTACCAAGTGTTCTTCTTCTGTTTGAGATTTAGCAATCATATCATCCACATACACTTCTATCTCTTTGTGGATCATGTCATGGAAGAGAGTAACCATGGCACGTTGATATGTTGCCCCAGCATTCTTCAAACCAAAAGGCATCACTTTGTAACAGAAAGTTCCCCACGGGGTGATAAATGTGGTTTTCTCCATATCTTCAGGCGACATTTTGATCTGATTGTAGCCGGAGAAACCATCCATGAAGGAAAAGATCGGAAAACGAGCTGTGTTATCCACCAGTACATCAATGTGAGGTAATGGGAAATCATCTTTCGGGCTCGCTCTATTCAGATCCCGATAGTCCACACACATGCGCACTTTACCATCCTTCTTCGGGACTGGTACTATGTTAGCAATCCATTCAGGGTATTTGGCCACCGCAAGGAAACCCGCGTCAAACTGTTTTCTGACTTCTTCCCTGATCTTGAGAGCCATGTCAGGTCTAGTTCTTCTCAACTTTTGCTTTACCGGAGGACATTCAGGCTTGAGCGGAAGCTTGTGTTCAACTATGTTAGTATCCAAACCGGGCATATCCTGGTACGACCATGCAAACACATCCACATACTCTCGAAGCAGCTTGATCAGACCCTCTTTCACATCTGGCTGTAGGGAGGCGCCTATTTTGACCTCTTTTTTATCCTCTTCAGTCCCCAGATTGATCACATCCACTGGTTCCTGATGAGGTTGAATCATTCTTTTCTCTTGATCCAACATTCGGGCTAACTCTTCTGGTAATTCATAGTTTTCCTCTCCATCCTCTTCAGCTTGATTAATTGGGAGATCGAAGTCATGAAGATTTACAGCACTGTTATGATTCATGGATTCATTTCTGCATGATTTAATTTTATTGATTTAGATTTGAATGCAAAGGTGTTATTATGAAATGCAAGAAATTATTGCCATTTTTATAATTTATCTTTTTTCCAAAACTGTAAAAAAGAAGAATAAATAAGACAGAAATTGCACAAGAAGTACTTTTTTCATTAATTGCAAATTAGACATTAAAACAAAGTGGCCCTACAAGCACGACCATTTGTTCTGGGCTGAACAAAGGTGTTTTGAAAAGAAAACAAATTACTTTGAAATAAAAACAACTTCAGGGATTCCAACAGCTGTCCAATTAGTGAGCACAGTCTCTGGAGAACACTGGCGCACCCAATTCTGGTTCTTTCCAACAGTCTCGTTGTCATCAACCATAGCAATGTGGCCATCAACACGGTACCCAGCACTACGGAAAGTATCTTCAATCCTTGGAATCTTGTCTTGTACCTTTTTCTGAGTTGCTATCCCTTCAGACGACTGATAACCCAAACCGAAGCGATCCTTCTTCTCAGACAAAACCAACATCTGCCCCAGACCAGTAGGAAGTCCTTCTTCCAAGGCTACCTTCAAGCTTCTTAAAGAAGTAACGGATTTCTTTTCTTTCCAACCGTCACTTTCAGGTTTTGCAAGGGTGACACTTGCAACTTCCAAAGCTTGGAAGGGAATTTCTACAGCACCTTCATCATTTTCAACATACTTGAACGAGGTCAAATGGCTCACCAAAGTATCTTCTTCACCAGACACAGTTATCAATTTGTTATCGGACACAAACTTGAGCTTTTGATGGAGAGTAGAAGTTACAGCACCGGCAGCATGAATCCATGGCCGCCCCAACAAACAACTGTAAGATGGATTGATATCCATGACTTGGAAAGTTATATTGAACAGTTGTGGACCAATAAATATTGGCAGCTCTATTTCTCCAATCACCTCCCTTTGAGACCCATCGAAGGCTTTGACAATCAAAGTGCTTGGCCTTAGTGTTGGTCCGAGCAGAGATAATTTCATCAAGGTGGACTTGGGCAGAACATTCAATGAAGAACCGGTATCAACCAAAACTCTAGCAATATTGTTGTCTTGACACCTCATAGAAATGTGTAAAGCTCTATTATGTGTATACCCCTCAGAAGGTAGCTCAGATTCAACAAAACCCAAACATCTACTAGCTGTGATATTGTTGACCACCCCATCAAATTGATCGACTGTGATGTCTTGATTCACATGGGCCATATTCAGGAGTTTCAATAGAGCTGATCTATGGGCCTCAGAATTCATCAATAAGGACAAAATGGAGATCTTGGAAGGTGTCTGGTTCAACTGATCCACGACCTTGTAATCACTTTTTCGAATGACTCGGAGAAATTCATCAACCTCCTCTTGCTTATCTTTCTCTTTAGACGACTCAGCACTAGTGTCAACAGCCGGTGAACTCTTAGCTGGTGATGGAGAAGATGCAGAACCATTCTTTGCAGATATTTCTGGAGAGTATATCCTACCAGTTCTTGTTATCTTACCGGGCCCATCAATACTAGTCACTCCCTGTTCAGGAATCACTACAGGCTTCCCTTGTACATAAGCAGATGTACTATAATTCCACGGAATAGCCTTAGTGCTTTCATAAGGGAAAGGTGCAGGTATTTGGATGATAAGAGGCTCTTTTTTGCGACAAGGAACCTCTATCTCCAATTTCCTATACAAGATCTCAATCTTTCCCACACTCTTCTCATGCCCCTGCTGATCAACAGTAGCGACCAAATCTTCCTTCTTTGAATAACCAACCTGTACTAGGCCTTGATCCATCAATTGTTGCAAACATTCCTTTAACTCCGAACAATGATTCGGATCATTCTGACATTCTTTACAATCAGGATGCAGGTTCACAAATTCCTCATAATTCAACAACATTTCTCGGACAGAGGACAAAGGAGTTCTTATCAACGAAACATCCCTTATCAGATTTCCGCCACTCTCAACACAACTCACATTACCTGTTGGGTGCTTAGGCAATGGATCGTTAGTCACATTGGGCCCACTTTCTTTAAAAGACAAATCATTGTCATCAACCAGGTCTTGTACTTTGTGCTTAAAAGCTCTACAATTATCAGTATTGTGACCCACAGTACCAGCATGATAGTCACATTTTGCATTAACATCATACCAAATAGGGAATGGTGGGACCATAGCCTTCAAAGGTTTGGGCGTCACTTTACCACTATGCACCAGATAAGGAAGCAGCTGACTATATGACATAGGGATTGGATCGAAAACCCTACGAACTGGTGGAGGATTCTGTTTCGGGGGTGCCTGTTGCTGGTGTTGAGGCACTGGATTCATTGGATTCTGATACTGATAATTAGGAAACTGTTGGTGCTGAGCGGCAGCTAAGTACGGAATGGGAAAGTAAGGGAACTGGACAGGTGCTGTAGACTGTGCTCGACTGCCCCTTGAAGATATGGTGTTAGCTTCACCTTCCTTTTTTCTGTTAAAGCCATTACTAGGCTTCCTTGCATTGTTACTTGATGAACCTGCAGCAGATGGAATCTTCCCATTCTTGATCCCCATTTCGACCCTTTCGCCAACTCGAACCAGATCGGCAAAATCAGAGGAGGAAGTGCTTACCAACCTTTCAAAGTAGGTTCCTTGCAGAGTATTGGTAAACAAGTCCACAAGTTCCGTCTCCAAGAGCGGAGGACGTACCTGAGAAGCTAAGGCTCTCCACCTTTGAGCATAGACTTTGAAAGATTCGCCATCCTTCATAGTAGTATTTTGGAGCTGAGTGCGGTTTGGAGCCATATCCATATTATATTGGTAATGTTTGATAAAAGCATTGGCCAAATCCCTCCACGAAAGGATGCTGCCTTTTTCAAGTTGCATGTACCAGTTGAGAGGCACATCGGCTAGACTGTCTTGGAAACAGTGGATCATCAATTTGTCATCATGAGCATAAGAGGCCATCTTTCTGATATACATAACTAGATGATTCTTCGGGCAACTCAAACCCTTATACTTCTCGAAATCAGGCATTTTGAACTTTGGTGGAAGCACAAAATCGGAAACCAAGTACATCTTTGAGAAATCCAACGGATCATTACCCGTTTCTACCAAATTCAACCTCTCCTCTAGAGCCTGATATTTCTGTTCCAACTGAGGAGCAGAATCAACTTTTTGCTCATTAACCTGGGGTGCCATTCCTTGGTATGCAAATCTAGGCCCAGGATAGTCAGGACCTTGATAAGCATCCCTAGGATCCTCAAACGCGTCTTGATTTAGGTCAATCACCTGTTGTACCGTGCTGACCCTAGCAGGAGTTTCAACAAGTGGAACAGAAGTCGCTGCCATATATCCTTGCGGAACATAACCCTTAGGTAGACCAAAAGTAGGCCCATCATAACCAGCAGAGGCATTTCCTTGAGTAACAGCAACTGCAGGTGCGGGAACTTCAACCGTCCTTGGTTGCATACTCACATTAGCCAACATCTCCAAGATCTGATCTAGCTTTCCACCCAACTGGGTCATTCTTCCACCCAATTGGGTTACCTGTCCACCCATCTGAGTGACCTCAGCCTGGAGCGCATCGTGTTTCTCTTGCCAATTGTCCATAATGTGATGAGCAACTCTTCTTGTAAAATAACGGTGCCGGGAAGGTAGTTGTTGGAATGAATGAATGAAAATGAGAGTTGATCCATGAAAATGCATGCAAAAATATTGATATATGTTTTGTACATTTTGTTTTCATTTTAGGGAATTTTTATTACATATATTTTTTTATTTTTTAGCGCGTAATGGTCATAAGCAATTAAGGACACAAGCAAAATACGAATCGGCACTTCTAGAAACCCCAATAGCATAACGACTTTGCGCAAACATATCCTCAAATCTAATAATCATTATTGATTGAAAATAAATACACGCGTTGTTACTCAAAAGTCATCATAATCATTCATGGATAGAGAAAGTCATTACAAGTTTTGATAATCATAAGAAAATATTACAAGCCTTGATAAAGTATAGAATGAAATTATTACAAGCCTTGATAAACATAAGGATAAACTACAAGTATTGCGAGTGCAATAAATTGCTGCAAGCCTTGCATATTACATCAACATTATAAAGATACAAGAAATCAAATGACGATCTTCTGAGCTTGTTCGAGTTCTAGCTTGTAACTATCCAATAGCCTCCTGAACTTCCTGACGAACTTGACTACTTTTTTATCAGCCGTCCCCACACAAAGACCAATTTCAGCGTCATCCAATTCATTAGGTAACCTTTCCATGAAATCATTAAAGAGAGTTACCAACCTAACCAAACTGTTCTGAGCTACCCTTGCACGATGACAATTCAAGATGAAATACTTTTTACTTGACTCGCGCAACGCTTCTAGTTGACCATGCAACTCTCCCACATCAAAGTTATATCGCTCGCCTTGTTGATCTATGGATCTTTGAAGTATCTCGAGGCTTCTTTCCATTTGAACAATCACATCTCCTTGCTCTTCAAGAGATTTCTCGAGCTTTTCTCTTTTAGTCCTCTCGATCAGTAGAGCCTCTTCATATTCTTTCTTGTCTGCTTGGAAAGCCTCTTCCAATCCTTTTCTTTCAGCTTTTTCTTTCTTTAAAGCTCTCATAGCATTATCTAACTGAACTTGATATTTTCTTTTCACATCGTTTTGGGAACTCAAGGCTTTTTGGCCGGACTCTCTCAACTCTTCATTAACTTTTTCGACTTCAGCTTTCTTTATCTGGAACTCTTCTTCAAGCATTTCTCTCATTCTTTTTTCTTTCTTTTTAGCAACTTTATCCGACCTTTCTTGGTGATCCTTAAACCAAGCTGTTTGTTTATCTATTTCTTCTTGATATTTCTTGCACTGCTCTTGAGACTTGTTGTATTGCTCACGATACTTGCTGCATTCGGTAGACAATTCTGAGTTCTTTTCTCGCAGGTCTTCAATCATTGCCTTCACAGTTTCATCTTTTTCAATGGGGTTAGTAGCAGCTGGAACTGGTCTTTCAAACGGAGCAACATCAGTAAATGGCATCCGAATCTCTTGGACCCGCATTTTCACCCAATCAGTGTAATCCTCAGTTGCCTTGCAATCTCTCTTACCCATTTCCTTCCTTGTGAAACGATTCCAAGCTCTCTGGATTCGAGCCCATAAGTCTGGATCGTCTTCTACTTTTTTTAGAATAAACCCCTCCAAATCACGGTCCTTAGGAACATCAACCAGGTGTCCCAATTGACGAAGAGCCAAAGTAGGATTATAATTAAGGCATCCTTTAGTTCCAATAAGGGGGACATTGGAGAAAGAACCACATTTGAACAGAACCAAAGGGAATTTTCGCTTGCGATCGTACCAACGGATATCCTTTTCTGTAAGTGCACTGAACTTCATAGACCATTTCACACTATCATCAAACACAAAAGGTCCTTGGTCAGGAAGATGCAAATCTAACCATTTCTGAATTAGAGGCGCGCAACAGATAACTTGACCTCCTCTCTTTGTTCCACGCCTATCATGTACAGAGTAAAGGAAGTCAGCCAACAAAGTAGGGATAGGGTTTCCACTCACAAAGACACCAACGGCTAAGAGATCAACAAAGTCTTCTTCGCTAGGAAACATCACTAAACCGTATACCAAGAGGGCAAAAATAGCATTGTGGGCTCTCCAATTACCAGAATTCAAGGCTTGTTGAGCTTTGGCCTTTAGTGTATCCTTAGAAAAACCAATCAACTCATTCTTCTTTTCATGAGACGGTGCAACATCAAGGTACAAGGCTTTAGCAACTTCTTTAGCTGTAGGAACATTCCGCACATAACAAGCATGACCTTCCATCTTAAAATCCAAGAGGTATTCAAATTCCTCCAAAGTCGGGAGTATCTGAAAATCTTGGAAAGTAAAACAATGGAGCTGAGGATCATAGAACTGAGCAAGAGTAACCAACTGCGATGTATTGACCTTTGTGTACAAAAGATCTAGAATTGACCCATAATTAAGCCGGATGTTGTCCCTCTTCATATTGGACAGCTGAGCTTCCCAAGCCATCAAATCATCCACTTTCGGAACCTTGAAGTTAAAGGAGGTAGTGCCTCTTCGACCTGTCACCATAGTCCCTAATGCTTATGACCTTACTTTCTTTTAATTCCCTAAAAAGAATCAAAATGTCCGTTTTATGAGTATATCAACAAATATAGAATGGATGCATGAGTGTATGTATGCATATGCATGTATATGATCATAGTAACATTGTATCATCTGACGAACTTGATCTCAAAGTCACAAATCTTCCATTTTCATAACAATTGGGTTCTTTTCAAAATGAAATCTCTGAGGCCAAAAGTTCAAAGTTACCTGTAACCCATCCCTCTCACATGTTGTTCTAGGTTGACACGGTTCCCCGAATTCTCGATTACTTTTCTCAAAAGCAACCTCATCGGAGCGAGATTATAACGCCAACTGGATGAGTCAACATCATAACCTCGACACGGGTTCTAGACGGTGGTCCCTAGACAAAAGTTTCGGATACCTAGACTGGATAAAAAGGCCCCCGGAGTTTTGGACCCCACATGGAAAAAAACTGAACCCAAAGCCATGCGGCAGAGAGCCCAACCTTTCCAAGGGAATCTATTCCGAGCGGAATTTTCACACCGGAACTCAAAGTCACATGTCAGAGAGCCCAATGCAAAAATCCCTCAACTAATCCTAAGTTTCTCTCTGGTCCGGTGATGAACCATAGCACACAGTAACCAAGAACCAAGCCATAAAGGCAAAAAGAAAAAAAAAGGAGTAGAAGAGAAGGCAAAGCCAGCAAATCCAGACAGTTCAGTATTTTGCAGTAATGTAAAAGATAGGACAGATACAGCTAACCTGGAATAAGCAAACCAAAAGTCTCAAACTAGGCTTAACTCTCTACATTATTTCCCTAGTGAAGTCGCCAGCTGTAGTACCCGGCGCAAAAAAAATATACAGATATGCAATGATGGAATGCAATGCACAAATGTAAACAATGAAGCCGCCACCATATTTTATTTATCCCGTGAGGGGAAAGGAAAATAATGATAAAACCTTAAAAAGATCGGGTTCGGGAGTTGGTTACATGAGGGGAAGACGTTAACACCCCCTCATATCCGTTGTACTCAACGGGAACCATTTGAGGAATTTTGGTTTGCATAAACAGAAATAACCGCATAAAAAGAAATAAATTACCGCATACTAAACATAAAAGGAGAAAAAAAGAGTTTTTTATTATTTTGCTTGACGAGAGAGGCTCTCGCTCCTACGTATCCCCCAAGTACAATGAGGAATTCAAAGCTCACGTAGTTCTTCCTAAAATGAAAGATTGTGCGTTGGTTGTTTTTAGTGAACGATGCTTAAGTCACATTCCACTGATACAACAGTATGCTTGTATGCTCGCTTCGGAGGCTTAAGCGTTTGTCTGTAGCAGGGGAATGGATAAAGCGCCATCCATTTAGGAAAAAGAAGTTGAAAAAGATTTGACTGCACAAGGACAGTTGAAAAAGAGTTAACTGCGCAAGGGCAGGAAAATAGTTGAGTGGGTTGAATGTCTTTTAGATTTTCTGAGGAATTATTCAGTGAATGAGAATAGTCCTCAGTCGCAAGCCATGCGGCAGGTACTTGGGCTATTCAAGAGATGAAAGTCATGCGTCAGACATCTCTCTTTTCATTCAATATTTTATTTAATGTTTTACAAGCTTTCCAGTTTCAGAAAAGAAAAAAGAAAAAGAAAGGTAGAAGTATAGAGAAATGCAAATGTATGAATGCAAATGACATGTAATCCATGATACTGAACAATTAAAAATGCGTCAGATATGAGCATATAAACAAGTAACCATGTATCAGACAGAGAGAAATGAATCATCTAACAATTATAAGCAAACAGCATAATTCAGTCGAGCAAGAAAAAGTCAACTGTACAAAAGTCAACATGAAAAGTCAACTGAAAGTCAAACCAAGAAGTCAAAGTCAAAAGTTGAGACAGAGACAAGTCATGCGTCAGGCTCTGTCTCGTGGTTTCTCGAATAAATTATAATCTAAAGTTTTCAAACATTTGAATTAAAAATAACTTAGTCAAAGTCATGCGTCAGTGACTATTTATTTTTAATCCATTTTCAATCTAGGTTCCAAAAACTCCGAATTAAAAGATTAATTGATCAAAGTCATGCGTCAGAGACCAATTACTTTTTAATCCACTTTTTCTAATCTAAAAGTTGTAAAACTCCTTCGAATTAAAAAATTAATCGATCAAAGTCATGCGTCAGAGATCGATTACTTTTTTAATCTACCTTTTCTAATCTAAAAGTTGTAAAACTCCGAATTAAAAAATTAATCGATCAAAGTCATGCGTCAGAGATCGATTACTTTTTTAATCTACCTTTTCTAATCTAAAAGTTGTAAAACTCCGAATTAAAAAATTAATCGATCAAAGTCATGCGTCAGAGACCGATTACTTTTTTAATTCATTTTTCGTATCAAAATTGTAAAAACTTCGAATTAAAAAATTAATCGATCAAAGTCATGCGTCAGAGATCGATTACTTTTTAATCCACTTTTTCTAATCTAAGAGTTGTAAAACTCCGAATTAAAAAAATTAATCGATCAAAGTCATGCGTCAGAGATCGATTACTTTTTAATCCACTTTTTCTAATCTAAGAGTTGTAAAACTCCGAATTAAAAAAATTAATCGATCAAAGTCATGCGTCAGAGACCGATTACTTTTTTAATTCGTTTTTCGTATCAAAATTGTAAAAACTTCGAATTAAAAAAATTAATCGATCAAAGTCATGCGTCAGAGACCGATTACTTTTTTAATTCGTTTTTCGTATCAAAATTGTAAAAACTTCGAATTAAAAAATTAATCGATCAAAGTCATGCGTCAGAGATCGATTACTTTTTTAATTCATTTTTTCTAATCTAAGTTAAAAGAAAGAAAGAAAAAAAAAAAAAAAAAAAAAAAAGAGAAAGAGAGGGGGGTGCAAACACATGTTAAGGAATGCAGCAGCAAAAATCACAAAGCATTCAGAAAAATTAATTGGGCTTAAGGCCCATTTTACAAAATTCAGAAAGGGGTGCGAATAGCAGAAGGAGGGAGTGCATGCAGTAAAACAGATCTGGGCCTAAGCCCAGCTTTATTCACAAAAGAGAGGGGTGCAGATAGCAACTGCAGGTGTATGGCTAGTAATTCACACAAGATCTAATTAGGCCCAGAAGAGATTAAGCCCAGATTCCTCTCTAACAGACCGGATCGGGTCGGACGGTGTGACCCGACCCGGATCCGGTCACCAACCCAGAAGAAAATAAATAAAAAAACAAACAAAAACGCGCCAGCCAATGATAGGATGACACGCGTCCCCTTCTTCTCCCTCTCCAGCCACCGAGTCGCGAGCGAGTCACGGACTCAGCGACTCAATCAGAAGCCATGAACGAGTCACAACCAAACTCGTCCGAAGCTCAATCACTCGCAAAACATAACCAAATCGCTCGTATAAACTATCGATTCGCATCGTTTTCGAACGTTAATTACGATTTTCACATCAGTTTTCAAAGATTAAGCAATATAAAACACGAAAACCAAACAAATCCGACGGAAACAAAAACATAGATCTACTCGTTTTCAAGTTAAATCAACCAAACCAACATCACAGAACAGTTTACATTCAATATACAAGTATTAATCGAGAAGAAAAGAAGAAGAAATGGTCCGAAATCAATCGATCTAAACCTTTTTATTTTTGGAAATTTTCGGTCTCGGATTTGAAGATCTTGGTGCCGTTTTCGAGCGATTCGAGTACGATTGGGAAGGATTTGAAGGAAGGAGTGTGCACTGAGTAATTCACTTCATGATGCTTTGGTGTTTTGATGAAGGTTTTGTGAATTTGGGGATGAAGAAATTTTTTAGGGTTTGGTGTTGGTGAATAAGGCAGCGGCGCTGCAAGAAAGAAAAAGAGAGAGTTCTGTTTTTTTTGTGAACAGTCAATAAAAAATCCATTAGGGTTAGTCATAAATGGTCCTATTTATAGGGCCATTAACTTTGGGGTATTTTTTTGTGATTTTCTGAACTTTTGTGGGTAAAAAGGGAAAATTGGGTGAAAAAGAAATTCTAATTTATTTTAAATGAAGGAAATGGTAGTAAAATGTGAAGGAAATGAGGTGGCACCATTTGATTGGTCAAGAAAAACTTTAAAGGGATAAAACGCAAAAAATATTAAGTAAAATTGAATAAAAAGTAAATAAAAATATAGAAAAAATATGAAAATAAAATATATACTTAAATAAAGAAATGAAAACAATTTTCAAATATTTTGCTATTTTTCATATAAAAGGTAAATTGCTATATTTTAAAGCAATAAAAATAAAATGATAAATTGTTAAAACAAAAATATCAGAAAGCCTACTTTTTATTTCTTAAAGAAGAATAAAAAGTAATTTTTTAAATAAAATATTTATTTTTTAAAAAGCTTAAAATTAGGGTATTACAGAGCTGAAGAGGAACTCGTTGATTTTCTCACCAGGTGCAAGCTGAGCAACAAGGAAGTTATGCTGTGTCCTCGTTGCAGCGCTGTGTGTGACAAAGAGGCTACTGCAGGCCTTAAGAATGTTATGCCATATGTGGCTAACAAAAACAAATGGTCTACTGAGAGACCAAACAAGGGCGAGGCCATAAACCAAGGCCCTACCATTCATGACAGGCTTAGAAGGAGACAAACATACGTTCCTTCTAATAGAGTACCTGTTAAACAATGGTCATCTGGCCAACATCAGGCTTATCAGAAGAGAAGGATGGATGTTGGTGGCTCGAGTCAAGTTGCTTCGAGCAATAATGCTGAAAATAGGAAATTTTCCTATAATAACAACTATAAGGGAAAGAATCCTATGACTCGAACTCAATGGCGTAGATATCAACGCCTTAAGAAGTTGGAAAGAGAGAATGCCCATGCTGGGGGCAGCTCCAACTCAATTGCCCATGCTGGGGGCAATAACAAAGTTGTTCATGCTGGGAACAACACCAAAATTGCTCATGCTGGGGGCAATCGAAATGATGCAGGGAACAAGCAAGAATATGTTCCCAAGAAGGCTGAAAAAGCCTTAATTATTGATGAAGGCTCTTCCTCGAAGAGGCCTGTTAAGGAAAGGATATCATTCCCTGATGATAATATGGAGGATGATATTCCTGATGAAGATTTGTTGGAATCAAGTTCTGAGTCAGATTTTGATGTCCTGGTAAATGTGGTGTCAATATTACCACGCGAATATGATGTGAGGTCCACCTCTGATCCTGAAGAAGAGTTTGTGGAACCTGAGTTAGAAAATTATACCCCTATTTGTTACTATGTAATGAACAATGGGTGCATCGAACAACAGAAGGCTGTATTCGAACAGCCTCATGAAGGGATGAAAAAACATCTCAAGCCTTTATACATCAAGGCTAAAGTGGGTGGTATTGGAGTAAACAAAGTCCTGGTAGATGGGGGTGCTGCAGTAAATTTGATGCCCCATTTCATGCTCAGGAAGTTAGGAATGTATGATACTGACATGCATTCACATAACATAGTTCTTTCGAACTATGAAGGAAAAAGTGGCAAGTCTTTAGGAGCCATACAAATGGATGTTGCAGTAGGCAGCACCATAAGGCCAACTCTCTTTATTGTTGTGCCTTCGAGGGCTAGCTTCAATCTACTCCTTGGAAGGGAATGGATTCATGGAGTAGGGGCAGTTCCTTCTACTTGCCATCAAAGGTTGATATTATGGAGTGAGGATAACATAGTAGAAAATATAGAAGCTGATCAGAGTTTCTATATGTCAGAGGTTGACCACATCACTAAGGCAACTTTTGATAAGCACTTAGCCTCCATAGCACCTTGTGGAGAAAGAGATAGTGGCTTTCGAGGAGCCAGCAATAATGTCTATCATTCAGTTAGACTCCATCCTACTCATGGATTCTGTTGGGAGAGGGAAGAAATTGATGACAACCCTCATGAAGATGGAGTTATTCCACCATCTGGGTGGGATATAGAATACCTTGATGATGTCTAAGCCCTCTGCTTGGGCTAAAATAACGGCATATGTTGCCGAAAGAAAGCTCGAAACGGCCTTAGAGGCTGTCAAGGAACAAAATATGGTTGAAGAAACCATTAAAAAAGACAATGGCAATATGTTGCCAAATGAGCAAAGGTTAGACTGCATCTATGATGATGAACCTTTGGGATTCGAGAAAGATCCTGTGAACTCGAATCCAAAGATGCAGGCTCAAGATCCTTTGCAAGAGGTAGATATTGGTGATGGCTTAATTAAAAGGCCAACTTACATAAGTGTCAATCTTGACCTCGAATTTAAGGCTAAAATGATTAACCTGCTTAAAGAATTTAAAGATTGTTTTGCATGGGATTACAAGGAAATGCCAGGTTTAAGTAGGGAAATGGTGGAACATAGACTACCACTCAAGCCAGGGAAGAAGCCAATAAAGCAACTGCCAAGGAGATTCAACCCAGAGATTTTATCAAAAATCAAGAGTGAGATCGAAAGGCTATTAAAGAGTAAATCCATTCGAACTACAAGGTATGTTGAATGGTTAGCTAATATAGTTCCTGTTATTAAGAAAAATGGTAGCCTGAGGGTATGCATAGACTTTAGAGATTTAAATAATGCAACACCCAAGGATGAATACCCCATGCCAGTAGCAGAAATGCTAATTGATTCAGCAGCGGGGTTCAAATACTTGAGCATGTTAGATGGCTATTCTGGCTATAATCAAATTTTTATTGCTGAAGAGGATGTGGCTAAAACAGCGTTTCGATGCCCTGGGGCATTAGGGACTTATGAATGGGTTGTTATGCCATTTGGCCTAAAAAATGTTGGAGCCACATATCAAAGAGCAATGAATCTTATTTTTCATGATTTTATTGATGCCTTTATGCAAGTATATATTGATGATATTGTTGTAAAATCCTCATCTAGTGATGATCATTTAAATCATCTTAGAAAATCATTCGAAAGAGTGAGGAAATGTGGATTAAAAATGAATCCACTAAAATGTGCTTTTGGTGTACATGCAGGGGATTTTCTTGGTTTTGTGGTGCATAAAAAAGGCATTGAAATCAACCAAAATAAGACAAAGGCTATTATGGAGACCCAACCTCCAAGAACAAAGAAACAACTTCAATCTCTATTGGGAAAGATCAACTTTCTGAGAAGATTTATTTCGAATCTAAGTGGAAAAGCTCATCCCTTTTCTCCACTACTTAGAAAACAAAAAGGTGATCAATTTCATTGGGGGCAGGAGCAACAGCAAGCGTTTGAAGACATTAAGAACTATTTGTCACATCCACCAACGCTAATGCCTCCTATTCGAAACAAAGCAATGAAGTTGTACATTTCAGCATCTGATTCAACTATTGGTAGCATGCTTGCCCAAGAAGATGAAAATGGTGTTGAAAAAGCTGTATATTATCTAAGTAGAGTATTAAATGATGCTGAAACTAGATATAGTGCTATAGAAAAGTTATGTTTGTGTTTATATTTCTCTTGTAACAAACTTAAGCATTATATTAAGCCTAATGAAGTTTATGTTTATTCTCATTTCGATATTATTAAACATATGCTTCAGAAACCTATTTTACATAGTAGAATTGGTAAATGGGCTTTGGCTCTAACTGAATACTCATTAACCTATAAACCCTTAAGAGATAGAAAGGGTCAAATAGTGGCAGATTTCCTTGTTGATCATTCAATGATTGAAATGCCACTAAGTTATGTAGAAACCCAGCCTTGGATTTTATATTTCGATGGTTCCAAACATAAACATGGAACTAGAATTGGGATTTTGATAATTTCTCCAATCCAAATTTCTACTAAGTTTAATTATAAAATCAATGGGTTTTGTTCCAACAATGAGGCTGAATATGAAGCCTTGATTGCAGGTCTTGCCCTTTTAATTGACTTGGGGGCAAGAAATATTATTGTTAGAGGTGATTCAGAATTAGTGATTAAACAGTTGACAAAAGAATACAAGTGTATCAAAGAACATTTGGCTAAGTACTTTGTAATTGCCACTAATTTGTTGGATCAGTTCGAATCAGTGCAATTCGAGCATATACCTAGATTACAAAATCAAGAAGCCAATGACTTGGCTCAAATAGCTTCTGGCTATAAATTAACTCCTGAAAATCTTAACAAATTAATTGAGATTAGGGAAAAATTGGTTTTTAATGAACCTTTGTCTTCAAGCTTGTCAATGGCAAAACTTGTGGGGGCAGATTCACCACCTAGTGATGAAAATGACTCGAACAAGGTCTTAGATGAAGAAAATGCTAACATTTTTACCATTGACAACTTGATAGATGGAGATTGGAGGAAACCAATTATAGAATATTTACAAGACCCTAATGGTCAGTATGATAGGAAGACCAAGTATAGGGCCTTAAGCTATGTTATAGTTGGAAATGAATTGTTCAAAAAGACAAGTGAAGGTGTTTTATTAAAATGCCTAAGTGAAGGAGAAGCTTTAATAGCTATTTCTGACATACATAGTGGAGCATGTGGTTCTCATCAAGCAGGCCACAAGATGAAATGGTTATTGTTTAGACAAGGCTTATATTGGCCTTCTATGTTAAAAAATTGCATAGATTTTGCTAAAGGATGCCAAGAATGCCAAAAGCATGCAGGAATACAACATGTACCTGCAAGTGAGTTACATTCTATAATAAAGCCATGGCCATTTAGGGCCTGGGCATTGGATTTGATTGGTGAGATTAAACCTGCCTCTTCTAAGAATCAACGTTACATCTTGGTAGGTATTGATTACTTTACAAAATGGATTGAAGCAGTGCCTTTACCTAATGTAGATCAAGAAGCAGTGATTGATTTCATCCAGAATCATATTATCTATAGATTTGGCATTCCAGAAACAATTACCACAGATCAAGGATCAGTGTTCACAGGAAGAAAAATGCAAGAATTCGCTAGTGAAATTGGTTTTAGATTGCATACTTCAACACCATATTATGCCCAAGCAAATGGTCAAGTTGAAGCAGCTAACAAAATAATCATTAACTTGATTAAAAAACACATTGCTCAAAAGCCAAGAAATTGGCATAAAACTTTAGATCAAGTTTTATGGGCATGTAGAAATTCCCCTAAGGAATCAACTAACTCTACACCATTTCGATTGACATATGGTCATGATGCCATTTTGCCTGTGGAAATTCATATGCAATCGTTTCGAGTGCAGAGGCAAATGGAAATACCAAGTGATAAATATTAGGAAATGATGTTAGATGAATTGGTTGATTTGGATGAAGAAAGGTTACAAGCTTTAGAATATATGACTAGGCAAAAAGAAAGAGTTACCAAAGCCTATAATAAAAGGGTAAAGTCAAAAGTTTTTAACTTAGGGGATTTAGTTTGAAAAGTTATTTTGCCTATGGATAAAAAAGATAGAGTCTTAGGCAAATGGTCCCCTCATTGGGAAGGTCCATTTAAAATTTATCAGGTTTTTTCAAACGGTGCTTATGAAATTGAGGAATTAAGTCCTGAGAAACATGTTTTAGGAATAAATGGTAAATATTTGAAAAAATATAAGCCAGCATTGCTCGAGATAAACATAAGTGCAGAATAAAAACTAGAACAAAAAGTTAGAACGTGGCAAGAAATAATAAATTGCCACAGAAGGGCATTGTCAAGTTACAACCAAGATGATTCGAATAAAACAGATAGATAAAAGTTAGAATTGTTCAAATGGTACTAAAAATTACAGAGCCTCAGCAACATTGCGATATAAAGCTTCTAAAGAGATCTTTTCTGCTCTAAGTATTCGTTTGTTGTCCTCGAGAGCTTCAATCTCTGTTGCTACCACTTCAGACTCGTCTATGGCTCGAACCCCTTCTCTACCCTTGGCATCAATCTCTGCTTGAACGGAGAGGAACATTTCAGCTTCAATGTTGGCTTGAGTCTGTTTCTCATTAGCTACCTTTTGTCTATATTCAGCAATCTGGCGTTCGAGATCCACAATGATAGCTTCCCAAGCCTCAATATTGTTTTTGCAAGCATCAAGTCTAGGCGTATGAGAAGCAGTGGCTTGTGCTCGAATTTCAGAGACCTCTTGGTCCAAACTTGCAGCTGTGGCGACTAAGTCATCATAAGCAGCTATCTGGACATTCAGTTTAGCCTCATTTTCCCTTTCTTTCTGTACAACTTTGGCATACTGATCGATCAGACTTTCTAATTGCATAACTTGACACAAAGTAAAAGTGTCAGTTGAAGAATTATGCAATTTCCTCAAAAAGGCTAAGTACTCAAAAGCCTTCGAGGGATTAGTTTCGAGTGTATCTAAAGCATTCTGCGTGCCTAAGTCTGCTTTGAGCCTGTTGAGCAAAGAATCCTGTCTGACAGTGGCATTGATGGAAGCAGTTGAAGGTTGAGATGTGCCATCAGTCTTCTCACTCGAACTCTGAGATCGAGGTTTGGATTGAAGAAGAAGATGTAAGGCAGCTGCTGGGTGAGTCTGATGAATTTTTACAAAAGCTTCTTCTGGGACCCCAATACTTGCAGATAGCCTCGAAGTAGAAGATTCTGATAATAATTCAGGCCCTCCAGCCTTAGCTTCTCTGATAATGGTATCATCTTCAACTTCATTCTCTTCTTCCATCTCAACCTCAACGGACTGACTCGAGTCGCCCGTACTCTGATAATTCTTTTCTTCAGCATTACCTTTTAGATTGCCTTCAAGCTCGAACAGAATGTTGGCCTGACTTTGAGTCAAAAACACTGGTGGACCAAATGCTGGTGGATCATTCAAATCAGCCTGACAAATTATCAATGTAGTGAGATATTTATCAAAGTGTTGATTGATACACGTTTCGAAATAAAGGAAAATACCTGGCCAGAGGATGGTTCAGCATGTGTCTGTAAAGGGGAGGCACTTGGATTTTGAGTCTCTATGTTTGGGTCTCCTATAATGGGTTCATCCTGCTATATAAAAAGAAGAATCAAAGGGTAAAAACTTTGGTAGATAATGCTATTCTGAGCATTTATACTCCTATAATGAGTAAGACAGACATATGATTCGAGAGAAATGGAATAAGAAAGATAAAAACCTGATCTGTTTTCTTCTTGCTTCGAACTTCTTTTTTCCTTTCCTCTGCTTCAGCTTTCACAATAGCTTCCTCCTCGGCCTTTCTAATATCTTCATCATCTTTCAAACGAACACCTCCAGCTCTTCGAGGATTGACAGTTCGAGTTGTAGGTTGAGATGGTCCTTCAAGTATTTCTTTGCCTGAATATTCAATAGGTTATAAATCGAATGGTTCAAAGATGAATAAAATTATGAGAATAGGTATACCTTTGTTTTTGAACTTTTCCTTGAGTGTTTCAACTTGTTCTTGGAGGAATCCACTTTCGAGCCTCTTTATGGTGTCAGCAGTAGTGCCCACCATGTGTTTGTCAAAATGGTGATTCCACCAAGTCAAGAACCTTTCAGTACAGTAGAAGGAAAAGTTAAATTCGACTGGGTTCACTTTGTAGACAAACTTGGAACAAGTTTTGATGTACTTAGCATATAGCTCTTTTGAAACCTCAGTGCCCATCACCATATTTTTTGTCCCTTCGAATAAGCTCTTAGGGAAAGTCTGGGAGAGACCAAACTGCCTCGAAACTAAGTTCGGTTGATATCCAACCAAAACCAAGTGATTGGCAGTTGTTCCAATCCTACAAGAGAGAACTGTAGGATGAAGGTAGTTTTGCCAAAGTTCATTTACTTCATCAGCATTGTCCGGATTGACTGCTGGGAATTCATCTTGCAACCATGCTGGACCTACCTCTCTTGTTAAAAATGGTGCGTGACGAGGTTGAAAATGGGTGAAGTGTAAAAAGATCTTCATATATTTGATGAAAAGGGTTTGTGGGTCTGTTTCTTTTGGATCAGGTCTCAATACAGCCAGCCTGATTCCCTCAATCGAACGGTTTTCCACATCAGATTGGAACCTTACAGGGATTTTAAGCTCCATTTCCCTTCGAAAGGTGGCATTAAGCCACAATTGTAGTAACCAAAGAGGCCCTGAAACAGGGAAGGGAGCTCCATTTTTATGTTTCTTGAGGTTGTCGCTAAACTCCCCCATAGATTCATATAAAACGCCTAGAAGGAGACGCCCAAATCCAAAGGGTTCACCTTCATGAAGTTGGATGGCCAAAGGTATATACATTTGGGCCACTTGCAAAAACTTCGAGCAGAAAACGTAACTGGACAACCACAGGGTAAGAAAAGCCACGTGCTCTTCTGTTGAAACGACACCAGTGCCTTGGTGTTCGAGAATAAACTTAGAAAACGTTTTTTCATTCAGTTTAAAATAAGTATTGGGACTAGCTTTCGGGGGATCGAAAACTGCTCCATTTGGCCTTAGCCCAGTGATGGTGGCCACATCTAATAAAGTAGGGGTCATCATACCACAAGGAAATTGAAATGTGTGGGTACTCCTTTCGTAAAACATTAATGCTGCAGTTAGCATTTCGAATCTGTAAGGAGGACCATACCTAGCAATTTGGATTAGGTCATAAATGCCTGATTTATTCCAGTAATCTCCCCAATCTTCTTGTACTCGAATTAGCCATGGCACGAACTTGTCATTCTCACAGCTAGGAGCAGATCTCCACATGTTATGGGGTCTTCGAAGGAAAGTGAAATTAAACGCATCTGTTGTGCAAAGTTTCGATTCACAACTTTTGTAAACTGGAAAGATGGTGGAAATCTCCGGTTTCGAGGCGCGTTCATCAGGAAACGGACCCCCAAACGCGAAGACGTCGTTACCCACAGAGAAAGGGATAACGAGTTCTTCTTCCCAACACGTTTTGTTTTCTACAGTTCCTTCAGGTTCAGGAACTACAGCTACACCGTTGGGTTTGACGGTGACATTCTGCCATTTTCCGGCGAAAGGAACTGGAATGGGTTCTTGGTTTTGTTCTGCAATTAAAATAGTTTTTGAGGAAGATGAACAATGCAGTAAAGGTTTGATTTTAAAATCAAATCGATTGTGGGTTTGATTTACTCAAAAATTCTGAAATTTGTTGATTTTGATTAAACGGAAGTTCAACTTTCTAGTCAATTTGACAGATTGAGAATTGATTCAGAGAGATTTGAAAACGAAATGTGAAGGACAGTAAGGTAGAATGAAGAAATAGAGTTGAAGTTGCAGAGAAGAAAGTAACTGATAATGACCTATTCCTATTTATAACCTTCGTTTTCTCCTGAATTAAATAAATGAAAAAGAAATTTGGGATTTCTTTCAACTTCCGCACCTGACACGTGTCCCATAAAGACTAAAAATGCGCAGTAGTGTCAGTAGTGGGGAAGTGCGCTGACGGTTATTATTATCATTGCTATCACGTGCTCTTAATTATGGAATAAAAAACGCCAAATTCTTCATTCGAATTACTCGAATCGAAATTGGCATTTTTTGGGGGCAATTTGTTAGCCAATATTTTGGCTAATTAAAATAATAAAGTTTAAATATTTTACTGAATATATTTAAATATACCTTTAATTATGGGAATGTATTTTCCCAGTTATTATTTAATTCTAAAGGTCAAAATTAAATATATTTTAGAAGAAGTCAAATCAGATAAATATTCATAACTTTAAGAAATACACAAGTTACAAAGACTTTCTACTCGAGTTAACGCTATTCGAATGGCTCGAACTCGAATTAAGATTTTTTAACTTGTAGAAATGATCAAGAATTGGCAGAAGATTCAAATTCAAATTTAAACCATTGCAAAGCTTCATTCGAAACTGATATCTGATGGCATTTTGGATAAGGATGAAGTGGCTGTACACTTGGCAAATGGATATTAGTTAGTCGTTACTAATTAGCCTTAGTTTTTATCTATAAATACTAGTTCATTTGTTGTAATTAGCATCACAATCTCTCATACTACAAACCTTACACATTCTGAGTATCCAAGCGTTCGAGTGAAAGGAATAGACAAGGCAACAATGTATGATCTTGTGATCAAACTCTTTTAAATTCAATGCAATTTACATTTCATGCAATTTACATGCTTTCATTTACATTTCTTGCCTTTTATTTCATTGAATCATTTACTTTCTTGTCAATACGTACTCAATTTGAGTATTTTTACATTTTCTTGTCAAACAAGTTATATTTCCTTTACTTTATTTTATTTTTTTTACCAAACTTGTTCATTTGCATTAATGAACATTACTATTTTTAAACTTGAACAATAAATGCACAAACATGTCCCGAGATTCTCTAGTTGGTCTCTCAAGCATTGCAAACTAGTGGTTGTTTACCAAAAATCAGCGTAAACAAACGGCAATATGTTTGATTTTAGTATACATTATTGCACATAGGAAGGGATATTGGAAATCTATCACATGTGATGATGTTTTCTGCGGACAAAAATTGGAGAGGTCTTTGCCCACTTGAGAAATGTAGTTATTAAATACATTGGCAAGCACTAGTATCGTTATCTTGAAGAGCACAAGCCTAGAGTGGGTGAAATCCTTCGGTTTACAGTTGCAAGCCCTTATCATATTATCTACGCGAAACATGTGCATGTGTAGCCTATCTATAACTTTGTGTATGTATGTATTTTTGTGTTTATTTGTTTGAATCAAGGTGTAGATTTATCGGTCGAATATTATGTATCCTTATAATGTGTTGTTTGTTTGGAGTTTGTGGTCATCTAAATGATGATGTAGGTTGTTTGTTTAAGTTAGGAATCTATTTGTTGTACTTGGTTGGATGTTCATATTTTGGTGACCTATTATAATCGTTTGTGGTCGTGTTGAATATAAGTTTAGTTGTTTAAACTGAAATTTAGTTTATCATATAAAATTTATATATAGAAAAGAGATGTTATGCCGATGAAGGTTCGAGCTTGTAGAAGATATATGTTGATTTATTGAATCATATGCCTCTGTATGGTCCCTATCGTTGAATTTTATTGGAGTCTTCCTAGGTTAGGGGTCTTTTTTATGCTTTACAACCTGTTGTACTTCAGGTTTGCACCCCTCCTGATTTCTTTATTTTTTAACAAGAGCTTACAGGTTTTGCCAATGTGGCATTCATTTAGCCATTCATTTAAAGTTTCTTATTTTTATTGTTAAAATAAAATTTTACTTGAAAATGATGAGTGTGTGATATGAGAATTTTCGTTGTTCCCATCCTTCTAAGATGTCAAATACGTGGTTATGGTTAAATTCGTTTTATGTTGTGTTACGTGTTTATGATTTAAAATTTGAAACAAAAAATAATTAATGAACCGGCACGGGTCCACACTAATTTAATTTACAAAAATAAAATGAAATATTGGATTTAAAAACTAAAACTAAATCAACGAATCAAATTTAAACTCATATTTTTAGTAATAATTAATTGCTAAGACAATAAGAGTGTTATAATTATACAATATACTTTATAAATAAATCAAATTAAAATACTTGGTTTGAAATTATTGAAACGAAATTCCTCAATCAAATTAACACTTATTCATATGAATTTGTATCCAAAATTTGATTTGAAAATCATGTCAAATAACTGTCGCGCCGCGAAAATCGCCCGAGCGTTTAAGACACTCGGTATGACACAGAGTCGCCACCGAATTTTATTTTAAAGGAAAAATATCGATAAAACCTAAAATAATGGAAGGATGGTCATCGCAACCATTTCCAAGTTCGGGAGTTGGTTATGCAAGGGGAAGGTATTAGCACCCCTCACATCCGTTGTACTCAACGGGAACCTCCTAATTAGTTCTAGGGTATTAAGCAATTTTTAGAGTTTTATTTACATGTTTTTAATTAGATTTTATTTTTATTAAGAAATATATACAAGAAGGGGGAAATTAAGTTTTTTATTATTATGCTTGACAAGATGACTCTTGCTCCTACGTATCCTCCGGTGCGATGAGGAAATCAAAGCTACGTAGTTCTGGGTATGGTGTTGGTTTGTATTTTTTGTGAAAAAAAGAATTTTGTTTTTACCTCTTAAAATGACTTTTAAGAATTACCCGAAGGCGAAAAAAATGATTTGATTTGTTGATGTTTTTTAATGTCTTTTTATGAGTTTGAGTGGAAGACGAATAACCGGTAGAAGAAGCTGCGCTAAATCTTCGATTATTCGAGGGGAGGATGAATGTGCATTCGGGCACCCCTTTTTTAATCCACATTATTTTTTAGAATATATTTTGTTTACAAGAACATAAAAATTAGCATAGTAAAATTTGTGTACCGCTTTTTAGCGTTTATATACTACAATTAGATTAAATAATTAATTTAAAATTAGTTGAAATAAATTAAATGAGTTGAATGAATTATATGAATTAAATTGACTAGAGATATGCTTTGTTATTGATATATGTTATATACATGACTCTAAATTATAGTTAGTGTAAATTAAAGTGACAAAAAAACAAATAACAAGGCACCAATATTAAAGCAAGAAAACAATTTGATTGTAAAAGGTAGAGTAGTGTACCGTTTTTCTTTCTTTCTTTGTTTCTGTTGCTTGCTAATTTCTCCAATTACTTGTGCTCATGTTTTCTCTTTCTATGCAAATGGTGGCTGTTTTTGATGAGTGTTGTGGATGGTGGTGGAGAATGATGGTGATGAAGGTGAATGTGTTGTTCTTGGGGAAAGAACACACACTAGAAAGTAGAAAAGAGAATTGACTCTTAGTGGTTCTTTGGTTGTGTGTAGAGAATTAGGTGTGTGAATTATTGTGTAGAAAGAGCCTCTATTTATCGTTTTGAATTTAGGCTTTTTAAAACTTGAATGAATCTTGAGAGATTTGGTTTGTAAATTAATTTGAGAGATTTTGTTTGTTTTTATTGATTGATTTGCTCTCATTTTATATTTTAGTGTTAATTCTCTTGCTTGCTCTTCAAGACCAAAGATTTGGTTTTATTTTGTTTAATTTACTTCTTTTTTATATTTTTGTGTCTTTTCTTATTTTCTTTCTTTTTATATATATGCTTTATTTTTATAATTTTTGAACAAACAAACAAAAAAAAAGTGCTAATAAATATTTTAATACAAAAAGTTTCTTGTTAGAAAAATAATTTACAAAAAGTTAGTATGATTAATGGGATAAAAATAAAGGTACCAAGTGAGACTTGAACCCATGACCTTGTGCTAGTAATATTCCTAAATGTCCTTATCATCACCATTTCAACTAACTTGCTATTTTGAAAAGTAAATTGACTAAAAAATATATACAAAATCAAGAGGGCAAAATTTGGGGTATGACAATAACCATTAAAATCGGTCAACCTAACCAACTATTAAAAAATAAATTTTCTTAAATAGCATACATAGGTATTTGTCCGACATGTTTTCTTGGAAGCAAAATATGAATACATGCACAAATTGCTATATTATGTATAAATATATGCTACAAATAAATCAAAAGAAGAAAATATTTGTTGATAAAATTCTATTCCACAACAGCAACCAAATCACAACATGACCACATGTGACATCTATTTTGTCGACAAAAAAGATGAAGAAGAAACCTATAATATTCATATGCAACAAACTTCAATTAATTTTGGATAATTTAATTTTAGACATGTTAAAGAACACATGGAATCATTGATAGAAACATAATACAAAATTATTCATTGTGAAGATTGACTTGAAAATCATGGACAAAGATTATGTATGTTTTTAACTAGATAGGAGGTTTGAAAACAAATGACTAATTTGTTTGGTTTTAAATTAGATAAATTTCAAACAAAGTGATATTCTGATTTTTTTTTTCAAACAGATTTGTTTCTATTTTTAAGTGACATACTTTTCTATAAATAGAGATTGTTTCTTCATAGAAAAACTTGAGAGATGAGAGAGTACCATGTATCCCTAAAGTTTGATATTAGGATTGAGATTTGCCACATCACAAAGGCTAGGGTTTTGTAGAGAATTGCTCAAGGATATTGTGCTGATAAGAACACCATGGGTAAAAACAACATACACGAAAAAGAAGACGAAGACAAAAGCGGTATGTCTCAATACCAATAAGAATAAGATTTGATGATTTTAGTTTCTTAAGATATGGTACCCATATATGTCATGTTTGACTTTTGTATCAAAAATATTTTTAATGACCGCAAGTGCACAGTCTCGTCGTTGAATTTTAAAAGATATCGAATCCACAGGGACCAATAATCAATAATCGAACTACCGTATTTCTGTCGTTACGGTGTAAATCTAAGGCTAATGAATATTTTAGAGATTTAGGAATATTTAGAAATTATAAATTAAAGAACTTTAAAAGAAGAATTAAATTAATTATAAGGCGGGATATCGCTATGTCACTAATTAACCTTCGAGGATTTGGTAAATTAATGGCGCGCGAAATAATGATTTATTTTTCAGAAAGACTTTCTCAATTTAAAGGTCTAAACCTCACACTCTCGTTTTATTGATAAAAACCATATTTTCTAGACTAGGAGTTTTACTGTCACTTTTCTATCACCGTAATTTTGAAAGTATATTTTGAAAGTCAATAAGTCCTAATTAATTCTAACGTGGCTCTCTCTCGTTCAAAAATTAATATCAAATTCCTACTATCTAGTTAAAACCTCAAACTCTAGCTCTATTGATTTTAACCTTAGTTGCTTTATTTTACTTTCGTTCAAAAGCTTAAGAATTAAATTAGGAATTCGAATCAGAAAAATAATTTAAATAGTTGCGCGCTAAATTATTACTAAATCCCCTTCGGAGATTTAATTGCATACCGATATCAACTAATTTAGCTAGACATGGTAGAAGAAACAAACAAATAAAAGCAGTAACTTAAACTAGGCATAATAAATAAACAATTAAATAAGCGCATGAAAACTTGGTAAAATTTGCTGAATCTGATAACTGAATAAAATACTTGAATAAAACAGGTACAAAAATCTTGATACAAAGAGTAATTTAAATTGGCAACGGATTTCCGTTGTGGAAATACTGTTGTAGTTTATTAAACAGAATATAAAATCTGACTGAAAAGTACGTGAAAAGGAATAGAGACGAATTTTGTTTTTGTCTTCTTATTTATAGAAGAATTTTGCCATTGCACGATCCTGAAAAGTAGGAAGATATATATTTCCTTTGAGATTATCCATCAGCCGTATGACAAGGGATGTGCTCTTGAGATCACACGCAGAAATTGCAAATTCTGATAAACCAGAATTGGTGGCGGGCGCCACAGAACTCATGGCGGGCACCATGGACTTCTGGGGGCAAATGCCCCTTTTTGCTGGGCTTTGCTGATTTTGTGCTTTGCACCCCCCTTTTTGCTTCATTTTTAGTGCTTTTTGCTCAATTCTCTTCTCCGACCTATTTTATTCAACAAAACTGAAATAGAAACAAATACCGGCATAAAAAGAGACAAATGAAATAAAAACATATGAAATGCAACTAAAAGTTCATGTAAATTAAGCTAAAAATACGATATGATTTTGAGTGATCAAATACCCCCACACTTGAACTTTTCCTTGTCCTCAAGCAACAAAATGGTGAATTGCATAGTATAGGCTTAACACGTGACACGACTACTCTAATCATACGTGGGTGCCGGCTAAGAAATGAAAATCAAACAATGGCATCAACACCAAAAGCACTGTAGTAACACAAAACCAACTTTGTTGGTCAAAAACTCCCATCATATATGAAAACAAACCTGAAACACTTCCTTTTAACTTTACATTTTACTTAAATTTCTTTCACCCTTTTCATTCTAGCGCAATCATATTAAGCCTGATATCTTGTACACGCCCAAGGTAGGAAACTTGTTAGTGATTACGATTATATAGCGAGGGGTCCTGATAACAAAAGTTTGGTAACCCCTATTTGCTTTACCCACTTTGTAGTTGCGGGGGATCAGATCGTAACCCGCCCTACCAAGTTCAAAATCAGACACCTCTGAACCAACTACTAATGAGTTTTTTTTCTACTATGGTATTTTTATTCTTTCGCATGTTTCAACACTTGTTGAATTTTATCAATCATTCTCAGAATCAACCAATAGTATATATAGACTTCTATATTCAGATCATTCACTTATATTCATTGGTTCCCCACTTAGTTTGTTCCTTGAGATGGTGTCGACTGCTAAAATAAACTACTAAGGATTACTTTAAAACTTAAGTTCAAGACTTTGTTAAAATTGGTACTCAAATTAATTTTACACATTTATGGTGGTCTAGGGTGTTAAAACGGTATTGATTTTATTGAACCATCACCCAACCTTCACAAAATAGCCTAAAAGTGCTAAACAACCTATATACTCTTAAAACAACCATGTCAAATATCAAAACTCAATGCCTGCTTTTCACAAAAATGTTCGGTATAGCTCAAGAAATGGGAGAATCCGACAACAACAAAAAAGAACACGCAAAATTAACTCAACTATATCATGAATTATCCTAAGGTTTATTATGCATGAAAATAAATGACTGAAAAGTAAAGAAAGCGATAAATCTTCCTCCTCCACACTTAAATCGAGCATTGTCCCCAATGCAACGACTAAAGGTGAGATCGGAAACAAAGAACCTGGATAGCCAAGCTTGCATAACTTCCATTGGCGCGCGGGCTATCTCTTTATTTGCTGCAAAATTTAAACAAACTAAAAAGAAAAACATTAGATTTAAAACTAGTGGGTTGCCTCCCACCAAGCGCTTTCTTTAAAGTCGGTTAGCTCAACTTTTGAATCCATTAATTCAATCTGGTGCCTCTTCTAGACTCACGTTCTTAAATTTGTGCCCAACATCCCGAGATTTTCATTGGAACATGTCAAACCATCTCATGGGTGTTTTCTTTGTTACTTTCTTCTTCTTGGAAACAGACAGGGGTGACTTATCTAGAAAGATATTATGTCCTACATGGCCTTTTAGTTTGTCAGGAGGGACTCGTTTAAAGATGGTTTTATCGACATTTCTTTCAACTATGTCGATTCTACAACAAGAGTTTTTCAAGGTAGGGATTTTTATGAATTGGGACATTATGAACTTGATCTTTTCATCACCTACCTCAAAGGTACTTCCTGGAGGCTTGTAAGGAGGAAGTTTTGGTGCAATTTTTAAACATTCACCTAAACTATCATTATCAACTTTAAGAGTTGGAGGAGTATGAGGTTTAAGAACTTCAGAATATGTGGTTTGTCCCATTTCTTTTCTCAATTCGTCAATGATGTCTAGCAGATAACAAATGTCACCTATAGTTGGTGCTTTCATGAATTGTGTTAAAACAAATTCGATTTTTTTATCACCCACTTCAAAAGTGAGTTTTCCTTTCTTTACATCTATTAATGCACCAGCAGTAGCTAAGAATGACCTTCCTAAAATGATAGGTGTATTAGAATCCTCCCTTATGTCCATGACTATAAAATCAGTTGGGATGAAGAATTGACCTACACGCACAGGAACATTTTCTAGAATAGCTAGAGGCATTTTGACAGAACGATCAGCGAATTGTATAGACATTCTAGTAGGTCTCAACTCACCTAACTTGGGTCTCTCACATATGGTCATGGGAATCAGGCTAATGCTGGCACCTAAATCGCATATGGCCCTATCTATGACAAACTTTCCAATGACACAGGGTATAGAGAAACTTCCTAGATCTTTGAGTTTAGGAGGCATTTTGTTTTAAAGGATGGCGCTACACTTAGCAGTGAGTGTAGCAGTTTCGTCATCTTCAATCCTCTTTTTGTTAGTTAGAATTTCTTTAAGAAATTTAGCATATGCAGGCATTTGAGTGATAGCTTCGGTGAATGGGATTGTTATATTCAACTGCTTGAGAAGCTCCACGAATTTCTTGAATATCCCCATGCTTTTGGTCTTTTCAAACCTTTGAGGATAAGGAGTGGGTGGTTTCTAGGGTGGCGCAGGCACATAAGGTTTCTCTTTTTCTTTAGCCTCAACGCCATTTCCTTCTTTCTCTTTAGGTTCACTCTCTTTCTCAGCTAGTTCGTCAAGCTTTTGTTGCATGGCTGGCCACTCGGTCCTAGGATCACTCGGTTCATCATATTGTGTTCCACTTCGTAGTGTCACAGCATTTTATTGTGTGTGGCTAAAACATCTACTTTGCTCTCTAATTACTTAATTTGCTCATTAGTGTGCTCAATTTGCTCACTATTTTGTAAGCTTTAATTTATGAAATTTTTATTGGTTTCAGCTCGAGTAGTTATGAAGGTTTCCATCATTATTTTAAGGTTTGACTTTGTAGGGACGTTCGGAGCAGCAGGGGCTCGTTGTTGAAATCCTGATGGAGTGTAGGGATTGTTCTGCCAACCTAGGTCATATGTGTAAGGGTTTCCTTGAGGATAGTTTACTTGGTCTTGGGAAACTCCTACTAAAAGTTGACATTCAGAGGTAGTATGTCCAGGAATTCCGCATAGTTTACAGTTTGAAACCACTACAGCCACAGTAGCTACATGTATTTTGGTTAAGCTCGCTAACTTTTGAGTTAGAGCATCCACTTGTGCTTTGACATGGTTAAGTTCGCAAATCTCAGGCATACCACCTTTCGCGAGAGGTAACTCTAAAGGTGTTCTTGAGCTTCCTCACAGATAATGATTTTGAGCCATGTTTTCGATGAGTTGATAGGCTTCATTGTAAGGTTTATCCATTAGAGCGCCACCGGCGGCAGCGTCTATTGTCATTCTTGTATTGTACAAGAGACCATTGTAAAAGGTGTGGATAACTAACTAGTCTTCTAGGCCGTGATGTGGACAGAGTCTTATCATGTCCTTGTATCTTTCTCATGCTTCGAACAAAGACTCGTTATCTTTTTGTCTAAACCCATTAATTTGAGCTCTTAGCATAAAAGTTTTGCTAGGTTGGAAATACCTTGCTAAAAAAACTTTCTTCAACTCATTCCACGTAGTGATAGAGTTGGAAGGTAAAGAGTGCAGCCAAGCTCTGACTCTATCTCTTAGTGAGAAAGGGAAAAGACGAAGCCTTATTGCTTCAGGGCTGACACCATCTGCTTTCACAGTGTCTGCGTATTGTAAGAATATTGACAAATGTAGATTAGGGTCTTCATTAGGACCACCAGAAAATTGATTATGTTGCATGGCAGACAACAATGAGGAAATAAGCTCAAAACTATTTGCTTCAATAGCAGGGGCAGCAATGCTATTATGAGGTTCTTGTGAAGGAATAACATAAAACTTAAGTGGACGGTTTTGCGGATGGTCACCCATTTTTGGTTTTACGGCTGGTTCTTCCACAAGTTTGGAGAAAGAGTTTTCAATCGGGGAGACTGTTTTGTTTTATTTCTATTTTTTTGATTTTTTTTAAATTATTTTTTTTATTTAAAATTAAATACGCCTTAGTCTCTACAGTGTAACAACGGACTTACGATATCGACTAAATTGGTCCCCGGCAACAGCGCCAAAAACTTGATCGACGATTTTTGTATCAAAAATATTTTTAATGACTGCAAGTGCACAGTCTCGTCGTTGAGTTTTAAAAGATATCGAATCCACAGGGACCAATAATCAAACTACCGTATTTCTGTCGTTACGGTGTAAATCTAAGGCTAATGAATATTTTAGAGATTTAGGAATATTTAGAAATTATAAATTAAAGAATTTTAAAAGAAGAATTAAATTAATTATAAGGCGGGATATCAATATGTAACTAATTAACCTTCGGGGATTTGGTAAATTAATGGCGCGCGAAAAAAGGATTTATTTTTCAGAAGAACTTTCTCAATTTATAGGTCTAAACCTAACACTCTCGTTTTATTGATAAAAACCATACTTTCTAGACTAGGAGTTTTACTGTCACTTTTCTACCACTGTAATTTCGAAAGTATATTTTGAAAATCAATAAGTCCTAATTAATTCTAACGTGGCTCTCGCTCGTTGAAAAAATAATATCAAATTCCTATTATCTAGTTAAAACCACAAACTCTCGCTCTATTGATTTTAACCTTAGTTGCTTTATTTTACTTTCGTTCAAAAGCTTAAGAATTAATTAGGAATTCGAATCAGAAAAATAGTTTAAATAGTTGCGCGCTAAATCATTACTAAATCTCCTTCGGAGAATTAAATTACATACCGATATCAACTAATTTAGCTAGACATGGTAGAAGAAACAAACAAATAAAAGCAGTAACTTAAACTAGGCATAAATAAATAAATAAACAATTAAATAAGCGCATAAAAACCTGGTAAAATTTGCTAAATCTGATAACTGAATAAAATACTTGAATAAAATCGGTACGAAAATCTTGATACAAATGCGTAATTTAAATTGGCAACGGATTTCCGGTGTGGAAATACCGTTGCAGTTTATTAAACAGAATATAAAATCTGACTGAAAAGTACATAAAAAGGAAGAGAGACGAATTTTGTTTTTGTCTTCTTATTTATAGAAGAATTTTGCCATCGCACGATCCTGAAAAGTAGGAAGATATATATTTCCTTTGAGATTATCCATCAGCCGTATGACAAGGGATGTGCTCTTGAGATCACACGCAGAAATTGCAAATTCTGGTAAACCAGAATTGGTAGCGGGCGCCACAGAACTCATGGCGGGCGCCATGGACTTCTGGGGGCAAATGCTCCTTTTTGCTGGGCTTTGCTGATTTTGTGCTTTTCACCCCCCCCCCCCCCCTTTTTTTGCTTCATTTTTAGTGCTTTTTGCTCAATTCTCTTCTCCGACCTATTTTATTCAACAAAACTGAAATAGAAACAAATATCGGCATAAAAATAGACAAACGAAATAAAAACATATGAAATGCAACTAAAAGTTCATGTAAATTAAGTTAAAAATACGATATGATTTTGAGTGATCATATATATAGTTATTAGTAGTACATACAATAAGCATTATGGACTGCATTAATATCTTGGATAGTATAGATCTGAATTTAACTTGAAGTTATTTGAATTTGCCACAAGTGTATACTCACGTTGGAATAGTGTTGCTACCATGCAAGTTGAGTCCTTCCGTCGTTGACATCTTCATCCAGATTATGATGAGGAGGAGTCTAAGGATGAGTATGATAGTACTAATGATGATAACGAGGGAAATTGACTTTTTGGTGCATTTTGTTATACTGAATCTTATGTTTAGTGTAGCAACAATACTAATGTATTTTGATGTCTAAGTTAATTCTAGCTTTGACTTGTAGAGACATTTGTTATGACTAGTGACGGATCTAGGAATTTTGAATTGCGGGGGCATCACATATATAAATTTGCAGCATTAAATAAATAAATAAATATATATTATATTTCATTTGTATTAAATAAGTTAACATTATTATTTTATTATAAAATCAAGTCTAAATATAAGTAATACAGAAGACACATAATTAAGAAACAAAAGTTAAAAGACAACGACATGCTAATGTAGGAAATAGAAAAGAAATAAAGGTCCGTGAAAATATTGAATAAAGAGGCTAACATAAATACGCCCTATAATATCACAAACCAAAATTGATATATAAAGAGATAAATATTGTCAATTTGTGTTTACTTTCTTTATTTTGAGAATGATTTTTTCATTCTTAGAAAATGCCTTCTAGTGCACTTCATGCACAAGTTAAGAAACGAAAAAATTCATTATAATAAAATTACATTGGAATTTTTTATAAACAATATTTTCAATTCAAAATTTATTTCTTTTGTATGTTTAACTAATGTATGAGATGCACTAATCAGCGTGACATTTTCATTTTTTATGTATGAAAATAAAAAGATTGTAGAATTGTTATGTCACTTGTGATAATAGTGTGGACTCAGAGAGAAAAGTTGTGAGATATCTGTGAACTAAATGATCAAAATATTTATTTATATTATCGATTACACATACTAAAAAAAAATTAAAAATTTAGTGTAGGCAACTGCCTACACATGCACCAACGTGCATTCGTCCCTGATTTTGACTACATATTTTGTGTAAACTGTTAGTGTCTTATGTGTTATTTTGACATTTGTCATAGTTGTTAGACTACTAGGCTATCACTTAGAATGGGCGGGTGAATAAGTGATCTGACAAACAATTACGAATTTTAAAAAATTTAAGCACGCGGAAGCCCATCGGATCCGTAGTCTACTTTGCACCTAATTTGATTAAAGGAAAAAGAGAATACACCTTGATACGTATGATGATAAAAACAAATTTCAAGCGATGTTTCATGATAAATTAACAAGATAAACCGTTTTTATGGATTGAAAAACTTAATACACTAATTGTACGGTCCAAATTATGAATATCGCAAACAAAGCAATCAAATTGAATTTGATCGAACACTTGGCGTGCGTCAAATTCAATTTGGTACAAACTAATAAATAACACGAAATTGAAAAAGTTAAGGGAAGAGAGAAAACAAACGTGATATAGGAGTTCCATGGCTTTCGTTTCGTCCTCGCAGTCGGCCGGTACGTCTCCTCCCAATTCCGCAAAAGCACAGAATTGAGATTTTTATTGAAAATCTCTTTGAATTTACACAATGCACAAATTCCAACAAATAGAATACACGAGACTATACAAAAGACTCAATCTTTCCTCACTCGTTGTAGCTTCAGCTAAATTGCGCAAACCCTGACGCAATCCTCAACTTCAACCTCTGATTATGATAATTTCCATTACTTTCGTTTCGTCCTCGTAGTCGGCCAGTACGTCTCCCCCCAATTCCGCAAAAGCACAGAATTGAGATTTTTATTGAAAATCTCTTTGAATTTACACAATGCACAAATTCCAACGAATAGAATACACGAAACTATACAAAAGACTCAATTTTTGCTCACTCGTCGTAGCTTTAGTTAATTTGCGCGAACTCTGACGCAATCCTCAACTTCAACCTCTGATTATGATAATTGATGCTCACCTTTTTCTTCCACAAAGAACCCCGTGACGATTATTCGGCTGATTCCTTCGTTGATACGTCAAACTTTCAAGAACGATACCTTCATTAATGCCGATGAGAAACTTCCCTTGAAACCAATTTGGTACAAACTAATAAATAACACGAAATTGAAAAAGTTAAGGGAAGAGAGAAAACAAACGTGATATGGGAGTTCCATGGCTTTCGTTTCGTACTCGCAGTCGGCCGGTACGTCTCCCCCCAATTCTGCAAAAGCACAGAATTGATATTTTTATTGAAAATCTCTTTGAATTTACACAATGCACAAATTCCAACGAATAGAATACACGAGACTATACAAAAGACTCAATCTTTCCTCACTCGTCGTAGCTTCAATTAATTTGCGCGAACCCCGACGCAATCCTCAACTTCAACCTCTGATTATGATAATTGATCCTCACTTTTTCCTTCCACAAAGAACCCCGTGACGATTATTCGGTTGATTCCCTCGTTGATACGTCAAACTTTCAAGAATGATACCTTCTTGAATACCGATGAGAAACTTCCCTTGAAACCAATTCAACCCGAGCACGATCTGATTCACCATGATCTGTCTCGAATGTTATCTTCCAATCGAACTAGAACCCCTCTGTTGAACCCATTCAAAGAGTAGGCAACTTGGAGGTAATTGAGAATTGGGAGAAGATGAAGAACTTGGTCACAATGCCTCTTCGATAAAAAATTATCACTAATTAATGTGTATCGATACATATCAGGTTATCTAGTTTAAAGAGAGCTTGATATGTATCAAAACATACAAATGTGTATCGATACACAATGATCTCTCTAGTTCAAGGAGAGATTGATGTGTATCGATACATATAAATGTGTATCGATACACAAAAGTTTCTCTGTCCCTTTGAGATCAGTTTTGTATCGATACAAATATTGTTTGTATCAATACTAAAACATGTTTGTCATCCAGAGCATTTTACAGAGCATTTGTATCATCCAAATGACCTGTAAACTAATTTTTCAAAGTTTAAAAAGGTTTTTCGGTGTCAAGTCAAGTATAATATCACCAAAATGTATTCTACTCTATTTTCGTGTGTTTTGACAATTCTTAAAACGTGGAGGTGAACTTGTGCATTTATAATAGTGTTAATTTTTATTAACAATACCCTTTGTTTAAGTGAAATTTTGATGGTTATAATCTATATAGTTTTAAACTTAGTTACTTTATTTGTGGTTGTTTGATATTGGTTATAATGTTTGATGAAGTTGAATGATATCAATTCTGGAAAAAAAATACTATTATCAATTCTGGATGTTATCCACCGCAATGCTGCAGGTAATATGTTTAGATGTGTTTCCATGGCAAGGTCATGAGTAAGTAATTGGTAACGTTTCCTAAAGAAAAGTTGTGAGTATGCACTTCTTAATGTTTTCCACGACAAAATCGTGGGTACTAATCGAGGTATGGGTTTTGACGATAAAGTTGTGGGTAAACTTTAATCACGATAACACTGTGGTTAGTCACAATGATACTCTGGATAATAGCGTGGGTTTGGCCGTGGGTAACACGTGAATAACTTTACCCTACTACTTTCTTATGGGTAATAAATTAGCGACAAGGCATTATGATACAAACTCGAGTCGTGGGTAATGGCAAAAATGGTTGTTGGTAGAGACTGTTTTTCTTATATTGTTAGTATTTAATTTATATATGTTTAAGGTTTTCATAGATCTTAGATTTAAAGTTTGGTCATTAACCTGCAAAGAAAATGATTTGGTCTATTTTTCAATACAAATTGGATTAATTTCTAGTTTACATCCTTGATAATATTTAGTTTTCACACTTCAAAGTTTGATATGCAACATTAACATGACAATTTATTGTGTTTTCCCGCAATGTTATGCAACTATATAAATAAACATAGTGAAAATCTTAGAATATTTTAACTAAATGAACTTAAAACCTTTTAACTCAATTAAATCATGAACTTAAATCCTTTTATATATCAGTTTAATTAAAAACAAAAAATGTAGCAATCCCTACATAAGCAAATCTAATCCTAATATCTAAATATAAACATGAGAAACAAACACAAGGGAAAAGTACATGTCAAGAGCTTAGATTGAAATGAATTTGCACCAAAGCCGAACAACAAAATAAAGCAACTCAATAAATGGAGGTACAAGAACGGCGAGGTGGAGGTACAAGGACAGCGGCGGGGGTTGCAGCGGCAAAGAAAGACTGGGTGGCGATGGTTGATGATGTTTGGAAGAAATGTGTTACTTTGGTGGTGGAAAATAATAGTGTGTATAATAGTGTGTGTTACTTTGGCGATGGTTTATGTACAGTCAAATATGTGTGAAAAAGTTTTGTTACCATATCATTTTTTATTTCAGATATACTCATGTTTGATGGCATAAGAAATAATATTTTTAAGTTGTTACGAAATGTTGAACTAATAGTGCTTTATATGGTATATCAACGAAATTGATTGTACATGTAAATGTATAATAAAATATTATTTAATTGTGTAATTGCAAAAAAAATAAAGAAATGTAAAACTTCAATTGTTGTCGAAGATATATTGCAGTTCTTACGAGGGATCGGACATATTATCATATTATGTACTAAATTTGGTATTTGCATGTGTGATGATTGATATAAGTTTGAATAAAATTGTGTGTGTGTGTGCGTGTATATATATATATATATATATATATATATATATATATATATATATTATGAGTCAGTAAGACTTTAAACAAATAAAAAGTAAAAAGCTAAAAAATGGGAATAAAATATATAGTTGTTTGATGTGTGGTTGAAGCAGTTTATTGTCATGTCAATTCACTAATGTCCATCCCGTGCGATGCACGGACTTACAAATCCGGTATAAACGTTTGGTGGTTCAATAGAATTTTATAATTCAAGTAAATTTATATAAATTGTTATACAATAGATTAAAATTAATATTCATAATTACAAAAAACACTTTTTATAGATCGGAGTATCCACAACCGAACACAGTGACTAATCTCTTGCTTGATTGGAGACACCTCAAATTTAAAAGGTAAAACAGCTGATTCAGAGATTTAAAGTTGTTCCAAACCTTTAAAAAAACACTCTGAAACCTTTCAAAAAATATATATAAAAAAAACACTCTAAAGACATAAAATAAGAAAAAATATTGATGTCATACCAACTCTATTTATCATATTATCCCAAAAAAACTCTATTTATCGTATCTTATATCATTGGTCAGAATTTTATTATTTTTGATAAATTTTGAAGATGTATTTTATGTAGATATTTTTCAAATTAAGTGACATAAAATTAGTTTTAATTAGTTTTATTATTGACCAAAAATGATTTTTTTTTCTAAAATTTAATATAAATGTCATTTTGGACACTATGTTATTCACACCACTATTTTGATGTAGCAACACTTTATACTATCAAATTTGGGCCAAGCCCAATATATCTAATTAACTCACAACCCAACCTTTATCCAGTTAATTAAGGCAACATGTTTTTCATTCTGCAACCCACCGGCGACCTATGTTTGTTTGAACTAAAGCACTTAGTTTTCTTTAGCTCCTCAACTGTCTCTATACCTCTATCAAACCATCACTGTGAAAAACATGTTATCAAATGACCACTTCATTGTTTGTTATCAAACCATCACTGTAAAAAACTCCATTTTCGACCACACACGAGTCTCTCAGCAGAGTTCAATAGTAGATCTATTATCCTCATCATATGTACTTTGTTAGATGGTTTAATTTCATGATATAGACATTGTTATCGACGACCACCGTAACAGAGATCATCGCCGCCGCGAAGGTTAATTTTGACAGTATTTTATCACATTATTGTGGCTCAATTCTGATGTTCCTTTCCTTCTAATTTAACAATTTTAACAAATATCCTTTGAATTTACAATTTCTTTTGTTAAGCTTTCTATTTAACTAAATATCGTTTGATGAAACTTTTTGTATAGATCAAAGTATTTTTTTATAATAATTTTTTATTCTGCCTTTTCCAACTTTGATTGCATACAAATCTTTTTATGGTTGTTGATGCACTGCGGCCCGTACGCTTGTGGTATAGGAAAATGACAAGCACATTTCGTTTTTGTATTTTTATAGTTAATTTAAGTTGCCTATCCAATTTCGATACTTCATCTTGAATATCAAGATTTCAACATTTTCAGAAGACAATAAAAGGAAAATAGAGTTAATGGAAATTGAGAGGAATTAATTAGGATCTTTTGTAAAATTTATCTCATTTGTGCTTATGTTTTAATTATTATTTTTTTTTGTGGAATTTCATTGTATTTCCATGTGTTTGTGGTTGATATGCATTTTTCGGAGAAAAAGATACAAATAAAATGAAGGAATGCATGTCTAGGTATGTTCATCTATTGAATATATTAAAGAAGACAAAATAAATTCATGAAAGGCATAAATTTAAAAAAAATGTCTATAAATTTACTCACCTTTAAATAATTCAATGGTTTAAATGTATGAAGATGTCATAGTCATGGCTATATAATATGGAATTAGTGTTAAATTAAATGTACGAATACAATAGTATTTACTCACTCTTAATTAGTGGTTTTTTTTAACTTCATTTATCTTGTTATGGATTTCGAATGAATATTTTTTTTGCTCCAACTCTTTAATTAATACCTTGTAATTAACTTTTACAACTTTTAACAAAAATAAAGTGAAAATTTTGAATGTTGTTTGGTTTAAAATCTCATATTGCTTACTTTCGTGGTCAACTTGATAAGGATAATGTCATGACTCGTTTCTACTGTTAATCAACTTGTAGCACATATTGAATTTTTTTTAGTATTTTTTTCTTTTTTAGACTCATTTCTACTATGTTGTATATTATGTTTTCTTTTGGTTAAACTCATTTGCACTAGGGGTGTGCAAGGAATAATAACCCGACCGAAACCCGAGTAACCCGAAATGTAATTTGATGATACGGGCGGGTCGGTTTGATCGTCGGGTAAAAAAAGTGTAAATAATCGGCTGATCTCAGTTACAAATGGTCGGTTGCGGGTTTTAAAATTATAGCCCACTGATACTCATCACCGACCGAATCAGTCTGTAACTTTTTATTTATACACACCTAGTCAGATGTAATTTGTCTTGAGACTTATAATTATACACGGGATTCAATAAAAGTTGCACTCAGTCTCAGCTCACGTTCTCTCATTATTACAGTCTCAACTCACTTACCAATGCTAGAACCTACTACTGCTCCATCATTATTACAGTAGTTTATATAAGTATATTAAATACATTGGTATATTTTAATTGATGAAAAAACTAAAAAAGAACTAACAAGTACTAGTACAGTAACAACAATATACTATCTTCTCTTCTGCTTCTGCAACAAAAAGTAAACAATGTTTCTCCTTCTTCTTTTACATTGTGGCTATTCAACACCACCCTTTAATTTGTTATCTTCAATGCTCAAACCACCACCGCCCAACAAGACTCAGTATAAGGTTTAACATTTGTTGCACAATCTCACCTCCTATTCGTTGTTCATAGTCAGGAGCCAACAACGGGTCTTTATCTTTTTCACTTGCTCTCCACATTTTTCTTTTTTCTACTCAGTGTTGTAAAGGTTTTTAGATCTATTATTGGTACAAACCGTTCCAATCCGTCTGACTAACCCAAAACCCGCACAACCCTCAACCCGTGCAATCCGAAGTGTTTTATGGTCGGAAATGGGTGTGATATTGCACTGTTCGGTTTTGAGCAGTATTGGATTTTTGGGCCCAAACCCGCCCGATGCACACCCCTAATTTGCACTATGTTCTAATTTTTGTTTTCTTTTTGTGGGTCTGCACTATTGTTGGTTTAAATTATTTCCTCTTTTGGTTAAACTCATTTGCACTATGTTGTAATATCTGTTTTGTTGTGGATTTTCATTGTAGTTGGTTACTATTTCTTGCTTCAATGTTTTGGTGGTCGACAAAAATACAGAATGTTGAGACAAAGAAGATTCAAAGAAATTTGATGGATATGAGTCAAAGACAAAAATAATTCAATGTAGCTGATGATTTGGAGAATGTCTACAATCTTCGTGATGTTAATGTATGCATCATCTTTTCTCTCTTAATTTTTTTGTGAATATCTCGTTGTTATGAGAACAACATATCATTTTCAAATAAAATTCATCCTTCTAACTATGTTAGGACATGCTTTTTCACTTCATTTTTTGTTTACAAATTGAACTAAATAAATCCAACAATAATATAGGAAGAGGAAGAGTAATGAAAATGCAAAAACTTCCTACAAATCCATGTCAGCAAATAATACAGTATATAATAACATTTCAATAATCATACACTAATTACATATCATTCCATAATAATATAGGAATGCTTTAAAGGATGTGTATATGTTAGTCCAACTTAATGGGTTTTGTTATTGTTGCTTGTGAAATCATGCTTGCGCCTACAATGTACTAATAAAAAATTTTCCCTTATTTTTACAGTATCTGTTCATTAACAGGTAAAAGCTGATGAGAGACTCAAAATTTGGATGGATAATAGCTATTGATTATGTAGGTGAAGAACAAAAGTACCTCATGATTTGCATTTCTTGCAGACGTGAAAAAATTCTTATTTTTATCCTCAACACCTGCAAAATCAAAACCAGAACATAAGAATGTGAATTGCAATTTTTTGAAATCAAATTCTCAATATGATTGACAATGGACCAACTTGAATCTTCAATGGTCGTGTGTGTGTGTCTATATATCATTGTGGCAATAATTGTATATCACAGCATGACAATTATTTTTCCCAAATTTGGAGAGCAAGTTGAAATAATTTAAAGTCTTTGTTTCTTTCTCATTAATATTGTCACACTTAAGCAAGTACAACAAACACATGTTGTCTACAGTACTCGAATAAAAGACAATTTAAAATTTCTTGCCATAAGGTTTAATGTGGGACCTATAAAGCCTTTGTTTCTTCTGGATTTTTTAAATAAAAAATAGGGGTGACATAGATGTTAAAGTGGGACACCCTTACTAAAAACTTAATCATATGTGGCTGTCTTATATCAATTGTAAGTCCAACGAAATGGCCTTAGAGCAATGAACAGTACACTTTTAGTGCAAATTGAAATAGTTGATTTTATAAAGTTTTTGATATAATTTTAAGGCTTCGTATAAAATTAATTAGTTGGTGAAGTGAGAAACTCTTACTTGGATACAATTTAACACTTAGCATTGGTCACATTCGATAAAACAATGAGACCTCATTTAACTTGAAAAAGAATATTAAAAAGATAAAATAGATTAGAAATGACACCTCATATTTTATTCTTTGATTTTTATCAAAAAATTAAATGTATGTGGTATTAAATTTTGGGTTAAATATATTTTTGATCCCTATAAAATGAGAATTTTCTTAGTTTAGTCCATATTTAAATTTTAATTTATTTTTAAAATGTTCATGGGTTTTATGAATGATGATACATATGAAGAAATTGTGAGGCTTTTGTACGAATATCAAGCGCAAGAAGAAGTTGCGAACTCCAATAGACATAGGCATCCAAGAAGAAATATAGAGAGGAATCATACAGAGGGACATGTTCGATTATTCAATTATTATATTTTAGAAGCTCTAGTAATCATAGAAGAGAAATATGTTGAAGATACTGAATGCATAAACATGTGTTCTATCGTATTGTTGAAGCTCTTGGTCAACATGATGAGTATTTTAAGGTGACGGTTGATGCAATTGATAGATCAAGTTTTTCATCGCTACAAAAATGCACTATTGTTATTCGTATGTTGCCATATGAAACATTTGCTGAAAGCGTAGATGACTACTAAAGAATTGGTGAAACCACGAACTAAAATGTGTCAATAAGTTTATACAATAATTGTTGCAGTTGAACGTGCCACATACGATGACGATTTTGATTATTCTTATGATCATATTGGCAATGACTCAAGTCTTCGCAAAAAACAAGTCCATCGACAACTTCCAACTGATTTAATGGTGTGTATATATGGAAACACTTTCGACATGAGCATATCAAAATTAAAATTATACTAATTATGTAATTATTTAATGTTATTTATTTTTACCAATTTTAATTATAGGGGTTGTTAACTATGACCATGTGGGTCGTAGTTAGCAACTATGACCCATGTAAAAAATATACATGGAGTGGGGGGGCGCAAAGCAATTAGGGGGGCGCAGAAGTGGGGGGCATGCGGAGCAAAGGATGGGGGGCGCATGTGGTAGGTTTTGGGGGGCTCGGAGAAATTCATGTAGATCATAGTTGCTAACGTTGACCTGCATAGGTCGTAGTTAACAATTCTCTTTAATTATATATGTCATGTATTAAATGTTAATTTTTAATTATTGTTATAAAATTTTAGTTCTATTTTAGTTTTAATTTTTCTATACTAATATTATTTAAAAATTCAAAATTAATATTTTAAGTTGAAATAAATTTAAATACAAATAAAATTTAAATATATAATGTAAAATTGTGGGACTTTTAAGATTTTTTAAAAGATATTATAAAACTCTATGACGATTCAGATTTTAAGAAAGAAAAATTTACAACCTATGTTTTTTTCATTTAAATTTTAACATAGACTTTTAATATTTCAAAAAACTTTATATACCTTTCATTAAAAACGCGAAAACTTATGAAGACGCAAAAAAACTTACTATTAAATTTTAGAAGACAAATCTTTGGGCTGGATTAAAGGAACAAGGAAAAAATGGGCTCAGTTGAAGTGGGCCATTGGAGAAAAGATAGAGACTGAACGTATGAGAGACACGTAAGCTTCTTCCTTCATTTTCATTACCACTTTCTCCGTTTCCTTGTTCCTAATCACCAACCCTAGATCTGTTCCCTCCATTTTCAGTAAGCTACTTTTCCCCTTTCTCTTTTTTGCACCAATTTTTTAGGGTTTTCTTCAATTCACGTTAATCGATTTTGTTTGCGTTTTTTTTTATATGATGATATTGGAAACTATAGCTTTTAATTATTGTATTGTTCTAGTTCATGATATGAAGTTGAAATTTGTATGTTGAATTTATTCTTTCTTTTTTGTTTAAGTTTGTTTGTGTTTTGATTTGTTGCACTGACAGTGTTTGATAAATGAGCTGGAATTTTGATTTTGAATTGAAAATATTGGTATTTATCGTTTGTTGAAGTTAGTTGTTTTCAATTGAAGTGATTTCTGATATCTGACACAAAATCTAACTTTGTACTGATAGAGACGTAATCTAAATCTGTAATTAATAATGTATATTAAGGTAATTACACATGAACAAAAGGTAGACAGGCAACAAACAGTAACGCTAAACATTTTTGTATAGCAAAACGCAACCTTCAAAACACTACATCCCTGGACCTAGGTGACACACCATTGCTATGCATGACCTTTTGAACTCGTTTCAAAAGGTCTACAACCTCTGGTGCTAAAAATCCTTATTGACTTGATTTATATAGTTGTTACTAGATTTTTCTTCTTATAAATTGTTCTATGTATCTTTGGGGTTTATAATTCACTGTTCAGACGAATTCACTGTTTAATGTTGCTTAGAGCTTTCTAGCGAAAAGTTAATTATTACTGATAATCTGGTATGATTAGTTTTAGTTGATAATAATTATAATGTCATTTATTATAAACGGCTGCTCATTTAGTTAATGTTTATGTTTGTATTTGGATACCCCCTCCATTTTTTCGTGCTCAATTATTTAGGCAGCTGGATATAATGAGGTTAAGTAAGTTAGAGGGTTAGACTGTAATGTATCTAACTAAGAAGAAGCTTACTAGTCATTTGTGAGTGAATCGAAGCCTTAGTTTAGGGAGGTTGGACTGCAGATCCACGAAATTCTGTACAGCTGTAATCAATGGGTTTTCCCTATTCATGCTAATAAATTTTCAGGTTTGAACTGACTGGTATCAGAGGTGCAATTATGAAGACATGTGGGAAATGTTTGTGAAAATGATATAGTTATTTGATGGAAAGGAAGGTTATTGGTGTCTGATCAATGTAGATAATTATTTTGGGGCCATTGCTGTAGTTAAGAAGGAGAAGATATCATTGTTTGTGATGGCATTGAGAGGGGACATTCTCAAATGTTTATATTTTTCTTTTATAGAAAGGGAGCAACCAAAATGACACATGGCAGACCTTTGGCATGGAGTGTTCACGCATTTGTGGCCATAATTTGATCCAGACATTCCAATTTTCCCCGAGATGAGGAAGTAAAAATTACCTCGTAACTAGTATCTTTTGCAACTCTGGACAAAAGCAAAGAATCAAAAGTGACGAAGTCAGAAATATAGAAAAGAAACAAAAATCGAGGAAGGAACAAAAAACTATATGAAGGTAAAGCATATCGGGAAGGAGAAAACCAACAAAAGCAGTAGACAAAGAAGGTCCAGAGGAAGGGTGGAATTGTGATGATAGAGGAGGAACAAGGTGAAGTAAGAGAGTGAAGGAATCAAACCTGACCATAGAAGTGGTAAGGGAAGAGATTTGTCAGACATTGACAAAAGCATAGCAGTAATAAAAATGTTAGTGGCTTAAGAGGAATGTCAAGGGATATAGCAAGGAAGGTGGTTTTCAGCAGTGCAGGGCCTTGGAGTTGTGGGACTTTGCAGGCCAAACGGACCATTGCTGCCATTCAAAGTACCGACTCAGTCTCGTCCGTGGATGGTACTGCAGCTAGAAAACTATGCATGTGCATGTTTTTTGCTAGTAGAGGATGCCAGGGTGGAGACGTGTGGTATCCCACAACTCCAAATCTTTGGAGTGAAATCAAGGATCAAGCACGGGGTGGGCAAACTTCCATTGCTAAACTGTTGGACCAATCTCTTTGCAGAGTGGATGGTGGAAGACCTACAGCACCAAGCAGAGACTGTTTTGGCAATAAGCATGTTTAGGAAGGAGAATAAGTGATAAACAGAATTCTAATTACAATAGCTGAATCAATTTTTTGACCTTATGGGCCTTTCAGACCAGGCCAAGTATTGGAAAGAAGAAACTGAACTTCATATAACGTGTAGCTATTGCAGCTTCAAACAAAAGGAAAACAACAGAATGGATATATGCTTCTTTGACCCGTGAACAAATCCCAAATCATTGGGGTAAATTGGAATGATGTAGCCCAAACAAATCCCAAATCATTGGGATAAACCAAGCCCAAACCAAGCCCAAATCAATAGCGGATAGGGATGTTGGCATGAAAAGTAATCATCTGATTTCAATGCTAATAGAGTCCACTCATTGTTAATTACTTAGTTGGAAAAAATTAGGCTGTGTTAGGTAGATGGGTTGTAGGCTGTGATGTATCTAACTAAGTGGGAGTTGTGCTGGTCATTAGTAAATGAAATGGAACCTTTCGGAAGGGATGTGGTAGACACTTTGTAATTCTGCAGAGTTGTAATCAAGCAGCCTTTCCCTATTATTTCTAGTAAGTTTTTCTGGCAATGCATATGGAGCGAAAGATGCTTTGAGGGATGCAGAAGAGGGGTGTTTATTTTGATTTATAATGTTGCAGTGACCATGAATTCGGATCACATCAACTAAAGTACATTTCCAAATATAATGATAATGTTTACAATTGAACTTTTCAATTTTGTATAGAATACATTTTCTTACATGTCTATATGCATCTTTTGTTCTATAATCTGATCCTTTCCTAGCGGTTTTTTATTGGAAATTCATAACAACTTCACAAAGATGTGAGTTCATCTACCTGTTGTTTTACAATGTCTTCTTTTGTGTATTTTGTTAGAAATAGAATTAAATATAAATATATCAACCTGTATTACAAGTAGTTTGGATTTTTGAAGGTTGGTCTTAATAGTTAAGTTTATTAACATTGTGGACCTTTGCAGGTGTATCACATCTTATTTTACAGTCATACAAACTGTAGATACATTTAATACTCACATGGAGCTAAGTTCTGTTAAGGATGCTTTTGACCGGGTTTCTAAAAAGCAAAAGTTATCCAGTTCTAAGACTCAAGAGATGTTTGATCAGATCAGACAAGAAATTGAGGGTGTTTTAGACACGATGCAGTCAGCGAACAACACTGATCAAGTGCTTGATTATAAAACTGTCTTGAATGAGCTGAAGGCTAGTTTACTTAAAATTGCTCCGCTTGGCCAAATAGAAAGCGCACAGAAGGAGCTCAATGTAGCACTAAGCAAATATGGGAAGCATCTTGAGAAATATTTCAACCCTGATATATCAAAAGCTTACAGAAACATCGACTTTGATATACACACTTTAAATCAAATTATTGCCAACCATTTTTATCGCCAGGGCCTCTTTGATGTAGGGGACCATTTTTTAACTGCAGTTGGAGAGCCTGAATCTGCTGCAATCATGAAATCTCCATTCCTGGAAATGTATCAAATACTCCAAGCCATGCAGAATCAGAACTTGGAGCCAGCCCTCAACTGGGCTACCACTAATTCTGACAAGCTTGCTCAAAGTGGATCTGACATTGTGTTGAAACTTCACTCAATGCAATTTGTAAAAATACTTCAAAATGGTGGAAGTAGAGATGAAGCTCTTCATTATGCAAGAACTCACCTTTCTCCTTTTGCGACCAGTCATATTGCTGATGTCCAGAAACTTATGACTTGTCTTCTTTGGCCTGGAAAGCTTGAAAAGTCTCCATACCATGCGTTACTTTCCCCGTCTAACTGGGATAGGTTGGGTGAGGAACTTAAAAGACAGTTCTGCAATCTTTTGGGTCAATCATACAACAGTCCGCTGAGTGTGACAGTAGCAGCAGGGATCCAGGTTTTGCCAGCTCTCCTTAAGTTTATGAATGTCATGGCAGGTAAAAAGCAGGAATGGCAGTCTGTGAACCAGTTACCAGTGCCGATCGAGATGGACAAGGAATTCCAGTTCCATTCTATTTTTGTTTGTCCTGTCTCAAAGGAACAAGCAACTGAGGATAACCCTCCAATGTTGATGTCCTGTGGCCATGTCCTCTGTAAGCATTCTATCTTGAAAATGTCGAAAAATAGCACAAAAGTATTCAAGTGCCCGTACTGTCCCTTTGATATTGATGCAGCACAGTGCAAGCAACTATATTTGTGATTTTCATGTATTTGTATCAAACTTTCTTGTATCATTTGAATTATGTTAGTATAGGTGTACCTTTGTATGTTGATTACAAAAGCCAATGGCAAGTTGTGGTGTCTGTATGTTTCATATAGTTGTAAATATAAATTCTTTTTAATTTTGTTATGTCTTATGTTCATGATTCATTTCCAGCATTCATTTAACTAGGATTTGATACACAGAAATAGATTTTACGAATGGTTGATGGTTGAAAATTGAAATCATGACGACTTCTACTGCTATTACTACTGATAAAGAGAAGTTACTAGCCGCACATGTTCGGTATTATGGTGGGTTATTACATAGTAAATCTGCTCTTGCAATATGCTTTTTTATCTTTAGTTTCAAGTATAATACATTTTTCTGGGTATGCCAAAGTTCTAAAAGAGCAGGTCTGTCTCAATTTTCTTTTGATTCATCCTATATTAAGGACTATATAGTAGCTTATAACTGTCTGAACTAATGCAAAGTTAAATTGATAATGGAAATTTTTGAGTGTGTGACAAGAAAGTAAAGGAAAATTATGATATCATCATCCAGGATCTTGACTTGGAATAAAAAAGTGGATGTTGAGATAAAATTTTCCTGCCATGCTCAACGTGAGACTTAAATAGTAACTCCTGCTGTAAATCATTATATGGAATAATATTGTTCGTTCATTTGTGGAACTACAATTATTATAGATTAAGAGTTGATATTTGGGTAAGAACTGAAATTCAAAGTGTTTTCTTATCACATAATAATGATTAATAAGAAAATAATTAATTTATAGTCAAAAAAAGAAAAAATTAATTTCTTCAATGTTAACCAAACCATTAGTTTTTCTTACCAAGAAATAATTGGTTTGAGTGGTAGATAACTCAACACTATAAATAAGTAATTATAAATTGGATTCTTGAATTTAGCTTGTGAAATAAACTCTATTAATAGAAAAGATTTATTATTTTCGATATGTTTTTCGAAATAAACTCTATTAATAGAAAAGATTTATTATTTTCGATATGTTTTTCGACGGAGGTTAGTTATTATATCATATATGATGATTAAATAAACATTATATTTGTCTATAAATCTTAATTCAACTGACAAAATAATATTAAAATTTTTAAATCGGACACCATAACTGGAGTTTGAACCCCCGACTTTCACGCTTGTGTATGTATGAGTTTACCTTATCTACCAAAAAAAATAAAAATTATACTTTTTCATTTTCTTTTTAAACTTGTCATTCTATTATTGACCATGTGGTTCTTATCTTGCTTTTATAAGTACAAGTCATCCCAAAATTGCACATATTTTCAACAACATTATTTAGTTGCTGACTAAAAAGCAAAGTGAAAATGCCTATTGCCATTGATGATTTGATCCACCGTCTTAATATTTGTTTGTATTACATTGCCTTTTATTTATAAAGAGCTTGACACGTGACACTATGAGTCTATGAAACTCGATTATATATGGTAAGCATTTTCCAACAAAAGATAAGGTACATGAATCTCATCATACAAGTACACACACTATGAAATATTTCAACTTTATGACAAAATGTGCATAATGAAAAGAAAGAAGAGCACATTCACGCGTTTTATCCATGTTGCCTACCATTTTTAATTTGTAAGAAAAAAAATGAATACTTTCTCATTGGTGGGACAAATTCTTACACTTTCCAATTTTAGTTGCTTGCCACAACTTTTGGTTAATTCTTTGAAGTTATTGTTAGTCTCAATAGAAGCAAAACCCCACCATCTAGTGCGTTACACATAGATAGCACCAAACTCTTGTCATGGAATAAGGTTGGAAATGGAATGGATGAAGTTATTAAATCATATGCATAAATTGATCTTGACTGTATGATATAAATTATTGAGATTAGATATTAATTTAATAAATATATAATTGAAATTGTTTGATCTCAAATTAACAATCACATTCAAAATTGCGTGAAACTGTATAGAATCAGTTCCGATATCACTTAAGATGATAAGTGTATAAATATATTTTATTTTTGTCAAATAGTCTTAGTAATCAAAATTTCGCCTAAATAAGTGAAAATTTTGAATTTAAATTCTTGTCACTTCATACTGTAATGTTCATATCAACTAAGATTATACTCCTCCGAATTCAAAGCACCAACTTCCTAAAAATCTTAAGTGAGTTCCAAATTCAAACACCAATGCAATATATGTAAGGCCAAAAAATTCTCAATTACTTGATAGCCATCCTTTGTCTAAGACTCTAAATCATAAATGTGACCCACAAATTTTGCTCTCAATCCTCCAGACATTAAGTGTATGTTTGATATTACGGTAGGAGCATCATAATCACGATGATCTGTTATAATTTTACAGAAGTTACAACTAATAGCTTTTATAAAATTACAATAGATCAGCGTGATTGTGACACTCTCACCATAATACCAAACAAGCATTAAGTACACTACCAGAGAACTAACAGCACATTCAAACACACACAACTGTTGATCAATTATACAGAATATAATTTTAACATTTTCCTTGATGATGAGACCCAACAACAGCTTCAATTATACATATTTGAAAACAAAAGGACAAAACCTACCATACCAAATAATTTCTATTTTAAATTCTATATATGCCCAAAATCTCACTTGACCATCACAATCTGATTTTTTTTTCTTCTTTTCTATTCACAAAAGGACCTAGCCGTTTGGTACTTCTTGTCCCTATTATGAGATTTATTAATGATGGGCCAATTTCATTTATGCTTTTCATTTTTTATTAACCCTAGACAATAAATATCATTAAAATTTAAACAATTACTACCTCCGTACCAAAATATATATATATATGTCGTTTTGACCAAATCACACAAATTAAAAAATGTAATCATTGTTATATGGAAAAGGTAAATTATGGGTTAATTTACAAGATTATCCCTCATTAATGGTATGTGAGAGATAAATTATAGAATTGAAAGAAGAAAGAGAAATAATTAATTAAAGGTATAAGAGGAAAAAGAACATTAAATGCTTCATTGGTAATGTAAAACGACATATATTGTGGTACAAATTTTTTTCTCAAAACGACATATATTTTGGTACGGAGGGAGTATAAAGTTTTGTGTTTTTTTATGTTGAGTATAAGTACATAGACAAACGACAAAATTATTATAAATTCATACACAAAGTTGAGTGATCAAAGATCAAACTCTGATTATGAACGTCCGACTTAACAATTTTAACATTTTCTGCTAGTTGAGTTAGAATTTTAAGACTAAAATTTTGAGTTTAAATAAGAATAAAGACGTTCAATCTAACAATATTAATATTAAATTTTGTTTAATGAACTAATATTTATCAACTAGCTTACCAAAATTTTCTATTTTTTTATTTGCAAAATTTTTATTTATATATTTTCACCGACAGTAAACAAAAGAAAAAACATTATGAAAAATAAGAAAAATACATTTAAAATCTGGCATCTTCAAAGCCATGTAAATCACTGACTTTATTCATAGACTTTCTCATGATAGCAACTTTAGCCAAATTCTCAGCCACTTTCCAAGCCGATATCGGCGTAAGAGGCTCCACCTTGCGGCTCCTTACCTGTGGCTCATTTCCTTCAGCTTGAGCCATTTCAGAATCCGATTTTTTCATTGCACCTGAACCTCTGACGTGTAAACGTATCAACCGTTTGATTTTAGGATCTAACGATCCAACAGTGCATGGACGTGGAACAATAATCGAACAATCCTTGGAATGAAGAATTTCTTGAGTAAACGGATCACGGTAAGAAAACCGTACGGATACGGGAAGAGCGTGGTTGTGGGACCCACGCGATAACGGCAGTTTAAATTCAACAACCAATTCTCTCTCCTCCGCCGCGTGAAGATCCATTGCGACGGAATCCGGTGAATTAACGGCGGTGATATCGCCGTTAACTGTGTTTTGAAATTCGAACTTTATGTCTTGAGCAACGACGCGCAACAGATTACTAAGGCGTTCTGTAAACGCGCCGTCGTGAAGCGCGTGTGTGTAATTCAGCGCGTGGACTGGGATTTCCAAATGAGAGAAGCGCGTGGAGGATAATCTTCTATCTTCGTAGTTTTTTGTAAGGAGTATGATTTTGGATACATGATTCTTGTGGCGTCGATCTTCTAGAATCTTCGCGGCTTTTTTCATTGCATCTTTTCTCGCCAGAGCTTCATCACCGTTGATATCATCGACGGTGAGTGCATCTACAATGCGGCGCGCTGATCGCCGGCCACGGCCTGTCATTCTTCGTAGCGGAAACAACCGTTTGGATCCGCCGGAGAATGCTACGACGGAGAGACGATCGGATGAACTGAGTGAGGAGATCACAACTTGCATTGAACGCTTTAATATCGACAAATCTTCACCGGAAATTGAGCAACCGATGTCTAGCACTGTCACGAGGTCTACCGGCGGCCGATTCGCCACCACATTACACGGCTTTGCTTTGACTTTTAACACCGCAATTAACGACTCAAAGCTCTTATTAGATGATACATGAGCAGTTTCTGGCAAAAAGAATGCATCAAATGTTCTGTTCGAAGAAATATCCAAGCCTTGAAATTCAATAGGTTCTTTGTTTTCTTCGTCTTCTTGTTCTTCTTCTCCTTCTTCGTTTTCTTCCGTTTCAGGTATCGTGTTGAAGCGAGAAACGGAAGTAGAGGACAAGAGTGGCTCGTCGTCGTTATAGTTTGGAAGCTTCATCGACGAAGGCGTTTGTGTTCTGTTTTGTTCTGCAGTTTTCTCCGGTTGAAGATCGTTCCAGTTAATTCCGCACACGGGGCACGTGATGGTTTCTTGCTTTTTCACGTGATCTGCTATGCATGGGAAGTGAAAGCTATGAGAGCATTCTGATGTGAAAATTGCTTTTCCTTCACCAGTTTTCACACTCTGCGTGCAAATTCCACATAAACTCTGCGCACAATAGATAAATAAATAATATATAAGTACAAACTTTGTAAGAAAAGTTAGAACAAAATGTTACTAAAACGAAAGTTCTAAATATGATCTGCAATCTCAATTTCAGTATTGCAACTGTAATTGTGACCGCAGATACAATTTAGAACTATGAGTGGAGAAGAGTGTGAATATGTATACTTACTTTGGAAAGGCGTAAGGTGGCTTTGAGAAGAGAGTAATAAGATGATGGTGAACTAGGAGAAGACCCCTTGGGAATGTTGTTGCTTTTGTTGTCGAGAAGCGGGGAATTTGAGATTCGGCAATGAAGGTTGGGACTAGTTGGTGGAGTAGTGGAAAATGTGAACTTAGGACTTCCATTGATGTTGTCCAAGTCCAAATGTTGTTGTTGTTGATGGCTCTCTGCTAATACTTTGGACTCTTTGTCTTTGGATGTGTAAAACGCTCTTTTCCATCCAGCAACCATAATGGTGTTAGTTTTTGTGTTTTACACTTTGTGTGTGTATATGAGGAATTAGATTGTTTGGATGATATAAGCTTGTTGAGGAGGAGATAAGTGCTTTTTTTTGCACTTTAGAAATGGTAGAAAAGGCAAAGAAAAGGAAGTGGATTGGATAATTCAAAAGAGCTTCTCTTTTCCTCCTTTATATTTTGATTCACTCAGTCAATGCATATTTGTTATTCAATTTTCTACATGCATATGTCTATTTATATTATATTGGGAACAATGGAAAGCCTTTCTTGTTAGCTTTCAAGCTCAAAATATCACCTCAAAAATGAATTTATTTATTTATTTTAATTGATATTTTTGTAATTAAATAATATAAAACATATTAAAAGTGTTTTATTTTTGACGTAATTAAAAGTGTTAAAACATATTATTTTAGACAATTTATTAATAATATTGACAATTTGTGCGGGGTGACGCTTGCATTTAAGAAGATGCTTGTATTATTTTCATAATAAAATCTAATAACCTATATCTAAGAAAAGTATGAAACTAACATACTTCATTTTGGGAGCTCTTTTGACAATAAATAACTTATGAAATTTTATTTATAATAAGAAATTCACGTTAGAATACCAATAAAAAGATGAACACTAATTAAAAATATGACCGTTTTTGTTAAAACATGAGCAACTTTATTGACTTGTCTTTTAACAAATACAACATAAAAGTTTCTTAAAAAATAAAGAAAACAACTGTCTATGGGTGTGTTTGTTTCGGAGATTAAAATTATAATCTTGAGAATATTGTTCCTGGGAATATTATTACTAGGAATGTTATTCCTATCAATGTGTTTGGTAAATAAATAAATTGCCTAGGAACATTTTTAAAATAAACTCAATTAAGATTTTAAGAAAAACAAAATTGAAAATAAAAGGGATAGACATAATGTGGGAGTGGGAAGTTATAGACGGTTACCACTTATTCCCATGACAAGATTCCCACCCTTTAACATGGGAATAGAAAGTGGAAGAGTTATGTGTAAATTGTATTCCCAGGAATAAATAATTCCTAGTCATAATTTATGAAAACTTGAAACAAACATGGGAATGAAAGATTCCCAAAGTCACATTCCTTGGGAATAAATTTACAATCCGTGAAACAAACACCCCCTATATTTAATAATAATAGCACCAAACTCAGAGACGTTGTTATTATTCTCGTGGAAGTGATTAACTTGTATGGAGTTAGGTAACTGACAACCTGACAACCTGTATAGAGCAGGACTCGGGTAGTATATATTTGGAGCTTGTTTTTAATTAGTTTGTTGGCCCAACTTAAAGAAGCTCATAGTCAGCTTAGACCGACTCGTTTAAGATTGGATAGTCTATTTAGACAACTCTAAACATTCGTATATGATGTGGAGAATTCTATGATACAATGGTGAAATCATCATGTACCGATACATTAAATATATTAACCAATGATCATTTGACATGTGACATAATATTTATTAATTTAGTCAACCATTAAATTGACTTGGACAAAATATAAATTTTAATTGGTTAAAATTTCATTTTTCAAAACAATGATGAATATGCAATATTTTTCCACTAATAGTACAGTTCAATTCTAAGTCAAAAATAATTTTTTTTAATAGCAAAATTTTTATTAAAGCACACTCTTCCCCAAGAAGTAAAAGAGGAGAAAAAGGATGAGAACCAAATACAAACCAACACACAGTGGGCAAAGCAACACTAACAAGTGACTAACAAGCCCCCACCCCCTACTGCAAAAGCCACCGAAGCCAAGCAAAGCCAGGCACAACAAACAATACCTCACCAAGCAAGGCACACCTGACACGGCAAAAACAAAAAAAGCCCCAAACATACGACTAAAACACAAACCCAGCCACCTACCACAACAACAGAACAAAAACAGTCTAACAAAAGAACAAGCCTAGCTAGCGCAATAAACAATTTCCCGGATCCCATGACTACTCATAGAACATACACAGTTTCAACCCCAATTTCGCAATACTTTATTTCCAACTCACCACTTTGATTTCATCCAACAAGGCCGATGCATTCATAACACTATTTGCAAAAAAAAAAAGTTATTACACGTCTTTCAAATAGACTAAATAGTGGCATGCCAAATCATCACAAATTCATCCCTCATCCCTCATCTTCTTATTTCTCCCCGCTTCCCTCACCAATTCAAACAAAATAGCAACCGACAAAAGCATCACAATCTCAACTCCAGTCCACCTAAAAATACCGTACCAAACCTCCATATCACATGGACAAATTATCATATCTTAGAAAAGTTAAATTCAGTTATCTTTTAAGAAAATTAAATTTTAAATTTATACTTACCGGTCATGCTAACATGTACCCTAAGAACACATGTTAAGATATCTACATATAGAAATTGAATCAGACATCGATTGGATCTTCGAATAATGTTTTAATTGTTGAGAGTTTTGTCTTGTGTTTATCAAACATGTGGGGTGATTTCTCATTCCACCCCCCAACACTCTCTTCCCCCCCCCCCCTCCAAAATGATTTTTATATAAGAGTAAAAACTTTTTTGTATGAGAGAGTGTTGGGGAGGAAAAGAAAGTGTTGGAGGGTGGGATGAAAAATCACCAACATGTGGTCGTGAATTTGATTTTTAACTCAGAGATTAGTTTCGCTAAGAAACTTTATATCTCTAATTATAAAGAAAAAAAAAGTTCAATATCTATATCATAATTAAAATAAAATAAAAACCGTATCAATTCATGACAAATTCGAATTTTAAAATATTTTGTATATATTTGTGAGGAATGAAAGAAAGGGTTTTTCTCAAGGTTGGTGAATGGTGTTATTGTGTTCGCTGCAATAATTGGGAGAGCACATGCATTACATACTCCATAAATGCTTAGAAATATTGCGACCAACCAGTTTTAATCTCATATAGTATATTGTATATATCATATAATAGTTCACTCTTGTGTGTTTACACATGCATGCACCATCATATGTCAAATATTTGGCAGGATAAAGTTGTAAACAAGATGACCTTTGGCATCATAACTCGAACCATGATCTATGTTTTTTCTTGTACCCTTTTGCTTCTACGTAAGAAAGTTTAAACCAGTGATTGTTAAAAATAATATAAAATCATTAATGTAGTCTTTTTAAAGTATTTTAGCATTTCACACATATTAAGAAAAATAATAAATGAAAGAAAAGAATGTCGATTTTACTAAATTATCCATCTTAACTATTGGTGTATTTCAATTAGGCTAAATAGTACTTTTAGATCCCTAAGTTTTAAAAATTTGCGATTTTAATTTCCTAACTTTCAAAATGCCGCATTTGTCCCCCTATCTTTCTGGTCTTTTACAAAAGGTCAATTTTGACCAAGTCAACGCTGATGTGGCAAGTCACTTGAGTAATTCAGCTATCACATCAGTTTTTTTTCATCCAATAATTAAAAAAAATATGAACATCTTTCACTTTCACATATATATATTTCATAAAAATAAAAATAAAAAAAATTAATCATAAATCCGAAAATAGCGGACAGAACAATAATGAAACCACTTTTGGTATTGTGATTTCTCAAATCGCAAGCTGCTGAACATTGAAATAGACCAACAACAACAATTTTTGAGTCTTTCATATGCAAATTTGTTCAATGGAATTAAGTTGGTGTTAGATCTCAACAGTGCCGTAGACAACATTTTAGAGGTCTCGGATAAATAATTAATATGGATCTTTAATAAATAAATTGTATAAAAAATAGTCTCCCTCTTAGTATTTTTTAAAGCAAATTCTTCGATCAATTCCCTATATTGTATATTCTCCAACAAATCATTCTTAATTGCTATCGTTGCTAACCCATTAAGACTTTTTTGTTAGGCTATTGTACTTTGGGTCAACTATTGATTGAGCATTTTGTTTCAACTAAATAATATAAGTACACTTTTATTTTTTTTGAGGCCCCTACTTTTTGAAGGTCCTGGGCTATAGGCCTTGTTGCCCTTGCTCGGCTCTTTGGATCTCAATTCGATTTTGTGCATGCCTTTATTTGTAGTTTCTTTCTTTATGCTAGTAGAGGAGTTGCAATTGGTGGTTGTATTCAGATGTAATGGTTTTGATGTTTGGGAGATTGGAGAATTGTGACATAATATATTGTATAAAAAGAACAATAATGTAAAATAGAACAACAGATTATGCAAATAGTTTGTCAAAAAGCAACAGATTATGCAAATAGATGATACAATCACTCATTTTCATTGAAATAGATGATGCAAATAAATGGAGCCAGATATGAAAATAGGAGAGGAAGATGAAGATTGAAGTTTATTTGCAATTTAACAGGGGGAAGATGAAGATGATGTTTGAGTTGAAGATGGACTACTTTTTTTTTCTAGATTACAAAAAAAAAGTGATGTGGCATCTGAGTCATTTAAGTAACTTGTCGCATCAGCATTGATTTAGTCAAAATTGACCTCTTACAAAAGAGTGTAAAGATAGGGGGTCAAAAGTGTAATTTAGCCTTTCAATTATAATAACCGTAATGTGAAGAATGATCAATTGGGATTAAGTGTACAATTGAAAAATCAACAATTAATGTTGTATTGAAAACTTAAAGTAACAATTTGTTTGGGGCAAATTAAAATTTTGTTACAAATATGACAGTTATTATGGATCGGAAGGGAGAAAATGAGTACTAGTACTTCATTAGGTGAATCTCACGATTTAAGAATTGCATTGAACATTTTTTATATACTCAATGTGTGGGAGTCCTAACACTTAAAAGGCATTTTAAAATCTTGATTTGCTTATATAAAAAAAAATAATCTTGATTTGCAACCATAAATATCCCATTTGAGGTATTTCTTTTATAAGATCCTATTTGAGCTCTTTCTAATTACATACATGCTATATACCACAATTCTATTTTGTAACCATCACCACATTTGTTCATATTTTATCCCTAAATCAAAAATAGAGAACCATAAGTGTGTTTGTTTTCACGGTAGAAAACAGATTAAACGCATATGTCTAGCTCACGCTACGATTTATAACTTCATGAAATTTACGTCAAAAAAGTCTTGAGACGTGATTTTTGGAATCTAAACGCAAATCCAAATTAGAGCTAAAATCTTTTTTAGGAACTAAAATTAAGCATGTATGGTTCTAGAAGATGAGACAAATTAAATCTAGTCCTATTGAGTAGCTTTCAAATATTACATAATTTCTATATCAAAATCCTTTTCAATGATAATACTATGAATGGTGAACTCAAGGAACAGTTTTCACCATCAAACCATACCACAATTGGTCCATTTCTAATAAATTCTGCCACAACAAAACGATGAAACACAGAGAGAATGTTCTAACCATATGGCAAGAGAGAATGTTCTAACCATACAAATTGCATAAAGCTAGTGAATGAGTAGTAAAAGAATTTCATATTTCTTCATAAATTCTGACATTGACTCATAAAATATGACATTCCTAATGTGATGGTCTTAGATGAAACGCGTGGAATCATTTTTTAACAATGGTAAAGATAGTTGAGAATTTAAGATAGTGTTTTAGTAGCCTTAGGTTAATGCATGGCGTTGATGTATGGTTTTGTAATAGGAAATGTGGCACTTTAGGACACATAAGTGAAGCACATCATTATGTTGTGATATAATTATTATTTTTCTTAACCCTCCCGTTCACAGTATTAACCGCTAAGACATCTTCATATTCATGGTTCAGTCAGAAGTAAGTAAAATTTGATTAACGATTGTTTAAGTTCAGATTTGATTTCTGATTTTTTCGAATGATTTGTTATAAACTGAAGTTTATTAATCATTTGAGCTCAATCAATCACTTGATTATATTACGCAATGTATTTTGATGAAAAATTTATGATGAAAAATTGAAAGGTTTTTTTGTCTTTTCAATTATAGTTCAGGACAAATACTTATGAGTGATATTAAGATTTTCAGCTTCTTTTAATAACCTATGGATTTTCTTATTCCTTAATTTTGTAGTTTAATGAAAAGAAAAGTCTAGAAAATAGGTTGAAAGAGATTGTTGATGCTATCTTTAGTTTAGTAAAACAAGATGGACTTAAGAGACCATAAACATGATATCATTAAACGATGACTTGTAACAAAGCATATAATATTAATATAATAATATAACCTTAAGTTATTGACAGCATTTATATGAATGTGACTTCTAAGGAATCCACACACGTTTCAAACACATGGGTCATTTTAATTATGAAAATGAAAGGTAATTTGGTAATAAAATGTTATAGTAAGAAAAATTGTTTGATTATATCTATGTTGCTCCTTCTGTGACTCTAAGGTCAGCTTGAATATTCAGAAGAGGGTGAAAGGTGAAAAAAAAGTTGTATGGAGAAAATTATTGGAGTTTAAGTGAAAGTGAAGTTTGAGTTACTGTATTATTAGTGATAATTAATCTCCATCATAGAATGTTTTATATGTAGAAATTAATAATCGAACTTCTAACTACATACTTAAGTGATTTAAAATCCCACATTTTAAAAATGAATAAATAAACATAAAATAATTCAAACATCGATATCTACATATTACGGGGCTTAATTAGGCTCACTTTAATTCCAACAAAAATGACATTGAAATAGAAAAAAATGATACTGAATTGGACTTTGTGTCTACTGTCCAACCACTACTTATCTAGGTAATTTTGTACTATTTTCCATTCCATATTTTACCATCTCATTTTCACTACATCAATTCAAGCCCCACCAAGAACACCTAAACTTTTCTCGTGAATGAAAGGGATGTTTATTGGAAATGTTAAAAGTATGGATTGTAATTTGTAATTGAATCACATAATATAGTGCAATATCTTTTACAATAGGTAGTGGTATTATTAAATTATGGTGCTTTTGAATAAAATGAAAGGCCAACCAAATTTTATGTTATTATTAAGTCCACCCTATTAACTATTAACTGTTAACATTGACATCCCACTAAATTGGCCACTTTGTATGGCTCTCTTTTTACTCCCCTAATTGCAATTTGAGGTACAAGATTTGGTAAATGTGTGTACTATTTTGGCACTTTAAAAACTTGTTGTGCTTTGTTTGGATAGTGAATGAACATAGAATTGTTAGAGGATTGTGTTTAAAAATAAAAAATCATTTCTATCTTATCCACTTACATTTTTAGAATAGTTCATTCATTATAAGATTTTGGTGTATTTGATCTAACTTAGAAGTTGAAACTTATAGGCTAGTGAATTACTCAGTTTATTTATCATTAATAATTTATATAAAGTTCTAAAACCTTTTTGCATGAAGGAATTATGTTCATGTTGTAAAAATATAATGTACTTAAATTAAGTTATAGAAATAATTTACATAAACCAAGGCTAATGCACACACCATCGATCCAAGTATGATGAGTTCATTAATACTTCAAACAAGTGACACAAATTTATTGTTTAATACTCACTTTAATAATTTATTGTTTGATAATTGTTTAAAATAATATCTATTATTATCTTCAAGTTTTTAAATCATGGTGTAATTAAATGTACTTTTTCTATTCGGAAAATATATTGCACCAACAATTGCGATCAATGGATCATTTTTCAAGACCTTCTTTTTTTCTTTCTGCCATTTAAAAATACTACTAGCTTTTTGCAATAACAACATTGACACAAACTTCTTTATTTCTATGTTCCACCATTTCACTACAATGCTACTTTAATTTTAGTTAAAATACACAAGCACTATATAATTATCATTTAATTATTTTTACGTAAAGTTTTATGTTTCCTTTAGCTGCAACATCATCATATGACATAATTCAACACACGTTAATAAAATTAGAATAAACAATTGATCCATAAATCTAGAAGAAACACTAAACCGTGATCAATGTACCTTTATGCTTATTCTATATTTTTGGTAATTAATCAATCCAACATTCCAGCTGCACTAGTCAATAAGAATTATTCAAATCCATCGTGCATCAATCACTAACAATAGTTTATTCAAATAATAACAATCCAAAGATCTAATTGGCTCATAGAATTGAGCCATTGACAACCCTAAAGTTGAATTGAATATTTATATAATGAGAAGTCAAAAGTAGCACATAGATCAAGTTAGTAGTGAAGAATATATTATACAATCCACCTAAATTTGCTCCTGAAAATCCTATGATAATGTTGTAGTGGGTAGAATCATTAACCAATTGTTTAGAGGTGAAAACCCTATTTCCATGAGCATGAAGATATTTACATTAGGAGAAATTTTCAGTCGATGTAGTATTGAGATAAATTGAGAGTATAAGCACCGACACTTCAGGTTCAGTGTCTAATACTAAAAAGTTGTTGACGCATATAATTATATCTAATCACTTTTATTTTCTTACATTATTATCACTATTTATATGTCACTATCAATTAGTGTAGGTGTCTGTGCTTCATAATTGCATTCATAAGCCGAGTTAGGTGAGTTGTGATTATTAGAATGGAGATCATAAGCATACAAGATATGGGCTGTATTAGCCCATTACCAAACAACACAAGTCATCTAAGCTCTGACCTAGAAAAAGAAATAAAACTTATAAAAATGTGCAAAGTTTTGAAACTACTCAAACCAAAATACCTCATATAGCTTGAATATTTTATAAAATGCTTTTAAAGTTGTGAAACCTTACATTATTTCCATGTCTTTACAAAGTTACAAAATATATTTCAAGGCTTTAATATTTAAGTTACAAAGTATTGACTAAATCCATCTTTCACTAAGTTGGTTTAGATTTAGACTTTTTCATAACATGGGATCTTGGTGAATAATGTCCATGATAAATGGAATTGTCTTGCGCTTAGATTTGTAAATTTGATAACTTTGTATTTTATTTGAATAATTTGAGTTGAGTTGCGACTTAGTATCGTTTCTCGTTTTCCTTTTTTGATGTTAACCCTGATAATTTTGAATTCAGTCGAGTGAGATAAATAAAGTCTAACAAAAATATATTCTACCCAAATTTTGAGTTGCGACTTTGTGAATCTTCTAATTCAAGTAATTATATTGAATACATGCTAGCTTAGCATATGTTTTAGTTTAAGAGTAGCATTAAATTTAGATTCATCAAGTTAAAAAGTAAATTCAGAGAAGATGTGACTCAGAATGAGTCATTTGCTCAAATGAGCTATCAAACTATAAATCGGTCTCAAGTTTGAAATTTGGATTTAACAACTTGACGCGCACTAAGTTAGAGCTTAAATCTATTAATCTCTATTCATAAATCTATTAATGTTAATCTCTATCCATGAAACCCCTAGTAGCTGAGACCAAATATTAAACTATGATATATAAATTTAATAGTTAAGTCTAAGCTAAGTGAGCAAAATGAAAAAAAAAATTGCACAAGTTTTATAAGATAGTAGTAGTAAACAAATCACTTAGAGCAATATACTAATTGCAACATACATTCATCCAAACATAAGGTTCCTATAAAGATTACATAACTCCCAAAATACTAATACTGAAGCTAGCTTCATAAAGTATTAAAGTAAATAACAAATGTAACATCAAAACATAATAACATCTTAAGCACATTTAACCATCAAAACACATTGATTCAGTTTTTTATACCATGGTTTTCTTTCCATGTTCTTCTCAAGTACAATTTTACTTTACTAGACAAAAAACATAGTCAGTAGTCCCAATAATACCATTTATCTAGCTCCTGCTCTTGGATTTTTCCATAGCCCTTGGAGCTGCAAAGAGAAGAAAACTACCTAAGCAAACTTACATTATCGATAATAGTTTTCTTGTGTTACAATGAAACAAGAAACTTGAAGCAATATAAAACAGTCATTGCAGATATAAACTAGAGGCACTTCAGTCATAATTTCCTTGAGTCACAAGTTTCAAGCACTCGCAATCCAATGCATCATTATATTCAAAACTTTTTTACCCTTCTTTTGTCGATGAAGTTGCATACTTGGTACTTCCGCTATTTCATAATAAGTGTCACACTGACATTTGAAATATTTCTGTCTCAAATTATTTTTCACTTTAATATACCAAGCCGGAATTTAGTTTACCCTTTTCCTACAATACCCTTATTTAATTAAATATCCACTTAACTATACTTTTAACCGCTCTAATTAATATGGATATTTTAGGCGCTATATATTTTATCATAGAATTCAACATAACGACTCCAAGTCCATCCAACGTCCCTTGTTATAAAACATATTTTGAAATGTCTTTGTCTCTTAATACAAGACCATTTTTAAAATTCTACATGCATTAATGATTTCTTTACAAATATGCCCCTATTAATATACCATTGGAAAACATAAACTATTCTTTTCTGTCCCTTATGATATCAATAATTGTAAGAGTAATTATGGAAAAGTAACACATTCTTGACAAATTTAATGCTACGAGGAGTGCTAGCAACACTCTCTTTTGAACACTCTTTCCAACACTCACTCTCTAATTGGGTGAAACTCATGTGGACCTATTTACAAAGTGACCGACCCATATGCACTTTCAACTAATTAAAGAGTGAGTGTTAGAGAAAGTGTTCACTCTCTACAAGCCTACAACTGTCTTTCCTAATACCCGTGAATTTTGTAAAAGGTCTTATAATAAGAGATGGAGATGGTAATCATTTTCTCAAATAACACTTATGATGAGACAGATCGAGTATTATGTTTCAAAATAATATTGCTCACAGTTGAACAGCTACACACCATACATCCAATATAAGTAAACCAGTCAATATCTGTAGTTCTTAAACACTAGTTTAGTGATTATACTCTTCATAAAACAATTTAGTAATAAACACTCAAGAATACACATCCTTCAAAGAATGGATGAAATTTTTATTCTCAACCTTATATTATCTATGTAATTAAATAACCTTCAAAGATATAAAATCAATGGACATATTGACCATGATTCAATGAACAAACTCTAACTTAAACATATAAGGGTTCAGGATCATAATCTACTGCAGGATATTAGCCCTGTCTTTGTAGTCTTGTACAAAGCAGAAGCTTCTAGTCCATTAATTCATATGATAGTTTTGCAGTGATAACTATGCTAATTGTAATGAATTAATATCACCGATAGTACATACCTAAGCCAATTGCATCAGAACCCTTCATGATTTTCAGCCTTTTGCATGTGTCAGTGAACATGCTGCAGATAAAACAAACATGATGGTTAAGAACAGTATGCAAACTAGAGTACAGTGAAGTATGTTAACGATTCAATTCAGTAACAAAATTTAAGCCATGATCGAGTTCCTAAGTCTGCACTCTGCATCTATAAATGAAAGGAATGCAGTCATTGTCTCATGTATAAAGATCATGAATGGTTTAAAAGCTTACTCCCACGGTACATCTCCCACAAGCATCCAGTCTCCATCTTTATCTTCATAAGTGACCACATATTCAGAACCATGCAGGAAGTCCTTCAACTTGCTCTCGCTCAACATTTCTCTTCCCGGAGCTCCATGCGAACCACATTGACCTGATGAAGTACATCGAGTGTAGTAAAAAAAATAATGATCACAAAACTCATTTTAAGATTCATTACCAATAAATAATAATTTGTTAAAAGTAAATTAAAGTTGCAACAGATCACCTAAGGTAAAACAGCTGAACATCTTCGCAAGATCAGAAGACAGTTCTTGGTATGTTGTATAGTTTCTTAGATCTACCTTCCTAAGATAAGGAGCACCATCCATGCTAACCTTCACAAAGAGTGCAGCTGGACCTGGCTTTCCATCCACTTCATCGTTGTTCTTTGAAGCGGTGGCCAATGAGTTTTTCCTAAATGATCTAATAGGTGGCCAACCGACAACTTGTGCTCTGTCAAAAATATGAAGTAATTAGCATTATTAAAAAGACGAGGAAAATCCCTTTTAAAGGTATTGAATAAACCATCAATTGAGTCGTTTAAGTATCGCTCTCTCTCATTTAGTCCTTACGCTATACCAAAATAATAAATATTCCTTAAACTTATATGAAATTCATCTCTTTAGTCCCTAAACTATAGAAAATTTATCTCTTTAATCCCTCGTATCTAATGTCAATATATAATAACAGAGACTAATATGATGAACTTCATATAGTTTAGGGGCTAACTTGACGGATTTAATATAGTTTAAGAAAGAACTACATATTTTATCAAAAAAAAAGAAAGAACTACATATTATTTTTCTCTTTATCTACTTTATGGGCTAAGTAAGAGAGAGCGTGATACTTAAGGGAATAAGTTTACTCTTCAGGTATTAGTCACACTAGATTCTCCGAAAAATAGTGAATCCTTCATCTAGCATGTTATACTTACTTAGCAGCAGGTGCACTGCCGCTGATGGGAGCTCCAGTTCCATTTGCTGCACAAGGGCTCTCCTGTAACACCTTGTTTGGTTTTTCTTTAACTGTAGTAGGCTGAGCTCCAGACGGTCTTGGCGATAGCAGTATGTTTACACGCGCATTACCATTATATTTCGCCTGCATCACAGAATATCAAGAATCAGTCTCAGAAGCAGTATGAACAATGAGCAGTCTCTAGTAAAAGGAAAATTTTCACCTCAGGGAACACATCTATTGTGTCAGCGAAACCTCTTTTGTTTCCTGAAACCACCACAGTCTTCTGTGACAATGAGCAGATTCCATCTTTCGTGGGAAGCAAAGGGAAAAGTGGTTTCTCATCAAGTTTTGTCGGGCTCAATGTAAAAAGATCTGGCTCCCTTTCAGGCGACTGGGATCCGGGAAGTCCCAGCCTTAACTCTGTAGCTTTCAAGTTTAGATTCACTTTTTTCTCATCGGTCAAGCTCAGGACAGTAGAACTGTCTACCGATGAGCAATCCGACAATCCGAGGTAATTGCGTTCTTTTAATCCAGCTCCAGTTTGAGAAAAACAGTCCAAGGATTGTGGAGATGCAGACGCTACCGTTGAGGCGTTGCTCTGCCGTTCCTCTTCGGGAACCAGCAGCGGCGGAGACATCAGATTCCAAATATGCAAACTGTCTTAACAAAAAACCGTTATAGAAGCATAATTCACTCAATACATTGGCAAGAAACAAATGCTGTAGTACTAACTAAATCAACAAAAGGAGAAAAAACCCGAGATTTTTTACACTTTATATAGGACAAACATTGTCTCGGTTTCATCTAACTAGTCTAACACAAAAACAGAAGAATACAAGCAGGCTTGCAAAGACTATACAGCCGGACACTTCAAATTGAAGGTGTGTCTGACATCGACAACAAGTGATTACATTCAATAATTCAATTTTTTCAAATTCAGTGTTAGTGTTAGTGTTGTGTCCGGTGTTTGTGTCAGTGCAAAGATTAGATCAAGATTAATAAGTGTGAAACCAATTGCTTGTGAATACATAGTAAATACCATTTTGTTTTTTCTCTCTGAGTCACATCAATAGTTATAAATGATGTATTTTTATAACATGTTAATTACTATTATTGATCATCTATAACTGATTTCATGTCCAAGATTAGTTTTTTTCACCCTCATACTAATCAATTCAATGAAACAAAATAAATTACTAGACTGTAGAAAATCATTTTTGGATAAATCAGTAAGTCACAACCACAAAAAATTATGAACCTCATGAATCATGATTCCAGAATAAATAAATAAATAAATAATAATTTGTACCTAATAAAATAATAAAATAAATAATGACAACACGTAAAAGCCAAAAAAAATGTAAAAATGACTTATACCCTTCTTAAATCCTAATTAAAATGTAAAAATGCAAAAATAAAAAATACTATGAAAAAAATAGGGGTTTTTTGCAATAAAAGAAACTGCAACAGAAAAGGCCAAACAAACATATTGATAATCTAAGCAACATTAAATAGCACCAATAAAAAAAGTGTACTAAAAATAAAAATAGATCCACACCCACACAACAACCCATTTTCCAAAATATTTCCATTAAAAAAATAAAAATAAAAACAAAAATAAAAATGAAAATGAAAATGAAAATAAAAGCAAAACCTACTGAGGAATGTGAGTGAAAAACTTATAAAAATTAAAAAAAACAGACACAAAAAAAGAAGAAAACATAAATAAAGGTAAAGAAAAAGACATGAAGAATAAAATGAAGAAAATAATAAAATAAAAGAAAAATGAAGCAGAGAAGTGACTTACTCAGAAATGGAAATGGAAGGTTGGTGTGTGTAGCAGAGAAGAGAAGATGAAGGAGAAGAGTGAAGGAGAAGAGTGAGTGATTATTCCTTGTTGTTTGAAGGGTTGGCAGAGTGAAACCTAAAAGAGCAGAGAGAGAGAGAGAGAGAGAGAGAGAGAGAAGTGTAATAAAACTCACTCAAGGGTCTTTCATTCCATTAAGCACAAAGCAACAAAAAGTTTTGGAGTGTGCATATACACTGCTCTCAAACACAAACACAAACACAAACACAATAAGTAATAATAAATAAATCAACCTTTTTCATTCTTTTCATCATAATACAAAATTACTCCCTCCGTCGCAAAATATAAGTAACTTTGACTTTTTAGGTACATTTGACTATTGATCTATTTGGTCTATAATATGAGCTAGATACATCAATAGTCAAATGTACTTAAAAAGTCAAATTTGCTTACATTTTGGGACGGAGGGAGTATTTTATTGTTTATTTGGTACTTCCTTCGTCTCAATTTAAGTGTCTTAATTGATCACTTCACACATTTTAAGAAAAATGTAAAAATAAAAAAGAGATAATAAATTTTTTACAAAAATACCTTCACTTTTTATTGGTAATAGACATTGAAATACTAAAAAGTAGATTATTTAGTTACTTTATTGTCTCTTTTAATCATTATGGTATAAAGTGACAAGGGTAAAATAAAAAAAAAATAATGTTAAAAATAGTATGTGACAATTATTTTGGGACAAACAATTTTGGCTAATATGACATTTGTTTTGGGACCGAGGGAGTAACTAATATTACATCCTTTTTAAAATAATTGTTGCAGTTATACTGTTGACATTTATTTTAATAGTATTTTTTATTAATATATAAAGATAAATATTATGCATTGATATGAATTAAGGACAATTATTTTGAGATAGAGATAATAATTTTACTATTATTTTTAAATGAGTTTTGACATCAAGTGATATTGATCCCTTTCAAATGCAGTTGTAAGAAATCGAACTGTGATTCTTCATAATAAGTTCAACATCAATCACTACTGGAACATCGACTAACATTTGGTAACAATTGATAATATTATGAGTTTAATTACTGTGCAGTGACACTATAAATTCTGTATTATTAAGTGTGTTAGTTTGTGCGAAAGTTATAACTCATTTAATCAATTAGTAAAATATTGAAATTGTTGAATCGAAAATCGTGTTCCAAGTTCAAATTCATAATCTTAAAATTGTGGGAATTTAAATTTAATAGACCAATTATAAATTCATCATTTTTTTTGTCAGATAATTTAGTGACTAGAATTTCACGCCTTAAAAATGAATAAATAGATTTTTTTGGTTTTGAATATCGAATTTTGGTATTAAGTAGTTTCAGTCTCTTCACTAACATCTTTACGGGATCGAATTATGGTTCTCTTTAATAAATCAACGTCTATCACTACTTAACCAACTAATTGATAAAACTTTGTCCGTTTAATTATTATTTTTTGACAAAGATGTCCGTTTAATTATTAAATATTTAAACTACTTGATTTGAGAATAAGAAAGAAAAACATTTACTTAAATTAAATTATAAAAGGGACAGGGGCAAAAGAGACAAACAATGCTGTGACCGTAACAACTCACACACTTTCATTTGTTTACTTTAAAATGGAAAATCCTTTTAGGCACGTTAAAGTAAAGGATACAAACACAATTTTGATGATAAAATGAGTTTTCACTTTTCATCACTATAAATTCATTTTGTTGAATACTAATTTTATTATTATTATTATTATTATTATTATTATTATTATTCATTATAAATTTTATCATTTTTGTTTTTGTACCATGAAACAAAAATGAGCCAAATAACTAGAGCTGGCAAAATGAGTAGGGTGGTGGATCGGTCCGCAAAAGCTCAAAAAAGAGGGCTTAAACACAAAATTGAATCCATTTAAAATTTAGGTTATTTTGGTCTGGTCCGTTGATACCCGAGTTTTAATTCATTTTAGAGTTCACTTTATATCACATTTAATGTCAGACTAGCTTTTTTTTTATAAGTGTTAGACTAGCTTTGAAAATAGATTGATATAATTATTGAGGAGGGATTCGTTGACTTCACGATTAACTTGAGATGAGTTACTCTGCTTAATATTTCATTATTCACGATGAATTTCACTAATCCAACCTTCCAATTAAAAGTTCTTATTGAATAGATGAACTCTACAAGTTTTTATGAAATTCTAAAATTATTTGATACATCATGAAGTAATTTCAAATGAACGTATAATTAGCTTTTAAAAAACATAGTAAATGTCAATGCTTGGATGACATAACTACGAATTTTGAATTTATATAAAAATGTGTCCAATTGATCATTGATATATAATGATGATAATCAACGGTTGGATCGGTAAAATTTATCGTGAATAATGATATATTAAGCAGAGTAACTCATCTTAGAGTTACTCCTAGAGTCAATTGATCCCTCCTCATAATTATTTTAGATTTTTGTTTCTTCTTTAGTAGTAACTTATGAAGCTTCGATATTCCAAAATTGATCAAGTATCGTGTCAGATACCGTGTTCGATAATGGTACGCGTCAGATACTTCTGATACGTATCGGAAGAGTATCAATGATTAAATTTTATATGTTAAATAAAAAAAGACCGACACTCCTACGATACTTGTTGATACTTTTCTGATACGTATCAGAGAAGTATCAAATGTTTATATTTTATTTATTCTTTGAAAAGAAATAAAATGAATTCAAAAAGGGCTAAATATTTGGTTATTGTGCATATAAATTTTCAACTCTTGTCAAAGAAAGATGAAGAGTATAAGAAATTAGTCACAAAATTATAAGACATTAGTAAATATGTACATGACTCGTTTTTTGAATAGTATTTAAGATATATAATTAACTTGTTTTGATAATTTTAATAATATGAATGTTTTTTATTATCAATTTTAGTTATGTTTTTTTATATTTTACATTTATATATTTACTTTTTTATTAAAGTATCCTAGTCGTATCGCCGTATCCGTATCGTATCGTATCAAATATCTAGGCTTCATAAATAACACTTCACATTTTTATTTTCTTTTTCGTTTAAGTCTTTTAAACTTTATAGTAAAATTTCCATTGTTTTATTAAAAAACTACTAAGAAGGCAAGTCAATGGGATAATTTTGTTTTTGAATAAAAATTATATTAAAAATAAAGAAAACACCAAAATCTATAAAACACCTTCATCATATTCGTATTTTTATCATCTTTTTTCTTGAAACAACAAAATGTCTATTCAAATATACCTCTCAAAAATATTTATTTGTCTTACTTCATCTTTTTCTAAACTCAAAAATCCTACTCGGCCATCAATTTCCATAGTGGTAGTAATTGTAGCTCCATCACCATTAATCTCATATTTCACCCCTTTCTTTCTATAAGAAATTTCATGAGAAGAAACACAACTACCACTAGGGCGCTACTGCAAAACTGCACAATTCAAGTTGGAACTTCCTTCACTAGAACTCAAGAGACATGTGCAACAGGTGGCGGAGTCACAAAATTTTAAAAGTTTGGATAAAATTTTAAATTTAAATAAAAAATTTAGTTTGAGAATGAAAATTTTCAATTTTGAAAAAAAATATTCAATTTTACCATAAATTAATCCTTAAAAATCTCAATCATAAATAATTATATGTCTAATTTTTCTAACAGTTGTTCGTCGCAAGAAAAAGAAAAAAGTTGCAAGAGAAAGTGGAAAAAAGATAAAGGAGGAGGATTATAATTAGGAAAGCCTATAAGCAAATAAACTTTATCTATTGAATTTAATCTTAAATTTATCTTGTCATGAATTTTATTATGAATTAATATAAGACTTTCTTTATAATGTTTACGATAAAATAATAAAATTCATAGCATAATAAATATTGTTAATTAATAATATATTAAATATGACTTAATCGTGAAACTATTCTCAAAATATATTAGTCAAACTTTAATATAAAATGAGATAATATTAAAGCGTTGAGCTATTATGTATTGAGACTGACAACTACATCTCACAATCTAACATATCATGAATATGGAGATATGGATTGACCTACCATAAAATTAATACTACTTATAGTATGTTATGATGTTATAAAAAATGTCATATGTTATGATCTCCACATTACGCTACATTCAACATTTTGAAATCGAGGTTATCGATACCAAATCTTTCTAAAGCATCTGATCGAAAGTGCGATGCAAAATGATTAAAAACTGAACTTGGAATCCCCTCCACTCCTTCTACAATAGACCCATGATAAAAAAACAATATTATTAGCCCTTCTCTTAGAGGACATAATGGTATAGAAATATTTGAAATTAGCATCACCTTCTTTCGCCAAAAGTTATCTAGATTTCTGCCATTGCATATTGGTGTTAACGCGAGATAAAGTATACAAACTGGGCTGGAAAGAGAATGAGGTTCCTAGCTCCATTTCCTCCGTATCAAGGTTATATCCCTCCCCTTTAATTTAGCATATCAAGAGAAGAAATGTGATCTTCAATATCACTCATACGACCTTCGAAATCTAGAGTGTGATTCTGATGCCAAATTCTCAAACTTTATTTAATTAATTTAAGCTTCTCTTTTAAAACGTACCCATCATAACTAACGGCTTGAAACCACCGTCATTGATCCTTAACAATTGAAGGACTAACATTTAAATTAAATTTTTATAAAAATCAATAATAAAAATTATTGATATTTTATTCTACCAAAAAAAAAATTGATATATTTAAAAGAATTAAATTTTTAATAGTGATTGAGGTTCTTAAATTGTTATTTTTATATTTTTAATATATATATTTAAAAGAAATAAAATAAAATAATTGATTAAATATATATTTTTTGATTAGATAATCTAGTGACTAGAATTTCACCTTTTATCCAATAAAAACATGTGATTCGACCAATAAACTAGTGAGTGAATATCCTCACTAATTCGATGACAATTGTACAATTTTTTAAACATAACTATATGTCCTCTAACTTTTATTATGAACAAAAAAAAAGTTATATAAAATTTGAGCAATCTAACAGGAAACGTCCATTACAAATAAACATAAGTGATAAAAAAAAAAAAAAAAAAAGCACAAGTATGATGAATTTTTTGAGTGAAAAGAGAACAAAGGATATAATTAATAATAAGGGAGTTTCTACGGTACACTTGGTAAATCCAAGTGTACCGGTACATTTGGTTTTTAAATTAATAAATTAACGAGTTTTTTTACGAAATTAAAATTTATTTATCGACTCTTATATTGTAAGAACTATTATTTCATAAGAAAAAACATCATTTCATTGTTTATACAAATAATAAATATTTTATCTTAAAAATAATCAATATTTCCTATTATAATACTAATATGAGTAATAAAAATTAAAAAAAAATAAATTTTATTTCATTAACACTTTTGATAAATAAAATAAAATTAATATAATAAAAATGTGATGAAAAAAAATACAACTTATGTAAATATTATTTTGAAAACCAGTGTACCGGTACTCTTGAAAAATTCAAGAGTACCATAGAATTTGCCTAATAATTAACCCGGAAACAATGGTCATCAAATACTTTATTTTGTTTTTATCCTTCGGTTTTTATAGGAAGGGAACTTACATCTTAGTAGTCCATAATTTGGGATTAAATTCTGGTATCAAATGGTTTTAGTCTCTTTTTAAACGTAGTTGCAGAATCGAACCGTGATTATCTCTATTAAATCTAACGTCAATCACCACTAATATTTGGTAATAATGACCATTAAATATTGGGTATGCCATGATTATTATTTTTTCCAAGAAGAATAATTACAATTTACATTTTTTATGAAAAAAAATATGTTTCCCTATTTTATTGATAATCACAACAATACAATTTATATCAAATGTTAGTTGATCCAATAATATTAACACCGAGTTTAGTAAGGAGATTACAGTACAAACATTTTAACAATATCAGGCTTACGAGATCGAATTAGATATTTAGAAATGAGAAATACACACAGGTTATTTATGAAAGAGATTTATTGCATAGACATTGGAAAAAATCAGTGAGTAAACGTTAAGAACATAAGATCAACTTGAGAATCACATGTGAAACTAGTATAACTTCGATTGATAATTTTAAATACCTTCATTATTATTGTCGGACGTCCTTTTACATACTCACAAAATATCATGATGAGTAAAAATATTTTCGGATGGTGACATTTGACATGCATTTTAGAAGAATGTATACTCTATTTTATAAGTTTAGTTCAGTTGATTGGATAATTACATGTGTAATGTGTAGAGATCGGGTTTAAATTTTGGTACGTCAATTTATTAATTTTTAGAAGTAAATTTCGAGCCACTAGACTATACTTGACCACAAAAAAAAAGTATTCTCTTTAGTGTTAGTAAAAATATTTTTTTTTTAATTTATTGAATAGTTGTGATGTTCTAGTTCATATTTAGATCAAATACATTATACATGGTTATAATTAAAATATATCATTTTTTTGAATCAATTAAAATATATCATTGAACATTAATATTAAAAAATTAAAAATGAATGTATTTAATATTATTTCTATTTTGCGGTTTGGTCGCCTGTTCGATTTGGCAGTGACCAAGCAGCACACGGGGGCTAAGATGTTTGAGTTAGAGTGGGAGGTAGGGGGAGGGCTTGGGAGTGGAGGCGACAGTTATGGGTGTGGGAGGAGTATATGCTGGGGGAGTGTCAGATCTTACTTCACGATTTCCAGATGCAGGATCAGGTGGCAGATGTTTGGAGGTGGCGGTTTGATCCAGAGAACGGATATATTGTCAGTGGCGCTTATCAGCTATTGACTACTCAGGAGGCCGTTCCTTTAGACGACGCAACAGATCTTATTTGGCACCGACATGTCCCTGTGAAGGTGTCTATTCTTGCTTGGAGACTTATGCGAGACAGGTTACCGACGAAGACTAACTTGGGTCGACGTGGCATTCTTACACAGGCGGACCAGTTTTGTGTTTCTGGATGTGGTGGCCTTGAGACAGCTTATCATCTTTTCTTTTCTTGTGGATTGTTTGGTTCCGTGTGGATGTTGGTCAGGTCTTGGATTGGTTTTGAGATGGTCGATCCTTCGACCCTTTCTGCTCACTTTCTTCAGTTCACTTATGCAGTAGGAGGCAGTCGAGATCGGTGATCTTTCATGTAGCTTATTTGGTTGGTTAACGTTTGGATTATTTGGACAGAGCGCAATCAGCGCCTATTCAAAAATTCTGCACGACCGACCTCTCTCTTGTTGGACTTGATCAAGCGTCATGCCTTTTGGTGGTTGATGACTCAGTATCCAGAGGTGAGGGTTAACCTACATAGTTGGTGGGTGAACCCTTTGTTGTGTTTGAGTATTTGATTTTGTATTTACCTTGATGATTTGGTTTTGACTTTTGACGTACTCTCGTTGATCTGGTTCTAGCACATCTTGTGCTGGGGGTCGACTCTTTTGGTATATATAATATCTCATTTTGGCGTGTTCAAAAAAAATATTATTTCTATTTTTGTTTATAAAACATAAAATATATTTTAGATTTATTAAATATTTCATATATAATTTATATCATAAATAAATTATATTAATTATTTTTTTATACAAAATATATTAATTATTTAATAAATATTAAAAATAATTAAAAGAGGGAAAATAATTAATAACATATATGCTTAATTACAAAAATTTAAGATCATTGGTAAAATTTTTTTTTAATATTCAAACATCTTTTCTCTATCGAAAAAAACACATTATAACCAAAAAAAAGTACTACTATACTACTTCATTTATTATATTTTGACCATATTTTTTAATAATATATAGATCTAAATATTAACATATAAAATTTTATTTGATTTAATTAATTAAAATTGTGCATAAACATACGTGCAATAGTTAAAAAAGTCTTCTATTTAAAGACCGGATGTAAACAGAAGCTGTGTCCTACCAACAAGATGGAAATAGTGTGACTCCAACGCACGCAACAACTAACTACATACGATGATCTCATATTTTGATCTTTGTTTGTTGGAGAGAGGGTGGTGAGTGCCAGTGGGCAGTGGGGTGGTTGACACTTATGGCATTTGGCTGTATGGGAGGGCGAAGAGATACTATCATATCATTGTGCAATATTACAATTTACAATACAATGCATGCAGAGAGAGCAACCAAACCATGCCAAGACATATTTGCTGACATGAAATCATTATACTTTTGTACAAAGTGAACAAGCTGCCAATGCACAATCTTGGCCCTGCCTGCTTGTTACATAATATAACCGCAATAGTCAACCATGGACAAATAAATATATATTCACCCTCTCGATCGGAATTGGATTAATTAGACGCAGTTACTCGTTGCATGTAACTCGTCGTAACCATCTTATCTAGAATCGATATCTGAGATAGTTTATAATTGTTTTTGTTTGTTCAATCTAAAATTTTCACATATCAATTTTTTATAAATTTTACTACAAGATAATTAAAGATATTAATAATGAAAATTGTGCATTGACGTATGTGTAGTGTTCAAACGAAATTTTATATTTAGAGACGGATGTAGTATAAATAAAGTTTTAGAGAATACATTTTTTGATATGTTACGCCAAAAATATTAACAATTTGATCCGACAACTCTATTCTAGATGAAGTTGAAACTACATAATGTCAAAATATAAATCTTCAAACCAGATTAAATTAGTGGTAAAAAAAAAAAAATTAAATAAATTGTACGTACGGAGAATATTCTTGTAAACAAAAATAACCCCAGGAGGAGATTGAGTGTATTGAATGTGAAAATCAATCTCAAAAGACAATAAAACATGCAATGAATGGCTCTGCTAAGGAGGAAATGATGGGCGCAGGTAACGTTTATATCATGACTACTCGTTTTAATCAAATCAAATTATGGAGGCAATTGAAAAGGGACTATGTCCGGTGATTTTATAAATAAGAAGGAGGTCATGTTAATGTTATAGGATACTGTTTATTTTTACCAAGACATTAGTACAAAAATTTTACCATGTTTAACAATAATTAATCTTCTTTGAAGAATTTGTGAGATATAGAAAGTGGATTCTCCTCTTCCAACTGAATATAGAATATTGATTTATTACCAAGTACTAATCAAAAAATAAATTATTAAAAAGCAGCACCAAAATCCTTTTTGTATGGATAATAAACATTTTCAGGGGCGTATCTTGAGCACAGCATGCTTGGGATTCGGGCAAAAATGTTGATATTTTTAATGTTAGTTTATGTCAAAATTGAGATTTTTATGAGTTAATTTAGAGTAATGTTGAGATCTTTTGTTCAAAATTGAGATTTTTCAATATAAAATTGAGATTTTAAAAAGTTAATTTAGAATAAAATTGAGATTTTTTATTCTAAATTGAAATTTTTTGTTGCAAAATTGAAATTTTTATTTAACATTGAGAATTTGTTTGGACTCTAAATATTTTTTGACTCCGCCACCGAACATTTTTATATCAAAATACACTTTTAAACAATTAAAGTATTTAAAATAATTATCTCAAAAGAAGTATTTAAACTAACATATTATTCGGAATAAACATTTTTGTCCATTTACAAAACATTAACTTATTGTTTTATAAACATAGTTCACTTGATTATAGGGATTAAGAGTATCACGTTATATGAGTTCGAGTTTTTTTTTCATTTGTGTGTGTCTGAATAATTTTTATTTGAAATTATGATTAAACAAGTGTCTTTTTTTTGGTACAGAATTATAAATATATATACTCTTACTAGGATTTGAAATTTAGACCTCCCCCTACCTACTTCATGTTCCTCAACTCTTACCACTTGAACTATCTTACGGGGACGATTAAATAAGTGTTTGAATAAATTTGTTTTTTATTCTCTTTTAATAAATAAGTAGTTTTCATATATACCACGTTTTTCTTGTTGTTGTTGATTTCGTCATCTAACAGCGGCGTTGTGTTGTTCATCATTTTGTGCGCGTTGTGTTCGTCGTTTTGTGCGGCATTGTGGTGTATGTCGTCTTGTGCAGCGTTGTTTGATTTTCGGTATTGTTGCGGTGTTCATTTGATTCTTTTTGGAAGATCGACTTCAGTCAATTACAGACTCAACTAATAATAGTTTGGGCATCAACGTTGCAGATCAAGAAACATTGATATTCCGGTGATTTTAATTTTATCATATTATTTGTAGTAGACATTTTGCCGTTGTATGCTATTAACTCGGATGCTGTGAATTTGTTTGCAGATTCATCATTTTTAGCGATGTTGAATGTAGTTGTATTTGATGTATTTTACCAATTCGAATGAATGAATGAATATCATTTTATTTTTGTCATAAAAAAGTGTTGCTCTCGAAAAAAAGAAATAATAAACGTAGAAATATATATTACCTAAATTAATGAGAAGTGAGTTGGACAAATAGGGAAGAAACTTGGATAAAAAGAAACAAATGGCTCGGACAAAATTTTGTTGTTGATATGTCAATCGAATATGCATTCATATGGAATTGATCGAATACTACCTGAAGATAGATATTCTACTCAAAAATCAAACAATCCAAATATTCTTGGAAATTTTTCTTCTCATTGGACCATTTGTATTTATATGCATTTGGATAATTATTAATGAATCTTTCGGCTCGATAAATCAAAAAAAGAGGATCAAACATTTGTTCATATTCTTTTCAAATTTGAGAAATGTTGGTTGATCGTGTATTTGCTTAAAGGTCTATGATTTAGAATAATATTTTGTATTTGATGATTTTGAATTATATATTTCAAGTCGCGGTTAAATCTATTCCAAAGATCTCTTATGTACCCATAACTATTATATTAAACTAGTTTTTGAGCCCGTGCCATGCACTGGAAAAAATACGTTTATAAATTTATTGATTTTTAAATATACTTTATAAAATTATATTTTTATACACTTTATAAATAAAAAAGCATATGTGCATATTTTTTATTCTCCTTTTCGATCTATATAAATGGTTTACATATCTATTAGATTTTCTATTGGTTTTTTATTTGTGATTTTGTCATCTTAGTGCGACGTTAGTTTGTTTTCCCGTTGTGATGCGGTGTGTGTTCTTGATTTCCCGTCTTGTGCGGTATTTTTGTTTTCCCGTCTTGTACAATGTTCTTGTTTTCCCGTCTTATACGATGTTGTTGTTTTCCCGTATTGTGCGATATTCTTTTTTTCCCATCTTGTCCATTGTTTGTTTGGTTCCGATTGAGAGATCGACTTTGATCAACTACTGATTCAACCAATGACCAAGTTTGTTAATGATGCAGATCTGGAGATACATGCATTCCGGTTACTTTATTTTTATCATATTATTTGTAGGCATAAGTGTATCGTTTTATGTTATTAACTTGAATGTTGTGTGCTTATTCGCATATTCATCCTGTATATTTTTAGTGGTGTTGAATTTATACTTATATTTGATGTACTCTATCTATTTGAATGAATGAACATTCTTATATATTTGTAAAAAAAAACCTAAAGAAACAAAAAAAAGTTAAATAATCTCATAATATTTATAGTAAAATAAATACGAAACAAAAATAACATTAATCTTTAAAATTTTGAAAATTAACAGAGACTAAATTTACATGGATAAAATTTTTATATGGACTAAAATTTACTATTTATAGAGACTAAAAACAAAATTTTATAATATTATGGAGACCTGAAATATATTTAACCCTTAGTAAAACAAATAATGTATTCGTTGCGAAAAATACTTTTTTAAACACCACACTAAATATAACATGTTAGGCTCACACAATCAAAAGTGATATCAATACTCCGACTTAGGATATGAAGATCCATTGAATTTGTCCTGTCCAATATAATGATCACCAAAGTGTTCATTCTACTATTAACTTTTTCTTTTTACAATTTCTACTATTATCTTTTAGGTATATAATTATGTATTTCATGTATTAATTATATTTTTTAACCAAAGAAAAATACATTAAATAAATAAAAAGTGTAAAAAATTGTGGGAACATATAAACCTGATCCAGCAACCACACAAAACTGTAAAAACACCCGTAAAATATATACATTGCATATTACAAAATTTCTATATTACATAATCATTAGATTGCAAGCTACTTTTATACTCAAAAACAATGAACTCAACCAAAACTTAACAAAAATGTCAACAACATATACATCGAATAAAGTAGAGGTGGAAAATAATCAAAATATGAAGCATGCATCTATAAAAAAAATTGAGAAGAAATTTGATACTGCATTTTAAATTTTAAAATGGTGTGAAAATCCTCATGATCAATGACAATATTTATAGTAAAAGATAGTCAATAATCACATTAATTATTCTCTTAAATTGGAAAAGGAATATTTTACATTAAATTGAAAGAATATTACTCAAATTTTACCGTACAAAAATATTTTAGAAAGGAATATTCTTTTTTTTATTATGCCAAATAGAATAATAATAGTAGTAACCAAAAAAAGAAAAAAGAATAATAATAGTATAAATATCATACGTTTTTGTCTATATTGCATTCAAAAAAATTCATGCCAATTTTTGTTTTTTTTTAATTTCAGTTATTTTGTAACAAAAAAAAAATCAAAATTTAAAATCAACTTCAAAAACCATTGTCGGTCAACTTTCAAAACAATTTGCATTAAAATTATTGTGGTAATTTGTATAAAAATATAATTTTAACTTTTTACCAATAAAACATATAAAATTATTTTGATAAATGATAATGAATTTATGGTTTTAATTATTTTATTTTATAAAGTGTTAAGTATTTATAGTTTTATTTAATTTGTCAAAAAAAAAAGTACTTATAGTTGTAGATATGAAAGACTATCGTAGTAATAAAAAAATGGAAAAACTCAAAAATAGTGATCCAATCATAAATAATAAATAAAAAAAAGGAGACATAATAAGAGAATTGAATTCATATATTCTTATACCATTAATTGCATTATTGTGAAGATTCTTTGAAAATATTTAATGCTAAAACAATGTGAGAAGAGAATCAATGTGGGAATGACATATGTACACTTTTTTTTGAAAAAAGGTCCTAAATAATAATAGTATAGATTTGAATCAAATTTTAGATGAATCTATATTGATTGACCAATTGGTTGCTAGTAAATAAGGAAAGATTAGAGAAGTCTCTTTGTATTTGTAAAGATGAATTTTTGTTGGGACTCATCCATTTTAGTGCTCGAAAGTAGATTTTTTTTCACCGTGAAGAAGAGAAAAAAGTCCCTCAAATTATTGTGTGAATACGAGAACAGAGATCATATACCTCACACCACATGGGGAGACGTCATCAAATAAATCAATAAAATACATTTTATATTTGTATCAAACACTCCAAATTTAATCAATTAGTAATTTATTCGCTATAAACATCAAATTAGTATACCTTATAAACTATAACTCATATGTATTTATCTTTCCAAATAAATCCAAAATTGAACCTTCAAACTTAAAAAATTTATGATATTAATTTACTCATGAAAAAGTACTACCCAAAGTGTGCTTTACAATTTGTTACGTTTGGTAGATGGCACATTATGATGATGCTTCGTACTGTACTGTTATTAAAATAGTGAATTCAGAAAATGTATGTATGATTAAGTTAGTGGAGTCAAACATTATTAAATGAAGTTAGTGAAACGGGGAGGAGGCAGAGTGTGAAGGAAAAGTGATGTAAAAGGGAGAGGGGATTTGGGTCAAAGAAAGAAAACCAGAGAGAGAGAGAGAGAGAGAGAGAGAGGAAAAGAGGGGAGAGTGTGAGTGTGTGATTGGGGGACAAGAAAGTGTCAATAAAACTGCTTTTGCCGGGTGGTGGGCTATACAAGGGACCTCCCCACTCTCTTCATTCATTATCCTTCCTATTCCTATGTCCATCATTACTTATCTTTTTTATTTTATTTATTTCAAAAATAACCACAGCTGCCTTAAAACCATCAGTTTAGGCTCATCTTGAAAAGAAAAAAAAATACTCAATCCCAATTTAGATTACTCTTGTCATTTTTAGTGGTTTAATCCTTTATTATATTTGAAAATAGTCTTATAATCGGTTGCATTTAGTCCCTTTTTTTTTTCATTATCTTTTGTCTTTTATTGTAATTTAATACTACTACTTCTCTATTGGATCTTTGATACTCCTTTATAGGTGAAAGCAGATCGGATAAAACCAATGAAACCGGTGATCCAAACCGATCCAAACCGAAAAAAAATCCAATTTTTTTTGTTCGGATCAAAAATCGAACCGAACCAAGCTAAACCGAACTAGTTTGGTTCGGATCTCGGATTTTATTTTTGAAAACCGGTGAACCGAACCGACCATCTTATAACAATCTATTTGGCTCATATTTTTACAGTTCCAAACTAAATTCACCTTCAAAACAAAACACGTAGATAGAAGTAGTGCACACAACAGAAGCAAACATAGAAATTATGTTATTTTTTATTTGGTTTATGTTATTATTATAAGTCGTTTGAAAAATAGAGTTTAAAATATATTGTGTTTAAAAAAATAATAGCAAATATTATATCGGAAAACAAAAATGTTGCGAACCGAGTATAGTATCCGATCCAAACCGATCCAAACCGACTAAATCGGATCGGATTCATTTTTAAAAACCGAACCAACTAAAAGTTCATTGGTTCGGACATCGGATTCACTCAAAACCGATCCAAACCGGTCCAATTTCACCCCTACTCCTTTACCTTGTAATAAGATATCCGATCTTTTCAATTACTATATATATATATATATATATATATCACTTTACCTTCTTAGACCATGTTCAATGGCTTGTTTCTTGCTATGTAGAATAACTATTTAGTCAAAAAAACAGAGCACAGATTAAATAAGCCGTGCCAGAGTTGAACAGAATAAACACATTTGAATCTGACATGCAGGGACACGTGGCAGCGTGCCATTCGCTGAAGCAGGGCGCGTGCGCGCCAATCGCCGACAGGGCGCGTGATGTACTGAGCGCACGCGGAGAGAGAAATCAGTGTGGATAAATGCGGACATGTGGCGCGTCCTGATTGGTTGGGCAGATTTTTATTGCATCCTTATCTTTAAACTCAATTATTTCACAGCAAATTAATTTTTTATTTTTTTTATTTTTTCACCAAAATTCGTAAAAAAGTTTTCTCTATAAATAGAGACTTGGTTCATTTCATTTGGACACAGAAAAAAAAATCAGTATTTTTCACTCTCTTAATCATTTTATTAGTGTTTATTAGTGTTAATTTTGAAGTTTAAGTGTTTTTTTTTAGTAAAATGAATCTCAATCATTAAAACATTTTTTTAAGTAAGTGTTAATCCGAATTTTGAAGTTTTAGTGTTAAATTTTTTTGTTAAGTGTTCGTTTATTTTAATTTAATGTTAATCGATAATTGTTATTTTATTTAATCACAAAAACAAAAATTTAAATTTAAATAAGAATGTAAAATAAAAAGTAGTGGGGTAGAGAAAGTGGTGGGGTAGAGAAAGTGGTGGGGTAAGGTGTTTAATGAAAAAACTATTGGAGAGAGTAAAACTTGAATATGTGTTGAATGATGATGTGGAGTGTAAAAAGTGATAAAGTAGGTGTTGAATTATCTTAACCATTGTACATGGTCTTATAAAATGTATAGACTCTAAAAAGTACTAGTTTTTACTTATAATTAAACTTATTACACTTATAGCAAAGATTAAACGTTATAATGGTCGAGTTAAATTTTTCTCTCAATTTTAATTTAATGTAAATTAGAAAAATTTAAATTATATATAAAAAATGCACGTAAAAGTTAAGATTTGAACTTAAGATCTTGCGCTCACAAACATCATAAAAAAACTATTAGTTTATTGGTGCACATATGATATTTTATGCACATGTATGGGTAAGTCTATATTTTAAACGAGTTCACACGAGCATGGATAAAAATTCCTAAAACAATTTAAGTAGATATTTTAAGCCTTAAATCCTACATTTTTACGGGCTTGACGGACCGACCCATAAAACTAACCCATTTTAACAGCTCTATAAAGATTCAAGACCAATTATCACAATTTCTACAAACTATTATAAAACTATGACAAGTACTATTGTAGGTAGATTTTTATTGAGGATGATAATAGGTAGGGTAGAGTGCGGATTTGATACTCTACAAACTCGAATTTGAAATGACCACCCGAACTCGAATTCAAAGGCTATTAATTTGAGTGTCAAAATATCACCCGCATCCGAACCCGCATTAAGAAAAGTAAAAATACGACAAGCTCAAAGAAATTACAAAATTACGATCTACAACATGCTAACATTGTTTTTAACATTAAAATAGGGATACAAAATAGTCTACAATATTAAAATAGTCTACAACATATTAACATAAGTAGGGGTATTTGTATAATTTAACATACAACGAGTGTGGTTTTAGGTGCCGATTTGACATTACCCAAATTCGAACCCGAAATATCGGGTTTCATCCGAATCCGAACCCAGTCAACTCAAATTTTCACCCGTTGACTCAGGTTCATATTCGGATGAAGCCCGCAAGTTTTGTTGTCATCCTAATTTTAAAGATTTTTGGAGGAGTTTTAGTGAGGTTTTGAAAATGAAAATGAAGAACATGTGAGTTACAAAATATATGTAGCTTTGTGTTTGAGTTTTATAATTAAAGATAGAAAAAAAATTCTCATCCTCCTACACTCTCTTTTCCCTCACTACAAAAAAAACTAGGAATAGCGGCAGATTCTTAGCGGTGGTTTGATCAAAACCGCCAGAAATAATGATAAGTGTATGGCTTGCGGCGATTTAGTCAAACAGCCTGTATGTTTTTTGGTTTACAGGCGGTTTTACTGATAAACCGGCGGTTCAGAACTAAAAAATTGCGCGTGCCTTCAATTCCCTTTGTTTTTTTTTAATACTAATTTATTTTTATTTTTTTGAAACAACAGATCCTACCCTTTGTTTTCTAAAACGCAAATATTTCTGTTTTCTTTTCAACCCTAATCTCACGACCATTCTCCCCATCTCACAACCATCGGCCCCTTTTGCAATTCCTACAATCTCGTCTGCAACCCCGACGCCGTCTACACCAGCGTTCATAACCGGCGCATAATGTAACACCGACATTCACAAACTCTCGTTCAGTTTAACTCTCGTTCAGAGTCGTTCTTCAAAATTATTCAGTTTCTTAGCAAAGCCACAAAATCCTTCTCAACTACTTAAGCTTTGATTCAATTTCTCTGCAAAACTTCGTTTCAGAATCTCTCAACCTTCAATTCAGTTTTGTTAATCCTTCAATCCAGGTTCAGTTTTTTATTTCGGTTAAATTTTTTAGTTATTTTTTCCAAGTTTTTCATCATTTTGTTTCATAAATTTGTACATAGTTACTTGTTTATATATTTAATAATTAGGTATTTGAAATTAGTTTTTTGGTTTCCAATCTATTGTGCTTCCTGAAATTTAGAGAAAAAAGGACATATATTGTTACAGGGGTTATCATTGATTTGTTTAGATTGGTTTTTGTGCGTGTTAATATGGTTTATTTGAAGCATTATTAAGCATATGAAATACAATTAGACAAATTTTGTGAGCATAAAATTGTTTGTCTGCAATAGCATCATGTTTGAGTAACATTTGAGAATATTTTTAAGTGGGTTACATGCATTTTCCCTGCTCTCAACAACTGTTTTTTACTTCTGTATAAATGATTCTGATTCCAGGCACAATGTTTCTTTATATCTTTGCTGTTATTCCTTCTCATGAAGACCTCTTAAATTTTAATAATCTGTCACTAGACCAATTTTGTTAGATTTGTGAGTCTATTTTACATATATAAATGACCATCGAGTCTGCTATGGTTCACATTTGATGGAACCTTATTTATTTGTTTTGACATTGAGATAATTATATAATCGCGGAAATGTTCCTCTCAAATATCAATTATTCTTTGATTCTACTTATGATTATTATGATGTTATATAGGTGAAAGCAGTACCTTGACTTGTGGCATGTGATCCAAAAGCAGAGATGATCAAACCTGCCACTGTGCTTAAGGGAACCAGAGGCAGAAACTTGTTTCAAAGAAAGACAAATAAATGTTCTATGATTAAATTAGCTTTGATTTGACAATAAGTCTTGTTTAACAATGTTACCAACATCAAAGAGGGTGTAGAAGAAGAGTGTTCTAAATAAGGATGGTTAAAGACAAGTGTATAGCACTAATACATGCTACTCTATTGCTTGTTTATTAATTCCAATTTCACTTCTTGCATAGTTTCTATTTTGTTAATTGACCCGTGCAGTATAATGACAAGGTGATGGATTTGTGTGTTTGAAGAATGCACGTGAAACCATACTCTCATTGCGTTCATTGCTCTCGTCCAACTTGAAGATCTAACTGTATTTTGTGACCACAACATAGCCCTTCTACTGCCATGAAGCATGTGTAGGATCCAGTTCACTCATTTGAATAGGTTAATGATGAATTCAATGTAAGTTTTTTTTTAAGTGAAATGCAAACTTCAGAATATTTTCAGCACTTTCTATAATTTTTATCTAGCTCTTTTTTGTTACTTATTCTTTATGTTCTAACTTTGCAAAGTTTGATTTGAAAATATGTTTTCAATCAACAAAGAGAATGAAATAATTGCTTAAGATAATTTGTTAGCTTATGATATATGTATTGTATTCAACTTTTTTGACAAAATGTATTGTATTAGACTTCATTGATGTTGGCCAGTGCTTTGTGTTCATGTATTTATAACTTACAGTGTGCTATATATATGTCTAATACAGTCAACTGTTGGCCCTCTTTTTCTGGAAATGAAACTTATGTTAGCATTGAATACGAGGCTTCTTCAACGTTTGATCTGCGGAATGTTGTGATATCAGTACCTCTTCCGGCTCCTCGTGAAGCACCATCTGTTAGTCAGATTGATGGGGAATTGAGGTGTGGAACTTTTTTTTCTTATGATGCTATATTAAACTAATTCTGCTCCCCCTCCCCTCCTGCTCTTGGCTCCTAACATCCGGAGTTTAGTTATTAATATTTTATTTATGGTTCTAAATACTTTTGTTTCAAGTTAGTACATTACATTCTTGCTTTCTTTATAATCCCTCTGTAAAATTGGCTTTGCAGGTATGATTCCAAGAATTCCATTTTAGAGTGGTCTGTCCTTCTGATTGATAATTCAAATCGTAGGTATGCTAATTTTGGAATGGTTTTTTAAGAGCTAACTTATGCTATATTTTTATCTTTGTATTTTTGGATGTGTTTTGTTTGATCTTAATATATTTTGCAGTGGGTCGATGGAGTTTGTTGTTCCACAAACAGATTCATCAGCATTCTTTCCCATTTCAGTTCGTTTTACGGCAACTGATACATTTAGTGACCTGAAAGTTTGTCTAATTTTTTTTAATTATTTTTGCATCTGGCTTTATTTGTGAGCATGCATGGTGCTTTTTTGAAATGATCTTGTTGAAACCGGTACATGTCTTGAACTGAAAGTCTTTTTGGCATGAAATCTTATTCTAAATGTAGAGTATCATTTCATTGGAGTGTACAATACAGAACAGTGACACAATAACAAGTAATTAACACAATCTAAGTAATAAACACCAAATATGTTCTAATTATTAACATGAAATTTGTTTTGATTTTTAAGAAGTTCTAATCATATTATTTATTTTGTGAAGGGTAAATCAAGGTTTGTACGACATGGAGGTCTTCAAGCATCAGCCCAAAATACGCACTTACGTTCACGATTTACCAAAAGTACCTTAAGCACCACTGAACCTCAACATCAACCACCTCCATATCAACATCAGCATCTCTTTTATTATGGCTAATATGAACCAAAACCATGTAAGCTAATATCTCTTTGTCTTCTACATGTTTGTATACCATGTAAGCCAATAATGATTTTGACTTGTTGCTCCTGTTATAAAATAGAGTTTTTTAATCCGATATTTTTTAAAGTTATTTCAATGATCAAATTCACACGATTTTAAAGTGCATTTTATTATAATACTATTGGTAATTGTTATCACTTAACTTGGTTGAAATGCTTGAGTTTGTGTATAATATAAACTTTGTTTTCAGGTGCATGACACGGGATCACCATCTGAAGTACGGCGCACTACTGACACCCTCGGATACGCTTGGGGGATAAAGCGACTTCAAGTGATTAAATTTAGATATAATTTGCACGTGTGTGATCTTTTTTGTTTGTTTTGTACTATTTAATTAGGTGCATATTTCGTCCGAGTTATGAATAAAAATGGATGATTTTTGTATATGATTTAGATTGTACGAATTATACTAGTAACTTTTGGTTAATTAATTTATCAGTGATCCGTTTGATTATTAGTCAATGAATAAATTTAATAATTCTTCGTTTGAATGAATAAAAAAATAATTAGTTCTAAAAAAACTGCTCCAAAAATACTTTTTTTGAAAAAAATAAGTATAGCGGCGGTTCCAAACCGCCGGGAACACTAAGTCAAATTAATTTCATATCATGGGAATAGTGGCGGTCTAAACCGCCGCTAAAATGCTGCGGCAGTCTGTTTGGCGGTTTCAAAAACCGCCGCTAAACACGATTTCGCCACATGGTATTGCAGCATTGTTTAAACCGCCACAAATATGTGTACCGGCGGTTCAAAACCGCCGCATTCCCCTTAAAAAACTGCCACTGATTGCCTTTTTTCTTGTAGTGCCTCTAAAATTACTTTTTACTCTTGCAAAAAATTTGGATCGTATTTTCCAAACTTTTATTAGTTTAAATATTAATTTTTAAAGGTAAAATAAAATTCGGAAAATATAATCCGCACTATTTGCAAAGGTAAAAAAATAATTTGAGAAGGAAAAAGAGAGTGCATGGGGTGAAATTTTTCCAAAGATAGACATATTCAAATATTATCAGTCCATGTTCAAATAATTTTGGCCCTTATTAAAACCCTTAATTGGTTTACCAAAAAAAAAAACCCTTAATTATGGTGCCTTATTGAAAAATTTTTTTTGGGCCAATCCATTTTAATATTTTTTTTATTATAAATATTGAAACATGAATATCAATTTTTTTTAATTTCCTAATAAAAAAATGAATATCAATAAAATATGTTTTGTGACCCGATTAAAGCCTACGGATAAAAACTTCAATTTTATATGTTTTTTTATAACGGGACTAACTTAATGAGGACCCTTTAATATTAAATTTTTTTGGCCCACTAAGTATGTGGATTTGGGCCAAAGTTTGAGGTCCATATAATTTTGCAGCTATACTAGCTATACTGGAGCATTTGACTACCATATTAAGAATGAAATGAATTACTATTCTCTCAAATTGAGACCGATTGTCATCAAGTGGTACAAGCATTTTATTTTAAATCTAGAAATAATACTGAGTTTTGTATTGTTATTGAGTTATGTCGTTGACCGTCAAATTTGAGCCCGAACTATAAGACCAGTCATGTTAGGAGACAAGTTAATCGAGTAGTTCATGAGCTTGCTCAGACAACTCGTTTATTTACTAGTCCCTAAATCTTTAATCATTGTCCGTATTTTATTAAAATTATTATTATTAAAGAACATATGTTTGTTATATATTTAAAAGAATTTAATTTATATGTATCGACGGTGTACAATTATTTTACATGTCCATTCAATTAAATCACGCCATGTAAGCACTAATGGAGATATTTTAAAAACCAACTTATAAAAGTGGCAATTTGTTATATTTTAATTAGATACATGTGTATAATAATTAAACTCTATTTAAAAATAATCAAAATCTAAAAATAATCGGAAAAATGAGAAGCTACTAAGAACATTTCAAATAACAGCTTTATGCATTGGTGAACATTTCAAATAACAGCTTTATGCATTGGTTTATATATAGCCAGCAAGTAGGATATTTTGTTTTATAAATAAAGTAGAGTGATCTTAAAAAATAGAGTGCTTAAGGTACTCATGCTTGATTGCTAACTAAGTGAGTTTAACGCTTTGTCAAAAAAAAGTTGGGTTTAATGCAATGGGCTTTTTCATCTCCAAAATATATTGGAAATTCTTTTCTCTCACCCCTACATTTACTCCCTCACCTTTAAAATTTTTTTAACGATAAATATATTATTAATAAGACTAGATCTCTGTACAACATGTACAAAAACCGGTCAAAGAGGAGTTACAAAACAAAGACGCCGTATAAAAGCAGAACAACAATGAAAATACCAAAATCTACACTACCTAAAAGATGTCTACTTTTAATACCATTCTTAGAAACACATTGTCTAAAATAAAAGAGGTATGCGTTTAACTCTTCACCTTTACAAATAATTCAATATTCTCAATTTATCTTTTTATTATTTCATTTTAAATATACCCCTACATTTACTCAAAGTAGAGCTCAAATTTAAGTTCGGAAAATTGACAAATCGGAACAGCTAAATATGTATTCCAGTATAGTTTTCATTCAATTAAAAAAAAACTAAGGTTAGATTTTGGGAAATGAACAATTCAAGTGTTCCAAAATTTTAATTTAATGAACACTATACTTGAATACATATTTACTTGTTCTGGTTTGTCAATATTCCGAACTTAATGTTGAGTTCTACTTTGAGTAATTTTGAGGATCTAGCCTTGGTTGAAAGTCAATCACCATGACCTTTTCTACTATGTGTGTGTGGCTGTAAAATCCACATACGAGCCTGAGAAACATCATTTTTGATACCGTTAGTCATTACACTAACAAATTGAGAGACATGGAAAATTTAAAACTGAATCTTAAAAAGGTCTAGTTTTCTTCGATAAAACTTAAGATACTAGATTGATCAATATGATTCAAGTATGAACTTAGAAGCATAACATCATAAAAACATGTAGGAGCTAACAAATATGAATGCTGCTCAAATCAATCTCATCAACAAAGATATCCAGTACTCATTGATTTTCATTGCAATGGAAGAAATTATCACGATGGAAGAAATTCATCTCAGGTGCTTACCGAAACACTTTATTCAAGTTTTCCCGTTTGCAAGTGTTTTTACCGAAACACTTTATCCAACTGTTCCGATTTGTAAATTTTCTTACCGTAACACTTTATTTAAATGTTCCGAAATATTTTCAGTTTAAACTGTGGCTAAATTTTTAGAACTCATTTTTTGAGTTTTTCGGTTTTTAACTTTGAGTAAATGTAGAGGTGACTTGAAACGATAAAAAGGATAAAATATGAATTTGATTTGTTAGTAGGGGTGAAGGGTTAAAAGTAGGGGTGGGTGAGAAATTTTCGAAAGGTTATCCTGCTTCTTTTGGACTTGAGAAGAACCTTTTTTATTTGAAATTTGCTCTTCACCCGCATAGTGCTCTCGGTCTCAACTCCCCCAAATCCCAAAATACCTAATTTTACCCTACGTTTCAAAAAATAGAACTTAAGTACAATTTGAAAAATATTTTATGGAATAAAAAAACTTCGCTCAAATAAATGGGGAATACTAGTGCCTGTCCAATAAATCTAAAGGTTTAAAATAAATTCCAACTGTGTCATTTTAAAAAATAACGAAATTTTGAGAGCTTTAAGTCTAATTATGTATTGTTGTCCAAAAAAGTCTAATTATTTATTTATAATATTAAAGTCTTACAAATAAATAAATATAAATCATACAATTAAGCAAATTTTTAAACGAATCAATTAGTGGTTAAATTTTAGTCAAAAAAAAAATTAGTGGTTAAATTAGTGTGAAAAATTTATACTATGGTGTCTAAAAAATTATAGTAATAAAACAATTGTAGTAATGAAAACATGAGTATAATATTGTTAAAAATGATCAATGGCACCCACTCGGCCACCAAGCAGGAGGCTCAGTCTGACTGACCCGCCTAGATACTTGTAATCTCTATTTTCGGATCCAACACGTTGAACATGTGCCTCCCTGTTTTAACACTTGTGCTCGACACGTCAGCACTGAATGATAGCTACATGTTCTAATGTATAGACTCATCAACACGAGCTTAACAGATTACTCTGAGATAACGGGCGTGGACCACGTTGTCCTTATCTGCACGTTCATCTTATAGTTACACGTCCATCTCGTTAATTATGGTAATCGTAGCTCCACACTTCGGGCTATATATAGTCCTCTAATGCAGATAATCATATACATAATTATCTCTCTCAATGTCTCTCATTTTACACACTGGCTTACATGAGTGTTGGATACATGTACACTTCCCAAAGATGCTTACTTATTTTTTTGCTCCTAATGCTCAATTAATTAGTTGGAAAAAGCACATTTGTAATGCTGCAATTCCTCCATTCAAAATCATTCATGGTTCGGAGATTTTTTTATAATAGGATGTCAACTGATGAAAACTGTGGTGTTAAGGGGTTTCTGATGCCTTATATGTGTAGCTTTTGTATTAAGGAACTTGAAACTTCTACTTATCTGTTTTTGCAATGTCCATTTTTCCTTGCTCTATGGAATTGATTTTTTCTTCCATCTTGAATATGAACATTGATCTTACCTCTTATGATCCAGTTCTAGCTATTTGCAAGAGAGGTTGGAATTAACAATGTATTATTGTGGTTGTCATTAAAGTTATCTTTATCTTCACATCTATTTGGACAAGCAAAAACAAGCAAAGGTTTCAAGATATCAATCCTAACTTTCACTTCACCTACTTTATGATCATAACTGTTCTAACTCAATTTAAGTCTTATATTACTTGGAATTCAAAGTTAATGATAGTTTATATACAACATGCCATACTCCTCTAATCAACCGAGACACCTTTTCTACAAATGACAAAACCGTGACGGGTTAACTCCAAAGCGGACAATCTCTCGGAGATGTGGACTTGAAGTCGGGTCAGAACATACCCTCATTTATCTCCCGCGGATAAATATGAGTTCTGTCCGGAACAGTGGCGTCGTCTATGGGGACGATAAAATTCATTCTTGAATCCACAGCCCCTTAGCCTCGATTGGGGGGCATCTGTTCTGGCTCACTTTAAGTCCCACATCGCTTGGAACTCGAGGCAAATGAAAGTTTATATACAACATGCAACACTCCTCAAACCATCGAGGCACCTTTTCTACAAAGGACAAAACTGTGACGGGTTACATACAGAACTCAGATTTATCCGCGGAGGACAAATGAGGAATGTTCCGACCCGACCTCAAGTTCACATCTCTGAGAGATTGTCCGCTTTGGGGTTAACCCGTCATGGTTTTGTCCCTTATAGAAAATGCGTCTCGATGGTTTGAGGAGTGTAACATGTTGTATATAAACTACTATTAACCTCGAATTCCAAATAATGTGAGACTTAAAATGAGCCAGAACAAAAGCCAATGTTTCTTTATCTAGAAATTGTACTTCCAAAACTGCAGGTTCTTTCATGATTGATTTTAATGTCCCAAAATTTTTTAGAATCAAAATTCATCTTTCTAGAGCTTCAAAGATAAAAGAAGTTTTGTGGTATCTTCCTTTAAATGGTTGGCTAAAGTATAACACTAATGACACATCTACTTGTTCTTGTATTTTCAGGAATTTTAAAGGTGAGAATGTTGATTGAATTTGCTTATGAGTTATGATAAACAATGGGATCACTTATGAGTTGAAAGTGATTCTAGATTAATCACCTTAGCTATCAAATCTTGTGACATATGTCCGTTGACAATTGAAAAATAGAAGGTAAAAAATGTATGCTAAAATTCAAGTACGTCTATGTATTTTATGATTTCTCATATCTATAGATAAGACAATCATTATGTTGACAAACATTTCTCTCTATCTTTAACTGAGTTTACTTAGTAGAGCTTTTCTTAGCATTAGAGAGAAACTCGTTAGCAATAAGCAAAGTCTTTCTTATTTTAAATTTTGTTAATATCTTTTGGGACTTTTGGTATTGGTCCCCTCTTTGTAAAAAGGAATTTAATTTACTTTATTTTGGTCATGTTGAATTATTTAAACTAACTTAAAAATTCTGGGTTTATTAATTTTCGATTCGGTTTTGATAATATTAACAAATATAGCAGAGTTATAGTTTTATGAACTTAGCGTAGTTAATTGAACACGTAATATATAAGATCGAGATTCAAATTTTAATACATCCAATTATTCATTTTAAGTGTAATATTCTAACTAGAACTAAACTATCTGAAAAAAAATATATAACAAAGTAATGTTAATTCTTCATAAACATGTGCAACAATCGGTTATAGAACAGAACAGAAGAGACAAATGATTGCCGCAACAGCGATATGCAACATGACTGATCACTACAAAGCTAAAGTTTATCTAAATTATCTTTGTAGTAGTAAGTTCAACGAACCCAAACTTTCTATTATCTCTTCATTTTTTATACTCCTCCTACCAGCTAGTAATTGGTTGTTACTTTTATTATTAGGTAGATTAAAGTAAACTTTAACAAAATTCAATTCAATAATTAAATCACAAATTAATGTAGTACTAAATATAATATACTCGTCATAACCATATCCGATTCTGACAGCACTAAGAAAAAAATGAAGAAAAAATTAAATAAGAAGCATGTGAGTGAGACTGAGATTTAGGAAGTTGGGAAAGGACAGAAGCAAATATTAGATAATGCGGCCCAAACCAAACAAAAGAGCTTTTCATGCTTTCCAATAGCCGTATTTGTTTTTTTCATTTTATCTTCACCGTTCATGTTTCCACTACTTCCTTGCCTGCCACTCCTCTAATTCAATTTTCGGTATCCTCTGCGCGTATCTGTATCTGTAAGGACTATTTCCTCGAGCTGGATAGAACAAAATGATAAAATTTTCTCTTTAACATTGCTTCATTTGTAGGACTAATTTCGGTCTCATAACTTTTAAATAAATTAAACAAAATTTTTTACCATCTCATTCAAATGTTTTTGCTAATATTTTTTTTTAATATTTCTTCACATTAATAATTTTTTTGTTGTTACCGTATATACACAAGAATCAAAATCACTTGCACTTCAAGCAAACACTACTAAAAGCAATTTTACTATTTAGTTAGGAATTTTTTATTTTTGAATTTGTTTTTGTTATACTTTTGTTCACCTTCCAATCTTGAGCCAACATCTTTCTAATTTGTTGAAGATTTCTAGAGTCCATTTATATGAAACTCCATCAAATGAGCTTCCTATATTTAACTTAAGAACTTAGCATATGATATGCTAAAAATATAAAAATTTAAATATAACTATTTCAATTGTATTGTGTTTGATTTTACAATTATTTTTGTTATTAGATAAATCTGGGGTCAAGAGGCTGAATAAATACAATATTCTTGTCTCTCGCAAAACCACAAGATAATTTTTATTTTGAGCATACATTATATAAATTATTAAAACAATATTTTTTTCACCAAATATTGAATAATACAAGACAATACATTTTTTGATAAATATCCAAATATATATAAATTATTTTAATAAAATCATTTAAACTTATTCTTTCTTTAAACTCAACAATCACTTTATTTTATAATCGCAAATCATTTTAGTAATAGTATGAAAACAGTTTTTTATGTACATTTGAGCACGTAACTGTTGTCAACAAACAACACTTTCTCAAGTACTAATTTCAACGATCACCGATACAAAATTGAAAATAAAATACCAAAAGTAGACCCTACATTAATATTTCCGTACTATAGGCAGGACTTCACATGACATAAGAAAGTTTAACAACTTAACATTCATCTTTACACGTAACTTCCCAATATCCCATTTCTATTCTCTTTATTTATTAAATTAATCCAATTTCTATTCTATCTCCAAAATTTCCATTTCCATTTCCACACTCTTTATAAATACCTCATTACAACACTCACAAGCACACACATTATCACCTTCAAATTCACATTCCAAAAGTTATTATTTCCTTCTTTTCCTTCTTTGTGTTCCTCAAACACATGAGTGTAGGAGGAGCTTGCAAAAACCATATCAACAAAACACAATGGAGAGCCAAGATCATCTTTCACCATCCCACGTGGATGCATCTCGACCGTCCCTCGGTTTTCCTTTGGGCACTGCCCTTCTCTTGATTATCATTTTTAGCTTAAGTGGCATCCTCTCATGTTGCTACCATTGGGATAAACTCCGTTCCCTCAGACAATCTTTCTCAGATTCTGAATCTCAAATTCATTCACCAAATAAATCTAAACCTTACTCCACCGTAAGTATTTTTAAACCCTTTTATTTTTAACATTAACTAACATTTTTACACTTATTTAAATCTTCTAATGTATAAAAGTTTGATATTACAGTAGATTTGTCTGTAAAATATTGACAAATCTACTATAATTATCAAACATTCGTAGAATAATGCAGAGTTATTGAATTTAAATAAATTGATGTATCTTTGGTCCTTTTTATAAAAAATAGTTGATATTTTAAGTTTATTAAATAATTAATGTATCTGATTTATATTGATTTATATTACAAACAAAATACATCAATTGTAAATGAATTTTATCTAAATAAATGAGTATTAGTCAGTGTAGCTGCTAAAGAGGAATTAGAGGTGTGACAATTATAATTAGATTAAAGTATCTTATGTTTATGTTTTTGTCGGTGGATTTTTAGGAATTGAAGCAAAACAGGGGAGAAAGTTTTTCAGTAATGATGCCAGGGGATGATGTGCCAAAGTTTATAGCGATGCCGTGTCCGTGTCAACCATCACGACCGGAAAACATTGTCGTGACGGTCGAAAAGCCGGCGCCACCGCTAAAGCCACCGCAAATACCGATTCCTTTGTATTTGTAAAAAGTTAGTTAGTCGTGTTGTGTTACAACTCTTGTTATCACATGTTGTCACCGTTTTGTTGTATCAATCAATGTATCTATGTTTGTTTATTTACTTAGGAAATTGTTGATGAGTAAAAAAAGGTGGTAACGTGTGATAAGAAATGGAGAATTAAAAAAGAATAGGTAGAAGGTCAATTAGTAGATTAATTTTGATGATTATTCCATTTCATTCAATCCTTTTGTGTTTTTTTGTTATGTAATGTAACTACTATATTGAAGATTTGAAGAGATCTAAATGGTTTATAAATTTTAATTATTGGAAGCAAAAATTCAATTTGTCTTTCTCTTCTTTATCTTGAATTGAAGTGAGTATATTTGCCAGAGCATCTCATTTTATATATTTTATTTTATGTTTAGAATATGGATATTTTTCTTTTGACAATAGCATATGGATATTTTAAAAAATTAGCAATATTATAGAGAACAAAATTATATATGCGCAATTATAATGATTATTATTCTTTTAAATTAAGTACAATTATAATAATAGAGAAAAAAATTCTCAATCTCTCAAAAAATTTACAACTTTTTTCACTTAATCTTTTGATTTTACAAAATGTAGTTTCCTGTTTATCTTATGAATGTTGATAAATTAAATTAAATTTAATCTATGAAACTAATTAATTTTTGAAATACTATTTTAATTATTAAATCAGTATTTTATATTCTAGAGCGTTTAGATAAAACAAAGCTGTACGTTCACTTTGTCCTTGCAAAACAATAAACAAATCTGCCATTAATTATTTTATTAATTTCTTCATTTTGGGTGGGTTTGTTTTGATACAATTGGTGGGAGAGGTTGGTGGAGGCCGAATAGAGAAACTAATAGGAGAAAGATAAATCTTATCTTGCTTAGAATATATAAATGAAAGAAAAAAAATTTGTTGGTTAATTTATAGATAATTTTTATAGTATATTTAATAATTTGAATGTATATATACATTAAGTTTATAAATTAATATGTAAATGAATTTTGTTTAAATATATAAATTTCTATCATTTAAAAATTTATAATAACTAAATATACTATTCATCAAAAATTTCAAAAAAGTAAATTTCATTTTTTTTAATTTTATTATTCTTAATTGTAAATATTAAATTTTTTAACAAAAAATTACTAACAGGTTTATAAGCAATGACATTATATATTTTTTATATGAAATTATTTTCTCTAAAATACAATAGTCGATAAATGACTTTTTAATTCATAAAAATAATCGTTAATTTATTATTTTATAAAATGAGCATACCTGTACATTCATATTTTCAAATGTGCCATAAAAGCTACCTAATTTATAAACTATTTTATTGTAATAAAGTTATCATTTTCTCTCTCATGACATTAGATCGTTTTCTTCAGGAGGACATGGTTGATGGTTGATCATCACCTTATTGAGTGGATTGAAAAGATATGTTCGAGAGCATGAAAAATAGAGTTTTAAGTCATTTTGGCGCTTAAAAACAATAAGACATTTGGTTATTTTTTCTATCTGGAGTGGATCTTGATTGACAACTTAGAGTCGATGTTGTGGTTGAAGTCGAAAGTAGCGCCTTAAAGGAGATCATGGTCTGCGTACATATACTTCAATTATCAAGTTTATGACCGACTGAGAGTGATTTTGTAGGGTTTAGATAATGCATATTATTTTTAGGGTTAAATCTAGGGTTTCATCGATAGAAACCCTAATTGTTATACATTGATGTTGTTATTTTTATACACTGATTGGTGTAACAATCCTTTGGATTGCATTCGGGGGAATTTTGTGACTTAATTTTCTTTGTGAATTGTAAGGGTTGAGTACCTCTTATTTATAATTCTATTATTGCTTATAAAAAAAAAATCAAGTCACATCACAGTGTCACTTTTATAAGTTAGGTTCTAAAATATGTTTTTAAATATCTACTATATAATTTAATTTGATTGAACGCATGTATTCAAATTAAATTCAAAATAATATTTGGTTGGTAAAGTTATTTGAGAACTAAGCTCATTGATTGATAGGGATGTAAGTGTGATCTTAATTTGGAAAAACTTGTGCAACTATATAAAAGCTGGTAAGGCTAGTATAAGGTAAGGATTGATCAAGTTGAAACATGTTGAGATAGCGAGTTTTCAATTTTATCATGCATATAAAACTCATGTCTCCTAATAATTGCAAAATGGCAATGCTCCTAAATAATGCAGACCTGTATAAAGCACAAAAGGATCATATGAATCAAGTAAAAAAGGCACTCATTTGCATCTCCGAATTTAAATAAATAAATAAATTAACTTTCACTATAAATAGTTAAGAGTTAAGACCAAATTTCGTTATCTATATGGATCATGGATGATATAAAATATCTTTGGTAAATTAGGATCCAGTCCCATCAAGAATAAGAATGTGCGCTCAAAATGATTGTATATAAGTTGATTGGATGCATACCTATAGCTAGATCCAACTAGAATATATGCTACTGTTGAGTTGAAATCATTATTGGATTGATGAAATGTTGTAAATTGTAACTAGTAAGTCACTCCATTGAGCGTCAACAAATCACATAAAATTTTGGTTCAGTTGTAAGTCAATCTTATAAAATCAGTTTTTTTGTCGAGATCGGGGTATTCACCGCCGAATATAGTGACTAATTCTTCGTTAGATTAGAGACAACCTTATAAAATCAGTTTAAGATGAGAATTATCTTTTTTTCAAATTATATTATTATATTATATTTCATTTAATGTGAGAATTGAACATTTTGAATGTGATTTAAGTTGTCCGATCATCTAAATTGATAAGTTCTAATGAGTACTCATCACATCTCTTCACGCCAAAAATTAGATTTTTGACATATGATCGGATCGGACCCAATAGCATGACTATTATAGGGAGTGTTCTAATGAATGTTCAAAAATTGTCCTTGTAATGTGGGAATATTTTTTCACTTATAGATATATATTATGACATTATATTTTATCTAATGTGAGATTCTTAACAAAAATAATTAGTTGCTTAAGACTGTATAATAGGTAAAGAGAAAAATAATTAAAGGACAATATAGTCCATGACAATAATTACAAAGGGACTTTTTAGTATTCTCATTTACAAAGATCTAGCTAGATTGTGTATTCTAGTTCTAGCTTTAGCTTCTCAAAATGCATGATTCTGATCCATTAAAATTCCTTCTATTGTCGCCCCATCCATAGAAATGGATGATTGTAGATAACTCATCACACTGCAATGGGAGTTTTTAATATGAATTTTTGTACATTTATAGATACGGATTTGTTTAATATGAATTTTTTGTCAAAATTTTTAAAGAAGGTCCTTTACTTTTTCTAGTAAAAAAATAAATTTAATAATAATAAAAAAGGGTAAAGACTTTGTCAAAAAAAAAATGGTAAAGAGATAACGTGGATTAAAATTTACCATCATAATATTATCTTTAATTCCGTAACATGGCACATACATACAGCTCGAGGTGATCACACTGCGATTGCGATTTGGTTTGGATTAGTTTTGAGTATAACAATCAACTTAACTGCGAGATAAAAATAAATGTAGTTCGGTTTAATTTAGCTAATTTTTAAAAATTCATTCAAATCAATCCAAACCAAACAATACGGTTTTGATTGGATTGATTTGTGCGTGATATAAAAATATGACAGTATTACCAACTTATTACAAAATAAACATAAAAAATATTATTTTATTATTTATATAATATAATATGTATATACAGAAATTTCATATATTCTATAATGTTTTTATATCATATAAAAAGAACTTATTTTTAATATCAACTATTTTGATAACCTACTATTTTATAGATTCAATTTGGATTGTGCGTGTTAAGTTGGACTATGTAATAGGTTGATTTTTCTAGTTGATAGAGTTAAGTTAAGTATTGCGATTTGATTTGGTTTGGTGAAATGAAAACAGCCAATCTAATCAAACCGCGCGGTTTAGCAAAAAATAATCCGTGCAGTTTTAACTAAATACGATTTTTTGTGGTTTTCGATTTAGATTGATCCAATTTACAGTTTTATTTTTAAATTAGTTCGAATACAATCATCCATACATAAAGCATATTCAATATGACAATTACATTGTAAACTAACAGGATCAATTAAAACATTTTACATAGCATGAAAAATTCATTTTTAATTCAACTAAATCCTTACAGACAACATAAATTTAAAATCCATTAAACATTGAGATATAAATTAAAATGTCTTTATTTTACATATGTCTTTATTTTAAGTAAATTCTAACTTTTTGTCAAAAAAAAGTAAATTCTAACTTCTACTCATTTTAAACATATACTTAAGCAAGTGGGGAATGTATGTTGGCCACATACATGGTCACAAATTTTTATGACATGAAAGAAAAAGTAGTAGTTGAGAAATGTGATGATGTGATTGATGATAGATTATGACCCACCAAGAGTCAATTTGCAAATGATACTCCAAATTGGCTTTATCATGACCTAATTTCACTGTTGATGTGGGTTTTAAAATGAATCAACTACAAGTTATTTTGAATCTAGATTTTTTTTTTCTTCATTTTCTGGTTCTTCTGAGGAAGGAGCTATGATAATTTAGTTTTCGAAACGAGTTTTAGCATCAAGTACTTTATAAGATTTCTTTCAAATATAATTGTGATGATCGAACCACAGTCCTTTCTACTAAATCAAACATCAATCATCATTAAACTTACTAATAATATTTGATATTTTGAATCTAGATTTTATTTATATGGTACCATAGTCTACATCATAAATGTGTACCTTTCCGTGATTGTTGCCAGTACATAACAACAATTTTTTAATTCCTCTCATGAGTATTGAGTAGGGTCCTCGGACAACATGTCCCTACCCTCCATCAAATGCATATCATCATTACAGATAGATAATGCGCCCATAGAAAATTTATGTTTGTACCTAAGTTTTGCTTGAAAAAAGGTGAGTGACCTAATTCTATCTTGCTGATTCAGGGTGGTTTATGTTTCCATTAGATGCCAAAATTATAGTGGAAGAAGAATATAGGATTAATGAAAGAAACAAAATGAATATTGTTTAAAGTGGTTACTTTGTTTTCCTAATGATTAGTGTTAAGAACTAATAATGAAATACTCCCTCAGTTTCAAAATGAGTGTCGCTTTAGCTCAAAAAATTTGTTTCAAAATAAATGTCGCTTTTCAATTCCCAATGCAACTTTTTCCATTTATATCATCTATTTACTACTTTATACACTATTTCCAAGAAAATAAAGGAAAAAGTATACTTAATTTAGCAAATGTACTATTACTTTTAACATAATGGTTGCATTCCTTAATATGTGTGAAAACACCAAAAGCGACACTCATTTTGAAACGGAGGGAGTAGTATAAATGGTAAGGATTTTTGGAGTTCTTAAATATGTTGTTAAAGTTTTGATTTTTAGTTCATGTTTATGAAAAAAATTCAATTGAAATGGAAGAATTCCTCTTATATGCTCCTCTGATTATTTGAAAAAATTAATTATTGTCAAGGGCGGTAGAAACTTCGTACTTATATCATAGTCACAAAAAAATTTAAGAAAGTCATGATCTCTCAATTTCTTTTATTTTTTTGATAATATATTAAAATTGAAAATAAATAAAAAGTTATTGTACCAATAAAATGAAAAAAATAAAAGTTATATATAAATGCACATATAGAATTGGTGGGGGAACGAATCAACTAGTAAGGATAAGTTTAAAATATCAAACCACATTTCGTTTGAAACTGTGTCTGAAAAAAGAAAAAAAGCTAATTAGTGCACCCCATGCACTAATTAAGAAACTTTAATATAGTATTATTGTTTGTAAAAGTTTGCAAAAGTTAAAAAATGTTGTTTTCAATGTAAAACTTACTTTTTTTGTATTCTTATAATCCTTGAAAAAAAGACCGAAATTAGTTAATGTTAAAATTTATGCAGAACCAAATTGATTAATTCAATGTACTGGATGTCAGTGCTGAAAATCAAGAATAAGATCAAAATTCTAATCTATCATGACAAAATTAAGACCGACCAAACGAGCCTAAGCTATTTTTCCATTCCATTGGTCAGCCTCTCATAAAAATTTTCGTTATGGTATAGTACAAACATAACATGTAATTTATCTTTTTTATTTTATAAAAATCTATAAAAGTTATTGTATTATCCAAATTATTGAACATCAATTTTTTTTTTAATAATAATTTGTAGAAGACATGACATGATCGCACAAGACAATGTTTGAGGTATTGAATAAATTTTGTCTTATACGATGTTCGGTGGAGAAAAAATTATTTTGTTGTTTTAGATAATTTATGTTGAGGACAAAAAGTTGTCTCATGACAAGAATATATGTTATTGTTCAGTCTCAAGAACAATTTTAAAATCAAACACAGTTTAACTGAAGTTGTCTTATCTATACCCTTATTTTTTAGCAGATCAAACATATTCACTTCATTGGAGATAAATTTTGAGACTAATTTGAGCATGGGTGGAAAATGTCACAATTTATCTAGTGATGATGGACTTTTAGAGCCGACCCAACACTAAATGAGACCAAAAGTGAATTTAAAATGAGGTGTTTTTATATTGGCTTAATTACGTACAATTTTGGTTTCGTATTATAATTCATTCACAAAATTAGACCCCTATTTTAAAATCATACAGTTTTGGTCCCTTATTAAATTTTTCTACTTAAAAATGATAATTTAATATATTTTAAATGTTGTATATTCATTTAGATGGATAAATTGTTTACTTTTGAGTAGTTCAATTACAAAAAATGTAAAAAAAAATTTGGCCCAAAAAGAAAATGATTTTTAAATAAAAGGAAGGAAATACAAAAAGAGAAGGGGAGCAAGCACCAAAACCTTCTGAACAAAGAGAACAACAAAAGAAAAACAAAATAAAACATAGAAAAAGAAAAATAAATTAAATGCAACATGAAAATCAAAGAAGGGGACTACAACATATTCCTATCCTTAAAACGAATGAACGTGAGTTTTTTTTATTAGCAAACACAACTTCAATAAAAGACTCCTCCATATTAACATAGCGGTTCTTCAAATAATTAATAGCTGCCGCATTTAAAACCAAAGTTGTTAATGAGTTCGTTTTTTTTTTTTTGTAATTTCGTAATTTTGATTATTGAATATTATTGGATTGTATGCCACATCTTTTAAAATATGTTAAGTCATCGTTTTTAAGTAAAAAAATATGATAGATGGTCCGAAACAATATGATTTTAAAATATAGGGACCAATTTCATGAATGACAGAAAACAGGGGACTAAAACTGTAATTAAATCTTTAATTTTCTGAGACATTTTAATCGAGGTATTGTAAATTTTGTTGTCCCATTTATATAATTCTTTTCTAAGAGGCCTTATATTTTTTAGCTTAGACTTCCGAAAAATTAAAAATATGTTTTTTTTCTTTCTAACTAGCAAAATACCCGTGCATCGCACGGGTTTGTTAATTATTAATAGATATATAAAATTGATATAATAAAATTTTAAAATTTTATGAATATTTAAAAAATATTAATTTAATATTTGTATAAAATATTTGTTTATTTTCTATGTAAAAATTAGTTAAAATATTTGCACAACATCCTGTTGTAGTCGTTATATATATATATATATATATATATATATATATATATATATATATATGCGGATACAATATGTTATGTCCTATATATTTTTATCAGTAAGTTATATATCTATTTGCACCGCATTCCGTTGTAGTCTTTATGCATTTATATATGCTGATATGATTTGTTAAGTATATTTTTATCAGTGACAAATATTTATTCAGTGTTGATTTCATATAGTACTTGCCCAATTATTTTTTTTGTATTTATCAATTATCTCAGATTCTATTTATGTATCAATGACATATAATTGTCTCGTATTTTTTATTTTATTTAACATTTTTACAAATCTTAAGATTTCCACAATTAAATTTTTAAGTATGTTAGTTAATTAAATATATTTATTAAATTATATTTTACATTAAGTACTATTATAACATGGAGAAAAATATTGCGTCAAAAAAAATGGAGAAAAATAATTAAGTGATATTTTTTTTGACTAAAAAAAAATTCATTCATTCAAATTAACAAATATATAGATCATTTCAAATTTAGAATTTCTAAAAACTGAAAAGGGTGAATCTGCAAATAATCTCGTAGCACCTAGGTTAATAACATACAACAGAATTATGAAAGTGCCTACAAAATATGACAACATATATGTAACCGGAATGTTCATACTACCGAATTTGTGCCTACAAATTAAGTGGTATTTTAAAATATCAATGGTTTTTTTTTTTGGTATAGAAGCTAATAAAAAGAAAAAAGAAAACTAAAAAGAAAGACTAAAGGAAAGGAAATAACACTTGTCAATTTTATTATTTTCTATAATTTATTTTAATCGGTGGAATGTCGTTTAAATATTGTCTCGTGTCCGTTGCAAATTTTATATGTTTATATTTATGTCTAAAATTATTTTTGTCGCATTTGTTGAATTTTTGAAATATTGGTTACATAATATAATTGATTAAATAAAATTTTAAAGTATAAAAATAAATAATTCTTAGATACAAAAAATAATGGATAAATTTTGCAGCAATAGCACTCACATAATCATAAAAAAAAAAATTTGGTAAGGACATAATCATCAATTAGTAAAAAATAATATTTTTTTACACATTAGTAAAATACAATTAAAAAACTGTATAAGTGCAATTAAAGAAAATTGTACAATTAATTTATTTTGCAAAAAATTCAACTTTGAGATAGTTATGTACGGCCAAATTCAACTTTGGAGTATTATACATCCATCAATAACACTTGTAGACTCATCATCATAAAGGAAAGGAAATTTTCCTAAACTAATCAATTAGTAGTAAGTACCTACAATTATTTGGTTTGCTTTGGAATATGAAAAGGTTAGAGACAAACATTAAATTATTTAGATATTTGGGAGTTGGGAGATGTGTTAGACTTTTTTAATTTTATTTTTTAATTGAAAATTACTTGTTTAAAAAGACAATTTAGTCCATCAAATTAGTAATATTAATAGATTAGTTGAGGATAATTAAGGAAATTTGAATGTAATCAATTTTATTATATTGGTAGTAGAAACCTTTGTTTGGATTGTCATATCCTTGAAGCAACCCTGATGAACTTGTTAGTTTTTAATTTTTCAAGTGAGAAATATAATAGATTGTTTTTGTTTGATATTTGTTTCACTCTGTGTCCTATCAAAATCTAGAATGGTGAATAGAGTTTCATTTTCACGTTTTATTGTGGAAAGTCTAATTTTTCAGATGGAGGGGGGTTGGAGTTAGATTGGAGGACATGTTTAAAGATTCTCACTTAGGCTTGGAATAAATTGGTACTTTTGAAGGTATCATTGTTTGCTTGGACATGGTTTATAGTTAGATTATGTGTCTATATTGTTTGATTATATTGTTGGTATGTATTTAGTCTTTGTGAAAATTGAAAATTCATATATAACTTTATTTTTTGTCAAAAGAAGAACAACTCTGTTATCGATATGGTAAATTTTTTTATCATGTTTATGGATCAAATCTAAGATGTATCTTCATCATTAGTAGTTAGAACACACATCCTCTTTTATGCTTAGGTGTTGCTGGTGTGTAAATATTTGATCTTGTTTCTTTAGTGTTGGAATTGTAATTTTGTTATCATTGACTTTGATTCTTCTTGTAATTTTCTCAAAATGAAAAATATATTAGTTGCCTTAGTGAATATATAAAGAAAACTCTTAGAACAAAGAGGGTATAATTTTTTTGGTACAATTTCCTTCATATCATGGAAAATGACTCTTTCAAATGATTTCAAAATCAGAAGCTAAATAATTTACTTAATTCATATATGTAGTTGTTTGTGAAGCAATGCATTTTGTTAGAAGCCCATTTCAATACATAAGATTATGATTTGGATTCAATTATTAACACTTATCAGCTTCATAGCAAAAATTCTCCCATCAAAATAGCCTTACAAAATGCAGCCAAAGCAAAAATATAAAAGTAAATCGCTAGAAGGAGGGGTTGAACCTCCGACCTTGTGGTTAACAGCCACACGCTCTAATCAACTGAGCTATTCCAGCAAACAATGGTAATTTATCTGCAAAATAATATCTCGTTTCTGAACTATCGATCACCTCGAAATAGTATCGAAATAAGTAGATATTATTTAGTTAATGAGTCTTGTTAATGTGTGCCTTAAGGACACATGTTAAGGAAACTAAAAATAGAACTTTTATCTTGAAAAGTACAATAGTTTGACCATTAAAAAGTTGATTGCATGACTTTTAAGACGAATATTTTTTTATTGAGTTTATTAAAATGTGTCTTAAAGTCACTAATCAGTGGGCACTAATATCTTTAATTATCTAACAATAAAAATTATAAAAATTTGATATTTTAAAAATACTTATCAAAACAAATCAAATAAGAGCTTATATGCTAATATTTACATCTACATATTATTAGAAAAATACATTCTAAACATGATAGATGAATAGTACAATTTAATGAAACATAACTTATATTTAGGGCCGGAGGTAGTTGCAAAAATGCAAAATGTTGTTGAAACACTTCAAACAGAGAACACAATATAGAAACATTAGCCATGAAAATGCCAAGATAGATGAGTGATAATACTGAAGCAGAGGAAAGTAGTGGTGGCCGGCGAAGAGCGGGAGAGAGGTGGAGTTTGGAAGAGCTGTCTGGAAGAAGAAGGCGGTGCATAGTGTGACTGTGATTTTGATTCTTCAATGAAATGAAATGGTAGGGTTTTAGCAGCATGGTGTTCTAGAAGGTTCTCGATGCTTCTATAGACTAGTGTCGTTTCGTTTTCACTCTATTATTTGAATCAGGGGGCACAATACGACAAAGCGAGCGAAGAAGTTGATTAACAGAGTGATTAAATATCATAAGTGAAATTAGCGCCAACACAATAAGTAATAACGCGCGTGTGTGATGATGATGGAGTTTATTTAATTTAACAATTCATATAGACGTGTCAAACCAATACAAAAAAACAGTCAATCTTTCGTTCATAAAAAAAAACAATTTTCTTGTAATGTTTGATAAAATTAGCGGCTGAACTGACTTATATAAATATGGAATGAGATAAAAATATATAGCTAAAAGCTAATGAAAATAAGTTATAAACTCATGGTTACCAAACAAATCTTTATTTTAGTTTTTCTTTTTCATAATAAGTTTATAACCTATAAACCATAAGCTTAAAATTTGACATCCCAAAATAAATGTTTTTTAGCTTTATAATTTGTTTTTGTTTTTTTGCTTTCACCCTCTAGGAATAAAGGAAGGACTCTAGTAGTCCAGAGTTCGAGGCGAGTTCTGACATTAAATGGTTTAAATCCCCTTCCAAACGCTGTTGCGTAGATCGAACTGCAGTCTTCTCTACCAAGTCCAACATCAATCACCACTGAACCAACTAATTTGTATTTCTTAGCTTTATAATTTTGGTAAAGCTAAATTGCACATTTGATCTCAAGTTTTTTTTTTTTTGACTAAAAATAAAATTCATTCATTTAAAATTATGTGATACATCATTGTATAAAATAAATTCAAAATTGCTAAAAACTAAAAAAGATGAATCTGCGAACAAATTCACAGTTGCATCTGAGTTAATATCATATAACGGCAAAATACCTACAAATTTGATGAAATTAAAGTGTTTGAAATACCCATGCTTCTAGATCTGCAACGTTGAGGACGCAAAAGTCATTGTTTGAATCTGCACTAGATCTGATGTAATCCGAGAAATTGAACCGAACAAACACCGAAAAACAAAAAAACTCACCGCACAAAGACGACGAACAACCAAACGTCGCACTGAGAGACGACGAACAACCAAATGTCGTACTAAAAGACGACAAAATCACAAAACGGAAGAATCAAATAGATGTGAGAATCACTTATTTTAATTAAAAGAAAGCAAAAAATGATTTAGAGGGGTGATTTCGGATAAAAAAATTGATCATAAAATCACCCCTCAAAGAGGAAGATAAGTGAAAAAAAAAACTAGGTTTAAGAGGAGAGGGGGCGGCCGCAAAGATGTATCATTGGTTTATTCATTTGATCTCAAGTTTCTTAATTATTCGAATATGGTCTTTATATTAATTTTTGTTACTATGATATTGTTATAAAGTTTCCTCCACCGTTAGTAGTGACTAATCTCTATCGAAAAACCTATAGTGCACACAAAATGAGTTCTCCTCTCCCAATCAAATTCTTTCCATACGCATGAAGTCTCCATGTTTCAAATGAGTGATTTTAACCTCTAATATTTGTCTTGTTTAGCATTTCCTGACCTTTTTTCAAATGAGTGATTTTAACCTTTCATATTTGTCTTCTTTTGCATTTCCTGACCTTTTGACTATTTGGATTTAGCGGCAAGTTTGAGTACAATTCAACAGAAAGAATCACCCATGAAGGCGTTCATCGGCTACGCCATAGCTTCAGAAGGCGAACCACATTCTCAATGCCGGAATAAGATGTCACGAAATCTTCTGCAGCAGCAGAATCATCACATCTCCACACATTGCACAAGGGTGGCTGTCCAAACTACAAGACGTGGGAGATTCTAAATGGATGAAGCTATTATTGCCATGAAAAGAGCTTTGGCTATGTTGAAAGACTGTCATTGGAGGCCGCCACTGAAAATGTAGTCATAACTGAATATTTGGAGAACTGTGGGAATTTTGAATATGCAAATGAGTATAAAACAGATATTCATAACTTAGGTCTTGGAAGTTTATCATTGTATAAAATATATTGCTTAGAATGCACCTTTCTGCTCACAAACCACCTCTCCATGTCCTTAAAATGATCAATAAAGGCCATTAGGCAAACTTGAGATGAATAGTGAGACATTTTCCATACTTAAAGGTTAAAGCCTTCCCTGGATAGGTAACATCAGATCCATTGGGATTTATTGAGTGCTTTTTGCAAGATATACACTTTTATCTGTCTCCCTAAGAATAATTCATGTGTTGTTTACAGCTTTAAGACATGGCATTAAACTTAAACAAAAAAAGATGTGGCAATATATACTAAATGTTCATCCTGTTATCTGTACAATACTATACGACCACCAATATTCAACATAATTCCGCTGAGCAACATAGAAAGAAGGATCAAAAAACAAAACAAAAAAAAAAACTCCATGACAATCCTCTTACTTCTGACCACCAGCCTCAGTTGGTTCAATTGCTACAGCTTCTATATACAACTTCCTTCACCCTTTCTTCATTCATATCGCCTTCAGAAATAACAAAACTAAATTAAACAAACCATGAATTTCATAACTATCAAAACTCAAAGGAGAGAGAGAGGGAACAAATATTTGATCAATGAAATGCTAATACCCTTGACTAAGACAGATGTGTGTCTACTATAGCATAAATCCAAAACAAATCATCAGAAGCCTAAAAAAGAAAGAAGCAAACCTAGATCCAAGTCTTCCTTGCGAATGTCAACAAAATGCTTTTCCTTGCATTGTATGATTTAAGGTTTTGTATTGCAACCTCGTCTATTGGATCCACAAAAAACAGGACCTGAAATATTACATTACAAAAGTGCAAACATAAATAAGTTATCAAAAATAAGTAAGCCAATAGATAAAGTTGTAAACTTCAATAAAGATAAGCTTATACTTCAAGATCTTTCTCCACAAGTTTCTCCAAGAAAAGTGTGTTCTTTGCACTGGACACACTGACAGCTGCAATGTAATAAATATCCTTTTGATCAGGTTTCATGTTCTCAACATATTCATCCAAGCTGATCAGTTTTTCCTCATGGAGCAATTCGTTTGCGATTCTCAGGGTCTTCAATGCAACCCAATTTCAAGTTTTTGCCAAAGTTCTCCCAGAACCTCTCATAGTCCTGCAAACAGATGATGGCAACTGGTAAAATACTATAACGAAATATGCAGTTCTTTCTATACAAGCGGTTATACAAGATATGTAAAACAACTGCGCAAGATGTATATATGTTACAGAATCCAAGATTAAGCCACACTAACTTATCCCAGTCCCTTACAATAACTTAATAAAACGAAAAAATCAAATTTTCTAAATTAGAACTTACCTCTTTGTTATCACTCAAGGATATCCCCCGAATCATGTCGAAAGCCTCTCTAACCAAGCATTTTTTCATAATCCGCGCTTCAAGCACCATATAGAACAAAATTATTCAAGTTGAAACTCACAAGGAATTTTAAACATGTATCTCAAAGAAAGTTCAGGTTTAAACTTTAAGTGGATGTGTGCCCTTCTATTTACTATGTGACTGTCTTCGAGTAGTTGGTGTTTTGAATCAACCACGCCTTTGACAAAACATAAGTATCTGGGGACCTGTTCAAGCAAATATAACATATTAGCACAGGATAAACTTATGAGAAAACCATATTATATGCAATAGTGATTACAACAAATTTATGTCCTTCAATTTTATCAAAAAATAAAATAATAATTTTATGTTGTTTAAAAATAAATAAATGATTGACTTGGTTGCCTTGGTTCTTTGATTAAACTTAGCACCCTTCTCCTGCAAATCATCGGTTCAAGTCTGGCTCACTATAACTTTTCGTTATTTTTCCTTTTCCTTAAATTTTGTGTTTATTAAATTTAATTAACAATTAAAAATATTAAAAACAATTGATCCAGGAAATTCAACTCAAATATGTGATCCCTTTACCAAGATCATCAAATAAAAAGCATTAGTATTCATCTTCGGTCATAGTTGCAGCCGTTTAAGCTAAGTAATCATAAATACGTCATAAATCGAACCTAAAAATTGTTAAATCTTGTTTTAGAAGTCTGCTGCAAAAAACTTGAACAAGTAGATGAAGATGACATGATCAAAGTTTTCAAAATATCCTAAAACAAATTCGCGAATTAATCCACTTGCATCTTTGTATAAATTGGTGGGGGCGAATCGAACCTAAAACTAAATGTGAAACACACACTTTAGAATTATTTGTGCAACCATCATCGTGCATTTTTATCTTCATCTAGATCAAGTTATTTAGCACACCGTACTCCCCAAAACAAGATCTAACAGAATATACAAAATATCTTTTTATCTAAAAACTATTTCAAATGAGTAGCTCGTGTTTGTTACAAGTGATTGTCATATAAATTTTATTGAGTATTTTCTTAGAAAATCTTTTTGATAACTGATTATTTATTTTTTTAAAAGTAATTTTCATTATGGTTAACAAATACAAAATAGTAACTAAGGGCTCATTTGTTACATATTAAAAAATAAGTGTCCTACAAAGAACTTGATTTGGCTAGCGATAGAAAATTGGGTCAAGATGGATTTGGAGTTGTTTATAAATGTTACTTTTTTGATCAAGATTTATCAGTTGTTGTGAAGAAAATATCAAGAGGCTCAAGACAGGGGAAGAAAGAGTATGTGGCTGAAGTTAAAGTGATTAATCAACTAAGACATAGGAATCTTGTGAATCTCTTAGGTTGGTGTCATGACAAAAGTGAGTTTCTACTTGTTTATGAGTTTATGCTAAATGGTAGTCATGATTCTCATTTATTTGGTAAAAGGCCACCTCTTTCTTGGAGTGCAAGGCACAAAATAGAGCTTGGATTCGCCTCTGGTTTGCTATATCTACATGAAGAATGGGAGAGGTGTGTGGTACAAAGAGATATTAAATCAAGTAACGTTATATGTTAGGTTCTGGTTTCAATGTCAAGCTTGGTTATTTTGGGCTGGCTAAATTAATGGTCCAGAAACCACAGTGGTTGCCGGAACATTCGGTTATCTAGCTCCAGAATATATGAGTACACGTAAGGCTAGTAAAGAGTATGATAGAGAAAAGGGAATGATTGAGTGGGTTTGGGATCATTATGGAAGAGGAGAAGTACTTGTGGCAATGGTTAATAATTTGCAAAAGGATTTTGATGAGAAACAAGTAGAGTGTTTGATGATGGTTGGGTTATGTTGTGCTCATCCTGATGTAAATTTATCAATTAGACAAATAATTCAAGTGACTTTGAGGTTACTATGCCAAATTTGCCACCAAAGAGACCTGTTGCAACTTCCATAACCACAAGTCTTCAAGATGGTCGTTACTTAATACTTCGTCAATGATATCATGTTGTTGTTTCTTCTTTTTCCCATTATTATAGAAGCAGTGATATAAACAGGGTTTTGAAAAGGTTTTGTTGCATATATAATCTCTTATCTTTAAAAGTTGTAAGATTACTCATAAATCAACCTTAATTTTTTCCCTCAAATTGCAAGCATTTGATAAGACTCTATATTTTATTGGTACTTAATTACTACTCCAATTTCAATAAACATCTCATGACGCTTTATTTGTATTTTGTCCTTCTAAGGTTCAATTGATGGTTTCACAACTATATTTTGATTGTTTTTAGTGTTTGTTTACAATTTATTCATAAACTATATTAAATTTTAAATTGCACATTCTAAAATACCCGTGCGATGTGAAAGTCTAGTTAAACATAATGTGATAAAAGGTTATAAATTCACAACTAGGTTTTGTTGGTTACTATTTTAATGTATATATTGTAAGAAATTTTTGGGTCACACATGTAATATTTAATGTTCTAGGGTCATTATATTAATTAGTCAAATTGAAGTGGTCTATTTAGTATAAAGTTTGTGACTAAGGATATAATTATCATGAATATTATTGTGTAGATACCATAAGTATTATTTCTATTTTTATGATGGGCAAAAATCTGAAATAATATACATGAGTCATGTCTCTTTACTTAATACCCCTTAGGACATATTACTGTTATAAATAAGGGTTATGATCCCCGATTGTAGATACGACATTCATAATTCTCTTTATCCCATTGAGAGATAAAATAAGGCTTTAAAGAATCTACAATTGGAAGATCATAACTTCATAAATTTAGACGTCCTCAGATATCATGGATTCTTCAGGTACGCTTCCGCATTCATCATCTTGAATTAACATGGGTTTAAAACAATGCTTTAATTTGTTATACATGTTTCTTGTTAGTAGTAATTTGGTCTATATAATTTATATGTTAAAGTATAGAAACATGTTAATTATGAACAAGTTAATTAATTTGGTTCTAAATTATAATACAACATATATTCCTATGATCGACGGTGTGTTTGTTTAAGCTTAAAAAAAAATCAAAGTAATATGTATCGCTCAAATTCTTAAAAGAAGAAATATTTGGTAAATCACATTAAACTTTAAAGTAACAAGACAGATAATTTAAAATCTTGCCAATAAAACGAAAAGACGCAGACCTATGTTTAGTATCATGGTGGATGTGTCAGAATTATGAAGATCTATCATAATTTTGTAAAAGCTACAATTTATAACTTTTGTAAAATCACGGTAGGTCACCGTGATTCTGATACCCACCGTGCTACCAAACTTGAACTAATTTACATAAAAATTATATTGTAAGAGATGGACATCAGTTATGAATCCAGCACCCGAGCATATTTTGATCTCTTGAAAAACTATTGCACTTCCTTCAGATTTATCTATATACTATCCATCAACCAGACTGCAAAACCGAAATTTAGAGGCAATAATGTGTATATTGCAAATTAGACTAAGCAGATACCAGTAGAAAAATGAAATAGGAAGCAAAAACAAAATAAGAAAAATAGTGTTTCAAAGTTGAATGTGTTAGGATTTTTGGGTCACAAACGTAATATTACATGTGTTAGGGCCATTATGTAATTAGCCAAAGCATCAGTGGTCTAATTAATAATAAATCTATGGCTAAAAACATAAATATCATGAAAGGTAATTTATTGTGTAGATACCATAAGTCAATATCTAATTTGATGAGGGGCCAAATTAGAATATTGAAAATAGGAAATAACCCTAAAGTTATTTATAGGGGTTATGGTCCCAATTGTAGAATAACATGAAACTCATCAGGTTTTCTTTTCAACCCCATCAGAAGAGATTAAGGAGTCCTAAGGAATTCTACGGTTGGAAGATCACACATACCCGTGACCTTTGATCATCACCTATGTCGAATCTAAACTAAGGTACGCTTCCGCTTATGTTTATATTATTTCTTGATGGTTAACATGATTGATTTTAGGGTTTAAGAATTGACTTTAAATTCTATCAAGTGGTATCAGAGCCAATCATATTTGATCATTAAGAAAATTAGTTTTTTTTAGGTCGTATTTAATTTTTGGCCGTCGTAGATATTTGTGATATTCCCTTCGGCAGAAAAATATACGGTTTCAGTTTTTGGTTATCTATTTGATTTATTCAATGGAATTATAAATTAAGGTTCAATGTTATGCATACTAGTTTTTCGGTTTCGGTTTTAAGTCATATTTATATATGAATATCATGAATTCATTGGATTTAGTTTCATTATATATATTGTGTGCATCATTATATATTGTTTGCGATGAACATAAAAATTCAAGGGATACATGTCAATGTATGTTTTAGATTAAGGAACGTTACTTTTTTTGTTGTCATATATTTTTCATATAAATGCCTTTCGGTGGAAACCTGGAATTTACTATATGTTTTGATGACTAATACTAGTGGTTTGTAACCTTCCGGTTTTGGTCTCCAGTTATTTTGGTTAATTTGAGGATTCCTTATTTTCTAGCAATTTTGATCCTTATATGAACCAGTATTAAAGTTTATTATGGTTTTGGTTCATAATTTGTTAAGTTTGTGTTTCGGTTCTGGTTTTAGTTAAAGTAAATTCAGGTTTTATTTAATTTTAAAGGATTGAATTGCTCTTTTACATCAAGTGTATTAAGACAAACTTGTTCTATTTAATTGATAGATTTATGTTTGTTATATTTTTAAGATACAGATTAATGATTTAGTAGAACAAGATTAACACTTAAAATTTTGAATCATAAATTGAGTGTATGTGGTCAATTTTTTTTTATGCACTCTTTTGGAAAATCGCAAGTTTTACTCGCAAATTTGGATATAATTTTGGTTAAGTAATTTTAAATTCTAATGGAACAAATTAAGTTTAAGTATATATTTTGAAATGAGTTGTTTGAAGCATAATGTTGCCAAAGTAACCTCTTTTGTGGGAGATTAATTTATTTTGAAATATAGAAGGTTGTGTGCTTGTAACTTATGTGAATAATTAACCGGCCTAAAGGAAGGTAACTATTTTACAGAATTATAAGTGCACCTGTGGTGATAAACGGGTGATAATTATTCGGTTTTATGTGTGAATAATAAATTGGCCTAAAGGAAAATTTGTTATTTGACATGTTCTTATTATCAGTGTTTGATTACTACGCCAAGGTATCACTGAAAAGTTAATATTTTGTCAAAAGATACCCGATATCTTGTTATGGGGTTTACCTTTATTTGAATTTAAAATTACTTTTATTTTAAGGCATATTTGAGCATCTTTTGCTTGTTTTTTGTTCTCTCTTCGGTTTGAATGATCTGTTGAAGTTTACTTCTAACATCATTTTAGTTAAATGGCTCAAAAGTCAAGTTCTAGAAAGTAAATCTTTTGATAGTTCTTGAAGTATGGATCTCGACGTTATGTTTAGGATTGAGTTTCACTCACCTCTTACGGAATTGGAAAGGTGGGAGAGGTCAAATTGCATATGTTTGGTGATCATAAGGAAAGCCATTCTGGAAACATTCTAGGGCAAAGTATCTAAAAAGATAAATACGGTAACAATTTTTATTAAGGAAATTGAAAAGAGGTTTTTCAAGAAGGAAAAGTGTGATATACCTACGCTTTTGGAAAACCTTAATTCAATAGATTATAAGAATAACTGCAGATACAGTGCCTCAAAAGGAACAATAACATAAATGATATAAATTAGGTAACAATAGTTGTTTCTTTCGTGGAGCTAAGGTGTAAAGAAGCATTACTTTAGCTATCAAACATGATGTGTTAAGGGAATGCATTTGGTTTGTTTTGAGGTTAATTTAACTTTGATTAACTTAAAGTTTTATGAATTGTCGGAAACTAATTGATGGTGAAAGACACATCTATAGGTGGTTGACGACAAAACAATTATTAAGTTGAGGCAATTGGAAAATTTAGATTATTGATAATGACTAAATTTTATTTGGATTTTGAAGAAACTTTTTTGTACAGTTTTTCAAACGAAATTTAGTTTCTATTTATTTTTTAACCTACTTGGTGTATTTTTGTTCATTCGGGAATGAAAATTTAAATTGTTTCAAAATTCAAAATGAGTTGGTTCTGGTTCTTTGTCAGGTTACAATAATCTATATTTAATTTGGGACAATTACTTCATTAAATTGAGAGTTCAGGTACATTTGACATAAGATATTGAGTGACATCTCCAAATGAAGAATAAAGAGACTTATGTCAAATGAAATCTCAGACTTAGGTTTTACAAAATTAAGGGAAAACAAACCAATAAAGGAGATATGAGGTCAATAAGACTTCAGATGTCCTTGAACTTATAAATAATGATTTTTGTGTCATTTTTTCCGGCTGTTTGGAATGGTAAACAATATTTATAATGTTCATAGACAATTTTTTTATGGCATCATTTATCTCATTCGTGAAAAGGAAAATCATTGGACATGTTTAGTTTTTAAGGCTGAAGTTGAGAATCAACTCGGCTAAAGAATCAAAAGAGTTAAGTTTAACCGTGGTAGTAAATACTATGGTAGATTTAACAATTTAGGTGAACAACATCCAATATTTTTTTATTTCTTTATTTTTCATGTTTTAATTAAAACTGCAGCATATGTCCTTAATGTCAAGTTAAAGCAATACCTTATGAGAAGAAGGTACATGTTTTATGATCCCACAATTAAGTTTAGTTTTTTTTGAATCAGGAAATATCGGTTCTTTGAGGATGTCGAGTTTGCGGGGGGAGATATGGTTATGAATTTATTTTAAAGGGGAATATTTTGATGTTCCTATTATGTTTAACTCCTCATACAAGAAATTGTTCCAGAAGAACAAACTCTTACACCTCAAGAACATATGTCATTCAGAAGATCCACGAGAGAAAAGAGAAATACAATACCAGATAATTATATTGTATTTCTTCAGGGACATGAGGTTAACATTGGAATGATGGATGATGATCTTATTAGATTTCATCAACCAATGGAAAGTTTTAACTCTCAAAGGTGGATCGATGCCATGAATAAAGTGATAAAATCCATGAATGACAATGGCATTTAGGATCATTTTCTCATTGCCATAAGGTGCGAAATTCATTGGGCTTAAATAAAAATTTATGATCAAGAGGAATTCGTGAGGTGATGTAGAGAGGTAAAAAGTTCGTCTTGTCATAAAGGGATTTACACATAAAGAAAACATGTTATGGCATTGGTAATGCATTTAGACTTTGAGTTACATATGATGGATCTAAAGACAATGTTTCTAAATGGTAACATTGATGAAACAATGTATATGGTGCAACCGGAAAATTTTGTTTCAAAAGATTCAAAGTATATGGTTTGCAAATTTTAAGAAATCCATCTATGAATTCAATAAAACATTTCAACTATGGTATTTTAAAATTCATTAAGTGGTCATCTCGTTTGGTTTTGAGGTGAATTTGGTTGATGATTGTATATACCATGAGTTGTGTGGGAGAGTATATTTTCTTGGTTTTATATGTCGATGACAAGTCAGTAAAGCAGGTGGCTAAGGGAGACAAGTTCATCTCAATCAATGTCCTATGAATAAATTTAAAGAAAAGTAAATACAGAAGATTCCTTATACAAAAGTATTAGGAAGTCTAATGTATGTTCAGTTTTGTACGTGTTTGGCTATTGCGCACAATTTTGGGATGTTGTGCAAGTATTTAGGTAATTTAATATTAGACCATTTGAAAATAGTCAAATGGGTCATACAATACTTAAAGAGAACTAAAGAACACATGCTCATATATTGGAGTTCAGATCAGTTTGAGATCAGTTGGTATAATTAATGACTCCAATTTTGATAGATGCAAAGATAATGTATCATGAGGCATCTGATCATAGAATTTTGTCACGGAGTTGCTCATAGTGGATAAAGAATTAAAAGACCACTAAAGTAATTTGTGACAATAAATCAGTAGTTCATTTTTTTTTTCCGGTAGTTCAAATAAATCAGTAGTTCTATTTTCAATAACAACAGAATAACAACAGAAAGTTCTTGTTGTTAAATTTAAATTAAGAGTGAATAATTGTCTATATAGCATATCAGTACAAACTTCATATTTACGGATCCGCTTACTAAAGTTTTTCATCAAAAGGACTTGATGAGCATATTGCTCGTATGGATGTCAAGTCATTAAGTGATATTCAGTTCTAGTGGGAGTTTGTTATTTTTAATGCTTTTATGATATAGACATACTTCAGTTCAAGTAAGGCTTCAGAATAGTTTCTGCAGAAATAAAGTTTTGGTATTTTTACACTCTGACTTTGGTTAAGGTTTGATCTCACTAAAGATTAAGGAGGACCAGTTGAAAATCGACATATACAGACCAACTTTATGTGATTTTCATGCTACACATTTCATGATGAATCTATGTCATTTCGTTGTGTCACTATTGGTGATCATTGATGAGTTTAGTTATGATTGATATAACGAAAATCACATTGGTTCTATATATTGGCATGACTAATGGACGAGATAATTTGGATATGCTTAAGGAATATAATGGCAGATTTTGAGCTCATAAAGTCTAACGCATGTGTATAATTACATATGTGACCAGTGGGAGATTGTTAGGATTTTTGGGTCACAAACGTAATATTACATGTGTTAGGGCCATTATGTAATTAGCCAAAGCATCAGTGGTCTAATTTATAATAAGTCTATAGCTAAAAGCATAAATATCATGAAAGGTAATTTATTGTGTAGATACCATAAGTCAATATCTAATTTGATGAGGGGCCAAATTAGAATATTGAAAATAGGAAATAACCCTAAAGTTATTCATAGGGCTTATGGTCCCCAATTGTAGAATAACATGAAACTCATCAGGTTTTCTTTTCATCCCCATCAGAAGAGATTCAAGGAGTCCTAAGGAATTCTACGGTTGGAAGATCACACATACCCGTGACATTTGATCATCACCTATGTCGAATCTAAACTAACGTACGCTTCCGCTTATGTTTATATTATTTCTTGATGGTTAACATGATTGATTTTAGGGTTTAAGAATTAACTTTAAATTCTATCAGAATGCACATTTTTACCTTGACAAATCTATGATTTCAACCTTTGCCAATAATGGTGCTTTTTGTTGTAAAAAATTTATTGCTCCATCAGATAAAAATGAAGGGGTGTACGTGGTTACTTTCAGTGTCTTCAAGTTACGTAGATAAGGGAAATCTACTTCGCATGAATCATGAACTGGGTAGAGATTCTAAAAAGTGAAATAAAATATATTAAGAAAATATTTGCGGTAATAATTAAAAATGCAAAATTTAAAATAAAAAATATATAAAACTTGCTTAATGTCTTAAAATACCTGAAGAACACCTCGAGTTATTGTCAATGATTCAATATTAGCAAGCTCAATAAACCAATTCAGTAGAACCAAACGATCAACTTTTGACCAAAGTGGCACATCTATATTTACATGTTTGATAGAAAAGAGATTTCTATTGCTCCCACCGAGTTTCTGAACAGGATTGCCCTTAAAATCAAAGCTACTAAGATTTGGAGTAGATAACTCAATTTTGCAGTTGTTGTCATGAGATATTATCGTTAAATTTACAAGAGTCGCACTTGATATGAAGAGGTTTGTTTCACCAAGAATTTTGCAACCGTGAATTATCAAAGTACTCAGCCTTCTAAACGACGAAAAGGGTTCGGCACGGTCATCGTCACCACTGCCACGGAAGGCAACATACTTTAGACACAAGCTGGTTAATGCCGGCAAATTCAGAGAATTTGTAAATATTGGCATCTGGCCATCAAATGTATTGTTTACACACAAGTTAACAGACATCAAAGTGAGACCATAATAAAGGAAAGAAAGTGAAATATTTTCAATAGAATACGAGGCAGATATATAGTGTTGGACTTCATGTGAAGCTGCATATTTAGAAATTATCCTTTTCATTAGTAGAGACTCAATAATACCTTCGCAATGAAAATTCAAACATTCTAGTGCGGTTTTCTTATCGCGTAGAGAGAAAAATCGATACACAAAATTGATGAAATTTCCGGGAGTCTTAAAGTTGCGAGAATTAAATGAAAGAATAGAAATATCTTTCCAGACATTCCTCCATCTTGTGGAGAGAATGCAAGTTTGAACGGCCTCTTTGATGTCCAAATAACACAATATGTGAAGCAAAACAAAATCCGACAAATCACTTAGTCTGTCTTTGTTGTAACATCCTCTTCGTGATTTCATTGTCTCAATATTTGCGAGTTAGAAAGAAAAGGAAAAAAAAATACAATTGTATGGGGCAGCAAGTTTTCCAACAAATTAGAATCTCGTGTGAAATAATACACGTACATGAGATAAAACACACCCTATTATAGCTTGATTATTTGCATAAATCTCAACATAGACAGCAAAAATCTCGATAGAATCTGTATTGGAATTTGATTTTAGAATGAGATGATTCGAAAAAAATAAAAACATTCTTTATCTGTACTCAAGGACGTGTAATAATGGGATTGTATTCAAGGACGTGGACGACTCATCGTTACAAAGTGTTCACGAGAACATTTTTTTTTTAAGAATCTATATTCTAAATAATTTTTTTATTACAATATTCTTTTTTTTTGTTATACAATGTTTTAAATACTCCATTTAAGAGTAATATCTATATTTATATTTATATTTAAATAATATACTCCCTCCGTCCCATTATATAAGCACTTTTACTACAAAAGTATAGTCCCAAAATATAAGCCCCTTTACAATTTACTAGGTACATTTATTACTTTTTTGCTTACACATACCCCTAATTATTACTACTAAGTTGCATTGGAATACAAAAATTGTAAAGGGACTTATATTTTGAGGCTAGACTTTTGTAGTAAAGGTGCTTATATAATGGGACGGAGGGAGTATATTTCAAATTTATTTTTTTACTGAATCAAATCTCATTTAATTTTTTATTATCAAAAAATCTCATGTAACATTATCTTAATAAATAAAACGTTTGATTCACGTCAGCAATAAAAATTTATCTTAAAGATATATACAGTATTTACACAATTGTTACTAACTATTTAATACACTTAAAATTTTTATTAGTCGTCCACATATGATAATTTTTTTTGATAGATGATGATGATACTTATTTTATTTTTTTTGACGAAAGATGATACTCCCTCCGTTCCATTATATAAGCACCTTTATTACAAAAGTCTAGTCTCAAAATATAAGCCCCTTTACAATTATTGTATTCCAATGCAACTTAGTAGTAATAATTATTATGTGTAAGCAAAAAAGTAATAAATGTACCTAGTAAATTGTAAAGGGGCTTATATTTTGGGACTAAACTTTTGTAGTAAAAGTGCTTATATAATGGGACGGAGGGAGTACTTATTTAAAATATGTAATTGTTTTTGTTATTGAAAATTCATCACACTCTTTTTTATTGAGAGAATAAAAATATAATAGAGGATTAATCATATTATAAACCTTACCAAAAAAAATGTTATAAAAAACGTACAATATTTTAAATATTTTTAAAAAATTAATATTAATTTTTTACTAAAATAAAATTCATTCATTCAAAATCATGTAATACATCATCATATAACACAAATTCAAAATGGCTAAAAACTAAAAAAGATGAACCTGCGAGCAAACTCACAGTTTCATCCGAGTTAGTCGCATATAATGGAAAAATGCCTACAAATACAAATATGATGATATTAAAGTGTCTGAAATATCCATGCTCCCAGATCTGCAACGTTGAAGACACACAAAAAAATCTGCATTGATATAATCCGAGAATTTGAACCAAACAAAGACTGAAAAAACACTGCACAAAGACGACGAACAATCAAATGTCGCACTGAAAGACGATGAACAACCAAATGTCACAAAACGGAAGAACTAATTAATAAATTTTGTTTGTTTCTTCAAAAAAATAAAATAAAACGGAAGAACCAAATAAATGTGAGAATCTCTTATTTTAATTAAAAGAAAGCCAAAAATAATTTAGACGGATGATTTTGGATCAAAAACTGATCCTAAAAAAAATCACAAAAAAAAAAATACAAATTTATGATACAAAAATAATTTTCTGTTGACTAATCCTATATAAAATTTCATTTAGATTATCAAGAATACCAATTCAGCATACAAAATTAAATATCAATACCGACCACGCCCCACCCACCCCCCCCACACGCACCAGTCCCGCCACTCCCCAAACTCAGTTGGGGAATATATTTGAATACTCACCTCCACAAAAACTATAATAAAAAAGCGTTTTTTAATTTATTTTTTAAAAAATATTATGTCTCAAAATTATATTTAAAACCAAAATAAATAAATGAATAAACTTAGGCAAACATAAAAATTACTTTATTGCAAGTTACTGTCCTTTTTTTTTATAGCAAACGATAATTGAATTAATTGAAAACAAAAAATTACAAAAATTGAGAAGATATAAAACCTGACTTGGTAAAATACACAAAAATGTCGGCTCACTCAAAAGGGTAATAAAATACTAAAATCACTCATGTATACAATCCCGAAAATCGACAAGCAAATAAACACGATCACGTACACAACCCAAGAGGTCTTTACTAAAACTATATTTGTTTAACTATTATTAAACTCTTCAATTTTTGAATAATTTTCTTATGGGGCATTTTTAAAATATTATATACTCCCTCCATCTCAATATTTTGGTCCTAGATATTCCATTCCTGGATTTTGTAAAACTCTGGTCCTTAATGAACTTCACTAAATAATAGATTTTGAAAGAATCGAAGTTAAATTCCTGAATGTAACAAATTCTTGACCAAATTTTATTTATTTTATTGACAAACTCTGAACAACTAAAATTCATTTTTTTTTTTTTGATAATGGACTAAAATTCATTTCTCCTAAGAGATTTAATGCCAAAAAAAATTAAATGCTATAATGTTTATCATGTCTTTTTTTTCAATAAACAAAGTCTTAGTCTTGTCTAACTATAATGTTTTACTATATCTTTTGATTCATTGTGATTGAAATAGTCATATGCAATAATGAACGTTTTTCTTTTTATGCAGATGTCACGTACGTGTTGAATTATGTTTAAGAAAACATTGATATAGTAGATTAGTCATAGAATCATATATGAATTTTCCATGTATTGTTTCTGATCTCTTCACAGCTCAAAGCATGACACCAAATTTCAATGTTCTTCCCTTCTTCTTCCTCTTTTTTATTTTCTTCATTTTTCCTATTAATTCGATTCACTTCAATATTTCAAGATTTAATCCTAGTGATGCCAGTATTGTCTACCTAGGATCTGCAAGTGCAACATCCATAGATGGACAAGTTAATTTCAACATTAATGACAAGTATTCGGGTCAAGTTGGAAGGATCATATATGCCAAAAAGGTATTACTTTGGGACTCAGACACAGGTCAACTAAGTGACTTCAAAACTCATTATACTTTTATCATCAACACTCAAAATAAAACTTCTTTAAAATATGGCCATGGACTTGCCTTTTTCCTTGTTTCAGATGGAATTGAAATTCCACCCAATTCATCTGGTGGCTTCCTTGGCCTATTCAACACCACTAGTATGAATTCATCTAATAACCAAATTGTTCATGTGGAGTTCGATTCATACCCAAATGATGAATTTGATGAGACAACAGAGCATGTAGGAATCAACAATAATTCAATTATTTCATCAGCAATGACACCTTGGAATGCAAGTCTTCATAGTGGAGACATTACTGAGGTATGGATTGACTACAATTCTATAACCAAGAATTTAAGTGTATCTTGGAGTTACCAAGGCACCTCTAATCCCGAAGAAAAAACTAGTCTTTCATATCATATTGATTTAGTGAAAGTCTTGCCTGGAATGGTTACCATAGGATTTTCTGCAGCAACAGGATCAATCGAAGAAATTAATACTCTTTTGTCATGGGAATTCGATTCCACGTTGGACAAAAGTGATGATAGTAATATAAAAAAGACAAGATTAGTTTTTATACTAAGTGGGGTTTTTATATTTGGAGTGGGAGCAGTTGCAACATATGCAATACTTTGGAGAAGAAAAAATGAAAAGGAAAAGGCTATGCATTTAACCTCAATGAATGAAGAACTTGAAAGAGGAGCAGGGCCAGGGAGATTCACCTACAAACAACTTGAATTGGCCACAAATAACTTCTCTAGGGATAGAAAATTGGGTCAAGGTGGTTTCGGAGCTGTTTATAAAGGTTACTTTTTTTATCAAGATTTACCGGTCGCTGTGAAGAAAATATCAAAGGAATCTAGACAAGGGAAGAAAGAGTATGTAACCGAAGTTAAAGTCATTAGCCAATTAAGACATCGAAATCTTGTGAAGTTATTAGGTTGGTGCCATGAAAAAGGTGAGTTTCTTCTTGTTTATGAGTATATGTCAAATGGTAGCCTTGATTCTCATTTATTTGGTAAAAGGACACCTCTTCCTTGGAGTGTAAGGAACAAAATAGCTCTTAGATTGGCATATGTTTTGCTTTATCTACATGAAGAATGGGAGAGATGTGTGGTACATAGGGATATCAAATCAAGTAATGTTATGTTGGATTCTAGTTTCAATGTCAAACTTGGTGACTTTGGACTAGCTAAATTAATAGAACATGAACTTGGGTCGCAAACAACGGTGGTTGCTGGAACCTTGGGCTATTTGGCTCCAGAATATATGATTACAGGTAAGGCTAGCAAAAAGTCAGATGTCTACAGTTTTGGAATTGTAGTCTTGGAGATCACAACGGGAAAGAAAGCCGTCGAAGTTATGAAGGACAAAGATGGAGAGAAGGGAATGATTGAGTGGGTTTGGGATCATTATGGAAGAGGAGAACTACTTGTGGCAATGGATGATAATTTGCAAAAGGATTTTGATGAGAAACTGGTAGAGTGTTTGATGATTGTTGGGTTATGGTGTGCTCATCCTGATGTACATCTAAGACCATCAATTAGACAAGTAATTCAAGTGCTTAATTTTGAGCTTACTATGCCAAATTTACCACCAAAGAGACCTGTTGCAACCTATTATGCTCCTCCACTGATTGTAAGCTCTGTACAAACTTCCATAACCACAAGTCTTCAAGATGGTCGTTAATTAATACTGTCAATGATATCATGTTGTTGTTTTCTTCTTTTTCAAATTAGTATATTCATATTAATTGTCATACAAGCAATGATAATATTGTATTTTGTATACGTAATGTTCGATGGAATTGAAAAGTTAGTGTTTTTTTAATATATTTTTGTTTTTAGTCTTTGTTAAGATAGTGTTTTTTTATTAATGTATGAAGGGGTCTCAACTAGTGTGAGGACATAAGCTTAAGAAACTGAAGTTTTTTTTTTCTTCATAACAATAGGAGTGCACCAAGGTTCCAACACTAAATCTCTATTTTTTCATAATTAGTTTGGAATATACATACGGAACACATCTAAGAACAAGCGTCAAGATGTATGCTTTTTGCGGATGATATAATCCTACTTGATGAGTTGAAGGAAGAAAAAAACGAGAGGTTTGAGCCTTGGATATAAGCATTAGAAACCTATGATTTATGCTTGAGTAGAAGCAAGACAAATTATATGAATTATGGCCTGTTATTTTAGCAATAGGCGAAGCATTTTTAGTGTAGAAGTGAAAGTTGGAGATCATATCATACCACAAGTTGAGAGAGAGAGAGAGAGAGAGAGAGAGAGAGAGAGAGAGAGAGAGAGGGTAGCATCTGTAGTAGATAAGATGGTAGAAATTAAACTTCGGTTGTTTAGTTACGAGAGTTGATCAGATGGATCGGAGGGATATTAGATCACTCGCGGTAGAGGTAAACTTAGAAAAATTATAAGAGAAACTATTATGAATGATCAACGGATAGATATGTTGGAGAAAAATATGATTTTTTGATAAAACAATGTAGTGCGTCGTTTAATTCATGTAGCCAACCCAACCCCACTTAGTGGGATAAGACAATTGGTTGTTGTTGTCGTTGTTGTTGATAATTATTAGTCTTTGTAAATATATTATCATGAACCTTGTAACAAAAGGTAATTTATACTGTAACAAAAAAAGGACAACATACATACAAACATACTGTAATAGTATTTAAACTGTGAACAATGTGTTATACTTATAATTTATTTTTCTTTATATTTTTTTATAAACACAATAGGAAAATACTTTTTTAATACAAAAATGGATTTATGTCATTAATTACAAAAATATACTCACTCCTTTCTAAATTATAAGAGAAGAAAATATATTTTGGTTGTTTTAAATTTTCCTTTTTGGCACCATATGCTGCTAATCTTTTCAATAGAGTTCAAAAAGTCATGCATAACAATGTTGTGTCTCTCAAATCTGTAAATGTGGTTTTAAGCGAACTGATTTTGCAATTCAAAAAAGAGTAGCGGCGAAGTTTGTTGCCCGTTTACCTTCACATTTGTAATTTCTTATATATATATATATATATATATATATATATATGTTAGTATTAAAAAAAAATTGTAGACATAAAAGATTGATTCTGAGAGAAAATAAACCAGTATTTATGTTTTTTAAAAATTTATTTTTATAAAGTTAAATAAAAATTATATTAAATTTCCTTTTTCTCTGTTCTTTTCTCAATAAATAATAATCAATACGGAGTAAATATTATTTTTACATTTTTCATTCACATATTTCAAAGAAAACACATAAAAAAACTTCAAATTAATATTTTTAATTATATTATATTAACTAGGTGTGTTCGCGGATTATGTAGCTATGTATATAGGGTTGGCTCCCCTTCGTTTCAACTTCGCAAATCTTTCTCTGTAAAAAACCTAAAAACTAGATCTACTTTCTCCTAACCGCAAAATCCAAAAAATTTTCATCAAGATGTAGATATCCGGCCTAGGTGGGGTGCGATCTTCCTTCTCTGCCACATCACCGTTATTAACCCCTTTTGTTGGTATTGTTTGTAACCACCGCCATCGTGTGTCGTGTGCCGTCGGCCGGTTAGTTGGCTGTCTGACTCGGGTTTAGGTCGTTGCTGCTCTGGGTCGTGCTTCCATAATCGCCGGTGATGGCCTAACAGCTTGCTTCACGTTTCGTGCTTCGGTGAGTCGTGTTGTTGGTGGTTCTTTGTTTCCGATGGTGATCGTGTGGTTCACTTCCAACGGTTGTTTTCGTGTTTGTTGGGGGTTCACACGCAATGCCGCTTAATATTTGTATCAGTCCTCGTGATTTATTTCAGACTGTCTGTGATATCCTCATTATTCTCTCTGCTTGACAGGACTGTTTGGGTAGAAAGTGTTTTTGATTCGTGCTGTGATTTTTCACAGTGGTTGTTGGTACTTGAATCGGTCTGTGTTTACTGTGATTTTTGGTAAACAAACACTAGTTTTCAATGCTTGCAGGATCAACTAGTAAATCTTTTTTTTTTAAAGGTTCGTCCGAGCCTCGGGATTTACCATGTACTTCATGTGTCTTTAAAATCAAACTCGTTGTTCTTTTTAGTGTTAGAATCTCATTCAACAACTTTTAATAACAAGTTGTCTCATGACAACATCTTTAAGAACAAAATCTTTGTTCTTATTAGTGTTAGAATCACATCCAATACAATTTAATGACAAGAAAAATAAAAATACTCAAACGAGTACTTATTGACAAGAAAAAGAAAAATAATGAAGATGAAACGGAAATGCATAAGAAAATTAAAGGAAAGTAATGCATAAATTGTAAATGAAAAAGGGAAATTACATGAAATGTAAATGGTGGTTGGAATCCATCTTTTTTGCACTCTTTGAACCCGTTTGCACTGTGGCGTCAGAAAATTTATCTTTACCCCTCCCTATATTCTTTGCCCCCCTAACTACCTTTTTTGCCCCTAGGGGGTATTTCAACAAAATTCGGGACGTAGATACCGAAATGAGCTATTTTCACCCAGAAATCATTTTCAGCATCGATGCTAAACTTTTCAGTATGGATGTTGAACTTAAAAACTTGCACCATTTCGGGTTCTAGATCCCGAAATGGTCCCAAAACTCACCCATAAATCATTTCAGTATGGATGCTGAACTTTTCAGCATCGATACTGAACTTAAAAACTGTGCCTGCACCCCAAAAACTCACCCAGAAATCATTTTAGTATGGATGCTGAACTTTTCAGCATAGATACTGAACTTAAAATTTGTACCCATACCCTCAAAAACTCACTCAGAAATCATTTCAGCATTGATGCTGAACTTGTCAGTATCGATACTGAACTTAAAAACTTGCACCAGTATCAAATATAAACATAAAATTGAAAAAAACTTACTTGATAGTAGCAAATCTAACAAAGAATTGATGTTAGTATGGAGTATTAGGAAGTATTCGTGTTGCTTGTAGAGATTTTGGTAAAGTGAGGGTTATGAACCGTTTTAGAATAATAGAAGGAGTGGGGGGGGGGGGGGGTGTTTTATGATTTTTCCTGTCTAAAATTCGGGATACAAGTCCCGAAGTGCACTTCGGGACGCTTCTCACGAAGTTAAGGCGCGCCCTTGGGGGTGTGTGATGCGTGTTCTGATGCATACAAAGTCTATGGTTCGAGACGTGCGAACCGAATCTGACTTCGGGATGTAGATCCTGAATTACCCAAATTTACCCAAATTCAAGGGTATTTTAGGATTTTAGGGGGGTTAAAGAGAAATGAGGGGGGGCAAAATAGAAATTTTTGTGGCATGAGCGTTGTAGAGTTTGTAGAAAATAGGATCCAACCCTTTGTTCATATTACAAACAAGTATATATATATAGACATTGTAGGAAAAACTACCACAAGATCATACGGTCAAAATTAAACCTAGTAAATAACTACCTATGGTAGAGCCATACACTTGGCATAGTTACAAGACAAATATAAATGACTAAGATTTTGACAAGTGTCTTATTTAATAATTTTCTTACCCTTTTGCTCAAAAAAATTTCCTTAACCTATGATCGACGCATGTCCCTTTGAATGACTATTCTTTATTGACTTCTTCGAATCATATGTTACTTCTTGTTGAAAATGAAGCCTTAAGCACCCCCTACTATGTATTGCATCGACTCAAATTCTTCGACATCCAACAATCTGCTACATATAATTTGTCGAGCGTCACAAAATAGTCTCGAATTTCATTAATATGGCTAATTTCGACAAATCTTAGTCGAAATATCCACATGGCTAGGCAAAAGGAGTTTTTCCTTCTTTTCCAAATTCTAACACCAAGACATTCTCGATATCATAAATTTTATAATTTTGGTGATAACAGTTGTTCGGTTCGGGTTTGAGGCATAAACGCATCCGATCCAAAGATAAAAGTAGAGGCAGTTCGGTTCGGTTTTGGATGATTAAATAAAAAAATCTGATCCGATTTCCTTTAATGCAGTTTAATTTGAATCGGTTTTTGGATATTCAAATTACAAAACGTAATTTTTTTTAGTAATATTAATGTTATAAAGACACGGTAAAATTATAATTTTACTATAAAATATATCATGTAATATATTAAAAATTAATATTATTGAATGATAATGATCAATTATGTTTGAAACATATGAAATAGTAAAAATAAATAGATTAAAATTAACTAATAAGTAATATTAAAATTTTCAAAACCTACAAATAATTGATTAAAACAATATATCATATAAACGTGTATTAAAATATATGTACGTGGTTTGGTTCAATTTGAATCAGTTTGAAATAATCAATCCAAAATCCTATCTAAGCGATTTTCACTAATGGACATCCAATGCAAATGCATCCAATATTATTTAGCTTTTTGCACTTTTTGGTTTTTTAAATCAATTTTCACAAATGAACACTCCTAAATTATTAACTACTTACCCCTTATGTTACATAAATCTATGTGATGTCATTTTATAAATATATGTAGCTCAAAGGCATGAAGTTTCCATACGGCCGGATTCATAAAATAATAAGCTTCCTTTGATGGAAAGCGAAACAGTCAAACAGAGTTATGCTATGCCAACCCAGAGCTTTATTGACTTCCTCAAGGCGTACTACTTGATAAGATTGTTTATCCTTCAAATTATATTATACTCCATCCATTCTTAAATAACCATCCTTTGAGATATATATGCACAATTCATATAACTTACTTTAACATACATTACTATCAATATATAATAGCAAATATTAATATATAAAATATTATTCAATTTGTTTCGATGAATATTTTTTAAATATATATATATATATTTTATATTTTTTTCCTAGATTCAGTGTGGAGAGACTTGTCATCAACGATGGTGACCCCCCATTTTATCTCTAAAATATTTGAAAAATTATTATTAAAATATGGAGTCCGACACCGTGTAGCAACTCCGTATCACCCACAACTAAGTGGGCAAGTAGAGGTCTCAAATAGAGAAATCACGCAAATTTTAGAAAAAACAGTTGCCACCTCTAAAACAGACTGGTCTTTAAAACTATCTAAAGCATTATGGACGTATTGAACAACCTACAAAACCCCAATTGGAACCACACCTTTTAAAATAGTTTATGGTAAATCATGACACCTACCGGTGAAAGAGCATAAAGCTTATTGGGTCATCAAAGCCCTTAATTTTAATTATACCACTGCCGGTAAGAAGAGGATTTTAGATATCCAAGAACTAGAAGAGGATTTTAGAACGTGCGAATTTGTAAAGAAAGAACTAAAACATGGTATGACAAGTGTCTATCTAGGAGAGAGTTTAATGTAGGAGATCTAGCACTACTTTTTAATTCTAGACTTAAACTTTTGTCAGGAAAACTTCGTTCAATGTGGTCTGGTCCATTTACAGTTTCTAAGATTTACCCACATGGGGCAATTGAAATTAAGAGCAACTTAAGAGAATCGTTTACAGTGAATGGACAGCGGTTGAAACATCACCACTACCAAGATGATAAAATTAATTTTGCAAATTTTAAGCTATCTGAGCTGTCCGCATCAACTGTGAACTAAATCCCCTCCTCTTTTCATTCGAGCTAACCGACTTTAAACTTAGTGTTGCGTGGGAGGCAACCCACTAGTTTTTAATCTAATGTTTTTTTATTTTAGTTTGTTTCAATTTGCAACAAATAAAGAGAAAGATCGCGTGACAGTAGTAGCTATATTCAGGCGTGAATCCCCAGGTTCTTTCTTCTTTCCCTTCATTGTATTGTTGGATTGAGAACAATGCTCGATTTAAGTGTGGGGGAGGATGCTTTATGGCCTTATTTATTTTTCCGGTCATTTATTTACCTTTCACTATTTCATGCATAGAAATAAAAAAAATTATGTTAGTTCATGTTAAGTTGAGCCATTTTTGAATATTTTTCGTTTTTTTTCTTCTGATTCTCCCAGTTTCTTGAGCTATATCAAATTATAGCAAATAATTTAGGTTAAATAATTTAGTCCCTTAAATTTTTTTGCTTCATTTTAATCCTTGAAATAATGAATGTTGAACAATTTTGCCCCAAATTTTCAAGATATTTTGATCTCTATTAAGCAAATTAAATTGTCTAAATTTTATAACTTAAAGGACCAAAAATATGATTTAGGTTTTTTTTAATTATATGTTTTGAAGTTGAAATTGGGAACATATTCATTTCATAGACGTTCCTTTCCTAAATGTGAAAGCCGGGTAGTTTGTTTGTACCCATTCAATGCTAGCTAAGTCAAATCACAAATGTGCACATACTATATTGTTTTGTTTTGTTTTTTTAGGTTTGTTTTGATGTAATATTTCTATTTATATGATCACAATCAAACCATGTAGATAATGATTTCAATTTTCAATAGCAATTCAAATCATGTCTCCTAGTTATTATACTCCACTCTTCCTCTTGTCCTTGATGTTCTTTACTTTCCCTTCTAATTCAATTCATTTCCAATTTTCCCATTTTAATTCTAGTGATCCAAACATAATCTACCAAGGTTCAGCAGCACCAATTAATGGAGAAGTTGATTTCAACATCAATGATCCATATTATAAATCTCAAGTTGGAAGAATCATATATTCCAAAAAAGTGTTACTATGGGACTCAAAAACAAGTCAACTCACTGATTTCACAACTCATTACACTTTTATCATAAACACTCAAAATAATTCTAAATATGGTCATGGACTTGCCTTTTTCTTGGTTCCTTTTGGATTTGAAATTCCACCCAATTCTTCTGGTGGCTTTTTTGGCTTATTTAATACCACAACAATGAATTCAACTAATAACCAAATTGTTCATGTGGAGTTTGATTCTAATGCAAATAGTCCATGGGGTGAGACAACAGAACATGTAGGAATCAACACTAATTCAATCATTTCATCAGTATCAACACCTTGGAATGCAAGTTACCATAGTGGAGACACTGCTGAGGTAAGTATTAGCTACAATTCTACTACCAAGAATTTGACTGCATCTTGGAAATATCAAACTACCTCTAATCCTCAAGAAAAAACTAGTCTTTCCTATCAAATTGACTTGATGAAGGTGTTACCGAAATGGGTTACTGTTGGATTATCTGCTTCAACAGGGACTATTGTAGAAAGGCACAATCTTTTGAGTTGGGAATTCAGCTCCACTTTAGATCAAAGTGATTATGATACAAAAAAGATAAGATTAATTGCGATGTTAACAATCTCTTCTGGGGTTATAGTAGTAGGAGCACTAACAATATTTGCATTAATATGGAGGAAAAGAAAGAGAAGTAAAAATCAAATACAAGAGGCTATGCATTTAACGTCAATGAATCATGATCTTGAAAGAGGCGCAGGGCCGAGAAGGTTTAGCTACAAAGAACTTGATTTGGCTACCTATAACTTCTCAAGCGATAGAAAATTGGGTCAAGGTGGATTTGGAGCTGTTTATAAAGGTTACTTTTTTGATCATGATTTATCGGTTGCTGTGAAGAAAATATCAAGAGGATCAAGACAGGGGAAGAAAGAGTATGTAACTGAAGTTAAAGTGATTAGTCAACTAAGACATAGGAATCTTGTAAAGCTCTTAGGTTGGTGTCATGACAAAGGTGAGTTTCTTCTTGTTTATGAGTTTATGCCAAATGGTAGTCTTGATTCTCATTTATTTGGTAAAAGAACACCTCTTTCTTGGAGTGTAAGGTACAAAATAGTACTTGGATTAGCCTCTGGTTTGCTATATCTACATGAAGAATGGGAGAGGTGTGTAATACATAGGGATATTAAATCAAGCAATGTTATGTTAGATTCAAGTTTCAATGTCAAGCTTGGTGATTTTGGGTTGGCTAAATTAATGGACCATGATATTGGTCCACAAACCACAGTGGTTGCCGGAACATTCGGTTATCTTGCTCCAGAATATATAAGTACAGGTAAGGCTAGTAAAGAGTCAGATGTTTATAGTTTTGGAGTTGTTGCGTTGGAGATCACAACTGGAAGGAAAGCTGTTGAAGTTATGAGTGATAAAGATGGAGAAAAGGGATTAATTGAGTGGGTTTGGGATCATTATGGAAGAGGAGAACTATTTATGGTCATGGATGATAATTTGCAAAAGGATTTTGGTGAGAAACAAGTAGAGTGTTTGATGATTGTTGGGTTATGGTGTGCTCATCCTGATGTAAATCTAAGACCATCAATTAGACAAGTAATTCAAGTGCTTAATTTTGAGGTTACTATGCCAAATTTGCCACCAAAGAGACCTGTTGCAACTTATCATGCTCACGCTCAACCGCCGCTTGTAAGCTCTATACAAGCTTCCATAACCACAAGTCTTCAAGACGGTCGTTAATACTTCGTCAATGATATCATGTTGTTGTTTCTTATTTTTTCCATTAGTATATTCATATTGATTATACAAGCACTGATATAAAATTAAGGTTATATAATTCACAACTATATTTTGTTGTTTACTATTTTAATATATTCCTCTGATTGATTATGGGTGCCTTTGTTTAATTAAGCTTTAAGAGAAAAAAACAAAGTAATATGTATCCCTCAAATTCTTAAAAGAAAAAATGTTTGGTAAATCACATTAAACTTTAAAGTAACAAGACAGATAACTTGAAATCTAGCCAGTAAAACAAAAAACTTTAAACTAATAAGACAGATAACTTGAAATCTTGCCAATAAAACAAAAAACACACAGACTTAGTCTATGTTTAGGATCACGGTGGATGTGCCAGAATAACGGAGATCCATCACGATTTTGTAAAAGCTACAACTTGTAGCTTTTGTTAAATCACGGTAGGTCATCCTAATTCTGACACCCCACCGTGATACCAAACATGTACAAACTTCAATAACCATAAGTCTTCAATAACCACCCATGCTTATTTTGATCTCTATGCACCTCAGATTTCTTTTTATATTTATATAATATGTCCTCAAACCAGCTACTGCAAAACCGAAATTTAGAGGCAATGTGTATATTGCAAATTAGACCAAGCTGCAGATACCAATATAAAGGAAATAGGAAGCAAAAACAAAATAAGAAAAATTGTGTTTCAAAGTTGAATGCACATTTACCTTGACAAATCTATGATTTCAACCTTTGCCAATGGTGCTTTTTGTTGCAAAAAGTTTACTGCTCCATCAGGAAACGATGAAGGAGTGATTGTGTTTACTTTCAGTGTCTTCAAGTTACGTAAATAAGGGAAATCTACTTTGCATAAATCAGGAACTGGGTAGAGAATCTAAACAATGAAGGTTAGGATCAATTTAACGAGTATTAAAAAAAAGTTGTAAAATATTTGAAGTAATAAGAATGCAAAATTTAAAATAAAACTTGCTTAATGTCGTAAAATACCTGAAGAACACCTTGAGTTATTGTCAATGATTCAATATTAGCAAGCTCAATAAGCCAATTCAGTAGAACCAAATGATTTATTCTTGACATAAGTGGCACATCTATATTTACATGTTTGATAGAAAAGAGATTTCTATTGCTCCCACCGAGTTTCTGAACAGGATTGCCCTTAAAATCAAAGCTACTAAGATTTGGAGTAGATAACTCAATTTTGCACTTGTCATCAGATTGTATCGTTAAATTAACAAGAGTCGCACTTGATATGAAGAGGTTTTGTTCACCAAGAATTTCGCAACCGCGAATTATCAAAGTACTCAAGCTTTTAAATAACGAAAAGGGTTCGGCACGGTCATCGTTACCACTACCACGGAAGGCAAAATACTCTATACACAAGCTGGTTAATGTCGGCAAATTCAGAGAATTTGGAAATATTGGCATCCGCTCATCATATTTAAAGTTTGCACAAATGTTAAGAGAGATTAAAGTGTGACTTGAAAGGTAAGAAAGTGAACAATTTTCAATAGAATAATCAGCCGATATATCTAAGTGTTGGACTTTATGTGAAGCTGCATATTTCAAAATCCTTTTGAGTTGAGACTCCATGATACCGTAGCGATGAAAATTCAAAGATTGCACTGCAGTTTTCTTATCGCGTAGAGACAAAAACCGAGACACAAATTTGGTGAAACCTCCGAGAGTCTTAAAGTGGCGAGAATTTAGTGAAAGAATAGAAAGATGTTTCCAGATATTCCTCCATTTTGTGGAGAGAATGCAAGTTTGAACGGCCTCTTTGATGTCCGAAAAAGACAATATGTGAAGCAAAACACAATCCGGCAAATCACTTAGTCTGTCTTTGTTGTAACATCCTCTTCGTGATTTCATTGTCTCAATATTTGCAAGTTAGAAAGAAAGAAAAAAAAAACACAAATTGTATATCTTGTGTGAAATAATAATACACGTACATGAGATAAAACACACCCTATTATAGCTTTGATTATGTGCATAAATCTCTAAATAGAGAGCGAAAATCTCGAATAGAATCTCTAATAGGATCTGATTTTAGAATGAGATGATTTGGAAAAATAAAAAATAAAATAAAATCATTCTTTACAAAGTTTATCCTTCCTGTGATAGAAGTAACAATGGGATTGTATTGACGACTCATCGTTACAAAGTGTTCACCAGATTTTTTTTTTTTGTAAGAATCTATATCTATTTTCTTACAAGTGTTCACCTCAATATTAAAAAACTACTATATTCTAAATAATTTTCTTCTGGTAACAACCGGTACATGAGGTCATAAAATTAATAAATTAACGATTATTTTTTGAATTAAAAAAACCATTAGTTGAATATTGTATTTTAAGAATAATAACAGCACAAGAAAACATACAATTTCGTTGTTTATAATAATTACACTAATATTTTAACATTTTTCTATAAAATAATTGAATATTGACTATTATAAAAATAAAAATTCAAAAAATATCAAAATTTATATTTTTGACAATTTTGATTAATAGTATTTGATTATTATAATGTTTTTAATGATAAAAAAATAATTTCTTTTGAAAAAATATTCATTTTATTTATTAAATTGATACCTCATGTACCGGTACATTAGAAATAATCTAATGTACCATAGAATTTCCCATATTCTATATTCTATATAATATCTATATTTATATTTATATTAATTTATATATATCTATGTTTATATTTAAAATTTATTTTTTACAGAATCAAATTTGATTTAATTTTTATAAAAAAAAAACTCATCAACAAATAAAGGATTATATCTAAAATTTAATACAAAGTTTAAGGTAAAAAATATTTAATATACAAGTAAAATTGATGATACAAAAATAATTTTATTTTGAGTACTTGTAGGTGAATTCTTAAATACCTATCTTAGGTGAATTCTTAAAATAATTTTATAATTCTATATTTACCAACATTTTTCAATATTTGCAAATATATTTTTCCCACAAATATAACCATAAATATTACTGTATTATTTAAGGAAACTTTACTTATTTTTTGTGAAAATGAAGCCATTTTTTTTGTTTTTTTGGTACAAAAGCCACCTTTTTTATATAAGAATGAGGAAACTTTTATTTTGTTGAATTTTACCTCAATTTTTTGGTGCATTATACCTCTATTTTTTAGTATAGAGTAGTAAAATGAGGCAACGTATAATTATAAATGAAAAATATTGACAGGTTATTTATTATAAAAAAACGTCAATATTATTATTTTGTAAAGATTAAAATTATATTTATTTTACTATTTTATATATCTTTGAAGGACAATTAAGATTTTACCTTTAAATTATGTTTAAGTATTCAGTATTTAAGCATCAATATAATATTTAAAATGTGTATATACTTTATAATAATATTGTTAATTTTTAATGATTGATAATATTTTATGGAGTTAGCTCGTCAAAAAACAAATATTTTATAAAAATATTTAAGTTTTTCTTATATACAAAATTATTAAATTTCATTTTCTGTCTTATGCGCCGAATACCTTGCCAAGTTTGGAGATACCAATCCTAAGAGTTATGCTCTCCTCTAACATATCCCCTAAATGGAATGTCTAGCGAATGCTAGTGAGACTTTATTTTTTAATTAGTTTTTTGTTTCTGTTTTCTCTTGTTTTTTTTCCTCCGTGTACAAAAAAAATTATGAAAGAAAAAAATCATTATTTATTTTTTTCATGAATTACTATTACTTTTTTTTATAAAATTAAATAAAATTTATATTTATGTACACTTTCTCTCCTCTTTTTTTAATAAACAATAATCAATAAAAATTATTTTTTACATTTTTCATGTACTTATTTCAAAAGAAACACATATGATTTCAGGATACATCAATTTGCTACTCTGACTCATCGCAAGCGGTGTCATTAATTAGAGATAGTGTCTCTCAATTTCACAACATCGCGAATGAGATCCACAACATTCGCCAACTATTAAGTAGATATTTGAATTTGTTATTAACCACACTTATCGGGAGGGGAATGCTTGTGTAGATGTTTTAGTCAAGATGGGAGCGTCCGTGAACTCGCCTTCGGTTGTTTTAGATTATCCTCCTCCTCAGATGGGTGCTGCACTTCGCGCTGATGCGTAGGAAGTACAATTTGTTAGGGGTTAACCCCTTTGTTTTTCTTTTTCTCTCTTGTAACAAAAAAAGAAGGTTATATTACATATTATATTAACAACTTTATGACTTACCCCCACTTATTTGAATTTGTTATTAACCACACCTATCGGGAGGAGAATGTTTGTGTAGATGTTTTGGTCAAGATGGGAGCGTCCATGAACTCGCTTTGGTTGTTTTAGATTATCCTCTTCCTCAAATGGCTGCTGCGCTTCGTGCTGATGCGTGGGAAGTAGCATTTGTTAGGGGTTTACCCTTTGTTTTTTCTTTTTCTCTCTTATAACCAAACTTATTTTACACAATATATATATGTAGCTCCGAGGCATGAAGTTTCCGAACGGATTCATAAAAGAATAAGCTTCCTTTGATGGAAAGCGAACTGAAACAGAGTAATGTATTCAAACCATGTAACTACTACTTATGATAAGATTGTGTATTCTTCAAATTATATCAGATTAAAAACTTAATTATAATCAAGACATTGAGTTTAAGTAATTAATGAATTTCGTCAATTAAGGATGAATTTAAGGAGAATTTGAGGTTGGATTCTTATGCAAGAAAGTTGATAAGAAAGTTAATAAGAACCAAATATTAAGACCCTCTTCCTTTTAAGAACAAGAAAGTTAATAAATAAAAAAACCTTAACTATACATTGAAAGAAAAACCAATAAAGAAATTATCATCGTACAAGTAAAGATAATAATTTATATAAACCTATGCAAGAAAATGAGGACCAACATCATGATTCCATTGACTAAGTATCAATTAACTAACGACCATCTTGAAGACTATTGGTTATGGAAGCTTCAACTGAACTTACAACTGGTGTAGGAGCATGAACATGATATGTTGCAATAGGTCTCTTTGGTGGAAGATTTGGTAAAGAAATCTCAAAATTAAGAACTTGAATTGCGTGTCTAATCGACGGTCTAAGATTAACATCAGGATGAGCACACCATAGTCCAACAATCATCAAACACTCTACTTGTTTCACATCAAAATCCCTTTTCAAATTCTCATCCATAGCCACAAGTACTTCTCCTTTTCCATAATGATCCCAAACCCACTCTATCATTCCCTTTTCTTCATCTTTTTCTTTAATAACTTCAGTAGCTTTCTTTCCGGTCGTTATCTCCATCACAACTATCCCAAAACTATACACATCTGACTCTTTACTTGCCCTGCCTGTACTTACATATTCCGGAGCTAAATAACCGAATGTTCCGGCCAATCCAGTTGTCTGAGGACCGAGTTCGTGGTCCATTAATTTAGCCAAACCAAAATCACCAAGCTTGACATTGAAACCAGAATCTAACATAACATTGCTTGATTTAATATCCCTATGTACCACACACCTCTCCCATTCTTCATGTAGGTATAACAAACCAGAGGCTAACCCAAGTGTTATTTTGTGCCTTGCACTCCAAGAAAGAGGTGTTCTCTTACCAAATAAATGAGAATCAAGACTACCATTTGACATAAACTCATAAACAAGTAGAAACTCACCTTTGTCGTGACACCAACCTAAGAGCTTCACTAGATTTCTATGTCTTAGTTGGCTAATCACTTTAACTTCAGTTACATACTCTTTCTTCCCTTGTCTTGATCCTCTTGATATTTTCTTTACAGCAACTTGTAAATCTAAATCAACAAAGTAACCTTTGAAAACAGCTCCAAATCCACCTTGACCCAACTTTCTATCGTTAGAGAAGTTATTTGTAGCCAATTCAAGTTCTTTGTAGCTAAACCTTCTTGGCCCTGCCCCTCTTTCAAGATCATCATTCATTGAAGTTAAACGCATAGCTTCTTCTTTTTGCTTTTCACTTTTCTTTCTTTTCATCTTAAGTATTACATATGCTACAAATGCTCCTACTCCTAATATAAAAACTCCACAAGAAACTGTTACTATAACAATTAATCTTGTTTCATTTGAATTACTATCATCACTTTTGTCTAAAGTTGAATTAAATTCCCATGACAAAAGATTGTTTATTTCAGCGATTGAACCGGTTGCAGCAGAAAATCCAACAGTTACCCATTCAGGTAAAACTTTCATCAAATCAATTTGATATGAAAGACTAGTTTTTTCTTGAGGATTAGAGGTAGTTTGATATTTCCATGATACAGTCAAATTCTTGGTAGTAGAATTGTAGCTAATAGTTACCTCAGCAGTGTCTCCACTATGATAACTTGCATTCCAAGGCGTTGATACCGATGAAATGATTGAATTATTGTTGATTCCAACATGTTGTGTTGTCTCATCCCATTCATCATTTGGGTAAGAATCAAACTCCACATGAACAACTTGGTTATTAGATGAAAACATTGTTGTTGTGTTAAATAGGCCAAAAAATCCACCAGAAGAATTAGGTGGAATTTCAAATCCAAAGGGAGCCAAGAAAAAAACAAGTCCATGGCCATATTTTAAAGTAGGACTATTTTGAGTGTTGATTATGAAAGTGTAATGAGTTGTGAAATCAGTGAGTTGACCTGTTTTTGAGTCCCAAAGTAACACTTTTTCGGAATAGACGGCCCTTCCAACTTGACATGAATACTTATCTTTGATGTTAAAGTTAACTTCTCCATCTTCTTGTGCTGCAGAACCTTGGTAGATTATGTTGGCATCATTAGGATTAAAACGAGGAATTTGGAAGTTAATTGAATAAGAAGGAACAGTGAAGAAAATTAAGAACAAGAAGAAGAGAGTAATGGTAAAGAAACTAGGAGCCATTCCTTGAGTTTCTAAAGAGATCAACAGAAAACAATGAGCTTTGACAATCTTGAGATGATGATCTTTAACAAATATAAATGATATTTTTTGAACGTGGTTGCATCAAATGACAGCTATATAAAAGAATAAATTAAGTTCATGTAACATGTGACTAGTTCAATAAGGTTGAATTGAATATGACTTAATAAATTGTATAGTTATTACTTGGAAAAAAAGAAAACAAATTATATATATGTAATATGTTGACTAAAGGCCGGATTTGCTCATCGTATTGTTTTTATTTACTTCATATTCAAAGTGTAGTAATATTTTTAAAATGTCCAAATCAATTTTTCATTAAGCTAATATAGAGACAGATGAATTTCAAATAGAAGTAAATATTCTCACATCCACTATTAATAAGTTAAATGAATGATATATAAAATGTGTGACATTAATGAATGTTTATTTTTGTGTCAGTTAGTTGGATAGAATTTTCACTCTAAAAGATGAATAATTGGCGTACCAGGTTTTGAACTCCAATTCCTACACATAAATGAGTGTTTAGAGTAAACCATCTCCGATGATAGTATTATTTTGTCCTATAAAAAGTGGAATTTATTAGGTACTAGTATTAGAGTTGTCAAAATTGGACGGTCCATTAGCCCATATATTTTTGGTGGGCAAAGACCTCAAAAAAATTAGACTAAATACAAACATTTTTGTCCCTTGCTTTTTTAGCCCACGTAAAAATTGGGTTAATCTATTGGACTTTGTCCCGGCAAACTATCAATATTTTTGGGTTTTTTATAAAAGAAAATTAATACAAAAATAAGATATTATCATCTAATTGAAAAATTATTAATTAAATATATATTTAAATATGTAAAGTAATTAAAAAATTATATATTTAGCAAAAACTTTTAAAAAAATTTAGTTTACAAATTATTAATTTGATTCAATTCTTTTTAGATGAATAAAATTAAGGTTTAATTGATATTTGATGTTGTTCTTATATAGTAACCAAATAGCTTAGGTCAAGAGTTATTTCTGCTTTCTAAGCCTTTTTAGTATGTGTGTATATATATATATATATATATATATATATATATATATAGTCCAATGAGGGGCGATTTTGATTAGTGATCATAACTCTGAGATCATGGTGATAGTGATAAACCACATGTTTTTTTAAAGCATATGGGGTATCATGACTTTGTTAAATAAGTTATGTCATATTATTTATATAGGCTTAAAAAGCATGACCGATACACAGCTCTTTAAGCATGAAGCTCTTTAGAGGTGAAATGTTTCAAATAAATTTTTTTCTTAATGAATCCGAATACTTGTTTGTTAGGGGAATTTTCTTCTTTCTACTATTCTGGGTATATTATTGACTTTGTTAAATAAGTTATGTCATATTATTTATATAAGATGAGTGCCATTCGGGGAATATATAATTTTTTTAAATTTCAATTTGTAAATAAATTGAATGTTTAATATATAATTTTTCTAAATTTCAATGTTTGTACTTTTTCTTCTGGCTTTAAATATAAACAAAAATTATATTTTAGATACACATTGAATAATTAATGTTTGGTGACAACTTGTGTACCCCCACAAGATTTGGGGGTATATACCCCTAACCACTATAACAAGTTTTAAGCGATATAATTTTTTATAAAATACACCGTTGGATTGAAAGTTTATATCATATAGATCATTTGTGTAAAATTTCAGACAAATCTAAAATCATTTGATATGTTATTGAGACATATAAAGATTAACGGTATTTAAGATATCACAGAAACTGTTAATTTTGATGTGTCTTAATAACATATCAAATGATTTTAAATTTGTCTGAAATTTTACACAAATAATCTATATGATATAAACTTTTAATCGAACAGTGTATTTTATAAAAATTTATATCGGTTAAATTTTTTTTAAGACATTGGGGGTATATACCCCCAAATCTTGTGGGGGTAGACAAGAAAAAACCTTAATGTTTTCAATTTACAATAAAAGATACACTAGTTATTCGATATATTTAAAAAGTTTATTTTTTTTTATAATTATAACTAAGGTCCGAAGGGAGTACATGGTATTGACTCTATCCATTCAACACAAAACAACAAGTCTTATTATAGATTTTAATTCCATATCAATTACATTTCACATTATTACACACACCCTCTTAACATAAGAGGTTATTATTTTGGAACAAAATATAAACTTCCCTCGTGTACTATATGTTTGACTTGAAAGACCAAGAGAGAATGTCATGTGTCTCAACCAAATCCCCAGTAGAAGCAGAGAACCCTATTTGAACTGTTTCCGGAAGAAAACTTGTCAAATCAATATTATATTCTAAGCTAGATTTCCCATTCAATATTAGCTTCTTATTAAAATAAGTTACCAACACTTTCAACTTTTTGTCACTAGAATCATACTCTATGCGTGCTTTTCCTATATTTCCATCAAGTCCAAAATCACTATACCAAGGAGTATAAGCCACTGACCTAATAGAATTAACATCAATTCCTATATGAGAAAATTGTGATATAGGACTTGGATCCCATTCATTTGAAAAAGTATCAAACTCAACAAGAAGAACTTGTTTGGTATATAAAGCAGTTTCTGGGGTAAAAATTCCAAGGTATCCGCCTTCCGATTTTTTTTTGTCGGGGATTTCGAAATTTGGTGATACGATAAAGAAAGCAAATCCGTCACCGTAATCACTTCTGCCGTTTGTGTTCACCAAAAAGGTGAATTCGGTTACGAAATCCGCAACTTTTCCGGTGGTTTTGTCGTAAATTCGAATTGGTGATATTAATCCAAATTGACCGGCGCTATGTTTGAGTGGATTACCATACTCATCTTTCTTTGTTAATTGTATCGCTCCATTTTTTATTGTGGCGTCGTTTGCGAAACCAATAACATTTTTTAAATCGTCGGGTTGAAAATTAGGGAAGTTGAAGGAAACGTCGGATTTCACATTTGTAACTAGAAAGAGTAAATATATTGAGATTGTTAATGTAATAGAAATATAGTTTTTGGTTGCAAAGAGTTTTGGGATGGTAGTAATATTCATGTTTGTGTTGTTAATGATGAAATGAAAATATGAATAAAGCATGGAAACATAACTAAGGTATATATAGTGGTGGGAACATGAAAAACAATCATGTAATATCTATAGATGCTAGATTTTGGTGTGCCTAGAACAATCATGCAAATAATTGGATATACCTAGAACTAATCGTGTGTGTTGTCTTTATATTTTTGTTCTTACTTTTTGATTTGTGGATTTTAATGTTTATAGTTTAGCTAGAAAATAATTTTGGCAAGATGATATCAAGGTACTTATTAATAATCATCTATACACTTAGCAATACCAAAGATTGTTAACTTTTCTAATACTGTATTGTGTAAAGAGTGGATTATTGATATAAATTATTCATGTCTTTTTAATACACGGCTAAACAAGTTTTGAGGGTGGAAACTGGAAAAGCATAGGCATTATTGGTGCTCATGTTATTTACACCAATAATGATTATATATTAGCAATATATTATAAAAGATATCTAAGGAAATCATCACATTAGAGAGAAACTTTATAAGTGAGTTTAGAAACCTTATTCAAAACTTTAAGATATTCAGTATATGGTCATCTCAATTATATGTTTATCAACATCTATCATTCTATCTAATATGAAACTTTTAAGTTCTAACTCACACTTGACACATCAATATTCTCTCCCTCAAACAAAGTGTGGAACTTTCTACGGTTGTGATCGAAAACCAAAAACCACTCATTGTCCCCGCAAACTCCTCCAAGTCGAACTATAGGACTCTGATACCAGTGTTGGGACTCTGGAGAGAGCCTACACTTGGATGAATTATTACACTTGGGTGAATTATTGCACCAGCTTTAGAATATATCTTTTTTTTTTGATAAATTAAGCGCATTTAGGCATCCACATAAGAATAGGCATCTCAACTATGTTTACACCAATAAACATATCCGTCCTCTACCTATATCTCATAATAATATATTAATAACGAAAAACAAGAATATGTACAAAAAATTGGGGGGAGGGGGGCGGGGGGAGGGGGGGGGGGGGGGGGGGGGGCTCTACCGTACCCTGAGTAGACAACAAAAGAAAAATATTAAGAGAAATGATAATTAGGCAAACCCATGTTGTCATGGATAAAAGGGGCCTTCGCACACAATGGTCTCTCATCCCACCATATTATGTCCGTCACTGTGTGCCCATGATTAGATAGCTGATCTGCGCAAGTATTGCCTTCCCTAAAAATATGATTGTGTTGAATATGTAACCTAGGCGACAAAGCGTTATGCCAACGGTTGCGGAGGGGCCAAGGGATGGTAGAAGGCGACAACACCGTGCCTGCCCCAATATGATGAGCGAAACTACCAAGATGATCCACCCTATAGTCACGAAAAACACCGCCACAGGCTGCCACACCTCCAACCACTGAGCCATCTAATCGACGATTTGTGTATCAAAAATATTTTATTAACTGCAAGTGCACAGTTTCGTCGTTGAGTTTTAAAAGATAACGAATCACAGAGACCAATAGTCGACCTACCGTATTTCTGTCGTTACGGTGTAAATCTAAGGCTATGAATATTTTAGGGATTTAGGAATATTTCGAATTGAAATTTCTGGCGCTAAGTAGTAAGATGCTTTAGCAATTGCTACAGCGTCTACACACAACAAGATAACAATAAAAGCGATAAAGAGCATAAACCTAAATAACACAGATGTTTGTTGACCCAGTTCGGCGCAAATAGCCCTAGTGTGGGGGATACCAATCCAGGAAGGAATCCACTAAAATAGCCCTAGTTCAAAGACCTCAGTAAACTCGGGTGTAGAGCCTAGCTTGACAGAAAATAATCCACCCCACAATCCCACACACTAATTAAGAAACAAAAATAGAAATAAAACATGTAAAGAAAACCAAAAAAGCACTTAACCCTAAAACTAATTAAGATAGGCTTAACTCTCTAAATCCCCAGCAGAGTCACCAGCTATCGCGTCGCGAAAATTGCCCGAGCGTTTAGGACACTCGGTATGACACAGAGTCGCCACCAAATTTTATTTTATTAGGAAAATATTGATAAAACCTAAAAACAATGGAAAGCTGGTCATCACAACCATTTCCAGGTTCGGGAGTTGGTTATGCAAGGGGAAGGTATTAGCACCCCTCACATCCGTTGTACTCAACGGGAACCTCCTAATTAGTTCTAGGGTATTAAGCAATTTTTAGAGTTTTATTTACATGTTTTTTTATTTATTATTAGAATTTATTTACTATTAAATGTATTTACAAAAAGGGAGAAAATTAGATTTTTTATTATTATGCTTGACAAGATGACTCTTGCTCCTACGTATCCTCCGGTGCGATGAGGAAATCAAAGCTACGTAGTTCTTGGTACATTGTTTGTTGGTATTTTTTAGTGAACGATGTTTTAATCGCATTCTAGTGGTTAAACTCAGCTTGTATGCTCGCACGATGGAGGCTTAAGCGTCGTTTGTATCACGTTAGAAACGATTGAAAACATGTTCGTTTATGAAAAAAAATCTTTGTTTTTTATTTTTAATTGACCCGAAGGAAAAAACTTAGTTTGATGTGTTTAATGTTTTTTAATAGTGGAAGACGACTAAAAGTCGGACAAAGTGTGCACTAAGCCCCCAATTAGCCGAGAAGCGAACGGATGTGCATCCGCCTCCTCTTTTTTAATCCACGTTTTTGCTAAGTGTTTTGTTTATTTTATTTTAGTATTTTTTACAGAAAAAGAAAACTTATTTCTGGTTACTTGATTTTAAAACTAAGAGAGATGTACATTTGTTAACATGATATTTACTTGTCTCTTGTTAAAAGCAAATTAAGAGATAGGTATTTGACACAAAAGAAGTACCAGACCCACAAATGAATGCTTGCGCCAACCAAACTAGCTAAGTAAATGCATAAATAAACATATATACATACACCTAACTAATTAAATAAACATGTAGCTATGTACACTCACAATAAATTAACGAATGGATATATCAAGTAAAAACATACACAAACCATTGAGAAAGAACAAAACAAACAAACATGTATTTGAAATAGAAAGCAGAACAAGGATAAAGAAAAGGCCTGACCTAGGGAGTGAGGGAGGAAGACCAGCGGCACCAGCAGTGGAGAAATTAGTTGTGTGTAGAGAATTGGTTCTCAGGTTGTTTGAGAATTTTTGTTGTTGATATTTTTGATGTGTTTGTTTAGTGTAGAAAAGACCTCTATTTATAGTTTTAGAAACAGGCTTTTTAAAACTTGAATGAATCTTTGAGAGATTTGGTTTGTTAATTAGTATGAGGAGATTTGGTTTATTTTTGTGTTTGATTTGCTCTTATTTTATGTTTTAGTGTTAATTATATTTTCTTGCTCTCCAAGACCAAAGATTTACTCCTTTTTTATTTTGATTTACTTCCCTTTTTTATTTTTTAGTGTCTTTCTCTTTTTCTTTCTACACAAGTTTATATATTTTCCTTCTTTTTATATATATGCTTTATTTTTATAATTTTGGCCAAAAAAGAGATAATAAATATTACCAAAAATAAATAGAAAAAGTTTCTTGTTAGAAAAATAAATAAAATTGACTAAAATAAATATGTACTAAAATCAAGAGGGTAAAATTTGGGGTATGACAGCTGCCCCTATTTAAATATCTTTAAATGCCTGAAAGATAGTTAAATATAAGAATACCCATAATTTTGCCTTATGAAAGTGAAAGATTGATTATCGTCGACCTACCGTACCCTGAGTAGACAACAAAAGAAAAATATTAAGAGAAATGATAATTAGGCAAACCCATGTTGTCATGGATAAAAGGGGCCTTCGCACACAATGGTCTCTCATCCCACCATATTATGTCCGTCACTGTGTGCCCATGATTAGATAGCTGATCTGCGCAAGTATTGCCTTCCCTAAAAATATGATTGTGTTGAATATGTAACCTAGGCGACAAAGCGTTATGCCAACGGTTGCGGAGGGGCCAAGGGATGGTAGAAGGCGACAACACCGTGCCTGCCCCAATATGATGAGCGAAACTACCAAGATGATCCACCCTATAGTCACGAAAAACACCGCCACAGGCTGCCACACCTCCAACCACTGAGCCATCTAATCGACGATTTGTGTATCAAAAATATTTTATTAACTGTAAGTGCACAGTTTCGTCGTTGAGTTTTAAAAGATAACGAATCACAGAGACCAATAGTCGACCTACCGTATTTCTGTCGTTACGGTGTAAATCTAAGGCTATGAATATTTTAGGGATTTAGGAATATTTCGAATTGAAATTTCTGGCGCTAAGTAGTAAGATGCTTTAGCAATTGCTACAGCGTCTACACACAACAAGATAACAATAAAAGCGATAAAGAGCATAAACCTAAATAACACAGATGTTTGTTGACCCAGTTCGGCGCAAATAGCCCTAGTGTGGGGGATACCAATCCAGGAAGGAATCCACTAAAATAGCCCTAGTTCAAAGACCTCAGTAAACTCGGGTGTAGAGCCCTAGCTTGACAGAAAATAATCCACCCCACAATCCCACACACTAATTAAGAAACAAAAATAGAAATAAAACATGTAAAGAAAACCAAAAAAGCACTTAACCCTAAAACTAATTAAGATAGGCTTAACTCTCTAAATCCCCAGCAGAGTCACCAGCTATCGCGTCGCGAAAATTGCCCGAGCGTTTAGGACACTCGGTATGACACAGAGTCGCCACCAAATTTTATTTTATTAGGAAAATATTGATAAAACCTAAAAACAATGGAAAGCTGGTCATCACAACCATTTCCAGGTTCGGGAGTTGGTTATGCAAGGGGAAGGTATTAGCACCCCTCACATCCGTTGTACTCAACGGGAACCTCCTAATTAGTTCTAGGGTATTAAGCAATTTTTAGAGTTTTATTTACATGTTTTTTTATTTATTATTAGAATTTATTTACTATTAAATGTATTTACAAAAAGGGAGAAAATTAGATTTTTTATTATTATGCTTGACAAGATGACTCTTGCTCCTACGTATCCTCCGGTGCGATGAGGAAATCAAAGCTACGTAGTTCTTGGTACATTGTTTGTTGGTATTTTTTAGTGAACGATGTTTTAATCGCATTCTAGTGGTTAAACTCAGCTTGTATGCTCGCACGATGGAGGCTTAAGCGTCGTTTGTATCACGTTAGAAACGATTGAAAACATGTTCGTTTATGAAAAAAAATCTTTGTTTTTTATTTTTAATTGACCCGAAGGAAAAAACTTAGTTTGATGTGTTTAATGTTTTTTAATAGTGGAAGACGACTAAAAGTCGGACAAAGTGTGCACTAAGCCCCCAATTAGCCGAGAAGCGAACGGATGTGCATCCGCCTCCTCTTTTTTAATCCACGTTTTTGCTAAGTGTTTTGTTTATTTTATTTTAGTATTTTTTACAGAAAAAGAAAACTTATTTCTGGTTACTTGATTTTAAAACTAAGAGAGATGTACATTTGTTAACATGATATTTACTTGTCTCTTGTTAAAAGCAAATTAAGAGATAGGTATTTGACACAAAAGAAGTACCAGACCCACAAATGAATGCTTGCGCCAACCAAACTAGCTAAGTAAATGCATAAATAAACATATATACATACACCTAACTAATTAAATAAACATGTAGCTATGTACACTCACAATAAATTAACGAATGGATATATCAAGTAAAAACATACACAAACCATTGAGAAAGAACAAAACAAACAAACATGTATTTGAAATAGAAAGCAGAACAAGGATAAAGAAAAGGCCTGACCTAGGGAGTGAGGGAGGAAGACCAGCGGCACCAGCAGTGGAGAAATTAGTTGTGTGTAGAGAATTGGTTCTCAGGTTGTTTGAGAATTTTTGTTGTTGATATTTTTGATGTGTTTGTTTAGTGTAGAAAAGACCTCTATTTATAGTTTTAGAAACAGGCTTTTTAAAACTTGAATGAATCTTTGAGAGATTTGGTTTGTTAATTAGTATGAGGAGATTTGGTTTATTTTTGTGTTTGATTTGCTCTTATTTTATGTTTTAGTGTTAATTATATTTTCTTGCTCTCCAAGACCAAAGATTTACTCCTTTTTTATTTTGATTTACTTCCCTTTTTTATTTTTTAGTGTCTTTCTCTTTTTCTTTCTACACAAGTTTATATATTTTCCTTCTTTTTATATATATGCTTTATTTTTATAATTTTGGCCAAAAAAGAGATAATAAATATTACCAAAAATAAATAGAAAAAGTTTCTTGTTAGAAAAATAAATAAAATTGACTAAAATAAATATGTACTAAAATCAAGAGGGTAAAATTTGGGGTATGACAGCTGCCCCTATTTAAATATCTTTAAATGCCTGAAAGATAGTTAAATATAAGAATACCCATAATTTTGCCTTATGAAAGTGAAAGATTGATTATCGTCTTGGCGATGTTTAGATCTTAAAGATAGTCCCCGCCCCGAAGGGTGTTTAAACCGAAAAATAGGCATTGTCCCGTAGGGTGCCTAGTTTTTTGAAAGATAACCGTTTCCCTGTAGGGTGATCAGCTAAGAATAAGTCATTGCCCTGTAGGGTACTCTGACTAAAAGCAGGCATGGTCCCGAATGTTGCCTAACTTTGAAAGATAACCATTTCCCGTAGGTAATTGAACCAAGAAAAGTCTTCACCCCGTGGGGTACTTCAACTAAAAGTTGGCATTGTCCCGAATGATGCCTAGCTTTGAAAGATAACCATTCGTCACCTCGAAAGGTGCTTCTATCCAAAAGTTTTCCATTTGTCACCTCGACAGGTGGATCTATCCAAAAGTTATTCGTCGTCACCTTGAAAGGTGCATCTACCCAAAAGTTTTCCATTTGTCACCTTGAAAGGTGCATCTATCCAAAAGTTATCCATTTGTCACCTTGAAAGGTGCATCTATCCAAAAGTTTTCCATTTGTCACCTCGAGAGGTGCATCTATCCGAAAGTTATCCATTTGTCACCTCGACAGGTGTATCTATCCAAAAGTTATCCATTTGTCACCTCGGCAGGTGCATCTATCCGAAAGTTATCCATTTGTCACCTTGACAGGTGCATCTATCCGAAAGGCGTTGCCCCGGAGGGTGCTTGTTATACCAATGATACGAAATCATTACCCCTTGGGGTGAGTAAGATGAGTTAGGTCATCCCCCTTTAGTGATCTAGATCCTAAGAATAAGTAAGAATTATCGGCTTGTAGCCGGACAATCCTAATTTGCTGGGGATATGGGGTACCCACTTAGCATTTTATGCTGAAAGTCCCTGAGGAAACCTTAAATCTACTTTCCGGTTATGTTGCGATTGCATGTCAATGTATGCAGTGTTTTGCGCATGATGATGTTATGTATGAATGATGCCATGATGTAAAACCAAGGGATATACTGCCGAGATTCTATGAGAAATACCTACTGTCGAGGTTTGCTGTATAATCTACCGTCGAGATTTTATGAGAAATACCTATTGTCGAGGTTTGCCGTATAATCTACCGTCGAGATTTTACGAGAAATACCTACTGTCGAGGTTTGCCGTATAATTTACCGTCGAGATTTTATGAGAAACACCTACTGTCGATGTTTGCTGTATAATCTACCGTCGAGATTTTTATGAGAAATACCTACTGTCGAGGTTTGCCAAAGGATCTACTGACGAGATAAATAACTACTGCCGAGGTTTGCCAAAGGATCTACTGACGAGATAATGATGAGAGCGACGATTGAATATTAATGCATGCTATCTTGTGCTTGTTATGTCATGCATGATTGATGCTTGTTGTGTCATTCGTGACTGATGCATGAAATGAAATGTTGGGGAAGCCTGAGCTTTGAATTGAATTTGCCAATGCAGGGTTGACTTTTGATTTGATTTGCCCATAACGAATGGACTTTTGATTCGATTTGCCAATGACGATTGGACTTTTTGAATTTAGTGAATGAATTTGAATTTTGAGTGCAGATGAAGATTGAGTTTATGAATGCCAATGCTGAATGATGCATGAATATGATTTAATATGCCTCCTTGCTTGTTCTATGAATGGTGCCGGGACCCCGGTGATTGCCTCCGGCGGTAGTTTGCTTTTGTTTTTTTTTTGGTGGGTTTTGTTGTGTTTTTTGGGTTGTTGTCACCATGTTTTTGTGACTTGGCGAGGGGATATTGTTGCCTTGTAATTTTTCTTTATGTTCCTTTGTTTGCGACTTGGGTTTCGCCCTTGTTTTTGTTCCTGCTTCTTCTATACTTTTAGTGTAGAGATTGCTTGATAAAATTTGCCTTTTCAAAAAAAAAAAAAGTGTATGAGAGGTTTTTTGAATGGTTTAAGGCCTGAAGGTATGTTTTTCAACCAAGTTTATTTGTCCGAAGGTTATAAGAATTTTGCTAGCATGATCTCCCGACACCCATTCTGAACTCAACAGTAGTTGATGCCTGACATGATTCACTTGAACGACCTGAAAGTATGAAGAGGGATGGCCTCTGCTGCAGCTCATTTTGCCTTTTTGCTCTTCATTTTTTGAAATCCCTAACTTTTGCCTGGACCGCTCTTTCGAGTTTTCAGTCCACCGATATATTTTCCTTTTTTGGTGTCCCTAATTTTTGCCTGGACCGCCTTTTCAGGTTTTCAATCCAGCGGGACGCTCTTTATTGCTTAAGCCGCCCTGACGGGTTTTCGACTTAGCGAGCTTTTATACATACATTTTTATAGGGATGATTTTTTTGACTTTATCGGAGCCCTATGAGCAGAGGTTCCTTTCCTTCCCTGGTGTAGGATGACCATTCGAGAGGAGCGCTACATTCAATGTTTGAATACTGGAGCAAAGGAAGTTGCTTGAGATTAAGTCTGATATGACATTCCTGTGAACTGCCCCATCATTTGAATTCTTGAGGGGTATGCCCCCTACTTAATTGGCGTTTTAGGGATAGTGCCTGTAGGCTGGCCAATTCTTGAACACTTTTGACTTTGAGTAGCAGGAGTTTGAACGACCTGCCTCTGATTATGAGGACTCACCATTGATTGTTGGGACCTCTAGATGCCCTGCCCTTAATTAAGAGCGTCTTGATTTGATTCTCTTTTGATCGAATCATTTCCTGAATTAACCAGATACCGAGTATTGACTTGCGAATAAAATTATTTCTTTTGACAAGTATTTCCAACAAAATGCACATGCAAGTTTTGAAATCAGAAAGATGAAGAAGTGATAGAACATGAATTGATTTAGAGGAGTCAGTTTAACAATATATTTGTTGAATATGCTTTCATAGTGAACCTAGTTTCAATTAGGTCTTTTGAGGGTTATAACGTGGCTGGGCTCACGGTTTTTGAATAAAAGGATATAAGGCTCAAAGTTTTATTTGGTCCCACCCCATTCTCCTTGATGTCCTTCATTCCTAAATTCAATTAATTCAACAGATGTTTTCAGTCGACAAGAGAATTTTTGTAGTTATGATGATGTTTGAAGTTCACACTTGATCGAGATCCATTGATTATTCATTTTTTTGATGAGATCCTATCTTGTTAGATGACCTTTGATGAGATTTCTTTGGAGTGGCAGTCACTCTTCTTTGAAGTTGAAGTCCATCGGGATGCCCCTTTTTTTTTTTTTTTTTTAACAACCCGATTTTGGTGTACGGAGATTGTGACTGCCACATGAGTTGTAGTGAGTCTCATCTCTTGATCGCTCCTTTTGTTTGAAGAAAGCATTGTCCTTAAACCTCTTATTTGGTATGACTATATGAATTGATTCTCTTGTGTCAGAATGCATCATCAAATTAATTGAAGTACTACCCTGCCCTAGGTTCAAATTAAGGGTTTTTAGAAAAAGTAGAAAAAACACCAACATCTGGCTCAAAGGGGTTGACTACGGATTATCTCCTTATTTCTCCAGTGTTTAGGAAGTGAAACAATGCCTTACATCGTCAACTAAGTCTTACTACGAAAGCATACGTCAAACACATTTAATTATTTTATTTACATCATCCTCCCCCAAATTCGTTAATATGAACAAAGAAATGGAAAGAGACAGAGATGAAAGAGTGAAATATGAAAAGATGAATTCTAGAAACATGCATATTGATTTTATTAAAAATACTGGTCAAAAGTTACAACTTCAAAAGCAAATAAATACTTAGCATGAATGAAATTAAAACTGGAAATTCGAAGCTTCATGATCCTTGGAAGGGAGCTTTCTTGATGATTGGCCAACTCCAAAAGATGATTCTTGGTATATGTGCTTTCAGGGATTACTCACCGTATGCGGGCCATCTTTATCAAAATCTAGTTGCTTGTTGTCAATCAAATCTTGCACCATTTCTTTGAAGGTATAGCAGTCTTCAATTGAGTGCCCCACTACTCCGTCATGAAATTCACATTGAGCACTCGGATTGTACCAAGAAGGAAACAGAGACTTCATGGATCTAGTCTTTCTAGGAGTTATTGAAGAAGTTTGGACCAAATGAGACCACAGTTGACTATATGTTATTGGGATCGGGTCTAACTGGCGAGCCTCTCTTTCTTGATTATTTCCGGATCCAGATTGATTTCTCTGTGGATGCCCATTCTGTTGTCGTTGGAAATATGACCCCTGATTTGAGGATGTCATCACAGCATTAGTTTCTTCCTCTTTGTTTTTTGAATTGTTGTGGAAGAACTTCTTCGACCCAGCTTGACTGTTGGAGGTGGCTTGGATTTTACCGCTCCTCAAACCTTCTTCTACTCGTTCGCCAACCATGACCATATCAGCAAAACCAGATGATATACTCCCGACCATTTTCTCATAGTAAGGTCCTTGAAGAGTGCTCATGAATGTGTCAACCAATTCCCTTTCTAAGAGTGGGGGTTGGACGCGAGCAGCCAATTCTCTCTATCTCTGAGCATACTCCTTGAAAGATTCATCCTTCTTTTGTGTAGTAGCTTGCAACTGCATTCGATTGGGAGCCATGTCTAGATTGTACTTGTACTGCTTCATGAAAGCGTCTGCGAGATCTATCCATGACTAGATTTGATCTTTTTCCAACTGCATGTACCAATCTAAAGATGCTCCACTTAGACTTTCTTGGAACACATGGATCATCAGCTTCTCATTGGTGGCGTGTGCCGCCATTTTTCTACAAAACATCCTCAAATGGTTTCTGGGGCAGTGAATTCCTTTGTATTTTTCAAAGTCAGGTGCCTTGAATTTTGGTGGGAGCACCACATCTAGGACCAAACACATGTCCAAAGCATTGAAACCATAAGCATTGAAACCTTCCACAACTTTTAGACTTTCTTCCAGAGCTTGGATCTGTGTGGATTCACCACTTTGATGATTATCAGCTGTCACTTGCTGGTCAGGCATGACACATTGAGTGTTATTGGTAGGGCGAGGCCGGACATACTCTTGTTCACCGTCAGAGAAATCCTCGACATGCCTTAGTATTTCAACGAATCCTCCAGATGAGGCTTGTCCCGGATTTTTAGGAGGTTTGTGATGACACGAAATCATATCGTATTTTTAGCTTAATTTATGTGAACTTTAGTTGCATTTTCATATGTTTTTATTTCTTTTGTTTGTTTTTATGTTGGTATTTGTTTTGTTTTTAGTTTTGTCGAATAAAATAGGTCGGAGAAGAGAATTGAGCGGAAAGGGTCAAAAATGGAGCAAAAAGGGGTGCAAATCAAGCAAAATCAGCCAAACCCAGAATTTGGCCTGGTGGCGGTCGCCACCACTTCTGTGGCGGTCGCCACAGAAGCCCAATCCAGCAAACTAGAATTTGGCCTGGTGGCGCTCGCCACCACTTCTGTGGCGGGTGCCACAGAAGCCCAATCCAGCAAAAACAGATTTTTGCGTAACGTGGGGAAGTGGCATTCTTCTGATCCGTTTTCTGCTCCTATCGTACGACAATTGGATGGGATAAAAAACAAGCTTATCCCTTCCCTAAAAAGAGGATCGTGCAAGTTAAATCTCCCCTATAAATAGAAGCTCAAAAATCATATTCGGGACGCATTATTTCCTTCAGTTTTCTGTCAGTTTAGATTTCTAGTTACAGTAACTGTAACGGTATTTCCACACCGGGAATCCGTTTTCAGTTCTGTTTTCACTTTCCTGTCAAGAATTCTGTACCGGTTATTTTCGTCAACTTTAATTCCAGTTATTTCAGAATTTTATTTCAGGTTCTTTTTAATGTCTTTATTTAATTATTTATTTATGCTTTATTTAATTTTCTGTTTTTATTTATTTGATTCTTGCTTTATGTCTAGCTAATTTACTAGATATCGGTATGTAAATTAATTCTCCGAAGGGAGTTTAATAATGATTTAGCGCGCAATCACTAAACTATTTTTCTAATTCGAATTCCTAATTTTAAAACTCCTAAGCTTTTGAACGAGAGTAATATAAAGCGATTAAGGTTAAAATCAATAGAGCGAGAGTTTGAGGTTTTAACTAGATAGTAGGAATTTGATATTAATCTTTGAACGAGCGAGAGCCACGTTAGGATTAATTAGAACTAATTGATTTTCAAAATATACTTTCGAAGTTAAGGTGGTAGAAAAGTGACAGTAAAACTCCTAGCTTAGAAAGTATGGTTTTTATCAACAAAATGAGAGTGTGAGGTTTAAACCTTTGAATTAAGAATGTTCTTCTGAAAAATAAACCCTTTATCGCGCGCTATTAATTTATTAAATTCCCGAAGGTTAATTAAGTTACATACCGATATCCGCTTTAATTAATTTAAATCTTAATTTTAAATTTTCTTTTAAAAATTCCAATCAATCCTAAACATCTATTAGCCTTAGATTTACACCGCAACGACAGAAATACGGTAGTTCGACTGTTGGTCTCTGTGGTTCGATATCTTTTAAAACTCAACGACGAAACTGTGCACTTGCAGTTATAAAATAGTTATTGATACACAAATCGTCGATCAGTTTGAAACTTGGAGGATCCTTAGGATGCCATGGGCTTTTGCCAAGGTCCTGTTCTTCCTTGTGCTTATTCTTGAGCGCTTTGGCCTTCTTCTTCTCTTCGGCTCTTGCAGCTTTCTCACTGGCTTGCTTTTGGAGCGTTTCGAAGAGCTTCTCCATGCCTTTCTTGAGAGAATCTATATCCTTACTCAAAGCAACTTGATTTTCCTCGAGTCGCTCCATAATCCTCTTGACATTAGCACATGTCCCGTGAGAGTGTGGGAGAACAGGCGATGATGGCAACTGTTTCCTTGGTTTCCGGATTATTTTTGAAATTCCTGGAGTATGGAGGGCGAGGAGATGAGTTTTTCAACGCATGAGAATGCATGAGATTGTATCCTCTTTTTTCATGAATGAATGCATGGAGATGCATGAGAGACGCAAGATGGTGAAGATTAAATGGTCTAAATAGGTGGGCTCCTTAAGATTGGAGGTTCTAAGCTTTTCTACCCAAACCCCTCACAAGGGTGGCTCTAAAACATATCACCCAAGGTTACAAACCCATTTGTGATTTCACAGGGTCTCCCTTAGGTGAATTTTTTTGTTTAAGGTAAGGTTGCCAGAGTCCTGGACCTAATTCAAATTTTCATTGAGGGGTAGGGGCTAGCCCATTTTCAATGAACCTTTTGAATAGATATCATCTGAGTGGAGTTTTCACAAATCACCAAATAGGATGTGCATCCTACCGGCCCATGCTACTAATCCATAGGTAACTTAAATTTTTTCTCAAACTCAAGTGTAGAGCTTCACTTGACAGAAAATAATCCACCCCACAATATATATATATATATATATATATATATATATATATATATATACACATGAAAAATAATAAATATAAATTGTAGAGAAAAAAAATAGAAATAAAACATGTAAAGAAAACCAAAAACGCACTTAACCCTAAAACTAATTAAGATAGGCTTAACTCTCTAAATCCCCAGCAGAGTCGCCAGCTATCGCGTCGCGAAAATTGTCCGAGCGTTTAGGACACTCGGTATGAGACAAAGTCGCCACCAAATTTTATTTTATTAGGAAAATATTGATAAAACCTAAAAACAATGGAAAGCTGGTCATCGCAACCATTTCCAGGTTCGGGAGTTGGTTATGCAAGGGGAAGGTATTAGCACCCCTCACATCCGTTGTACTCAACGGGAACCTCCTAATTAGTTCTAGGGTATTAAGCAATTTTTAGAGTTTTATTTACATGTTTATTTATTTATTATTAGAATTTATTTACTATTAAATGTATTTACAAAAAGGGAGAAAATTAGGTTTTTTATTATTATGCTTGACAAGATGACTCTTGCTCCTACGTATCCTCCGGTGCGATGAGGAAATCAAAGCTACGTAGTTCTGGGTACATTGTTTGTTGGTATTTTTTAGTGAACGATGTTTTAATCGCATTCTAGTGGTTAAACTCAGCTTGTATGCTCGCACGATGGAGGCTTAAGCGTCGTTTGTATCACGTTAGAAACGATTCAGTGTCTAAAGTACTCTCTACACCATCTTCGTCAGTGTTTGAAATAAAGGCAACACTTTTATTTTTGTTGTTTGACCTCTCATTGATTTTCAACTCAAATGTTTGAAGAGACCTGTAGTACCCCAATTTTGGACCTACAAATCCGATTTGCATTTTCATGCATAAAAATATACAAAAATATTTTATTCCTTTTTTTCATGCATTTTTCATACTTTTTATCATTTTTCTTAAATTTCCTTTTATTTTTAAATATTTCATTTTATTTCATGTTATTTTAAATAGTTCGCATTTTAGCGTAAAAGTCCAAAAATATTGAAAAATAGTCTTTTTCTTATTTTATGCGCATTTTATATTTTATTGCCATATATCTCAAAATATCAAAAAGATTTACATTTTATTACATTTTATCACATTTATTTCAATTTATTTTATCTTCACTTTTTTTTTTTATCTCAAAGTTTACTAAAAATAGTAAAAATCATACCATTCCACCTCATCATCTCTATTTCATTTTTATTTACCATTTATTTTTTTTATTTACAATTTCACACAATATTACACATATGTCATTTACCCTAATTTTCTTCTATAAATACAAACCTCACATCACTTAATCATTAACAATCATTTTCTACACAATTCCCAAAAAAATCAGAGAGAATAATGACAAAATATCAGAAATCATATTCCGGCGCCGGAATCTACTTCCAGTCGCCGGAAAATTCAACCACCACGACCCATTTTTCAAAACTTCTCCAAATTATAATCCGATTACACCATTAGCTTCCTAATCACATTCTGAACACAGATCAACCATCCGTTTCGTCAAAAACGCCGCCAAACACGCCGGAAAACACCGAATTCGAGCTGCCCTCTGCCGGAAAAGTCAAACCTCAAATGTCAACCAAATTCAAAATCAAACACATCAATAAGCATCTAAACAACCTCTTAAACACAAATTCATCACCAATTTCATCTAAAACCCGCCGAAAAAGGTTCAAATCCCAGCCCTAAGATGTGAGAAATTTTGAACCTCCGTTTCCGTTGATTCACACACCAAATCGATTTGTTTGTCTATGATTTTCGTTCATGCAACATCTAGAAACCCTTTGCCATCATCAATTTTGTCCAAATCCAACGAAAACGCATGTATCAAAATTTGAAATCCGTTGGGTTTTTAGACCGGATTCAGAGTTAGAGGCATCTCTCGCCAAAAAGGATGTTAGATTCGAATTGTATGGACGATTTCGAGTGGGATTGATGTTTGGATCGTAAGCTTTGGAGCTATGTAGCATCTCCGTCCAAATCCCTACCGCGCCGGAAATAATGGCCTCGCTGGAGAAGACGGTGAACACCATACTCCCTTTTCTCTGCAACTTTAATGATGGTCCGTCAGATCTGAGGATTTAATCTGGTTCGCTTGATCAAGGGATGGAATCAGAGCTGTTTGATATATTTTAGATCTGATCAGATAGTGATGGAATCAGAATCTTGAAGCTGAATCCGGTTCACCCTGATGAACCGCTGTAAACCGGTTTTCCCCTTAGACCGTTCTGGTTTTATTGCATTTGACTTGGCCTTTGACTTTCTCTCTTCACACCCCTGTGTGTTGCTTTCTGCACCTCCCTGGACTGTTTGAAATTGGACTTGGGCTGCTTCTTATCTGCACACGCGCGTGATTCTATTTACACCCCGAGGCTGGATAGCATGAATTGGGCCTTGGGCCTCTTGCTGATTTTCTGTTCTACTTTACTGCTATTACCTCTTATTTCAGGTTTGCACTCCTTTTTAATCTCTTCACTCATTTTACATGCATTTTATTATCATCATATTTTTTTAGCTTATTTGAATAAGTGATTATTTGGGATAATAGCTTATTTAAGCTTATTGAGTCCAAATTTTACACTAATATTTTAGGGAGCTTTTTTTTAGACTTATTTTATTTTAATTTTTGTTAGTTGCTTATTTTGTTTATGTGTTAGTACTAGCTTATTCAATAAGTGTTTGTTTGGGACAATAGCTTATTTTAAGCTTATTGAGCTTAAATTCTTACACTAATATTTTAGCTTATTACTAAGTTCTCATTGATATGTTTTGTTCTTGCATATGTTTGATTATTATCTTTTGCTCTTTTCATGATATATGTCTCATATTCACATTTTTGCATCATACTTTGCATAACATTTTCATGTCACTTTATTCAACAATTTACATCACATTTAAATGCTACTTTTTTCTACATCTCTACATTACACTTTTACATGACATTTGATATTACAATTTTACACTACAATTTTACTCTACACTTTTTGACATGCATACATGCATTTGCATTTAGATTAGGACAATGCATCATTTGAAAAATGCATGTTAGAGACAATATTTTGCTTTATGAAATCATTGAGCTCTAGCACTAGCATTAATAGTTAATGACCATTTTTGGCCTAAATTCATTCTTTTGTCATGTTCGTTATTTGTTTCTTTTTTCTCGTTAGTTAAAAATAATGTGCGATGATATTTATATGACTTTGTTCTCTTTGCATTTTTTTTCCTCTTTGTCATATTCACATTATATTTCACATTGCATTTTCACACTTCACACTTCACATCAATATTTGACATTTTGTTTTCTTTCTTCGTAAGTGCATTTCATACTCATGTTTATTTCTCCGCTTGCATTTTATTGTGTTTTATTATTTTTCATTTGATTTGATATGGTTGTAATAAATATTCGATTTGGTCGTAATAGCGTAGGACTTTATTGCTTTTGACACATCACACACAACGCTAAAAAACCAAGAAAAAATGAACTTTCATTTCCAAAGAGGCGCGTTATTAATTTTCTTTAGAAAAACAAATAGAAAACAAATAAACAACTTCTTCTCTCTCTAATAAAAACACTTTAGTCCAAATCCAAATTAGTTGCACGATTAGTTTAGGTTTAAACTAAATTTTCTTTTTATGTCATAATATTCTTTTCTCAATCCAATCTCCACATGCACACACTTTTCTATTCTATACAATTTCTCCCTCCAAATTCTTACAACTTCTCCCTCATTTTCTTAAGCACATTAAAAGCAATGAAAAGTAATAAATTAGAGGTTACCATGGAGTACCATGGGCGTTTAGGATGCTAATACCGTCCCTAGGCGTAACAAACCCCCGAGCTTAGAATCTCTCTTTTTAAACGGTTTTCGACGCTTTCCCCTCTTTGGAAATGAAAGGTCAATGTTAGTGGTGGAAATCCCAAAATCCCCGCAACAGGATCAATCAAGGGTTAGTAGTTGATTCAGTGGATAACGTTCGGTGCAATTCGCGGTGAATCAGAATTGCGATGAAGTTGAGTTCTGTTGGAGGTTTGGATTTTCATCAAGGGTTTCAAGATTGTGTGATATCTTGAAGGTTCAACATCGAGGAATCGAGGGAATCAGCTGGACGTTCGGTGCGAAGGTTTTCGGTACGAAGACGGTGCAAGATTGGGACGTTGGAATCAGAGGTTGAAGCTTCGCGACGTGTTGAGATTACTTGGCTCAATTTGCATTAGATTGGATAGGGTTATTCGAGTCTTTGTAAATTGTGCACTATCAAAGCGTTTTTTAATAAATTGCTCAAATCGTCCTTTTGACGATTTGGGGGGAGACGTACCTGGCCCGAAGCGAGGACGACGTGAAAGCTAAGGGAACTCCCTAATCATCTGGTTGTGTCTTTCTATCCCTACACTTTTACTTTTCGTATTGTTGATTAATTGGATCAATTGAATTTGGTGATCGTAAGTGTTCGTCGTAATTCAATTGAATTGAAACTTGAATTTGTGATTGTGTAACGTGATAGTTGAAACTTGTTGATTTTGTTTGTGTTAGAAATTTGATTACAAAACATAAACCTAAATTCAATTTGTCGTTAATTGTTCTAAGGCTTATACTACATTTCCTTTGATCGAAGGATGTAAAGTAGACTATCGATCCAGTAGCCTTCCGCATACTCGAAATATTTTTTTAAAACCTCGTTGTATAGAAAGAGTCACTTATTCACCCCCCTCTAAGTGATCGCCATATAGTCTAACAAGTGGCATCAAGAGCCCGGTTTGATTTTAAACGATTAAATCGAGTAATTTGTGCCTATTATTAGAAGACATGGCGTTTGCACCCAAAGGGGCGTACAATAGGGCTCCTATATTCAATGGAGACCATTTCGATTATTGGAAAAGTAGTATGCGCATTCACATCAATTCTTTTGACAGTGATGTGTGGGATGCCATTGAAAACGGTCGCTTTGTTCCAACCACGACCGATAACAATGGTGTCGTCACTAATACGCCTATGGCACAATGGACGGTTGACGATAAAAAGAAGGTCAATTACGATGCGAAAGCTCAAAACATTTTAATCTCATCCTTAGGGATTGAGCAATTCTATCATGTTTCGCATTGTACTACGGCCAAGGATATGTGGGACACATTGGTTACCCACTTTGAGGGTACCAATGAAGTCAAGTTATCTAAGATAAACACTTTAAACCAAGAGTTTGAATTGTTTCATATGATTGATGGTGAAACCATTGAAAGTATGCAACAACGATTTGTGAAAATTATCAACAAGTTACAAGGTCTCGGTAGACCAATCACAAATCAAGATGCTACTAATAAAATTTTGAGGTGTTTAACTAGGTCTTGGCAACCAAAGGTCACCGCGATACAAGAAGCGAATGATCTTACTCAACTAAGCCTTACAGTTTTATTTGGTAAACTAAAGGAACATGAACATTTTCTAAGTGTGTTAGAAAAGAAAGAGAAAAGTGGGAAAAAGGAGAAACAAGCGGACAAAGAAAAAGAGAAGGAAAAGAAGTCCAATGCTCTAAAGACTTCAAGTTCCAAGTCCAACAGTAAAGAGCAAGAGGAAAGAAGCTTAACTGATGATGAGTGGGAAGACCATGAAATGGAGTTATTTGTTCGAAGATTTTACAAGTATGTAAAGGCACATGGTATAAAGTTTTCGAAGGAAAATGGTCCCAAGTCACGAAAGCAATCAAGGGATGATATAGAGAATGAGAAGATCAAGCCTAGTAGAAAGTGTTATATATGTGGCAAATCCGATCATTTAAAACCGGAATGTCCATTCTATAACAAAAGAAAGGGAAAATCCTCCGAGAAAAATCACAAGGGTAAAAGAGCTTATGTTGCTTGGGATAGTTCAAGTGAAGAAGAATCTAGGTCCAATAGCTCAAGTGAAGAGGAGGAAGAATGCGCTCATGTCGTGCTCATGAATGGTTCATCTTGTAAAGACAAGAAACATCACAAACGTCAAGTAAGTGATTCTAGCTCCATCTCCAATGATAATCCCTCATATGATGAACTTCAAAATGCTTTTGAAAAACTATATGGTGAAGCCACTAATGCATTTAAGAAATTGGCTAAAAGGAAGAAAGTGATTTCTCTCTTAGAGTCACAAATTGAAACATTACAAGATGAATTAGAGGCATTAAAACTTACCATGGTTAATTCAAAAGATGATTTTGAAAATTCATCAAAGCATGAATGTGATTCTTGTTATATTTGGGAAGGAGAAGTGAAAAACCTTCAAGCTAAATTAGATAAGACTCATATGTCATCTAGGAATGATTGTGATGCTTGTTGTATTTGGCAAGGAGAGGTGAAAACCCTTCAAACCAAATTAGACGAAGCCCTTGTACCAAAAGTTACTTTTGTAGATGTGCCAAGGAGTTTTAAAAAGCCTAAGATTAGGCCTTCTAAAAATGACAAATTTGTTAAAAAGAAATTGAATCCCAAAAGTAAAATTTTTAGTCACAAGGATCATTCCAATGTAATATGTTATTATTGTTGTACTAAGGGACACACTATTGCAAAGTGTCAAACAAGAAAAGTTTTGATACCAAAAGGCATAATGCAATGGATACCTAAGTCCAACAAAGCTTGCAATAACCACATAGGACCCAATGAAGATTGGGGACCTTTTTCAAGTGTTTAAAGTTTTAGGAAAACGTCTTGAACCATTGACGAGAGACACCGACAACAATGGCGTTCAAGACATAAAAGGTGTAAAGGGATGAGAAATGATTTAACTCAATACTCATGAAAGTTGTGGAGCTTGATCACCTCCTAATGCTTGATACTTAAGGGAAGAGTCTTATCTCAATTTTATTCCTTATTCCTTACTTTGCATTTATGTTGTTCTTTTGTGTGGTTCTTTGCTCATATACATTCCTTACAAATTTAATATGAAATTTGGTATGATATTTGTCTAATCCTTCATTTCCAAAAATTTTGCTCAAAAATTGATAAGTTGTTGAGACTCATATGTAAAAATGAGGATTTGACAAAAATCATGACAAATGACATATTAAGCTCATATCCTTGTTTGTATATGTTTGTTTATAAGTATAATATATTGTTGTGCATAAAATGTAAATGCTTTGTTTTGGTACCTTGATTGAATAATGTGAATTTTTGCTTTGATAAGTTTTGGTCACATTCATAATACTTGTACCTTGGTGAATAGATTTGTTTCATACATACATATTGGTATAAGGTCATATAGATTTTTTTTACATCTTTTTGTTTGTTGTAAATCTATGACTTTAATACTTATCTTAATTGTATGACATTATGGATTTTTTTTCACGTATGAATGGTTTATGCATGATAGTCCTTAATTATATCGTCTCATATTTTGATATGATATCTTGTTAAAATGTCGATGTTTTATAATATTCATGCATTGGTTTTGGTTTGTTGTTCTACATTCCATATTTGACATGATATTTGGTATTCGTCATTGAAATATTTTGGCATATCTTTGTATGTAATTATTTTGATTAGGATATTCATCATAAAGTGCATTTCGACAAATGTAAGTGCACGATATGACCATGTTAAAAACGTTTTAAAACTTGATACTTCTAACAAGTTCTCTTCTTCTTTTTGATATTGTCAAAGGGGGAGAGATTTGGATTGCACAAGCTAAGGAAAGAACTCTTGATTATCAACATATCAAACGCATTATGGCATCAACTACGCATTATGGCATCAACTCAGGGGGAGCATGCTTATGGTTAGCCTTGATGTTAGCGTCTGTATACATATTGCTATTTTATTGCATATTAGGTATAGGCTTAGTTTAGCTTATGCAAAGTTTTGACAATTATCAAAAAGGGGGAGAATGTAAGTGTACTAGTTCACTCCCATGTTTTAATAATTGTCAAAACCCATGAAAATAGAGTGGAACATATTTTGGCAACATTAAAAATGACTTGACAGCGAAAAACTATTTTTAATCTTTGAAAAATTGATTTTGAGGTGTTTTGTATCGATACATAATTACTTGTATCGATACAAATGTCCTGAAACTACTTCAGACTGATTTTGAGCATTTTGTATCGATACACACTTTAAATATACACACATAATATTAGAGCATAATTAATATAAATTTACTAATGTGTGAATTTTTTTTTCTATAAGCTTAAACTAGACTAATTACATTAAAATATGTAATTAGTTATTTAAATGTAATCTTATTTACAAAGTGTCTGAATAAATGTCATGTCAACCATTTTTAATTTAAATATCAATGTTGAGGATTTAATGGAGAACAAGATTTATCAACATGTTGTTATTGAAAAAATGGATGTAAAGAAATTTTCATGCACTTGTGAGCTACTTGACACGTTGGTAGTGGTGGAGTCACTTATGGGCTAGAGTTGGTTGTAGTTCTTCTCGCTTTTTTGAAAAAAAGTTTATACTATTAATAATATTATAAGTATTATATATATCACTGATAATGGGTTGAACTTGAACAACAAAATGATAAAAAAATTGTGTGATGAGTTCAAGATCGAACATAATAATTCTTTTCCATTCTAATTTGATTGAAGAAAAACCCATGACTGCTTTGTGTCATGGATAACTATATCAGAATAGGAAGAAACAGGTTTTTGAAAAAAAAAATTTTGTCCTAGAGAATTTAAAGAAGGTGATCTCCTGATCAAGAAGGTTTTTTTTTTCAATCTAATGCTAGGGGCAAGTGGACTCCTAATTATGAAAGCCCCTATTTTGTTAAGAAAACTTTTTCTAGTGGTGCCATGATTCTTACAAACATGGATGGTGACGAATTCCCTCGTCTAGTGAATGCAGATGCAGTCAAGAATTACTTTGTCTAAAATGTAAGGGCACCAGTTCATCCCTATGTTTTAATAATTGTCAAAATCACATGAAAATATGGTAGAACATATTTTGGCAACATTATAAATGACTTGACAGCAAAAAATTATTTTAAAACTTTGAAAAACTGTTTTTAGGTATTTTGTATCGATACATACTTACTTGTATCGGTACAAATGTCCTAAAAATCCTTCAGGTTGAATTTTTGTGTTTTGTATCGATATAGGACTCATTTGTATCGATACAAAACTGGACTCTCAGGGACAGAGAGTCTCATGTGTATCGAATCCTGCTTGCATGTATCGATACACATCAAACTCTCCTTGGACCAGAGAATTCGTTATGTCTCGATACATGATTGCATGCTTCGATACATATCAGTCAGGATTTTCAAGAAACTGATGTATGTATCGATACAAACACGTCTTTGTATTGATACATAGCTGAAAAATTTCAAATTTTGTACGCTGTCAAGAGTTTGTATCGATACACACTAATCTTTGTATATATACACTTCAGTTAAATTTTGCCTAAATTTGCTCCATTCTATTTTCTCTATAAATAGCATCATGGGGTTTTGTTGTATGTATGAGAAACTATTCAAAGAGTGAGAAACCTTTGAAAAAACACTTTTGAATATAGATTTATTTATTATTTTGGTCTTTTAACTTATTTAAATAAATCAAAAATATATTAAATAAAGTACTATTAGAAGTGGAAGTGAAGTTCAAGCATTTTTCTTTTCTTTTGCAATTTTGTATTTTCATTGCCAAAAATTAATATTAATTTGATAATGAATTTTAAACAACTTGTTTCATACAAATGCAAGGTAATGTGGGCCAATTAATAAGTTTTTTTTTTATATCAATTAGTAGATTTTGTTTTATTTTTTTGACAATAATTATTACTTACTAATAGGTTTCGTTGAGAAGTCAAAAAATGCAGCTTTTTTGACTTTGGGAGATGTAAAGTTTGACTTTTTTAATAAATTATTATGTATTTACTATTTTGTTTCACTCATGCATTGAATACTTAACAACCCAAAAAAACAATTAAGCCCACAAATTCAATGAATTGATTAAGTTTAATATGGTCAATTATGTAAAAATGGTAGTAAATGATGACATTCAAAGTTTACTCGTTGCAAATTTTACGTGGTAGCAAACGATGTAAGTTGAGTAGCAAAATGTTTACTTTAAAAATATGGTTAAATATATTTTTAGTCATTACTAACTGATGACATTCAAAGTTTAGTCCTTACTTAATTTTTATTAAATTTTTAGTCCCTGAAAAATTATCATCCACCCAGTGAAGTACTATTAAATATAGATATAATTAGTAGATTTTTGTTTATTTTTTGAAAATAATGACTACCTACTAATAGCTTTTGTCGAGAAGTTAAAAAATGCATTTTTTTTATTTTGGAAGATATAAAGTTTGACATTTTTAATAAATTATTATGCATTGAATACTTTTTTGTTTGACTCATGCATTGAATACTTAACAACCCAAAAAAACAATTAAGCCTACAAATTCAACGAATTGATTAAGTTTAATGAGGGAAATTATGTAAAAATGGTAGTAATTTATTGAGAAGTTAAAAAATGCAGCTTTTTTTATTTTGGGAGATGTAAAGTTTGACTTTTTTAAAAAATTATTATGCATTGAATACTTTTTTTTTTACTCATGTATTGAATACTTAACAACCAAAAAAGACAATTAAGCACACAAATTCAATGAATTGACCCACAAAACAAAAAGTATGGCCCAAACCCATTTCACCAACCCTAAAATAAAGTTATTTAATTGCAAAGACAAGCTTGATATACTAAGAAAAAAACAGATCTGCCTCTCTCTCACTCTCACTCATATTCTTCAATATTCTTCTTCTGTAAATTCATGCTGCATCTATTCTTCTTCTCTAAATTCATGTTGCATCTATTCTTCTTCAATCTCTTTATTTACTTATTCTTATCTCTCTTTTGGTCTTTTGTGGATATTTGTTTATGGAGTAGTAAGTTAGTTTTTTTCTTTTATGTTCATATCCTTTTAGAGAATAGAGGACAGCGGTTGTGAGTGAGCGGCGGTGGTGGAAAGAGAGAGAGAGAGAGAGAGAGTGGCAGCTGTGGTTTTGGTTAAGTTAATGGTGGTGGGACCGGTTCATCGGTTTGTTCGGTTCTAGCCGGTTCATCCGGTTTCTTGGACGGTTCCCAAGACTAGTGGTTTAGGGAAGCAGCCCGGACCGATGGAAGGTCTGGTTCACAGTCGGACATTTCGAATCGGCCGGTTCGGTTCAGTTCTTAAAACATTGGCTTCTGCCCAAGAAAATAGGGGGAAAGGGGAACTCGGTGACTCCGTGGGAAAGCAACAGAAAGCAATTTCTGGAATACATATTTCTGAAAATACTTCAAGTGGTGTTAAAATTAAAGCTGAGCATGAAGAAATCCATTGTCATTATCAAGTTCCATCTTCAAATGTGCTGGCTTCTTCATTTGAAAAGGATAAGTTTTTTAGAAAGGATGAAGGATCTAAGAATTTGAAAGTAAATGCAAATGTTAAAAACTTTGGTATCAACATGCACAAGAGATAAGAGATTTATCTTTAACTTGAAAAGAAACAGGGTTCTAATGCTTCAGGACAAGAAGCTGTACAAAATTTCTTGAAGTCATGTGCCAATCAAGAGAAATCAATACAGTTAGGAAAGAAGTCTAAATCATCATCCCGAGTGTCATTTTGTGATGATAATTTAGTTCAGGTTGATAAAGGCAACCCAACTAAACCACACTTTTCTCCGAGTGCTGAAGTTTCTATTCCAACTGTTAATTCAAGGAGATATGTAGAAAAATGTTGTTTCTTGTCTAAAAAGGAACAAAACTTTAGTGGTTTGTCACTGGATTCCAATGGTAAACTAACCAAATTAAATTAAAGTGGAAAATTTTAGACAAACCAGCCAAAGAAATCAAGTCAACCAAAAGGTTCTTTTATGGGTTTACTTGTGAATGATTCACAGGTAATTAAAGATATGTGGTTGTATTCATCTAAAAAGTCTAGATTGATGGAGAGAATTATTCACAGGTAAACCACTAAAAGAACCTCTTGGATGACTTGATTTCTCTAGCTGGTTTGTCTCAAATTTTCCACTAAATTGAATTTGATTATGTTACCATTGGAATCCAGTGACAAACCATTAAAGTTTTGTCCCTTTTCAGGCAAGAAACAACATTTATCCACATATCTCCTTGAATTAGCAATTGCAAAAGAAACTTCAGCACTCGGAGAAAAGCGTGGTTTAGCTGGGTTGCCTTTATCAAACAAAACTAAAGTATCATCACAAAATGACACTCGGGATGATGATTTAGACTTCTTTCCTAACTGCATTGATTTCTCTTGATAGGCACATGACTTCAAGAAATTTTTTACAACTTCTTGTCCTGAAGCATTAGAACACTGTTTCTTTTCAAGTTTAGGATAAAGCTCTTTTCTCTTGTTCATTTTGATCCCAAAGTTTTTAACATTTGCATTTACTTTCAAATTCTTAGATCTTTCATCCTTCCCAGAAAACTTATCCTTTTCAAATGAAGAAGTCGTCACATTTGAAGATGGAACTTGATAATGGCAATGGATTTCTTCAGGCTCAGTTTTAATTTTAACACCACTTGAAGTATTTTCAGAAATATGACTTCCGGAAATTGCTTTCTGTTGCTTTCCCACAGAGTCACCGAGTTTCCCTTTCCCCTTATTTTCTTGGGCAGAAGCATTAGAATCACTAAGGTTAACCATATTATTCCTAGTTGGTGTATCTTTCAACCCTTTGGATCAATTGATCACTGGGTTTTGCAACTTGAGCTTAGCAGCATCTCCCTAAAACATCAATGGGGTTGTAGAAGTGGTGGTTGAATCCATCTAATGGCTCTCTTGGCAATAGTTTCTTCATAAGACGGCAAAAGGACCTTGTTTGCTTTATGAATGAGTTTGGAATCCCGGAGACTGTATGTTACAATGATGTTTCGGTCGGGTGTTTTGGCCAAGCTGCAACTGCCTTATCGTGCACCTCCTTTGCTTTGGCGGTTGGTTGTTTGTGGCCAATTTTTATTTCTGCGTGCTGTTGGTTTTATCGGTATGTAGCTAGCTTGCTGCCTGTTTTGTTGTTGCTGCGTTTTTAGTTTGTTCTCAGGTCTTTAAATTTTGCTTTTGGTTGTTGCCATATTGCCACCGCCATGTTGTTACCTTGTAGTTTCCTGGGACTTTGTGGTTGTACTTTGCCTGGGTTGTTTTCTTGGCTGGGTTTTGTTCCCTCCATTATCATAAGAATTATAATGTACCTTTTGTTCTTTCCAATTCACATATATATATATATATATATATATATATATATATATATATATTATAATTTTGTAGTTCAAAAAAAAAAACTAAATCAAGCATATGATATCTTATCATAAATTATATTTCAAGACATGACAATTAAATTCAGAAAAAAATATATTCAGAATACTATTTTTAATACTTAGTTTATAAAAAGGAAAATAAATTTGTAATTTTGGGCAAAAACTTTTGTTTTAGCAGAAGGATAACTGTTGGAACAAAGAGAAGATGATGTTACACCAAAAAATAATTTATTAACTAATCTCATTTTTTTTTTGGAAAATAACAACTGATGCATCTAGTAATTTAGAAATCGATTTATATTCAGTACAAAAAATTAAAAAATAACAACTAAGCATAATTTGTTGTTTAGGTTTTTTTTCAAAGGGAATAAATTGAAGGTGGCTTCAAAGATATTTACATAGATGGAGTCAAATGTTTGTGTGTTAAATTAACTTAATTGTGATGTGACAATTAGGGTTTATTTGGGTAATGGAGTTCTTGTTATGGCTATGAAAGTTTGGAACTTTCCAACATGTCCACTCAATGGGTAATGAAAAGAATCGTTTTGTTGCAAGGTAGAACATAGAAAAAAATTATTTTACAAGGATAAAATAAAATTCACCCACTTTGAAGGGATACAGCCTATTTACGCTAATTTTGTCAATATGCCACTGCCACTTTGAAAAAACAAGTGGTAATAATTTGATCAGAGGGTCAAATTCGCAAGTTGATGACTTAAGTAATATTTGAACTTGTCTCAAGGGTCAAAAAGGTAATCACAGATTTATTCAAAGTGGTCGGGTGTGAGATCTTTTAAAATATAATTAATAAAAATAGAATATTAAAAAACACAAGAAATAAAAAGATACAAAGTTTGGAGAATTAAGATAAACTCAAAAGAACAAAAAATATAGAAATAAAGTAGAACAATAAGAAGAAAAAGAAAATATTGTGAATGAGACCATTTTTATAATGAATGAGTAACAATGTATGTTAGATACAACATCAACATAAGGCACAAAGTGTTTTCCAAAAATATTTTAAGATTGGTTAGCAAAAACACAAACTACTATGTCACTTGGAACTAGTGTATAAAATTATATACAGCTCAATTTGTATGAACTGGTGCAGCAACAAATTATTGACCTTATATTTTTCTATAATGTCGATTTCTTTAAAAACTAACACACAAAATGATTCGAAAGAGAAAAGCACAAATTCAAAATAAAAATACATACCACAAGCACTTGCAAATACTCCAATTGTAAATGCATGTTCACTTTGACGACATCTAATCATTTGAACAATTTATCTCTTCCATCATTTCCAATTACATATCTGAATACAATACACACAAAATGTCAGCATATACAAAAGCTCACAATATATTAGCCTACACATTACCTCAAAATAAAATTGAATAATAAAGAAAAAACCAAACATAAAATAAAAAGTAAACAAAATTTATTCAAGAGGTATTTTTGGTAGAACCTGATTCGGTAGAACCTAATCACATAAGATCTTCCTTTTTTTGGTTTTTACATGCAACAACAAAATCTCATATGTATTGTATACACTTCAATCAGGAAAACTAAGAAAACAAATATTTTGGTATCAAATGAACTTGAAAACTACATGAAATCAGAGACTGCACACTTTCAAGTCAAGTTAACCATCAAAACATTCTCATGGTACAGACTTTTAACAAAATTATCATTTTCACAAAAACAAAAACTCAAATACCCTTGTCACAATTCATCACATCTCATAATCAAAATACACATGACTAAAAATAAAATTAAAAACAAGCACACAAAAAGAGTAAACCTTCAAACGTCATCATCCTACAACTTTTCAAATAAATTTTTGATTTTCATGTTAACTTATGACTTTAAAAAAAATACATAATTGTACTTTTTCAACATCACAATGATCTAGATCTTTATTGAAAGGAGAGATAGTTATGATATTGAGGTTTAGACAGATCTAGATCTAGATCACATATTGAAATGTTATGCAAATACGATAAAGATATTACTACCATCATATATCCTATGACTTATCACATACTAAAATGTTATGTAAATACGTTCTAGATATCGATATTATCAATCACTACATACATCCTAAACATCATAGTAAATTAATATTGGCACAAACCTGATTGTAAAAATTCACGAAGACACAACACAAACAAGAAAAAAGAAAAAGAAATAAAAATAAACAAGGCAACCATAAAAAAGAGAAGATAAATTTAGAAATGAGATATCTTTTTTTTTTGTTGAAAAGAGAAATGAGATATCTTATCTTATGGTATATAATGAAATGATTGTGACTTTGATTTTATAATGAATTTTTTTGGATTGAATTGAAATTGAAGACATACATAAACACCTAAAAGGAGGATAGATATAAAGAGGTTTAGAGAGATCTAGATTGAAAGAAGTTGAAGGAATATTATTGCTATTTAGAGAGATCTATATCTAGATTTCATTTTGAAATTTATATGCAAATACGATATATAGCTAGATTTATATCTCATATTGAAATTTAGATAGAGCTAGATCTAGATCGCATAATAAAATGTTATACAAATACGATGTAGAGATAGATATCATCATCCTACAACTATACTCAAATAAAATTTTGGTTTTTCACGTTACCTTAGGATTTTTAAAAAGGAACGCAATTGCGATTTTGAGAGATCTAGATCTAGATCGCATATTGAAATATTTCACAAATGCGATCTAGATCTCGATATCATTAATCACTTCATACATCTTAAACATCATAGTAAATATATATAGGTAGTAAAAACTCACAATTACATAACACAAACTAGAAAGGAGAAAAAGAAACAAAAATAGAGAAGCAACAAAACCCAAAAAAAAAATATCAGAAGAAAAAATATAGGCTTGTGGTATAATGAAATGATTGTGACTTCAGTTTTATAATGAATGAATTTTTTGGATTTAATTGAAAACTAAGACAAATAAACACTAAAAATGAGGATATATATAAAGGTTTAGAGAGATCCAGATCTAGATCTAGGCTGCATATTGAAATTTTATGAAAATACGATCTAGATCCTGATATCATCATCCCACAACTTAAATCATGGTTTATAGAGATCTAGATCAAGATTGCAAATTGAAACATTACGCAAACACGTTCTAGATCTCGAAATCATTAACCACTATTTACATCGAAAACATGTATATAGGAACAAACTTCGTAGTAAAAATTCAAAATGACACAACATAAACAAGAAAGGAGAGAAAGAAACAAAAATAAACAAGCAACGAAACCATAAAAAAAACAGAGAAGAAAAAAAGGAGAAAGGAGATATATATCTTGTGGTATAATGAAATGAGTGTCACTTTATTTTTATAATGAATTTTTTGGATTGAATTGAAAGTGAAACCATGTATAAACACTGAAAATGAGGATAGATTCATAAGAGCTGAAAATGAGGATGGAATTATAAGGGCCCAATTTGATATATTTTTTTGAGATTTGTAATCTGAATTTAAAAATAATATTTCTTAAGATGGAAATAATTAAAAGTATTTTCTTAACAAAAAAAAGTCATTTCTTGTTAGGTGGGAATAAACTCAATTTTTTGTAGTGAGAAATAAAATAAAATAAAATATAAAGTAAGTAATTAAATGATAGAGGTTGTAACTCATTCATAAATATCTATTTATCTTTAGTCAAATGTTTTACCACCGAAAAGAATTACCAAATACATAATATCTATTTATAATAGTTTTATATTTAGAATAAGGTATATATTGAATTTTATTTAGAATAATTTAAAAATGAGAGAAAACTAAATAAATGGTTGAAATGTTGAGTAAGTCATTGATGAATATAATTTTTTAATGTTTTTATTTTAGGATATATAGTAAATATAAATTTTATTTATAAAATTCTAAAGCCCAATTCATCTTACAAAGGTTCAATTCTCCACAAAGAGACAAATTGGCATAAAGTACTACTCATCTCCATCGAAGCTTGTGCTACTCCTACCTGCAGCGGATCTGATGACTCATGATACTATTGAGGCAGCATCCCCTCGTTAATTGAATGTCCACCAACATGCAAGGACACTCTCATTTGTCCTATTTATACTCTTAACCCCAAAATTTCAAGGTAGACACTTTTATCCATCTCTTAACACTTTTAATCGACCAATACTGACTTAAGCGTCAGAGTGCTAACATGTTTTGTAGGTACCTCCCCCTCTATCGCTGAGGCCGGTACAAGAAGTCATCCCAAATCAAGCACCAAGATCTCACCTTTTCCAGCGGAGCTGTACAGTTATATCCCGAGCCGAACAAGACGAGTGATAAAAGTTTGACATTTTCAAATCTGCACAAAACTACTTTTAAAAAAAATTATTAGTGTAACTTTGGTTAATATAAATTATGTAAAACTAAAATTAATAATAATTATTTGTAATCAATTTTTTATTTTTTTTAGGATATATACAAAATATGTTTTTTGATTAGCTTGATTTAGGTATGACATGAATCAAATATTAGTATATATTTTTTAGGATATATACTATATTATTTTTATACACATGAATCAGATATCAAACAAAAATTGATGACTAAAATGAATAAAAATAACACTTCTAAGTTGATATCTTCCTTAAGATACTTGTTAAAAAAAAGTTTCTTTGAGAGTTAGAAACATTTTTCTCACTTAAATAACTAATTATCACTTATTTTATGTTGTTTGTTTAATTTCAAGTTAAAAAGAAAAAAATCACATATTAATAAATTCATATTAAAGATGCGCTAACGTTAATTCATATCAGTGATCATTTAACTTATATATACACACATAATATTAGAGCATAATTAATATAAATTTACTAATGTGTGAATTTTTTTTTCTATAAGCTAAAACTAGACTAATTACATAAAAATATGTAATTAGTTATTTAAATGTAATCATATTTACAAAGTGTCTGAATAAATGTCATGTCAACCATTTTTAATTTAAATATCAATGTTGAGGATTTAATGGAGAACAAGATTTATCAACATGTTGTTATTGAAAAAATGGATGAAAAAATGGATGTAAATAAATTTTCATGCACTTGTGACCTATTTGACACGTTGGTAGTGGTGGAGTCACTTATGGGCTAGAGTTGGTTGTAGTTCTTCTCGCTTTTTTGAGAAAAAGTTTATACTATTAATAATATTATATGTATTATATATATCACTGATAATGGGTTGAACTTGAACAACAAAATGATGAAAAAATTGTGTGATGAGTTCAAGATCGAACATAATAATTCTTCTCCTTACAGACTTAAGGTGAATGGTGTTGTTGAAGCAGCAAACAAGAACATCAAGAAGATTATTCAAAAAATGGTTGTCCCATACAAAGAATGGGACGAGATGTTGCCTTTCTTTTTATATGGGTATCGTACTCTAGTTTACAAGTCGACTGGGGCAACTCCATTTTCTTTAGTATATGGTATAGAAGCAGTACTCCCCGTAGAGGTTGAGATCCCGTCAATGAGAGTCTTAATGGAAGCAAAGTCGACAGAGGATGATTGGTGTTAGAACCGGTATGATCGGTTGAATTTGATTGAAGAAAAACGCATGACTGCTTTGTGTCATGGATAGCTATATCAGAATAGGAAGAAACAAGTTTTTGACAAAAAAGTTCGTCCTAGAGAATTTAAAGAAGGTGATCTCCTGATCAAGAAGGTTTTTTCTTTTCTATCTAATGCTAGGAGCAAGTGAACTCCTAATTATGAAGGCCCCTATGTTGTTAAGAAAACTTTTTCTAGTGGTGCCATGATTCTTACAAACATGGATGGTGACGAACTCCCTCGTCTAGTGAATGCAGATGCAGTCAAGAATTACTTTGTCTAAAATGTAAGGGCACCAGTTCATCCCTATGTTTTAATAATTGTCAAAACACATGAAAATATGGTAGAACATATTTTGGCAAAATTATAAATGACTTGACAGCGAAAAACTATTTTAAAACTTTGAAAAACTGTTTTTAGGTATTTTGTATCGATACATACTTACTTGTATCGATACAAATGTCCTAAAAATCCTCCAGGTTGAATTTTTGTGTTTTGTATCGATATAGGACTCATTTGTATCGATACAAAACTGGACTCTCAGGGATAGAGAGTCTCCTGTGTATCTAATCATGCTTGCATGTATCGTTACACATCAAACTCTCCTTGGACCAGAGAATTCGTTATGTCTCGATACATGATTGCATGATTCGATACATATCAGTCAGGATTTTCCAGAAACTGATGTATGTATCGATACAAACACGTCTTTGTATTGATACATAGCTGAAAAATTTCAAATTTTGTACGCTGTCAAGAGTTTGTATCGATACACACTAATCTTTGTATATATACACTTCAGTTAAATTTTGCCTAAATTTGCTCCATTCTCTTTTCTCTATAAATAGCATCATGGGGTTTTATTGTATGTATGAGAAACTATTCAAAGAGTGAGAAACCTTTGGAAAAACACTTTTGAATATAGATATATTTATTATTTTGGTCTTTTAACTTATTTAAATAAATCAAAAATATATTAAATAAAGTACTATTAGAAGTGGAAATGAAGTTCAAGCATTTTTCTTTTCTTTGATAGCAATTTTGTATAATGAATTTTAAACAACTTGTTTCATACAAATGCAAGGTAATGTGGGCCAATTCATAAGTTTTTTTATATCAATTAGTAGATTTTGTTTTATTTTTTTGGTAATAATTATTACTTACTAATAGGTTTTGTTGAGAAGTAAAAAAATGCAGCTTTTTTGACTTTGGGAGATGTAAAATTTGACTTTTTTAATAAATTATTATGCATTGAATACTATTTTGTTTCACTCATGCATTGAATACTTAACAACCCAAAAAAACAATTAAGCCAACAAATTCAATGAATTGATTAAGTTTAATATGGTCAAATTATGTAAAAATGGTAGTAAATGATGACATTGAAAGTTTACTCGTTGCAAATTTTACGTGGTAGCAAACGATGTAAGTTGAGTAGCAAAATTTTTACTTTAAAAATATGGTAAAATATATTTTTAGTCATTACTAACTGATGACATTCAAAGTTTAGTCCTTACTTAATTTTTATTAAATTTTTAGTCCCTGAAAAATTATCATCCACTCAGTGAAGAACTATCATTTTTCTTTTCTTTGATAGAAATTTTGCATTTCATTGCCAAAAATTAATATTAATTTGATAATAAATTTTAAACAACTTGTTTCATACCAATGCAAGGTAATGTGGGTCAATTAATAGGTTTTTTTTTATATCAATTAGTAGATTTTTTTTTTTTGACAATAATGATTACCTACTAATAGCTTTTGTCGAGAAGTTAAAAAATGCATCTTTTTTTATTTTGGAAGATATAAAATTTGACATTTTTAATAAATTATTATGCATTGAATACTTTTTTGTTTGACTCATACATTGAATACTTAACTGTTGTACCCCAATTTTGGACCTAAAATCTGTTTTTTTTCTTTTTCTTATAATAAAATACCAAAAATGTCTTGTAAAAAAATATATTAATAAGTATCATGCATCCATTCATTTTTTGCCGCAGTATTTATGCTCGTTATCGCATTTTTGTTGTCGTACTTGTATGTCCGCCTATTTATCATCTTTTTCTCTTATCCTCTATCATTGTTATTTTATCATCGTTATTCTTACTCTTTTACCTATTATTATCTATTACTATTATTATTACTATTATAATTATCACCATTATTTCTATTACTTTTATTATTGTTACCACTATCATTATTAATGAAAAAAAAGGAAAACAAGTCCTTTCCTTTTCACAATACATAATCCAACAACAAACATTGTCTCTTTCTCTATATTGATACAATTTGCAACAAGATTTCTCATCAACAAAGTTCAATGTCTCTTATCCTCTTTTATCATGTCAAACCCTAGAATCTAAACATTTAGCAACACAAAAGGGGGGACGGCTGCAAAAAAAAAATGGAGGGGAGGTAGAGATCTCAAAATCATTCATTCAATCAACTTCACAACACCATTTCATCTTCATCATTCAATCATCAATCTTCAATATTCATTCATACATCATTCCAAGTTAATCCTTCACCAAACTCATTTCTAACATTTCCACCATCCTCAAATCAAGTTCAAAACACAAAAATCATCATCAAATCATCAACAAATACCATCTCAAACATCATTTTCGTGCTCCTTTTTAACCCATTTTTTCAACTTCATTCAAGAACCAAATCAAATAAAACTCATACAAACTTCAATCAAATTCATTCCTAATCAATCTATCATCTTCAAAACACATTCAAACACTCAAAACAACACAAAATCACTACCAAAACCACTCAAAAACACTATTCACGAAATCACTCAAACCTCATTTTTTCCAACTTCACAAATTCATCAAAAACTTATAAACTTTCATCAAATCAACTTCTAATCATTCCTGTAGCACCAAAACAAGTTTAGAGCAAGGTTTACACCACAAAACAACCTCAAAACACCAACAAACACATCAAAATCCGAAATCACTTTTTGGAGGGTTTTTGAGATTTTCATCTCACTAAAGCTTGGTTGAAACTCGGTTCTATTGGCTCCAATGGCTTCCAATACATCTTAGTAGAAGGTAACAACACGGAATCGCGAAGGAATCGAACCACAAAGCGTCCAACTCGAGCTCTCCTTTGGTTCAAACTTGAGGTAACCATTTCAAACTCTATAGACCATAATTTTGCATGATTTTTGTTTCTGTGAACTCATGAAATAGTGTATCATCTTTTCCTTTAAGCACTTTCTCTTAATTTTGCATGAATCTCATTTTCTATTTTGAGGGTTTGAACTTTGCGCTGTCTTCTTTTAAAATATATTGCTCTATTGTTAAAACTAATTGCATATTTGGAATCTACGCGAAAAACCCTATAAAAATCATTACTCATTTGTCCGATTTGGTGAAAAATTGAGTGAGTTGTTGTTGTTTGAAAACTGCCCTGTTTTGGCTATGGCGGACGAGTTGCAGACTCACTGAGTCAACTCGATCGCTGAAGAAGAAGGGATCAGCGCGCCACGTGGCGCGCGCTGGTTGGTCCCGATCTGGACTGCTCTTTGACCCTCCCTTGTTTACTTTCTGTACTGTTTTTTGTTGTGAACTGGGCTTGTATTATGGGCCTTAATCTGTTTGGTTTCTTTTCTGTTTTACTATCTCTACACCCTATGTTTGCTATTGCAGTTGTCTTTTTGACTTATTCAATAAGTGCTTATTTGGGACAATAGCTTATTTAAGCTTATTGAGTCCAAATTTTACACTAATATTTAAGGATTCCTCTTAGGATCTAAATTTTCATTTTTATTTTATATTAGTTGTTTGTTTTTATTTTGTTAGTACTAGTTTATTCAATAAGTGTTTGTTTGAGACAATAGCTTATTTTAAGCTTATTGAACTTAAACTCTTACACTAATATTTAAAAAACCTCTTTTAAGGCTTAAATTTTAATTGTTAAGTTCTCATTGACATGTTTTGTTTTTGCATAGGTTTGATTATCATTTCTTTGCTTTTCTCATGATATGTGTTTCATGTTCACATTCTTTCATCATATTTTACATTACATTTGCATGCCACTTTACATCACATTTTACATTATATTTACATGCTACACATTTTCTTTTCACATTTCCACATGACATTGCATCATAATCTACATTTTGCATTTCACATGACATGACACTACTTTTTGCATAACACTACAATCTCACATTACAATTTTACTCCACATTTTTTCATGCATACATGCATTGCACTTAGATTAGGACAATGCATCATTTTAAAAATGCATGTTAGAGACAATATTTTAATTAATAAAATCATTGAGCTCTAACATTAGCATTAATAGTTAAGGGTCTTTTGGCCTAAATCCATTCTCTTCAAAAAATAAAATAAAAACTTTTCTTTTGCTAAATAAAATTACTTTTCTGCTTGTGTTTTAGTTAGAATTGTTTGTTACTACGAAGGACTTTCAAAATTTCCATTATCATGTCTTCGCCGCCCACACATTTTTTTCACACACTCCACCTTTAAGTTAGAATATAATATCTTGCCATGATTTCTCTTCTTAATTGTTTGTGTGCAGGTCATTATCATATTTACTTCTCCGCACTTGCATTTTTACTTTTATGCATTGTTATTTATCTATTTATTTATCGTTTATTGTGATTTATTCATTCTAATTCGATATGGTTGTAAATTAATTATTCAATTGGGTTGTAATAGCGTAGGATTTTATTTATTGCTTTTACTGCTTTCCTAGCTCACACATCACACACCACGCCAAAAATTCATTTTCAAAGGAGAGGACTCGTAGTTAAATTTCAAATTAATTACGAGACTTTTTTTGAAACGAAAAAACCTTTTCAAAACTAACGTGCGATCCTTTTAAACAAAAACAAACGCAAGTTCACCTTAATCTCAACGTAACTTCAATCATTTTAACATGCTTTTATCACAACTTTTTTATATATAACATCTTTTCTTAATTCTTTTTTTGACAACAAAATCTTCTTTTCTTTACAATCTTCTTTTCTTTCAAACACACAAAAAAAACGAATTCTTTTTCAAACAACAATAACTTCTTTTCTTTTTTTACATAACAATATTTGCACTTTCTTACTATTTCTTTTCTTTTAATCATTTCCTCTACAATACAATAAAAACATTACTCTCAAAAATCTTTTTTTTACAAAGAAAAACATTTACACTTCTTTTCTTTTATTTACTTTATGAAATAAAATTTTCTTAACTTTTACCCACTTTCTTTTCTTTCTTCTATACAACTTCTCCCTCCATTCTTAAAGCACAAAAACATATAAGAGGTTACCATGGAGTACCATGGGCGCTTGAGGTGCTAATACCTTCCTCAAGTGCAACTAACCCCCGTACCTAGAATCTCTTTTTTTTAAAGGTTTTCAATTTTTCCCCTCCTTTTGAAATGAAAAATAAAACTGTAGTAGGGAATGTCTCAAAAATCCCGCAACATAAAAATACAACCCAAAAAAACAATTAAGCCTACAAATTCAACGAATTGATTAAGTTTAATGAGGGCAATTATGTAAAAATGGTAGTAATTTATTGAGAAGTTAAAAAATGCAGCTTTTTTTATTTTGGGAGATGTAAAGTTTGACTTTTTATAAAAATTATTATGCATTAAATACTTTTTTTTTTACTAATGTATTGAATACTTAACAACCAAAAAAGACAATTAAGCACACAAATTCAATGAATTGACCCACAAAACAAAAAGTATGGCCCAAACCTATTTTACCAACCCTAAAATAAAGCTATTTAATTGCAAAAACAAGCTTGATATACTAAGAAAAAAACAGATCTGCCTCACTCTCACTCTCACTCATATTCTTTAATATTCTTCTTCTCTAAATTCATGTTGCATCTATTCTTCTTCAATCTCTTTATTTACTTATTCTTATTTCTCTTTTGGTCTTTTGTGGATATTTGTTTATGGAGTACTAAGTTTGTTTTTTTCTTTTATGTTCATATCCTTTTAGAGAATAGAGGACAGCGGTTGTGAGTGAGCGGCGGTGGTGGAAAGAGAGAGAGAGAGTGGCAGCTGTGGTTTTGGTTTGGTTTGTGGTGTTGGGACCGGTTCATCGGTTTGTTCGGTTCGTACCGGTTCTAGCCGGTTCATCTGGTTTCTTGGACGGTTCCCAAGACTAGTGGTTTAGGGAAGCAGCCCGGACCGATGGAAGGTCTGGTTCACAGTCGGACCTTTCGAATCGGCCAGTCTGGTTCAGTTCGTAAAAACATTGGCTTCTGCCCAAGAAAATAGGGAGAAAGGGAAACTCAGTGACTCCGTGGGAAAGCAACAGAAAGCAATTTCTGGAATACATATTTCTGAAAATACTTCAAGTGGTGTTAAAATTAAAGATGAGCATGAAGAAATCCATTGTCATTATCAAGTTCCATCTTCAAATGTGCTGGCTTCTTCATTTGAAAAGGATAAGTTTTTTGGAAAGGATGAAGGATCTAAGAATTTGAAAGTAAATGCAAATGTTAAAAACTTTGGCATCAACATGCACAAGAGATAAGAGATTTATCCTTAACTTGAAAAGAAACAGGGTTCTAATGCTTCAGGACAACAAGCTATACAAAAATTCTTGAAGTCATGTGCCAATCAAGAGAAATCAATACAGGTAGGAAAGAAGTCTAAATCATCATCCCGCGTGTCATTTTGTGATGATAATTTAGTTCGGGTTGATAAAGGCAACCCAACTAAACCACACTTTTCTCCGAGTGCTGAAGTTTCTATTCCAATTGTTAATTCAAGGAGATATGTAGATAAATGTTGTTTCTTGTCTAAAAAGGAACAAAACTTTAGTGGTTTGTCACTGGATTCCAATGGTAAACTAACAAAATTAAATTCAAGTGAAAATTTTTAGACAAACCAGCCAAAGAAATCAAGTCAACCAAAAGGTTCTTTTATGGGTTTACTTGTGAATTATTCACAGGTAATTAAAGATATGTGGTTGTATTTATCTAAAAAGTCTAGATTGATGGAGAGAATTATTCACAGGTAAACCACTAAAAGAACCTCTTGGATGACTTGATTTCTCTGGCTTGATCGTCTCAAATTTTCCACTAAATTGAATTTGATTATGTTACCAATGGAATCCAGTGACAAACCATTAAAGTTTTGTTCCTTTTCAGGCAAGAAACAACTTTTATCCACATATCTCCTTGAATTAGCAATTGCAATAGAAACTTCAGCACTCGGAGAAAAGCTTGGTTTAACTGGGTTGTCTTTATCAAACCAAACTAAAGTATCATCACAAAATGACACTCGGGATGATGATTTAGACTTCTTTCCTAACTTCATTGATTTCTCTTGATAGGCACATGACTTCAAGATTTTTTTTACAACTTCTTGTCCTGAAGCATTAGAACACTGTTTCTTTTCAAGTTTAGGATAAAGCTCTTTTCTCTTGTGCATGTTGATCCCAAATTTTTTAACATTTGCATTTACTTTCAAATTCTTAGATCTTTCATCCTTCCCAGAAAACTTATCCTTTTCAAATGAAGAAGTCGTCACATTTGAAGATGGAACTTGATAATGGCAATGGATTTCTTTAGGCTCAGTTTTAATTTTAACACCACTTGAAGTATTTTCAGAAATATGACTTCCGAAAATTGCTTTCTGTTGCTTTCCCACAGAGTCACCGAATTCCCTTTCCCCTTATTTTCTTGGGCAGAAGAATTAGAATCAGTAAGGTTAACCATTTTATTCCTAGTTGGTGTATCTTTCAACCCTTTGGATCAATTGATCACTGGGTTTTGCAACTTGAGCTTAGCAGCATCTCCCTAAAACATCAATGGGGTTGTAGAAGTGGTGGTTGAATCCATCTAACGGCTCTCTTGGCAATAGTTTCTTCATAAGACGACAAAAGGACCTTGTTTGCTTTATGAATGAGTTTGGAATCCCGGAGACTGTATGTTACAATGATGTTTCGGTCGGGTGTTTTGGCCAAGCTGCAACTGCCTTATCGTGCACCTCCTTTGCTTTGGCGGTTGGTTGTTTGTGGCCAATTTTTATTTCTGCGTGCTGCTGGTTTTTTCTGGTTTTATCGGTATGTAGCTAGCTTGCTGCCTGTTTTGTTGTTGCTACGTTTTTAGTTTGTTCTCAAGTCTTTATATTTTGCTTCTGGTTGTTGCCATATTGCCACCGCCATGTTGTTACCTTGTAGTTTCCTGGGACTTTGTGTTTGTACTTTGCCATGGTTGTTTTCTTGGCTGGGTTTTGTTCCCTCCTTTATCATAAGAATTATAATATACCTTTTGTTCTTTCCAATTCATATATATATATATATATATATATATATATATATATATATATATATATATTATATAATTTTGTAGTTAAAAAAAAAAAAACTAAATCAAGCATATGATATCTTATCATAAATTATATTTCAAGACATGACAATTAAATTCAGAAAAAAATATATTCAGAATACTATTTTTAATACTTAGTTTATAAAAAGGAAAATAAATTTGTAATTTTGGGCAAAAACTTTTGTTTTAGCAGAAGGATAACTGTTGGAACAAAGAGAAGATGATGTTACACCAAAAAATAATTTATTAACTAATATCTTTTTTTTTTTGGAAAATAACAACTGATGCATCTAGTAATTTAGAAATCGATTTATATTCAGTACAAAAAATTAAAAAATAACAACTAAGGATAATTTGTTGTTTAGGTTTTTTTTCAAAGGGAATAAATTGAAGGTGGCTTCAAAGATATTTACATAGATGGAGTCAAATGTTTGTGTGTTAAATCAACTTAATTGTGATGTGACAATTAGGGTTTATTTGGGTAATGGAGTTCTTGTTATGGCTATGAAAGTTTGGAACTTTCCAACATGTCCACTCAATGGGTAATGAAAAGAATCGTTATGTTGCAAGGTAGAACATAGAAAAAAATTATTTTACAAGGATAAAATAAAATTCACATACTTTGAAGGGATAAAGCCTATTTACGCTAATTTTGTCAATATGCCACTGCCACTTTGAAAAAACAAGTGGTAATAATTTGATCAGAGGGTGAAATTCGCAAGTTGATGACTTAAGTAATATTTGAACTTGTCTCAAGGGTCAAAAAGGTAATCACAGATTTATTCAAAGTGGTCGTGTGTGAGGTCTTTTAAAATATAATTAATAAAAATAGAATATTTAAAAACACAAGAAATAAAAAGATACAAAGTTTGGAGAATTAAGATAAACTCAAATGAACAAAAAATATAGAAATAAAGTAGAACAATAAGAAGAAAGAGAAAATATTGTGAAAGAGACCATTTTTATATTGAATGAGTAACAATGTATGTTAGATACAACATCAACATAAGGCACACAGTGTTTTTCAAAAATATTTTAAGATGGGTTAGCAAAAACACAAACTACTATGTCACTTGGAACTAGTGTATAAAATTATATACAGCTCGATTTGTATGAACTGGTGCAGCAACAAATTATTGACCTTATATTTTTCTATAATGTCGATTTCTTTAAAAACTAACACACAAAATGATTCGAAAGAGAAAAGCACAAATTCAAAATAAAAATACATACCACAAGCACTTGCAAATACTCCAATTGTAAATGCATGTTCACTTTGACGACATCTAATCATTTGAACAATTTATCTCTTCCATCATTTCCAATTACATATCTGAATACAATACACACAAAAAGTCAGCATATACAAAAGCTCACAATATATTAGCCTACACATTACCTCAAAATAAAATTGAATAATAAAGAAAAAACAAAACATAAAATAAAAAGTAAACAAAATTTATTCAAGAGGTATTTTTGGTAGAACCTGATTCGGTAGAACCTAATCACATAAGATCTTCCTTTTTTTGGTTTTTACATGCAACAACAAAATCTCATATGTATTGTATACACTTCAATCAGGAAAACTAAGAAAACAAATATTTTGGTATCAAATGAACTTGAAAACTACATGAAATCAGAGAATGCACACTTTCAAGTCAAGTTAACCATCAAAACATTCTCATGGTACAAACTTTTAAAAAAATTATCATTTTCACAAAAACAAAAACTCAAATACCCTTGTCACAATTCATCACATCTCATAATCAAAATACACATGACTAAAAATAAAATAAAAAACAAGCACACAAAAAGAGTAAACCTTCAAACGTCATCATCCTACAACTTTTCAAATAAATTTTTGATTTTAATGTTAACTTATGACTTTAAAAAAAAATACATAATTGTACTTTTTCAACATCACAATGATCTAGATCTTGATTGAAAGGAGAGATAGTTATGATAGTGAGGTTTAGACAGATCTAGATCTAGATCACATATTGAAATGTTATGCAAATACGATAAAGATATTACTACCATCATATATCCTACGACTTATCACATACTAAATGTTATGTAAATACGTTCTAGATATCGATATTATCAATCACTACATACATCCTAAACATCATTGTAAATTAATATTGGCACAAACTTGATTGTAAAAACTCACGAAGACACAGCACAAACAAGAAAAAAGAAAAAGAAATAAAAATAAACAAGGCAACCATAAAAAAGAGAAGATAAATTTAGAAATGAGATATCTTTTTTTTTTGTTGAAAAGAGAAATGAGATATCTTATCTTATGGTATATAATGAAATGATTGTGACTTTGATTTTATAATGAATTTTTTTGGATTGAATTGAAATTGAAGACATACATAAACACCTAAAAGGAGGATAGATATAAAGAGGTTTAGAGAGATCTAGATTGAAAGAAGTTGAAGGAATATTATTGCTATTTAGAGAGATCTATATCTAGATCTCATTTTGAAATTTATATGCAAATACGTTATATAGCTAGATTTAGATCTCATATTGAAATTTAGATAGAGCTAGATCTAGATCGCATAATAAAATGTTATACAAATACGATGTAGAGATAGATATCATCATCCTACAACTATACTCAAATAAAATTTTGGTTTTTCACGTTACCTTAGGATTTTTAATAAGGAACGCAATTGCGATTTTGAGAGATCTAGATCTAGATCGCATATTGAAATATTTCACAAATGCGATCTAGATCTCGATATCATTAATCACTTTATACATCTTAAACATCATAGTAAATATATATAGGTAGTAAAAACTCACAATTACATAACAAAAACTAGAAAGGAGAAAAAGAAACAAAAATAGAGAAGCAACAAAACCCAAAAAAAAATATCAGAAGAAAAAATATAGGCTTGTGGTATAATGAAATGATTGTGACTTCAGTTTTATAATGAATGAATTTTTTGGATTTAATTGAAAACTAAGACAAGTAAACACTAAAAATGAGGATATATATTGAGGTTTAGAGAGATCCAGATCTAGATCTAGGCTGCATATTGAAATTTTATGAAAATACGATCTAGATCCTGATATCATCATCCCACAACTTAAATCATGGTTTATAGAGATCTAGATCAAGATTGCAAATTGAAACATTACGCAAACACGTTCTAGATCTCGAAATCATTAACCGCTATATACATCCAAAACATGTATATAGGAACAAACTTCGTAGTAAAAATTCAAAATGACACAATATAAACAAGAAAGGAGAGAAAGAAACAAAAATAAACAAGCAACGAAACCATAAAAAAAACAGAGAAGAAAAAAAGGAGAAAGGAGATATATATATCTTGTGGTATAATGAAATGAGTGTGACTTTATTTTTATAATGAATTTTTTGGATTGAATTGAAAGTGAAACCATGTATAAACACTGAAAATGAGGATAGATTCATAAGAGCTGAAAATGAGGATGGAATTATAAGGGCCCAATTTGATATATTTTTTTGAGATTTGTAATCTGAATTTAAAAATAATATTTCTTAAGATGGAAATAATTAAAAGTATTTTCTTAACAAAAAAAAGTCATTTCTTGTTAGGTGGGAATAAACTCAATTTTTTGTAGTGAGAAATTAAATAAAAAAAAATATAAAGTAAGTAATTAAATGATAGAGGTTGTAACTTATTCATAAATATCTATTTATCTTTAGTCAAATGTTTTACCACCGAAAAGAATTACCAAATACAGAATATCTATTTATAATAGTTTTATATTTAGAATAAGGTATATATTGAATTTTATTTAGAATAATTTAAAAATGAGAGAAAACTAAATAAATGGTTGAAATGTTGAGTAAGTCATTCATGAATATAATTTTTTAATGTTTTTATTTTAGGATATATAGTAAATATAAATTTTTATTTATAAAATTCTAAAGCCCAATTCATCTTACAAAGGTTCAATTCTCCACAAAGAGACAAATTGGCATAAAGTACTACTCATCTCCATCGAAGCTTGTGCTACTCCTACCTGCAGCGGATCTGATGACTCATGATACTATTGAGGCAGCGTCCCCTCGTTAATTGAATGTCCACCAACATGCAAGGACACTCTCATTTGTCCTATATATACTCTTAACCCCAAAATTTCAAGGTAGACACTTTTATCCATCTCTTAACACTTTTAATCGACCAATACTGACTTTAGCGTCAGAGTGCTAACATGTTTTGTAGGTACCTCCCCCTCTATCGCTGAGGCCGGTACAAGAAGTCATCCCAAATCAAGCACCAAGATCTCATCATTTCCAGCGGAGCTGTACAGTTCTATCCCGAGCCGAACAAGACGAGTGATAAAAGTTTGACATTTTCAAATCTGCACAAAACTACTTTTAAAAAAAATTATTAGTGTCACTTTGGTTAATATAAATTATGTAAAACTAAAATTAATAATAATTATTTGTAATCAATTTTTTATTTTTTTTAGGATATATACAAAATATATTTTTTGATTAGCTTGATTTAGGTATGACATGAATCAAATATTAGTATATATTTTTTAGGATATATACTATATTATTTTTATACACATGAATCAGTTAAAAAAAAAGTTTCTTTGAGAGTTAGAAACATTTTTCTCACTTAAATAACTAATTATCACTTATTTTATGTTGTTTGTTTAATTTCAAGAAAAAAAGAAAAAAATCACATATTAATAAATTCATATTAAAGATGCGCTAACGTTAATTCATATCAGTGATCATTTAACTTATATATACACACATAATATTAGAGCATAATTAATATAAATTTACTAATGTGTGAATTTTTTTTTCTATAAGCTAAAACTAGACTAATTACATAAAAATATGTAATTAGTTATTTAAATGTAATCTTATTTACAAAGTGTTTGAATAAATGTCATGTCAACCATTTTTAATTTAAATATCAATGTTGAGGATTTAATGGAGAACAAGATTTATCAACATGTTGTTATTGAAAAATTGATGAAAAAATGGATGTAAAGAAATTTTCATGCACTTGTGAGCTACTTGACACGTTGGTAGTGGTGGAGTCACTTATGGGCTAGAGTTGGTTGTAGTTCTTCTCGCTTTTTTGAAAAAAAGTTTATACTATTAATAATATTATAAGTATTATATATATCACTGATAATGGGTTGAACTTGAACAACAAAATGATAAAAAAATTGTGTGATGAGTTCAAGATCGAACATAATAATTCTTCTCCTTACAGACTTAAGGTGAATGGTGTTGTTGAAGTAGCAAACAAGAACATCAAGAAGATTATTCAAAAAATGGTTGTCCCAAACAAAGAATGGGACGAGATGTTGCCTTTCGTTTTATATGGGTATTGTACTCTAGTTTACAAATCGACTGGGGCAACTCCATTTTCTTTAGTATATGGTATAGAAGCAATACTCCCCGTAGAGGTTGAGATCCCGTCAATGAGAGTCTTAATGGAAGCAAAGTCGACAGAGGATGATTGGTGTTAGAACTGGTATGATCGGTTGAATTTGATTGAAGAAAAACGCATGACTGCTTTGTGTCATGGATAGCTATATCAGAATAGGAAGAAACAGATTTTTGACAAAAAAGTTCGTCCTAGAGAATTTAAAGAAGGTGATCTCCTGATCAAGAAGGTTTTTTCTTTTCAATCTAATGCTAGGGGCAAGTGGACTCCTAATTATGAAGGCCCCTATGTTGTTAAGAAATTTTTTTCTAGTGGTGCCATGATTCTTACAAACATGGATGGTGACGAACTCCCTCGTCTAGTGAATGCAGATGCAGTCAAGAATTACTTTGTCTAAAATGTAAGGGCACCAGTTCATCCCTATGTTTTAATAATTGTCAAAACACATGAAAATATGGTAGAACATATTATGGCAACATTATAAATGACTTGACAGCGAAAAACTATTTTAAAACTTTGAAAAACTGTTTTTAGGTATTTTGTATCGATACATACTTACTTGTATCGATACAAATGTCCTAAAAATCCTTCAGGTTGAATTTTTGTGTTTTGTATCGATATAGGACTCATTTGTATCGATACAAAACTGGACTCTTAGGGACAGAGAGTCTCCTGTGTATCGAATCATGCTTGCATGTATCGATACACATCAAACTCTCCTTGGACCAGAAAATTCGTTATGTCTCGATACATGATTGCATGCTTCGACATATATCAGTCAGGATTTTCAAGAAACTGATGTATGTATCGATACAAACACGTCTTTGTATTGATACATAGCTGAAAAATTTCAAATTTTGTACGCTGTCAAGAGTTTGTATCGATACACACTAATCTTTGTATATATACACTTTAGTTAAATTTTGCCTAAATTTGATCCAATCTATTTTCTCTATAAATAGCATCATGGGGTTTTGTTGTATGTATGAGAAACTATTCAAAGAGTGAGAAACCTTTGGAAAAACACTTTTAAATATAGATATATTTATTATTTTGGTCTTTTAACTTATTTAAATAAATCAAAAATATATTAAATAAAGTACTATTAGAAGTTGAAGTGAAGTTCAAGCATTTTTCTTTTCTTTGATAGCAATTTTGTATTTTCATTGCCAAAAATTAATATTAATTTGATAATGAATTTTAAACAACTTGTTTCATACAAATGCAAGGTAATGTGGGCCAATTAATAAGTTTTTTTTATATCAATTAATAGATTTTGTTTTATTTTTTTGACAATAATTATTACTTACTAATAGGTTTTGTTGAGAAGTCAAAAAATGCAGCTTTTTTGACTTTGGGAGATGTAAAGTTTGACTTTTTTAATAAATTATTATGCATTGAATACGTTTTTGTTTCACTCATGCATTGAATACTTAACAACCTAAAAAAACAATTATGCCCCAAAATTCAATGAATTGATTAAGTTTAATGTGGTCAATTATGTAAAAATGGTAGTAAATGATGACATTCAAAGTTTACTCGTTGCAAATTTTACGTGGTAGCAAACGATGTAAGTTGAATAGCAAAATGTTTACTTTAAAAATATGGTTAAATATATTTTTAGTCATTACTAACTGATGACATTCAAAGTTTAGTACTTACTTAATTTTTATTAAATTTTTAGTCCCTGAAAAATTATCATCCACCCAGTGAAGTACTATTAAATATAGATATAATTATTATTTGGGTCTTTTAACTTATTTAACTAAAATAAAAATATAGTAAATAAAGTACTATTAGAAGTGGAAGTGAAGTTCAAGCATTTTTCTTTTCTTTGATAGAAATTTTGCATTTTCATTGCCAAAAATTAATATTAATTTGATAATGAATTTTAAACAACTTGTTTCATACCAATGCAAGGTAATATTAGTAGATTTTTTTATTTTTTTGACAATAATGATTACCTACTAATAGCTTTTGACGAGAAGTTAAAAAATGCATCTTTTTATATTTTGGAAGATATAAAGTTTGACATTTTTAATAAATTATAATGCATTGAATACTTTTTTTGTTTGACCCATGCATTGAATACTTAACAACCCAAAAAAACAATTAAGCCTACAAATTCAACGAATTGATTAAGTTTAATGTGGGCAATTATGTAAAAATGGTAGTAATTTATTGAGAAGTTAAAAAATGCAGCTTTTTTGATTTTGGGAGATGTAAAGTTTGACTTTTTTAAAAAATTATTATGCATTGAATACTTTTTTTTTGACTCATGTATTGAATACTTAACAACCAAAAAAGACAATTAAGCACACAAATTCAATGAATTGACCCACAAAACAAAAAGTATGGCCCAAACCCATTTCACCAACCCTAAAATAAAACTATTTAATTCTAAAGACAAGCTTGATATACTAAGAAAAAAACAGATCTGCCTCTCTCTCACTCTCACTCATATTCTTCAATATTCTTCTTCTCGAAATTCATGTTGCATCTATTCTTCTTCTCTAAATTTATGCTGCATCTATTCTTCTTCAATCTCTTTATTTTCTTATTCTTATCTCTCTTTTGGTCTTTTGTGGATATTTGTTTATGGAGTACTAAGTTTGTTTTTGTCTTTTATGTTCATATCCTTTTAGAGAATAGAGGACAGCTGTTGTGAGTGAGCGGCGGTGGTGGAAAGAGAGAGAGAGAGTGGCAGCTGTGGTTTTGGTTGGGTTTGTGGTGTTGGGACCGGTTCACCGGTTTGTTCGGTTCGTACCGGTTCTAGCCGGTTCATCCGGTTTCTTGGACGGTTCCCAAGACTAGCGGTTTAGGGAAGCAGCCCGGACCGATGGAAGGTCTGGTTCACAGTCGGACCTTTCGAATCGGCCAGTCTGGTTCAGTTCTTAAAACATTGGCTTCTGCCCAAGAAAATAGGGGGAAAGGGAAACTCGGTGACTCCGTGGGAAAGCAACAGAAAGCAATTTCTGGAATACATATTTCTGAAAATACTTCAAGTGGTGTTAAAATTAAAGCTGAGCATGAAGAAATCCATTATCATTATCAAGTTCCATCTTCAAATGTGATGGCTTCTTCATTTGAAAAGGATACGTTTTTTGGAAAGGATGAAGGATCTAAGAATTTGAAAGTAAATGCAAATGTTAAAAACTTTGGCATCAACATGCACAAGAGATAAGAGATTTATCCTTAACTTGAAAAGAAACAGGGTTCTAATGCTTCAGGACAAGAAGAAGCTGTACAAAATTTCTTGAAGTCATGTGCCAATCAAGAGAAATCAATACAGTTAGGAAAGAAGTCTAAATCATCATCCCGCGTGTCATTTTGTGATGATAATTTAGTTCGGGTTGATAAAGGCGACCCAACTAAACCACACTTTTCTCCGAGTGCTGAAGTTTCTATTGCAATTGTTAATTCAAGGAGATATGTAGATAAACGTTATTTCTTGTCTAAAAAGGAACAAAACTTTAGTAGTTTGTCACTAGATTCCAATGGTAAACTAATCAAATTAAATTCAAGTGGAAAATTTTAGACAAACCAGCCAAAGAAATCAAGTCAACCAAAAGGTTCTTTTATCGGTTTACTTGTGAATTATTCACAGGTAATTAAAGATATGTGGTTGTATTTATCTAAAAAGTCTAGATTGATGGAGAGAATTATTCACAGGTAAACCACTAAAAGAACCTCTTGAATGACTTGATTTCTCTGGCTGGTTCGTCTCAAATTTTCCACTAAATTGAATTTGATTATGTTACCATTGGAATCCAGTGAAAAACCATTAAAGTTTTGTTCCTTTTCAGGCAAGAAACAACATTGATCCACATATCTCCTTGAATTAGCAATTGCAATAGAAACTTTAGCATCGGAGAAAAGTGTGGTTTAGTTGGGTTGCCTTTATCAAACCAAACTAAAGTATCATCACAAAGTGACACTCGGGATGATGATTTAGACTTCTTTCCTAACTGCATTGATTTCTCTTGATAGACACATGACTTCAAGAAATTTTTTACAACTTCTTATCCTGAAGCATTAGAACACTGTTTCTTTTCAAGTTTAGGATAAAGCTCTTTTCTCTTGTGCATGTTGATCCCAAAGTTTTTAACATTTGCATTTACTTTCAAATTCTTAGATCTTTCATCCTTCCTAGAAAACTTATCCTTTTCAAATGAAGAAGTCGTCAGATTTGAAGATGGAACTTGATAATGGCAATGGATTTCTTTAGGCTCAGTTTTAATTTTAACACCACTTGAAGTATTTTCAGAAATATGACTTCCGGAAATTACTTTCTGTTGCTTTCCCACAGAGTCACCGAGTTTCCCTTTCCCCTTATTTTCTTGGGAAGAAGCATTAGAATCACTAAGGTTAACCATTTTATTCCTAGTTGGTGTATCTTTCAACCCTTTGGATCAATTGATCACTGGGTTTTGCAACTTGAGCTTAGCAGCATCACCCTAAAACATCAATGGGGTTGTAGAAGTGGTGGTTGAATCCATCTAACGGCTCTCTTGGCAATAGTTTCTTCATAAGACGGCAAAAGGACCTTGTTTGCTTTATGAATGAGTTTGGAATCCCGGAGACTGTATGTTACAATGATGTTTCGGTCGGGTGTTTTGGCCAAGCTGCAACTGCCTTATCGTGCACCTCCTTTGCTTTGGCGGTTGGTTGTTTGTGGCCAATTTTTATTTCTGCGTGTTGCTGGTTTTTTCTGGTTTTATCGGTATGTAGCTAGCTTGCTGCCTGTTTTGTTGTTGCTGCGTTTTTAGTTTGTTCTCAGGTCTTTTATTTTGCTTTTGGTGGTTTCCATATTGCCACCGCCATGTTGTTACCTTGTAGTTTCCTGCAACTAAGCATAATTTGTTGTTTAGGTTTTTTTTCAAAGGGAATAAATTGAAGGTGGCTTCAAAGATATTTACATAAATGGAGTCAAATGTTTGTGTGTTAAATCAACTTAATTGTGATGTGACAATTAGGGTTTATTTGGATAATGGAGTTCTTGTTATGGCTATGAAAGTTTGGAACTTTCTAACATGTCCACTCAATGGGTAATGAAAAGAATCGTTATGTTGCAAGGTAGAACATAGAAAAAAATTATTTTACAAGGATAAAATAAAATTCACCCACTTTGAAGGGATAAAGCCTATTTACGCTAATTTTGTCAATATGCCACTGCCACTTTGAAAAAACAAGTGGTAATAATTTGATAAGAGGGTCAAATTCGCAAGTTGATATTTGAACTTGTCTCAAGGGTCAAAAAGGTAATCACAGATTTATTCAAAGTGGTCGGGTGTGAGATCTTTTAAAATATAATTAATAAAAATAGAATATTAAAAAACACAAGATATAAAAAGATACAAAGTTTGGAGAATTAAGATAAACTCAAAAGAACAAAAAATATAGAAATAAAGTAGAACAATAAGAAGAAAGAGAAAATATTGTGAATGAGACCATTTTTATATTGAATGAGTAACAATGTATGTTAGATACAACATCAACATAAGGCACAAAGTGTTTTCCAAAAATATTTTAAGATGGGTTAGCAAAAACACAAACTACTATGTCACTTGGAACTAGTGTATAAAATTATATACAGCTCGATTTGTATGAACTGGTGCAGCAACAAATTATTGACTTTATATTTTTCTATAATGTCGATTTCTTTAAAAACTAACACACAAAATGATTCGAAAGAGAAAAGCACAAATTCAAAATAAAAATACATACGACAAGCACTTGCAAATACTCCAATTGTAAATGCATGTTCACTTTGACGACATCTAATCATTTGAATAATTTATCTCTTCCATCATTTCCAATTACATATCTGAATACAATACTCACAAAATGTCAGCATATACAAAAGCTCACAATATATTAGCCTACACATTACCTCAAAATAAAATTGAATAATAAAAAAAAATCAAACATAAAATAAAAAGTAAACAAAATTTATTCAAGAGGTATTTTTGGTAGAACCTGATTCTGTAGAACCTAATCACATAAGATCTTCAATTTTTTTGTTTTTACATGTGTAATACCCTAATTTTGAGTTTTTTAAAAAAATAAATATTTTATTTAAAAATTATTTCTTATTTTTATGAGAAATACCAAAAAATAGTTTTTTTAACAATTTTTGTTTTACAATTTATCATTTTTCTTTTATTTTCTTTTAAATATAGCAATTTATCTTTTTATACGAAAAATAGCAAAAATGCTCAAAAATAGTTTTTATTTTTGTAGTTGGGTTTATATTTTATTTCTATATTTTTCTATATTTTATTTGTATTTTTCTTCCACTTTTTAATTTTTATTTGCATTTTCTTCTTTTTATGACAATTTCTTTCTTTTAGGACCAATTACCATTTGACACATCACCTCCTTCACATTTTTTTTATCTCTTACTAATCATAAATTCACCCCATTTTCCATTTTTTTTTCTTTTACCCTTTAAAACCCAAAATCACAAAAAGCCCCATTTTTAGTCACTAGTAGAAATAGATGGGTTATCACAAATCCTAGAGAGGAGAGTATTGGTCACTGATAAAAAAAAAATCAAAAAATCTTCTTCCTCTCTTCTCTTGCTGCGCCTCTCCCCCATTTTCCAAACCCTAAAATTTTAATCCCAAATTCACTCAAAATCAAAACAAAAATATTGAACTATCATGAAATAAGGTGAATCAATCGCGTTTCTCTGCTCATTTCTTTTCCATTCGCAATCAAAATCAACGAAAACGGTCCCTAATTTGTTCAACCCGAAACTGAATTTGAGAGAAACAAAGGTAGTGATTCTTGGTGCCTTTGAATGATATTTTGATTTGTTTTTTTTGCTGGGTGTTGAACGGAATCGAACGTTTATGCTATTACTGTAACTGATTTGTAAATATTTGGACTGGAAAAACTTGATTTCGTTTTTAGATCTAAATTTCGATCTGTTTGTCTTTGTTAAATCGCGCGTTATTTGCTAATTTTGATACTGGATTTGAAATCTATGCGCAAAACCCTTTCGATTTGAGTATTCATATGCTAATTTTGGTGTTGATTTGGTTCTGTTTATTGAAACCGAGTTGAGAACTCGGAAGCTCTCATGGATGCCTGACTCACCGAGTTGCAACTCGGTCATGAAGGAAGAAGATGGTTACGTGTCAGCCTCTGATTGACTGTTGTTTTTTCTCTTTCTGGGCTTGTGACCGGAACCGGGTCGGTTTGGACCGTCCGACCCGATCCGGTTTGTTTATGGATTTGGGCTTTTTTTTTCTTTCTTTCTAGACCTGTTAGTTTTTTTATGTGATTTATGTTTTGAACCCCCAGTCTCTCTTTCTGCACCCCTTGCTGAATTTTATTATATTGGGCCTTAAGCCCATTTTTGATGATTCTGCTTGCTTTGTTTTTTGCTGCTTGCACCCCATAATTGCTTTTGCACCCTTTGTTGAATTTAATTATTTTTAAACGCTTTAATTTGATTTAACATGAAAATTTCTTTATAAAAACGATATAAAAAATAAGCGGGTCCCTGCGGTACAGCTTGCGTCCAAGACTTATTTTTTATATCAAAATACTAAAAAGAAACTTTTGAAATTAAGATAAAAGCGAGAAAGTGTCTGCCGTACAGCTTGTCTCCGACTCAATTTTATTTTAATTAACGGAGTTTGATAAAAAAGATTTCATCTAATGTTCATTTATTTATTATAGCTTATTTGAGTGTATGCGCTATTTAATTTGTCTGAACTGTGATATTGTTGAAAAAAGCTTCGATTGAAGTGAGCATAAACGGGTCCCTGCCGAACGGCTTGCGTCTGTGAGTTATGTTCGTGTCAATCGGAAGGAAACTTGTTAATTGAAAAGAATTAAGGAAGTGTCTGCTGTACGGCTTGTCTCTGACTTAATTCGTTTTAATTAACGAAGTTCATATTTGACTGCTATGTGATGTTCGATCTTTTATTTCGCACCTATTCTTTAACTTGATTATTATCTGTGTATACTATATTATGTGCATTTAACTGTTTAGCATCATCACTGTTATCATATCATTCATGAGCATTCACATACACATTTCTCTCCTTCTTCACCTTTCTTTTTCTTTTCTTTTTTGGTTCTGACCTGAAATTTGTGAACTCTTTTCTGTTACGAGAGGAATGAGAATAAATCCAGTCCCTGACGTACAACTTGTGTCTGTGAATTATTCTCATCCCGTTTAAACCGGAACTTTGTTAATTAAAGAGAATGAGGAAGTGTCTGTCGAACGGCTTGTCTCTGATTCATCTCACTTTAATTAATAAAGTTTAACTAATTTATTTGAATGAAAAGGGGATGTACGGTGAGTGACCTGCTTTTCTGGATAGTTCAGTCCCTGCTGCACTGCTTGTGTCTGTGACTTGTCCTCATTCACTAAATAATCTTGAAAACTCCTAAAAAACATTCAACATACTCAATCAGCTTTTTAAACTACCTTTGTGCAATCAAATCTCTTTTCAACTGTTTTCTTAAACGAAAAGTGCTTTATCCATTCCCCTGATTCTGGAAAACGCTTAAGCCTCCGAATCGAGCATACAAGCATATTGTTGTATCAGTGGAATGCGACCTAAGCATCGTTCACTAAAAACAACCAACAAACAAAACCTTTTTCAAGAAGAACTACGTGAGCTTTGACTTCCTCATTGTACTTGGGGGATACGTAGGAGCGAGAGCCTCTCTCGTCAAGCCAAATAATAAAAAACTCTTTTTTCCCTTTGTGTTCAATATGCGGTAATTTATTTCTTTTTATGCGGTTATCTCTGTTTATGCAAACCAAAATTCCTCAAATGGTTCCCGTTGAGTACAACGGATATGAGGGGGTGTTAACGTCTTCCCCTCATGTAACCAACTCCCGAACCCGATCTTTTAAGGTTTTATCATTATTTTCCTTTCCCCTCACGGGATAAATAAAATATGGTGGCGGCTTCATTGTTTACATTTATGCATTGCATATCTGTATATTTTTTGCGTCGGGTACTACAGCTGGCGACTTCACTGGGGACACTTGTGTAGAGAGTTAAGCCTAATTTGGGGCTTTTGGTTTGCTTATGCCAGGTTAGCCGTATCTGTCCTATCTTTTACTTTACCGTAAAATATTGAACTGTCTTGATTTGCTGGCTTTGTCTTCTCTTCTACTCCTTTTTTTTCTTTTTGCCTTTATGGCTTGGTTCTCTGTTACTGTGTGCTTGGTCCATCACCGGGCCCGAGAGAAACTTAGGACTAGTTGAGGGATTTTTTGTATCGGGCTCTCTGACGTACGGCTTGCGTGTTCCGGTATAGAAAATTCCGCTCAGAGTAGATTCACTTGGAATGTTGGTACTCCCTGAGTGACGTCTTGTGTGTATCAGTGTTTCTTGTTAGGTATCCGAAACTCTTGTCTAGGGACCACTGTTTTAGAACCCGTGTCGAGGTTGTAATGTCGACTCATCCAGTTGGCGTTATAATCTCACCAGATGAGGTTGCTTTTGGGAAAAGTGATCAAGGATTTTGGGAACCGTGTCAACCTAGAACAACATGTGAGAGGGATGGGTTACAGGTAACTTTGAAATTTTAGCCTCAGAGATTCCATTTTGAAAAGAACCCTGTTGTTATGAATATGGAAGATTAGTGACTTTGAGATCAAATTCGCCAGATGATATAATGTTACTGTGATCATATCCATGCATTTTGCATTCATGACATACATGCATTCATGAAAATAATCATGCATATTCATCTCGCATACATTTCAAAAAAAACATATGAGAAAAGTTTTCGCATGAAAAATATGCATTTTCATTCAAAAAGAAATCATGCATTTTATCGATTAAAAATCTCATTTTCATTCATTCATTCCAACAGCTACCTTCCCGGCACCGTTATTGGACAAGAAGAGTTGCTCATCATATTATGGATAACTGGCAAGAGAAACACGATGTGTTACAGACTGAGGTAACCCAGATGGGTGGACAAGTAACTCAGTTGGGTGGACAGGTAACCCAGTTGGGTGGAAGAATGACCTTGTTGGGTGGGAAGCTAGATCAGATTATTGAGATGTTAGCTAATGTGAATGTGCAACCAAAGGTGGTTGAGGCTCCTGCACCTGCAGTTATGGTTGCTCATGAAAATGCCTCTGCTGGCTATGATTGGCCTACTTTTGGTCTGCCTAAGGGTTATGTTCCACCAGGATATGTGCCAACAACTTCTGCTTCAATTGTGGAAGCCCCTGCTAGGGTTACATCTGTGCAACAAGTAATGGATTTGGATCAAGACGCATTTGAGGATCCTAGAGATGCGTATCACGGTCCCGAACTGTGTGGGCCTAGGTTTGCTTACCAAGGACCCGTGCTTCCGGTTAGTGAACCGAAGTTTGATTTTGCTCCTCAACTGGAAGAAACAAAGCAGAAATATCAGGCTCTAGAGGAGAGGTTAAATCTGGTAGAAACGGGTAATGATCCGTTGGATTTCTCGAAGATGTACTTGGTTTCTAATTTTGTGCTTCCACCAAAGTTCAAAATGCATGATTTCGAGAAGTATAAGGGTTTGAGTTGCCCGAAGAATCATCTGGTTATGTATATCAGAAAAATGGCCTCTTATGCTCATGATGACAAGCTAATGATCCACTGTTTCCAAGACAGTTTGGCTGATGTGCCTCTCAACTGGTACATGCAACTTGAAAAAGGCAACATCCTTTCGTGGAGGGATTTGGCCAATGCTTTTATCAAACATTACCAGTATAATATGGATATGGCCTCAAGCCGCACTCAGCTCCAAAATACTACTATGAAGGATGGTGAATCTTTCAAGGTCTATGCTCAAAGATGGAGAGCCTTAGCTTCCCAAGTACGTCCTCCGCTCTTGGAGACGGAACTTGTGGACATGTTTACCAATACTTTGCAAGGGACTTACTTTAAAAGGTTGGTTAGTATTGCCTCCTCCGACTTTGCTGATCAGGTCCGAGTTGGTGAAAGGGTTGAAATGGGGATCAAGAATGGGAAGATTTCAGCTGCTTCTAGTTCACAAATCAATAACACAAGGAAGCCTGGTGGTGGCTTTAATAGAAAGAAGGAAGGTGAGACTAATGTTATATCCTCAAGGGGTAGTCAGGCGCAGCCGACGGCACCTGTTCAGTTTCCTTACTTTCCCTTTCCATACTTGGTTGTTGCTCAGCACCAACAGTTTCCAAATTATCAGTATCAAAATCCAGTGCCTCAACATCATCAACAGGCACCACCAAAACGGAATCCTCCACAAGCTCGTAGGGTTTTTGATCCTATCCCTATGCCGTACAGTTAGTTGCTCCCTTACTTGATTCATAGTGGTAAAGTGACGCCTAAGCAAATAAGACATTTGCTTCCACCATTCCCTGACTGGTATGACGCTAATGCTAAATGCGACTACCATGCTGGTATTGTGGGTCACGCTACTGACAATTGTAAAGCTTTTAAGCACAAAGTACAAGACCTCATTGATGAGAACGAGTTGACTTTCAAAGAAAGCGGGCCCAATGTGACCACTGATCCACTTCCTAAACACCCAACAGGCAATGTGAGTTGTGTTGAAATTGGTGGAAATCTGATAAAGGATGTTTCTTTGATCAAAACGCCTTTGTCATCTGTCCGAGAGATGTTGCTGAATTATGACGAGTTTGAGAACTTGCATCATGATTGTGAAGACTGTCTGAATGATCCGAACCACTGTTCAAAGCTGAAGGAATGTTTGCAGCAATTGATGGATCAAGGTTTAGTGCAAGTGGGATATGCCAAAAGGGAAACTTTGGTTGCCACTGTTGATCAGAATGAACGTGCAAAGCTTGAAAGTGACGGTCGGAAAGAAAAGGGATCTGTTACATCTTTGAAAAGCTTGAAAGTAGCCTTAGAGGAAGGACGTCTTACTGGTTTGGGACAGATGTCGGTTTTGCCTGAGAAAAAAGATGGCTTCGGTTTGGGTTATCAGTCATCCAAGGGGATAGCAACTCCAAAGAAAGTTCAAGACAAGATTCCAAAGATTGAGGATGTTTTTAGCAGTGCTGGCTACCGTGTGGATGGTTACATTGCTATGATTGATGACAAGGATGCAAATGGAAAGAATCAAGATTAGGTGCGCCAGTGTTCTCTAGAGACTGTGCTCAAAAATTGGAAGGCTGTTGGAATCTCAGAAGTTGTTTTTATTTCAAAGCAATTTGTTTTCTTTTCAAAACACCTTTGTTCAGCCTTGAACAAATGGTTGTGCTTGTAGGGCCACTTTGTTTTAATGTTTAATTCGCAATTAATGAAAAAGTACTTCTTATGCAATTTCCGTCTTATTTATTCTTCTTTTACAGTTTTAAAAAGATAATGAAAAATGGCAATAACTTCTTGCATTCATAAAACACTTTTGCATTCAATCAAATTCAAAAAAAAAAAGTAGAATCATCATTCAGAAGTGAATCTATTGAATCATAATTGTGTCGTAATTCTTCATGGTTTACGGTTGCAAGCTTCGTTGAAGAGTTAATATGAATATATGATTGTTGGATCAAGAGCATAAAATGATTGAACTTCATCGGTGATTGATCCGGGAATTGACGAAGAAAGAGGTCATAATGGGCGTCTCCCCATAACAGGATATGAAAGAGAAGGTTGATCAGCATTTTATTTCTTGTCAAGTATTTGTTTGCATTTAAAATTATGTAATGCACATGCATGTTTCGGAATCAATCCATTTGTATTCACCTCTTTTTCTTATTACTCGCAAACTTGGAGCGAGGATGATGAAAATGAATAACTGATTTTTGCTGATATATGCTTTCAATAGTGAAAAAAAACTAGTTGATGATGTAAGGCATTGTTCCACTTTCTTTCATTATTGTGATTGAATCGAGTCATTCTTGCATATGTTTTGTTGTTATCTGATTCTCCCAATTTCTTGAGATATATCTTTTTAAGAAAATAAGCAATTTTGGTTTGATACTTGACCTGACACTTTAAGAGTATATAGGTTGTTTGCACTTTAGGCTATTATGAAGGTTCAGAAATGATTCAATAAAATCGGTACTGTCTTAACATCTTAGACTCTTAGAAGTATGTAAGATCAATTTGAATACTGATTTTGACGAAGACCTGAACATAAGTTTTTAAGTAACTCTCAGTAGTTTATCTCAGCAGTCGGCACCATCTTGTACACAAACTAAGTAGGAAATCGATGAACATAAGTGAATGATCCAGAAATGAAATTTTGCATACTTTGTTCAATGCAGTTATTGAGTTAGATGACCATCACTCGGTTGTTTAACCCAGCAGTTGTTGAAAAACCATAGTAAATGTACCCATTTGGTAGTTGGTTCAGATGAGTCTGGTTCTGAACTTGGTAGGGCGGGTTGCTATCCGATCCCCCACAACTGCATTTGGAAGAGAAATAGGGGTTTACCAAACTGATTTTACCAGCTCCCCTCGATTAATGATCATAATCACTAACAGATTTTTCTACCATGAGCGTGTACATGATAACGGGCTTAATGTGATTGCGCCTGAATGAAAAGGGTGAATAAAATTTAAGTAAAAGTTAGAGTCACAATAAAATGCTTCAAATTTGTCTTCATATGATGAGAGTCTTTAACTGCAATGTGTGGTTTTGTGTTATTACAGTACCCTTGGTATTGATGTTTATTACTTGATTTTCTTCTCTAGCCAGCAACCACGTATCGTTAGAGTTGTCATGTCGTGTTTTCAAACAAGTGCTAAAAAAGAGTTACTATTTATGTGCTTAATGATAAGCAAATGTTCAAGTATGGGGAATTTGATAACACAATTTATATCTTCTTTTGGCTTGATTTACATGAATCCTAATACCATGCTATGACCTCAAAAGACCTAATTGAAGCTAGGTTCACTTTGAAAGCATTCGGCAAATGTATTGTTAAGCTGACTCCTCCAGTTTGTTGAGTAACTAATAATTATCTCTCTGTTCTACACATCATATGTGTTTAAAAAAAAAAAAGAACTTGCATGTGCATAACGCTTTTCAAAAGAAATGATTTTACCTGCGAATTAATACTTGATATCAAAGAGATCTGAGTTGTGGTCTGATCATAGGCAAAGCTGATTTGAGACGCTCCTAGCTAGGGGCAAGCTATCTATAGATTCTGTAACACCCTGATTTCCCAACTATTATTTTAGCTGATTTTATTAATATGGCAAAATAGTAACACAAGGGTGTCACGTTCTTTACCAAGTTAAATCTAATTATTAGAGTAATTTTAAACATGCAACGGAATTAAATTCATAATAAAAAAAAAAAAATAATAAAACTGTTTCTCCAACAAAGTCTGAATTAAAATTAAGTATCAAAAGGTAACAATTTCCTAACATCCATAAATAATTCAACAAAGTTTTAAAAGATCCTTAAATGACAATTTCAAAAAAACAATAAATGAAGTTCCCCAAGTCAGATATCCAGAGCGACTCCAAAAGACTCAAAACAGAGATGTAAAGCAACTTCTAAAGCCACCTCGAACATCAAAACTAAGCTTGAACTCCTACCTGAAAACTACGGTTGCACACCGTAGGGCCAAGCCAGAGGGGAAATGTAAAGGTGAGCACAAAACATCAAATGATAACCGAAGTACAATAGCAAGAAGAGATAGCAAAACAACTATCACAGAAAAGATCACTATAGCGGATGACCACGCGTGCACTCACAATCAAACAACATTTAACCACAACAAATAAGTTAGATATATCTCACACAATATATATATATATATATTATATTATAGACTCCCCTATGGTACCAAGGGCTACTTCATTGCTACATCATTGCTACATCATTTCTACATCATTTATACATAATAGCTACATCATTTATATATACTTGCTACATCATTGCTACATCATTTATACATAATAGCTACCTCATTTATATATAATTGCTACATCATTGCAACGTAACATCATTATAATAGCATCTTTTACAACGGTTTAATTCCAAACATCAATAATTAACAACATAAAAAAAACAACACCAATAATCATCAACCTCTTTTCAACATCATTTCATCTCATTTCAACGTCATTAACTCAACTTCATTAGACACATGAATGAATGCTCAATTATAATGACTCAAACATCAAATACTCAAAATCAAAATAGAACTCAAACTCAATGGCAAATAATGACAACAATTATCTCGACACAATTAACACTATTTAATAATTAAAGAGAATCAAGACTTATTTCATGAGTTTTATTATTAATAAAACCATACGACCACAACGTTTAATCTTAAAGAAACTCAACACTAAAATACCAATTAGACTCATCACAGAAAACTATGTATCAAGTGCTACCTAGTTCTTTAGCTAAATAATATAGTTTTAATCTCCAAAAAGAAAAATCTTATTTTAAACTAAAAACAATAATAATCACATCATCAAAGTAGCAGTTTTGAAAATAAAGGTATATTAAATCCTTACTATTAGAATGCCTACAAATTTCAATCCTTGCCATCTACAATTAATTAGGAGAACATATTTATGCTACATTAAGGTTAATCCGAGAGAATATTTATGTATATTAAACTCAAAGTTATTCTAAGTTATTATGTTTATATAGTCAAACACAAGCACGTTACACATACAGTTACAAGTATAAGCAATATCTATATATTGAACCATCCAATCATAACAAGGCATGTATCTTATTTATTACTATCATTATTCGGATGCAAGTGATTACGTGAAGCCACATATTAAACTGATACACAACACTCTACTTTTAGTAAACACAATATGTATATACTTAACTCGATCCAATATTCCTTATTGTAGAAAATTGGTTTAGGTGCAAACGTCCATCTTGTTTGTTTTACCAGGCATAACCGATTCAATTTCTACTCATAGACCATAGCCGAAATTCATACTCATCATCAATTAATACAAAATTTAACTTAACAGATTTGTTTATAAGAAAATCAAAACATCGTATCGACGAGGAAAATAGAATCCAAAAACAACATAGATAGAGATTCAAATTAGGAAGGAATCAGAGCAACAATAATTCTCATATATCAAGGCAAAATATAAAAGTAGAACACATGCTATATTCAGGTATTGAAATTCAGAAAAATCATATAGATGGTGCAAAGCTCCCTTACTTGATTTTTTTGCAATGAATTCTTTTAATTTGAGTTGTTCCTCTTTCTCCCGTTGTTCTCACGTTTTCTCCCTTCTCCTAGTCTACTGATTTTCTTTTCCTATTAGGGTAAAGAGTGACTAATCCTAATTTTTTCTAACTTTTTGCCTATTTATAGAAAATTTAAGGGATTATTATTTTCAAGAGAAAATCTATTTTTCTTTTAATTATGTTTCTCTACAAAATTTCTATTTATTTATTTTACCTCCCTCTTACTACTATTGAAACAACTAGACTAAATTTCTCTACTCTTTTACTAATTCACCTCCACAGGTGATGTTTACTAAATATGTACCCCCTTCACCTTTCCTCTTTGAAAAATCATAATTCTCTATTTTTTTTTCTTCTCTTTTGACTTACTAAAATTTTCTAGTTTTCTAATTATTAATTTCTAAACATCCTAAAGCAAATAAGTAGCACACTCATACATCAAATTATTAACTTATCAAGACAAACTAACTAGATAAATTAGGAATTAACTAAATGCTAATAAAATAAATACTTATCAATTTCGGGGTGTTACAATTCTCCCCCACTTAAAGAATTTTCGCCCTCGAAAATTACCTGAAGTTTCTGGTTCCTAGTCCATCAAGGCGAACACCTTCGCTTTGGTAGATGTAGCATCTGGTGTCTTTTTCTGCTTGTCACAATAAGTGCTAATATGCCCCGGTTCACCACACCTAAAACAAGTCACAACGCTCTTGCACTCATTCGAGGAATGTCCCGGCCTTCCACATTTGAAGCATCTCGGAGTCTCTTTCTTGCACTCTGCTACCTTGTGTCCTGTTCCACCACACCGGAAGCAGCGAGGAAGATTGGAGTCATCTCCCCCACTTGTCTCATGCTCATTGTCAGACTTCTTCTTATCTTTTTTATTTCCATTATCATACGGCTTGCTACGGCTCTGACCATTATTCCTTTTCTCATTCACAACTTTATAGTGGCTAGACCTAGCACGACTGTCGTTATCATAGATTCTGCATGCCTCCACCAGGTCCGCAAACCGACGAATCCTTTGATACCCAATAAATTGTTTAATTTCGGGTCGCAGCCCATTCTCGAATTTGATGCATTTAGAAGCTTCTGCACCAACAACATTATAGTGAGGACTGAACTTTATCAGCATGCCAAATTCAGCCGCATACTCTGCAACCGTCATGTTTCCCTGTTTCAACTCCAGAAACTCAACTTCTTTCCTTGCACGAACATCCTCGGGATAGTAACTTCCCAAGAACTCTTCTTTGAAAACAGCCCAGGTAATCTCAGTGCCTGCAGCTTCTAGTCTCTGTCGTGCATTGTCCCACCATATTTCAGCTTCTTTAATCAGCATATGGGTCCCAAGCCTGACTTTTTGTGCATCTGTGCACACCATAGCCCTGAAGATCCTTTCCATTTCCTGCATCCAGTCTTGTGCACCCTCAGGGTCATGCATCCCTTTGAAAGTGGAAGGGTTGTTTCTCATAAACCGATCCAATCGCAATTCATCAGCTCCACCTTGTTGACCATGGACTCCTGCCAAAGCTGCATTTGACTGCACCAAAGCCTGAACTATGTTGTTCATAGCATTAGCAATAGCCGCGTCATTCCTTCCTGCCATTTTTGTTCTGCACATCCAACTATCCAAGGTTAGATAACACAAACAGTGACAGTGTTCACACACATCCACCTACAAAAGAATAACATTGTAAATTTGGTCTGACTAGACCGACCTGCTCTGATACCAACTTGTAACACCCTGATTTCCCAACTATTATTTTAGCTGATTTTATTAATATGGCAAAATAGTAACACAAGGGTGTCACGTTCTTTACCAAGTTAAATCTAATTATTAGAGTAATTTTAAACATGCAACGGAATTAAATTCATAAAAAAAAAAAAATAATAATAAAATTGTTTCTCCAACAAAGTCTGAATTAAAATTAAGTATCAAAAGGTAACAATTTCCTAACATCCATAAATAATTCAACAAAGTTTCAAAAGATCCTTAAATGACAATTTCAAAAAAACAATAAATGAAGTTCCCCAAGTCAGATATCCAGAGCGACTCCAAAAGACTCAAAACAGAGATGTAAAGCAACTTCTAAAGCCACCTCGAACATCAAAACTAAGCTTGAACTCCTACCTGAAAACTACGGTTGCACACCGTAGGGCCAAGCCAGAGGGGAAATGTAAAGGTGAGCACAAAACATCAAATGATAACCGAAGTACAATAGCAAGAAGAGATAGCAAAACAACTATCACAGAAAAGATCACTATAGCGGATGACCACGCGTGCACTCACAATCAAACAACATTTAACCACAACAAATAAGTTAGATATATCTCACACAATATATATATATATATATATTATATTATAGACTCCCCTATGGTACCAAGGGCTACTTCATTGCTACATCATTGCTACATCATTTCTACATCATTTATACATAATAGCTACATCATTTATATATACTTGCTACATCATTGCTACATCATTTATACATAATAGCTACCTCATTTATATATAATTGCTACATCATTGCAACGTAACATCATTATAATAGCATCTTTTACAACGGTTTAATTCCAAACATCAATAATTAACAACATAAAAAAAACAACACCAATAATCATCAACCTCTTTTCAACATCATTTCATCTCATTTCAACGTCATTAACTCAACTTCATTAGACACATGAATGAATGCTCAATTATAATGACTCAAACATCAAATACTCAAAATCAAAATAGAACTCAAACTCAATGGCAAATAATGACAACAATTATCTCGACACAATTAACACTATTTAATAATTAAAGAGAATCAAGACTTATTTCATGAGTTTTATTATTAATAAAACCATACGACCACAACGTTTAATCTTAAAGAAACTCAACACTAAAATACCAATTAGACTCATCAAAGAAAACTATGTATCAAGTGCTACCTAGTTCTTTAGCTAAATAATATAGTTTTAATCTCCAAAAAGAAAAATCTTATTTTAAACTAAAAACAATAATAATCACATCATCAAAGTAGCAGTTTTGAAAATAAAGGTATATTAAATCCTTACTATTAGAATGCCTACAAATTTCAATCCTTGCCATCTACAATTAATTAGGAGAACATATTTATGCTACATTAAGGTTAATCCGAGAGAATATTTATGTATATTAAACTCAAAGTTATTCTAAGTTATTATGTTTATATAGTCAAACACAAGCACGTTACACATACAGTTACAAGTATAAGCAATATCTATATATTGAACCATCCAATCATAACAAGGCATGTATCTTATTTATTACTATCATTATTCGGATGCAAGTGATTACGTGAAGCCACATATTAAACTGATACACAACACTCTACTTTTAGTAAACACAATATGTATATACTTAACTCGATCCAATATTCCTTATTGTAGAAAATTGGTTTAGGTGCAAACGTCCATCTTGTTTGTTTTACCAGGCATAACCGATTCAATTTCTACTCATAGACCATAGCCGAAATTCATACTCATCATCAATTAATACAAAATTTAACTTAACAGATTTGTTTATAAGAAAATCAAAACATCGTATCGACGAGGAAAATAGAATCCAAAAACAACATAGATAGAGATTCAAATTAGGAAGGAATCAGAGCAACAACAATTCTCATATATCAAGGCAAAATATAAAAGTAGAACACATGCTATATTCAGGTATTGAAATTCAGAAAAATCATATAGATGGTGCAAAGCTCCCTTACTTGATTTTTTTGCAATGAATTCTTTTAATTTGAGTTGTTCCTCTTTCTCCCGTTGTTCTCACGTTTTCTCCCTTCTCCTAGTCTACTGATTTTCTTTTCCTATTAGGGTAAAGAGTGACTAATCCTAATTTTTTCTAACTTTTTGCCTATTTATAGAAAATTTAAGGGATTATTATTTTCAAGAGAAAATCTATTTTTCTTTTAATTATGTTTCTCTACAAAATTTCTATTTATTTATTTTACCTCCCTCTTACTACTATTGAAACAACTAGACTAAATTTCTCTACTCTTTTACTAATTCACCTCCACAGGTGATGTTTACTAAATATGTACCCCCTTCACCTTTCCTCTTTGAAAAATCATAATTCTCTATTTTTTTTTCTTCTCTTTTGACTTACTAAAATTTTCTAGTTTTCTAATTATTAATTTCTAAACATCCTAAAGCAAATAAGTAGCACACTCATACATCAAATTATTAACTTATCAAGACAAACTAACTAGATAAATTAGGAATTAACTAAATGCTAATAAAATAAATACTTATCAATTTCGGGGTGTTACAGATTCTGCCAAACAGGGGCAAACAAGTTGAATACCTTGCTTATCAAGAGTGAATTGGTTCAAGAATTGGTTACACTGCAAATACCAGTTGGTCAGGGGCATATCCATCATAGATTCAAGTGTCTGGGGCATACTGTGTTAGGATTGTATCTTCCTTAAAAGTCACATGTGATGAGATATGGCAGAACTTTGGCTGTTAATATCATGGATGGTGAAGAGTTTCCACTCTCTACATGAAGATGAAACTTTCAGACAGAAAGGATTGACTCAGTCTCCTTTCACCAAAGCAAGGCCTTGTAAACTCGATATCGTGAAGAAGGATGGTACTATTATGATTTAGTGGAATTCATTTATTTTCATTGCCATTATCTTAGTTTCAACTTGCAATTACCTCATTGAGAGATTAGCATCCAATTGTAAAAACGTTCCGCGTTTTTCGCGCAATGAATAGAATTCTCATTTTCAATCATATTGTGTCTGCTTGCTTTTATGTTCTGATTGCATATGTTTGTACTATTCATTTTGTTAATAAATAAAGCATTTAAACATTGTGAAAAATAAAAGCATTTGAAAAGATTACAAACTGTTTTGATTTTTAAAACATCTGAAGGGATACCAGTGGCATACAGTAAACTGTCCCAATCCAATACAGAAAATCATGGCAATCTCTCGATTCCATCTCATGAAGAAAGTTGCTATCCTTTTTGGAAGCTTGACTGAATGTTCGTCCCGCAACGACAGTCAACATCTCAGGATTTCACCTCAATGGAGTTACTCAAATTCTCGGTGCCAGGAAATTCTAATTCTCCTCAAAACAAACTCAGAAATTCATGCATTCATGCATACAAATTCATGCATTCACGCATATAGGCTCATGCATAGAAAAGAATCACACAAAATCCTGCATATAATCAGATACTTCATCTGCATTAGTTCTGCATTTAGGCATTAGAGGTGCATAATCATGCATTCATGAAGAACACGTTTAAAATGTTGTCTTAACAGGTTGCAGACTTGGATCTCTTGTTCAGTAACAAAGGTCTGCGGACCTAATTTTCCAATAAGACGGTTATTGAATCGTAACTTCTCAACAATAAGGGTTGATGAATCTTTTCCCCAATGAATTGGTCAACAAAGTGTCATCCCCAAGCACATCAGCCAGTGCATCATATTCTCAAAGAGAAAGGTTGAGGGGTCGTTTCTTTCCCCGGTGAGGCAGTTGATAAATGTTCATCCCAGTAAGTCGATTGGAACATCGCATTTTCAGAAAGATGGTTGATGAATCGTATTTTCTTGACAAGAAAGATTGGTGAATCTTGAATCTTCCCAGTGAACTTATTTGGTTCTAATCACTGATATTCAGCAAGTTGGTTTACAGAGTTTCATCCTTGTCAGACGGATCCCTCACTCTACACCTACCAGAAAGGGTTGATGATCCTTTCCCCAGTGAATAATTCCGTAATGGTTATATACAGCAAATTGGTCTACATACAACTTTCTCGGTCAGAAGAGTTAAAACAGATCCTTTTTCTAGTGATTTGGTTGAGATGGTTATCTCCAGATGTTTGATGCATTAAGTTCTTCAGCAAAACAGTTGTCAAGCAGTTGTCTTGTGAATTTTGTCAAAGATATTGGCAGAATATTCAGTTCACACTCCCCGCAAGTTTCTTTACCCAAAGATACGTCAAAGCACTAGTGGAGTACTTTTAGAATTAGTTTTTTTAGTAATACGCTCATAGGGAGGGCGACGACTCAGCTTTTTATGGTCTATACACTCATAGGGCGAGTAATGATCAGTTTTTTGAGTAATACGCTCATAGGGAGGGCGACGACTCAGCTTTTTATGGTCTATACACTCATAGGGCGAGTAATGATCAGTTTTTTGAGTAATACGCTCATAGGGAGGGCGACGACTCAGCTTTTTATGGTCTATACACTCATAAGGCGAGTAATGATCAGTTTTTTTGAGTAATACGCTCATAGGGAGGGCGACGACTCGGCTTTTTATGGTCTATACACTCGTAGGGCGAGTAATGATCAGTTTTTTTGAGTAATACGCTCATAGGGGGAGCGACGACTCAGTTTTTTATGGTCTATACACTCATAGGGCGAGTAATGATCAGTTTTTTGAGTAATACGTTCATAGGGAGGGCGACGACTAAGTTTTTTATGGTCTATACACTCATAGGGCGAGTAATGATCAGTTTTGGAGATAACGCACCCTGAGGGGATGCGACTCAGCTTTTTATGGTCTATACACTCATAGGGCGAGTAATGATCAGTTTTGGAGATAACGCACCCTGAGGGGAGGCGACTCAGTTTTTATGGTCTATACACTCATAGGGCGGGTGATGATCATTTCATTCTCAGGTATTCAGTTATTAGTTATTCCAGGTATGTTTCCACCTTCATCTTCCATATGCATTCATTATCATTACATCACTTTCACACCTCAAAATTAGGGCATTTGTATTTAATTATCTTTTACTTCGAACACGTAAAGATGCAAGTTTTGAGAATCATTTACGCATTCAAATATAAGACAATTCAATAGGGGCAGCTGTAATACCCTAATTTTGAGTTTTTTTAAAAAATAAATATTTTATTTAAAAATTATTTCTTATTTTTATGAGAAATACCAAAAAATTGGTTTTTTTAACAATTTTTGTTATACAATTTATCATTTTTTTTTTATTTTCTTTTAAATATAGCAATTTATCTTTTTATACGAAAAATAGCAAAAATGTTCAAAAATAGTTTTTATTTTTGTAGTTGGGTTTATATTTTATTTCTATATTTTCCTATATTTTATTTGTATTTTTCTTCCACTTTTTAATTTTTATTTGCATTTTCTTCTTTTTATGACAATTTCTTTCTTTTAGGACCAATTACCATTTGACACATCACCTCCTTCACATTTTTTTTTATCTCTTACTAATCATAAATTCACCCCATTTTCCATTTTTTTTCTTTTACCCTTTAAAACCTAAAATCACAAAAAAGCCCCATTTTTAGTCATTAGTATAAATAGATGGGTTATCACAAACCCTAGAGAGGAGAGTACTGTTCACTAATAAAAAAAAAATCACAAAATCTTCTTCCTCTCTTCTCTTGCTGCGCCTCTCCCCCATTTCCAAATCCTAAAATTTTAATCCCAAATTCACTCAAAATCAAAACAAAAATATTGAACTATTATGAAATAAGGTGAATCAATCGCGTTTCTCTGCTCATTTCTTTTCCATTCGCAATCAAAATCAACGAAAACAGTCCCTAATTTGTTCAACCCGAAACTGAATTTGAGAGAAACAAAGGTAGTGATTCTTGGTGCGTTTGAATGATATTTTGATTTGTTTTTTTTGCTGGGTGTTGAACGGAATCGAACGTTTATGCTATTACTGTAACTGATTTGTAAATATTTAGACTGGAAAAACTCGATTTCGTTTTTAGATCTGAATTTCGATCTGTTTGTCTTTGTTAAATCACGCGTTATTTGCTAATTTTGATACTGGATTTGAAATCTATGCGCAAAACCCTTTCGATTTGAGTATTCATATGCTAATTTTGGTGTTGATTTGGTTCTGTTTATTGAAACCGAGTTGAGAATTCGGAAGCTCTCATGGATGCCTAACTCACCGAGTTGCAACTCGGTCATGAAGGAAGAAGATGGTTACGTGTTAGCCTCTGATTGGCTGACACGATTTGTTTGTTTTTTTCTCTTTCTGGGCTTGTGATGGGATCCGGGTCGGTTTGGACCGTCCGACCCGATCCGGTTTGTTTATAGATTTGGGCTTTTTTTTTTTCTTTCTTTCTAGGCCTGTTAGTTTTTTTATGTGATTTGTGTTTTGAACCCCCAGTCTCTCTTTCTGCACCCCCTGCTGAATTTTATTATATTGGGCCTTAAGCCCATTTTTGATGATTCTGCTTGCTTTGTTTTTTGCTGCTTGCACCCCATAATTGCTTTTGCACCCTTTGTTGAATTTAATTATTTTTAAACGCTTTAATTTGATTTAACATGAAAATTTCTTTATAAAAACGATATAAAAAATAAGCGGGTCCCTGCGGTACAGCTTGCGTCCGAGACTTATTTTTTATATCAAAATACTAAAAAGAAACTTTTTAAATTAAGATAAAAGCGGGAAAGTGTCTGCCGTACGGCTTGTCTTTGACTCAATTTTATTTTAATTAACGGAGTTTGATAAAAAAGATTTCATCTAATGTTCATTTATTTATTATAGCTTATTTGACTGTATGCGCTATTTAATTTGTCTGAACTGTGATATTGTTGAAAAAAGCTTCGATTGAAGTGAGCATAAACGGGTCCCTGCCGAACGGCTTGCGTCTGTGAGTTATGTTCGTGTCAATCGGAAGGAAACTTGTTAATTGAAAAGAATTAAGGAAGTGTCTGTTGTACGGCTTGTCTCTGACTTAATTCGTTTTAATTAACGAAGTTCATATTTAACTGCTATGTGATGCTCGATCTTTTATTTCGCACCTATTCTTGAACTTGATTATTATCTGTGTATACTATATTCTGTGCATTTATCTGTTTAGCATCGTCACTGTTATCATATCATTCATCAGCATTCACATACGCATTTCTCTCCTTCTCCACCTTTCTTTTTCTTTTCTTTTTTGGTTCTGACCTGAAATTTGTGAACTCTTTTCTGTTACGAGAGGAATGAGAATAAATCCAGTCCCTGACGTACAGCTTGTGTCTGTGAATTAATCTCATCCCGTTTAAACCGGAACTTTGTTAATTAAAGAGAATGAGGAAGTGTCTGTCGAACGGCTTGTCTCTGATTCATCTCACTTTAATTAATAAAGTTTAACTAATTTATTTGAATGAAAAGGGGATGTACGGTGAGTGACCTGCTTCTCTGGATAGTTCAGTCCCTGCTGCACCGCTTGTGTCTATGACTTATCCTCATTCACTAAATAATCTTGAAAACTCCTAAAAAACATTCAACACACTCAATCAGCTTTTTAAACTACCTTTGTGCAATCAAATCTCTTTTCAACTGTTTTCTTAAACGAATAATGCTTTATCCATTCCCCTGATTCTGACAAACGCTTAAGCCTCCGAAGCGAGCATACAAGCATACTGTTGTATCAATGGAATGCGACCTAAGCATCGTTCACTAAAAACAACCAACAAACAAAACCTTTTTCAAGAAGAACTACGTGAGCTTTGACTTCCTCATTGTACTTGGGGGATACGTAGGAGCGAGAGCCTCTCTCGTCAAGCCAAATAATAAAAAACTCTTTTTTCCCTTTGTGTTCAATATGCGGTAATTTATTTCTTTTTATGCGGTTATCTCTGTTTATGCAAACCAAAATTCCTCAAATGGTTCCCGTTGAGTACAACGGATATTAGGGGGTGTTAAAGTCTTCCCCTCATGTAACCAACTCCCGAACCCGATCTTTTAAGGTTTTATCATTATTTTCCATTCCCCTCACGGGATAAATAAAATATCGTGGCGGCTTCATTGTTTACATTTATGCATTGCATTTCATCATTGCATATCTGTATATTTTTTGCACCGGGTACTACAACATGCAACCACAAAATCTCATATGTTTTGTATACCATTCAATCAGCAAAACTAAGAAAACAAATGTTTTGGTATCAAATGAACTTCAAAACTACATGAAATCAGAGAATGCACACTTTCAAGTCAAGTTAACATCAAAACATTCTCATGGTACAAACTTTTAACAAAATTATCATTTTCACAAAAACAAAAACTCAAATACCCTTGTCACAACTCATCACATCTCATAATCAAAATACACATGACTAAAAATAAAATTAAAAAACAAGCACAAAAAAAGAGTAAACCTTCAAACGTCATCATCCTACAACTTTTCAAATAAATTTTTGATTTTCATGTTAACTTATGACTTTAAAAAAAATACATAATTGTACTTTTTCAACATCACAATGATCTATATCTTGATTGAAAGGAGAGATAGTTATGATATTGAGGTTTAGACAGATCTAGATCTAGATCACATATTGAAATGTTATGCAAATACGATAAAGATATTACTACCATCATATATCCTACGACTTATCACATACTGAAATGTTATGTAAATACGTTCTAGATATTGATATTATAAATCACTACATACATCCTAAACATCATAATAAATTAATATTGGCACAAACCTGATAGTAAGAACTCACGAAGACACATCATAAACAAGAAAAAAGAAAAAGAAATAAAAATAGACAAGGCAACCAAAAAAAAGAGAAGATAAATTTAGAAATGAGATATCTTTTTTTTTTTTTTGAAAAGAGAAATGAGATATCTTATCTTATGGTATATAATGAAATGATTGTGAGTTTGGTTTTATAATGAATTTTTTTGGATTGAATTGAAATTGAAGTCATACGTAAACACCGAAAAGGAGGATAGATATAAAGAGGTTTAGAGAGATCTAGATAGAAATAAGTTAAAGGAGTATTATTGCTATTTAGAGAGATCTATATCTAGATCTCATATTGAAATTTATATGCAAATACGATATAGAGCTAGCTCTAGATCGCATAATAAAATGTTATACAAATACGATGTAGAGATAGATATCATCATCCTCTAACTATAATCAAAATAAAATTTTGGTTTTTTGTTACCTTAGGACTTTTAAAAAGGAACGCAATTGCGATTTTGAGAGATCTAGATCTAGATCGCATATTGAAATATTTCACAAATGCGATCTAGATCTCGATATCATTAATTACTATATACATCTTAAAAATCATAGTAAATATATATAGGTAGTAAAAACTCACAATGACATAACACAAACTAGAAAGGAGAAAAAGAAACAAAGATAGAGAAGCAACAAAACCCAAAAACAAAAGATCAGAAGAAAAAATATAGGCTTGTGGTATAATGAAATGATTATGACTTCAGTTTTATAATGAATGAATTTTTTGGATTTAATTGAAAACTAAGACAAATAAACACTAAAAAATGAGGATATATATTAAGGTTTAGAGAAATCCAGATCTAGATCTAGGTTGCATATTGAAATTTTATGAAAATACAATCTAGATCCTGATATCATCATCCCACAACTTAAATCGTGGTTTATAGAGATCTAGATCAAGATTGCAAATTGAAACATTACGCAAACACGTTCTAGATCTCGAAATCATTAACCATTATATACATCCAAAACATGTATATAGGAACAAACTTCCTAGTAAAAATTCAAAATGACACAACATAAACAAGAAAGGAGAGAAAGAAACAAAAATAACCAAGCAACTAAACCATCAAAAAAACATAGAAGAAAAAAAGGAGAAAGGAGATATATATCTTGTGGTATAATGAAATGAGTGTGACTTTTTGTTTATAATGAATTTTTTTGATTAAATTGAAAGTGAAACCTTGTATAAACACTGAAAATGAGGATAGATTCATAAGAGCTTAAAATGAGGATGGAATTATAAGGGCCCAATTTGATATATTTATTTGAGATTTGTAATCTAAATTTAAAAATAATATTTTTTAAGTTGGAAATAATTAAAAGTATTTTCTTAACAAAAAAAAGTCGTTTCTTTTTAGGTGGGAATAAATTCAATTTTTTGTAGGGAGAAATAAAATAAAATAAAATATAAAGTAAGTAATTAAATGATAGAGGTTGTAACTCATTCATAAATATCTATTTATCTTTAGTCAAATGTTTTACCACCGAAAAGAATTACCAAATACAGAATATCTATTTATAATAGTTTTATATTTAGAATAAGAAATATATTGAATTTTATTTAGAATAATTTAAAAATGAGAGAAAACTAAATAAATGGTTGAAATGTTGAGAAAGTCATTTGTAACAGCCCGGATTTTTAACCTTGATATTTCTTAAAAATATTTATTTATTTAAAATTTGGTTGGCTGTATTTTCCTTTCTTCATAAGTATAAAAAAAAAACAATTGCTACTTTAAATAAAATGATCACACTAAATATTTCCAAAGTAAAATACAATTGTCAAATTAACGGATTCAAAATTTCAAATGATAAAACCCAATTTATTTTTCCCCCCGCCGCATACGCAAGCTTCAATCATCATTCACTGCATCAACTTTGGTACCTAAAATGTTGGTTGCAAGGGTCAATATTCCTAAACCACAAGTACGATCATAAAGAACATAGAAACATAAAACAAGAAGAATAGTAAAACACTCACCACATAAAAGATAAAATCAATTAACACAAATAAATTAATAACTAAGAAAACCAGACTTTTACGACACGATGCATGATATGCAACTAGACCATGACCTGGATATGAAACCATTTCAATTGAGAGAAAACTGCCACTAAGGCTCCCCCTGCCACACAGGCCTGAAACCGCCAAACCCGCCACACAGGCGAAAATCATTAAACATGCCACACAGGCCCAAAACCGTCAAACCCGCCACACAGGCGAAAATCATTAAACATGCCACAACTAACTCTACCATGATGCATGACTCTATAACATTATTTGTTCATTCTCTTTCTCTGCCAAACCAAACAAAACATATGATAGCTAACTTACGTACTCATCTTGATGGGTACATAATTCACTATAAATATAAACATAAATCATATAATAATAAAATAGAAATAGGTTCTTAACTATTATTTTTATTTGTACTACCGTTTTTATCTAATATTTGATAAGAATTCTACCATCATCCTACCCTATGATTCCATAGTCTATATGATTTTACCGGAATAAAAGCCCTTACCTTTTAAAAGCTTTCCCTCCAATGATATTGATTCTAGACGCCTATAATGGTGAGTAACTCTTGGAACGACTTATGTATTGAACAAACCGGTGAATAATGTTGAAGTTGAGAGGATACGAAGACATGTGGTGTATATGTATGCATATATACATAAAAATAATAGTAATAATAAATGGTTGAGAGAGGAAAAGAAGGATAGCGGCGGCACATGAGAGAATTGAGAAGTTACTGATATAGTTGGAATGAGTATATAAGTGATGAGCTTAACATATTGATCTACTAGACCACTATCCCTACTTGTGGTAACAATAACCCATTTCTCCTACAAGTTAGCCACTACACGTTTTATATATTTCTTATTGATCAATTAAATTGTTTTCACTGCCACATCATCAATCTAATCATTATATAAAATATTTATAATATTTTATTTTTGTAGATAAAAGTAATATATTCAAACATTAATAATATAATTTATTAAGCAAAGACATTAAAGACAATTATGTAGGTCCTAATATAATTACAGTAGAATGGTAAAATTCTAAAAAATATATATATAATGTATATCAATTATTGGGTGTTACATCATTCATGAAATGTAGTTGAGTTGGTAATTATTTGAGTTTAAGGAATCTAGTACTATGAGGTCATGGATTCAAGCCCCATTGAGGACCTTTTAGCATTTATTTTTGTTAGTTTAGTTTATTATTATGTTTTTTTTTTATTCAGTAAGGGTCACGTTTTAGCATTTATTATGAAGTTGGATCAATGGGTATCCAATTGAACATTTTTTTACAACTTGGATCAAAACCAAATCATGAAGTTGGATCATCAACTATCCATGTTTCATCTTTCTTCATCATTTATTTCAATCTTTCTTCATCATTTATTTCATCATTTATTTCAATCTTTCTTCATCATTTATTTCAACACAAACAAATCATCTTCATTTATTTCAATCCTCTTCGTTGATCACCATTTTTAAGAAGCAGATCTACTCGTTCCTGTTCATTGTCAACTTCAATCCTTTGAGCAACATCATCGTCAAGTTCGTTCCTGTTCATTGTTGTTGTGCGAACGAACCAGATCTATTTCTCAGCAAGCTCTGACATTCGAACTTATAAGGTAAAATTATTTTCGATTTTGCTTTGTTGATGAACTTATTGATGATGTTTTTATATTAAGAGATGTTTGAACTCTATCAACTTACTGATGAACTTACTGATTATTTTTGATTTTGTTTGAAGTGGATGTAACTGAAATGGGTTTGGAAAAATAATTGAAAAAAAAAAAATTAATTTCACTTCAGTGTGTTAACCTCAATTTGTGTAATTGTAAATGGTGTATGAGCTGTTTAATTAATGTTAACTTACTTTGATATTGTTTGTTGAAGTGTGTTAATATTTGTTAATGAAGATTTTGTGTTTTATGTCCTTCACAGCAACAAAAAGATGGTGCTCATTACTTCAGAATCCAGCAGCAACAAGTCTGATTCAAGTGATTCAAATCAGATCTTTTGATTCAATAGTTAAACATAAAATAAATTCAAATCTATGGTTGAAAGGAACAAAAATTACATCAAAATTGTCCTATATTATCTGCCAATTCAAAATCCACTTTATAAATTACTAACACAAATAAAAAACAGGGACTGAGTTGAGGCAAATCGTATTTATTCAGGGACTGATTTGCTATATGGACTGGTTTAGATGTTGACAACAACAACCAAGAAAACAGCTTTTTTTGTTAGCATATTTCGGGCAAGTGATGTGATGAGACAATTCATATGAGATTGTGACCTGTCAAGTAGCACATGGGTAAAAGGACCTTACCCTAAGTAACTAATATCCCTTGCTGCAAAAAAGGATGAAGAGACATACAACAAAACAAATAGTATAAACAATGCCAAAATTCTTAGATAATGATAAGATCTTTTTATACAATAGTTAAACATAAAATAGAGTCAAATTTATGGTTGAATAGAACAACAATTACACAAAAATGGTCCTATATTACCTGCCAATTCAAAATTTACTTTATCAAATACTAACAAAATCTACTTTATGAATTACTAACACAAATCAGTAACAGGGACTGAGTTGAAGCATATCTTATTTATTCAGGGACTATTTTGCTATACTTACTGGTTTAGATGTTAACACCAACAAGCAAGAAAACAGTTTTTTTGTTAGTATTTTTTAGGCATGTGATGTGACCAGGCAATTCAGATAACATTGTGACATTTCAAGCAGCAAATGGGTTAAATGACCTTTCATTTTAAATCATTTTTTCTTCATTTTTAATTATTTTTAATCATTTTTTCTTCAAGAAGAATATGATGTTCATCACAAACCCAAATTTTCTATGCATCTTCATCTTCTTAATTTCTTAAAACATCTATCACATTCATCATCCTAATATTCTTCTAAATATTTTATTCAACAACACAAATTCATCACTACCACCAACAAATACAATAATAAGTCAAGTTAACCCTAAAATAACCAATATTAAGACAAATACGTTGCTCGCACACTATTTGTCTCAAAATTAATACAAATACGTCGCGAGCACCATAATAAGACAAGTTAACCCTAAAATAACCAATATTAAGACAAATACGTTCCTCGCACACTATTTGTCTCAATATTAATACAAATACGTCGCGAGCACCATAATAAGACAAGTTAACTCTAAAACAAGTATAGTTAACCCTAAAATAACCAATATGAAGACTAATGCTTCGAAACCACAATAATAAGTCAAGTTAACCCTAAAATAACCAATATTAAGACAAATACGTTGCTCGCGCACTATTTGTCTCAATATTAATACAAATACGTCGCGGGCACCATAATAAGACAAATAAGTTAACCGTAAAACAAGTATAGTTAACCCTAAAATAACCAATATGAAGACTAATGCTTCATAACCACAATAATAAGTCAAGTTAACCCTAAAATAACCAATATTAAGACAAATACGTTGCTCGCACACTATTTGTCTCGAAATTAATACAAATACGTCGCGAGCACCATAATAAGATAAATTAACCGTAAAACAAGTTTAGTTAACCCTAAAATAACCAATATGAAGACTAATGCTTCGAAACCACAATAATAAGTCAAGTTAACCCTAAAATAACAAATATTAAGACAAATAAGTTGCTCGCACACTATTTGTCTCAATATTAATACAAATACGTTGCGAGCACCATAATAAGACAAGTTAACCCTAAAATAATCAATATTAAGACAAATACGTTGCTCGCACACTATTTGTCTCAATATTAATACAAATACGTCGCGAGCACCATAATAAGACAAATTAACCCTAAAACAAGTATAGTTAACCATAAAATAACCAATATGAAGACTAATGCTTCGAAACCACAATAATAAGTCAAGTTAACCCTAAAATAACAAATATTAAGACAAATACGTTGCTCGCACACTATTTGTCTCAATATTAATACAAATACGTTGCGAGCACCATAATAAGACAAGTTAACCCTAAAAGAACCAATATTAAGACAAATACGTTGCTCCCACACTATTTGTCTCAATATTAATACAAATACGTCGCGAGCACCATAATAAGACAAGTTAACCGTAAAACAAGTTTAGTTAACCCTAAAATAACCAATATGAAGACTAATGCTTCGAAACCACAATAATAAGTCAAGTTAACCCTAAAATAACCAATATTAAGACAAATACGTTGCTCGCACACTATTTGTCTCAAAATTAATACAAATACGTCGCGAGCACCATAATAAGACAAGTTAACCCTAAAATAACCAATATTAAGACAAATACGTTGTTCGCACACTATTTGTCTCAATATTAATACAAATACGTCGCGAGCACCATAATAAGACAAGTTAACCCTAAAACAAGTATAGTTAACCCTAAAATAACCAATATGAAGACTAATGCTCCGAAACCACAATAATAAGTCAAGTTAACCCTAAAATAACCAATATTAAGACAAATACGTTGCTCGCACACTATTTGTCTCAAAATTAATACAAATACGTCGCGAGCACTATAATAAGACAAATAAGTTAACCCTAAAACAAGTATAGTTAACCCTAAAATTACCAATATGAAGACTAATGCTTCGAAACCACAATAATAAGTCAAGTTAACCCTAAAATAACGAATATTAAGACAAATACGTTGCTCGCACACTATTTGTCTCAATATTAATACAAATACGTCGCGAGCACCATAATAAGACAAAACCAAGCTGATAGAAAATGGGTGTCCAATAAGTTCGAAGATAACCTTAAAATGCAACCAAATTTTACAGCTTCGGAGGCAAGGAATTACTTAAAAGAGGAATTTGGAATTGAAATAAATGAGTCCTTGTTATTCAGATCACTAAAGGACGCAAGACAAAATCTGGAAGGAGTTTTTAAGGAGCAGTATGGATTGGTCTGGGACAATGCTCATGAGCTGTTAAGGAGTAATCCAGGTACAACCGAAATGATTAATGTGACTGCAGTGCTGGAAGGACCTCCACAGTTTAAGAGATTTTATGTATGCTTAAAGGCATGTAAGAGAGGTTTTAAGGCTGACTGCAGACCATTTATTGGTTTAGACGGTTGTTTCATGAAGGGGTATTACCCATGTCACTTGCTCACTGCTGTTGGGTTAGATGCCAATAACGAGTATTTTGTGGTAGCTTATGCAATTGTGGAAGTTGAGGACAAGGACAACTGGAAATGGTTCCTCACGCTACTGCGTCAAGATTTGGGAGACTTCAGCCAACATGGGTTGAATTTTATGAGTGACATGCATAAGGTACGTACTTTTGGTCTTGTATCATGCAAATAAGTGATTATTATGTGATAACTGTCAGGGACTGATATGACGGTCATATATTTTTGTTAGGGATTTGTATGACTATATGTTTTATAATTTTATGTATTTGAATTATGGATTTGTTTCATGGACTTGTAATTCTGAAAGTTTAATAATTATGCTCTGATGATGTTGTATAAATTCTACTATGCAATAACTTCACTTTTTATTAGTAAAGATGGAAATGTGGACACTGCATAATACAAGAGAGGTAGTGAAAATATATAGCAGTGTGTGCAACAGTTATGTATAATTACATATTGGCAAATTCCTAAAACATAGACAAATTTCCTTATTGTATAGAGACAAAAAATCTGCATAATTTATTGAGTGGTTTGTTGGAGTTGTAGCCTTTTAATCCTCCAACAACTCTCCATCTGTTGTGTCATGATTATAGGGATTCTCTTTGAATGTTGTTTGTGTTCCATAGTTAATAGAATTGTTATCCAATGACAGCTGAGTACTGCTAATACTATCTATCTGACAAATTGTATTTAATAATTCTAATGTGATGATGTTGCATCTATTATGTCTGGACATATGAACACTTATTTTGGTGATTTGCAATCTAATTGATTGGCCAATTGATGTATCTTTCAAATCATTGCGAACAGAAACTTTAATTTTAATACAATGAATAATTGTTACATGCTTGTATTCTTATAATATTGACTACTCCTAGGGAATAAGATCAGATTATGTGATTACTAGTAGGAACTGTTATGACTATAATTGTTACATGCTTGTATTCTTATAATATTGACTACTCCTAGGGAGTAAGATCAGATTATGTGATTACTAGTAGGAACTGTTATGACTATATGTTTTATAATTGGCCTTCTTATTTATTTCAGGGACTTGTGCCTGCGTTGGAATCAATAATGCCTGGAGCTCCACAAAGGTATTGTGTGATGCATATATGGAAGAATTTCTCCAAGCAGTGGAAGGATAAACATCTGAAAGGTGCGGTCTGGAATGCTGCAAGAGCAACGACACCAACTAAGTTTAGGACTGTCATGGAAAAGGTCAAGAGAAGAAGTCCAAAAGCGTGGGCATATTTAAATCAATGGCCTAAGGAAACATGGACAAGAGCATATTTTGACACTGTGCCAAAGGTGGATGCTATATGCAATAATACTTGCGAAGGTTTTAATTCTACCCTTCGTATGTATAGAGGAAAGCCAATTCTCACCATGGCTGAAGACATAAGGTGTCACATTATGAGGACCATGACTACAAATAGACTTAAGTTGTCCATGACATCAGGGTTACTTTGTCCAATCCAGAAGTCCAGGCTGGACAAGTTGAAGATTGAAAGTGAAGATTGATCAACAAAGTGGACTGGTGCAAGAAAATGTCGGTTAACAAATGATTCAAAAGCTCGTGAGGATGTTAACATAAATGGTAATACATGTACATGCAGATTGTGGCTATTGACAGGTAAAACATCAACATCAATATTATTGTTTCTATTATGATGTTATATTATGATGTGATAGCAATGCCAAATACTATGTTGTTGTATGTACGCGACAGACCTATAAACATGCCAGTTTTGCACGCAAGAGCACACCACTACTGGTTATGCTTTAGAATATATATTTAATAACCACCATGTTATTTTTTTAACAGTTAAATTGGTCAGGGACTTATATGATAGTAAGTGATTACTTATAGGGACTTATATGACAGTAAGTGATTACTTATAGGGACTTGTATGACTATATGTTTTATAAGTGCATGCATTTGTTTCAGTCCCTTATACCTGCTAAGCGAGCCATTCCTGGCTTTAGCGAGCATATTAAGGAGTTGTGTTAGTTGTTGGTTTTATGTTTGTTAACAGTTTTAAGTAATTGTAAAATGACATTTTTATTCTAATTTTTATAGTTACTTAGAGGTAGTTGTTTGTTACACATTACAAAGATTTAGTTTCAAACATGGACATATGAAAATTAATTTTGATTATTTTCGATCTAACTGATTGGTCAAATGACATTTTTATTTGCTTCTGTTTTGCTTATGACTAATGCTTATGTGTAGGCATGCCGTGTGAACATGCCATTGCAGCCCTTGAATCAATAGGTAAATATCCTGAAGATTTTTGCAATGGGTGGCTTTGTATGGGATCATACAATGCTACATATGAGCATGTTTTGAGACCAACGCAGAAGCAAGAGTTTTGGGAGCACAATGAAAATGAGAAACCCGTGCCAGCACCAAAACCAATGAGGAAAAAGAAAAAAGCTAGACAAGAATCATTTGAAGAATCTGATGAGCATAGTCCCACCAAGCTTAAAAGGTCGTACCCTGTAATACTTTGTTCCAGGTGTGGCGTTGAAGGAAGTCACAACAGGAATGGCTGTGGTAGGAAAGAGGTACCACCTAGGCCAATGGAAAGTCCACTACCTCCTTCTCCCCCTGCCACCAGTGTCGTTCAAGAAGGCCTAATCCTACACCGATTAGGGGGACCCAATCCTACACCGATTACTGCTGCATTGGATGAGGAACAAATGCTTAGGTCATTCATGCCAACACCAATGTTATATCCTAGGGGTCCTACGCCTAGATAATTTTATGATGCATCTGCTTTGTAACAGTAACATAAATTGTACTGCTAATATTGTTGATGTTGTTTACCCTTCAATGATGAAAGAAACTGGAATTGTTGTAAATTGAAAACTTGCTCTTGTTCTTGAACATATATGCTGAAACTACAATTTTATTATGCTCAACTATATGAAAAACATTTATGTGTTGGGAGAAAGTACAATTTACCCACTTCGTAGATGACACATTTTTAGCATTTAAATAATTGACCGTGCTATGTTCTTAATACAAAAAGAAAAGCAAAATAAATTATTTGCTAACTATTATTATTGTCAAAAAGGATTTAATGGCAAGTATTTAAAAATAAATACTTCTAACATTATTTAATTTATTACCAAAGTGTTTCAAAATAAATACTTCTAACATTGGTATAAAAGTAAAAAGGTCAAAAAATGTTATCCAAAACACAAAAAACAAAGATTCCAACTCACCAAAAAACAAGCACAAAAAAAAAGAAGATAAAACGCGTAAACAAAAAAAGAAGGTCGAACGGACAAACAAAAATAAAAGATAAAACGAGTTGACAAAAAAAGAAGGTAGAACGCGCAAACATAAAAAGAAGGTAAAACAGTTTAACAAAAAATCGGCCTTGAAAACGTTACAAAAATACGTGTATAAGTCATGTCAAAAAAACAAAAATAAATTTGCCAAAAAAAAATATATATATTAATAAATTTTCGTAAAAAAAAAAGATATATACGAAAACTAACATTATTTGTTAACATTGTAAGAAAAAAAATTATTTCTTAACAAAGTAATTAAAAAAGTCTTTTAAAAATAACTAACATTGTAAAACAAATAAGAGTAATATAAGTTAAAAAACAGACAAAAAAAATAAGTTTAAAAACAAAGTAAAAAAAAAATCGCTCAGAAAATATGAACCAAAAAAAAAAAAAAACGCAAAAAAAAAACGTTAAAAAAAACGCCACTCTCAAAACAAAGTAAATTGGATATCCATTTGTACAAATTTCATTCAAATGGGTCAAAATTGTTTTTAAAATGGATATGACCCATAACCCATGACATTGAAATTAAATGTAAGCAAAACTACATGCATCCTCTTTTTTGTCCTTACAATCTTGACCCTTCAAATTTTGGAATGCAATCTTGACTCTTAAAGGTGGGTTGTGCACCTTGGGAAGATTTTTGGGGGTGTGTAATTCAGACTCACCCCTCCAACAAAGTGGTAACAAACAGACAATCTAAACTCATTAGTATAATCAGGGGAGTTCATTAGCACTAAAAATACACACAACAAATTCTGAAAAAAGTTCCCACAGAGCAGCACCGAGCAGCAAACCAATTCCCCAAAGCAAGTTAATTTTCTACATCCAATAGAAAATTAACCCACTGAAAAAACAGCCTCCGTTCCAGTTTAGAATTCGAAGTCAAAACCTCGCGCAAGAAGGAAAAGAAGGTCAGAATCGAAACAAGGGTACGAAATCAGAAATCAAAAACAAAAAAAACAACACTTACGCGACAGACAAGTTCACGGCACGGCGGGTTAGTCGATTCGTTCAAACCTTTTTTTATCTGAATTTGTGTTCTATTTGTTGTATGCATCTCTGTGTTCGACTTTTTATGAGAATTTCTGAGGTGAATAAAGGGAAAAACAGATTTAAAGATTTAGGGATTTTCGGATTTGGGGATTTTTGGAGTAATTTCGTGTTTTTGAGGCTTGATTCGTGTCAAGAATAGTTTAATTTACGGTTTAGAATCGATTAGAACGAATTCCGGGTAGTTTAGAGTGATTCCGGAAAAATCCGGGTTTTTGTATGAAGGTTTGAATTTTCCGGTTGAAGATCAACCGGAGAATCCGCCGGAATCTGGGCGATACGGCGGAAGGGACGGTGGTAGGAGGCGGCGCATGGTTGTGCTGCCGCCGGAAGCTGGGATGTGCGGTGGTTCATATGAGCTCCGGTAGAAGTTGTTGAGTGTTCTTGATGAACACTATGAACATTCATTGAATGTTCTTGAGAGAAAAAGAGAGAATTTTAGTGAGAGAAAGAGGAAGAGAGAGAATCTGATGGGTAAAATGAGTAGCAGATTTGAAGTTTTTATACCTCCCATAATCCCGCGCGCGCACGCCCACTGTTATTACCGTGCGCCCTCGCCCTTGATCAAAAATCAAACAGTTCTGATTGCAGGGGCGCCCATGGGCCTATGCTGCCAAACTGGGCTCGTTTTTTCCACTTATTTACACCCTCCTTGCCCACTATCTACACCCCTTTTGCTAGTATAATTTGTAAAAATATTAAAAATGATAATTAGGATGAAAAAGAGATGATTTGGCGTATGCTTCTTCTTCTTCTTCGGTTATTTAATATTTCTCGGTGTATACCGAGCGATTTAAATAATTGTCATCCTTCTAAAACTTTAAAAAGTAATAATAACTTCTTCGGTTATTAAATTTCTCGGTTTATACCGAGCGATTTAAATAATCATCATACTTCTTAAAAAACTCTAAAAATCATAATAAATTCTCCGGTTATTAAATTTCTCGGTGTATACCGAGCGATTTAAATAATCATCTTTCTCAAAACAATTATAAAAAAATATATAATACAATATTGTTGCAAATAAAAACAAGATGGCTTGGCGTATGCTTAGTTGTCTATGATTATTTAATTTCTAGGTGTATACCTAGCGATTAGATAGTCATTCTTCTTTTCAAAAATAATAAAACTATAATTTTTTTCAAACAAACAAAAACATTAAAAAACACGCCACAAATCAAACTTCATTTTTTCATAACCAAATCATAATTAAAAAATAAAAACTTTTTCACAAAAGGACTATGTTTTATCCATTCTAACGCAATACAAACAAACGCTTAAGCCTCCAACAAGCGAGCATACAAGCTATACGTTTAACTGCTAGAATGCGATCTAAAACATCGTTCTCTAAAAAATACCAACACACAAAACAAACACCATGAACTACGAAGCTCTGATTTCTCATTGCACCTGAGAATACGTAGGAGAGGGATTCAACATCCTGTCGAGCCCAATAATATAAAACCAAAATATTCCCCACTTGTAAGCAACTCTCCATAAAAAGCAAGCAAACTTTCAAACACTCTCAAAACCCTAAAATTAACTAGAAGGTTCCCGTTGAGTACAACGGATGTGAGGGGTGCTAATACCTTCCCCTCGCATAATCGACTCCCGAACCCGAAAACGGTTGCGCTTACCGTCTTTCCATTAACCAAAAGGGGTTTTATCGATATTTTCCCTTTAACAATAAAATTCGGTGGCGACTCTGTAGTCATTACGGGCGCTTAATCGCCCGTGCGTTTTTTGAGGCGCGACATATATAATTTTTTAATGTTTTTATTTTAGGATATATAGTAAATATAAATTTTTATTATAAAATTCTACTTATAAGAATTGTTCAGGACCGAACTAAAGCCCAATTCATCTTACAAAGGTTCAATTCTCCACAAAAAGACAAATTGGCATAAAGTACTACTCATCTCCATCGAAGCTTGTGCTATTCCTACCTGCAGCGGATCTGATGACTCATGATACTATTGAGGCAGTGTCCCCTCGTTAATTGGATCTCCACCAACATGCAAGGACACTCTCATTTGTCCTATATATACTCTTAACCCCAAAATTTCAAGGTAGACACTTTTATCCATCTCTTAACATTTTTAATCGACCAATACTGACTTTAGCGTCAAAGTTCTTGTTGAGGCAAAATCCTTATTTGATGTTTTAATTATAATAAACTAATTTAATTATATTTTAAGTATAATTCTGATCATTTAAATGTCTAACAAGTTCTTTTGAGTGTACTAATTAAGACAGGATTGAATGGATCATTTAAGCTATGTTGTAAGCAACTTGAAGGTTTCAGGATCAGTCTAAGACTGGTCTTTGATCTAGGTTCGTTAGAACAAATGATCAAGCTTGCTGCATTTATTGATAAGTCAACCATACAAAGGACAAACTAACACTTTTATTGAAGATTCTTATCAGTCATGACAAAGTTCATTTTATGAAGGTATATATTTGGTCATAAATATGATCCTTCCATTGTTGAACTTTTTGAAGAACAAAGTCATGTGCACAAGATCAAGAATGTTTCTCTAATGTTCTTGTTATTTAATTCTCATCTGATCTGCACTTTATGGTTATATAGACCAATCAAAACTCAAAACAAAGTTTATTTATTAGTTGGCATGTACCTTTGTGATTTTATTATAATGGAACTTGTCTCACACCTTTTCCTTAATTCATGGACAAGTACATAGAAAGGACAAAGTCAAGGTTCTAGAGATATATAGCCATTACAGTAAAACAGCTGTTTACTACCACTATGTCAAGTACAAATATCATTCTCCAACAATATTTTATTGTTCTTCATCAGCTCTTTTGAGAGACTGGTCTAAGACTGATCAATTAAAGAATGATTTTAGTTGTACTTAGAAGACAACTCATCAACAATTATTTTATCATGTGCAAAATACTTCCAACAGCGTTTCTTGATGTCCAAGCAAAGTACTTTTATTCCAGCTCAGCAAACAAGGCTCCACACGCTCCTCAAAGTTAATCTGCCTACAGGATCAGTCTGAGACCGGTCTGGCAGACGCTCCTCTTTGCAATATAATTAATTAAATTTAATTGGAAGAGGCTCCACTTGCTGGTACTTATTTGCAACGGCTATACTTGTTGATTAAGGTTTGAAGACTTAAAATATTTCCTATAAATAGGCCTCATTATCAATATTGAAGAGCAAGAGTTTTAGCACACATCAAAGCAATCATATCATTATCATACAAGCAATCTCAAAGCTCTTCTTTACATCTCTATCACTCAAAAGCTCTCAAATACTATACTGGATCTGTATAAACACTTAGAGTGATTTTTAGAGATATCTTTTTCATAAGCTTTTTTCAACTTAGTTGATTTTATTACAAAAGCTTAGAACACAAAACCACTTCGCTTTGTAAGAAAGATTTGCTCAAGTCAATTGTTCATATTGTTTGAGTGTTACCTTAAGGTTAAGGTAGATTAAGAAATTTGATCTTGTGAGAGATCAAAAGAAGATTTGTATTTAGAGATCGATAGTATCTCAAGAGACATAGTGGAGAAACTGAACTAGCCCAAGATTAAGGGTGAACCAGTATAAAAATTATTTGTGTGTTCTTCTTTCTCTTCTGAAGTTGTTTTACAAAAACACTACACACACTACACTCTTTAATATTTATTATAAGTGTGTTTTTTATACTTACGAGATCAATCCAAGATCAGTCTTGAATTATTATCCTTGATAAATCTAACATTTATTTTTATAGTTAATTTTTAAAGGTTCACAATTCAAACCCCCCTTTCTTGTGAAAAAACTTTGCTACTTCAATTGGTATCAGAGCTCGGCTCTAAAGTAAAGCATCTAACAAGTGCTAGAGAAAAGATTCAGGAAGGAAGTAATGACAACGAAAGGTACAAAGTTCATATCTGAGGGAGGATCCTCAAATAGGCCACCTCTATTTGAAGGAGAAGACTACTACTATTGGAAAGACAAAATGGAATTGTTCCTAAGATCACAAGATAACCATATGTGGGCGGTCATTGAAGTTGGAGAACATGTACCAATGACAACGGACAAAGACAATGTCGCAATACCCAAAACTCAAGATCAATGGACAACTCAAGAAGCGGATAAGGTACTTTTAAATATTAAAGCTAAATTATTTCTAAAGAGTGCTTTGTGTAGGGAAGAATATGATAGAATTATGGAATGCAAAACCGCAAAAGAAATGTGGGAAACTCTCCAAGTTCATCATGAAGGAACAAGTCATGTAAAAGAGACAAGGATTGACATAGGTGTAAGAAAGTTCGAACTATTTGAAATGAAGGAAGATGAGACAATTGATCAAATGTATGCAAGATTCACAGTCATAATAAATGAACTCAACTCTCTTGGAAAGAAATACACCATACATGAAAGAGTAAGAAAAATCTTGAGATGTTTACCAAAAAATTGGAGACATGTTGTTACGGCTATTACGGAAGCAAAAGATCTTACTCAAATGAAACTAGAAAATCTTATGGGATCATTAAGAGCTCATGAATATTTTTCAAGAGGATAAACCTGTGAAAAAGAAAATGATTGCACTACAAGCTAAGGAAGAGCGCTCTAAGATTGATGACACTTTTGATGATGATGATACAATGCAAGAAGACACCGAAGAAGAAGTTGTACTTCTCTTAAGAAGAATTCAAAAATTACTAGTTAGAAGAAATCAACTCAAGAAAACTTTTCCGGCAAGAAGAAATGAACCTAAACCGGAAACAGATTTAAGTAAAATACAATGCTATGGATGTAATCAATTTGGTCATTACAAAAATGAGTGCCCAAAATCAAAACAAAGAAAACCTCCATTCAAGAAGAAATCCATGATGGCAACATGGGACGAATCTGAGGAAGAAGAAGAAGAAGAAGATCAAGAAGCAAATATATGTCTTATGGCAAAATCAGATTCTGAGGTAACATTTGAACCTTGCTCATCTTGTCAAAAAACTGAACACTTGTTTGATAATCTTTTATATGATGCTCAAATTATTACTCAAAAAAATGGTCAACTTAGAGACGAAGTCACTAAGATAACCAAAGAAAAAGATGAGTACAAATCTAAGAACATCAAACTAAAAGATATGCTCAAAAGATATAGAGAAGATTTTTCTGATTTATCTACTCAATTAGAAAAATGTAAAGAAAAATCTCAAGAATGTTCTAAACTCTTAGAAGAAAATGACATCTTAAAACAAAATGTTCATGAGTTAGAAAATGACATAAATTGTTTTGTTAACGCTACAAAAACTTTTGAAAATATAATGGGATCACAAGTTGGAATTTTTGACAAAGCTGGTATAGGTTTTAGATCGTTTCAAAAGAAAAAATTATATGAAAATTTCTTTGTTCCTCCTAAAGAAAAGAAAGTTCAAAAATATAAATGTTCTTTTTGTCTTAAAGACGGCCATATTGAAAGATTTTGTTTTAAGAAAAACAAACAACATTCTAAAACCAAACTTAGAACATTCTCTAAAAGTTTTCAAAATTCTAAAAGAAATAACGTACCAAAACTTCCATATAAGGAATCAGCATAAAAACACTCCTTATAAGAAAATGTTCACTAACAATCAAGGACCCAAGAATCTATGAGTACATAAAGCACTATTAACGCCAAATGCAGGAATGCCATCTAGCAGTCAAGAGAAAGCCTTGGTACTTGGACAGTGGTTGCTCAAGACATATGACTGGAGATAGACAAAACTTCCTTGCATTTAAAGAAAAGGAAGGTGGAATAGTTACCTTTGAAAATGATGGGACAGGTAAAATTAAAGGTAAAGGTACTATTGGTAAGATTAACTCCGCCAAAATTAAAAATGTTCAATATGTAGAAGGACTTGGACATAACTTGATAAGCATTAGTCAATTATGTGACAATGGTTTTGAAGTTATATTTAATCCTAACACATGTGAAATTAAAAAGACTTCTTCTGGTAAAACTCTTTTTAAAGGCATAAGAGAAAAGAATATTTATGTTATATACTTAGATGAACTACCTATTGAATCATGTTTTGTCTCTATTAAAAAAGACAAATGGACTTGGCACAAAAGGACTGGTCATGTAAGTATGAAAACTATTTCAAAACTTTCTAAACTTGATTTAGTAAGAGGTTTACCAAAGATAAATTTTGACATAGATAAAGTATGTGAATCATGTACAAGAAGAAAACAAGTTAAAAGTAGTTTTAAACCAAAAGAATTTATTTCAACAAAGAGACCTCTTGAACTACTTCACATAGATTTATTTGGTCCTGTCAAAACTACAAGTCTTGATGGGAAAAATTATGGTTTTGTCATTGTTGATGACTTTTCAAGGTTTACTTGGGTACTTTTTCTAAAACACAAAGATGAATCCTTTGATGCTTTTAAAACTTTCTGTTTAAAGGTTCAAAATGAAAAAAGTACCACTATCATATCTGTAAGAAGTGATCATGGAGGAGAATTTGAAAACACTCACTTTGAATCATTCTTTAATGATAATGGAATCTCTCATAATTTTTCTTGTCCAAGTACTCCTCAACAAAATGGAGTTGTTGAAAGGAAAAATAGAACCTTGCAAGAAATGGCAAGGACTATGATTAATGAATATTATGTTGAAAATTTTTTTTGGGCCGAAGCTGTCAATGTTGCGGGATTTTTGTGACATACCCCACTACAGTTTTATTTTTCATTTCTAAAGGAGGGGAAAAATTGAAAACCTTTTAAAAGAAGAGATTCTAAGGTACGGGGGTTAGTTGCACTTGAGGAAGGTGTTAGCACCCCAAGCGCCCATGGTACTCCATGGTAACCTCTTATATGTTTTTAGTGCTTTTGGAAAACATGCTTTAAGAATGGAGGGAGAAATTGTAAAAAAGAAAGTGGATAGAAATTAAGAAAATATTCTTTCATAAAGTAAATAAAAGAAAAGAAGTGTAAATATTTTTTGTTTGTAAAAAAATTTTTTTTTGAGAGAATTGTAGTTGTTGAGAGAGAGAGATTGTAAGAAAAGATGTTGTAAAGAAAATGTTGTAAAGAAAGAAAGAAAAGTTGTTGTTTGAAAACGAAAGTGTATTCGTTTTTTGTGTGTTTGAAAAAGATGTTGTAAAGAAGATAAATTGTAGATAATATCATGTTAAAGATGATTATAAGGTGAGCTTGTGTTTGTCTTATAAGAGGATCGCACGTTTGTTTTGAAAAAAAAGATTTTTCGTTTCAAAAAGTCTCGTAATCAATTTAAAATCAATTACGAGTCATCTCCTTTGGAAATGAATTTTTGGGGTTTGTGTGTGATGTGTAAGCTAGGAAAGCAGTAAAGAGCGATAAATAAAGTCCTACGCTATTACAACCCAATTGAATAATTAATATTTACAACCATATCGAATTAGAATGAATAAATAATAATAATAATAATAAGCAATAGATAAATTAATAAATAAATAAATAGCAATGCATAAAATAAAAATGCAAATACGAAAAATAAATATGACAATAAATATGTACACAAACAATTAAGAAGAGAAATCATAGCAAGATATTATATTCTACTTAAAGGTGAAGTGTGTGAAAAAAGATATGGGAGGCAAAGACATGATAATGGAAATTTTTAGTGTCATTCACAGTAACAAACAAATCTAACTAAAACACAAGCGAAAAAGAAATTTTATTTAGCAAAAGAGATGTTTTTTTTTTTTTTTTTTGTGAGAATGAATTTAGACCAAAAAAGGTCCTTCACTATTAATGCTAATGTTAGAGCTCAACAATTTTATTAATTAAAATATTGTCTCTAACATGCATTTTTAAAATGATGCAATGTTCTAACCTAAATGCAATGCATGTATGCATGGAAAAAATGTAAAGTGAAATTGTAAAGTGAAATTGTAGTGTGATGTAAAAATAGTGTCAAATGTCATGTAATATGCAAAATGTAAATTGTGATGTAATGTGTAGTGTAAAGTTTTAATGTGAAATATGTAGCATGTAAATGTAGAATATGATATGATGTATGCAAATATATGATAAGCTAAAAAGCAAGTATGTAAAAAAGCATATGCAAATGCAAAGACATGTAGTAATGAAGCACAAAAGAAAGAAAGTGAACATGAAGCATATATTATGAAAAATGCAATTTAAGTGATAAAAAAGTTCATGCAAGAAATCATCAATAAAACATCTAGGAATTAAAGATTTAGACCTCCAAAGGGATCTTTAAATATTAGTGAAAATATCGGACTCAATGAGCTTAAATAAGCTATTGTTCCAAAAATCACTTATTGACTAAGTTAGTAAAAAAAAGCAACTAATGATAAAAATAAAATTAAAATTGAAATTTAAATCAATAAACTTAATAAAAAAATTTGAACTCAATAAACTTAAATAAGCTATTGTCCCAAATAAGTACTTATTGAAATATGCTAAAATAAAAATAAAATAAAAGGGAGAGTTACTGCAGTAAAATGGGGGTGTGAATAATAAAACTAAAAAAAACGAGTTAGGCCCAACAGATTAAAGGCCCAGTCAACACAGCCTAGAGAAGTCAAAGCTTCTGCTAATCCAGTGTGGCACAGCACGCGCGCGCCAGTAACATCATCACCGTCCGATTTCATTTAAATGAAATCCGACGGTTCCGTTTTAATCACAGCACAAATCAGATCACACGTCCCAGATTTAATCAGAACAACAAATCAGACGCACACAATTGAATCTGGGAAAAACAGGCTATAGTGACGGTATTCATGCATTTAGTGACAAAATTCATAGATTCAAAGCTTTAGTGACGGATCTGGAAACTTTTAGTGACAGTGTTCTTCATTTTCCAAGATCAAAAATCATAACAAATTCAAAACTAACTCAAATCTTGTGAAACAAAAGCCTAATCCACTTGATTTTTCGAGTAGATCATGAATATGAACCCAGATTTCACATTTTAGGGCTCGAAATCAACAAACAAAAAAAAGAAGAACATGAAAGTATAAACAAGATTTGAAGCTTCAAAGTATAAACAACACAAAACTCAAATGGACACCAAATCAAGCAAATGAATACTCTATTTCATAGTATTTTTCACGTAGATCATGAATATGCAATTAGTTTTCACTATAAAACAACACATCTCGAAAAACGAAAGCGTAAAGTATGAGGGTCAAAATGTGAAAATGAGTTTTGATGCAAACTGGACAAAATTAGTTTGAGGAAAAGCTTTAACACATCAAAATAAGACCACAGCAACAAGAATCATGCAAAATGATAGTCTATGGAGCTCGAAATATTTACCTCAAGTTTGCTCCAAAAGAGGACCCGAGCTTGATGCTTTATGGCTTGATTTCTTTGCGATTCCTTGTTGTTCCCTTCTACTGAGATGTATTGGACGCCACTGGAACCAACGAACTTGAGTTTTAACCAAGATTTGATGAGATTGAAATTTTGTAAACCCCCCAAAAAGTGAGCTCGGGTTTGGCTTTTGTTGGTGTTTTGTTGATGATTTGAGGTTGTTTTGTAGTGTAAATCTTGCTCTAAACTTGTTTTGGTTCTATAGGAATGATTAGAAGTTGATTTGATGAGAGTTTATGAGTTTTTGATGAATTTGTGAAGTTGGAAAAAATGAGTTTTGAGAGTGCAAGAAAATGATATTTTGTGATGGTGTTTGAATGATTGTTGTTTGTGTTATGTGTGGATATAGAGAAATTAATTTTTGTGTTTGATTAAAAATGAAGTTTATATGAAGATTTGATGTTGGATGATGAGGGATTTGTGTTGAGATTTGATTTTGAATGGTGAGGGATGATGATTATGGTGAAGATAGTGATGAAGATGAAAATATTGTTCTTGTTGTTGCTTAAAGCTCACTGCCTTCGTCCTTTTTTTTCCTTCTTTTCCTTCATTTTGATTTTTTTGGTTGAGAGAGATATGAGATGGGAGAGTTGGTAGTGGTGGCTAGATCTATTTTTTTCTCTCCCCTTGTTCAGATTTTTTTGATCTTTTTGTAGTTAGGTTTTAGGGTTTTTTGGAAGATAAAAGAAGAAAAACACATAAATGCTTTTGTTGATTAGAAATTTTGTTGCAAAAGTGTATTAAAATGGAGAAAGAGACAAAGTTTGTTGTTAGGTTGATGGACTATATTTGCAGAAAAAAAATGGTGAGTGCATTGGATCCCCTTTCAAATTCTTTTTGATATTTTTTGTTTACTAATATAAATAATAATAATAAAAGTACTAATAATAATGATGATAAATGATAATTGATAATAACAATAGAAGTGATAAAAATAGTGATAAAAGAAAAAAGAAATGTGATGATAAAAAGAGTGTTGAAAAAGGTGAGTGATAATAATAAAAAAAAAAAAAAAATTTATAAAAGGGTAATGGTAAAAAGTACTTTAGAAAGAAAAAAAAGTAAAAAAAGTAACAAGATAATTTAAAAAACAATGATAACGAGTAAAAATGAAGTAAATAGACGGAGATAAAACTGGTGCGAGAGTATTTTTCAAACGATGGATATTTTGATATTTTATAACAAAAAAAGCGGACAATGGATTTTGGGTCCAAAATTGGGGTACAACAGCTGTCCCTATTTAAGTTTCTTCACCCGGAGAGATGAAGATTAAAATCTTCGTCTAGACGGGATTGAAGAGACTTAAATATAAAACGTGCACCATTTTTGGACATAAAATCCTTTAACAATGCTTATGATGCAAATATGAATGCATGAAATGCAGATGATCAATTTTTTTGAATTTTGTATGAATGTTGTAAAAGACAGACAAATGAAGAAAAGCAAAGTTAAGACTCCACAGGGGAAGAATATAATATGATCAGACTGGGAAAAACAAGACGCGCCCCAAGTCCATTGGAAGGCGAACTCCACTGGGGAACAGGGAAAAACATTGGGGAAAAAAATTACCCATTGTCACATGGATGAAAGTATTGTGAGAAGAACATTGTCTACCGCCTTACAAAGAGACGGATTGCAGATAAAAGACAACTTTTACAGAGCACAAGAGAACTGTCCACCGTCTTACAGAGAGACGGATTGCAGATAAAAGACAACCTCTACGAAGAACAAGAACATTGCCCACCGTCTTACAAAGAGACAGCTTGCAGATAAAAGACAACGTCCACAGAGCACAAGAGCATCGTCCACCGCCTTGCGAAGAGACAGCTTGCCGATAAAAGACGACCTCTATAGGGAATAGGAATATTGTCCACCGCCTTGCGAAGAGACGGATTGCATAAAGAAGACAAAATCCACAGAGAACAAGAGTATTGTCCACCGCCTTACAAAGAGACGGATTGCAGATAAAAGACAACCTCTACAAAGAACAGGAATATTGTCCACCGCCTTACAAAGAGACGGATTGCAGATAAAAGACAACATCCACAGAGAACAAGAGTATTGTCCACCGCCTTACCAAGAGACAGATTGCAGATAAAAGACAACCTCTACAAAGAACAGGAACATTGTCCACCGCCTTACAAAGAGACGGGTTGCAGATAAAAGACAACGTTTACAGAGCACAAGAGAATTGTCCACCGTCTTACAGAGAGACGGATTGCAGATAAAAGACAACCTCTCTAAGAACAAGAATATTGTCCACCGCCTTACAAAGAGACGGATTGCATAAAGAAGACAATTTCCACAGAAAACAAGAGTATTGTCCACCGCCTTGCAAATAGACAGATTGCATAAAGAAGACAACCTCTATAGAGAACAGGAACATTGTCCACCGCCTTACAAAGACGGATTGCAGATAAAAGACAATGTCTACATGTCACCCACTAGTAACATGATTCTCTGAAAGAAAAGTAACTTTGACGAGTACTTCGAAAAAATGATTCAATTTGATTGAACTGTATAAGTGTATGTATTTGTAGAGAGAAAAGACTTGTATGATTTTTTGTGTAAAGTTTCTTGATAAGATTCACTGGGGATAAAAACCACATGAGGAACTGTGAAATGTATTTGTAAAACACAAGTTTCTTGTATGGAAAACTTGTCACTTGTTGTGTTGATGATATAACTGATGATGTACAAGCTTCTCAGATGACGAGATTGCAACTTGTGGATATAGTTGATGACGTACAAGCTTCTCAGATGACGAGACTGCCACTTGTAAAATTGGATACAAGCTTCTCGAACGACGAGACTGCCACTTGTAAAATGGATACAAGCTTCTCGAACGACGAGACTGCCACTCGTAAAATGTGTACAAGCTTCTCGGATGACGAGATTGCCACTTGTTGTTTTGAATTGATGTCCAATCCGAGAACAAACCGGAGGGAAACTGCAAACAAGACTTTGTGTCCAATTGAAGAATAAATTCAACTGGAATTTTCCTTTTGTTGTAGGAAAAACTGAAACAACCATCTTCCACAAGAGAGGAGTCTAGTGGGGAAATTTTGAAACAAGAGATGTGTATACTTATCTGCCTAAGCTGACACTCTAATTGGAAGGAACAACATGCCCATCCTGACTCTATTTTGTAAACACAGACAAGACAAAAGAAATAGAAATTTGCATACGATGTAATAGTGTATGAATGATGTAAAAGTATATGACATGTAAATGCTATGTATGTATGTATGTATGTGTGTGGAACATCTTTTGACGGACAGACAAAGTGACCAAACCGGAAACACAAGCCAACGTCGCATCACTGTGCAGGATATCTCCACAAAGTGTAAATGTCACTGTAGATAAAGTAAGAGAACTCTTCTTGGGGAAGGAACAACTTCTCTGGGGAATTGACTGTTTTAGCAGAAACGATCTGTATATTGAAACTTGACTGCACTCAAAACAACTTTGTCAACTTTCATTGGGGATGTACCCTTTTCTAGGAAAAAGATTGTTTACATTCTCTAGAGGAGACATGTTTGTTGTTGATGAAAAACTTGAGGAAATGGAGACGACTTGCCCCTTGCTTCAGACTCTTTGCCTTAGTCTAAAGATCTTTGAAAGAATCGCTCGAAGAGCGTGACTGGTTGACATTTTACATCCAGTGTACTTTTTCAGGAATATATAATCTTGACACAGTATGCCCCAAGTGCTTGAAACCTTGAAAGGTATGCCCCTGACCAACTGATGGTTGTAGTGACCAAATCCCAAACCATTTTCATCCTTGATTAGCATAATATTCAACTTGCTTGCCCCTGATTGGCAAATATCATATGTAACTTGCCCCTACCTAGGAGCGTCTCAAGTCAGCTTTACCATTGATTAGACTATAGCTCAAATTTCTTTGATGTCAAGTATGAATTTGCAAGTGAAATTATTTCTTTTGAAAAGTATTTTTGATAAAATGCATATGTATGTTTTTGAAATTGAATATTTTTGTGGTGAAAACACGTATGGCATGTACAAAGATAATTTGTGATTACTAAACAAACAGGATGAGTCAGCTTAACAATAAATTTGTCGAATATGCTTCCACAGTGACCCTAGTTTCAATTAGGTCTTTTGTATGTTATAACGTGGCTGGGCTCACAGTTTTCAAAAAAAGGATTGTTAGGCTCAAAATTTATTTGGTCCCACCCGTTCTTCTTGATGTCCTTCATTCCTAAATTCAATTAATTCAACAGATGCACTCAGTCGACAAGAGAATTGTTGACAATGATGTTTGAGGTTGACACTTTGGTAAAAGCTTTATTGATGTTCTTTTTGTTGAATAAACTTTGACAAGATTTCTTGAAATGGCAGTCACTTTTTTTTTGGAAATTTGTTCCTATTTTGAATCACCTTTTATTTGTATGGACTAGTTCATTTCGAACTTTGAATTTGTGGTCCAACGGGATGCCCCTCTTTTTTTTTTTATGGGCTCTTTTTTTTATTTCTCTTTTTTGTAATCACTCTGTTTTTTGTATAACCTTCGTAAGATGAAGATTGTGACTGTCGTATGAATTGTTGTGAGTCTCATCTCTTGACAGCTTCCTTTGTCTGAGGAAAGCATTGTGATTAAACCTCTTACTTGGTATGACTGAATGAATTGATTCTCTTGTATCAGGATGCATCATCAAATTAATTGAAATACTACCCTGCCCCAGGTTATGATTAAGGGTTCAGAAAAAAGAAAGAAACACCGACTTCAGGCTCAAAGGGGCTGATTACGGATTATCTCCTTATATCTCCACTGTTTTGGAAGAGAAACAATGCCTTACATCGTCAACTAGGTTTTTCACCATTGAAAGCATATACCAGCAAAAATTAGTTATTTATTTTCATCATCCTCGCTCCAAGTTTGTAAGTATTAAAACAAGAAAGGAGTGAACACGAATGGATTAATTCCAAAAACATGCATGTTTATTATATTAAAAGTACTTGACAAAAGACATAATATTAAAAGCAAACAAATGCTTGACAAGAAAGAAATAAAAGCCTAGTGATCATAGGGGATGAGCTTCCTTGTATTACCGACTTCAACGAGATGAGTGTAGCAAAAGTAACATCAACAGCAAACCAGATTGCAACAAACCACTTAATGTATCACAAAAACTGGTCTGCATCCTTGAATGAAAGTTGGTGCCTGTTGGATAGGCTGAGATTAAGTCTGTTGTTGAATTTGATGCCTTTGTTGAGATTGTAAAGGCAAAAACAATTGCTCAAGGAGTGAAATGGTGGTTATTTTGTGCCACCATTAATGAAGTGATCAGGGCATTTTTCTTTTTCAATTCTGCCTTAAGTGTGATGACTTCTTCACGAAGCTGAATGTTCTCTTCCATAATAGCTTCCATTTTTTTTTTGATTAACCAAGTGTTGTACTTGCGAGTTGACTTAATACGAGAGTGTCGGACCACTTTCAAACAGGGTAACTTGATTTCTGACAGACAAATGTGTAAGACTCAAACTTTTGGAAATGGAACCAAGAATGTAGAATGATGCATGTAAAGAAAGTTTTGTTTTAATTTTGATTTTATTTTCAAAGGACTTTAGGATGCCAATCATAAAGGACCTCATTTTTGTGTTAATGATCAAAAGAATTTTTCTTTTTCTTTTCAAAGCAACCCCTTTTTTTTCAAGGTCTATGATGATTGTGTAATTTATGAAGAAATTCCTCTAAGTCCTTTGGAAACCAATGGAAAGAGATTTTCATGGATGAATGGATGCATGGATGAATGAGATGTGACGATGCAACAAGCACAAACATAGGAAAACATGGTTGGTTAAGATATCATGATGTTGGAGTCGAAAGGTGAACCCCCCACAGTGTATGAACTATTGGTTTTCTTCTTTTTGTAACATGGGTTCTACAAAGTTCCCAACGTCATCAACTTTCCTTCTTGAATGCCAATGTCCACGACTTAAACTCATGGCCAAATTAAACATCCAAGGGAAAGTCTCGATTGAGCGTGGTATCGCGGAGTCAACTATTCCAAGACTTCTACTCTCGGCTTTAGCTATCGCACCACATCCTAAAAAAGGCTAAGATGGGTTAAAGGTGTCTAAAGGTCTACAATATCCTCGGATACATGTCATAGCAACATCTACGCGAAACATCACGTCGAAAAGAATACTACAACATGACCCCAATTGTACGTGGTTTCATCACATGTGGATATGTGCGGAGTTTTGCCTTCCGCCCACTCACTATGATCCTACCACAACTATCTCAAGGTACACTCAAGCTCGGGTCAAGCTTATCTCACTCATAAAAACCCTTCCATAATATATAAAAAGCTTGTAAACATTTAAGCACATAAAAACATATAAGTTAGGTTCAACCCTCTTAAGGAGAGAATCCCCAGTGAAGTCGCCATTTTACTGTCGCGGGATTTTTGTGACATACCCCACTACAGTTTTATTTTTCATTTCCAAAGGAGGGGAAAAATTGAAAACCTTTTAAAAGAAGAGATTCTAAGGTACGGGGGTTAGTTGCACTTGAGGAAGGTGTTAGCACCCCAAGCGCCCATGGTACTCCATGGTAACCTCTTATATGTTTTTAGTGCTTTTGGAAAACATGCTTTAAGAATGGAGGGAGAAATTGTAAAAAAGAAAGTGGATAGAAATTAAGAAAATATTCTTTCATAAAGTAAATAAAAGAAAAGAAGTGTAAATATTTTTTGTTTGTAAAAAATTTTTTTTTTGAGAGAATTGTAGTTGTTGAGAGAGAGAGATTGTAAGAAAAGATGTTGTAAAGAAGATAAATTGTAGATAATATCATGTTAAAGATGATTATAAGGTGAGCTTGTGTTTGTCTTATAAGAGGATCGCACGTTTGTTTTGAAAAAAAAGATTTTTCGTTTCAAAAAGTCTCGTAATCAATTTAAAATCAATTACGAGTCATCTCCTTTGGAAATGAATTTTTGGGGTTTGTGTGTGATGTGTAAGCTAGGAAAGCAGTAAAGAGCGATAAATAAAGTCCTACGCTATTACAACCCAATTGAATAATTAATATTTACAACCATATCGAATTAGAATGAATAAATAATAATAATAATAATAATAATAAGCAATAGATAAATTAATAAATAAATAAATTGCAATGCATAAAATAAAAATGCAAATACGAAAAATAAATATGGCAATAAATATGTACACAAACAATTAAGAAGAGAAATCATAGCAAGATATTATATTCTACCTAAAGGTGAAGTGTGTGAAAAAAGATATGGGAGGCAAAGACATGATAATGGAAATTTTTAGTGTCATTCACAGTAACAAACAAATCTAACTAAAACACAAGCGAAAAAGAAATTTTATTTAGCAAAAGAGATTTTTTTTTTTTTTTTTTTGTGAGAATGAATTTAGACCAAAAAAAGGTCCTTCACTATTAATGCTAATGTTAGAGCTCAACAATTTTATTAATTAAAATATTGTCTCTAACATGCATTTTTAAAATGATGCAATGTTCTAACCTAAATGCAATGCATGTATGCATGAAAAAAATGTAAAGTGAAATTGTAATGTGAAATTGTAGTGTGATGTAAAAATAGTGTCAAATGTCATGTAATATGCAAAATGTAAATTGTGATGTAATGTGTAGTGTAAAGTTTTAATGTGAAATATGTAGCATGTAAATGTAGAATATGATATGATGTATGCAAATATATGATAAGCTAAAAAGCAAGTATGTAAAAAAGCATATGCAAATGCAAAGACATGTAGTAATGAAGCACAAAAGAAAGAAAGTGAACATGAAGCATATATTATGAAAAATGCAATTTAAGTGATAAAAAAGTTCATGCAAGAAATCATCAATAAAACATCTAGGAATTAAAGATTTAGACCTCCAAAGGGATCTTTAAATATTAGTGAAAATATCGGACTCAATGAGCTTAAATAAGCTATTGTTCCAAAAATCACTTATTGACTATGTTAGTAAAAAAAAGCAACTAATGATAAAAATAAAATTAAAATTGAAATTTAAATCTCAAGAGAGAACCATAAGTATTAGTGTAAAAAAATTTGAACTCAATAAACTTAAATAAGCTATTGTCCCAAATAAGTACTTATTGAAATATGCTAAAAAAAAAATAAAATAAAAGGGAGAGTTACTGCAGTAAAATGGGGGTGTGAATAATAAAACTAAAAAAAACGAGTTAGGCCCAACAGATTAAAGGCCCAGTCAACACAGCCTAGAGAAGTCAAAGCTTCTGCTAATCCAGTGTGGCACAGCACGCGCGCGCCAGTAACATCATCACCGCCGATTTCATTTAAATGAAATCCGACGGTTCCGTTTTAATCACAGCACAAATCAGATCACACGTCCCAAATTTAATCAGAACAACAAATCAGACGCACACAATTGAATCTGGGAAAAACAGGCTATAGTGACGGTATTCATGCATTTAGTGACAAAATTCATAGATTCAAAGCTTTAGTGACGGATCTGGAAACTTTTAGTGACAGTGTTCTTCATTTTCCAAGATCAAAAATCATAACAAATTCAAAACTAACTCAAATCTTGTGAAACAAAAGCCTAATTCACTTGATTTTTCGAGTAGATCATGAATATGAACCCAGATTTCACATTTTAGGGCTCGAAATCAACAAACAAAAAAAAGAAGAACATGAAAGTATAAACAAGATTTGAAGCTTCAAAGTATAAACAACACAAAACTCAAATGGACACCAAATCAAGCAAATGAATACTCTATTTCATAGTATTTTTCACGTAGATCATGAATATGCAATTAGTTTTCACTATAAAACAACACATCTCGAAAAACGAAAGCGTAAAGTATGAGGGTCAAAATGTGAAAATGAGTTTTGATGCAAACTGGACAAAATTAGTTTGAGGAAAAGCTTTAACACATCAAAATAAGACCACAGCAACAAGAATCATGCAAAATGATAGTCTATGGAGCTCGAAATATTTACCTCAAGTTTGCTCCAAAAGAGGACCCGAGCTTGATGCTTTATGGCTTGATTTCTTTGCGATTCCTTGTTGTTCCCTTCTACTGAGATGTATTGGACGCCACTGGAATCAACGAACTTGAGTTTTAACCAAGATTTGATGAGATTGAAATTTTGTAAACCCCCCAAAAAGTGAGCTCGGGTTTGGCTTTTGTTGGTGTTTTGTTGATGATTTGAGGTTGTTTTGTAGTGTAAATCTTGCTCTAAACTTGTTTTGGTTCTATAGGAATGATTAGAAGTTGATTTGATGAAAGTTTATGAGTTTTTGATGAATTTGTGAAGTTGGAAAAAATGAGTTTTGAGAGTGCACGAAAATGATATTTTGTGATGGTGTTTGAATGATTGTTGTTTGTGTTATGTGTGGATATAGAGAAATTAATTTTTGTGTTTGATTAAAAATGAAGTTTATATGAAGATTTGATGTTGGATGATGAGGGATTTGTGTTGAGATTTGATTTTGAATGGTGAGGGATGATGATTATGGTGAAGATAGTGATGAAGATGAAAATATTGTTCTTGTTGTTGCTTAAAGCTCACTGCCTTCGTCCTTTTTTTTCCCTTCTTTTCCTTCATTTTGATTTTTTTGGTTGAGAGAGATATGAGATGGGAGAGTTGGTAGTGGTGGCTAGATCTATTTTTTTCTCTCCCCTTGTTCAGATTTTTTTGATCTTTTTGTAGTTAGGTTTTAGGGTTTTTTGGAAGATAAAAGAAGAAAAACACATAAATGCTTTTGTTGATTAGAAATTTTGTTGCAAAAGTGTATTAAAATGGAGAAAGAGACAAAGTTTGTTGTTAGGTTGATGGACTATATTTGCAGAAAAAAAATGGTGAGTGCATTGGATCCCCTTTCAAATTCTTTTTGATATTTTTTGTTTACTAATTTAAATAATAATAATAATAGTACTAATAATAATGATGATAAATGATAATTGATAATAACAATAGAAGTGATAAAAATAGTGATAAAAGAAAAAAGAAATGTGATGATAAAAAGAGTGTTGAAAAAGGTGAGTGATAATAATAAAAAAAAAAAAATTTATAAAAGGGTAATGGTAAAAAGTACTTTAGAAAGAAAAAAAAGTAAAAAAAGTAACAAGATAATTTAAAAAAACAATGATAACGAGTAAAAATGAAGTAAATAGACGGAGATAAAACTGGTGCGAGAGTATTTTTCAAACGATGGATATTTTGATATTTTATAACGAAAAAAGCGGACAATGGATTTTGGGTCCAAAATTGGGGTACAACAGTCAATACTGCTTGCTATATCTTAAACAGAGTTACCATAAGAAAAGTTTTAAATAAAACACCCTATGAACTTTGGAAAGATAGAAAACCAAATATTTCCTACTTTCATATTTTTGGATGCTATTGTTATATTTTAAATATCAAAGACAATTTGGGTAAGTTTGACTCAAAATCAGATAAAGGATTATTCTTAGGTTACTCTCTAACTTCTAAAGCATATAGAGTTTATAACTTGAGAACACAATCTTTGGAAGAAAGCATGCATGTTAAATTTGATGAATATGAAGATCAATCTAAGATTGTTGATGAAGAAGAAGAGGAAATAGAAAAGAATAATCAAGATCATGATACTCCACAAGAACCTTCACCATCTGTTCCTAAATCTCTAAGAATAATAAATGATCATCCTCAAGAGCAAATAATTGGGAATGCTGAAGATGGAGTAAGAACTAGAAGATCTCTTCAAAATTTGGAGACCAATCTAGCAATGATCTCTCAAATTGAGCCAAGAACAATTGATTAAGCTGTCATAGATGAATCTTGGACTGATGCTTTGAAAGAAGAACTTCTACAATTTGAGAAAAATGAAGTATGGAAACTTGTTCCAAGTCCACAAGATCATTCAATCATTGGAACAAGATGGGTTTTTAGAAACAAACTTGATGAAAATGGCAAAGTCGTAAGAAACAAAGCAAGATTAGTAGCTCAAGGGTATAATCAACAAGAAGGTATTGATTATGATGAAACCTTTGCTCCGGTAGCCAGATTAGAAGCTATTAGAATTTTACTTGCTTATGCATCTCATAAATGTTTTAAATTATTTCAAATGGATGTAAAAAGTGCCTTTTTAAATGGTTTCTTAAATGAGGAAGTATATGTACATAAACCTCCTGGTTTTGTTGATAAACATAAACCAAATCATGTTTATAAACTTACCAAAGCTCTTTATGGACTAAATCAAGCTCCAAGAGCATGGTATGAAAGACTAAGTAATTTCTTACTTGAAAATGGTTTTTCTAGAGGAAAAATTGATACTACCCTTTTTAGAAAAACAAATAATGAAGATTTATTAATTGTACAAGTTTTTGTTGATGATATTATTTTTGGTGCAACTAACGAAAAAATGTGAGAAGATTTTTCTAATCTTATGCAAAGTGAGTTTGAAATGAGTATGATGGGAGAACTTGGATTTTTCCTTGGCTTGCAAATCAAGCAACAAGAAGATGGTATTTTTATTAGCCAAGAAAAATATGTCAAGGATCTTCTCAAAAAATACAAGATGAATGAGGCCAAAATCATGTCAACTCCAATGCATCCATCAACAAACTTGGACAAAGATGAAAAAGGGAAAGATGTGTCAGAAAAGGAATATAGAAGAATGATAGGATCATTACTCTATTTAACTGCTAGTAGACCAGATATTGTCTTTTCTGTAGGTCTCTGTGCCAGATTTCAAACATCTCCAAAAGAATATCACTTAACTACTGTTAAGAGAATTTTTAGATATTTGGTGGGAACTCCAAATGTTGGTCTATGGTACAAAAAAGGATCACATTTTGATTTAACAGCTTATTGTGATGCTGACTATGCCGGTGACAAACTTGAAAGAAAAAGCACAAGTGGAGCATGTCAGTTTCTTGGTGAAGCTCTTGTAAGTTGGTGTTGTAGAAAGCAAAATACCATAGCACTCTCAACAACTAAAGCAGAATACATATCTGCGGCAAATTGTTGTTCTCAAGTGATATGGATCAGAAACCAACTTGAAGATTTTTCATTAAGGTACACAAATGTTAAAATTTTTTGTGATAATACTAGTGCCATTAATTTATCAAAAAATCCCATTCAACATTCAAGATCAAAACATATTGAAATCAAACATCATTTTATTAGAGATCATGTTAATAAAAAGGATGTTGAATTTGTTTTTGTTGATACTAAAAATCAATTAGCTGATATTTTTACTAAACCTTTTGAAAAATCAATTAGTGGAAGATCGTTTTAATTTTATTAAGGAAAAATTAAACATTTTGAAAAATCCTTTTTAACCTCAAGACTGGTCTGAGACCAATCTTGCTTTTTACAAGCCCAGAATTTTTATCATGCCTTTTTTGGCCCATTTAGTGGTAACGGTTAATAGGATTAGGCAGTTAAGAATTATTGCAGATTTAGCCTTCTCTCTCCCATGTTTTGCAACGGTTACCTTCATCATTTCCCTCTTACACTTTTTGATAAGATCAAGTACCATAAAACACTATTCTCAAGTACAAACCTACTCTACTAACTTCTCCTCTTCTCCAAGTTTCCTCTCTCCATAAAATCTCTCATCACCACTTACCTTTCATCATCATACGCTCTCATCATTTCTCTGCAACAATTTTTCTTAAACAATGGCTAGAACAAAAATGTTGCTAATAAAAATCCTAGAGTTTATTCATCAACTTCATCATCTTTTACATCTCTTCACAAATCACCATCACCACCACCACGTCCTTCTCCTTTAAACAAACAATATAGCTCTGAATCCGACCAAGATTCATTCGAAATTGTTCTAAATCAAATCCCAGGCTCTGAAAATCAAACCATTCTCATGAACCTCTCACCACTTCCGCATTTGACCTCTCTAATACCACTCTACCAACTGAAACCTCACACATTCCCGTCTCAAAACCTGTAACTTCAGAAGATCTTATCACCCCCATCTCATCCCTAGCTGTTCCAAGCATGGCTGATACACCACCTGTATTGGTCAGATCTAAGAAATCCAAATCTATGAACAAATCCAAATCTGTGGACTCATCAAAGCTTCGCCGTTCTTTAAGAATCATGTCTGGTTTTGGAACTAAGAAACAACCTATTCAAGACAATACAGTGCATGTGTTTGATGACACTGATTCTGACAAAACCCCATCAATCAACAACAACACTTCAACTGATGATGAAGAAGAAGTTGCTTCCCCTACTCCTGATAAGCCAAAATCTGCTCCAGCCAAAATTTCTGTAAAAAGCACTTATGGAAATAAGCCAATATTTAAAGGAAAAGCTCCAGCAACCTCGTCAAATTCTAGACCAAGAACAAGGCTCATTCCCACTCCTTTAGTTCACCCTGAAACTAAAGCTTTTTTTGAAAAATATTGGAAAACAAAACCCATTGTTGTAACTCGCTTCTTTGAGTATGAAGAGCTTTTCAAAGAAGGAATTGACTTACAAAGGTACATTGAACCTTTAGGATGGACAAGTTTCTTTCAAATCCATGAAACAACTTATCCAGAGCTTGTTCAAGCTTTCTATCACAATGTTGAGGTTTTTGAAGAAAAAGGCTTGATCGTTTCAAATCTAAGAGGTATTGAAATCAAAATTACTTCTGAGTTTATTGCTGATCTATTGAAATTGCCTCAAGATGGTAGTGAAATCTATGGAACAAACTGGTATGATGCTATAAATTTGAACAAAATAGATGTACTTAGACAATTGTTCACTGAGGTAGAGAATCCTAATGTTACACCTATGACTGCAATGCTCAAGAAAGAGATGAAAATTCTCCATAATTTAGCACAACATGCAATTTTTCCAAGGAATGGTAGCAAGGATAAAGTTCTGGACATTGATATGATGATGATTTATCACTTATCAAAAGGAAAAAGAATTAGCCTTCCTTATGCAATCATTCAACATATGATCACTGCTGCAAAATCAGGTTTAAGAAGAATTTCTCTTCCATATGCAATGATTCTCTCAAAAGTGTTCAGACACTTCAAAGTAGATTGCTCAAACCAAAAAGTGGATAACACTGTTCATCCCTTCAACAAAAAGAACATCACACATATGAAGAATGATGATGTGCAATCCCCTATGCCTGAAGTAGGAATGAAAAGAAAAAGAAATGAAGAAGAGAAAAGAATTGAAGAAGAAGAAATGGCTGCATTTTTGGGAGTTCAATCTGATACTGATCCCTCAGAAGCAACTCATACAAAATCCAGTGAGGTAAACACCCCTGCAACTGTTCCCTTCTCCACTGATACATCTTTGAATTGGGATCCAAATATTAGGATTGAAACCCCTCAAAACAGTCAAACATGTTTTAACTCTCATTCATCTGCCTCACCAAACTTTACATCAATGTTTTCACCCCCTATGACTTCATCTCATGAAAGGCTTAGGTCTCAGTTCTGCTCTATGTTCACATCCTCACCAAACTTTCCTAGATTGTCTGAACCAATCTTCACTGACAACACCATTCCTACAATTCCATCCACATTTGGAACTTTAAGTTCCTTCTGCTCATCTGCACAAGCCGGCCCATCAAACCCTGCACCTGAAGCTCATGAAAATGAGAAAATGAATGATGGCAATCAAGCAAAAAAGAAGCAAGCTGACAAGGAAAAGTCTAGGACAAGGAAAGACCTAACAAAACTTTTTAGTGGCCAGCAGATCAACAACAATTTGCTCACTTATCTGGTTTTTGAGTCTCAGATTATGAGAAATTGGTTTACCACTGTTGTGTGTCCTACTCTTGGCTTAGTTCCACCACAATACAATCCTGTTCCTGAACTTGTTTTTATGCCTCAGCAGAGTGCATCAACCTCAAGTGCTTGTTCAAGCCCTTCTGCAGAAGATAATTCTAATCCTGCTCCAAACACTGCTCCTGCCTCTGATCCAGCTCCCAAGTGATCATATCCCACCTTTTTCGATGATACCAAAAGGGGGAGAAAATATTAAGTAAATAAGGGGGAGAATTGATGCTGAAATTTGTGTTAAGCTGTTTTGATAATCACTTATTTGAACTTATTTGGTTTAGAAAGAACCTAGATAGTTAGAGAAGTTCTCTTTTGATTAGTAAAAGAACTTCTCCTATTATGTATTTTATTTTCTAAACTATGCATCCTTGAATTCACATCTTTTGCTTTAATCATGTACTCAAATGTTTGAAACCTCTTGTAATGAGCTTTGTTGATTAATGATATATCTAATGAATTCAAATGTTTATGTGTTTATCTCAATTATGTTATGATCAATGGATGCTTGAATTGAGGGGGAGTTTGATAAATTAAAACTCTGATACATGTTCATAATTGCTTTTATCCAAATCAGAATCATAAGCTAAAATAAATTAAAAGAGTTTATTATCATCAAAAAGGGGGAGATTGTTGAGGCAAAATCCTTATTCGATGTTGGCTTAAATACACTTTTGGTCCTCTAACTATTTTCAAGGTTTCATTTTGGTCCTCTAACTATTTTTCGTTCCGAATTGGTCCTTTAACTTTGATTCCGTTAATCAAGTTGGTCCTAACCGTTAGAAAAATTCAAAAAACGTTAAGTTAAATCGTAGTATCATTTAGTGGCGGTTTAGAACCGCCAGTAATTATTTATTTTTTTTAAAAAAATTATTTCAGAGAAAACACTAGATCTTCTCTTCTTTCTCTTCAAATTATTCCAGAACAAAAATTCTTTCTCTTCACTTTGGTCCTAACCCACAGTATCATTTAGTCCAGATTTTCATAACAATTTCAATTTCATAACAACAAATTCGAATCTGAAACTAAACCTCCAGATCTGAAATAACAAATAACACTAAACCTCCAGATCTGACTATATTTCTTTCGGCATTTCTGTTCTGCGGCTGCTGTTGGTTTTTCTTTGGCTCTTATGCTCATGGTTGTCTCCTAGAGTCACCTTTCTTCTTGTAGTCACAAAACACCTTTGAGAAGTCTTTGTTACTGTACAACAGAGGTTCAACAATCACAAATCCTAACCCAAGTTATACAATCAAGACAAAAAGTTATCAGTAGAAAAAGTGTAAAAATGGTATAATTGTGGGTTTGTGTAGGATAGAATCAATTCACATTATCATTAGAATCAATTGACATATTTTGGTGGAATGATTTTTTTCTGGAATAATTTAAAGAGAAGACAAGATCTGGTGTTTTCTCTAAAATAATTTTTTTTAGAAAAATAAATAATTACTGGCAGTTCTAAACTGCCACTAAATGATATTGAAGGTTTAACTTAACATTTTTTTAATTTTTTTAACGGTTAGGACCAATTTGATTAACGGAATGAAAGTTAAAGGACCAATTCAGAATGAAAAATAGTTATAGGACCAAAGTGAAACCTTGAAAATAGTTAGAGGACTAAAAGTGTATTTAAGCCTTCGATGTTTTAATTATAACAAACTAATTTAATTATATTTTAAGTATAATTCTGATCATTTAAATGTCTAACAAGTGCTTTTGAGTGTACTAATTAAGACAGGATTGAATGGATCATTTAAGCTATGTTGTAAGCAACTTGAAGGTTTCAGGATCAGTCTAAGACTGGTCTCTGATCTGGGTTCGTTAGAACAAATGATCAAGCTTGCTGCATTTATTGATAAGTCAACCATACAAAGGACAAACTAACACTTTTATTGAAGATTCTTATCAGTCATGGCAAAGTTCATTTTATGAAGGAATATATTTGGTCATAAATATGATCCTTCCATTGTTGAACTTTTTGAAGAACAAAGTCATGTGCACAAGATCAAGAATGTTTCTCTAATGTTCTTGTTATTTAATTCTCATTTGATTTGCACTTTATGGTTACATAGACCAATCAAAACTCAACAACAAAGTTTATTTATTGGTTGGCATGTACCTTTGTGATTTTATTATAATGGAACTTGTCTCACACCTTTTTCCTTAATTCATGGACAAGTACATAGAAAGGACAAAGGCAAGATTCTAGAGATATATAGCCATTACAGTAAAACAGCTGTTTACTACCACTATGTCAAGTACAAATATCATTCTCCAACAATATTTTATTGTTCTTCATCAGCTCTTTTGAGAGACTGGTCTAAGACTGATCACTGATCAATTAAAGAATGATTTTAGTTGTACTTAGAAGACAGCTCATCAACAGCTATTTTATCATGTGCAAAATACTTCCAACAGCGTTTCTTGATGTCCAAGCAAAGTACTTTTATTCCAGCTTAGCAAACAAGGCTCCACACGCTCCTCAAAGTTAATCTGCCTACAGGATCAGTCTAAGACCGGTCTGGCAGACGCTCCTCTTTGCAATATAATTGATTAAATTTAATTAGGAAGACGCTCCACTTGCTGGTACTTATTTGCAACGGCTATACTTGTTGATTAAGGCTTGAAGACTCAAAATATTTCCTATAAATAGGCCTCATTATCAACATTGAAGAGCAAGAGTTTTAGCACACATCAAAGCAATCATATCATTATCATACAAGCAATCTCAAAGCTCTTCTTTACATCTCTATCACTCCAAAGCTCTCAAATACTATACTGGATCTGTATAAACACTTAGAGTGATTTTTAGAGATATCTTTTTCATAAGCTTTTTTCAACTTAGTTGATTTTATTACAAAAGCTTAGAACACAAAACCACTTCTCTTCGTAAGAAAGATTTGCTCAAGTCAATTGTTCATATTATTTGAGTGTTACCTTAAGGTTAAGGTAGATTAAGAAATTTGATTTTGTGTGAGATCAAAAGAAGATTTGTATTTAGAGATCGATAGTATCTCAAGAGACGTAGTGGAGAAACTGGACTAGCCCAAGATTAAGGGTGAACCAGTATAAAAATTGTTTGTGTGTTCTTCTTTGTCTTCTCAAGTTGTTTTACAAAAACACTACACACACTACACTCTTTAATATTTATTATAAGTGTGTTTTTTATACTTACGAGTTCAATCCAAGATCAGTCTTGAATTATTATCCTTGATAAATCTAACATTTATTTTTATAGTTAATTTTTAAAGGTTCACAATTCAAACCCCCCTTTCTTGTGAAAAAACTTTGCTACTTCAGTGCTAACATGTTTTGTAGGTACCTCCCCCTCCATCGCTGAGGCCGGTACAAAAGGCCATCACAAATCAACCACCAAGATCTCACCTTTTCCTGCGGAGCTGTACACTTCTATCCCGAGCCGAACAAGACGAGTGATAAAAGTTTGACATTTTCAAATTTGCGCAAAACTATTTTTTAAAAAAATTATTAGTGTAAATTTGGTTAATATAAATTATGTAAAACTAAAATTAATAATAATTATTTGTAATCAATTTTTTATTTTTTTTAGGATATATACAAAATATATTTTTTGATTAGCTTGATTTAGGTATGACATGAATCAAATATTAGTATATATTTTTTAGTATATATTTTTTAGGATATATATTTGTAATACCCTAATTTTGAACTTTTTAAAATAAATATTTTATTTAAAAATTATTTCTTCTTCTTCTTAAGAAATACCAAAAATAGTTTTTTAGATAATTTATGCTTACAATTTATCCTTTTTTCTTTATTTGTTTTAATTGTCGCAATTTATCTTTTTTAGGCGAAAGATAGTAAAAATATTCAAAAAAATAGTTTTTACCTTTGTATTTAAATTCACATTTTTATTTCTATATTTTTCTATATTTTATTTGTATTTTTCTTGCATTTTTTCTATTTTATATACATTTTCTTCTTTTTATGACAATTTCTTTCTCTTGTGGCCAATCACATTGCAACACATCATCCTCTCCACCTCATAATCATTTTCATTATTATCTTTACCATTAATTATCCCTTAACCTCAAAATTACACCAAAATCACAAAAATACCACTAAACCTAATCCTATCACTATAAATACACACCTCACATCACTCAATCATTGACAATCATTTATCACAATTCCCAATACACTTAAATCAGAAAAATCACTCCTCCCTCCACCACCAACACTTTTCCGTCGCCACCGCCGGAATTCCAAATTCCGGCCATCACCACCCAAATTCCGGCAACCCAAAAATTCACCCAAATCAACAATCAAACACTCATTTTTTAATAATTCAACCCTCCTGAACACGAATCCGCTCTCAGTTTCTCAAATAAAGGCCTAGAACGCCGTCAAAAACGAATTCCAAGTCGCGGCCGGCGCAAAGCTTTCCAATCCCGCCGTTTTTGAAACAATCAAAGGTAGTTCTCAGTGAATTCATACTTCTGGACTTGTTTAGGACCTTTTCCATGCAAGAATCACGTTGAATCTCGCCGGAATCAATATGGTTTGGTTTTAGATCCGTTTTGGTATCGCGTTTGTTTATGCTTTTTTATTCATAATCTGTGAAAACGATTTGTAAATCTATAATCCTTGCAAATTTTCGTTCAAAATGATGTATTCATGAGTTTGTTTTGGTGACCGGAAGCGAGATTGAGTTGTTGGCCGGCGGTGTTTTCTTTTTTCCGGCGCGGGTTCTGGTTTTTGCTGGTTGAGGAAGAAGGAGAAGTGGCTTCGCCACGTGGCAGCGTGTGAGAGGCTAAAAAGCTTCTCCGCGCGCCCCCTCTCTTCTACGCGTGCCCCCCTGCTGGGTGTGGACCGGTTGGGTTATTTTTGACCCGGATCCGGTTTAGTTTGTGAGAATGGAACTGAGCTTTGCTGTTTGGGCTATAAGTTTTTTTTGTTGTTTCTGTTTTTTTATATTTATTATTCACACCCTTTGTTTTGCTAATGGATTAAAAATAAATAGTCTGACGCATGACTTGTCTCTTTCTTAAACTTTTAGTTTGACTTTTAAGTTGGCTTTTAGGTTGAATTTTCTTTGACCTTTTACTTTGACTTCTTAGATTGACTTTTTTTTGTTGACTTCTTATAGTTGACTTTTCTTATTGACTGAATTATGCTAAATACATGTAATTGATTGATGACTTATTTCTCTTTGTCTGATACATGATTACTTGTTTATATGCTCATATTTGATGCATTTTTAATTGTTCAATATCATCGATTATATGTCATTTGCATTCATGCATTTGCATTTCTCTCTTCTTCTACCTTTCTTTTTCTTTTTTCTTTTATGAAACTTGAAAATTTGTTTTTCTCAAAAATGACTAAAAAATAATAATGATTCGTTAATTAAGGTGAAAACGGGGGAGTCTGACGTACGTCTTTCTCGGCCCGAATAGTACAGTCTCTGATGTACATCTCGTGATGGTGTACTATGCTCATCTTAATCAATGAATATTTGTTTAACATTAAGGCGAAAAAGGGGGAGTCTGACGTACATCTTTTTTACTATGCTCATCTTAATCAATGAACATTGTGCAGTCAAAAATCTTTTTTACTGTTTTCCTAAATGGATGGTGTTTTATCCATTCCCCTGATTCTGACAAACGCTTAAACCTCAGTTGAGTATACAAGCAATACTGTTGTCTCAGTAGAATGCGAATTAAGCACCGTTCACTAAAAACAATCAACAAACAAAACCTTTTTCAGGAAGAACTACGTGAACTTTGACTTCCTCATTGTACTTGGGGGATACGTAGGAGCGAGAGCCTCTCTCGTCAAGCCAAATAATAAACTTTTTTTTTCCTTTTCTGTTCAATGTGCGGTAATTTAATTTCTTTTTATACGGTTATCTCTGTTTATGCAAACCAAAATTCCTCAGATGGTTCCCGTTGAGTACAACGGATATGAGGGGGTGTTAACATCTTCCCCTCATGTAACCAACTCCCGAACCCAATCTTTCAAGGTTTTATCATTATTTTCCTTTCCCCTCACGGGATAAATAAAGTATGGTGGCGGCTTCATTGTCTACATTTGTGCATTGCATTTCATCATTGCATATCTGTATATTTTTTTTGCGCCGGGTACTACAGCTGGCGACTTCACTGGGGACAATGATTTAGAGAGTTAAGCCTAGTTTGAGGCTTTTGGTTTGCTTATTCCAGGTTAGCCGTATCTGTCCTATCTTTTACTTTACCGCAAAATATTGAACTGTCTGGATTTGCTAGCTTTGTCTTCTCTTCTACTCTTTTTTTTCCTTTTGCCTTTATGGTTTGGTTCTTGGTTACTGTGTGAAGCTCCGTACCAGAGCTTGAGAAAAACTTAGGGCTAGTTGAGGGGTTTTTATGTTGGGTTCTCTGTCGTACCGCTTTGAGCACCGACATATAAATTCCGACCAGAGTAGACTCTCTCGAGGTGGTTGGGTTCTCTGACGTACGTCTTTGAGCGCTAGTTGCTTCGTGTTGGGTCCGGGACTCTGGGGACCTTTTATCCAGTCTAGGTATCCGAACTTTTGTCTAGGGACCGCTGTTTAGAACCCGTGTCGAGGTTATGATGTTCACTCATCCAGTTGGCGTTATAATCTCGCCCAGATGAGGTTGCTTTGTGGGAAAAAGTAATCAAGGATTTTGGGTAACCGTGTCAACCTAGAACAACATGTGAAAGGGATGGGTTACAGGTAACTTTGAACTTTTGGCCTCAGAGATTCCATTTTGAACAAGAACCCGGTTGTTATGAATATGGAAGACTTGTGACTTTGAGATCAATGTTCGCCAGATGATACAATGTTACTGTGATCATATCCATGCATTTTGCACTCATACATCCATGCATCCATGAAAATAATCATGCATATTCATTTTTGCATACTTTTTTTTAACAAAAATGAATGAGAAAAGTCTTAAAAAAAAAATATCATGCATTTCAATCATAAAAAATCATGCATTTTTCAAATAACAAAAGAATCTCATTTTCATCCATTCATTCCAACAGCTACCTTCCCGGCACCGTTATTTTACAAGAAAAGTTGCTCATCACATTATGGACAATTGGCAAGAGAAACACGATGCGTTACAGACTGAGGTAACCCAGATGGGTGGACAGGTAACTTAGTTGGGTGGACAGGTAACCTAGTTGGGTGGAAGAATGACCTTGTTGGGTGGGGAGCTAGATCAGATTCTTGAGATGTTAGCTAATGTGAATGTGCAACCAAAGGTGGTTGAGGCTCCTGCACCTGCAGTTATGGTTGCTCAAGAAAATGCCTCTGCTGGCTATGATTGGCCTACTTTTGGTCTGCCTAAGGGTGATGTTCCACCAGGATATGTGCCAGCAACTTCTGCTTCAATTGTGGAAGCCCCTGCTAGGGTTACATCTGTGCAACAAGTAATGGATTTGGATCAAGACGCATTTGAGGATCCTAGAGATGTGTACCAGGGTCCCGAATTGCGTGGGCCTAGGTTTGCTTACCAAGGACCCGTGCTTCCGGTTAGTGAACCGAAGTTTGATTTTGCTCCTCAGCTGGAAGAAACAAAGCAGAAATATCAGGCTCTAGAGGAGAGGTTAAATCTGGTAGAAACGGGTAATGATCCGTTGGATTTCTCCAAGATGTACTTGGTTTCTGATTTTGTGCTTCCACCAAAGTTCAAAATGCCTGATTTCGAGAAATATAAGGGTTTAAGCTGCCCGAAGAATCATCTGGTTATGTATGTCAGAAAAATGGCCTCTTATTCTCATGATGACAAACTGATGATACACTGTTTCCAAGACAGTCTGGCTGATGTGCCTCTCAACTGGTACATGCAACTTGAAAAAGGTAACATCCAGTCGTGGAGGGATTTGGCCAATGCTTTCCTCAAGCAATACTAGTATAATATGGATATGGCTCCAAGTCGCACTCATCTCCAAAATACCACTATGAAGGAGGGTGAATCTTTCAAGGTCTATGCTCAAAGGTGGAGAGCCTTAGCTTCCCAAGTACGTCCTCCGCTCTTGGAGACGGAACTTGTGGACATGTTTACCAATACTCTGCAAGGGACTTACTTTAAAAGGTTGGTTAGTACTGCCTCCTCCGATTTTGCTGATCTGGTCCGAGTCGGTGAAAGGGTCGACATGGGGATCAAGAATGGGAAGATTTCAGCTACTTCTAGTTCACAAAGCAATAACACAAGGAAGCCCGGTGGTGGCTTTAATAGAAAGAAGGAAGGTGAAACTAATGTTATATCCTCAAGGGGCAATCAGGCGCAGCCAATAGCACCTGTTCAGTTTCCCTACTTTCCTTTTCCATACTTGGCTGCTGCTCAGCACCAACAGTTTCCAACTTATCAGTTTCAAAATCCAGTGCCTCAACACCAGCAATAGGCACCACCAAAACGGAATCTTCCACAAGCTCGTAGGGTTTTTGATCCTATACCTATGCCGTACAGTAAGTTGCTCCCCTACTTGATTCATAGTGGTAAGGTGACGCCTAAGCAATTAAGACCTTTGCTTCAAACATTCCCTGATTGGTATGACGCTAATGCTAAATGCGACTACCATGCTGGTATTGTGGGTCACGCTACTGATAATTGTAAAGCTTTTAAGCACAAAGTACAAGATCTCATTGATGAAAACGAGTTGACTTTCAAAGAAAGCGGACCCAATGTGACCACTGATCCACTTCCTAAACACCAAACAGGCAATGTGAGTTGTGTTGAAATTGGTGGAAATTTTATAAGAGATGTTTCTCTGATCAAAACACCTTTGTCATCTGTCCGAGAGATGCTGCTGAGTTATGAAGAGTTTGAGAAATTACACTCTGATTGTGATGATTGTCAAAAGGATCCAAACCACTGTTCAAAGCTGAAGGAATGTTTGCAACAACTAATGGATCAAGGTTTAGTGCGAGTGGGATATGCTGATCGACGATTTGTGTATCAAAAATATTTAATTGACCGCAAGTGCACAGTCTCGTCGTTGAGTTTTAAAAGATATCGAATCCACAGGGACCAATAATCGACCTACCGTAATCTGTTGTCACGGTGTAAATCTAAGGCTAATGTTTTTATGGTTTTAGAATTGTTTAGAAATTAAAAGAGATTAAATTAAAGATTTAAATTAATTAAAAGCGGGATATAGGTATGTAACTAATTAACCATCGGGGATTTGGTAAATTAACGGCGCGCGAAAAAAGTATTTATTTTTCAGAAGAACTTTCTCGATTTAAAAGTCTAAACCTCACACTCTCGTTTTATTGATAAACACCATACTTTCTAGACTAGGAGTTTTACTGTCACTTTTCTACCACCTTAGTTTCGAAAGTATATTTTGAAAACCAATGAGTCCTAATTAATTCTAACGTGGCTCTCGCTCGTTCAAAAATTAATATCAAGTTTCTACTATCTAGTTAAAACCTCAAACTCTCGCTCTATTGATTTTAACCTTAATCGCTTTATTTTACTTTCGTTCAAAAGCTTAGGAGTTTTAAAATTAGAAACCCGAATCAGAAAAATAGTTTAATAAATTGCGCACCGCATTATTACTAAATACCCTACGGTGAATTAAAATCACATACCGATATCAAGGAATTTAGCCGGACATAGAAAAGTAAATAAGTCAAATTAAAACAGAAAATTAAACAAAGCATATTAAATAGGCAATAAATAAAGCACATAAAAAACCTGGTAAATTACTGAATGAAATTGACTTGAATTAATTGCTGAATAAACCGGTACAAAATTCTGAATTAAAGAATGAAATTTAAACTGCCTAAAACTATGTACAAGGCGTAGAGAAGAGAGGGCGATTTTATGTTCTATTTATAGAGAATATCCTAAACTGATAAGCTCCTTCGTCCCACAAAAATAGGAAGAGATAAGTCCTTGCTTGCTTTTAGGAGAAGAAGTACTAACCACAGGAAAAGCCTTCTACGATCCAAGAAAATAGGAACAGATATGCTTGATTCTAGGAAAAGGAGTGTGAGTTATTCGATAAGCTTGACAAAAGGATCAGACCGTTACCAGCTCCCCACGTATAGGAAAAAGTTGTTTTTGCTGGGTTTGGACTTTGTGGCGAGCGCCACAGAGTTGGTGGCGAGTGCCACCAGGCTGATTTCTGGGCTCACTTGTGGGCTGCGTGAAATTTGTGCTTTGCACCCCTTTTTGCTCCGTTTTTGACACTTTTTGCTCAATTCTCTTCTCCGACCTATTTTATTCGACAAAACTAAAAACAAATCAAATACTAACATAAAAAGACATAAATGAAATAAATACATATGCAAATGCAACTAAAATTCACCTAAATTAAGCTAAAAATACGATATGATTTCGTGTCATCATATGCCAAAAGGGAAACTTTGGTTGCCACTGTTGATCAGAATGAACATGCAAAGCCCGAAAGTGACGGTCGGAAAGAAAAGGGATCCGTTACATCTTTGAAAAGCTTGAAAGTAGCCATAGAGGAAGGACTATCTACTGGTTTGGGACAGATGTTAGTTGTGCCTGAGAAAAAGGACCGCTTTGGTTTGGGTTACCAGTCATCCAAGGGGATAGCAACTCCAAAGAAGGTTCAAGACAAGATTCCAAAGATTGAGGATGTTTTTAGCAGTGCTGGTTACCGTGTTGATGGTCATATTGCTATGATTGATGACAAGGATGTTGATGAAAAGAACCAGGATTAGGTGCGCCAGTATTCTCCAAAGACTGTGTTCACAAATTGGAAGGTTGTTTGAATCCCAGAAGTTGTTTTTATTTCAAAGTAATTTGTTTTCTTTTCAAAACACCTTTGTTCAGCCCTGAATAAATGGTTGTGTTTGTAGGGCCACTTGGTTTTAATGTTTAATTTGCAATTAATGAAAAATTACTTCTTGTGCAATTTCTGTCTTATTTATTCTTCTTTTACAGTTTTAAAAGGATAATGAAAAAAATGGCAATAACACCTTGCATTCATAAAACACTTTTGCATTCAATCAAATTCAAAAAAAGAATCATCATTCAGAAATGAATCTATTGAATCATAATTGTGCCGTAACTCTTCATGGTTTCGGGTTGCAAGCTTCGTTGAAGAGTTAATATGATTGTTGGATCAAAAGCATAAAGTGATTGAACTTCATCGATGATCGATCCGGGAACTGACGAAGAAAGAGGCCGTAATGGGCGCCTCCCCATAACAGGATATGAAAGAGAAAGTTGACCAGGCATTTTATTTCTTGTCAAGTATTTTTTTTTTGCATTTAAAATTATGTAATGCACATGCATGTTTCGGAATCAATCAATCTGTATTCACCCCTTTTTCTTATTACTCGCAAACTTGGAGCGAGGATGATGAAAATGAATAACTGATTTTTGCTGATATATGCTTTCAATTGTGAAGAAACCTAGCTGATGATGAAAGGCATTGTTTCATAAAAATTGAGGTTTGAATCGAGTCATTCTTGCATATGTTTTGTTGTTATCTGATTCTCCCAATTTCTCTAGATGTATCTTTAAGGAAACAAGCAATTTTGGTTTGATACTTGACCTGACACTTTAAGAGTATATAGGTTGTTTTGCACTTTAGGCTACATTATGAAGGTTCAGAAATGATTCAATAAAATCGGTACTGTCTTAACATCTTAGACTCTTAGAAGTATGTAAGATCAATTTGAGTACTGATTTTGACGAAGATCTGAACATAAGTTTTTAGGTAACCCTCTGTAGTTTATCCTAGCAATCGGCACCATCTTGAGCACATACTAAGTAGGAAATCGATGAACATAAGTGAATGATCCAAAAATGAAATTTTGCATACTTTGGGTAATGCACTTATTGAGTTAGATGACCCTCACTCGGTTGTTTAACCCAGCAGTTGTTGAAAAACCATAGTAAATATACCCATTTAGTAGTTGGTTCAGAGGAGTCTGGTTCTGAACTTGGTAGGGCGGGTTGTTATCCGATCCCCCACAACTACATTTGGAAGAAAAAGAGGGGTTTACCAAACTGATTTTACCAGCTCCCCTTGATATATGATCATAATCACTAACAGATTTCTCTACCATGAGTGTGTACAAGATAACGGGCTTAATGTGATTGCGCCCGAATGAAAAGGGTGATTAAAATTTAAGCAAAAGTTAAAGTCACAACAAAATGTTTCAAATTTGTCTTCATATGATGAGAGTCTTTGACTGCAATGTGTGGTTCTGTGTTATTACAGTGCTTGTGGTATTGATATTTATTACTTGATTTTCTTTACTAGCCGGCAACCACGTATGATTAGAGTTGTCATGTCGTGTTTTCAAACAAGTGCTAAAAAAGAGTTACTATTTATGTGCTTAATGACAAGCAAAGGTTCAAGTAGGGGAAATCTGATAACACAAATTTATATCATTTTCTGGCTTGATTTATATGTATCCTAATTGCATGCTATGACTTTTAAAAGACCTAATTGAAGCTAGGTTCACTTTAAAAGCATTGGGCAAATGTATTGTTAAGCTGACTCTTCTAGTTTGTTGAATAATTTGATAATTATCTCTCTTTTCTACACATCATATGAGTTTCAAAAACTTGCATGTGCAAAACCTTTTCAAAATAAATGATTTTGTTTGCAAATTAATACTTGACATTAAAGAAATCTGAGTCATGGTCTGATCAGGGGCAAAGCTGATTTGAGACGCTCCTAGCTAGGGGCAAGCTATCTATAGATTCTGCCAAATAGGGGCAGACAAGTTGAATACACTGCTTATCAAGAGTGAATTGGTTCAAGAATTAGATACACTGCAAATATCAGTGGGTCAGGGGCATATCCGTCATGGATTCAAATGCTTGGGGCATACCGTGTCAAGATTATATCCTCCTGAAAAGTCATATATGGCAGAACTCTGGTGAAGAGTTTCCATTCTCAATGCACGCTGCTGCGATACTTGACTCTACATGAAGATGAAACTTTCAGACAGAAAGGATTGACTCTGTCTCCTCTCACCAAAGCATGGCCTTGTAAACCCGAGATCGTGAAGAAGGATGTTGGTGTAAGAATGTTAGGGGTATTGGTTAACTTTTTGTGTAGTTTATTGAATTAGTTAAAGTTAGGGGTATTGGTGTAAGAATGTTGTAATCCTTGTTTATTCTATCACAAGAGCATTTTCTATACATACATAGATAAATTTTATCAATATAATTTTTTTTTTATAGTTTTACGTTTTATTAATATAATTTTTTTTGGCTTTTAAAAAAATATTAATGAAAATTTTAGTATTATAATTTTTTTTTTTTTGTATAATTGATTATTTTGCGGGGGTTCTGAACCCCCACAATACAATCGACTGGGGCAACTCCATTTTCTTTAGTATATGGTATAGAAGCAGTACTCCCCGTAGAGGTTGAGATCCCGTCAATGAGATTCTTAATGGAAGCAAAGTCGACAGAGGATGATTGGTGTTAGAACCGGTATGATCGGTTGAATTTGATTGAAGAAAAACGCATGACTGCTTTGTGTCATTGATAGCTATATCAGAACAGGAAGAAACAGGTTTTTGACAAAAAAGTTTGTCCTAGAGAATTTAAAGAAGGTGATCTCCTGATCAAGAAGGTTTTTTCTTTTCAATCTAATGCTAGGGGCAAGGGGACTCCTAATTATGAAGGCCCCTATGTTGTTAAGAAAACTTTTTCTAGTGGTGCCATGATTCTTACAAACATGGATGGTGACGAACTCCCTCGTCTAGTAAATGCAGATGCAGTCAAGAATTACTTTGTCTAAAATGTAAGAGCACCAGTTCATCTCTATGTTTTAATAATTGTCAAAACACATGAAAATATAGTAGAACATATTTTGGCAACATTATAAATGACTTGACAGCTAAAAACTATTTTAAAACTTTGAAAAACTATTTTTAGGTATTTTGTATCGATACATACTTACTTGTATCGATACAAATGTCCTAAAAATCCTTCAGGTTGAATTTTTGTGTTTTGTATCGATATATGACTCATTTGTATCGATACAAAACTGGACTCTCAGGGACAGAGAGTCTCTTGTGTATCGAATCATGCTTGCATGTATCGATACACATCAAACTCTCCTTGGACCAGAAAATTCGTTATGTATCGATACATGCTTGCATGCTTCGATACATATCAGTTAGGATTTTCAAGAAACTGATGTATGTATCGATACAAACACGTCTTTGTATCGATACATAGCTGAAAAATTTCAAATTTTGTACGCTGTCAAGAGTTTGTATCGATACACACTAATCTTTGTATATATACATTTCAGTTAAATTTTGCCTAAATTTACTTCATTCTATTTTCTCTATAAATAGCATCATGGGGTTTTGTTGTATGTATGAGAAACTATTCAAAGAGTGAGAAACCTTTGGAAAAACACTTTTGAATATAGATATATTTATTATTTTGGTCTTTTAACTTATTTATATAAATCAAAAATATGTTAAATAAAGTACTATTAGGAGTGGAAGTGAAGTTCAAGCATTTTTCTTTTCTTTGATAGAAATTTTGTATTTTCATTGCCAAAAATTAATATTAATTTGATAATGAATTTTAAACAACTTGTTTCATACAAATGCAAGGTAATGTGGGCCAATTAATAAGTTTTTTTTATATCAATTAGTAGATTTTATTTTATTTTTTTGACAATAATTATTACCTACTAATAGGTTTTGTTGAGAAGTCAAAAAATGCAGCTTTTTTGACTTTGGGAGATGTAAAGTTTGACTTTTTTAATAAATTATTATGCATTGAATACTTTTTTGTTTCACTCATGCATTGAATACTTAACAACCCAAAAAAACAATTAAGCCCACAAATTCAATGAATTGATTAAGTTTAATGAGGTCAATTATATAAAAATGGTAGTAAATGATGACATTCAAAGTTTACTCGTTGCAAATTTTACGTGGTAGCAAACGATGTAAGTTGAGTAGCAAAGTGTTTAATTTAAAAATATGGTTAAATATATTTTTAGTCATTACTAACTGATGACATTCAAAGTTTAGTCCTTACTTAATTTTTGTTAAATTTTTAGTCCCTGAAAAATTATCATCCACCCAGTGAAGTACTATTAAATATAGATATAATTATTATTTGGGTCTTTTAACTTATTTAACTAAAACAAAAATATAGTAAATAAAGTACTATTAGAAGTGGAAGTGAAGTTCAAGCATTTTTCTTTTCTTTGATAGCAATTTTGCATTTTCATTGCCAAAAATTAATATTAATTTGATAATGAATTTTAAACAAATTGTTTCATACAAATGCAAGGTAATGTGGGCCAATTAATAAATTATTATGCATTGAATACTTTTTTGTTTCACTCATGCATTGAATACTTAACAACCCAAAAAAACAATTAAGCCCACAAATTCAATGAATTGATTAAGTTTAATGAGGTCAATTATATAAAAATAGTAGTAAATGATGACATTCAAAGTTTACTCGTTGCAAATTTTACGTGGTAGCAAACGATGTAAGTTGAGTAGCAAAGTGTTTACTTTAAAAATATGGTTAAATATATTTTTAGTCATTACTAACTGATGACATTCAAAGTTTAGTCCTTACTTAATTTTTGTTAAATTTTTAGTCCTTGAAAACTTATCATCCACCCAGTGAAGTACTATTAAATATAGATATAATTATTATTTGGGTCTTTTAACTTATTTAACTAAAACAAAAATATAGTAAATAAAGTACTATTAGAAGTGGAAGTGAAGTTCAAGCATTTTTCTTTTCTTTGATAGCAATTTTGCATTTTCATTGCCAAAAATTAATATTAATTTGATAATGAATGTTAAACAAATTGTTTCATACAAATGCAAGGTAATGTGGGCCAATTAATAAGTTTTTTTTATATCAATTAGTAGATTTTATTTTATTTTTTTGACAATAATTATTACCTACTAATAGGTTTTGTTGAGAAGTCAAAAAATGCAGCTTTTTTGACTTTGGGAGATGTAAAGTTTGACTTTTTTAATAAATTATTATGCATTGAATACTTTTTTGTTTCACTCATGCATTGAATACTTAACAACCCAAAAAAACAATTAAGCCCACAAATTCAATGAGTTGATTAAGTTTAATGAGGTCAATTATATAAAAATGGTAGTAAATGATGACATTCAAAGTTTACTCGTTGCAAATTTTACGTGGTAGCAAACGATGTAAGTTGAGTAGCAAAGTGTTTACTTTAAAAATATGGTTAAATATATTTTTAGTTATTACTAACTGATGACATTCAAAGTTTTAGTTCTTACTTAATTTTTGTTAAATTTTTAGTCCCTGAAAAATTATCATCCACCCAGTGAAGTACTATTAAATATAGATATAATTATTATTTGGGTCTTTTAACTTATTTAACTAAAACAAAAATATAGTAAATAAAGTACTATTAGAAGTGGAAGTGAAGTTCAAGCATTTTTCTTTTCTTTGATAGAAATTTTGCATTTTCATTGCCAAAAATTAATATTAATTTGATAATGAATTTTAAACAACTTGTTTCATACCAATGCAAGGTAATGTGGGTCAATTAATAGGTTTTTTTATATCAATTAGTAGATTACTTTTAATTTTTTTGACAATAATTATTACCTACTAATAGCTTTTGTCGAGAAGTTAAAAAATGCATCTTTTTTAATAAATTATTATGCATTGAATACTTTTTTGTTTCACTCATGTATTGAATACTTAACAACCCAAAAAAACAATTAAGCCTACAAATTCAACGAATTGATTAAGTTTAATGAGGGCAATTATGTAAAAATGGTAGTAATTTATTGAGAAGTTAAAAAATGTAGCTTTTTTGATTTTGGTAGATGTAAAGTTTGACTTTTTAAAAAAATTATTATGCATTGAATACTTTTTTTTGACTCATGTATTGAATACTTGACAAACAAAAAAGACAATTAAGCACACAAATTCAATGAATTGACCCACAAAACAAAAAGTATGGCCCTAACCCATTTTACCAACCCTAAAATAAAGCTATTTAATTGCAAAGACAAGCTTGATATACTAAGAAAAAAACAGATCTGCCTCTCTCTCACTCTCACTCATATTCTTCAATATTCTTCTTCTCTAAATTCATTTTCCATCTATTCTTCTTCTCTAAATTCATGCTGCATCTATTCTTCTTCAATCTCTTTATTTTCTTATTCTTATCTCTTTTTTGGTCTTTTGTGGATATTTGTTTATGGAGTACTAAGTTTGTTTTTTTCTTTTATGTTCAAATCCATTTAGAGAATAAAGGACAACGGTTGTGAGTGAGCGGCGGTGGCGGAAAGAGAGAGATAGAGGGCAGCTGTGGTTTTGGTTGGGTTTGTGGTGTTGGGACTGGTTCACCGGTTTGTTCGGTTCGTACCGGTTCTAGCCGGTTCATCCAGTTTCTTGGACGATTCCCAAGACTAGCGATTTAGGGAAGCAGCCCGGACCGATGGAAGGTCTGGTTCAAAGTCGGACCTTTCGAATCGGCCGGTCCGGTTTGGTTCTTAAAACATTGGCTTCTGCCCAAGAAAATAGGGGGAAAGAGAAACTCGGTGACTCCGTGGGAAAGCAACAGAAAGCAATTTATGGAATACATATTTCTGAAAATACTTCAAGTGGTGTTAAAATTAAAGCTGGGCATGAGGAAATCCATTGTCATTATCAAGTTCCATCTTCAAATGTGCTGGCTTCTTCATTTGAAAAGGATAAGTTTTTTGGAAAGGATGAAGGATCTAAGAATTTGAAAGTAAATGCAAATGTTAAAAACTTTGGCATCAACATGCACAAGAGATAAGAGATTTATCCTTAACTTGAAAAGAAACAGGGTTCTAATGCTTCAGGACAAGAAGCTGTACAAAATTTCTTGAAGTCATGTGCCAATCAAGAGAAATCAATACAGTTAGGAAAGAAGTCTAAATCATCATCCCGCGTGTCATTTTGTGATGATAATTTAGTTCGGGTTGATAAAGGCAACCCAACTAAACCACACTTTTCTCCGAGTGCTGAAGTTTTTATTGCAATTGTTAATTCAAGGAGATATGTAGATAAATGTTGTTTCTTGTCTAAAAAGGAACAAAACTTTAATGGTTTGTCACTTGATTCCAATGGTAAACTAATCAAATTCAATTCAAGTGGAAAATTTTAGACAAACCAGCCAAAGAAATCAAGTCAACCAAAAGTTTCTTTTATTGGTTTACTTGTGAATTATTCACAGGTAATTAAAGATATGTGGTTGTATTTATCTAAAAAGTCTAGATTGATGGAGAGAATTATTCACAGGTAAACCACTAAAAGAACCTCTTGAATGACTTGATATCTCTGGCTGGTTCGTCTCAAATTTTCCACTAAATTGAATTTGACTATGTTACCATTGGAATCCAGTGACAAACACTTAAAGTTTTGTTCCTTTTCAGGCAAGAAACAACATTTATCCACATATCTCCTTGAATTAGCAATTGCAATAGAAACTTCAACACTCGGAGAAAAGCGTGGTTTAGCTGGGTTGCCTTTATCAAACCAAACTAAAGTATCATCACAAAATGACACTCAGGATGATGATTTAGACTTCTTTCCTAACTGCATGGATTTCTCTTGATAGGCACATGACTTCAAGATATTTTTTACAACTTCTTGTCCTGAACAATTAGAACACTGTTTGCTGCCTGTTTTGTTGTTGCTGCGTTTTCAGTTTGTTCTCAGGTCTTTATATTTTGCTTTTTGTTGTTGCCATATTGCCACCGCCATGTTGTTACCTTGTTGTTTCCTGCGTTTTCAGAATACTATTTTTAATACTTAGTTTATAAAAAGGAAAATAAATTTGTAATTTTGGGCAAAAAGTTTTGTTTTAGCAGAAGGATAACTGTTGGCACAAAGAGAAGATGATGTTACACCAAAAAATAATTTATTAACTAATATCATTTTTTTTTTGGAAAATAACAACTGATGCATCTAGTAATTTAGAAATCGATTTATATTCAGTACAAAAAATTAAAAAATAACAACTAAGCATAATTTGTTGTATAGGTTTTTTTTTCAAAGGGAATAAATTGAAGGTGGCTTCAAAGATATTTACTTAGATGGAGTCAAATGTTTGTGTGTTAAATCAACTTAATTGTGATATGACAATTAGGGTTTATTTGGGTAATGGAGTTCTTGTTATGGCTATGAAAGTTTGGAACTTTCCAACATGTCCACTCAATGGGCAATGAAAAGAATCGTTATGTTGCAAGGTAGAACATAGAAAACAAATATTTTACAAGGATAAAATAAAATTCACCCTCTTTGAAGGGATAAAGTCTATTTACGCTAATTTTGTCAATATGCCACTGCCACTTTGAAAAAACAAGTGGTAATAATTTGATCAGAGGGTCAAATTCGCAAGTTGATGACTTGAGTAATATTTGAACTTGTCTCAAGGGTCAAAAAGGTAATTACAGATTTATTCAAAGTTGTCGGGTGTGAGATCTTTTAAAATATAATTAATAAAAATAGAATATTAAAAAACACAAGAAATAAAAAGATACAAAGTTTGGAGAGTTAAGATAAACTCAAAAGAATAAAAAATATAGAAATAAAGCAAAACAATAAGATGAAAGAGAAAATATTGTGAATGAGACCATTTTTATATTGAATGGGTAACAATGTATGTTAGATACAACATCAACATAAGGCACAAACTGTTTTCCAAAAATATTTTAAGATGGGTTAGCAAAAACACAAACTACTATGTCACTTGGAACTAGTGTATAAAATTATATACAGCTCGATTTGTATGAATTGGTGCAGCAACAAATTATTGACCTTATATTTTTCTATAATGTCGATTTCTTTAAAAACTAACACACAAAATGATTCGAAAGAGAAAATCACAAATTTAAAATAAAAATACATACCACAAACACTTGCAAATACTCCAATTGTAAATGCATGTTCACTTTGACGACATCTAATCATTTGAATAATTTATCTCTTCCATCATTTCCAATTACATATTTGAATACAATACTCACAAAATGTCAGCATATACAAAAGCTCACAATATATTAGCCTACACATTACCTCAAAATAAAATTGAATAATAAAGAAAAAATCAAACATAAAATAAAAAGTAAACAATATTTATTCAAGAGGTATTTTTGGTAGAACCTGATTCTGTAGAACCTAATCACATAAGATCTTCCATTTTTTGGTTCTTACATGCAACCACAAAATCTCATATGTTTGGTATACACTTCAATCAGGAAAACTAAGAAAACAAATATTTTGGTATCAAATGAACTTCAAAACTACATGAAATCAAAGAATGCACACTTTCAAGTCAAGTTAACCATCAAAACATTCTCATGGTACAAACTTTTAACAAAATTATCATTTTCACAAAAACAAAAACTCAAATACCCTTGTCACAACTCATCACATCTCATAATCAAAATACACATGACTAAAAATAAAATTAAAAAACAAGCACACAAAAAGAGTAAACCTTCAAACGTCATCATCCTACAACTTTTCAAATAAATTTTTGATTTTCATGTTAACTTATGACTTTAAAAAAAAATACATAATTGTACTTTTTCAACATCACAATGATCTATATCTTGATTGAAAGGAGAGATAGTTATGATATTGAGGTTTAGACAGATCTAGATCTAGATCACATATTGAAATGTTATGCAAATACGATAAAGATATTACTACCATCATATATCCTACGACTTATCACATACTGAAATGTTATGTAAATACGTTCTAGATATTGATATTATAAATCACTACATACATCCTAAACATCATAATAAATTAATATTGGCACAAACCTGATAGTAAGAACTCACGAAGACACATCATAAACAAGAAAAAAGAAAAAGAAATAAAAATAGACAAGGCAACCAAAAAAAAAGAGAAGATAAATTTAGAAATGAGATATCCTTTTTTTTTTTTTTGAAAAGAGAAATGAGATATCTTATCTTATGGTATATAATGAAATGATTGTGAGTTTGGTTTTATAATGATTTTTTTTGGATTGAATTGAAATTGAAGTCATACATAAACACCGAAAAGGAGGATAGATATAAAGTGGTTCAGAGAGATCTAGATTGAAATAAGTTAAAGGAGTATTATTGCTATTTAGAGAGATTTATATCTAGATCTCATTTTGAAATTTATATGCAAATACGATATAGAGCTAGATCTAGATCGCATAATAAAATGTTATACAAATACGATGTAGAGATATATATCATCATCCTCTAACTATAATCAAATAAAATTTTGGTTTTTCACGTTACCTTAGGACTTTTAAAAAGGAACGCAATTGCGATTTTGAGAGATCTAGATGTAGATTGCATATTGAAATATTTCACAAATGCGATCTAGATCTCGATATCATTAATCACTATATACATCTTAAAAATCATAGTAAATATATATAGGTAGTAAAAACTCACAATGACATAACACAAACTAGAAAGGAGAAAAAGAAACAAAAATAGAGAAGCAACAAAACCCAAAAACAAAAGATCAGAAGAAAAAATATAAGCTTGTGGTATAATGAAATGATTGTGACTTCAGTTTTATAATGAATGAATTTTTTGGATCTAATTGAAAACTAACACAAATAAACACTAAAAAATGAGGATATATATTGAGGTTTAGAGAGATCCAAATCTAGATCTAGGTTGCATATTGAAATTTTATGAAAATACGATCAAGATCCTGATATCATCATCCCACAACTTAAATCGTGGTTTATAGAGATCTAGATAAAGATTGCAAATTGAAACATTACGCAAACACGTTCTAGATCTCGAAATTATTAACCACTATATACATCCAAAACATGTATATAGGAACAAACTTCCTAGTAAAAATTCAAAATGACACAACATAAACAAGAAAGGAGAGAAAGAAACAGAAATAAACAAGCAACTAAACCATGAAAAAAACATAGAAGAAAGGAGATATATATCTTGTGGTATAATGAAATGAGTGTGACTTTTTGTTTATAATGAATTTTTTGGATTGAATTGAAAGTGAAACCTTGTATAAACACTTAAAATGAGGATAAATTCATAAGAGCTGAAAATGAGGATGGAATTATAAGGGCCCAATTTGATATATTTATTTGAGATTTGTAATCTAAATTTAAAAATAATATTTTTTAAGTTGGAAATAATTAAAAGTATTTTCTTAACAAAAAAAAGTCGTTTCTTTTTAGGTGGGAATAAATTCAATTTTTTGTAGTGTGAAATAAAATAAAATATAAAGTAAGTAATTAAATGATAGAGGTTTTAACTCATTCATAAATATCTATTTATCTTTAGTCAAATGTTTTACCACCGAAAAGAATTACCAAATACATAATATCTATTTATAATAGTTTTATATTTAGAATAAGGTATATATTGAATTTTATTTAGAATAATTTAAAAATGAGAGAAAACTAAATAAATGGTTGAAATGTTGAGTAAGTCATTCATGAATATAATTTTTTAATGTTTTTATTTTAGGATATATAGTAAATATAAATTTTTATTTATAAAATTCTACTTATAAGAATTGTTCAGGACCGAACTAAAGCCCAATTCATCTTACAAAGGTTCAATTCTCCACAAAGAGACAAATTGGCATAAAGTACTACTCATCCCCATCGAAGCTTGTGCTACTCCTACCTGCAGCGGATCTGATGACTCATGATACTATTGAGGCAGTGTCCCCTCATTAATTGAATCTCCACCAATATGCAAGGACACTCTCATTTGTCCTATATATACTCTTAACCCCAAAATTTCAAGGTAGATGTAAGTGCACCAGTTCATTCCCTTATTTTAATAATTGTCAAAACACATGAAAATAGAGGGGAACATATTTTGGCAACATTAGAAATGACTTGACAGCGAAAAACTTTTTTTAATCTTTGAAAAATTGATTTTAAGGTTCTTTGTATCGATACAAGTAATTATGTATCGATACAAATGTCCTGAAACTACTTCAGACTGATTTTAAGCACTTTGTATCGATACATACTTGATTTGTATCGATACAAAAATTGGTGTTCAAGGGCAGAGAGTCACTTGTGTATCGAATCATGCTTGCATGTATCGATACACACCTAATTCTGTTAAAACACCAGAGAAAACATTGTGTATCAAATCATGCTTGCATGCTTCGATACATATTAGTCAGGTTTTTAAGAAACTGATATATGTATCGATATATACTCGTGTTTGTATCGATACATAGGTCAAAATCTCAAATTTGAACACTGGTCAAGGTGTTTGTATCGATACATACCATCATATGTATCGATACATAACTGTTCTGTTTTGCCTAAATTTGCTCAATTCTATTTTCTCTATAAATAGCAATCTGAGTTTTTGTTGTATGTGTGAGAATCCATCTGAAAAACACATTTGATCAAGGTTTAAGAGAAATTTTGGATCAAAGACTTACTAAACTAAGCCTCACCGTTTTATTTGGCAAACTTAAGGAACATGAGCACGTGCTAAGTGTGCTAGAAAAGAAAGAGAAAAGCGGGAAAAAGGATAAACATGGCGATAAAGAAAAAGAGAAGGAAAAGAAGTCCATTGCTCTAAAGAGAAGGAAAAGAAGTCCAAAGGTAAAGAGCAAGAGGAAAGAAGTTTAAGTGATGAAGAGTGGGAAGACCACGAAATGGAATTATTTGTTCGAAGATTTTACAAGTATGCAAAGGCACATGGTATAAAGTTTTCGAAGGAAAATGGTTCCAAGTCACGAAAGCAATCAAGGGATGATATAGAGAATGAGAAGAGCAAGCCTAGTAGAAAGTGTTATGAATGTGGCAAATTCGATCATTTAAAACCGGAATGTCCATTCTATAACAAAAGAAAGGGAAAGTCCTCAGAGAAAAATAACAAGGGTAAAAGAGCTTATGTTGCTTGGGATAGTTCAAGCGAAGATGGATCTAGGTCCAAAAGCTCAAGTGAAGAGGATGAAGAACGCGCTCATGTGGTACTCATGACCGGTTCACCTAGTAAAGGCAAGAAACATCACAAACGTCAAGTAAGTGATTCTAGCTCTATCTCTAATGATAATCCCTCATATGATGAACTTCAAAACGCTTTTGAAAAACTATATGGTGAAGCCACTAATGCATTTAAGAAATTGGCTAAAAGGAAAAAATTGATTTCTCTCTTAGAGTCACAAATTGAAACATTACAAGATGAATTAGAGGCATTAAAACTTACCATGGTTAATTCAAAAGATGATTTTGATAATTCATCTAAGCATGAATGTGATTCTTGTTGCATTTGGCAAGGAGAAGTGAAAAACCTTCAAGCTAAATTAGATAAGACTCATATGTCATCTCGGAATGATTGTGATGCTTGTTGTATTTGGCAAGGAGAGGTGAAAACCCTTCAAGCCAAATTAGACGAAGCCCTTGTACCAAAAGTTACTTTTATGGATGTGCCAAGGAGTTTTAACAAGCCTAAGATTAGGCCTTCTAAAAATGACAAATTTGTTAAAAAGAAATTGAATCCCAAAAGTAAAATTTTGAGTCACAAGGATCATTCCAATGTTATATGTTATTATTGTTGTACTAAGGGACACATTATTGCAAAGTGTCAAACAAGAAAAGTTTTAATACCAAAAGGCATAATGCAATGGATACCTAAGTCCAACAAAGATTGCACTAACCACATAGGACCCAATGAAGATTGGGGACCTTTTTCAAGTGTTTAAAGTTTTAGGAAAACGTCTTGAACCATTGACGAGAGACACCGACAACAATGGCGTTCAAGACATAAAAGGTGTAAAGGGATGAGAAATGATTTAACTCAATACTCATGAATTTGTGGAGCTTGATCACCTCCTAATGCTTGATACTTAAGGGAAGATTCTTATCTCAATTTTATTCTTTATTCCTTACTTTGCTTTTAGGAAAACGTCTTGAACCATTGACGAGAGACACCGACAGCAATGGCGTTCAAGACATAAAAGGTGTAAAGGGATGAGAAATGATTTAACTCAATACTCATGAATTTGTGGAGCTTGATCACCTCCTAATGCTTGATACTTAAGGGAAGATTCTTATCTCAATTTTATTCTTTATTCCTTACTTTGCATTTATGTTGTTCTTTTGTGTGGTTCTTTGCTCATATACATAGATTCCAAATTTAATATGAAATTTGGTATGATATTTGTCTAATCTTCCATTTCCAAAAATTTCGCTCAATAATATTGATAAGTTGTTGACACTCATATGTAAAAATGGGGATTTGACAAAAATCATGACAAATGACATATTAAGCTCATATCCTTGTTTGTATATGTTTGTTTATAAGTATAATATATTGTTGTGCATAAAATGTAAATGCTTTGTCTTGGTACCTTGATTGAATAATGTGAATTTTTGCTTTGATAAGTTTTGGTCACATTCATAATACTTGTACCTTGGTGAATAGATTTGTTTCATACATACATATTTGTATAAGGTCATATAGATTTTTTTTACATCTTTTTGTTTGTTGTAAATCTATGACTTTAATACTTATCTTAATTGTATGACATTATGGATATTTTTCACGTATGAATGGTTTATGCATGGTAGTTCTTAATTATATCGTCTCGTATTTTGATATGATATTTTGTTAAAATGTCGATGTTTTATAATATTCATGCATTGGTTTTGGTTTGTTTTTCTACATTTCATATTTGACATGATATTTGGTATTCGTCATTGAAATATTTTGGCATATCTTTGTATGTAATTATTTTGATTAGGATATTCATCATAAAGTGCATTTCGATAAATGTAAGTGCACGATATGACCATGCTAAAAATGTTTTGATACTTGATACTTCTAATGAGATATCTTCTTCTTTTTGATATTGTCAAAGGGGGAGAAATTTGGATTGCACAAGCTAAGGAAAGAATTCTTGATTATCAACATATCAAACACGCATTATGGCATCAACTCAGGGGGAGCGTGCTTATGGTTAGCCTTGATGTAATTGCGTCTGTATACATATTGCTATTTTATTGCATATTATGTATAGGCTTAGTTTAGCTTATGCAAAGTTTTGACAATTATCAAAAAGGGGAGAATGTAAGTGCACCAGTTCATTCCCTTGTTTTAATAATTGTCAAAACACATGAAAATAGAGGGGAACATATTTTGGCAACATTAGAAATGACTTGACAACGAAAAACTTTTTTTAATCTTTGAAAAATTGATTTTAAGGTTCTTTGTATCGATACATAATTACTTGTATCGATACAAATGTCTTGAAACTACTTCAGACTGATTTTGAGCACTTTGTATCGATACATACTTGATTTGTATCGATACAAAAACTGGTGTTCAAGGGCAGAGAGGCACTTGTGTATTGAATCATGCTTGCATGTATCGATACACACCTAATTCTCTCCAAACACCAGAGAAAGCATTGTGTATCGAATCTTGCTTGCATGCTTCGATACATATCAGTCAGGTTTTCAAGAAACTGATATATGTATCGATACATACTCGTGTTTGTATCGATACATAGGTCTAAATTTCAAATTTGAACGCTGGTCAAGGTGTTTGTATCGATACATACCATCATATGTATCGATACATAACTGTTCTGTTTTGCCTTAATTTGCTCAATTCTATTTTCTCTATAAATAGCAATATGAGTTTTTGTTGTATGTGTGAGAATCCATCTGAAAAACACATTTGATCAAGGTTTAAGAGAAATTTTGGATCAAAGACTTATTCAACACAATTTCTTCATCTTCTATCAAATCACAATTCGTAGTTGATTCGGTGGATAACGTTCAGTGCAATTCGCGGTGAATCAGAATTGCGATCGAGTTGAGTTGTGTTGGAGGTTTGGATTTTCATCAAGGGATTCAAGATTGTGCGATATCTTGAAGGTTCAACATCGAGGAAGCGAGGGAATCAGCTGGACGTTCGGTGCGAAGGTTTTCGGTACGAAGACGGCGCAAGATTGGGACGTTGGAATCAGAGGTTGAAGCTTCGCGAGGTGTTGAGATTACATTGCTCAATTTGCATTAGATTGAATAGGGTTATTCTAGTCTTTGTAAATTGTGCACTATCAAAGCGTTTTTAATAAATTGCTCAAATCGTCTTTTTGACGATTTCGGGGGAGACGTACCTGGCCCGAAGCGAGGACGACGTGAAAGCCGTGGGATCTCCCTAATCATTTGTTTGCGTCTTTCTATCCCTACACTTTTTACTTTTCGTATTGTTGATTAATTGGATCAATTGAATTAGGTGATCGTAAGTGTTCATCGTAAATCAATTAAACTGAAACTTGGATTGTGATTGTGTAACGTGATAGTTGAAACTTGTTGATTTTGTTTGTGTTAGAAATTTGATTGCAAAACATAACCTAAATTCAATTTGTCGTTAATTGCTCCAAGGCTTATACTACCTTTCCTTTGATCGAAGGGTGCAAAGTAGACTATCGATCCGGTAGCCTTCCGCGTACTCAATTTTTTTTTGAAAAACTCGTTGTATAGAAAGAGTCACTTATTCACGCCCCTCTAAGTGATCGCTATATAGTCTAACAGTAGACACTTTTATCCATCTCTTAACACTTTTAATTGACCAATAGTGACTTTAGCGTCAGAGTGCTAACATGTTTTGTAGGTACCTCCCTCTCCATCGCTGAGGCCGGTACAAGAAGCCAGCACAAATCAACCACCAAGATCTCACCTTTTCCAGCAGAGCTGTACATTTCTATCCCGAGCCGAACAAGACGAGTGATAAAAGTTTGACATTTTCAAATCTGCACAAAACTATTTTTAAAAAAAATTATTAGTGTAAATTTGGTTAATATAAATTATGTAAAACTAAAATTAATAATAATTATTTGTAATCAATTTTTATTTTTTTTAGGATATATACAAAATATATTTTTTGATTAGCTTGATTTAGGTATGACATGAATCAAATATTAGTATATATTTTTTAGTATATATTTTTTAGGATATATACTATATTATTTTTATACACATGAATCAGATATCAAACAAAAATTGATGACTAAAATGAATAAAAATAACACTTTTAAGTTGATATCTTCCTTGAGATACTTGTTAAAAAAAACGTTTCTTTGAGAGTTAGAAACATTTCTCTAACTTAAATAACTAATTATTACTTATTTTATGTTGTTTGTCTAATTTCAAGATAAAAAGAAAAAAAATCACATATTAATAAATTCATATTAAATATGCGCTAACGTTAATTCATATTAGTGATCATTTAACTTATATATACACACATAATATTAGAGCATAATTAATATAAATTTACTAATGTGTGAATTTTTTTTTTCAATAAGCTAAAATTAGACTAATTACATAAAAATATGTAATTAGTTATTTAAATGTAATCTTATTTACAAAGTGTTTGAATAAATGTCATGTCAACAATTTTTAATTTAAATATCAATGTTGAGGATTCAATGGAGAACAAGATTGATCAACATGTTGTTATTGAAAAAATGGATGAAAAAATGGATGTAAAGAAATTTTCATGCACTTGTGAGCTACTTGACACGTTGGTAGTGGTAGAGTCACTTATAGGCTGGAGTGGGTTGTAGTTCTTCTCACTTTTTTGAAAAAAAGTTTATACTATTAATAATATTATATGTATTATATATATCACTGATAATGGGTTGAACTTGAACAACAAAATGATGAAAAAGTTGTGTGATGAGTTGAAGATCGAACATAATAATTCTTCTCCTTACAGACTTAAGATGAATGGTGTTGTTGAAGCAGCAAACAAGAACATCAAGAAGATTATTCAAAAAATGGTTGTCCCATACAAAGAATGGGACGAGATGTTGCCTTTCGTTTTATATGGGTATCGTACTCTAGTTTACAAATCGACTGGGGCAACTCCATTTTCTTTAGTATATGGTATAGAAGCAGTACTCCCCGTAGAGGTTGAGATCCCGTCAATGAGAGTCTTAATGGAAGCAAAGTCGACAGAGGATGATTGGTGTTAGAACCGGTATGATCGGTTGAATTTGATTGAAGAAAAACGCATGACTACTTTGTGTCATGGATAGCTATATCAGAACAGAAAGAAACAGGTTTTTGACAAAAAAGTTCGTCCTAGAGAATTTAAAGAAGGTGATCTCGTGATCAAGAAGGTTTTTTCTTTTCAATCTAATGCTAGGGTCAAGTGGACTCCTAACTATGAAGGCCCTTATGTTGTTAAGAAAACTTTTTCTAGTGGTGCCATGATTCTTACAAACATGGATGGTGACGAACTCCCTCATCCAGTGAATGCAGATGCAGTCAAGAATTACTTTGTCTAAAGTGTAAGTGCACCAGTTCATCCCTATGTTTTAATAATTGTCAAAACACATGAAAATATGGTAGAACATATTTTGGCAACATTATAAATGACTCGACAGCGAAAAACTATTTTAAAACTTTGAAAAACTGTTTTTAGGTATTTTGTATCGATACATACTTACTTGTATCGATACAAATGTCCTGAAAATCCTTCAGGTTGAATTTTTGCGTTTTGTATCGATATAAGACTCATTTGTATCGATACAAAACAGGACTCTCAAGGACAGAGAGTCTCCTGTGTATCGAATCATGCTTGCATGTATCGATACACATCAAACTCTCCTTGGACCAGAGAATTCGTTATGTATCGATACATGCTTGCATGCTTCGATAGATATCTGTTAGGATTTTTAAGAAACTAATGTATGTATCGATACAAACACGTCTTTGTATCGATACATAGCTGAAAAATGTCAAATTTTGTACCCTGTCAGGAGTTTGTATCGATACACACTAATCTTTGAATATATAAACTTAAGTTAAATTTGCTCCATTCTATTTTCTCTGTAAATAGCATCATGGGGTTTTGTTGTATGTATGAAAAACTATTCAAAGAGTGAGAAACCTTTGGAAAAACACTTTTGAATATAGATATAATTATTATTTTGGTCTTTTAACTTATTTAAATAAAACAAAAATATAGTAAATAAAGTACTATTAGAAGTGGAAGTGAAGTTCAAGCATTTTTCTTTTCTTTGATAGCAATTTTGTATTTTCATTGCCAAAAATTAATATTAATTTGATAATGAATTTTAAACAACTTGTTTCATACAAATGCAAGGTAATGTGGGTCAATTAATAAGTTTTTTTTTATATCAATTAGTAGATTTTGTTTTATTTTTTTGACAATAATTATTACCTACTACTAGGTTTTGTTGAGAAGTTAAAAAATGCATCTTTTTTTACTTTGGGAGATGTAAAGTTTAACTTTTTTAATAAATTATTATGCATTGAATACTTTTTTGTTTGATTCATGCATTGAATACTTAACAACCCAAAAAAAACAATTAAGCCTACAAATTCAACGAATTTGTTAAGTTTAATGAGGGCAATTATGTAAAAATGGTAGTAATTTTATTGAGAAGTTAAAAAATGCAGCTTTTATGATTTTGGGAGATGTAAAGTTTGACTTTTTAAAAAAATTATTATGCATTGAATACTTTTTTGTTTACTCATGTATTGATTACTTAACAACCAAAAAAGACAATTAAGCACACAAATTCAATGAATTGACCCACAAAACAAAAAGTATGGCCCAGATCCATTTCACCAACCCTAAAATAAAGCTATTTAATTGCAAAGACAAGCTTGATATACAAAGAAAAAAACAGATCTGCCTCTCTCTCACTCTCACTCATATTCTTCAATAGTCTTCTTCTCTAAATTCATGTTGCATCTATTCTTCTTCTCTAAATTCATGCTGCATCTATTCTTCTTCAATCTCTTTATTTTCTTATTCTTATCTCTCTTGTGGTCTTTAGTGGATATTTGTTTATGGAGTACTAAGTTTGTTTTTTTCTTTTATGTTCATGTCCTTTTAAAGAATAGAGGACAACGGTTGTGAGTGAGCGGCGGTGGTGGAAAGAGAGAGAGTGGCAGCTGTGGTGTTGGTTGGGTTTGTGGTGTTGGTACCGGTTCACCGGTTTGTTCGGTTCGTACCAGTTCTAACCAGTTCATCCGGTTTCTTGGATGATTCCCAAGACTAGCGGTTTAGGGAAGCAGCCTAGACCGATGGAAGGTCTGGTTCACAGTCGGACCTTTCAAATCGGCCGGTCCGGTTCAATTCTTAAAACATTGGCTTTTGCCCAAGAAAAGAAGGGGAAAGGGAAACTCGGTGACTCCGTGGGAAAGCAACATAAAGCAATTTATAGAATACAAATTTCTGAAAATACTTCAAGTGGTGTTAAAATTAAAGCTGAGCATGAAGAAATACATTGTCATTATCAATTTCCATCTTCACATGTGCTGGCTTCTTCATTTGAAAAGGATAAGTTTTTTGGAAAGGATGAAGGATCTAAGAATTTTAAAGTAAATGCAAATGTTAAAAACTTTGGCATCAACATGCACAAGAGATAAGAGATTTATCCTAAACTTGAAAAGAAACAGGGTTCTAATGCTTCAGGACAAGAAGCTGTACAAAATTTCTTGAAGTCATGTGCCAATCAAGAGAAATCAATATAGTTAGGAAAGAAGTCTAAATCATCATTCCGAGAGAATGTGTGTTGTATGTTTTTTATGAAAGCAAGAGATTAGTGTGATTTAAAGTCTCACTTTTTAAGTGCTCATTATAAACACGCTAAACCACACAAGTCCACAATAGGAGATTTTAGCACGAACTGCACTTCGAGGTCATCGTACCCCTTTTGTGAATCAAGTGCAATTAAATTCTTGCTAATGTTTATACAGGACAATTAAAATTTGGGACTAAAGATGATAAAAATCTAATGTTTTTGAAAAGCCAAATGGCAAAGATAAAGTGTATTGGTTTGTGTCTTTTTGTTGTGAACAACTTAAAGTTTGATTAGAATGTTTTAAATAAATCAGAGAGATGATTTTTGAGAATGTTTTGCATTTATGAAAATGGTTTGATTTTGAAAACAAAAGTGTATTCGTTGTTTGTTGTTGGAATAGATATTGTAAGAAATGTAATTGTTGTTGTTGTGAAAGGAAAATAACTTGTAGATAAATAACATGGTAAAATATTGTGATACCGTTGCGACTAAGGTGGACTTACGTTGTTTTGTAAAAGATCGCATGTTTGTTTTGAAAAGGGTTTTTTGGTTATAAGAAGTCTCGTAATCAATTGAAATTTAATAACGAGCCCTCTCTCTTGGAAATGAAATACTTTTTTTGTTGTTTTTTTCGCTCTGTGTGTGGCGTCCAACTACGAAGGCGATCAATAAAGCGATAAAGAAATAAAATCCTACGCTATTAACTATTTTTTAATTTTTTGTACTAAATACATATTCGACCCTCAGAACAACAAACAAACGAAAAATCTAACGGATCTAGGGTTCCAGATCCGAACCCTAATTCCCAAATCCAAACCCTAACTTTCTCAGATTTATCAATTCATTCAAATCTAAACCACAAACACGCAATAGCAAAGACAGATCATGGATTCAATCATGGATTCAATCATTCAAAGACAGATCTATAACCCACATTTGAGGAAAACAAACATGATGAGGTAGAGGGCCACCTGTGATGTTAAAAAAAAATTTGGCTCCACTCTTCTTCTAATTCTTTCTCTTGTGTTATTTCTAGAAAAAGAAATGGAAACAAAGAACAAAGACAAGTGAAAGAAACTATGCCCAAAAATATAGCCTTGAACTTACAATGATAACAAATAAGAAACGATCGTGTACAATATATCCAATTTAAACAATCCAAAAACAATTCAACCAAGTTACACAAGTTCAATTCGAAAGCTATTACAATCAAGATATATGTCAATTGAATTTCTATGAACCCTTACGAACACAAAAATTCAATTGAATCGGAAAAATTAAAGCGATTGCGTAAAGTAAAAGATTAAGGAAGAAAGACACAAACGATTGATTAGGGAGTTCCCAACAGCTTTCACGTCGTCCTCGCTTCGGGCCGGGTACGTCTCCCCCCAAATAACCAAACGGGTTATTTGAGCGTTTATTGATTTAAAACGATTGAACTATAGTGCACAATTTACAAAGACTCCAATAATCTTTTATCGAATCTAATGTAAACTATGCGAAATAACCTCAACAAGTAATGAAGCTTCTCCCTCTGATTCCAACGATCCTATCCGTACGCAAAACCTCGCACCGATCGTCCAGCTAATACCTCGCTTCCTCGTTGTTGATCGTTCTAGATATCGCACAATCTTTAATCACCTAGAAAACCCAAAACCTTCTTCACAAATCAACTTGATCACGAACTCTGATTCAACGCAAGCCGTACCGAACGTTATCGATCAAATGTGCAATCTTTATCCGAATGATCCCATACTCACTCTTCAATGAATTGCAATTTGATGGAAGATGATGATCTTGTGAAGAATGACCCTTTGATCCAAATTATTCACCAAATTTGATATCCAAAGAATTTTTCAAAGCTATTTCACTTTATCACAGGTTCTCTCTCTTTTACATCAACAAAGCACATTGCTATTTATAGAGAAAATAGAATTGAGCAAATTTAGGCAAAACAAAACAGACATGTATCGATACAAATGATGGTTTATCGATACAAACACCTTGACCAACGTTCAATTTTGAAATATTTGACCTATGTATCGATACAAATACGAGTATGTATCGATACATATATCGGTGAAGGTGTGAAAAACACAAGAAGGGGGGGTTGAATTGTGTTTTGGTATTTTGAAAACTTCTGCTAAGTTCTGAAGCCTATCAGACGCACCGGCGGATAAAGAAACACAATTAACACAAACACACACAAGAGTAAGGATAGAGAGAGAGACGAGACAAGCAATTTTATACTGGTTCCTCTCACAAACCGAGAGTAGTCCAGTCCCCTTGCACTTCCAAGGGATTTCACTATAATCACCTAGATTATTACAATGCTCAAACACACAAGTAAGAGACTTCCTATTTGCTCAAGCACACTAGTAAGAGACTTCCTAACACAAAATAAAATAAATAGAAAGTGATAAACACTTGATTATAAAACCAAGAGTTTTCTCAAGATTTACAACTCAAGACTCTTAAGACTCTAACACAGAATTCCTAATGATTTAGAAAAACAGAGTGTCAGAAGCACAACAGAAATAGTTTCAGAAGCAGTGCTCTCAGTCTTATGTAAAGGAGTAAAGTTGTATGCGTGCGTGTGTAACCTTGATCTTCAAAAAGAGGTTCTCTATTTATATATGAAGAGAAAATAGAGACGTTTGAAGATAATGACCGTTGCAGAGGTCATTTTCAAGCCAGCTGTGAAAGGACAAAGGTAACATGAGATATTTGCCAATTCTGGTAATGCTTATCCTGTTATTCCTTTTGTTTGAGAATATTCGCCCTTATGGAGTAAAATTGTACTAACGTCACTATCCTTGATGATAAGGATGTAGTACTATGATGTATTAATCAATCACAACCTTTAATTCAAATGATTTCCAATCATTGAATCACTATCAGTTAACACTGACATTCCTGGCTTGTTATTCAGAGCCTATGTATCAGACATATGCTTCTGAGTCTTCAGCTTCTGAAACTGTTGGTCTTCTCTATACGTTGCTTCTGATTCAACATAGCTTCTGAGATGACTTGCTTCTGATTAGCATTGCTTCTGATATCCTTGCTTCTGATATCCTTGCTAATACTTTGTTTCAGAGCTTCTTTTAATATAACATTATACATTTAATCTGCACACTTCAGATAAAATATTAAAATACCCTATTGTTCATTAATACTTTGTTATCATCAAAACACCAAGAGTTAGATCTGAACATCCTTTGTTCCAACAATCTCCCCCTTTTTGATTGATGACAAATCTAGTATTAATTAACAATGGTTGTTATTTTAATTTACTATGTTCAACAAAGGTTCATAAGCTTTGCACGCTCCCCCTAAGTTGTAACATTAAAAAATTAAAATAGTTTAAGAATATAATTTTATTTTGACTCAAATTTTTCATATTTTGACTCTTAGAGGCTAGTTTTGTAAGCTCTCCCCCTGAGTCTGATAATCAATGAAAAAATTGCACTCTTTTCATTCATCATCATATGAAGAACTCAGTTCAACATAAAATTTAATTCTCCAGAATAATATAAAAATAAAAAAATAAACTAACATAAAAAGTAACGTAAAAGTAAATAGGTTCTTTTAATTGGTTTCAGTTATTAGCGCTTCTGTATCATTAATTAATGACTCTTACTCCCCCTTTTGTCATCAAACAAAAACAGTTTGTATAAAAAGAAGTAAAGGCATTAAATAAGCGCGTAAAAAGATCAGTCAAAAACACAACTTTCAAGAAGTCAAGTCAGAAAACAGTTACTACAAAGCCATTAAATGACTTATCTGATACCAAGAAATGTGTGACTTAGACTCTATGAAAATGCTATAAAAAGAGTACGCTTTACCATATCAATCTACTCAACACTTCCACACATTATTATCAGAAATAATGGATAAGGATAGAAGAGCAAATAAAGGTAAGAATCCTCAAGAAGTGAAGAAGGAAGAATCACCACAGAAAACAAAACCAAGAGCAAAGAAGGTTAAGGGTGAAGCATCTTCTTCAGTTCCATTGAGAAGAAGTTATAGAAAAAGATCTAAAGCAAAACCACAACCACCAGTTTATATCAATCTTTCATCAGATTCTGATGAAACTGATTCTGATTATAGAGAATTTCTCAAAACATATTATCCAGATCAATGTGAAAATTCTTCAAAAGGATCCTCTTCTGGTTCTGATAAGCCAGATTTGGATTATCTGCGGTACTTGGAAAATTATCATTCTCCAACAGAAACCTCAGGCTCTGGTGAATCTCAGAAGTCAGAATTAGATTCTAAATAGAATTAGGACCTTATGTAATGATATTCTATTCAATCAATAAAGATTTATGGTTCTGTTTTGAAATCTTTTTCTATAATTTCTTTGTGTTTGACATACTTTAAAAACATATTTGAACAGAACATGTAAGTAGTTAAAAGCAAACAAACAATTAATTAGGCAAATAAGATGTTCATGCAATTAACAGAAAATAAAACTTGTTCAAATATTACAACCAAATAAAAACAATTTGTGCTCAAACATAGAATCCTAGGGTTGAGATGAGAAGGGGTTGAAAGGAAGTCTTGATTCAAGCATCAACATCAACTTCTCAAGAGCTTTGTCGGACTTCTCAGCATTCTTGTTGATAGTTTCTTTCAGATCCTTCTGATTAGTCTTGACCTCTTCTAGACCAGCTTCCAACACTAAGAGCTTATCTCTTTGTTCCCTTTGAACTTGTTCAACTCTCAGAATCCTATTTGCAGCACCATCAGAACTTTCAATCATCCTTGCATCTTCAGGAGATAATACATTAACATCTTCATTTTCCATCAGCTTCTGTTCCATAATCCTCTGTTCCCTTTCTTCAGCCTTTAGAACTTCCATCTCATCATGTGATAAGTTAGTTAACATCAGTCTTTCCTTTTGAAGTGCACTTCCAAATGCATTTTCAAATGAATCTGTGAAGAGCATATGATCATAAACTAACTCATCAACATATTTCTTCTTCAGAGCAGCCATAATCAACCTTTGAGCATTATCTATCTCATCAAACTTCTCAACAATCTGACTTGGCATAATACCACGTTCAGATTTTAAGCTGTGCATTCTTCTAACATCATTATTAACAAGTCTTGCTAAAATCTTAATGCTAGAAACAGTTTGGCTAGAATGTTGAGTTTGAATGCTTTCTAGGATAGATTGATATGTAATTTCAGGCTCAAAAACAGTTTGGTTGATATTTTGCTCAAGGTTAGATGGAGGAGAAACAGGAGGTTGAGGTGATGGAGGTGAGCTGACAGTGAAAGCAGGTTGTGAAGATGATTGAATTAAAGGATTAATAATTTCTATGATTGGGCTAGTTGGCATAGTGACAGGTGGAGGAGTGTAAACATGAATAGGAGTGGGGGTAGGTTTAGTGTTATTAGATTCAGTATCAGAATCAGAACTAACATCACTAAGAGGATCACCAAATTTTTCTTTAAGTTTCTCAAGACCTGTTTTCTTAGCAGGAGAAGGTATAACAACAGAAGGTTTGGAAGGTGTTTCAGGTAAGCTATTGGTTTCTGCATGAATGGTTTGACGTGACAAATGTTCAGATAGCATATCCAAAACATTTGGTTCTGATACAGGTTCAGATGATGGTTTGGTTGAAGAAGGGTTAACAAAGTTAGGCTCAAGAATAGGTTCATCATTTCTAAATTGAGATTGAACAAACTCATTAAAAACAACATTAGAAGATGTACCTTGATGCTTCTGACATTTGTGAGCAGCTCTTTCTCTTGCTATCTTCTTCTTCTTCAGCACAAGTGGTTCATTATCATCCTCAGCTTCTTCATCAGACTCAACAATAATCTTCCTCTTGTTTTTATTGTTGTCCTCAGCCTTCTTAGACCTTTCTTCTCTCCTCAGATTCTCAATTTGTTCTTCTGTTAAGATCTTGACACCACCAATTAAAGGATTTTTGATTTTGACTCTGTCTCTGGTGACAGTAGTCTTCACCACAAAATCTTGTTTCTGATCAAAGCCCAGTTGGGTTATATCCACTTCATTTCCAGGAGTTTCCAATCCATACTCCTCATTCCAGTGATTAAACCAATCATCAACAATCTTCTTTCCCTCTTCTATATCAACACCAGGGAAGGAAGAATCAATCACTTCCTCTTCTTTGTTCATAAGCAAAGGGTTGACTAGGAACATTTTCTTTAGGGACTTTCCATCAACAATCCTTGATTCCACATAAGTAACTTTGACAAAAGATGGAAAATTTTCTTTCAGAATCTCATGAAAGTTGCTCAGATAAAAGATGTGTGACAGCAATCTAACATGATGACAGTTAGTGTGACCTTTTTCAATACTATTTTTGATCACTTCACATAGATGATCAAAGATGTATCTGGACACATTCATCTTGACAATGCTATGAAGATAATGCATGAAGTATTTCTGTTCAGAAGAAATACAGTCATTACCACCAACTTTTGTAGCAATAGATTCAAACAACACTTTGTAAACTCCTTTGAAGAACGTCTTCAACTCTTTTTGTCCATTAGAGTTAACATTCTCAAACAGAGTGGCTTGAACGGTTGGATCTTGTGGTTTAGTCTTGTAACCAGCAAGAAGAATTCCTTGATTGGGTAGATTCAAAGCTTTTCCAATATGATCTGCAGTAATTTTGATATCCATTCCAACAATGTTTGATCTAATTTAATTTCAGTTTGGGTAAACTCAGGAAGACCCAATTCTTCTCTTGATTTTCCTTTCAGCAAAGGGTTTTTCTTAACCAGATTTTGAACTTCAATATATGCTGACTGTTTATCAAAAACATATGCCTTCATCCAAAACTCTTTTACCATCTCTTCAAAGATAGGACCATTTAGAATTTTGAAGTAGCGTTCTAACCCCTGATAGAAGAACATCTTCTGTAAATCAAAGCCGTTTGCTTTCAAACTTTCGAAATCAACTCGTTTTTCTACCATGCACTTCAAACTCTGATACTTGAAGGTCATAGTATCTTTTCTGATTCTGTACTTCTTTTGATTTTCCAAATCAACTATGGGTTTCACTGATAGAGAAGCAGTAGACGATGATGATGCCATTCTTTGAAGGTTAGGGTTTCGGTTTTGCTAGAGAAGGAAGAAAAGAAAACTGAAGCGTTGGAGGTTTAGAGAGAATATGAAAACGTGTGGGTTGTGAACGTGTTTGTGTGCAAGTGATAAAAGTGTATATTTTTAGAAAACAAACAAACAATACAACACAAAAAGGACAGAATAGTCATATTCATTTTAAGCGCTAAACTCATCATTAACCAATACTCAACTAATTGCAAAAGACACGTGTATTAGAAAATTATTTAAATAACTGGTGCGTTAGTGGACAGCAGTTAGATGAAAAAGGTTATAAACTGTTCCACTACCACATCAGAACCATTTTGTTGATTCTGATATTTATCAGAAGTAGTTACACATCAGAACTTCTGACCTTGAGGTTCTGAGGTTCAACATCTTCTGATCCTTATCAGATTTTAAAAACAAATTTTACTCAATAGAACTTAACAATTAGGAACAAACAACATGTTGAGATTTTTCTTTATAAAATCAAATCTTTCAACAGCTAAAGGTTTTGTACAGATATCAGCCCATTGTTTTTCAGTATCAACAAACTTGATATCTATAATACCTTTCTCAACATAATCTCTTATAAAATGATGTTTGATCTCAACATGTTTTGTTCTAGAGTGTAAAATAGGATTTTTGGAAAGCTGAATGGCTGCAGTGTTATCACAATATAAAGGTATATAGTGGCTGCAGTGTTATCTTCTAATTGATATTTCATCCAAAGAAGTTGTGTACAATATTTAGCAGCTGAAATGTATTCTGCTTCTGCTGTGGACATAGCAATGGTGGTCTGCCTTTTGCTACACTAGGAGATAAGGTTTTCACCCATAAATTGGCAACTGCCACTTGTTGATTTTCTTTCAAGTTTATCTCCAGCATAATCAGCGTCACAGAATCCATTTAACTCATATTTCTTGGATTTCTTATAAAGTAATCCAAAATTACAAGTAGCTTTCAGATATCGAAAGATTCTCTTCACAGCAATGAGATGAGATTCTCTAGGATCTGATTGAAATCTTGCACACAAGCATACAGAGAACATAATATCAGGTCTAGATGTAGTTAGATAGAGTAGAGAACCAATCATACCTCTATATAACTTCTGATCAACTTTGCCTTCAGATTCATCCAGACTCATGCTTGTTGTTGGATGCATTGGAGTATTCATTGGTTTACAATCTTCAAGATTGAACTTCTTCAAGAGATCCTTTGTATACTTGGTTTGATGACTGTATGTTCCTTCCTTTGTTTGATTGATTTGAATTCCAAGAAAGAACTTCATCTCTCCCATCATGCTCATTTCAAATTCTTTTTCCATTAACTTAGAGAAATTCTTGCATAGAGAAGCATTAGTTGAACCAAAAACAATATCATCAACATATATTTGAACGATTAGAATGTCTTTCTTCAAGGTTTTTCTAAATAGTGTACAATCAACTTGTCCTTTTTCAAAACCATTATCAACCAAAAAGTTACTCAGTCTATCATACCAAGCTCTAGGAGCTTGTTTAAGACCATAAAGTGACTTTTGAAGTTTATAAACATGATCAGGATTTTGAGTATTTTCAAAACCAGGAGGTTGTTTGACATATACTTCTTCAGTGATAAAACCTTTAAGAAATGCACTCTTCACATCCATTTGATATAGAGTGATACCAAGGTTAACTGCATAGGAAAGAAATAACCTGATTGCATCCAATCTAGCAACTGGAGCAAAAGTTTCTGTGTAATCAATCCCTTCCTGTTGACTGTAACCTTGTGCAACTAATCTTGCTTTGTTTCTAGATACTTCTCCTTGTTCATTGAGCTTGTTTCTGAACATCCATTTTGTTCCAATAATGTTCTTGTCTTTTGGTCTAGGAACTAGATTCCAAACTTCATTTCTGTCAAACTGATGTAGTTCATCTTTCATAGCTAAGATCCAAGTTTTCTCTTTTAGAGCTTCATCAATAGTCTTTGGTTCATTGAGAGAAACCAAGCTGACCATTGCATCTTCCTTTTGTGAACTTGATCTTGTTTTTCTAGGACTTTCTTTGTTTCCAATGATCAATTCTTCTGGATGAGATGACTTGTATTTGAAAGAATTCTTCTTAATTATTTCTTCAATCTCAGCATCAGAATCACTATCAATTTGAGTAGTTGGAACATCTTTAGAAGGAGCAGTTTCTTGATCATTATAAGTTGTTTCAGGTTCTGAACTTTTGTTAACTTCTACAGTTTCAACTTCTGAATCTAGATTATCTGCAATAACTTCAACTAGCTCTGACTTATCATCATCAGGCTCTTTGTCATCAAATCTTACATGCATAGACTCTTCAACAATGTTAGTTTCAGAATTATACACTCTGTATGACTTAGAGCGTTCAGAATATCCAATAAAGATACCCTTAGAAGCTTTAGAGTCAAATTTCTTTAAATGAACTTTAGAATTCAGAATGTAACATGTACAACCAAATTGATGAAAATAAGAAATATCAGGTTTTCTTCCTTTTGAACAATTCATATGTTGTTTTATTCAATAAAGGTCTGATATAGATCCTATTTTGAATATAACAAGCAGTGTTTATTGTTTCTGCCCAAAAATGTTTTTCTAGGTTAGTTTCATGCATCATGGTTCTGGCCATTTCTTGTAAAGATCTGTTCTTTCTCTCTACAACCCCATTTTGCTGTGGAGTTCTAGGAGATGAGAACTCATGAAGAATTCCATTGTTTTCACAATAGATTTCAAAAGGTCCATTTTCAAACTCACCACCATGATCACTTCTAACCTTAACAATTTTCAAGTCTTTTTCAACTTGTCTTTGAGTGCAGAAGGTTTTAAACACATAATATGTATCATCCTTGGATCTAAGAAATTTAACCCAAGTCCATCTACTGAAATCATCTACAATGACAAGTCCATACTTCTTACCATTTATTGAATCAGTACTAACTGGTCCAAATAAATCAATATGAAGCAGTTCCAAAGGCCTTGTGGTTGAGACAATGTTTTTATCTTTAAAAGAGCTTTTGAAAAACTTTCCTTTTTGACAAGGACCAGAAATTGTGTTTGACTGATATTTTAGAACAGGTAGGCCTCTCACAAGATCTTGACTACTAAGCTTAGAGATTAATCTCCAGTTAGCATGACCTAATCTTTTATGCCAGACCCACTTTTCTTCACTCAGAGTCAGAAGACAAACAACTTGTTGTTCTACTAATTCAAAAAGATTGATTTTGTAAACATTGTCTTTCCTTTTTCCTTTGAAAACTATAGACTTATCAAAGTATCTGTTTACAGTACATGTGTTCTTATTAAAAACCACCTCATAACCATTATCACATAATTGGCTTATGCTAAGAAGGTTATGATAAAGTCCATCAACAAGAAGAACATCAGAAATAGTAGAGAAGGAATTACCTACTGTACCAGTATCAATTATTGTTCCTTTTTGGTTCCCACCAAATCCTACAGATCCTCCCTTTTTCAGATTCAGGGTGAGGAATAAATGCTTTTCTCCCGTCATGTGTCGAGAGCAGCCACTGTCCAGGTACCTTGTACTTGAGTTTTTCTCTTTTTGAGTGCAACCTGCAACATAAACTATTTCAGATTTTGGTACCCACAACTTGTTGGGTCCAGATGGGTTAGTGTAGGCCTTGTAGAAGTATGATTTTTGAAAACTAGTTTGAGGAGCATACTTCTTCTTGCCAAAACTTCTAATAGGTTTCATAGAGTTTGTATCAGAAGTACTAGCTTCTGAAGTTCTCATAACCTTAGTTGTTTTAGGAACTGATCTCTTCAGAATATTTACTTCTGAATATCTCATTTTTGAATTTGAGTTATCAGAAATCACTGAAGTGTTATCTTCTGAGACATTTGATTTCCCCTTATCCAAAACAGAAGTTTGTGAAACTTTCTTAGAATTACCAGCTTCTGATATGAAAGTGGAATAGAGAGGAGGAGGTGTTTTGCTCAAACAAACAGACTGACTTGATTTTTCTTTATCAGAAGATGCAGAATAACCAAGTCCATATCCTTTGTTCTTGCTCACACTGTAAATCATGGAAGCAACTTTGCTCTTGTTAACATTTTGTTTAACAAACTCATGAAGAGCAACCTCGTGCTTATCATGTGATTTGTTACAAGCAACACAACCTTCTTCAAGCTCTTTGATTTTCAAAAGAGATTCATTGTATTGAGATTGAAGTTGGTCAGATTTCTCTGTAAGCAAGTCAATTTTAGTTTTTAAACTTTTGAAATCATTTGACTTGTTTATGTATTGCTTCATAGTGTCTTTTAGAGCAATCAGAAGCTTATCATGAGGAAGTTTAGAAATTACCTCATCAATATCATCAGTATCAGATTCATTCTCCATATCAGATTCATTATCAGAAGATGTTGTAGCCATAAGTGCTATGTTTGCTTCCTCATCATCTTCATCAGTATCTGATAACTTCTCAAGGTCCTCAAAAGTTGCCATAAGACTTTTCTTCATTCTGTTCTTGAAGTTGCCCTTTTTCCCTTTATCATTGGAGTTCAAATCAGGACAATCAGCAATAAAATGACCAGTCTTTTTGCAGTTGAAACAACTATTTTTAGAACCATCCTTCTTGTCTTTAACATTGGAGCTTTTGTTCCCATAACTCTTAGAACCAGAACTTCTTCCAGAAGCTTTGTTGTTTTTGTACTTATTCCATTTTATGAACTTTGAAAGCAGAGCAAAGAGTTCCTCATCTGATCCATCCTCCTGATCATCTATAGAAGATTCATCAGCATCAGATTCAATAACTTTAGCCTTTAAAGCTTTAGGAGATTTCAAAGTTGCTGGCAAAGCCAATGACTTTGATTTCTTCTTGGGCTCATCAGAAGCTAATTCCATCTCGTGACTTATGAGAGAACTAGTCAACTCTTTTAGGCTTAAGGTATTGAGATCTTTTGCTTCTTGTATAGCAGTGACTTTTGGTCTCCACTTGGGTGGTAAACACCTCAGAATCTTCTTAACATGATCAGCAATGGTATAACTTTTCTTTAAGACTCCAAGACTAGAAACCAAGATTTTAAACCTTGCATACATTTCTTCAATGCTTTCTGTGTCTTTCATCTTAAACATTTCATACTGATGAACCAGAAGATTAGCCTTTGCTTCTTTCACTTATTGGATTCCTTCATAAGTAGCACACAAAGAGTCATAAATACCCTTAGCACTAGATCTGTTTCCAAGTTTTAAAAACTCATCATGAGTGATACAGCTAGCAAGGATAGAAATAGCTTTGTTGTGTCTCTTCCATTCTTTCTTTTGATCAGCTGTGAAGGTCTTCTTGACAGCTGCTGTAGTCTTACCATCTTCATCAAGCTTGTCTTGAAAACTAACACCTTCTTCAATGATGTCCCATAAACCTTCATCTTCAGCTATGATACGAGGATAGATTTTGTATTTCCACCAGTTGAAGGTTGATTGATCACCATTGAACTTGGGTGCTTTGCTATAAGTTCCACCAGATGTCTCAGACTTTTCAGAGTTGTAATCATATGGAATAGCAGTTTTGTTTGGACTTGACTCTCCAGACATAGTGTTTTTCAGGATCTTTTTGTTTCACTGTTAGGTGATGCGTAACAAACCGGAGCTCTAGATACCAATTGAAGGTGTGAAAAACACAAGAAGTGGGGTTGAATTGTGTTTTGGTATTTTGAAAACTTCTGCTAAGTTCTGAAGCCTATCAGACGCACCGGCGGATAAAGAAACACAATTAACACAAACACACACAAGAGTAAGGATAGAGAGAGAGACGAGACAAGCAATTTTATACTGGTTCCTCTCACAAACCGAGAGTAGTCCAGTCCCCTTGCACTTCCAAGGGATTTCACTATAATCACCTAGATTATTACAATGCTCAAACACACAAGTAAGAGACTTCCTATTTGCTCAAGCACACTAGTAAGAGACTTCCTAACACAAAATAAAATAAATAGAAAGTGATAAACACTTGATTATAAAACCAAGAGTTTTCTCAAGATTTACAACTCAAGACTCTTAAGACTCTAACACAGAATTCCTAATGATTTAGAAAAACAGAGTGTCAGAAGCACAACAGAAATAGTTTCAGAAGCAGTGCTCTCAGTCTTATGTAAAGGAGTAAAGTTGTATGCGTGCGTGTGTAACCTTGATCTTCAAAAAGAGGTTCTCTATTTATATGTGAAGAGAAAATAGAGACGTTTGAAGATAATGACCGTTGCAGAGGTCATTTTCAAGCCAGCTGTGAAAGGACAAAGGTAACATGGGATATTTGCCAATTCTGGTAATGCTTATCCTGTTATTCCTTTTGTTTGAGAATATTCGCCCTTATGGAGTAAAATAGTACTAACGTCACTATCCTTGATGATAAGGATGTAGTACTATGATGTATTAATCAATCTCAGCCTTTAATTCAAATGATTTCCAATCATTGAATCACTATCAGTTAACACTGACATTCCTGGCTTGTTATTCAGAGCCTATGTATCAGACATATGCTTCTGAGTCTTCAGCTTCTGAAACTGTTGGTCTTCTCTATACGTTGCTTCTGATTCAACATAGCTTCTGAGATGACTTGCTTCTGATTAGCATTGCTTCTGATATCCTTGCTAATACTTTGTTTCAGAGCTTCTTTTAATATAACATTATACATTTAATCTGCACACTTCAGATAAAATATTAAAATACCCTATTGTTCATTAATACTTTGTTATCATCAAAACACCAAGAGTTAGATCTGAACATCCTTTGTTCCAACAATCGGTTTATTGAAAAACTGACTGATATGTATCGAAGCATGCAAGCATGATTCGATACATCATGCGTTCTCTGGTTTTTAGAAAGAGTTTGGTGTGTATCGATACATGCAAGCATGATTCGATACACAAGAGACTCTCTGCCCCTGAGAGACCAGTTTTGTATCGATACAAAAAATATATGTATCAACACAAATTGCACAAAATCAGTCTGAAGTAGTTTCAGGACATTTGTATCGAGACAAGGAATTATGTTTCGATACAAGATACCTTAAAATCAAATTTTCAAAGTTTAAAAATGGTTTTTCGCTGTCAAGTGATTTGTAATATTGCCAAAATATGTTCTACTCTATTTTCATGTGTTTGGACAATTATTAAAACATAACGGTGAACTGGTGCACTTACAGAGTGAATATAAGAAAGTATGTATGAATGTATGTATGTTATGAATGTATCTGTATGTGTATATGTGTGTATTTACAGTCAAGTGTAGCAAGTAATAAGTAAAGAGTGTGTCGAACCCACAGGGAATAGTTTAAGGGTTATGCATTCCAAGTTCATTCAAAAGTGTGTTTAGTCTATTGTAATGGTAACAAAACATAGTTGGTTTTTAACACAATAAATAAAATAACAGTTAAGTAGATTGATGAGTAAAAACCAGAATAAAAGGGTAGCCGAGATCATGATCCATTTAATGCATGAATGAAACATGGTGAATGATAACTATTGTCGTGCCATCTATGAGCAAGTTTGCCTTCTGGTGTATGTCTACAACGTTAAATATTAAAATAGGGTATAAATCTAGTGTAGAAATGACTTTTTTATCGGGTAAAAAGAACATTTCACATCGGTTCCTCGGTTGGGGAACCGATGTGCCCAAAGGCGTAATGGAAAAGAAACACTTTTCACATTGGGCGACAGACCGATGTGAAAAGGATATTTTTCACGTCGGGGCGAGCGATGCGCCGATGGGGAAAAGGTATGTCTGAACGTTTTCGCAGTCCTTTTCACATCTGTTACATTTATATCACCGATGTGAAAAGTATAGTTTTCACATCAGTGTTCTTGCCACCGATGTGAAATGTTATATTTTTTTCCAGCTTTTATTACTGTTATTTTATGTCCAAATTCAACACAAAATATATATATCGACGATTTTCACTAGTAATTGTAGCAATATTAATAAAGTTACAAATTATTGTCATAATACCAATCCAACATACAACAAAATATGGCCAAATAGATAAATCAACATTGGAAATTTTAGTAAAAAACTAAATTTCATATATAGGGATTAATATGAAAGCAACTTTAGATGAAAGTATCAAAATGAAATTCAAAATAGGTACTGCAATTCATATATCACAATAATCCAATATCTTTAACAATAGTTATACTGAACACACAACTAACAAATATTGCGATATGTCATCTGTTGCTTAAGTTCGGCTTTCTTTTTCTCAACACCCACTGTCGGCATCTCCCTAAAAATAAAAAAGATAGAACATCAAATCATGACCTAAGAAATGCAATTTATCAAACCACCCTTCCCATACAAACAGAAACAAAAACTGGAACAAACTAAACAAACAACCAAAACGCATCACAATAGAGCAGCACGAGAGAGGATGCAACAAAAGTTATTATGTCTTTGATGGAGGTAAGCTTGTATCATAAAAAAGTAATAAGAAGCAGAATATAGCTTCTGGATCTAGTGCTAAGGTTGAAAATCAAGATGTGACAATTGTTACTTGTGAGGTTATGTGGGTGAAATGGCAATTGACGTTAGTAGCATCCATTTATCTATCAAATACAGTTAAAGGTAAACCGTTTCAGAAAACACCCCATTCAGTACTAATGATCTGAATCAAGCATTGTTTAATTGAGATGAGCTAATTCAACTAACAGTTCCATTATACTAACTAATTGTATAAAGTTTTCAACTGAAGTTATTTACCTAGTTGCTTACCCTCAACAAAGTTTCAAGCTTATTCTTGATAAGGAGGTATTATTGCTTCATTTGCTGCAAACACCTGCAACAACCAATAATGTACTACTACTCAGTTTAATTACATGTGAGATCAGAAGAAAGACGATCAATTACACAAAGTGAATTACGTATGTAAGAAATCAACCAATGACCTTCCATTAATTGGTGAGCAGTGAGCTTTAATGGCTTGAGAGAAATATGAAATTTAATTAATATGATGTCCTGCAACATAAATATGAAATTCAATTAATATGATGCACTGCAACATAAAACTTCAATAATAAAAAGCTTTGTAATTCAACAATGCAGAAAACAAAAGATTGAAACTTTGGACATGAATATTACATGACATCCTTTCCATGATATTGCAGTCTAAAACACAGGGGTTACTTGCAACATTAGTTAACTGAAATAACAAAAACAAACTAAGTTCCAATAGGTGTTAGGTGTCGTGCCGCGAAAATCGCCCGAGCGTTTAGGACACTCGGAATGACACAGAGTCGCCACCAAATTTTATTTGTTAAGGAAAATATTGATAAAACCTTAAAAACAATGGAAAGATGGTCATCACAACCATTTCCAGGTTCGGGAGTTGGTTATGCAAGGGGAAGGTATTAGCACCCCTATCATCCGTTGTACTCAACAGGAACCTTCTAATTAATTCTAGGGTATTAAGAATTTTTTTAGAGTTTATTACATGTTTTTATTTATTAGATTTTTATTTTATTAAGACATATTTACAAGAAAGGGGGAAATTTAGGTTTATTATTATTATTATTATTATGATTGACAAGATGTCTCTTGCTCCTACGTATCCTCCGGTGCGATGAGGAAATCAAAGCTACGTAATTCTGGGTACAAGTTGTTTGTTAGTGATATTTAAGGAACGATGTTTTAATCGCATTCTTGTGGTTAAACGCCGCTTGTATGCTCGCACAGTGGAAGCTTAAGCTTTGTTTGTATCACATTTGAATTGATTGAAAACATGTTCGTTTTATGAAAAAAGATTTTAATTTGATTTTGAATTGGTCCGAATGCGAAAACTTAGTTTGATGTGTTAGTATTTTTTAATGTCTTTTTTAATGAAAGAATTTTAGTTATTAATGCAGAAGACGAATATTGGTAAACCAAGTGTTCACTAGGCCACCAATTATACAGAAGAAAAATGAATGTACATCCATCCTCTCCTTTTTAACCCACTTTATTGGTGTTAAAAATATGATTTGTACATTAAACTGAACTTATAAGAAAAAATACTTATTATTATAGGAATATGTTTCTATTGTTAAAAGTGAACTAAGGGTGCAAACACAAGCCATATTACAACAAATAGACAGTAGCCCACTTAATAAAATGCCAAGTGAATGAACAAATAATTAAGTGATAAACAAATAAACCAGTAAACAAAACAAAAAGGAAAACAGAACCACGAGAAAGAAATACCGTTCACCAAGAGAAAAAGAGAAAGACCCGTCGAGAGAGATCCGGCACGGGAGAGAAGACCGGCGGTAGCGCGGAAAGAGCGAAGACCGACGGTGGTACGGAGTGCAGCGATTGTTGTGTTAGGATTGCCGCTGTGACTAGAAACGGAGGTAGTTCGGTGGTGACGCGGGGACGGAGCTCCTTTCCCTTTGATTGCTTATTCTGTTTGTGCTTCCTTTCTTTTCTGTTTTGTCTTGATTTTTTATTGTGGTGGCTGCTGTTTTTCTAAGGTGGTGTTGGTGATGGAAGTTGTTGATTAAAGTGGGTTTAATTTTGTTACGGGGTGATAGTGTGGTTATATGATGAATATGAAAATGTAGTGATGATTTTGGTTGCCGTGAGTTTATTTTGGTATAGGTGAATGATGATGGAGTGGCTGTTTTGTTTAGTTTTGTGGTGAAGAAGGTTACTGAAGTTTCAAGGTGGAAACACGACACTATTGTGTTGTTGTTCTCTATATTTTTGGGTTTGTGATTTCTTGGTAAATTAATATTGACAGGTTTTGTTTATTTTTTATGATTGATTTGCTATAGAAATTATATTTTAGTGTTAATTCTCTTGCTTGCTCTTCAAGACGAAAGATTTAGTCTTCTTTTGTTTTGATTTACTTCTTTTTTATATTTTTGTGTCTTTCCTTTTTCTTTCTACTCAAGTGTAAATATTTCCTTTCTTTTTATACATATGCTTTACCACGTTAGACTTGAACCCATGACCTTGTGCTAGCAACTTTTCTAAATGTCCTTCTCACTGCCAACTCAACTAACTTGCTATTTTGAAAAGCAAATTGACTGAAAAAATATATACAAAATCAAGAGGGTAAAATTTGGGGTATGACATTAGGAGTGCAATGTTCTAAACCATCATGAACATAATTTAATATACCATAACATATCAAATCAATTTCTGAACAAATACTAGAAACAATAGTCCTTTGTGACAAGAACAATGTCCTTTTACCTAAAGAAATAATAACAACTACTACCTCCGTACCAAAATATATGTCGTTTTGACCAAATCACACAAATTAAGAAATGTAATCATTGTTGTATGGAAAAGATAAATTATGGGTTAGTTTACAAGATTATCCCTCATTAATGGTATGTGAGAGATAAAACCCGAAAATCATCATCAACTCCACCACTCATCTTCACTCTCGGATCCAAAAAAAAACCCATCAAAAAAACCACAAAAATTCCATCAAACTCAAACCTATTTGATCTAATAGCTTCGTATCACAATCAGGAACCAGAAAACGATCAAAACAAGAACAAATCACAAGCTCAAACACTCACAACAGTGAACCCGAAAAACAAATCAAACATAAACTTGAGGTGATTATTTCTCTTGATTTACAACTCCGTTTTCAACAAATCTTGGTCCATTGAACTCGCAAACGAACGATGAAGCTGATTAACATATCAGTTTTCACTAAATTTTGCGATACATCGTTTTTTTATTTTTAACCCGTTTCTTTCCTTTAAATCGTTTTTGTACTCAGAGTGATTTACTGTAAAAACTGAACACATATTTGGAATCTACGCATGAAATACTATGAAATAGTATATTTATTTGTCTATTTTGGTGCTTGATTGAAAAAACTATGTGACCTTGAAGCTTTTAGATGTTATTTCCATGGTGTTTTCACGTTTTCTGTTGTTTCTGGTTAGGAAGGTGACTCCATACATGATCCTTCATTACTTACTTTAAATCACAGCCACTTGATTAATGGATTAGATCTGGAATGTTAGATCTGTTATATTTTATAGTTGTCTGATTAATTTTTAATTTGATCATGTGATGTTGACGCGAGTGTGCACGATGACCTTCGGTGAGTGCAGAACACTGGATCTGAAGACTGGTTCAGGATCACCCTGGGGTGAACCGAACTAAACCGGTCCAGATCTGTTTCGGTTTATTTGCTTTGGTCCCGTTTATTTCGTTTGGGCTTCTTGGGCCTCTGTTTCTGTTTTTGTCCTTTTTATTTTCTGCACCTCCCTTAATGCTATTACACCCCCTCTGTTTTGTTATTTATTTTCTTTCATGTCATTTTATTTTTATTCTTGCATCTATCTTCTTTATTTTCTATATTTATTTTATGTCATTTTAATCTCTTACAATTTATTTTTTGTCATTATGCAATTTACTTTATGCATTTTTATTTTTAGTCTTTTATTTCATGTCATTATATTTTTGCATCTTGTTAATTCTCCTTGATTGTGAATTGTGATTTTGGGACTAAAATCTATACCTTAGCAATTGGAGACGGACCTAGAATTTTAGTACCTTCACTTAGTTTTTTTTAGTGTTAGTTCTAGCTAGTTTTTTTTGGTTAGTTAGTTTATATTTCTTACTCCGTCTATAATTCCCTTTAACTTGTAAATATCGCATTGCATTAAAATGTTGCATTCATTCATATTTATTTTATCGCAAAGCTTTTAGAATGTATTTAGGCGAGATGTAACCCCAAAGTGGAAGTAGAAAATTGCATTGCATGCATTTTATTTTTACCGCTTTCCGCAAATCGCTAAATAACCAAGTAAACGCGACTTTTCATTTCCAAAGAGACGCGTTAGTAATTTTCTCTAGAAAAAATAGAAAACAAATAAACAACTTCTTCTCTCTCAAATAAAAATTCTTTAGTCCAATACCAAATTAGTCGCACGATTAGTTTAGGTAAAAACTTTAAATTTACTTTTATGTCATAACATTCTCTTCTCATCTATACTCTCCACTTACACACACTATTCTCTCTATACAACTTCTTTACCATTTCTTACCAACCTTCTCTCTCATTTCTTAAGCACATAAAAGCAATAAAAAAGTAATCAATTAGAGGTTACCATAGAGTACTATGGACGTTTAGGATGCTAATACCTTCCCTAGGCGTAACTAACCCCCGAGCTTAGAATCTCTCTTTTTTAACGGTTTTTGACACTTTCCCCTCTTTGGAAATGAAAGGTCAATGTTAGTGGTGGAAATCCCAAAATCCCCGCAACAGAAAAATGGCGACTTCACTGGGGATTCTCTCCTTAAGAGGGTTGAACCTATCTAGTTTATACTTTAATTGCTTTCCTATGTGCTTAAATGTTTACATACTTTATATATGTTATTGAGGGGTTCATGAGTTGAGATAAGCTTGACCCGAGCTTGAGTGCACCATAAGATAGGTGTTGGTATGATCATAGTGAATGGGCGAAAGTAAAGTTTTGCATCAACACACATGTGATGAAACCACGCACAATGGAGGGGCATGTTGTAGTATTCTTTTCGACGTGAGCTTCGCGTAGATTGTTGCTATGACATGTTTCCAAGGATGTTGTGGACCTTTAGTCACCTTTAAGCCCATCTTTGCCTTTAGGATGTGGTGCGATGGCTAAGCCGAGAGTAAGTCTTGGATTAGTTGTTCCGCGATACCACGCTTAAACGAGGCTTTCCCTTGGATATTTCATTTGACCGTGAGTTCAGTTATGGACATTGGTATTCAAGAAGGAAAGTTGATGACGTTGGGAACTTTGTAGAACCCGTGTTACGAAAAGAAGAAAACCAATAGTTCATACATTGTGGGTGGTTTACCTTTTGACTCCAACTTTGAATATCCTAACCAATCATGTTTGCTTATGTTTGTGGTTGTTGCATCCATTCATCCATGCATCCAAGAAAATCTCTTTCCATTGATTTTCAAAGGACTTAGAGGAATTTCTTTATAAACTTCACAATCATCATGGACCTTGAAAAAAAAAAAGAGGAAAAAAGTTTGCTTTGAAAAGAAAAAAGAAAATTCTTTCGATCACTTACAAAAAAAATTGAGGTCCTTTATGATTCATATCCTAAAGTCCTTTGAAAATCAAAATCAAAACAAAACTTTCTTTCTCATGCATCATTGTGCATCCATGTTCTTCTTCAAAAAAGTCTAAGCTTCATGTCTTTCTCTCAGTGGTCCGACGCTTTTGTCTAAAGTCAACTTGCAAGTACAACATTCGTGTTAATCAAAGGAAAAGAATGGAAGGAATTGAACAAGAGAATCTCCAGCTCCGTGAACAGGTTGCTACTCTAGAGGCTAATTTGGCCCAGTTAACATCTTTGGTTGAATCTTTGACTATTGCAAGAGTTCCGCCTCCAACATCCCTTCTTTCTCACGCTTTGACAAGTACCGTTTTGGAGACTTATAACTTCAATGAGAGCTTACATCCCAATGTTTCTAGTATCCGGATTCCTGCTTTGAATGTTCATCAAGTTACTGGGCCTGTTATGTCACCAATTTTGACTGTTCCAATTCTTGTAGTTCACACTACACCACATGAGAATGAACCTGTTTACGATCCCAAACAAGCTGAAATTATTGGGGCATATTCTGCGGATATTCAAGATCAGTTTGATGAGATACAACATGAGATTCGTGCTCTCCGTGGAAAAGATTTGTTTGGAAAGAGTGCTCATGAGCTTTGTCTCGTGCCAAATGTCAAGTTTCCGCCGAAGTTCAAGGTGCCCGAGTTTGAAAAGTATAAGGGGAAATCTTGTCCTAAGATGCATCTTGTGATGTATACTAGAAAGATGTATGCTCTGACAAAAGATGATGAATTGCTTATTCATTGCTTCCAAGACAGTTTGACTGGTGCCGCACTGAAGTGGTACATGAGCTTAGGTAGTTCGAAGATCAAGTCCTTTACTGATTTATGTGAAGCATTTGTGCAGCAGTACAAGTACAATACTGATTTGGCCCCTGATAGAGATCAACTCCAAGCCATGACTCAGAAAAACAAGGAAACATTCAAAGAATATGCTCAAAGATGGCGTGAACTTGCTGCTCAGATTAGTCCAACTCTAGAGGATAAAGAGATGACTAAAATTTTCTTGAAAACTCTTGATGCTTTTTACTATGATAAAATGGTTGCCAGTGCGCTTCATGATTTCACCGATATAGTAGACATAGGTGTGCGCATTGAGGAAGCTCTCCGAGAAGGTCGTTTGACAAGAGAGATTGCTTTGTCCATTGATGCAAGAGAGTTTGGGTCTAGATTTGATATGAAGAAAGAACAAGAAGCGAGTATGGTGGCTCATAGGAAACAAAAATAAAACAAACAACATCATGTTGCTGCTATAACTCCTGATACTGCTCCAAAGAGAGAGCCTAAGTTTGAACCGATCCCTATGTTGTATGCAGATTTGCTTCCTATTTTGCTTGAGAATAATTTTGTTCAAACTAAAGCACCTCCTAAGATACCTGCAAAATTACCAAGGTGGTACAGGTCTGATCGATCAAGGGGCACCTGGCCATGATATTGAACACTGTTTTCCTTTGAAAGCTGAAGTCCGAAATCTGATTGAGGATAACAAACTTTCTTTCAAGGGTACGGACCCAGTTCTGTGATACATGGATCGGTTTGTTTTGGGTTGTTATTGATGTCGCATCTACTACTCTTTATCTAATTGAAGTCGGTGATACAAGGAAGCTCATCCCTATGATTGCCAGGCTTTTATTTCTTTCTTGTCAAGTATTTGTTTGTTTTTAACATTATATCCTTTGTCAAGTACTTTTAATGTAATAAACATGCATGTTTTTGAAATTAATCCATTCATTCTTTTCTCTTATTTTATTACTTACAAACTTGGAGCGAGGATGATGAAAAACAAATAATTGATTTTTGCTGATATATGCTTTCAATGTTGAAAAACCTAGTTGATGATGTAAGGCCTTGTTTCACTTCCTTTCATTATTTCATGCAAAAAAAAAAAAAAAACAAACACAACAACAAAAATATTTCATGCTAAATTGAGCCATTCTTGTATATGTTCTTGTTGTTATCTGATTCTCCCAGTTTCTTAAGATATATTGTTCTAAGAAAAAAAACAATTTTGGTTTGACACTTGATATGACACTTTAAGAGTATATAGGTTGTTTTGCACTTTAAGGCTACATTATGAAGGTTTAGTAATGATTCAATAAAATCGGTACTGTCTAAACACCTTAGACTCTCAGAAGTATGCAATATTAATTTGAGTACTAATTTTGACAAAGTCTTGAATTTAAGTTTTAAAGTAACTCTTAGTAGTTTATCTCAGCAGTCGGCACCATCTTGAACACAAACTAAGTGGGAAGTCGATGAACATAAGTGAATGATCCAGAAATGAAAGTTTGTATACTTTGGTTGATTTTAAATGGTAATGCACTTATTAAGTTAGACGACCCTCACTCGGTCGTTTAATCCAACAGTTGTTGAATATACAAAGAAAAACCATTGTAAGTACACCCATCAGTAGTTGGTTCAAAGGAGTCTAATTCTGAACTTGGTAGGGCGGGTTACGATCCGATCCCCCACAACTGCATTTTGGGAAAGAAAAAAAGGGTTTACCAAACTTATGTTATCAGCACCCCTCGGTATGATCATAATCACTAACAGATTTTCCTGCCATGTGCGTGTACAAGATAACGGGCTTAATGTGATTGCACTTGAATGAAAAGGGTGAATAAAACTTTAACCAAAAGTCAGAGTCACAATAAAATACTTCAGATTTATCTTCATATGATGGAAGTCTTTGACTGCAAGGTCTGGTTTTGTGTTGCTACAGTACCCTTGGTTTTGATATCAATTACTTGATTTTCTTATCTAGCCGGCAACCACGTATGATTCGAGTTGTCGTGTTCTGTTTCAAACTTGTGCTAAAAAAAGTTACTATTCTTATGCTTAAGGATAAGCAATGTACAAGTATGGAGAATTTGATAACACAAATTTATATCACTTCTTGGCTTGATTTACATGAATTTTTGCATGTTGTAATATTCAAAAGACCTAATGGAAGCTAGGTTCACTGTGAAGGCATATTCAGCAAGTTTATTGTTACGCTGACTCCTCCTGTTTGATTAATATGTAATTATCTTTTGTACATATGCTATGTGTTTCCATTCAAAAATAACAAAAAAAATATATGTATGTTCAAAAAAAAAACATTCAATTTCTAAAAACTTACATGTGCATTTTATCAAAAATACTTTTCAAAAGAAATAATTTTACTTGCAAATTTATACTTGACATCAAAGAAGTTTGAGTTATGATCTGATCAAGGACAAAGTGAATTTGAGACGCTCCTTCCTTGGGGCAAGTTACTCATGGATTATGCCGATCAGGGGCAAACAAGTTGAATACCCTGCTAATCAAGGTTGAAAATGTTCAAGATTTGGTTTTTCTACAAACATCAGTTGGTCAGGGGCATACCATTCAAGGTTTCAAACACTTGGGGCATACTATGTCAAGATCATATCTTCCTGAATGGTTACATGCTGTGAAACATGACAGAACCTTGGTTGTCAATACCATGGATGATAAGGAGTTTTCATTCTCAGTGCACATTGTTACAGTCAACAAATACACTGACTAAGTGTAAAAGGTCAACCAGTCACGCTCTTCGAGCGATTCCTTCAAAGATTTATCAGACTGATGCAAGAATCTAAAGCAAGGGGCAAGTCGTCTCTATTCTCTCAAGTTATTCATCAACAGTAGACATGTTTTCTCTAAGAGAATGTCAACAGTCAGCTCAAGAGGAGAGTACATCCTTGATGAAAGTAAATCATGTTGTCTTGAATACAATCAAGTTTGAATACAGATCGTTCGGTTAAAACGGTCATTTTCGAGAGAAATTGTTTCTTCCCCAAGAGGAGGTTCTCTTGCTACATCTACAGCAGCATATACACCTTGTTGAGATACCTCGAGTTGTATTGCGATGTTGGTTTGTCTCCAGTCTCATTCGTCATGTCTGTTTTGTCAGCAAATACTCACATACATACATCCATACATAGCATTTACATCTGACATAAACATTTACATCATTCATACATTACTACATCATTTTACAAACTTCTGTCTTATTTTGTCTTGTCTGTGTCTACAAAATAGAGTCGGGATGGGCATGTTGTTCTCTCCAATTAGAGTGTCAGCTTAGGCAGATAAGTGTACAACTCTTGTTTCAAAAATTCCCCACTAGACTCCTCTCTTGTGGATGATGGTTGTTTCAGTTTTTCCTACAACAAAAGGAAAATTCCAGTTGAACTTATTCTTCAATTGGACACAAAGTTTTGTTTTACAGTGTCCCTCCGGTTTGTTCCCGGATTGGACATCATTTCAAAACAGCAAGTGACAAGTTTCCATGCAAGAAACTTGTATTTCACCAGATACACTTTACAGTTCCTCAGGTGATTTTATCCCCAGTGAATCTTATCAAGATATATTACACAAAAGATCATACAAATATTTTCTCTCTACAAATACATACACTTTTACAGTTTAACCTACTTGCGCCTCTTTTGAAGTTCCCAGTAGTGTTATTTCCCTCTAACAGAGAAATGTTAACTTCCATTAAGCTATCATTTATATGGTAGTCGGTAATATTTGATCATTATCCTTTAAGCTGCCAGTCATGTGGTAGTAGATGATGTATCATTCTTGTCGTTGTCCTTTAAGCTGTCGGTGTTCGATAGTAGATAACGTCATCTAATTTCATATTGCCCTTTAAGCTGTCGGTCAGACGATAGTCGGTAATATTTGATCATTGTCCTTTAAGCTGTCATTTGTATGGCAGTAGATAATGTATCTTCTTTGCACATTGTCCTTTAAGCTACCATTTGTGTGGTAGTAGATGATGTCGCCCCCTTTTATATTACCTTCCTTTAAGCTATCATTTATATGGTAGTCGGTAATATTTGATCATTATCCTTTAAGTTACCATATGTTTGTGGTAGTAGATAATGTATCATCTTTTCACATTATCCTTTAAGCTGTCGATGTTCGATAGTAGATAATGTCATCTTTTCATGTTACCCTTTAAGCTGTCGGTCAAGCGATAGTCGGTAATATCTGGTCATTATCCTTTAAGTTACCATATGTTTGTGGTAGTAGATAATGTATCATCTTTTCACATTATCCTTTAAGCTGTCGGTGTTCGATAGTAGATAATGTCATCTTTTCATGTTACCCTTTAAGCTGTCGGTCAAGCGATAGTCGGTAATATCTGGTCATTATCCTTTAGGTTACCATATGTGTGTGGTAGTAGATAATGTATCATCTTTTCACATTATCCTTTAAGCTGTCGGTGTTCGATAGTAGATGATGCCATCTTTTCATGTTACCCTTTAAGCTGTCGGTCAAGCGATAGTCGGTAATATCTGATCATTATCCTTTAAGTTACCATATGTGTGTGGTAGTAGATAATGTATCATCTTTTCGCATTATCCTTTAAGTTGTTGGTGTTCGATAGTAGATGATGTCATCTTTTCATGTTACCCTTTAAGCTGTCGGTCAAGCGATAGTCGGTAATATCTGGATATTGTCTTCTTTCTACGTCTCTCTGTAAGATGGTGGACGATGTTTTTGTGCTTAGTGGACGGTGTCTTTTATCTGCAACCCGTCTCTTTGTAAGACGGTGGACATTGTTCCTGATCTTGATAGAGATTGTCTTTTATCTGCAATCCGTCTCTTTGTAAGGCGGTGGACAATTCTCTTATCCTTTGTAGACATTGTCTTTTATCTGCAATCCGTCTCTTTGTAAGGCGGTGGACAATGATCTTGTTATTCACAAAGTTTGTCTTTTATCTGCAATCCGTCTCTCTGTAAGGCGGTGGACAATACTTTTGTGCCCTGTAAAATGTTGTCTTTTATCTGCAATCCGTCTCTTTGTAAGGCGGTGGACAATGTTCTTCTCACATTATTGTCATCTATATGATAATGGGTAATATTCTCCCCAGTGTTTTACTTTGTTTCTCCAGTGGAGTTTGTTTTCCAGTCGGACCATGTTTATTCTTTCCCCTGTGGAGTCTTCCTCATGGTTTTCCTCAATTTATCTCCCATAACATTCCTACAAAATTTAAAAAAAAATCAAATTCAAAAAAATCATCTGCATGTTTTTTGCATTCACATTTACATCATGAACATTATTAGAGGATTTTTAGATCCAAAAATGGTCCACGTTTTATATTTAAGTATCTTCAATCCCGTCTAAACAAAGATTTCAATCTTCATTTCTCCAATTGAAGAAACTTAAATAGGGGCAGCTGTAGTACCCCAATTTTGGACCTACAAATCCAATTTTGCATCTCATGCATAAAAATATACAAAAAATATTTTATTCTTTTTTCATGCATTTTTTTCGTTCATTTTCCATATTTTTATAAATTTTTTTAAATTTCTTTTTATTTTTAAATATTTCATTTTATTTCACTTTATTTTAAATAGTTCGCATTTTAGCGTAAAAGTCCAAAAAAATCAAAATAGTCTTTTTCTTATTTTACACGCATTCTATATTTTATTTCTATATATTTCAAAAATATCAAAAATATTTACATTTATATTTTATTTCCATCCATTTTAGTTCAATTTATTTTCATTTACATTTATTTTAAAAATATGCCAAGAGAGGAAAGAGTAGAGCACAAGTTGTTCTATCTCATGACTCATCAATCTTATCTCATCCTTATCTCTTTTTCTTTTTCCAAAATAAATCAAAAATGTTATTTTCTACCTCAAGGAATCTTTTGACATAGACCACTCACCATGTGCCACCTCACCTCATCTCCATCATATATCTCATTTCCCAATTTAAAAATAAATCAAAATACCCCATTTGATCATTTTACCAAAATATCCTATCATTTCAATGATTATTACACCAATACCATTTAACCTAATTTTTTTTCCTATAAATAAGCACTCTCATTGATGAGAAAGAGAACTTTTTCATTCACAAAAAATCACAAACCAACTACCAATTCTCTCCATTTTTTTTTCTCTCTCAAAAAACCACCAATCAAAAATAAGAAAAAATTACAAAAAAAAAAAAAAGAAAAAAGGAAAAGAAACTTTCACGTTTTTCTTCTTCTTCAATAAACAACATCAACACTTCATCATCTTGATCATACCAACAACAAACCTTCATCCTCCATATTCAAGCACTACAACAAATCTCTCAAACCAATTTAATTCCATAATCAAAACACATAAACACACCAAATCCGAAAATCATCATCAACTCCACCACTCATCTTCACTCTCGGATCCAAAAAAAACCCATCAAAAAAACCACAAAAATTCCATCAAACTCAAACCTATTTGATCTAATAGCTTCGTATCACAATCAGGAACCAGAAAACGATCAAAACAAGAACAAATCCAAGCTCAAACACTCACAACAGTGAACCCGAAAAACAAATCAAACATAAACTTGAGGTGATTATTTCTCTTGATTTACAACTCCGTTTTCAACAAATCTTGGTCCATTGAACGCGCAAACGAACGATGAAGCTGATTTACATATCAGTTTTCACTAATTTTTGCGATACATCGTTTTTTTATTTTTAACCCGTTTCTTTCCTTTAAATCATTTTTGTACTCAGAGTGATTTACTGTAAAAACTGAACACATATTTGGAATCAACGCAGAAAATACTATGAAATAGTATATTTATTTGTCTATTTTTGTGCTTGATTGAAAAAACTATGTGACCTTGAAGCTTTTAGATGTTATTTCCATGGTGTTTTCACGTTTTCTGTTGTTTCTGGTTAGGAAGGTGACTCCATACATGATCCTTCATTACTTACTTTAAATCACAGCCACTTGATTAATGGATTAGATCTGGAATGTTAGATCTGTTATATTTTATAGTTGTCTGATTTATTTTTAATTTGATCATGTGATGTTGACGCGAGTGTGCACGATGACCTTCGGTGAGTGCAGAACAGTGGATCTGAAGACTGGTTCAGGATCACCCTGGGGTGAACCGAACTAAACCGGTCCAGATCTGGTTCGGTTTATTTGCTTTGGTCCGGTTTATTTCGTTTGGGCTTCTTGGACCTCTGTTTCTGTTTTTGTCCTTTTTATTTTCTGCACCTCCCTTAATGCTATTACACCCCCTCTGTTTTGTTATTTATTTTCTTTCATGTCATTTTATTTTTATTTTTGCATCTATCTCCTTTATTTTCTATATTTATTTTATGTCATTTTAATCTCTTACAATTTATTTTTTGTCATTATGCAATTTACTTTATGCATTTTTATTTTTAGTCTTTTATTTCATGTCATTATATTTTTGCATCTTGTTAATTCTCCTTGATTGTGAATTGTGATTTTGGGACTAAAATCTATACCTTAGCAATTGGAGACGGACCTAGAATTTTAGTACCTTCACTTAGTTTTTTTTAGTGTTAGTTCTAGCTAGTTTTTTTTGGTTAGTTAGTTTATATTTCTTACTCCGTCTATAATTCCCTTTAACTTGTAAATATCGCATTGCATTAAAATGTTGCATTCATTCATATTTATTTTATCGCAAAGCTCTTAGAAAATTGCATTGCATGCATTTTATTTTTACCGCTTTCCGCAAATCGCTAAATAACCAAGTAAACGCGACTTTTCATTTCCAAAGAGACGCGTTAGTAATTTTCTCTAGAAAAAATAGAAAACAAATAAACAACTTCTTCTCTCTCAAATAAAAATTCTTTAGTCCAATACCAAATTAGTCGCACGATTAGTTTAGGTAAAAACTTTAAATTTACTTTTATGTCATAACATTCTCTTCTCATCTATACTCTCCACTTACACACACTATTCTCTCTATACAACTTCTTTACCATTTCTTACCAACCTTCTCTCTCATTTCTTAAGCACATAAAAGCAATAAAAAAGTAATCAATTAGAGGTTACCATAGAGTACTATGGACGTTTAGGATGCTAATACCTTCCCTAGGCGTAACTAACCCCCGAGCTTAGAATCTCTCCTTTTTAACGGTTTTTGACACTTTCCCCTCTTTGGAAATGAAAGGTCAATGTTAGTGGTGGAAATCCCAAAATCCCCGCAACAGAAAAATGGCGACTTCACTGGGGATTCTCTCCTTAAGAGGGTTGAACCTATCTAGTTTATACTTTAATTGCTTTCCTATGTGCTTAAATGTTTACATACTTTATATATGTTATTGAGGGGTTCATGAGTTGAGATAAGCTTGACCCGAGCTTGAGTGCACCATAAGATAGGTGTTGGTATGATCATAGTGAATGGGCGAAAGTAAAGTTTTGCATCAACACACATGTGATGAAACCACGCACAATGGAGGGGCATGTTGTAGTATTCTTTTCGACGTGAGCTTCGCGTAGATTGTTGCTATGACATGTTTCCAAGGATGTTGTGGACCTTTAGTCACCTTTAAACCCATCTTTGCCTTTAGGATGTGGTGCGATGGCTAAGCCGAGAGTAAGTCTTGGATTAGTTGTTCCGCGATACCACGCTTAAACGAGGCTTTCCCTTGGATATTTCATTTGGCCGTGAGTTCAGTTATGGACATTGGTATTCAAGAAGGAAAGTTGATGACGTTGGGAACTTTGTAGAACCCGTGTTACGAAAAGAAGAAAACCAATAGTTCATACATTGTGGGTGGTTTACCTTTTGACTCCAACTTTGAATATCCTAACCAATCATGTTTGCTTATGTTTGTGGTTGTTGCATCCATTCATCCATGCATCCAAGAAAATCTCTTTCCATTGATTTTCAAAGGACTTAGAGGAATTTCTTAATAAACTTCACAATCATCATGGACCTTGAAAAAAAAAAAAGAGGAAAAAAGTTTGCTTTGAAAAGAAAAAAGAAAATTCTTTCGATCACTTACAAAAAAAATTGAGGTCCTTTATGATTCATATCCTAAAGTCCTTTGAAAATCAAAATCAAAACAAAACTTTCTTTCTCATGCATCATTGTGCATCCATGTTCTTCTTCAAAAAAGTCTAAGCTTCAAGTCTTTCTCTCAGTGGTCCGACGCTTTTGTCTAAAGTCAACTTGCAAGTACAACATTCGTGTTAATCAAAGGAAAAGAATGGAAGGAATTGAACAAGAGAATCTCCAGCTCCGTGAACAGGTTGCTACTCTAGAGGCTAATTTGGCCCAGTTAACATCTTTGGTTGAATCTTTGACTATTGCAAGAGTTCCGCCTCCAACATCCCTTCTTTCTCACGCTTTGACAAGTACCGTTTTGGAGACTTATAACTTCAATGAGAGCTTACATCCCAATGTTTCTAGTATCCGGATTCCTGCTTTCAATGTTCATCAAGTTACTGGGCCTGTTATGTCACCAGTTTTGACTGTTCCAATTCTTGTAGTTCACACTACACCACATGAAAATGAACCTGTTTCCGATCCCAAACAAGCTGAAAGTATTGGGGCATATTCTGCGGAAAAGATTCGTGCTCTCCGTGGAAAAGATTTGTTTGGAAAGAGTGCTCATGAGCTTTGTCTCGTGCCAAATGTCAAGTTTCCGCCGAAGTTCAAGGTGCCGGAGTTTGAAAAGTATAAGGGGAAATCTTGTCCTAAGATGCATCTTGTGATGTATACTAGAAAGATGTATGCTCTGACAAAAGATGATGAATTGCTTATTCATTGCTTCCAAGACAGTTTGACCGGTGCCGCACTGAAGTGGTACATGAGCTTAGGTAGTTCGAAGATCAAGTCCTTTACTGATTTATGTGAAGCATTTGTGCAGCAGTACAAGTACAATACTGATTTGGCCCCTGATAGAGATCAACTCCAAGCCATGACTCAGAAAAACAAGGAAACATTCAAAGAATATGCTCAAAGATGGCGTGAACTTGCTGCTCAGATTAGTCCACCTCTAGAGGATAAAGAGATGACTAAAATTTTCTTGAAAACTCTTGATGCTTTTTACTATGATAAAATGGTTGCCAGTGCGCTTCATGATTTCACCGATATAGTAGACATAGGTGTGCGCATTGAGGAAGCTCTCCGAGAAGGTCGTTTGACAAGAGAGATTGCTTTGTCCATTGATGCAAGAGAGTTTGGGTCTAGATTTGATATGAAGAAAGAACAAGAAGCGAGTATGGTGGCTCATAGGAAACAAAAGAAGAACAAACAACATCATGTTGCTGCTATAACTCCTGATACTACTCCAAAGAGAGAGCCTAAGTTTGAACCGATCCCTATGTTGTATGCAGATTTGCTTCCTATTTTGCTTGAGAATAATTTTGTTCAAACTAAAGCACCTCCTAAGATACCTGCAAAATTACCAAGGTGGTACAGGTCTGATCGATTCTGTGCTTTCCATCAAGGGGCACCTGGCCATGATATTGAACACTGTTTTCCTTTGAAAGCTGAAGTCCGGAATCTGATTGAGGATAACAAACTTTCTTTCAAGGGTACGGACCCAGTTCTGTAATACATGGATCGGTTTGTTTTGGGTTGTTATTGATGTCGCATCTACTACTCTTTATCTAATTGAAGTCGGTGATACAAGGAAGCTCATCCCTATGATTGCCAGGCTTTTATTTCTTTCTTGTCAAGTATTTGTTTGTTTTTAACATTATATCCTTTGTCAAGTACTTTTAATGTAATAAACATGCATGTTTTCGAAATTAATCCATTCATTCTTTTCTCTTATTTTATTACTTACAAACTTGGAGCGAGGATGATGAAAAACAAATAATTGATTTTTGCTGATATATGCTTTCAATGTTGAAAAACCTAGTTGATGATGTAAGGCCTTGTTTCACTTCCTTTCATTATTTCATGCAAAAAAAAAAAAAAAAACAAACACAACAACAAAAATATTTCATGCTAAATTGAGCCATTCTTGTATATGTTCTTGTTGTTATCTGATTCTCCCAGTTTCTTAAGATATATTGTTCTAAAAAAAAAAAAACAATTTTGGTTTGACACTTGATATGACACTTTAAGAGTATATAGGTTGTTTTGCACTTTAAGGCTACATTATGAAGGTTTAGTAATGATTCAATAAAATCGGTACTGTCTTAACACCTTAGACTCTCAGAAGTATGCAATATTAATTTGAGTACTAATTTTGACAAAGTCTTGAATTTAAGTTTTAAAGTAACTCTTAGTAGTTTATCTCAGCAGTCGGCACCATCTTGAACACAAACTAAGTGGGAAGTCGATGAACATAAGTGAATGATCCAGAAATGAAAGTTTGTATACTTTGGTTGATTTTAAATGGTAATGCACTTATTAAGTTAGACGACCCTCACTCGGTCGTTTAATCCAACAGTTGTTGAATATACAAAGAAAAACCATTGTAAGTACACCCATCAGTAGTTGGTTCAAAGGAGTCTAATTCTGAACTTGGTAGGGCGGGTTACGATCCGATCCCCCACAACTGCATTTTGGGAAAGAAAAAAAGGGTTTACCAAACTTATGTTATCAGCACCCCTTGGTATGATCATAATCACTAACAGATTTTCCTGCCATGTGCGTGTACAAGATAACGGGCTTAATGTGATTGCACTTGAATGAAAAGGGTGAATAAAACTTTAACCAAAAGTCAGAGTCACAATAAAATACTTCAGATTTATCTTCATATGATGGAAGTCTTTGACTGCAAGGTCTGGTTTTGTGTTGCTACAGTACCCTTGGTTTTGATATCAATTACTTGATTTTCTTATCTAGCCGGCAACCACGTATGATTCGAGTTGTCGTGTTCTGTTTCAAACTTGTGCTAAAAAAAGTTACTATTCTTATGCTTAAGGATAAGCAATGTACAAGTATGGAGAATTTGATAACACAAATTTATATCACTTCTTGGCTTGATTTACATGAATTTTTGCATGTTGTAATATTCAAAAGACCTAATGGAAGCTAGGTTCACTGTGAAGGCATATTCAGCAAGTTTATTGTTACGCTGACTCCTCCTGTTTGATTAATATGTAATTATCTTTTGTACATATGCTATGTGTTTCCATTCAAAAATAACAAAAAAAATATATGTATGTTCAAAAAAAAACATTCAATTTCTAAAAACTTACATGTGCATTTTATCAAAAATACTTTTCAAAAGAAATAATTTTACTTGCAAATTTATACTTGACATCAAAGAAGTTTGAGTTATGATCTGATCAAGGACAAAGTGAATTTGAGACGCTCCTTCCTTGGGGCAAGTTACTCATGGATTATGCCGATCAGGGGCAAACAAGTTGAATACCCTGCTAATCAAGGTTGAAAATGTTCAAGATTTGGTTTTTCTACAAACATCAGTTGGTCAGGGGCATACCATTCAAGGTTTCAAACACTTGGGGCATACTATGTCAAGATCATATCTTCCTAAATGGTTACATGCTGTGAAACATGACAGAACCTTGGTTGTCAATACCATGGATGATAAAGAGTTTTCATTCTCAGTGCACATTGTTACAGTCAACAAATACAATGACTAAGTGTAAAAGGTCAACCAGTCACGCTCTTCGAGCGATTCCTTCAAAGATTTATCAGACTGATGCAAGAATCTAAAGCAAGGGGCAAGTCGTCTCTATTCTCTCAAGTTATTCATCAACAACAGACATGTTTTCTCTAAGAGAATGTCAACAGTCAGCTCAAGAGGAGAGTACATCCTTGATGAAAGTAAATCATGTTGTCTTGAATACAATCAAGTTTGAATACAGATCGTTCGGTTAAAACGGTCATTTTCGAGAGAAATTGTTTCTTCCCCAAGAGGAGGTTCTCTTGCTACATCTACAGCAGCATATACACCTTGTTGAGATACCTCGAGTTGTATTGCGATGTTGGCTTGTCTCCAGTCTCATTCGTCATGTCTGTTTTGTCAGCAAATACTCACATACATACATTCATACATAGCATTTACATGTGACATAAACATTTACATCATTCATACATTACTACATCATTTTACAAACTTCTGTCTTATTTTGTCTTGTCTGTGTCTACAAAATAGAGTCGGGATGGGCATGTTGTTCTCTCCAATTAGAGTGTCAGCTTAGGCAGATAAGTGTACAACTCTTGTTTCAAAAATTCCCCACTAGACTCATCTCTTGTGAATGATGGTTGTTTCAGTTTTTCCTACAACAAAAGGAAAATTCTAGTTGAACTTATTCTTCAATTGGACACAAAGTTTTGTTTTACAGTGTCCCTCCGGTTTGTTCCTGGATTGGACATCATTTCAAAACAGCAAGTGACAAGTTTCCATGCAAGAAACTTGTATTTCACCAGATACACTTTACAGTTCCTCAGGTGATTTTATCCCCAGTGAATCTTATCAAGATATATTACACAAAAGATCATACAAATATTTTCTCTCTACAAATACATACACTTTTACAGTTTAACCTACTTGCGCCTCTTTTGAAGTTCCCAGTAGTGTTATTTCCCTCTAACAGAGAAATGTTACCTTCCATTAAGCTATCATTTATATGGTAGTCGGTAATATTTGATCATTATCCTTTAAGCTGCCAGTCATGTGGTAGTAGATGATGTATCATTCTTGTCGTTGTCCTTTAAGCTGTCGGTGTTCGATAGTAGATAACGTCATCTCTTTTCATATTGCCCTTTAAGCTGTCGGTCAGACGATAGTCGGTAATATTTGATCATTGTCCTTTAAGCTGTCATTTATATGGCAGTAGATAATGTATCTTCTTTGCACATTGTCCTTTAAGCTACCATTTGTGTGGTAGTAGATGATGTCGCCCCCTTTTATATTACCTTCCTTTAAGCTATCATTTATATGGTAGTCGGTAATATTTGATCATTATCCTTTAAGTTACCATATGTTTGTGGTAGTAGATAATATATCATCTTTTCACATTATCCTTTAAGCTGTCGGTGTTCGATAGTAGATAATGTCATCTTTTCATGTTACCCTTTAAGCTGTCGGTCAAGCGATAGTCGGTAATATCTGGTCATTATCCTTTAAGTTACCATATGTTTGTGGTAGTAGATAATGTATCATCTTTTCACATTATCCTTTAAGCTGTCGGTGTTCGATAGTAGATAATGTCATCTTTTCATGTTACCCTTTAAGCTGTCGGTCAAGCGATAGTCGGTAATATCTGGTCATTATCCTTTAGGTTACCATATGTGTGTGGTAGTAGATAATGTATCATCTTTTCACATTATCCTTTAAGCTGTCGGTGTTCGATAGTAGATGATGCCATCTTTTCATGTTACCCTTTAAGCTGTCGGTCAAGCGATAGTCGGTAATATCTGATCATTATCCTTTAAGTTACCATATGTGTGTGGTAGTAGATAATGTATCATCTTTTCGCATTATCCTTTAAGTTGTTGGTGTTCGATAGTAGATGATGTCATCTTTTCATGTTACCCTTTAAGCTGTTGGTCAAGCGATAGTCGGTAATATCTGGATATTGTCTTCTTTCTACGTCTCTCTGTAAGATGGTGGACGATGTTTTTGTGCTTAGTGGACGGTGTCTTTTATCTGCAACCCGTCTCTTTGTAAGACGGTAGACATTGTTCCTGATCTTGATAGAGATTGTCTTTTATCTGCAATCCGTCTCTTTGTAAGGCGGTGGACAATTCTCTTATCCTTTGTAGACATTGTCTTTTATCTGCAATCCGTCTCTTAGTAAGGCGGTGGACAATGATCTTGTTATTCACAAAGTTTGTCTTTTATCTGCAATCCGTCTCTCTGTAAGGCGGTGGACAATACTTTTGTGCCCTGTAAAATGTTGTCTTTTATCTGCAATCCGTCTCTTTGTAAGGCGGTGGACAATGTTCTTCTCACATTATTGTCATCTATATGATAATGGGTAATATTCTCCCCAGTGTTTTACTTTGTTTCTCCAGTGGAGTTTGTTTTCCAGTCGGACCATGTTTATTCTTTCCCCTGTGGAGTCTTCCTCATGGTTTTCCTCAATTTATCTCCCATAACATTCCTACAAAATTTAAAAAAAAAATCAAATTCAAAAAAATCATCTGCATTTTTTTTGCATTCACATTTACATCATGAACATTATTAGAGGATTTTTAGATCCAAAAATGGTCCACGTTTTATATTTAAGTATCTTCAATCCCATCTAAACAAAGATTTCAATCTTCATTTCTCCAATTGAAGAAACTTAAATAGGGGCAGCTGTAGTACCCCAATTTTGGACCTACAAATCCAATTTTGCATCTCATGCATAAAAATATACAAAAAATATTTTATTCTTTTTTCATGCATTTTTTTCGTTCATTTTCCATATTTTTATCATTTTTTTTAAATTTCTTTTTATTTTTAAATATTTCATTTTATTTCACTTTATTTTAAATAGTTCGCATTTTAGCGTAAAAGTCCAAAAATATCAAAATAGTCTTTTTCTTATTTTACACGCATTCTATATTTTATTTCTATATATTTCAAAAATATCAAAAATATTTACATTTATATTTTATTTCCATCCATTTTAGTTCAATTTATTTTCATTTACATTTATTTTAAAAATATGCCAAGAGAGGAAAGAGTAGAGCACAAGTTGTTCTATCTCATGACTCATCAATCTTATCTCATCCTTATCTCTTTTTCTTTTTCCAAAATAAATCAAAAATGTTATTTTCTACCTCAAGGAATCTTTTGACATAGACCACTCACCATGTGCCACTTTACCTCATCTCCATCATATATCTCATTTCCCAATTTAAAAATAAATCAAAATACCCCATTTGATCATTTTACCAAAATATCCTATCATTTCAATGATTATTACACCAATACCATTTAACCTAATTTTTTTTCCTATAAATAAGCACTCTCATTGATGAGAAAGAGAACTTTTTCATTCACAAAAAATCACAAACCAACTACCAATTCTCTCCATTTTTTTTTCTCTCTCAAAAAACCACCAATCAAAAATAAGAAAAAATTACAAAAAAAGAAAAAGAAAAAAGGAAAAGAAACTTTCACGTTTTTCTTCTTCTTCAATAAACAACATCAACACTTCATCATCTTGATCATACCAACAACAAACCTTCATCCTCCATATTCAAGCACTACAACAGTGAACCCAACAAACCAATATAATTCCATAATCAAAACACATAAACACACCAAATCCGAAAATCATCATCAACTCCACCACTCATCTTCACTCTCGGATCCAAAAAAAAACCCATCAAAAAAACCACAAAAATTCCATCAAACTCAAACCTATTTGATCTAATAGCTTCGTATCACAATCAGGAACCAGAAAACTATCAAAACAAGAACAAATCACAAGCTCAAACACTCACAACAGTGAACCCGAAAAACAAATCAAACATAAACTTGAGGTGATTATTTCTCTTGATTTACAACTCCGTTTTCAACAAATCTTGGTCCATTGAACTCGCAAACGAACGATGAAGCTGATTTACATATCAGTTTTCACTAATTTTTGCGATACATCGTTTTTTTATTTTTAACCCGTTTCTTTCCTTTAAATCGTTTTTGTACTCAGAGTGATTTACTGTAAAAACTGAACACATATTTGGAATCTACGCAGAAAATACTATGAAATAGTATATTTATTTGTCTATTTTGGTGCTTGATTGAAAAAACTATGTGACCTTGAAGCTTTTAGATGTTATTTCCATGGTGTTTTCACGTTTTCTGTTGTTTCTGGTTAGGAAGGTGACTCCATACATGATCCTTCATTACTTACTTTAAATCACAGCCACTTGATTAATGGATTAGATCTGGAATGTTAGATCTGTTATATTTTATAGTTGTCTGATTTACTTTTAATTTGATCATGTGATGTTGACGCGAGTGTGCACGATGACCTTCGGTGAGTGCAGAACACTGGATCTGAAGACTGGTTCAGGATCACCCTGGGGTGAACCGAACTAAACCGGTCCAGATCTGTTTCGGTTTATTTGCTTTGGTCCCGTTTATTTCGTTTGGGCTTCTTGGGCCTCTGTTTCTGTTTTTGTCCTTTTTATTTTCTGCACCTCCCTTAATGCTATTACACCCCCTCTGTTTTGTTATTTATTTTCTTTCATGTCATTTTATTTTTATTCTTGCATCTATCTTCTTTATTTTCTATATTTATTTTATGTCATTTTAATCTCTTACAATTTATTTTTTGTCATTATGCAATTTACTTTATGCATTTTTATTTTTAGTCTTTTATTTCATGTCATTATATTTTTGCATCTTGTTAATTCTCCTTGATTGTGAATTGTGATTTTGGGACTAAAATCTATACCTTATCAATTGGAGACGGACCTAGAATTTTAGTACCTTCACTTAGTTTTTTTTAGTGTTAGTTCTAGCTAGTTTTTTTTGGTTAGTTAGTTTATATTTCTTACTCCGTCTATAATTCCCTTTAACTTGTAAATATCGCATTGCATTAAAATGTTGCATTCATTCATATTTATTTTATCGCAAAGCTCTTAGAATGTATTTAGGCGAGATGTAACCCCAAAGTGGAAGTAGAAAATTGCATTGCATGCATTTTATTTTTACCGCTTTCCGCAAATTGCTAAATAACCAAGTAAACGCGACTTTTCATTTCCAAAGAGACGCGTTAGTAATTTTCTCTAGAAAAAATAGAAAACAAATAAACAACTTCTTCTTTCTCAAATAAAAATTCTTTAGTCCAATACCAAATTAGTCGCACGATTAGTTTAGGTAAAAACTTTAAATTTACTTTTATGTCATAACCTTCTCTTCTCATCTATACTCTCCACTTACACACACTATTCTCTCTATACAACTTCTTTACCATTTCTTACCAACCTTCTCTCTCATTTCTTAAGCACATAAAAGCAATAAAAAAGTAATAAATTAGAGGTTACCATAGAGTACTATGGACGTTTAGGATGCTAATACCTTCCCTAGGCGTAACTAACCCCCGAGCTTAGAATCTCTCTTTTTAAACGGTTTTTGACACTTTCCCCTCATTGGAAATGAAAGGTCAATGTTAGTGGTGGAAATCCCAAAATCCCCGCAACACTTATCTAGTTCAATATTGGGACCAGGACATTTATCTTGTTATGCAGGATTGGCAAATTCCATCTAGGTCACTACTGCCCCTCAGCATGCTTTGTGAAGTACCCATCAACTGCCTTTATAATTATCCAGTTACAGACAACATTAGATCAACAACAAAGTACTTGAATCCTCATCTAGGGTACAAAGTGGTTTCAGTTCTAAGGGCGGTTTACACCATTATCAACATGAGAGTAACTTATGACACTTTGCATAACTATGCATATAGTACTCTCATAGCGGGCTAATTCAGTATAAATATTACTCCTAATAATTATTCCTATGTCAAGACTTGATAACTCCTTATCCTAAAATCCATGAGATGCGATCATCAGTCTATCTTCATAATAGTCTTTATGCTTTAAAGTTATCCCTTTTCCCCTTAAAGCTCGACTAAAGATACTTTAAGAATAGTGTCCTTATGTTTAATGTAATATCATGATTAAGTCATACTTAATATTAAATGGACTATCTATTCTAGGGACTTCATTATTATGGACTTTACAAACATAATAACGAAATGCCATATTTATATTAAACTCCAAAGCAAATCCTATGAAAGTAGATTGGCTCTTAGGGCTTACTCAAACATATTTATATGTCTTAAATTCCATGCATGCGCGCACACTGTAACCCATTTGCACTCACTTGCTTGCTAGTTGTTGATCCTAGATCAAATGGCTCTGTTTTTCCCCTTTGGTGTGAGCGAATTCTGGGCTTGGAATGAGTTTTTGGGCCTTAGTTGCTCTAGTCCGTGAGTTTATGTGAATGATTCTTGCACCCCTGCCATGCTATTTGCTTCCCTTTGCTCTATGTTTTTTTTTCTTTTTGTTTGATACTTGTTTTTATTTTATGTTATGGTTTTAATAATTATTTTGTTAGTTTGTCCTAAAATTATAAATTCATGCATGTTAGTTTATTGTTTTTTTTCTTTCATTCATTTAATTGTTAAAATGTTTTTTTATCTAAAAAAAAGAGAGACTAAAAAAGATTTTATGTAGGTTAATGATAAATTTTTTTTAGATAGATTTTCTTATATTTGTTTCAAATTTTAGTTTTTTATATTTTTTATATAGATTCTCTATGATTTATTTAAAACATTCTAATCAAACTTTAAGTTGTTCACAACTAAAAGACACAAACCAATAAACTTTATCTTTGGCTTTTGGCTTTTCAAAAACATTAGATTTTATCATCTTTAGTACCAAATTTTAATTGTCCCGTATAAACATTAGCAAGAATTTAATCGAACTGGATTCACAAAAGGGGTACGATGACCTCGAAGTTCAGTTTGTGCCAAAATCTCCCGATTGTGGACTCGTGTGGTTTAGCGTGTTTATAATGGGCACTTAAAAAGTGAGACTTTAAATGACACTAATCTCTTGCTTTCATAAAAAACATACAACACACATTCTCTCTTTTAAGAGAACTATGCGAATTTTGATCCTTCACAAAGGGTACGTAGCCAAAAGGGGTACATACCCTTTTCCAAATTCAAAAATCATAAAAAACACACAGCTTTTCTTATTTCTTTTCCTTCATACATCTTCTCTCTTATTTCTTACATCTTTTCCCCCCTTCTTTCTTACAGCATACACAAAAAGCACAAAAAAAAAAGTTTATAAGAGGTTACAATGGAGTACCATGGGCGCTTGAGGAGCATACACCTTCCTTAGGTGCAACTAACCCCCATACCTAGATTCTCTCTTAAATAGGTTTTTGATACTTTCCCCGCCCTTGGAAATGAAAGATCAATTGTAGTGGTGAATATCTCAAAATTCCCGCAACAAGTACTACATATTCAACGAAAACACTCATGCAAGAAACTACATATTTTTTTGTAGTTAGTGAAAATTTCACTTACACGTAAAAAGAAAAAATCCACACATTAATAAATTCATATTAAATATGTGCTAACATAATTCATATCGGTCAACTTATATACAATAGAACATATTTAATATAAATTTATAAGTAATTGAATAAATGTCATGTCACCCATATTTTTTAAATATTAATGTTGAGGATTCAATTGAGAAGAAGATTCAACATCGATATTAATGTTATATATTGAAAAAATGGGTGGGAAACTTTTATATATAGTACCAAGTTGAAATATTCTACCTTTAAGGCTTTGTTTGCGACTTTGGAAGGGAAGGGAGGGGAGGGGAAGGCTTTGGAGGGAGGGAAATAGAGAGAAAAATAGAGAAATCTTTAATATTTTTTCAGAAAGTATTTTTTATAGAGAATGGCAAATAAATACTTTTGATTAATATATTATGAATATAAGAATATTATAACAACATTAATTAAATGTGAAGAATTCATATAAACCCTCCAAACCCCCATCTAATACAATTTTTGAGTTCCACCAAATTGGGGGGTTTTTGTGTTATGAAGAAAAAATAACCCTCCAAACTCCTCCCCTCCCAAACTCTTCTATTTCTTCCACTTGTTTCTTCCTTTTTTTTAAAACCATTCCCTCCCCTCCCCTCCAAACTTGCAAACAAAGCCTAAAACTATTTGAGAGACAAGAAGTGAATTAGTTTATGATATGAAACCATAATAAAGAACTTTTCATAATATACTGGTGATTCAAGCCATGACCTAAAGGAAAATGGATGATAAACTAATTAACAACTCTCTTGATGCTAAAGATTTTTCTTTTGTATCTTTTTTTGTATAATTAGTTCTTAAAAAATGGATTTTATAGGAAAATATTGTACGTGTCATCAATCTATTAATTAATATACTTATTATACAACTAATAAGTAATTAAATTATATATACACGTACTAAGTACCATAGTAGTAATTTGTGTTTTTGTTAACTTATAATAAGAGAAATTCCATCCATCTTAAAGTATTTATGAGCATCATGTCCTTAGTTGATGTAGTATTTATTTAATTATATTGGCTTAAGCCTATTGTCCTTAAACCTAATGGGACATCTTGTCTCTTGTTTATCTCTATAATGTGCTTCTTCGTTATTTCTATTTTTTTTTGTTCTCCCGATCTTATTTCGTATTTCATACAGTGGTTTTTGTTTCTTGTGGTATTGGATATACTATTTTATCTTCCGCGTCACAATTAAGTTGATCTGGCACAACCATTTTACATGAACTCAATAAACATCCTCGAATCCTCCCTCAATTTAAACCCCTTTGTTAAAAAAACATAAACAACAAATTATAAGCAAGATAATTCAAAACAACTCCCTTAAAACTCATATCATCGAGCACATTCATAGCATCATCAATATCAGCATGATAATAATATATAGCAATCATTCAACTACACATTGAGGTTGTCAACTGCAGCGTATCTTTCCTCAATATAATTTCCTAAAAAGACTAAGTTGTCCTTATATAGCGAAACCTAACACACTCATCAAGAACAATCCCAAAAAACCTAATTCCCGAATAACATCTTCTATCTCTCAACGAATCAGAAAACTTAAAAGCTTCACAAATCCCATCACAACCTTTAGTTAAGGTACACAAAAACCAATCATAAGCACAAACATTAGCAGGATCCCAACCAATTTCAAAAAATATATCATAAAAATTCTTCTTAGAACCAATAACATTTTCCCATCACTTTTCAAACCTTCTTTCAAAATAGCATAAGTATCATAATTAGGTCTAACAAATTTCTTAGCAATTCGCAAATAATTACAAGATTCAATAAATCTACCACTTGCACAAACAACACTCAACAACAAATTCAACGAAGCAAAATCCCTAACACAACCATGACGATCCATCACCTCAAAAGTCGTAACAGCATCAACAATTTTACTTGCCTTGACATAACTAGCAAAAATCAAAGCAAATGTAGATTGTGAAAGCATACCTATTCGACTCATCGATTTCACCGTAATGCACATTGCCTTAAATGAGTGATTTTTACCTTAAATATCAATTACCTTATTCCAAGCGTAAGGAGTGTGGTTGAGGTTGATACGGTGACCGGCTTAATAAAAGGACTTGAACGCTTGAGCCGGAAACTGATATCTGAGTTTGAGGACTTGTTCGACTTCTTTTGGCGTGACATCAATGCAAGAATATTCTAGAGATTTCTTGACGGTTAACAAAGATTTTTGTGAAAATGATTTCCAAGAGGGGTTTTGTTTTATTAACGGCGGTAATGGAAATCATGAGAGGGTTGTGTTGGTTTGAAGAAGTGAGGTTGATGGTGAAGGTGATGAAATCGAAACGAATACTTCTCTTTCTGTTTACACTTATGTTTCTTTTTCTTTTGCAAAAATACCAATGGTGTAACAGAGGTAGAAAGAAAACCCTAAGGTTAATAAATAATTAAATCTTAGGGTTTTCTTTCTGCCTCTATTACACCATTAATGTTTTTGCAAAAAAACATAAATAAAAAACATGAGTGTAAACAGAACGAAAATTCATGATTCAATTTCAGCAATTCACCATCAACCTCACTCATTCAAACTAACACAACCCTATCTCGATTACCATTACATCCATTAAATAAAAAAAAAATTTGTTCGAAATCTTCTCCAAGAACTCTTTGTTAAGCGTCGAGAAATCTCTAGAAGATTCATCCATCAACGTCACACTACAAGACGTCGAACAAGTCCTCAAAATCAGTTATCAGTTCCCGACTCATACATTCAAGTTCTTCCATTGGGACGATTACCGAATTAACCTCAACCACACTCCTTACGCTTGGAATATGGTAATTTATATTTAAGGTAAAAATATCGTATTTAAGGCAATGTGCATTATGGTGAAATCAATGAGTCGAAAAGGTTTGCTTTCAACGTCTACATTATATTTGCATTGATTTTTGCTAGTTATGTTAAGGTAGGTAAAATTGCTAATGCTATTACGACTTTTAAGGTGATGGATGGTTATGGTTGTGTTAGGGATTTTGTTTCGTTGAATTTGTTGTTGAGTGTTGTTTGGGTTAGTGGTATATTTATTGAAGCTTGTAATTATTTGTGAATTGCTAAGAATTTGTTAGACCTGATTATGATACTTATGCTATTTTGATGTAAGGGTTTAAAAGTGATAGGAATGTTGTTGGTGCTAGGGAGAATTTTTATGATATGATTTTTTAAATTGGTTGGGATCAACTAATGTTATGGCTTATAATTTGTTTTTGTACACCTTGACTAAAAGTTTTGATGGGATTCATGAAGCTCTTAAATTTTTGATTTGTTGAGAGATAAGGAATGTTACCAAGGAGTTAGGTATTTTGGGATTGTTCTTGATGACTGCGTAGGTTTCATGATATATGGAATGCTGAGTTTGTTTGAGAAATTATGTTGGAGAAAACTAAGCTGCAACCGACAAACAAATGTGTATCTCAATGATTTCTATATATTGTTATCACGGTGATATCGATGCTGCTGTGAATATTCTCGATGGTATGGTTTTTAAGGGTGCTTTTCCGAATTCGCTTACTTATAATTTGTTATTTAGATTTTGTTTTCAAAGGGAATAAATTGAAGGTGGCTTCAAATATGTTTACTGAGATGGAGTGAAATGGTTGTGTGTTAGGTCAACTTAATTTTGAGTGTACATGCTCATGTGCGCGCGCGCCCACTGTACACTACGGTGTGTGTTGTTTGTTTAATTACCGTGATATCCTTATCACTTTGCATACCTACCGTACCTTACGGTGTTCCTTAATTATCTCAATATTAGACTGTCCTTATGTGTGTGACCCTGTAGGTTTCCATGACGTTGGCAATTATATTAAATTTCCTTTTAATATAATAAACAATGAGCGGTATCTAGCAACACATCATTGCTACCCAAGTCATGAGAAATTACATGTCATCTCAACATAACCTTTACTATGATATGTGTGTACAATTACCCCTTTGCCCCTTATGTCTATATTGAACACAAAGCATACTTGATGTCATCTTTGTCCTGTTCAATATTGGGCCCATGACATTTATCTTGTTATGCAGGATTGGCAAATTCCATCTAGGACACCACTGCCCCATAGCATGTTTCGTGAAGTACCCATTAACTGCCTTTATGATTATCCTGTTACGGACAACGTTAGATCAGTAACAAAGCACTTAACTCCACATCTAAGGTACAAGGGTGGTTTCAGGTCTAAGGGCGGTTTACACCTTTATCATTATAAGAGTGACTTATGACACTTTGCATAACTTAGCATGTAACACTCTTATGGCGGGTCAATCCAGTATAAATATTACTCCTAATATTGTATACTTATGTCAAGACTTGATAACTCCTTATCCTATGATCCATGAGATGCGATCATCAGTCTATCTTCATAATAGTCTTTATGCTTTAAGGTTATCCCAATTTCACCTTAAAGCTCGACTACGGATGCTTTAAGAATAGCGTCCTTATATTTAATTTAGTCTCATGATTAAGTCATACTTAATATTAAACGGACTATCTATTCTAGGGATTTCATTACTTTGAACTCTTACAAACACAATGAAAGAAATGCCTTATATATATATATATTATTAATAAATAGAACTTCGTATCATTAATAATTAATTCAATACAAATACTAAAAGTCTTGGCCTCTAGGGCTTACACCAACAATCTCCCACTAGCACTAGAGCCAATTAGGCATTCTTCTAATGCCCATAGACCTAGTATGCCCATCATGCTTCAACTGCGCAAGAGGCTTTGTTAGTGGATCAGCTATGTTGTCAAGTGTAGGTACTTTGCATATTTTCACGTCTCCTCTATTTATTATATCTCGAATAAGATGGAAACGCCTGAGTATGTGTTTGGACCGTTGGTGAGATCTAGGCTCCTTAGCTTGTGCGATCGCTCCATTGTTATCACAGTATAGTTCAATGGGATCCACAATGCTAGGGACTATGCCAAGTTCAGTTATGAACTTTTTGATCCAAACCGCTTCCTTTGCCGCATTTGATGCAGCAAGATACTCAGCCTCAGTTGTAGAATCAGCTACTGTTTCTTGCTTTGAACTTTTCCAGCTAACAGCACCGCCATTTAGGCAAAACACATAACCAAATTGCGATTTAAAGTCATCTTTATCGGTTTGGAAGCTAGCGTCGGTGTAACCTATTACCGTAAGTTCTTCCAATCCGCCATATATCAAGAATGAGTCCTTAGTCCTTCTCAAGTATTTAAGGATGTTCTTGACGGCTATCCAATGAGCTTCACCGGGATCCGATTGGTACCTACTCGTTGTGCTTAAAGCATACTAGACATCCGGTCGAGTACATAGCATGGCATACATGATAGATCCAATGGCTGAAGCATATGGAATTTTATTCATGCACTCCCTCTCTTCTTTAGAAGAAGGGCATTGTGTCTTCGAAAGACTTAAACCACGATGCATAGGTATGAATCCTTTCTCGGAATCATGCATACTAAAGTGTCTTAACACTTTATCTATATATGTACTCTGACTTAGGCCAAGCAGTTTCTGTGATCTATCTCTATAGATCCTTATTCCTAATATATAGGCTGCTTCACCAAGATCCTTCATAGAAAAGCAATTCCCTAACCAAGTCTTTACTTGTTGTAAGGTAGGGATATCATTTCCAATTAGTAATATGTCATCTACATATAATACTAAGAAAACGATCATGCTCCCACCAACCGTCTTGTAGACACAAGGTTCATCTTCATTTTTAATGAATCCATAACTTGTTACAGTTTCATCAAAACGGAGATTCCAACTTCTGGAAGCTTGCTTCAACCCATAGATTGATCGTTGTAACTTACATATTTTATGATCTTCATTTGGTATGCCAAATCCTTCAGGTTGTGTCATGTACACATCCTCAAGGAGGTTTCCATTTAGAAAAGCGGTTTTGACATCCATTTGCCAAATTTCATAATCATAATATGCAGCGATAGCAAGTAAAATCCGAATAGATTTAAGCATTGCAATTGGTGAAAAGGTTTCATCATAGTTTATACCATGAATTTGTTTATATCCTTTAGCAACCAATCTTGCTTTATAGGTACTTACTTTACCATCCATGTCGGTCTTCTTTTTGAAGACCCACTTGCACCCTATGGGATGAACTCCCACGGGAGGCTCTACCAAGTTCCAAACTTAATTTGTGTACATGGAATCCATTTCAAATTTCATGGCTTCTAGCCACTTCTCAGATTCAGGACCAGTTATGGCCTCTTGGTAGGTTACAGGCTCATCTTGATCCATGAGTAATACGTCACCTTGATCGGTTATGAGATACCCATATCTCTCCGGCTCGTGACGTATCCTGACTGACCTACGCTGGACTTGTTCTACTTGAGCAGGTTGTTCTTCCACAACTTCTTGTGGTTGCTGCTCATATTCCTCCATATAATGCTCAATGTTTTGTGGTTCTTGGATTTCTTCTTGAATTTCTTCAAGTTCTACATTCCTCCCACTAGTTCCTTTGGAAATAAATTCTTTCTCCAAGAAGACCCCAGTTCGAGCGACAAACACTTTGCCCTCGGAAGGATTATAGAAGTAATATCCCCTTATTTCTTTAGGATATCCCACAAATAGGCATTTGTCAGATTTAGGTTCGAGTTTGGTTGAAATTTGTCTTTTAACATAAACCTCACAACCCCAAATCTTTATATAAGACATATGTGGTTTCTTACCACTCCATATCTCATATGGTGTCTTATCGACCTTTTTGGATGGAATGCGGTTTAGTGTATAAGTTGCTGTCATTAGGGCATGTCCCCAAAAGGAGTTTGGAAGATCCGCATGACTCATCATTGATCGCACCATGTCTAACAAAGTTCGATTTCTTCTCTCGGATACACCATTCCATTGTGGTGTTCCGGGAGGAGTTAGTTGTGATACGATACCACATTCTTTTAGATGGTCATTGAATTCTTGGCTTAAATATTCACCACCTCGATCTGATCGAAGAGTTTTAATATTCTTGCCTAGTTGGTTTTGCAATTCATTCTTGAACTCTTTGAACTTTTCAAATGATTCGGATTTATGTTTCATTAGATACACATATCCATATCTACTAAAATCATCAGTAAATGTTATGAAGTATGAAAAACCACCTCTAGCAGGTATGTTTAATGGTCCACACACATCGGTATGTATGAGTGCCAAAAGATCATTAGCCCTTTCACCTTTTCTTGTGAATGGGGTCTTTGTCATCTTTCCAATTAAACAAGATCTACATGTATCATATGATTCAAAATCAAAAGAATCCAAAAGTCCATCTTTATGGAGTTTGGAGATGCGTCTCTCATATATATGGCCTAAACGACAATGCCAAAGGTAACTAGGATTCAACTCATTAGGTTTCATCCTTTTAGTATTAATGTTATAGATTCGCGTTTCAAGATCAAGGACATATAGTCCATTATACATTTGAGCGCTAGCATAAAATATATCATTCAAATAAATAGAGCAACAATTGTTCTTTATTATAAATGAAAAACCAAACTTGTCCAAACAAGAAACGGAAATAATATTCCTGCTAATGGCAGGTACATAATAGCAATTCTCTAATTGAATTATTAAACCACTAGGTAAAGCTAAACTATAAGTTCCTACAGCTAAAGCAACAACTCTTGCTCCATTGCCAACTCGTAGGTCAACTTCACCTTTTGCCAATTCTCTACTCTCCTTGAGATCCTGCACATTGGTACAAATGTGAGAACCACATCCGGTATCTAATACCCATGACGTAGAAGTAGATAAATCAATTTCTATAACAAAAATACCTGAAGTAGTAGCAGCTACTCCTTTCTTTTTATCTTCCAGGTACTTTGAGCAGTTTCTTTTCCAATGTCCGGTCTTACCGCAATGGAAACAATTGCCTTCCTTTGATACGCCTCCTTGAGGTTTCAAAGTAGGAGCAGTTGGTTTTGGATTGGCAACTTCTTTGCCTTTCCACTTGCCTCCTTTCCTTTTAGGCTTCTTGTGATGCTTTTTCTCATTACTGACTATCAAAATTGATTTCCCTTTACCCTTCATGTTTTGCTCGGCAGTTCTCAACATGCTTAGCAATTCAGGAAGAGTTTTATCCATATTATTCATATTGAAATTTAGGATAAACTGACTGAAGCTATCCAGCAACGATTGCAAGATAACATCAGTTACAAGTTCCTTATCAAGTGGGAATCCCAATCTCTCTAGGTTTCCCGCATACCCAATCATCTTGAGTACATGAGGACCTACCGGGGATCCCTCGGACAACTTGCATTGAAAAAGGGATTTCGACATTTCAAACCTTTCATGGCGGGCTTGCTCCGCGTAAAGAGTTTTCAAGTGTGTGATCATTTCAACGGCACTCATGTTTTCATGTTGTTTTTGAAACTCCGAATTCATGGTTGCCAACATGAGGCAAGCAGCCTCATTAGCATCATCAACACGCTTCTTATAAGCATCTATTTCATCCTTAGGAGCATTATGAGCAGGCTCCTCCTCAGGAACAGCTTCCTCAATGGCATACAGCTTATTATCATGTTTGAGGACAATCCTCAGATTACGGTGCCAATCAAGAAAATTTGAACCATTCAATTTCTCTTTGTCAAGGATTGATCGCAAAATGTTGTTTGATGTATTTGATGACATGGTTATCTACATAAAGAAGTGAAAATATAAGTATTGTATTATCATATTTAATTAGGTCTTTAACTAAATATGTTCCCACTATTTTATTCAAAACAAATGACCCTCATCATTTGATTCGGAAAATCTCGTTGAAGATTTTCTAGCGGGTCGAGATCCATATTTCACTTTGCCTTAAGTCCGCGTAGGCGGATTACACAAGACTTAGCTATTTAGGTAGGAACTCCTTCCAATTACATCTTATGCAATTCTCGAATACCTCCGTTGGGTGAATAACATCTTATTCTAGTTCATCATATGAATTATACCCAACGCTTGCTTCTAAACTTTGTATAATCTTATTATAACTTGTTTAGTTAAGTTTGACCCTAATTTTAGAAGTTGGATATTACAATTATCCCATCGCACCTTACTAATGTAAAACAATGCACCTCCGCGTGGGCGCAACCTACATTTGTTTGATACTAGTCTTGATGAGTTCTAAAACTTGGAAAGCATTAACTAAATATTCACATATTTTACTCAATAAAGAAAATGCACCTTGCGTGGGCGAAGCCTACATCTTCTTTATTAGTCTCTTATGTGTCTCTTGAGGGATTTATTTAGTTTTGATCTCACCTCCTTGTTAAACATATAAGACGCTCTTATATGCAACAATAATATACAAGATTATTAGTTATGGCATTGGTTCTCTCAAGCCAATGAGAGGGTTTTATTAAAAGGATTTAGTTCAAAAGAAGCCATAGCTAATCATCTTCAACAAACATACTTTATCGTTGGTTAAATTCGTGTTGTTTAAACTTTAGATTTTGATCATATCGTTCATAACAGACATAATCGAATCGCAATTTCATAAATCGTGATTTTTGTCAAGTTTTGGTTGCACAGCTCGCCAGGGCTCGCCGGTGCTCGCCAGCCGGCGAGCAACTACTGTTTTGGTCGCGAGGGCTCGCCAGAGCTCGCCAGCCGGCGAGCATCTTCTGGTTCGCTCGCCAGCTTGCTCGCCAGCGCTCGCTTGTTCGGCGAATTCTGAAAACGTTTTTCAGCATAACACAACTCTTGTGTTCATCATGAACCCTAGTATATCTAATATAGCTTTTGTCATGAATCCTAGTATATCAAATATACCTTTATTCATAAACCCTAGTATATCAAATATACTTTTATTTGCAACACTCTTAATTTGTATCACATACAAATCTCTTGATCAATTAGAGTCTAATTCTTCTTTCTTATCTTGTTAGGTATTTTAATCAAATTAAATTATTTATAACAAGATATAACAAACATCATAACCATGGTTTCGTAAGTGGCTCTGATACCACTGAAGGAAAATTAGCATAGTAAAGCAGCGGAATTTCAAAAATTTTCCTTTTTTGATCCTTACGAATGAGCATGGTATGTGTTTAGGGTTTGTTACCTCTTGTAGAACAGAACCCTTCAAAGCCACGAATTAGAAAAGATCATGAGCTTTGATGAAGATCACCGACGCCTCTAGCTAGTCCACACGAACAGTCACCTCCAAAAGAGTGCTAGCCCTTAAGTATGAAGGCTTTCAAGAATATTGAGAGAGGAATTATTTTAGGGTTTCCAACTCTAAAATATTTCTTATGCTTTTGGTGTGTTTTTCTTTTTGCCAAGAGTTCTTTATATATAGATATATTTGTCTTGTGTAACAAGACAAATCTTTTATCTTGGACAAAAATAAAACAAACAAACAAAAAAATTCTCCTAAAAGATATCCTAGGGCGCGCGCGCCCCACATGAGTGTACATGCTCATGTGCGCGCGCGCCCACTGTACACTACGGTGTGTCTTGTTTGTTTAATTACAGTGATATCCTTATCACTTTGCATACCTACCGTACCTTACGGTGTTCCTTAATTATCTCAATATTAGACTGTCCTTATGTGTGTGACCCTGTAGGTTTCCATGACGTTGGCAATTATATTAAATTTCCTTTTAATATAATAAACAATGAGCGGTATCTAGCAACACATCATTGCTACCCAAGTCATGAGAAATTACATGTGATCTCAACATAACCTTTACTATGATATGTGTGTACAATTACCCCTTTGCCCCTTATGTCTATATTGAACACAGAGCATACTTGATGTCATATTTGTCCAGTTCAATATTAGGCCCATGACATTTATCCTGTTATGCAGGATAAGCAAATTCCATTTAGGACACCACTGCCCCATAGCATGTTTCGTGAAGTACCCATTAACTGCCTTTATGATTATCCTGTTACGGACAACGTTAGATCAGTAACAAAGCACTTAACTCCACATCTAGGGTACAAGGGTGGTTTCAGGTCTAAGGGCGGTTTACACCTTTATCATTATAAGAGTGACTTATGACACTTTGCATAACATAACATGTAGCACTCTTATGGCGGGTCAATCCAGTATAAATATTACTCCTAATATTGTATACTTATGTCAAGACTTGATAACTCCTTATCCTATGATCCATGAGATGCGATCATCAGTCTATCTTCATAATAGTCTTTATGCTTTAAGGTTATCCCAATTTCACCTTAAAGCTCGACTACGGATGCTTTAAGAATAACGTCCTTATATTTAATTTAGTCTCATGATTAAGTCATACTTAATATTAAAGTGACTATCTATTCTAGGGATTTCATTACTTTGAACTCTTACAAACACAATGAAAGAAATGCCTTATATATATATATATATATATTATTAATAAATAGAACTTCGTATCATTAATAATTAATTCAATACAAATACTAAAAGTCTTGGCCTCTAGGGCTTACACCAACACAATTAGGGTTTATTTGGGTAATGGGGCTCTTGTTATGGCTATCAAAGTTTGGAACTTTCCAACATGTCCACTCAAGGGGGTAATGAAAAGAATCGTTATGTTGCACCGTAGAACATAGAAAAAAAAATTATTTTACAAGGATAAAATAAAATTCAACCACTTTGAAGGGATAAAGCCTATTTACGCTAATTTTGTCAATATGCCACCGCCACTTTGAAAAAACAAGTGGTTAATAATTTGATCACAGGGTCTAATTCGCAAGGTCATGATTTGAGAAATATTTGAACTTGTCTCAAGGATCAAAGAGGTAATCATTGATTTATTCAAAGTGGTCGGGTGTGAGATCTTTTAAAATATAATTAATAAAATAGAATATTCAAAAATACAAGAAATAAAAACATACAAAGTTTGGAGAATTAAGAGAAACTCAAAAGAACAAAAGGTATAGAAATAAAGGAGAACAATAAGAAGAAAGAGAAAATATTGTGAATGAGACCATTTTTATATTGAATGAGTAACAATGTATGTTAGATACAACATCAACATAAGACATAAAGTGTTTTCAAAAAATATTTTAAGATGGGTTAGCAAAAACACAAACTACGATGTCACTTGCAACTAGTGTATAAAATTATATACAGCTCGATTTGTATGAACTAGTGCAGTAACAAATTATTGACCTTATATTTTTCTATAATGTTGATTTATTTAAAAGCTAACATACAAAATGATTCAAAAGAGAAAAGTACAAAATAAAAATAAAAATAAATACCACAAACCACTTGCAAATACTACAATTGTAAATGTCTTTTCACTTACAAACCACTTGGAAAGATTTGAATTTAGATCCTTATGGATGGATCAAAATCATCCATTAGTCCATTATAATCCAATAAAATATTTAGAAAAAAATCTAATCAAATCCATCCAATTAACATAAAATTCATTCAATCCATCCATTAACATATTTTCATTAGATGGATATCCATCCGATCCATTTAATTAAATATATTTATAATTTTTTTAAACTTTATGACATATATTAAAAAAAAAATTTAAACATAATTTTCTTAAATTCAAATTAAGTTAATGAATTGAATTTGTTTAAAATATCATTTTTTTTCTTTGATTTAAGTCCAAAATATTGTTATTTCTAATAGGCCCACATACATTTTTTATATGAGCCCAAACCAACAACTAACCTAATTTAATATTAATAATTAATTAAAGAGGATGTACCAACAAAAAAAACAGTGGTGTGGTTGCTGGTGGTCAACGGTGTTGACCGATCGACCACCGGTGTTGACCCCCGCACTCTGGTGTTGACCATGGTGGCAGACGGCGGCGCAATGGTGGTTTTTCGATGATTCGCGGCGGAGCTCCGACGTTGACCTCCGTTGTCAGGCGTTGACCGGCCACCATGAATTTTTATTATGATTAAATTAAAATCAAATAATTTATATATATCAATTTATATTTAAATAGAAATTATTAGCAATTATGGGCCTTCAAAAAAAAAAAGATTTTTGACCAATGGGCTTAATGGTTTATGCATATATTGAAACTTGAAAGTCCAAAACTATTTTTTATTTTCACTCTAACTTCTAGGTTTTTTCTATAATTTTTGTTTCAGTTTTTGACATATTTTGTAGTTTTTTATAAATCTATAAATATAAATTAATTTCAATATTCAGATATTCTTTATTAATCATATTGAGATTTTTTCAAATTTTTATTTGTACATAAAGTTAATTAAAATATATTATAAATATATGTTTATATTATTACCAAAAAAATTACTTTTGTATTATCCAATAAATTTTGTAATAATATTTAAGGTAATCCATTGGATTTTTGTATTATCCATCCATATAATTTAAATGGATGCATTGAATCAAATCCACTAACCATATTTGTTTAATTTTCAAATCCCAAGTCCCAATACACGTAAACAAAAGACAAATCCCTTGAAATTGGAAAAGCAAAATTGTTACTCTTTTTTTTTCACGTACTACTCCCTCTGTAAAAAAAAACGTACTATGTCATCCAAACAAAAGTACTACTCTCTCATTCCCAAATAACTGACACAGTTGACTACTATTCACATAATTTATTTTGATTATTTTTTTATTAATATATAAGTGTAAATATTAGTATATTAGATGTTGTTTGATTTATTTTGATGAATATTTTTAAGATATACAATTTTTTTAATAATTTATTAAGATAGATAATTAAAGATATTAACCATCAAAATTGTGCATTGACAAACGTGAACTGATCAACTATGTCAATTAATTTGAGTCAGAGAGAGTATAAAATTGTGAGAAGTGAGAATCACTTAACTACTCCTTATGTCCCAAATGAAAAACTCACAAAAACATACTACATCCGCCCTTAAATATATGATCATGTTGACTAAATTACGGAAATTAAGAAAATGAATAATAGTAATAAATTTATTGACAGTGAATGTTGTTTTTATAATTTTATCCTTTAAAAGAAGTTTATCAAACTATTTATTGTAAGGTGTAGACAAAGACGTAAAATTAGTAAGCGTATGTATCTAAAAAAATAATAAATGTACGTAGTGAAAAATGAAATGAGGTTTTATAAAAAAGGGACAAATTTTTTTATTAAGATGGTCTTATAATTAAGAACGGAGGTAGTATTTAAAATTCATATGTGTTGATTTTCTTATAATTTGGACGGAGTTATGGAGGGAGTATTGTACTTTCATTGTTTCTCAAAAGGGTTAAATATGTTTTTGGTCAATATAAGGTTATAAAATTTTGTTTTTAGTCCTTATAAAACAAAAAGTGGCATGTTTTGGTCCTTATAAAATTTTTATCCATGCAATTTAGTCCCTTCGATTTTTCAAAATTTTAAAAATTATTTAATAATCATTAAACTTTTAAATTTTTAAATAATTTCTTTTCCTACGATGTTTAGAATACTATATATTTTTTTTTAAATACACATTAGTTTAACAGTAGGGACTAAAACATATTTAACCCTTCTAAAAAATATGACAAATATTTATTATTTATAGATATATAAAAAAATACATGATAAATATATTTCACCGAGAAACATTAATTTGCTTCAAATGTGTCATTTTTATATTATATATTTTTATCAAAAAATTATCTATTTTTATATTCTTAAATAATATTTAATCAATTATTATGCCACTCATATTTCATAAGCTCAAAATATTTGTACATACATAATTATATATATATATATATATATATATATATATATATATAAGGGAATGCTAACATTGACCCATGTAGGTCAAGGTTAGCAACTATGACCTGAAGGAATTACTCAGGCGCCCTCCCCCCCCCCCCACCCCACCACTTTTTACTCGTGCGCTCCCCATGTTCTTCGCGCACCCCTTATATCTCATGTAAGTCATAGTTGCTAACATTGACCCACATGGTCAATGTTAGCATTTCCCATATATATATATAATTTGCAACTGGAAAAGGGAAATATTATACAGCTTTCCACCAATAAAATATGAATAAACATATTATAGAAATATTGTATCAATATTTATATTTTAAAATATCACTTAATAATTTATTTTTGATATTAGTTAATAATGTTTCTCTATGTTATAATAGCACTTAACATCAAATATAGTTATAATGTATATTTAACTACCAAACTTAAACATCTTATTAAAAACATTAAAATATGTAAAAATTTAAATAAAATTAAAAATACAAGAATTATATGTCATTGATATACATCAATTAAACATGGGATAAATATGTCATTCATATATACAAAAAAAAAGTGGGCAAGTATCTATTACTCAAATGTAAAACCAAGACAGAATACATATTTATAAATGATAAAAAATATATAATAAATTGTATCCGCATATATCAACATTAAAATGTTACAACGGGTGCGGTGCAAACAATTTAATGGAACAAATATTTGATTAAAATATATAATAAATTGTATCCACATATATAAACAATTTAAAATTTACATTTATGAAATATGTCAGATGATATTTATAATTGTTGTCCTTCGTATAATTAAAATAATTTTTAAAATTTTATTTCTAAATTACTATTGTCCTGTCATATGACACGGGCAACGCACGGGTCTTTTACTAATATGAAAATGAAAGAAAAGTAAACTTGAAGGAGAGAGAGAACTGAAGAATTTGACAAGTGAGAGAAAGGGAAAGAAAAGATAATTAAAAATATAAAAGTAAGAATGTATAAATAAAATCTACCATATGTGTTGTATATTTGTTTATGGTATTTTTTTCAATATCCTTTCTGTTTTTAGTTTAAAACAACTAAATAATAAAAAAGTCAATTAAGTAATAAATAATAACTTAATAAAAATCAAGAAAAGTAAGTGTAGTTTTTCCTAAATAAATCACCAAGACATAAAACAATTCAAGATATATTAGTTGGCAAAAGAAACCAACAAAACTTGTATATTTGCATTGATCGATTGTTCCTAGGATAGTAGATTTCTATCCTTGTGAATTACATCTAGGTATACTGGTCTTATTATGCATTGTCCAAAATGACATTGTTTAAATCACCATTTTACTACTTATCAAAAGTCAACATATATGGAAGGCCATATACAACTAAAGATTTATTTTTCTTCGTTTATCAAAAAAAAAAATTTATTTTTCTTCGCCGAGCAACAAACTCTATACATGTATAATTATAGAATGATTTATATACAATTTACAATTTTTAGATTAACCCATAAAAAATGTTGAAATTGTTAAGTTAAACATAATTACTGGATTCGAACATCAGCTTCTCCACTTATGTGTGAGTTTATGAATTTATAATTACTTTTCCGTTTCATCTATATACCAAAAGAATGATTATGGTTTACAATTTTTTGTCAAAAAAAAAAATCTACATAATCTATCTAGACCAAATGCATCGGTCATTATATGAATTTGAAAAGCAATCATTTTCTTGTAATAAAGACTAGAATGAGTGGTCGACAAATGATAGTTCAGCTAATGATAATGTTAAAATTGTTTGATCGATCATTCATGATTGATGTTTGAATTTTGTTTTTTGACGGATTGATGTTTGAATTTCGGTCTTCTCACTTTGTGTAATTAATTTTTCTATAATTTATTATTTTATCTACATATAAAAAAACTATAATGATTCAGTCACAAAAAAAAAACTATAATTAGACTCCGTGAATTTAACCGATATTGCATTTAATACGAAATTTTATAAAAAGACTAGGAGTGATTTTCAATACATTTACTATATATAAGTGAAACTTAATCTACACTTCTCGTTAATCTATCTATAACAATTCATAGAAAGCCATGCCTTTATACAACACAAAACCCATTTTCTTAATCCTCGTTCCACTCCTCATGCTTCATCACAATCCCAATTTATCTTTTGAATTCCTCAATTTTTCTGGTCCATATATAAACAACATCATAACCTACCAAGGTGATGCCGTTGTATCTAATGGTACCGTTGAACTCACGAAAATAATAAACAATACAAGCATGCCAAATAGTGTTGGTAGAGCCTCTTATGCTCTTCCATTACGCCTTAATGATCCCTTAATTGGTGAAGCAAGTTTTACAACCACATTCTCTTTTCTTCTGAAATCAAATGGACAAGGTTTTGGAGATGGAATTGCATTTTTCATTGCACCATATAACTCGTCAATTCCGGCATTTTCTGGTGGTGGATATCTTGGTCTTTTCGATTATAAGTATGCTTTAAAAACCTATCTAAACGATATTGTTGCCGTTGAATTTGACACGTACCCTAACGAGTGGGATCCGCCGTTTCCACATGTGGGTATTGATGTAAATTCAATTAAATCGGTAGAATCAGTAAAGTGGGGAATTGAGAGTGTTGAGAGTTTTTTTACAACGGTGGTTGCTACAATTAGTTATGATGCTCTTATACATAAGTTAAGTGTTGTTGTAAGTTATCCTGAAGATACAGGGAATATAACTACAATTAGTCTCTCAAGTGAACTTAATTTGAAGGAAACTATGGAAGATTGGGTTAGTGTTGGGTTCTCGGGTTCCACGGGTTTATTGGCCGAAACACACAAGATTCTTTCTTGGACTTTTAGCTCAAGCATGCATATTAATAAGTGAGAAAAATGGAGGGAATACTCGCTCCAATGCTCTATTTCGATTCCTTAATCTTCATTTGTTCAAAAGTTATGTGGTCTACCAATTTATATGGATCTATTTTCAAAAAAAACAATTTACATAAATTTTTAAGTAAGTTGCGCTTTAAGTTTATTCTATATATATGAGCACTCTGGTTATTGTTGGAACACACTAAAATTGATCAAGAACTGTGAACACAAAATCAATGCGCGTGCAGAAAAGCAATTGATTACGAGAAGGGAGCTAATACACAAACACATATAGATACACACTATGATGAGCAATGTTGCAGTGCAACAATATATGGTGTTTATGATTGAATGTGAAAGAACAATGAATTTACTGAATTAAAAAAGAGACGACAATGATGAAGAGGAGAATCTTATTCAGTGATCACATAAGCACTAGTTACAATGATGTAACAACATTGTAACTAGATACTCAAAATTTTATGAAAGTTGTGCTTTAAGTTTATACTGCATGTGTTGCATTTATCTCCTTTTATGTATTTATTTATTATTAAAAGTGGTAATTATCTACTAAGTGCACATTGTGGTAATTATACATTAGGTCTAAAGTGGTCTTTTATTCTTTCCTCAATTATAGTAACTTGGTTATTGTGCATAAATAAGGTTTATGCGCCATGTACATAAACAAACAAAAGTGCTTAGCCACCCCCCATATTACTCGCGTGCCCCCCCAGTCCACCTCAAATCTGAATATAAATAAGGAAAAGGAAGAAAAATGGGCTTAAGCCCAAACTACTAAAAACAAACAAAAAAACACATAGCAAGCAAAGAAAAGAAAGGTGTGGAAAACAAAAAGAACCAAGCCAATTAGGACATGCCACATGGCGTGGGTCCTTCTTCTTCCTCACCAACCGAGTCACCAATTCGATGACTCATCAAACTCGTTCCACCATTAACAACAATACAAGTAACTCAATCAAAAGCCACATTTCCAAACGATCACCGAATCACAAACAAATACTCCATTTCATAGTATTTTTTGGGTAAAACACGAGAACGACGCGATCAAAGTCCGGGACCAAAATATTGAAAACACGATTCCGGTGGATTTAAACGAAATTAACGATTGAAAGAGGTTAAACAAGGTTGTAGAAATGAAAATCAATCTGAATCAACCTTGTTTTGTGCTTGAATCGATCTCAAACGAGACTTGAATTTCAAACTAGAAAAGAAGCTCGATATGCTTATTTTTGCATTGCGGGTGGGGGGGGGGGGGGGCGCGAGACAATTGTGCGCGAGACAATCGATCTCATTTACTCTTTGTTGTTATATATTTTTATGATAGAATTTTTATTACTGCATTTGTTTATTTATTAATTCCGTGGAAAAAAAAAAGAGTTTTCAAGTTGTGTGTTATTTTTTCTTTTAAATTAAAAAATATAATATCAAACTTATTTAAATCTGAAGTAATTCGAGTAGTATCTCGCCAATTGTATATATATATATATATATATATATATATATATATACACATTTATTTAAATAATTTATAAATGATAGAATTATATCATTTGTATATTTTGTAAATTTTATAACAATTAAAATTCAAAATTAAAAAATGTAAAGCTTAGTATATGAATAGATGTTGTCAAGGAATATGAAAGGTAACATAGATGAAGTTGTCAAGGAATATGAATAGAACAAATATTGATGATTTAGTGGAAGATGGACATTACATTAATTTAGTGGAAAATAAGCATTAAATTTAAAGAAATAACTCAAGTTTGATTTACAAAGAAATTTAGTACCAAATTTCCATTTTCATGTGTATGTTTTTTAGAGGTGCCATGTCATCAAAATGGAAGTATAGGAGTTTAGGTAGCTTCCCTTTATATATATAAGATTTGCATAGATCAATTTGATCTGCACTTCATTATCAAATTATTAATCTATTATTGTAATTTGATATGCAATTGTAAGTGTGGTCTATTAGTGCCGTCAGTATTACAGTATGATTCATGCATTCTATTTGATTTGTATGCGTTTGATGCTGTAATTTTGTATGATGATATGAACTTAATCATCCAATTATGAAGTTCTATTGGATTAAAATTAATTGCCTACAGTATATGCAATTTAATTATTTTGGATTAAATGTCAAAATGATTTATATAATTTTAATTAATTAGGGAGTAGCCGCAGCATCTTTAACTATGCAAAATTATATGTTAAGTGTTTTAAATCATGTTTGTGACATTGATGGTAAGTAGTTATTGATCGACGATTTGTGTATCAGTGAATATTTTATGACCGCAAGTGCACAGTCTCGTCGTGTAGTTTTAAAAGATATCGAATGCATAGGGACCAATAATCGACCTACCGTATTTCTATCGTTGCGGTGTAAATCTAAGGCTAATGAATAGGGGTTTAGAATTGTTTTAGAATTTAAATTAAATTGAAGAATTAAATTAATTAATTAAAGCGGGATATCGGTATGTAATTAATCAACCTTCGGGAATTTAATAAATCAGTGGCGCGCGAAAAAGGATTTATTTTTCTGAAGGACTTTCTCAATTTAAAGGTTTAAACCTCACACTCTCGTTTTGTTGATAAAAACCATACTTTCTAGACTAAGAGTTTTACTGTCACTTTTCTACCACCTTAGTTTCAAAAGCATATTTTGAAAATCAATAAGTCCTAATTAATTCTAACGTGGCTCTCGCTTGTTCAAAAATTAATATCAAATTCCTACTATCTAGTTAAAACCTCAAACTCTCGCTCTATTGATTTTAACCTTAGTTGCTTTATTTTACTCTCGTTCAAAAGCTTTGAATTAAATTAGGAATTTGAATCAGAAAAATAGTTTAACTTGTGCGCGCGCTAATTCATTATTAAATCCCCTTCGGAGAATTAAATTACATACCGATATCTAGGAATTTAGCTAGACATGAAGCAAGAAACAAATAAATAAAAACAGTAAATTAAATTAGACATAATAAATAAATAATTAAATAAGCGCATGAAAACCTGGAAATAAAAATACTGAAGAAACTTGAATTGAAATTGCTGGAATTAATCGGTACAGAATTATTGACAGGAATATGAAAACGGAATTCGTAACGGATTTCCGGTGTGGAAATACCGTTACAGTTTATTTAACAAGAAATATAAACTGACTGAAAGAAAATAAAAGAAATGCGTGTGGAGATCTGAAATTGAGTCTTCTATTTATAGGAGAATTTTGCCTCGTACGATCCATAAAAATAGGGAGAATATGCTTCACTTTTGATCTCATCCAATTGCCGTACGATTAGGGATAGGAACTGATCAGACGCGTGCTTTCTCCCCACGTCTCGCAAAATGCTGTTTCAATTGGGCTTGAATTTGGTGGCGCCCGCCACAAGGCTGATGGGGGCAAATGCCCCTTTCTACTGGGCTCCTTTGTGGGCTGCGCGAATTTGTGCTTTTCACCCCCCTTTTTGCTCCGTTTTTGACACTTTTTGCTCAATTCTCTTCTCCGACCTATTTTATTTGACATTACTGAAAAGAAAACAAATACCAACATAAAAAGACATAAATGAAATAAAAACATATGAAATGCAACTAAAAGTTCATGTAAATTGAGCTAAAAATACGATATGATTTCGTGTCATCAAACTCCCCCACACTTGAGCTTTTGCTTGTCCTCAAGCATAAAAATGGTGAATTGCATAGCATAAGCACAACACATGACACAACCATCTAATCATACATGGTTGCTGGCTAAGAAATGAAAATCAAATGATAATACCAACACCAAAAACACCATAGTGACACAGAACTGATTTTATCGGTCAGAAACTCCCATCACATGAAAACAAATTTGAAGCATTTCCTTTTGACTCTATTTCCCCCTAAGTTTCGTTTCCCCTTTTCATTCTAACGCAATCACATTAAGCCCGTTATCTCGTACACGCCCATGGTGAGAAACATGTTAGTGATTATGATCATCATATAGCTAGGGGTGCTGATAACATAAGTTTTGTAACCCCTATTTGCTTTACCCACTTCGCAGTTGCGGGGGATCGGATCGTAACCCGCCCTACCAAGTTCAGAATCAGACACATCTGAACCAACTACTAATGAGTTTTTTCTATACTATGGTATTTTTTCCTTTCGCATGTTTCAACATTTGTTGAATTTTCATCAATCATTCTAAGAATCAACCAATAGTATCTATAAACATTTATATTCAAATCATTCACTTATATTCTTCGGTTTCCCACTTAGTTTGTGCCTTGAGATGGTGCCGACTGCTATAATAAACTACTAAGGGTACTTTGAAAACTCAAGTTCAAAACTTTGTCAAAACTAATACTCAAATTAATTCTACACTTTACTGGGAGTCTAGGGTATTAAGACGGTATTGATTTTATTGAACCATCACCCAACCTTCACAAAATAGCCTAACAACCTATATACTCTCAAACAATCATGTCAAGAATTGAAACTCAACGCTTGCTTTTCACAAAAAAAATTTGGTATAGCTCAAGAAATGGGAAAATCAGACAAAACAAAGACAATACGCAAAACTAACTCAACTACATCATGAACTAACCTAGGGTTTTTATTATGCATGCAAAACTAAATGACTGAAAGTTTAAAGAAAGCGATAAAGCTTCCTCCTCCACACTTAAATCGAGCATTGTCCTCAATGCAACGACTAAAGGTGAGTTTGGAAGTGAACACCTGTGAGACCAAACTAATGGCGGCCTGGGCCGCGTCTCCTCGTGCGCCTCTCATGCTGTGGAGGAGTTGCACCCAACTCCTGGAAATAGTCATCAAACTAAGATATATAGATTCCCAAAAGACTGAGGAAATGGTCCCATGAAATCAATATCCCAAACATCAAATAATTCAATTTCTAAAATGTTTGTAAGAGGCATTTCTTGTCTTTTGGACACATTTCCACTTCTTTGGGATCTATCACAGTGCTTCACAAAATTATATGAATCTTTGAACAAAGATGGCCAATAATAGCCACATTGAAGCACCTTGGCAACAGTTTTTTCACTTGCATAATGTCCATCATAGGGTGATGCATGGCAATGTGAAAAGATCTGTCTTGCCTCCTCCTCAGCCACACATCTTCTCATTATCTGATCAGCACATTTTTTGTATAAAAAGGGTTAATCCCAAAAATAATTTTTCATTTGAGACAAAAATCTTTTCTTTTGTTGAAAATTCAAATCAGGGGATAAGTGTTGTCCAACCTGATAATTCACAATGTCGGCATACCAAGGTGTGTTATCAGTGGTTATCATTAGGAGTTGTTCATCAGGAAATTGTTCTTCAATCACATACCTGTCAGTGCTTTGTACTTCCTCTGGCAATCTAGACAAATGATCAGCAACCTGATTCTCAACACCTTTCTTGTCTCTAATCTCTAGATCAAACTCTTGCAATAGCAATACCCATCTGATAAGCAAATATTTGATAGCTGAATGATCAGTGTACACCACCACCTTTGTACCCACTAGATAAGACCTGAATTTGTCAAAGGCATACTCAACTACCAATAACTCCTTCTCTGTAGTAGTGTAATTCAGTTGAGTCTCAGTCAATGTTCTGCTGGCATAGTAGATAGAATGGAAAGCTCTGTCATGCCTCTGACCCAACACAGCTCCAATGGCAAAGTCACTAGCATCACACATCAATACAAATGGTTTTGTCCAATCAGGAGCTACAATCACTGGTGTTGTGATCAGAGCAGTCTTCAGTGTCTCAAAGGCCTTGTGACATTCCTTAGAAAATTGAAATGGCACATCATGCTGTAGCAATTGGCATAAAGGCTTTGTAATCTTGGAAAAATCCTTGATAAACCTTCTATAAAATCCAGCATGTCGTAGAAAACTTCTGACTCCTTTTACATTTATTGGTGGAGGCAACTTCTCAATCACTTCCACTTTAGCTTTATCCACTTCTAATCCTTTCTTAGAAATCCTATGACCCAATACAATTCCTTCCTTCACCATGAAGTGACACTTCTCCCAGTTCAGCACCAGATTACTCTTTTCACACCTTGTCAAAACCAATTCCAAGTTGTCCAAGCATCCTTGAAATGACTCTCCAAACACAGAAAAATCATCCATGAATACTTCCATAGCAGGGGCATTACATAATCCAAATGGCATCGCCCCCCCCCCCCCCTCACATTGTAATTTTTGTTTCTGTTATATAGAGTGGTTTTTTAGGGTTTGGGATGAGTTGAAGGAGGAAAATGCATAATTCCTTTGTTGTATCAGTGGTTGGTTTTGAAAACTTGTAATGAAAAAGGAAAAATGACAAAACAACCGTCATTGTCAAGTGCTGGCTTTGCATGTGAATACATTGGATGCCTCTTTTTTTTTTAAAAAAATTTGGTGTTTCTTTTTTGTGTTTTTTTCTTTTGTTTTTTTTTGAAAAAAAAAGGGTGACCAAAATGAAAAAAGAATGGGAAAAGAAGGAATTAAAAAAAACTATTTTTTTTAATAATAATGATAATAATAATAATAATAATAATAATAATGGAAATAGATAATAATAATAGTAATAATAATGGTAATAATAAATAAAACATAAAAGAAAGTAATAATAGTAATAATAATAAAAAAGTAGAATGGAAAATATTTTGTTTTCTTTGTAATAGTAGTAATAATAATAAAAACAAAAGAAAGAAAAAGAAAAAACAAGACAAAGATTTTTCTTTTTAACAATAAAGATTTTTCTTGATTATGATTAATGATAATGAAAGACACGGGTAAAATACCCCAAATAACGCGATAGAAATAATGAAGATAATGATAAATGATTTTTTTCTAAAAAGATAAAAAAAGAAAAAAGAAAAAAATGCGGTGAATGAAGTAGACCGAATCATATTTTAATAAAAAGGGAAGACAAGATTTTAGGCCAAAAATGGGGTACAACAGCTGACCTTATTTAAGTTTCTTCATCCGGAGAGATGAAGATTAAAATCTTCGTGTAGATGGGATTGAAAAGACTTAAATATAAGATATGCACCACTTTTGGGCATACAATCCTCTAGCCATGCCTATGATGCAAATGTATGCAAAATGCTGAAACTTGTATTTGTGATTGTGTTTGGTGATTGTGAAACTTGTTGATTTTGTTTGTGTTAGAATTTTGAAAACAAAACATATACCTAAATTCAATTTGTCGCTAATTGTTCTAAGGCTTATACTACGTTTCCTTTGATCGAAAGGTGCAAAGTAGACTATCGATCCAGTAGCCTTCCGCGTACTCGAAATATTTTTTAAAACTTCATTGTATAGAAAGAGTCACTTATTCACCCCCCTCTAAGTGATCGCCATATAGTCTAACAAGTGGCATCAAGAGGCCGGTTTTATTTTAAACGATTAAATCGAGTAATTTGTGCCTATTATTAGAAGACATGGCGTTTGCACCCAAAGGGGCGTACAATAGGGCTCCTATATTCAATGAAGACCATTTTGATTATTGGAAAAGTAGTATGCGCATTCACATCAATTCTTTTGATGGTGATGTGTGGGATGCCATTGAAAACGGTCGCTTTGTTCCAACAACAACCGATGACAATGGTGTCGTCACTAATACGCCTATGGCACAATGGACGGTTGACGACAAAAAGAAAGTTAATTACGATGCAAAAGCACAAAACATTTTAATCTCATCCTTAGGGATTGAGCAATTCTATCATGTTTCGCATTGTACTACGGCCAAGGATATGTGGGACACATTGGTCACCCACTTTGAGGGTACCAATGAAGTCAAAATTTCTAAGATAAACACATTAAACCAAGAGTTTGAATTGTTTCATATGATTGATGGTGAAACCATTGAAAGTATGCAACAACGATTTGTGAAAATTATCAACAAGTTACAAGGTCTCGGTAGACCAATCACAAATCAAGATGCTACTAATAAAATTTTGAGGTGTTTAACTAGGTCTTGGCAACCAAAGGTCACCGCAATACAAGAAGCGAATGATCTTACTCAACTAAGCCTCACCGTTTTATTTGGCAAGCTTAAGGAACATGAGCACGTGCTAAGTGTGCTAGAAAAGAAAGAGAAAAGCGGGAAAAAGGATAAACATGGTGATAAAGAAAAAGAGAAGGAGAATAAGTCCATTGCTCTAAAGGCTTCCAGCTCCAAGTCTAAAGGTAAAGAGCAAGTGGAAAGTAGCTCAAGCGAAGAGGATTCCGATGATGAGGAAATGGGGCTCTTCGTTCGACGCTATAACCGTTATGTGAGAAAGAATGGGATAAGGCATTCCGATGACAACTTGAAGAAGTATCGGAAAGATAGTGGTTACCGGAAGAATGAAGGTGCTAGGAACTCCAAAAAGGGAATATCTTATGAGTGCGGCCAAGTTGGTCACTTCAAGCCGGATTGTCCCAAGCTCAAAAGGAAAGAAAAGGAGTCTCCATCATTCAAGGGAAAGAGCAAAGGAAAAGGAAAGAAAGCCTATGTTGTATGGGAGAGTAGTAGCTCTTCATCTCACTCTTCATCAAGCTCAAGCTCAAGTGATGAAAACGAGATGGCCAATGTATGCTTCACTACCCGACATCACAAAAAGAAAGACAAAGCTCCTAAAAAGGTAAACCAAAATCCCTCTAGCTCATATACTTTATTAGAATACCATGATTTGCAAAGTGCATTTGAAGATTTATGTAGTGAAACTAGGAAAGCTTTCAAACGATTAAAAGAAATCATAAAAGTTAACAAAGCTCTTGAAAAGAAAGTTTCCGAAACCGAAGAAGAGTTGAAAGCTTTCAAAACATCACTATTAGAAAGATCAAGTGCAAATCATGAGGAAAATGATATAGTTAGTTGTGATGGATGCATCACTTTGTCAAAACATATCAAAATTCTCAAAGACAAAGTGGAAAATCCACCAAAACCAAGAGTATACCATGAAGTTGATCCTAAACATTTTGATAACTCTTTGAAAGTCAAAAACAAAGCTTCTAAACATACTAAAAAGGATCAAAAGAAGGGTAACTCACATATCATTTGTCACTATTGTTGTAGTGAAGGTCATACCATTGCAAAATGTAAAGCTAGAAAAATGTTGGTACCAAAAGGCATATTGCAATGGATGCCAAAACTCAACATAACCTATTTACCTCACCATTTAGGACCCAATGAGAATTGGGTACCCCCCTCTTATGTTTGATTGTTGTAGGAAATGTGCCTTGGAAATCTTGAAAGGAGATGGTTTCTAGATAGCGGATGTTCAAGGCACATGACGGGTGATGCCTCGCTATTCATTGAGTTTAAAGCAAAGGAGAAAGGCTACGTCACCTATGGAGATAACAACAAGGGTACTCTACTATAACCATATCTAATGTTGTACTTGTGGATAACCTTAAACACAACATGTTAAGTGTCGCCAAACTATGTGACAAAGGGTTTAAAATAAATTTCAAACCTACCTTTTGTACCATAGAAAGTGACAAAGACAAGAATTTGGTTCTTAAGGCTATTAGGCATGGAAATGTATATATGCTAGAATTAGATGATAATAGCCTAGGTGATGCTAAATGTCTCATGACCAAGAATGATGAATCTTGGTTATGGCATAGAAGATTAGCTCATCTTAACTTTGATTTACTAAATAAGATAGTCTCAAAGGATCTTGTAGTTGGCTTACCAAAAATAAAATTTTCAAAAGATCATTTGTGCAATGCATGTCAAATGGGGAAACAAATAAAGGCTTCTTTCAAATCTAAAAAGTTTATTTCAACTACAAAGCCTTTAGAGTTGATCCATATGGACCGTTTTGGACCATCAAGGACCAAAAGCCTTGGTGGTAATTACTATGGACTTGTGATTGTAGACGACTACTCAAGATTTTGTTGGACTTTCTTCTTATCTAGCAAAAGTGACACCTTTTCCTCTTTTAAACGATTTGCCAAAATGACTCAAAATAAACTTGGCCTTAAGATCATTTCTATTCGGAGTGATCATGGAGGCGAATTTGAAAATTATAAGTTTGAAAAGTTTTGCAATAAACATGGCATTGAACACAATTTTTTGGCTCCACGTACACCACAACAAAATGGAGTAGTGGAGAGGAAAAATCGTATTCTAGAAGAGTTAGCTAGGACTATGTTAAGTGAATCCTCACTCCCTAAGTATTTTTGGGCGGATGCGATAAGCACCGCGAGTTATGTTCTAAATAGGGCGATTATTCGACCTATCTTGAACAAAACTCCCTATGAGATACTTAAGGGGCGGAAACCTAACCTTAGTCATTTGCGCTCTTTTGGATGTAAATGCTTTATTTTAAATAATGGTAAAGAGAATCTTGGCAAATTTGACCCAAAGTCGGATAAAGGTGTTTTCTTAGGCTATTCTCTATCTAGTAAGGCATATAGGGTGTACAACAAAAGATTACAAATTATCGAGGAATCGGTTCATGTAAATTTTGATGAGACTTTTCCGAAAGAACATGGGAAAGGTAGTGTTATTGGTGCAGGTATTGATACTACGGATATTCTAAAGGAGAAAGAAGTTGAAGGAATTGATCAACCTTTGACGAACACTCCAGGAGATAAAGACGATGAGTCAACACCTTCCCGTAACGATAAAGATGATGGAAGTTCTTCCTCAAAGAATCATCACAAACATAGAAGAGCCGGTCTTACAAAGGAATGGAGGACTCTAAAGAACCATCCCATTGATAAAATCCTAGGTGATATCTCCAAGGGCGTTTCGACACGCTCTCAGATAAGTAATTTTTGTTGTCACTTCGCTTTTGTTTCACAAGTTGAACCGAAAAACGCAAAAACCGCACTACTTGATGAACATTGGATTCTTGCTATGCAAGAAGAATTAAATCAATTTAAAAGGAACGATGTTTGGGATCTAGTCCCACCTTCACCAAATCATCAAGTAATAGGTACACGTTGGGTTTTTCGGAACAAACTCGATGAAAACGGAGTTATCATTAGGAACAAAGCACGGTTAGTTGCCCAGGGCTATAACCAAGAGGAGGGCATAGATTATGAGGAGACTTATGCTCCGGTTGCCCGCCTTGAGGCCATTATACTTTTGTTAGCTTATGCATGCAATATGAATTTCAAGTTATATCAAATGGACGTTAAGAGTGAAGGTGTGAAAAACACAAGAAGGGGGGGGGGGGTTGAATTGTGTTTTGGCGTTTTAAAAAAACTTCTTGGAAGTTCTGAAACCTTTCAGAAGCACCAGCGGATAAAGAAACACAATTAACACACTCACACAAAAGAGTAAGGATAGAGAGAGAGGCGAGACAAGCAATTTTATACTGGTTCCTCTCACAAACCGAGAGTAGTCCAGTCCCCTTGCACTTCCAAGGGATTTCACTATAATCACCTAGACTATTACAATGCTCAAACACACTAGTAAGAGACTTCCTACTTGCTCAAGCACACTAGCAAGAGGCTTCCTAATATAAAAGAAATAAAAATAGAAAGTGATAAACACTTGATTATAAAATCAAGAGTTTTCTCAAGATTACAACTCAAGACTCTTAAGACTCTAACACAGAATTCCTAATGAATTAGAAAAACAGAGTGTCAGAAGCACAACAGAAATAGTTTCAGAAGCAGTGCTTTCAGTCTTATGTAAAGGAGTAAAGTTGTATAAGTGCGTGCGTTGTTGTAACCTTGATTTTCAAAAAGAGATTCTCTATTTATATGTGAAGAGGAAATAGAGACGTTTGAAGATAATGACCGTTGCAGAGGTCATTTTCAAGCCAGTTGTGAAAAGGACAAGGTAACATGGGATATTTGCCAATTCTGGTAATGCTTATCCTGTTATTCCTTTTGCTTGAGAATATTCGCCCTTATGGAGTAAAATAGTACTAACGTCACAATCCTTGATGATAAGGTTGTAGTACTATGATGTATCAATCAATCACAGCCTTTAATTCAAATGATTTCCAATCATTGAATCACTATCAGTTAACACTGACTTTTCTGGCTTGTTATTCAGAGCCTATGTAACAGACATATGCTTCTGATGTCTTCAACTTCTGAAACTGTTGGTCTTCTCCATACGTTGCTTCTGATTCAACATTAATCTTCTGAGATGACTTGCTTCTGATTAGCGTTTCTTCTGATATCTTAGCTTCTGATGTCCATGCTTCTGATGTCCATGCTTCTGATATCTATGCTTCTGATATCTATGCTTCTGATATCCATGCTAATGTTTTGTTTCAGAGCTTAATTTAATTAACATAATTTTATTTAATCTGCATACTTAAAAATTAAACATTAAAATACCCTATTGTTCATTAATACTTTGTTATCATCAAAACACTAAGAGTTAGATTCTGAACATCCTTTGTTCCAACAAAGAGTGCTTTCTTGAACGGATACATTAATGAGGAGGTATATGTCAAACAACCTCCCGGTTTTGAAAATGATGAACATCCAGATTATGTTTTCAAACTTAAAAGGGCTTTATATGGTCTTAAACAAGCCCCTATGGCTTGGTATGATAGACTTAGTAAGTTCTTAATTAAAAACGGATATTCAAGGGGAAAGGTTGACACTACTCTCTTCATTAAACGTAAAGGAAAGGATGTCTTATTAGTTCAAATCTATGTTTATGATATCATTTTTGGTTCCACTAATCCATCTCTTGTCAAGAGCTTTTCTAGTTTAATGATAGGTGAATTTGAGATGAGCATGATGGGTGAGCTAACCTACTTCTTGGGATTACAAATCAAACAACTAGAGGAAGGAACATTTATATATCAAACCAAGTATTGTCTTGAGTTGCTTAAGAAGTTTGGCATGGTGGACTCAAAAGGTAGGGAAACTCCTATGGCATCAACATGTGCTCTAAGCAAGGATGAAGAAGGTAAAGATGTAGAAATCACAAAATATAGAGGTATGATCGGATCCCTTTTATATTTAACCGCATCAAGACCGGATATAATGTCTAGTGTTTGCATGTGTGCACGTTACCAATTGTCCCCTAAAGAATCACACCTAAAAGCCGTGAAAAGGATTTTGAAATACTTAAAAGGAACTTCTAATTTTGGCTTATGGTATTCCAAAGGGAACGATTGTTCTTTGATAGGATATTCCGATTCGGACTTTGCCGGTTGCAAGTTAGATCGGAAAAGCACTAGTGGCACTTGTCATCTTTTTTGTAATAGTCTCGTAAGTTGGCATAGCAAGAAACAAGTATCTTTGTCAACCGACGAGGCGGAGTACGTTGCGGCCGGAAGTTGTTGCTCCCAAATACTTTGGCTTAAGCAACAACTTCTAGACTATGATTTAAAATTGCAACGAATTCTTATCTTTTGTGACAATACAAGTGCCATAAACCTCTCAAAGAACCCCGTGTTGCATTCAAGGACTAAACATATCGAGACTAGGCATCATTTTCTACGTGACCATGTAGAAAAAGGTGATGTAATCTTTGAACATGTGGAATCCAAAAATCAACTTGCGGATATTTTCACTAAACCTCTTGCTACGGATCCTTTTGTTTATATTCGAGGAGAATTGGGTATCCTCGATGTATATAACCTTGAATAATAGAATTCTATATATGCACTTTATATACTCTTTATGCCTCGTGGCAACTCGAAGCATCATTCAAGGAAAGTGCATAAAAGGTTACGGTGAAAGGTTAAATTGTATCATCTCTATTCCTTATCTCTCTTTATCTTTACATTAGTTTAGCTATCATCAACTTGACATAATCATTATGCTTCATTACATTCATACTTTGCTCATTTCCAAAAACTTTGCTTTAAGATTGAAATTCTGGCAACCAGACAGACAAATGTTGTGCACAATGTTAGCACCAGTGTCCGAGCATTTGTCACACAATAATAAAATAACTTAGCGTAGCAAAGTAAAATAAGCGTGACTGTAAATTAAAGAACACAATGAGTTTGTTAACCCAGTTCGGCGCAACTTGCCCTAGTCTGGGGGATACCAATCCAGGAATGAACCCACTATAATAGCTCTAGTGAAATACACCAACGTAGCCTCACTACTTGGTTATGCACCTAGACCCTATCCCGTGCTGCTCTACCTAGGAACTCCTAGATATGAGACCCCGTCTCAATTCCTACCAAACAGTACAACCAGCACTGTTATCACTTGTTCTTTTGAATGGTTGAAAGGTCACACTTTCAAGACACAACTAACTCCGTACTTCACAGCTTAGGAGTAGTACACAGTTACAACTCAATAACACACAGAGAACTTGACATGCATCAACAGATACAAGCAAGACTCACACTAACAAGAAAACCTAATACTCACGCTTTAGTACACACACGGTTTTCAACACACACCAAACCTAGGGTTTGTCTTCATACATATATAGTACTCAGCAACACGGGTTTTGGGCTTCAAAACATAGCTTGGACGTTGTAAGGTCCAGCTAACAATTCTTCATGAGCAAGAATATTATTTCCAAAAATACATAAAGATTAATTATGGAAATACAAAGGCCTGTAGCCTTATTACAGCTCAGCAAACCTGCGCGTCTTGATCAGCACGCTAGGTTAAATATAAAACTCCATAGAATCTCCAGAAGATCTTCAACATAAATATAGCGCGTGTTTGCGCGCAACAGTCAGGTCACACAATGCTGTGCCACTTGCTTTCAGCATGTGTCTCAGCATTTGGCTAGTAGTTGTTTTTGCAAGAATGTAGCCAACATACAAAAACCCAACAATCTCCCCCTTTGGCAAATTTATGGCGAAAACAATCTATAGCCAGTTCTTGGAGAAATACACAGAACTTCTTCACGTTCACATCATGCATACGCAACACAATAATCATGGCATATAACAAAACTACCTTCAAGAGAATTCTTTGAACAAGGATAGCTCGTAACAATATCAGAGGCATTCAGAAATCATAATGCGCCTAGCCTCACAGGACATAGCCAGATAAAAATTTCACATACAGTGGGTTCATATAAAGAGATGAAAACATACTCTTAAAAAAATTCTTCCACAACAGATAGAGATCAGAGATACGTGCTCCCCCTCAACACATGCATTCACTTCACATAACATAAGCGCTCCCCCTCAAAACATGCATGCATAGAAAAAAAACATACTTACTTCAATGAGACAAATGTCAGAGCATCTGTCCAAACATCTTCATGCATATAAATAACATAGCAACTTCTAGAGCATGTGTCTGAGCATCTTCAGATCATTAGAATTTTAATTACATAGCATAGCATAGCAACTTCAAGCAACTTCAAGAGCATGCAACAGATCATTCTTCAGGCATAAGAAAAATTAATTTCTAACATATACTACTACTCCCCCTTTTTAGCCATAAATTCTGACAAACATCAATAATGCATATAATCCATAAGAGAGATCGAAGAGTAGCACATCAGTCACAGAGGCACAGAGAGGCCCCAATAAGTGTTATTACAGACCATAGGGCACACACAGGTGCATAGTGAATGAATAAAAGAAAAAAAAATTACACAAGGATTAAAAAGAGGCAGTCTCATCAGAGGTGTTGGACACGTGCTCAGTGTCACCAGCAGCAGAAGCATTACCATTTCCTCCTTCTTCTTCCCTGTCTTGTCCTTGGGCATTCAGCTCACCCTCAGCTTCAGCCTCAGCTCTCAAAGCAGCTATTACCTTGTCAACCTTCAGCTTCTTCTCACCCAAATCCAGGCTAACCTCAGTCAGTTCAGCAATCATAGCCTTCCTATCCATAAGACCAGTTGTCTGGACAGATGTGCCAGCCAACTCATCAGCCTGTGGCTGGGACAAAGGTTTGCAATCCAAAACAAGGGGACTAAGCCTTCTAACAGGTTCATCAGCACCAACCAAAATGTCAGGGTGTTGTTGCAGGATGATATCACATAGCAAAGTGGGGAAGGCAATTGGGAACTTAACAGCAAAGGACTTAGCTTGCTCTAAAAATTGATAGTAAATATAAGAGCCAAAATCAAATGCAGACTTAGTACCTACTGCATATATAAGCTTACCCAAGCCAGTAGCAACAGAATTAGAGTGAGTAGTTGGGGACCAGTTATGAGCAGCAATTTTATTTAACAGGGTATACAATGGGGACAGTTTAGCAGCAGACAAATGCCTAGGTTAGTGTCTAAGCTTGTTACCTGTTATCTCCTTGCAGATGGTGTCATCAGTCACTTCCAACTCAGGAATGTCTGCAGTGGACCTTCCCAGATAAGCATTGATAATTTGGGGAGAGAAATTGACACACCTACCACGTACAAACACCTGCCTGTATTCTAGATTCCTGGGATCATCACAATCTTCAGACATGTTGACCACAAATTCCCTTACTAGCTTGTCATAGCAGTGTCCCAGATTCTGCACTGTCTTCATCAGCCCAGCAAACTTCAGCACATCCATAAGCTCTTTGCATTTGAATGCATCTGCCTTCAGATTCCTTTCCAGTCCAAGCCTCCTATGATAAACAAACTTCCAGCGAGTAGCTCCATTTTCCAGATGAAAGGAGACATTATCCAGAGGGGATGGAGGAATAACAAGGGGCACTTTCATACCCTTGACAGTTCTTCTAGATGCTCCACCAGATGGGGCAGCATCTGTCTCAGCAATCTCAAAGTCTGAATCACTTGAAGGGTGATCCTTTCTTTTAAGGCTCTTCTTCTTTTGATCAGGCTTGGGAGTAACTTTACTCCAAGACCTAGGGGGACCAACCGGTTTCTTCCTAGTATCAGCTTTCTTTTTGTCTTTCTTAGCATCTTTTCCAGTAGGAGATGCAACAGCAGTAGTGGATTTGCTCCTTGTCCTTCGAGCAATACCCATAGCAGCAAGAGTCTCTTCCAAAGTTCTGTCTTCAGACTCCAAATCATCCACATTGACCACATCAGTTTGGTCAATGTTCACATTCTCAGCCTGACCATCATCCTGAGGCTTAGGAGAATCATTCTCTTCAGCCACTTCAGTTTCAGGAGTGTTTGGAACATCCAAAACCTCCTCATTGGATTGTGCCAAAGATGCTTGAGCATCTGGCACAGCATCTGGCTTCTCAGCAGAGGGTTGAACAGTTTCCTCTGTCACAGCAATGTTCTCAGCAACATTTGCATCATCAGTAACAACCTTGTCATCAGCATGTTTAACACTATCAACATGCAAATTTGATTTTCCAGCATCTAACTTGTCATCTACCTTAAGATTATCAGACCCTAGGGTTTCAGTAAACGCTTCAGTTCCCTCAATAGGCTTATCATCAGATCCAGTGCTAGAAGTATCAACATCTGGTTCTACAACAATCGACTTGAATGGATTTTCCTTACAGTATAGATCATGCATGCTAAGACCTACACGGTGAACAAGAGAGGATTTCTTACTTTTTGATTTTGCAGTCTTCTTCGCAGCAGAAGAAGTAGATCCTTTTCTGGTTTTCCTCTTCCTTGACACCAACGCTTTAGGACGCTGTTTGATTGCTGATGAATCGATCATTGTTGCGAGCGGTTGGACATTCAGGACCGTTGGAGAAGCGGTTTCAGAAGTTTTGGGGGAAGTTTGTGCGTTTGCGATAGGTGATTGAGATGAAGTAGACATGATCGTAGTAAAGCTTTGGGGATTTTGGTGATGTGAGAATTTTTGAACAGCAATGGGAGCGGCAAGAGAGCGATTGAGAGTTTCAGAAAAGTGTTGTAAGGAACAATGATGATTGCGTGTGATTGTTATGTATAAGGGAAGTTTTGATTCACTTCCTTGATAGACGTGCAAGTAGCGGTTGATTGGAGAGAGAGTAACTGCTGCACGCCTTACACACATTAACTGCTACACTTCCTCAATTAGGCAAATGCCTAACCGCCTTCTTAACTTTTCAAATTGGACAATATCAAGAGCTTTTGTAAATATATCTGCTAATTGCTCTTCTGTTGAAACATGCTCAATTGCAATAATCTTTTCTTCAACCAAATCTCTGATGAAATGATGTCTGATATCAATGTGCTTGGTCCTACTATGGTGTATAGGATTTTTTGAAATATTGATAGCACTCAAGTTGTCACAATATAATGTCATAGCATCTGTCTTGACATTGTACTCACTCAACATCTGTTTCATCCACACCAATTGTGTACAGCTACTACCTGCTGCTATATACTCAGCCTCAGAAGTTGATAAGGAAACACAATTTTGTTTCTAACTAAACCAAGATATGAGGTTATCACCTAGGAAGAAACATCCACCAGAAGTGCTTTTTCTATCATCTGCACTTCCTGCCCAGTCAACATCACTTAGCCTCTCATACCAAGCTCTGGGAGCTTGCTTTAAGCCATACAATGCTTTCTTTAGCTTGTAAACATGATCTGGAAAGGCTGGATCAACAAATCCCTTGGGCTGTTCAACATAGACCACTTCATTCAAGTAACCATTCAGAAATGCACTCTTGACGTCCATTTGATACAGCTTAAACTTGAGTATACATGCAATTCCAAGTAGTAGCCTAGTAGCTTCTAGTCTAGCTACTGGAGCAAATGTTTCACCAAAATCAACTCCTTCAATTTGAGCATAACCTTGAGCCACTAGTCTGGCTTTGTTCCTGGTGATAGTTCCATTCTCATCTGACTTATTTTTGTAAACCCATTTAGTTCCTATGATGTTTGCATTATCTGGCCTAGGAACTAGATCCCATACATCACTTCTCTTGAACTGAGTTAGCTCTTCTTGCATAGCATTTATCCAGAACTCATCAGTCAGCGCCTCCTTGACATTCTTGGGTTCAAAATTGGAAATGAAACAGGAATTGGATATCTCATTATTTCTTCTTCTTGTTGTGATGCCTTGATTAGGATTACCAATGACTTGGTCAATAGGATGATACTTCTGAACTCGGGTAGATGGCCCTTTGTTATTGGCTAAATCTTCAGAATTTATCACTCTTGAGTCTTCTTCATTAACAATTTCATCTTCTGTTTCCTCTTGTAGACCACATGCTTGGTCAAATGTACTGTCATCTGGTGCAGCATCTGTACCTTTATCATCTATCACAACATTTATGGATTCCATCATGGCATTAGTTCTAGAGTTGAATACTCTATAGGCTCTGCTGTTAGTTGAATAACCTAAGATTATCCCCTCATCACTTTTAGCATCCATCTTCCTCCTTGGTTCTCTGTCAGCTAAGATATAACATTTACTTCCAAAGACATGAAAATGTTTCACAGATGGTTTTCTATCTTTCCATAGCTCATACAGAGTTGCAGATGTTCCCTTTCTCAGTGTAACTCTGTTATGGATGTAGCAGGCTGTATTCATAGCCTCAGCCCAGAAATAGAAAGGTAACTTCTTAGCATGTATCATAACCCTGGCTGATTCTTGTAATGTCCTATTCTTCCTTTCTACTATTCCATTCTGTTGAGGAGTAATAGGTGCAGAAAACTCATGAAATATTCCTTCTGCAGTGCAAAATTCAGAGAACTTACTATTTTCAAACTCCTTGCCATGATCACTTCTGATCCTAGTTATACCACACTCTTTCTCTCTTTGTAGTTTTAGGCAGAGATCCTTGAATTTCTCAAAAGTGTCATATTTCTCTTTGATGAAGTCAATCCAAGTATATCTAGAATAATCATCTACCATTACAAAAGCATACTTCTTTCCACCTAAACTTTCAACTTGCATAGGCCCCATTAAGTCCATATGCAATAACTCAAGTACTCTAGATGTGGTCATATGCTGCAGCTTCTGGTGAGGCATCTTTGTCTGTTTACCTATCTGACATTCTCCACATATGCTTTCTTCTTGAATCTGAAGTCTTGGTAAACCTCTGATAGCTCCTTCAGCAATAGCTTTCTTCATGCTCTTGAGATTTAGATGTCCAAGCTTTTGGTGCCACAGTTTCACATCATCTTCTTTAGCTGTTAGGCATGTAGATAACTCAGCTTTGTCTTGGGACACCCATAGATAACAGTTATCCCTTGACCTTTCTCCCTTCATCAGTAGATCACCTTTACTATTAGTAACTAAGCATTCATCCTTTGTAAAGTTGACCTTCATACCTTTATCACATAGTTGACTAATGCTAATTAGATTAGCAGTCAGTCCTTTCACATGAAGCACTTTGTCAAGTTTAGGCAACCCTTCAGTTATCAAGGTTCCTATACCTTTAATCTCTCCTTTGGCTCCATCTCCAAAGGTCACAAAGCTGGTAGCATATGGCAAGACATCTGTCAAGTACTCTCTATTTCCAGTCATATGTCTTGAACATCCACTATCAAAGTACCAATCACTCCTAGATGATGCTCTTAGAGAAGTATGAGCAATTTGAGCAATTTCCACACCTTCAGGTTCAGCTTGGTCAGGATCCACAATATTGCTTTTCTGCTTCCATTCTTTCTTCACAGTAGATTCAGCTTTTGATAGAACAACTTTGTCAGGATACCCATATAGTTTGTAGCAGTAGGGCCTAATATGTCCCTTCTTTCCACAGTGATAGCACACCCAACCAGAATATCTTTTCTTTGACTTGGTCTTGTATCTGCTTTTCTGTTGTCTCACCTGATGCTGGGGCATCTGTCTTGACATAGTTGGATTATAGGTAGTAGTAGTTGGAACAAACTTCATCACAGATGCAGGTTTCTGATGACGTAGTGAATGATAGTTGAAACCAATACCCTTGGAATCTTTTGAACTCTGTCCTATTTCTAGGATTTCTTCTAACTTCTCAGTTCCTGTATTCAGCATCCTTACTTGTTTGTTCATGTTATCCATCTTGGATTTGTATAGCTCCACTTCATCAGCTAGTCTTGAATTTTCTTCCAGGAGTTTGATTTTCTCAGCCTGTAGTGAAGCAATGGTCTTCCCCTGCTTTAACACAGTGTTGGCCACTTCCACACTTTTGTGCCATAAGCCCTTGTAGCAATCAACCAGTTCATCATAAGGCATTTCACCATCAGTTAGAGCAGTTACATGATTGGCAGATTCAGATTCTTCTTCAGAATCATCTTCATCTGACCATGAAACATTCATCCCTTTCTTTTGCTTTCTAAGATAAGTACCACACTCAGTTCTGATGTGACCATAACCTTCACACTCATGACATAGAACACCTTTGCCTTGACTTGACCTCTCATCTGTTTTTGGTTTCCTCTGACTGTTGGCATTCCTATTAATGCTGTGACTGTTGTCTGGAGCATGTGTCTTGGCTTGTCTGTCAAACCTTTTGAAGGCTTTATTAAATTTCTTACCTAACATCACCATAGTCTCAGATAGACTTTCATCAGTCTCCATATCACTTTCCTCAGATTTAGAGGCAAAAGCAATACTCTTTGTCTTCTTTTCTGATCTTTCATTTGCAGCCATTTCAAATGTTTGTAAGGATCCCACTAGTTCACCCATTTTCAATTCTGAGATGTCCTTAGCTTCTTCTATAGCAGTAACCTTCATGTCAAATTTCTTAGGTAGAGACCTAAGCATTTTCTTTACCAGGTTCTCTTCAGAAATATTTTCTCCCAAGGCATCAAATTGATTATCAAACTCGAGTATTCTCATGTGGAATTCTTGAATGCTTTCATCATCCTTCATCTTCAAGTTCTCAAACTTGCTAGTCAAAAGTTGCAGCCTTGAGCTTTTTACTTTTGAGTTACCCTCATGAACAGTTTGGAGTTTCTTCCATGCTTCCTTAGCAATAGTACATTTTTTTATCAATCTGAAAATGTGCGCATCAACTCCATTGGTTAAGGCATTTAGAGCCCTTGAATTTGCATTGGCCCATGCTTCTTCATCCTTGCTCCATTCGTCCTCAGGTTTCAGCTTAGTAACAGTCTCTCCTTCCTTTCCAGTAGTAACCACAGGGGGTTCCCATCCTACAACCACAGCTCTCCATGTTTTGTGATCCATGGATTTCAAAAACGTAGTCATTTTGGACTTCCAGTCATCATAGTTAGCATCACCAATCAACAGTGGTGGTCTGTTCATGAGTCCTCCTACCTTGTCCATCTTAGCCAGAAATATCTTCCCTGGAGCTCACCCAATCAGGCAGGGTGCCTGCACTGATGCCAATTGAAATTCTGGCAACCAGACAGACAAATGTTGTGCACAATGTTAGCACTAGTGTCCGAGCATTTGTCACACAATAATAAAATAACTTAGCGTAGCAAAGTAAAATAAGCGTGACTGTAAATTAAAGAACACAATGAGTTTGTTAACCCAGTTCGGCGCAACTTGCCCTAGTCTGGGGGATATCAATCCAGGAATGAACCCACTATAATAGCTCTAGTGAAATACACCAACGTAGCCTCACTACTTGGTTATGCACCTAGACCCTATCCCGTGCTGCTCTACCTAGGAACTCCTAGATATAAGACCCCGTCTCAATTCCTACCAAACAGTACAACCAGCACTGTTATCACTTGTTCTTTTGAATGGTTGAAAGGTCACACTTTCAAGACACAACTAACTCCGTACTTCACAGCTTAGGAGTAGTACACAGTTACAACTCAATAACACACAGAGAACTTGACATGCATCAACAGATACAAGCAAGACTCACACTAACAAGAAAACCTAATACTCACGCTTTAGTACACACACGGTTTTCAACACACACCAAACCTAGGGTTTGTCTTCATACATATATAGTACTCAGCAACACGGGTTTTGGGCTTCAAAACATAGCTTGGACGTTGTAAGGTCCAGCTAACAATTCTTCATGAGCAAGAATATTATTTCCAAAAATACATAAAGATTAATTATGGAAATACAAAGGCCTGTAGCCTTATTACAGCTCAGCAAACCTGCGCGTCTTGATCAGCACGCTAGGTTAAATATAAAACTCCATAGAATCTCCAGAAGATCTTCAACATAAATATAGCGCGTGTTTGCGCGCAACAGTCAGGTCACACAATGCTGTGCCACTTGCTTTCAGCATGTGTCTCAGCATTTGGCTAGTAGTTGTTTTTGCAAGAATGTACCAACATACAAAAACCCAACAAAGATAGTAATAATTCTTGAAGTCCATATGTGTAAAATGGCTATGTGTGAATTGATAACTACATGATATGTCTATTACTTGAATATATTGCCTATATATCCGTGTCTTTCATTTCTCTATGATCTCGGTATGCATATGGTATGGTTACATGAAATTGTCATGCATAATAATAGGTTTCATGTTTTGTTCATTTCGTCCCGTATTGTGATATATTAATTCTTTATAATGACGATGATGTTACAATTTTCATGCTTTGGTCTTGGTTTGTTGTTCTACATTCCATATTTGTCATGATATTTGGTTTTCGCCATTGGATTATACTTGCATATCTTGTACGTATTTATATTGATTAGAATATTCATCATAAAGTGCATTTCGACAAATGTAAGTGCACGATATGACCATGTTAAAAACGTTTTCATACTTGATACTTCTAACAAGTTCTCTTCTTCTTTTTGATATTGTCAAAGGGGGAGAGATTTGGATTGCACAAGCTAAGGAAAGAACTCTTGATTATCAACATATCAATCGCATTATGGCATCAACTCAGGGGGAGCGTGCTTATGGTTAGCCTTGATGTTTGCATCTGTATACATATTGCTATTTTATTGCATATTAGGTATAGGCTTAGTTTAGCTTATGCAAAGTTTTGACAATTATCAAAAAGGGGGAGAATGTAAGTGCACCAGTTCACTCCCATGTTTTAATAATTGTCAAAATCTATGAAAATAGTGTAGAACATATTTTGGCGACATTAGAACCAACTTGACAGCGAAAAACTACTTTTTATCTTTGAAAAATTGATTTTAAGGTTATTTTGATCGATACATATATGCTTATATCGATACAAATGTCCTGAAACTACTTCAGACTGATTTTGAGCATTTTGTATCGATACATACTTCATGTGTATCGATACATAATCTGGTGTTCAGGGGCAGAGAGTCACCTGTGTATCGAATCATGCTTGCATGTATCAATACACACCTAACTCTCTCAAACACCAGATAAAGCATTGTGTATCGAATCATGCTTACATGCTTCGATACATATCAGTCAGGTTTCAAGAAATTGATATATGTATCGATACATATTCGTGTATGTATCGATACATAGGTCAAATATTTCAAATTTGAACGGTGGTCAAGGTGTTTGTATCGATACATACACCATATGTATCGATACAAGTCTGTTCTGTTTTGCCTAAATTTGCTCAATTCTATTTTCACTATAAATAGCAATGTGAGTGTTTGTTGTAAGTGTGAGAATCCATCTGAAAAACACATTTGATCAAGGTTTAAGAGAAATTTTGGATCAAAGACTTATTCAACACAAGTTCTTCATCTTCTATCAAGTCACTTCAAATTTGAGATTGAGTATGGGATCAATCGAAGGTTCGTAGTTGATTCGGTGGATAACGTTTGGTACAATTTGCGGTGAATCAGAATTGCGATCGAGTTGAGTTGTGTTGGAGGTTTGGGTTTTCATCAAGAGTTTCTAGATTGTGCGATATCTTGAAGGTTAAACAATTTGGAAGCGAAGGAATCAGCTGGACGTTCGGTGCGAAGGTTTTCGGTATGAAGACGGCGCAAGATTGGGACGTTGGAATCAGAGGTAGAAGCTTCTAGAATTGTTGAGATTACTTGGCTCAATTTACATTAGATTGAATAGGGTTATTCGAGTCGTTGTAAATTGTGCACTATCAAAGCGTTTTTTAATAAATTGCTCAAATCGTCCTCTTGACTATCTCGGTATTTTCCCTAATCATCTGGTTGTGTCTTTCTATCCCTACACTTTTACTTTCGTTTTATTGATTAATTGAATCAATTGAATTCGTGATCGTAAGTGTTCATCGCAATTCAATTGATTTGAAACTTGTATTTGTGATTGTGTTTGGTGATTGTGAAACTTGTTGATTTTGTTTGTGTTAGAATTTTGAAAACAAAACATATACCTAAATTCAATTTGTCGCTAATTGTTCTAAGGCTTATACTACGTTTGCTTTGATCGAAGGGTGCAAAATAGACTATCGATCCGGTAGCCTTTCGCGTACTCGAAATATTTTTTAAAACCTCGTTGTATAGAAAGAGTCACTTATTCACCCCCCTCTAAGTGATCGTCATATAGTCTAACAGAAGTAACTCTTGGGAGTACTTCGAAAAGTGACTCAAGTTGATTGAATTGTATAAGTGTATGTATTTGTAGGGAGAAAAGATTTGTATGATCTTTTGTGTAATATATTGATAAGGTTCACTTGGGATAAAACCAGCTAAGGGAACTGTAAAGTGTATCTGATGAAATACAAGCCCCTTGTATATGAAGAGCTTGTAACTTGTTGTTTTGAGTTGATGTTCAATCCAGGGACAAAGCGAAGATAAACTGTAAAACAACACTTTGTGTCCAATTGAAGAATAAATTCAACTGGAGTTTTCCTTTTGTTGTAGGAAAAACTGAAACAACCATCTTCCACAAGAAAGGTGTTTAGTGGGGAAATTTTGAAAACAAGAGATGTACACATATATGCCTAAGCTGACGTTCTATTTTGTAGACACAGACAAGGCAAAAGATACAGAAATTTGTATATGATGTAATAAAGTATGAATGATGTAAATGTTCATGGCACATGTAAATACTATGTTTGTGTTAGACTACTTGGCTAGATCACTTAGAAGGGGGGTTGTATAAGTGACCCTTTTAAACAATGTCGTTTTCAAAAAAATTGTTTAAAGGTATGCGCGGAAGTCCCACCGGATCGGTAGTCTCTTTGCACCCACTTGATCACTGGAAAGGTAGTATAGCCTTGAACTTACGATGATAACAAATAAGAAACGATCGTGTACAATATATCCAATTTAAAGAATCCAAACACAATCAGAACAATATCCAAACACAATTCAACCAAGTTACACAAGTTCAATTCGAAATCAATTACAGTCAAGATATATGTCAATTGAATTTCTATGAACCCTTACGAACACAAAAATTCAATTGAATCGGAAAAATTAAAGCGATTGCGTAAAGTAAAAGATTAAGGAAGAAAGAGACAAACGATTTATTAGGGAGTTCCCAACAGCTTTCACGTCGTCCTCGCTTCGGGCCGGGTACGTCTCCCCCCAAATAACCAAACGGGTTATTTGAGCGTTTATTGATTTAAAAAGATTGAACTATAGTCCACAATTTATAAAGAGTCCAATAATCCTATATCGAATCTAATGTAAACTATGCGAAATAACCTCAACAAGTAATGAAGCTTCTCCCTCTGATTCCAACGATCCTATCCGTACGCAAACTGATTCAACGCAAACTGTACCGAACGTTATCGATCAAATGTACAATCTTTATCCGAATGATCCCATACTCACTCTTCAATGAATTTCAATTTGATGGAAGATGATGATCTTGTGAAGAATGACCTTTGATCCAAATTATTCACCAAATTTGATATCCAAAGAATTTTTCAAAGCTATTTCACTTTATCACAGGTTCTTTCTCTTTTACATTAACAAAGCACATTGCTATTTATAGAGAAAATAGAATTGAGCAAATTTAGGCAAACCAGAACAGACATGTATCGATACAAATGATGGTTTATCGATACAAACACCTTGACCAGCGTTCAATTTTGAAATATTTGACCTATGTATCGATACAAATACGAGTATGTATTGATACATATATCGGTTTATTGAAAAACTTACTGATATGTATCGAAGCATGCAAGCATGATTCGATACATCATGCGTTCTCTGGTTTTCAGAGAGAGTTTGGTGTGTATCGATACATGCAAGCATGATTCGATACACAAGAGACTCTCTGCCCCTGAGAGACCAGTTTTGTATCGATACAAAAGATATATGTATCGACACAAATTGCACAAAATCAGTCCGAAGTAGTTTCAGGACATTTGTATCGAGACAAGTAATTATGTTTCGATACAAGATACCTTAAAATCAAATTTTCAAAGTTTAAAAATGGTTTTTCGCTGTCAAGTGATTTGTAATGTTGCGAAAATATGTTCTACTCTATTTTCATGTGTTTGGACAATTATTAAAACATAACGGTGAACTGGTGCACTTACAGAGTGAATATAAGAAAGTATGTATGAATGTATGTATTTACAGTCAAGTGTAGCAAGTAATAAGTAAAGAGTGTGTCGAACCCACAGGGAATAGTTTAAGGGTTATGCATTCCAAGTTCATTCAAAAGTGTGTTAAGTCTATTGTAATGGTAACAAAACATAGTTGGTTTTTAACACAATAAATAAAATAACAGTTAAGTAGATTGATGAGTAAAAACCAGAATAAAAGGGTAGCCGAGATCATGATCCATTTAATGCATGAATGAAACATGGTGTATGTCTACAACGTTAAATATTAAAATGGGGTATGACACTAGTGCAGAAATGACTTTTTACATCGGGTAAAAAGAACATTTCACATCGGTTCCTCGGTTGGGGAACCGATGTGCCCTAAGGCATAATGGAAAGTAAACACTTTTCACATTGGGCGACAGACCGATGTGAAAAGGCTATTTTTCACGCCGGGGCGAGCGATGCGGTGATGGGAAAAAGGTAGGTCTGAACGTTTTCGCAATCCTTTTCACATCTGTTACATTTATATCACTGGTGTGAAAAGTATAGTTTTCACATCAGTGTTCTTGCCACCGATGTGAAATGTTATATTTTTCTCCACCTTTTATTACTGTTATTTTAGCAATATTAATAAAGTTACCAATCATTGTCATAATACCAATCCAACATACAACAAAATATGGCCAAATAGATAAATCAACATTGGAAATTTTAGTAAAAAACTAAATTTCATATATAGGGATTAAAATGAAATTCAAAATAGGTACTGCAATTCATATATCACAATAATCCAATATCTTTAACAATAGTTATACTGAACACACAACTAACAAATATTGCGATATGTCATTTGTTGCTTAAGTTCGACTTTCTTTTTCTCAACACCCACTGTCGGCATCTCCCTGAAAATAAAAAAGATAGAACATCAAATCATGACCTAAGAAATACAATTCATCAAACCACCCTTCCCATACAAACAGAAACAAAAACTAGAACAAACTAAACAAACAACCAAAACGCAGCACAACAGAGCAGCACGAGAGAGGATGCAACAAAAGTTATTATGTCTTTGATGGAGGTAAGCTTGTATCATAAAAAAGTAATAAGAAGCAGAATATAGCTTCTGGATCTAGTGCTAAGGTTGAAAATCAAGATGTGACAATTGTTACTTCTGAGGTTATGTGGGTGAGATGAGCTAATTCAACTAACAGTTCCATTATACTAACTAATTGTATAAAGTTTTCAACTGAAGTTATTTACCTAGTTGCTTACCCTCAACAAAGTTTCAAGCTTATTCTTGATAAGGAGGTACTATTGCTTCATTTGCTGCAAACACCTGCAACAACCAATAATGTACTACTACTCAGTTTAATTACATGTGAGATTTGAAGAAAGACGATCAATTACACAAAGTGAATTACGTATGTAAGAAATCAACCAATGACCTTCCGTTAATTGGTGAGCAGTGAACTTTAATGGCTTGAGAGAAATATGAAATTTATTTAATATGACGTCCTGCAATATAAATATGAAATTCAATTAATATGATGCACTGCAACATAAAACTTCAATAATAAAAAGCTTTGTAATTCATCAATGCAGAAAACAAAAGATTGAAACTTTGGACATGAATATTACATGACATCCTTTCCATGATATTGCAGTCTAAAACACAGGGGTTACTTGCAACATTAGTTAACTGAAATAACAAAAACAAACTAAGTTCCAAAAGGTGTTAGGTGTCGTGCCGCGAAAATCGCCCGAGCGTTTAGGACACTCGGAATGACACAGAGTCGCCACCAAAATAATGATAAAACCTTAAAAACAATGGAAAGATGGTCATCACAACCATTTCCAGGTTCGGGAGTTGGTTATGCAAGGGGAAGGTATTAGCACCCCTCACATCCGTTGTACTCAACAGGAACCTCCTAATTAATTCTAGGGTATTAAGAATTTTTTTAGAGTTTATTACATGTTTTTATTTATTAGATTTTTATTTTATTAAGACATATTTACAAGAAAGGGGGAAATTTAGGTTTTTTATTATTATTATTATTATTATTATTATTATTATGATTGACAAGATGTCTCTTGCTCCTACGTATCCTCCGGTGCGATGAGGAAATCAAAGCTACGTAATTTTGGGTACAAGTTGTTTGTTAGTGATATTTAAGGAACGATGTTTTAATCGCATTCTTGTGGTTAAACGCCGCTTGTATGCTCGCACGGTGGAAGCTTAAGCTTTGTTTCTATCACATTTGAATTGATTGAAAACATGTTCGTTTTATGAAAAAAGATTTTAATTTAATTTTGAATTGGTCCGAATGCGAAAACTTAGTTTGATGTGTTAGTATTTTTTTATGTCTTTTTTAATGAAAGAATTTTAGTTATTAATGCAGAAGACGAATATTGATAAACCAAGTGTTCACTAGGCCACCAATTATCCAGAAGAAAAATGAATGTACATCCATCCTCTCCTTTTTAACCCACTTTATTGGTGTTAAAAATATGATTTGTACATTAAACTGAACTTATAAGAAAAAATACTTATTATTATTGGAATATTTGTTTCTATTGTTAAAAGTGAACTAAGGGTGCAAACTCAAGCCATATTACAACAAATAGACAGTAGCCCACTTAATAAAATGCCAAGTGAATAAACAAATAATTAAGTGATAAACAAATAAACCAGTAAACAAAACAAAAAGGAAAACAAAACCACGAGAAAGAAATACCGTTCACCAAGAGAAAAAGAGAAAGACCCGTCGAGAGAGATCCGGCACGGGAGAGAAGACCGGCGGTAGCGCGGAAAGAGCGAAGACCGACGGTGGTACGGAGTGCAGCGATTGTTGTGATAGGATTGCCGCTGTGACTAGAAACGGAGGTAGTTCGGTGGTGACGCGGGGACGGAGCTCCTTTCCCTTTGATTGCTTATTCTGTTTGTGCTTCCTTTCTTTTCTGTTTTGTCTTGATTTTTTATTGTGGTGGCTGCTGTTTTTCTAAGGTGGTGTTGGTGATGGAAGTTGTTGATTAAAGTGGGTTTAATTTTGTTACGGGGTGATAGTGTGGTTATATGATGAATATGAAAATGTAGTGATGATTTTGGTTGCTGTGAGTTTATTTTGGTATAGGTGAATGATGATGGAGTGGCTATTTTGTTTAGTTTTGTGGTGAAGAAGGTTACTGAAGTTTCAAGGTGGAAACACGACACTATTGTGTTGTTGTTCTCTATATTTTTGGGTTTGTGATTTCTTGGTAAATTAATATTGACAGATTTTGTTTATTTTTTATGATTGATTTGCTATAGAAATTATATTTTAGTGTTAATTCTCTTGCTTGCTCTTCAAGACGAAAGATTTAGTCTTCTTTTGTTTTGATTTACTTCTTTTTTATATTTTTGTGTCTTTCCTTTTTCTTTCTACTCAAGTGTAAATATTTCCTTTCTTTTTATACATATGCTTTACCACGTTAGACTTGAACCCATGACCTTGTGCTAGCAACTTTTCTAAATGTCCTTCTCACTGCCAACTCAACTAACTTGCTATTTTGAAAAGCAAATTGACTGAAAAAATATATACAAAATCAAGAGGGTAAAATTTGGGGTATGACATTAGGAGTGCAATGTTCTAAACCATCATGAACATAATTTAATATACCATAACATATCAAATCAATTTCTGAACAAATACTAGAAACAATAGTCCTTTGTGACAAGAACAATGTCCTTTTACCTAAAGAAATAATAACAACTACTACCTCCGTACCAAAATATATGTCGTTTTGACCAAATCACACAAATTAAGAAATGTAATCATTGTTGTATGGAAAAGATAAATTATGGGTTAGTTTACAAGATTATCCCTCATTAATGGTATGTGAGAGATAAATTATAGAATTGAAAGAAGAAAGAGAAATAATTAATTAAGGGTATAAGAGGAAAAAGAGCATTAAATGCTTCATTGGTAATGTAAAACGACATATATTGTGGTACAAATTTTTTTCTCAAAACGACATATATTTTGGTACGGAGGGAGTAGAAAGCAAGAACAACAAAACAAGATTAGAAATAAGACTACAATAAATGATAAAGCAACTCACCTCCATATAGTGTACAATAAATAAGACTAGAAAGAAAGAATAACAAAACCAACTCAACTCACCATGAGATTCTTCATCATAATGTAATCCAAATCCACCATCATACGACTAGAAAGAATAGAGGAAAAGGGGCAGCAATTTCATTTAGGCACTATTTTCACAAAGTTGCCATTGTTATATATTCAATCCTTAAATTTTTTTACCTTGAACATGCCACTCCAACTAACCAGGATCATATTGTTTGTAGAAATCACTAGCAATTGCAACAAAAGCACAATTAAACCATAAAATTTAGCGCGAAAATAAATAAATCTGAAAAGAAGGTTAGCTATATTTCTTAATTCTTACTAACAAAATTAATAACTTATTCATCTGTTTGCTCTTATATGACACAAGACAAGATGTATGAACTAACTTGAAGTTATTGTAGCCACTAATACAATCTGAAATATCAAACAATCCAACACCTGTGAACTTAAATAAACATCAAAAGTGAGAAGAGGGGAAATTAGAATAGGAAGAATGAGATAGACAATAAGATAAGGAAGAGGTGATAGACAATAAGATAAGGAAGAGGTCCACTCGGTGGCTTCCGATAAACTACACGACCTTTGTCAAAATTCCTCACACACATGTGGCTAAATCGTCGCATGGTTGTAGCCTGTGCAAAAGTTACAACGGTAAAGGTATGAGCATGACCACAATATCATGTTTTGTGATAACAGTAGTACTAACATTTTTCAAACTCAAAGTAAAACTACAGTCTATAAAGTATAAAACATGTAATCCTAAGCTATGGAAATAATCAATTTATTCATGAAAACATAATGCATATTATAGTAGAAAATTTACAAAAAAATTATTCACAAAACAGAATGCATATTATTCATGCACTAACCGAAGTAGAAAGAACTAACCAAAGTAAAGTAAAATTAACAACAAAAAATTATTCACAAAACAGAATGCATATTATTCTTGCACTAACCAAAGTAGAAAGAACTAACCAAAGTAAAGTAAAATTAACAACAAAAAAATATTCATGAAACGATTGCAACAACAAACAAAAAATTGAAGTGGTAATAGAAAGAACTAACCAAAGTAAAATTGAATTAGCTGAATACGGCAGTTGAATGCGTGTAGTTCAAAAGGGAAAAAGTTGAAGGATCGTCAACCGGCAGCGGTGACACGAACGATTGAGCAAAACTGATTGTGTTTGAACACATAACAATTGAATCGTCGAACCAGCAAACACAGAACGAATGAACACATAGCACACCGGCAAACATGAACGATTGAACACAGAACAAACAGCAAACACGAACACACCTGCAAAGAAGAACGATTGAACACAGAACGAATGAACAAACACGAACAATTGAGGAACGACTTACACAAACTAAATGTGTTTTCGATTGAGGAATTAGGGTTTGGATTTAGGAATTAGGGTTCGGATCTGGAACCCTAGATCCGTTAGATTTGTTGTTTGTTTGTTGTTTCTAATGTCGAATATGTGTTTAGAACATGTTTTTACGTAGGGTTTGTGTTTTTTTTTTGGAGTCAAGCATGTTTGAAATTTCTGTGTTTCTCTTCATATTCGCATGAGTTTTCCGGCAAAAACTCATCGGAATCTGGAAAAACCGCGGCGGTGGTACGGCGGCGCTGAAGAACATTCATAGTTCTCTAGAAACTCTATTAGAGCGCGAGAGAATTTCAGAGAAGGAAGTGAAAATCATTGTAAAAATGAAAAAATCTGTACTATGAAGCATATTTTGAAGGAAAATTGTCATAGTTTAAGCAGTGTAATTCAAAAAAATTCCTTTAATGATCCTTACGAATGAACATGATCATGTGTTTAAGGTTTACCTCTTGTAGAGAATAAACTTTTGATTCACGAACAGAGGATGATCACCAGTGTTGATGACGAAGAACAACACCTCTAGCCAGTCCACACGAACAGCTACCTTCAAAAGAGTGCTACCTCCTTTGTTTGAAGACTTATATGAATAGAGATGGAGGAATATAATTTTAGAGTTTTGCAACTCTAAAATTCTCAAGAGCTTCTTGAGAGTTTCTCTTGTCTTTTGTATTTTTCTCATGTGTAGAGCTTTAGCACAAGGGTTCTATTTATAGACCCACTTGTCTTGTGCACCAAGACAAACACTTGTCTTAGGTAGCAAAAAGCCCACTAAACAAACCCTAGGGCGTGCGCGCCCCATATGATCATATAATCATGCGTGCGCACATCCACCATACCTGATGGTGTGCTTGCTTGTTAAATTACCGTGATACCCTTATCACATTTCATATTCCTCTTTGGTACCTCGTACCTTACAGTGTTCCTTAATTCTCTCAATCTCATATTAGACTGTCTTTATGTGTGTGACCCCTTAGGATTCCATAACGTTGGCAATTATATTAAATCTTATATTTAATACAATAAACAGTGAACGGTCTCTAGCAACACATCACTGCTAGTCAAGTGTGTATAATTACCCCTTTGCCCTTATGTCTATATTGAACACAAGGCATACTTGGTGTCATCCTTATCTAGTTCAATATTGGGACCATGACATTTATCTTGTTATGCAGGATTGGCAAATTTCATCTAGGTCACTACTGCCCCTCAGCATGCTTTGTGAAGTACCCATCAACTGCCTTTATTATTATTCAGTTACAGACAACGTTAGATCAACAACAAAGTACTTGACTCCTCATCTAGGGTACAAAGTGGTTTCAGGTCTAAGGGCGGTTTACACCATTATCAACATGAGAGTAACTTATGACACTTTGCATAACTATGCAAATAGTACTCTCATAGCGGGCTAATCCAGTATAAATATTACTCCTAATAATTAACTCCTTATCCTAAAATCCATGAGATGCGATCATCAGTCTATCTTCATAATAGTCTTTATGCTTTAAAGTTATCCCTTTTCCCCTTAAAGCTCGACTAAAGATACTTTAAGAATAGTGTCCTTATGTTTAATGTAATCTCATGATTAAGTCATACTTAATATTAAATGGACTATATATTCTAGGGACTTCATTATTTTGGACTTTACAAACATAATAACGAAATGCCATATTTATATTAAACTCCAAAGAAAATCCTATGAAAATAGATTGGCTCTTAGGGCTTACTCAAACATATTTATATCTCTCTAATTCCATGCATGCGCGCACACTGTAACCCATTTGCACTCACTTGCTTGCTAGTTGTTGATCCTAGATCAGATGGCTCTGTTTTTCCCCTTTGATGTGACCGAATTCTGGGCTTGGGATGAGTTTTTGGGCCTTAGTTGCCCTAGTCCGTGAGTTTAAGTGAATGATTCTTGCACCCCTGCCATGCTATTTGCTTCCCTTTGCTCTATGTTTTTTTTTCTTTTTGTTTGATACTTGTTTTTATTTTATGTTATGGTTTTAATAATTATTTTGTTAGTTTGTCCTAAAAATATAAATTCATGCATGTTAGTTTATTGTTTTTTTCTTTCACTCATTTAATTGTTAAAATGTTTTTTTTATCTAAAAAAAAGAGAGACTAAAAAAGATTTTATGTAGGTTAATGATAAAAAAAATTTAGATAGATTTTCTGATATTTGTTTCAAATTTTAGTTTTTTTATATTTTTTATATAGATTCTCTATGATTTATTTAAAACAATCTAATCAAACTTTAAGTTGTTCACAACAAAAAGACACAAACCAATACACTTTATCTTTGGCTTTTTACTTTTCAAAAACATTAGATTTTATCATCTTTAGTACCAAATTTTAATTGTCCCGTATAAACATTAGCAAGAATTTAATCGCACTGGATTCACAAAAGGGGTACGATGACCTCGAAGTTCAGTTTTTGCCAAAATCTCCCGATTGTGGACTCGTGTGGTTTAGCGTGTTTATAATGGGCACTTAAAAAGTGAGACTTTAAATGACACTAATCTCTTGCTTTCATAAAAAACATACAACACACATTCTCTCTTTTAAGAGAACTATGCGAATTTTGATCCTTCACAAAAGGTACGTACCCAAAAGGGGTACATACCCTTTTCCAAATTCAAAAATCATAAAAAACACACGCCTTTTCTTATTTCTTTTCCTTCATACATCTTCTCTCTTATTTCTTACATCTTTTCCCCCCTTCTTTCTTAAAGCATACACAAAAAGCACAAAAAAAAAGTTTATAAGAGGTTACAATGGAGTACCATGGGCGCTTGAGGAGCATACACCTTCCTTAGGCGCAATTAACCCCCATACCTAGATTCTCTCTTAAAAAGGTTTTTGATATTTTCCCCTCCCTTGGAAATGAAAGATCAATTGTAGTGGTGGATATCTCAAAATTCCCGCAACAAGTACTACATATTCAACGAAAACACTCATGCAAGGAACTACATATTTTTTTGTAATTAGTGAAAATTTCACTTACACGTAAAAAGAAAAAATCCATACATTAATAAATTCATATTAAATATGTGCTAACATAATTCATATCGGTCAACTTATATACAATAGAACATATTTAACATAAATTTATTAGTAATTGAATAAATGTCATGTCGCCCATATTTATTAAATATTAATGTTGAGGATTCAATTGAGAAGAAGATTCAACTTCGATATTAATGTTATATATTGAAAAAATGGATGGGAAGCTTTTATATATAGTACCAAGTTGAAATATTCTACCTTTAAAACTATTTGAGAGACTGGAAGTGAATTAGTTTATGATATGAAACCATAATAAAGAACTTTTCATAATATACTGGTGATTCAAGCCATGACCTAAAGGAAAATGGATGATAAACTAATTAACAACTCTCTTGATGCTAAAGATTTTTCTTTTGTATCTTTTTTTGTATAATTAGTTCTTAAAAAATGGATTTTATAGGAAAATATTGTACGTGTCATCAATCTATTAATTAATATACATTATACAACTAAGTAATTAAATTATATATACACGTACTAAGTACCATAGTAGTAATTTTTGTTTTTGTTAACTTATAATAAGAGAAATTCCATCCATCTTAAATTATTTATGAGCATCATGTCCTTAGTTGATGTAGTATTTATTTAATTATATTGGCTTAAGCCTATTGTCCTTAAACATAATGGGACATATTGTCTCTTGTTTATCTCTATAATGTGCTTCTTCGTTATTTCTGTTTTTTTTTTTGTTCTCCCGATCTTATTTCGTATTTCATACTGTGGTTTTTGTTTCTTGTGGTATTGGATATACTATTTTATCTGCCGCGTCACAATTAAGCTGATCTGGCAACACCATTTTACGTGAACTCAGTAAACATCCTCGAATCCTCCCTCAATTTAAACACCATTGTTAAAAAAACCTAAACAACAAATTATAAGCAAGATAATTCAAACAAACTCCCTTAAAACTCATATCATCGAGCACATTCATAGCATCATCAATATCAGCATGATAATAATATATAGCAATCATTCAACTACACATTGAGGTTGTCAACTGCAGCTTATCTTTCCTCAATATAATTTCCTAAAAAAACTCAGTTGTCCTTATATAGCGAAACGTAACACACTCATCAAGAACAATCCCAAAAAACCTAATTCCCGAATAACATCTTCTATCTCTACGAATCAGAAAACTTAAAAGCTTCACAAATCCCATCACAACCTTTAGTTAAGCTACACAAAAACCAATCATAAGCACAAACATTAGCAGGATCCCAACCAATTTCAAAAAATATATCATAAAAATTCTTCTTAGAACCAATAACATATTCCCATCACTTTTCAAACCTTCTTTCAAAAGAGCATAATTATCATAATTAGGTCTAACAAATTTCTTAGCAATTCGCAAATAATTACAAGATTCAATAAATCTACCACTTGCACAAACAACATTCAACAACAAATTCAACGAAACAAAATCCCTAACACAACCATGACGATCCATCACCTCAAACGTCGTAACAGCATCAACAATTTTACTTGCCTTGACATAACTAGCAAAAATCAAAGCAAATGTAGACGGTGAAAGCATACCTATTCGACTCATCGATTTCACCGTAATGCACATTGCCTTAAATGAGCGATTTTTACCTTAAATATCATGCATTTCAATCATAAAAAATCATGCATTTTTCAATCAAGAAATCTCATTTTCATCCATTCATTCCAGCAGCTATCTTCCCGGCACCGCTATTGGACAAGAAGAGTTGATCATCATATTATGGATAACTGGCAAGAGAAAGACGATGCGTTACAGACTGAGGTAACCCAGATGGGTGGACAGGTAACCCAGTTGGGTGGAAGAATGACCCAGTTGGGTGGGAAGCTAGATCAGATTCTTGAGATGTTGGCTAATGTGAATATGCAACCAAGGATGGTTGAAACTCCTACACCTGCTGTTGTGGTTACTCATGGAAACGCCTCTGCTAATTATAATTGGCCTGCTTATGGTTTACCCGAAGGTTACGCTCCACAAGGATATGTGCCTGCGACCTCTGCTCCACTTATGGAAGTTCCTGCTAGGGTTAATGTTGTTCAACAAGTGGTTGACCTGAATCAAGAAGCGTTTGATGATCCTAGAGATGCTTATGAGGGTCCCGAGCCTCATGGGCCCAGTTTTGCTTATTAAGGACTTGTGCCCCCAGTTAATGAACCAAAGGTTGATTCTACTCCTCTGTTAGAACATAAATACCAAGCTCTAGAGGAAGGATTGAATCTGGTGGAAACAGGCAGTGATCCATTAGATTTCACAAAGATGTCCTTGGTTTCTGATGTGGTACTCCCACCAAAGTTCAAGAGGCCTGACTTAGAAAAGTACAAGGGTTTGAGTTGCCCAAAGAACCACTTGGTCATGTATATCAGGAAAATGGCTTCTTACTCTCATGATGACAAGCTGATGATACAATGTTTCCAAGAGAGTCTGGCTAATGTGCCTCTCAACTGGTACATGCAACTTGAAAAAGGTAACATCCATTCGTGGAGGGATTTGGCTAATGCTTTTGTCAAACAGTACCAGTATAATATGGATATGGCTCCGAGCCGCTCTCAGCTTCAAAACACCACTCAGAAGGATGGTGAATCCTTCAAGGTCTATGCACAAAGGTGGAGAGTATTGGCTTCTCAAGTACGTCCACCACTCCTGGAAACAGAACTTGTGGACATGTTCATCAACACTCTGCAGGAGGCATACTATAAAAATATGATTGGTAGTGTTTCCTTAAACTTCTCTTATTTGGTCCGAGCTAGTGAAAGAATTGAGATAGGGATCAAGAGCGGTAGGATTCCATCTGTTGCTCAAAATAGTACAAGGAAGTCGGCTAATAGTTTCAAAGGAAAAGAAGAGGAAGAGACTAGTGTTGTCACTTTTGAGAATGACAAAGCTCCACCACTAATGCCTATGCAGTTTCCTTACTTCCAATATCCGTACTTGGTTGCTGCCCAACATCAACAATTCCCTGGATATCCATATCAAATGCAAATGAATCATGTGCCGCAACAAACCCAAAAGGAACGACCGACTCAATAACAGCCCAAAAAGGTCTTTGATCCAATTCCTATGTCATACAGTCAACTTCTTCCTGATCTGGTATGCAGTGGAATGGAAACTGCTGGGACTATGAAACCCAAAACTGCACCATTTCCAGCTTGGTATGATGCCCAGGCAAAATGTGAGTATCCTGGAGGAATTGAAGGTCATTCCACTAACGATTGCAAAGCCTTTAAGTACAGGGTGCAAGAACTTCTTGATGAGAAATTGTTGTCCTTTGAGGAAGGCGAGCCGGTTATGAAAAATTAACAGTAAGTAGGGCATTCAGCAGGTTTCTCCGATATTGGTTTCCTGTGAGAATTAAATTGTCATGTTAAAGGATAAAGAGAATATTGGAAATAGTCAAGCTAGGGTGCAACTGTGTTCTTCAACCACATTTTTGCAAACTAGGAAGCTCATCCCAATGATCGCTAGGCTTTTTATTTCTTTCTTGTCAAGCATTCGTTTGCTTTTTGAATCAATCCATTTGTGTTCACTTTTTTTTATTTTATTACTTACAAACTTGGAGCGAGGATGAGGAAGACAAATAAATGGTCTTTGCTGATTTATGCTTTCAATGGTGAAAAAAACCTAGTTGATGATGTAAGGCATCGTTTTACTTTCTTTCATTATTTCATAAAAAAAAATTATTGAATTGAGCCATTCTTGCATATGCTTTGTTGTTATCTAATTCTCATGATTTCTTGAGACATATCTTTTTAAGAAAGGAAAAATAATCAATTTTGGTTTGACACCTGACATGACACTTTAAGAGTATATAGGTTGTTTTGCACTTTAGGCTACGTTATAAAAGTTCAATAATGATTCAATAAAATCGGTACTGTCTTAACACCTTAGACTCTCAGAAGTATGCAAGATTAATTTGAGTACTAATTTTGACGAAGACCTGAACGTAAGTTTTTAAGTAACCCTCAGTAGTTTATCTTAGTAGTCGGCACCATCTTGTACACAAACTAAGTAGAAAATCGATAAACATGAGTGAATGCTCCAAAAATGAAAATTTGCATACTTTGGTTGATTTCAAAAGTGGGAATGTACTTATTGAGTTAGATGACCCTCACTCGGTTGTTTAACCCAGCAGTTGTTGAAAAACCATAGTAAATATACCTATTTAGCAGTTGGTTCAGAGGAGTTTGGTTCTGAACTTGGTAGGGCGGGTTACAATCTGATCCCCCACAACTGCATTTGGAAGAGAAGAAGGGGTTTACCAAACTGATTTTTACCAGCTCCCCTTGATATATGATCATAATCACTAACAGATTTTTCTACCATGAGCGTGTACAAGATAACGAGCTTAATGTGACCGCGCTTGAATGAAAAGGGTGAATAAAATTTGAGCAAAAGTTAGAGGCACAATAAAATACTTCAGATTTGTCTTCATATGATGAGAGTCTTTGACTGCATTATATTGTTTTGTGTTATTACAGTACCCTTGGTTTTGATATCAATTTCTTGGTTTTCATATCTAGCCAGCAGCCACGTATGATTATAGTTGTCGTGTCTTGTTTCATACCTGTACTAAAAAACGGTCGTTATTTCTGTGCTTAAGGACAAGCAGAGGTTCAAGTATGGGGAAATTTGATAACCCAATTCATATCTTGTTGGCTCGATTTACATGAATCCTAATTGCATGTTATAACCCTCAAAAGACCTAATTGAAGCTAGGTTCACTTTGAAAGCATTCGGCAAATGTATTGTTAAGCTGACTCCTCCAGTTTGTGGAGTAACTAATAATTATCTCTCTTTTCTACACATCATATGTGTTTCAAAAAAAAAAACTTGCATGTGCATTATATCCAAAACTCTTTTCAAAAGAAACGATTTTGCTTGCAAATAAATACTTGACATCAAAGAAATTTGAACAATGGTATTGCCAAGGACAAAGCTGATTTGAGATGCTCCTAGCTAGGGGCAAGTTATCTATGGATTCTGCCAAACAGGGGCAAACAAGTTGAATACCTTGCTCATCAAGGTGAATTGGTTCAAGAATTGGTTACACTGCAAATATTAGTTGGTCAGGGGCACACCCTTCATGGATTCAAGTGCTTGGGGCATACTTTATCAAGATTATATCCTCCTAAAAGGTGCAACCGTGGTTGTCAATAACATGGATGGTGAAGAGTTTCCACTCTTAGTGCACGTTGTTGCAGTCAAAGAAAACCGTTATTCCTCTTTGGCAGCTTGTTTGAACACCTGTCCTGCAACAGAAGCTTGCAAAGGTCCTCATCTCAACAATGTCAGAGTTGCTCAGATTCTCTGTGCCGGGAAATTCAAAGTCTCCACAACAAAAACTCAGAAATTCATGCATTCATGCATACATGCATTCATGCATACATGCATTCACGCATACATGTATATAAACTCCTGCATATCAGACATTTCATCTGCAGTAGTTTTGCATTTAGGCATTAGATATACATAATCATGCATTCATGAAACACAATTTCAAAATATTTGTTTCAACAGGTTGCGAACTTGGATCTCTCATTTAGTGAAAAAAGTTCATGTACCTAATTCTCCAACAAGACGGTTATTGAATCGCAACTTCTCAACAAGAAGGGTTGATGAATCTTTTCCCAGTGAACTGGTCAACAAAGTGTCATATTCTCAATGAGAAAGGTTGATGAATCTTTTCTTTCCCCAGTGAGGCAGTTGATAATTGTTCATCCATAGTAAGTTTGTTGGAACACCGCATTTTCAGCAAGTCGGTTGTTAAGCCATTTTCCCCAATGAAGTTGGCTTATGCATAGCATCCCCAGTGAATGGATCAATAAGTCACTACCCCAGTAAGCCCGTCAGCATACTGTATCCTCAGTAAAAGTTGGTACACTTTACTTCTGCAAGTATGTTTTAGAACCATATCCCCAATGAAGTCAGCATACAGCATCTCCAAAAAGTTGATTAATGAACTATGTTTCTCAGCAACACAGTTGTTAAGAAGCTGTCATGCAAAGTTTTGCCATAGTAATGGCGGAATATTCGACTCTTTCTCTCAGTGAGTTTCTTTCTTCAAAGATACCTCCAACTTAAGCAAAATACTCAGATACAAAGATCAGTCTTCACTGAAAATCAAGATAGTTCAGTCATTGCTGAAAACCAAGGTTCAGTCTTCACTGAATATTAGAAAAAGTTCAGTCCTCACTGAATGTCAGAAAAAAGCTCAGTCTTCACTGAAAATCAAGACAGTTCAGTCATTGCTGAAAACCAAGGTTCAGTCCTCACTGAATATCAGAAAAAGTTCAGTCCTCACTGAATGTCAGAAAAAAGCTCAGTCTTCACTGTCATATCAGTTCAATCTTTGTCAAACACCAGAATAATGTTCAGTCTTCACTGAAAGTCAACATAGTTCAATCGCCATTGAGAAATACCAAAAAATAGATATTTTCGATAAAATAAATATTTTATTTAAAAATTATTTCTTATTTTTATGAGAAATACCAAAAAATAGTTTTTTCGATAATTTTGTTTTACAATTTATTCATTTTTCTTTATTTCTTTTAATTGTCGCAATTTATCTTTTTATACGAAAAATAGCAAAAATAATCAAAAATAGTTTTTATCTCTTTATTTAAGATTATATTTCATTTTTATATTTTTTTTACATTTTTATTCATTTTTCTTATTGATTTTTACATTCTTTTATCATTTTAAAAAATATATTCTCAATCAACCAATAATCATGTGCCACCTCATCTCTTACACTTCATAATCTTTTTTCATTATCATTTTACTATTAATCTTTCCTTAACCTCAAATCACATCAAAATTACATCAATTGCCACTTAACCTAATTCACACTTATAAATACAATTAAATAATCTGATCAAGAGGGGGCACAAACTCCAAGAAAAACGCAGCCACCACCAGACACCACAACCACCACGCCGGAATTCCATTTTCCGGCGAGGAACCACCGCCTCCGGCCGCCACGATAAACCACCAAAAAACTAAAATCAAACCTTCATTTCTTACTAATTTGACCGTCCTGATTCCAAATCCGTTGTTATTTTCACGAAAAAACGCTCGGAACACTGTCAAAATCTGTAAAAAAATTCTGTCGGGGGGATTTTGGGATTTCCACCTTTAACACTGACCTTTCATTTCCAAAGAGGGGAAAGTGTCGAAAACCGTTTAAAAAGAGAGATTCTAAGCTCGGGGGTTAGTTACGCCTAGGGAAGGTATTAGCATCCTAAACGTCCATGGTACTCCATGGTAACCTCTAATTTATTACTTTTTATTTGCTTTTATGTGCTTAAGAAAATGAGGGAGAAATTGTAAGAAGTGGGGGGAGAAATTGTATAGAATAGAAAAGTGTGTGCATGTGGAGATTGGATTGAGAAAAGAATATTATGACATAAAAGTAAATTTAAAGTTTTATCCTAAACTAATCGTGCGACTAATTTGGATTTGAACTAAAGAATTTTTATTTAGAGAGAGAAGAAGTTGTTTATTTGTTTTTCTATTTTTTTCTAAAGAAATTACTAAACGCGCCTCTTTGGAAATGAAAGTTCGTTTTTTTCTTGGTTTTTTAGCGTTGTGTGTGATGTGTCAAAAGCAATAAAGTCCTACGCTATTACAACCAAATCGAATAATTATTACAACCATATTGAATCAAATGAAAAAATAATAAAAGGCAATAAAATGCAAGCGGAGAAATAAACATGAATATGAAATGCACTTACGATGAAAAGAAAACAAAATGTCAAATATTGATATGAAATGTGAAGTGTGAAAATGCAATGTGAAATTTAATGTGAATGTGACAAAGAGAACAAAGTCATATAAAATATCATCGCACATCATTTTTTAAAATAACGAGAAACAAGAAAGAAACAATTAACAAGCATGACAACATGAATTTAGGCCAAAATGGTCCTTAACTATTAATGCTAGTGTTAGAGCTCAATGATTTTATAAAGTAAAATATTGTCTCTAACATGCATTTTTAAATGATGCATTGTCCTATCCTAAATGCAAATGCATGTATGCATGTCAAAAAGATGTAGAGTGAAATTGTAATGTGAAATGTCATGTAAAAATGTAATGTAGTGTAATGTAAAAATGTAACATATGATATAATGTAAAAATGTAGTGTAAAGTGACATGAAAATGTTATGCAAAGTATGATGCAAAAATGTGAATATAAGACATATATCATGAGAGAGCAAATAAAAAGATAATCAAACATATGCAAGAGCAAAACAATGAGAACTTAGGAATAAGCTAGTATTTATGCATAAGCAAAATAAGCAATTAAAAAGAAAGAAAATTAAAATATAATCTCAAAAATAAGTTCCTAAAATATTAGTGTAAAATTTGGACTCAATAAGCTTAACTAAACTATTGTCCCAAATAATCACTTATTTGAAAATAAGCTATTACTAACACATAATCAAAATAAGCAACTAAAATTAAAGAAATTAAAATATAATCTCAAAATAAATCCTAAAAAAATATTAGTGTAAAAATTTGAGCTCAATAAGCTTAAATAAGCTATTGTCCCAAATAATCACTTATTCAAATAAGCTAAAAAAAAATACGATGATAAAAAAAATGCACGTAAATGAGTGAAGAGGATATAGGGGTTGCAAACCTGATATAGAAGGGTGCAGAAGAAGAAAACAGATCAGAAAAAGGAAGGCCCAAGGCCCAATTGAAGAGACTCTAGGAGGGGGGTGCAGCAGCAATCACGCGCGTGCAGAAAGCAAGAGAAATCAGCAAGGTCCAACAAAAAAATAAAAACAGCCCAGCCCAAAACCATAAGAAACTAACCAGATCTGAAACGGGCGAACCGGACCGACCCACAAACCGGATGGGGGGCGCGCGTAGTAAGCTGGGGGCGCGCGAGTAATTACCCAATCCAATCAGAATGCGCCACGTAGCACTGTGAAGCTCCTTCTTCTCCGGCCATCTCTTCCGGCGAAGCAAACCTCTCTAACGGCCATGGAACAACACGAAATCTTCGATTCAACACCAAATTTCACGATTCAAAGGTCCATCCCACTCGAAATCTCGCTCTGATTCCGAATCTAACCTTGCTTTATGCAATGGAGGCTTACATAGACAGAAACGTGCGCACGACCGAACAGATTTGAAAACTCAATCTCGCGATTCTGGCACTATTGAACGAAATTAGTGAATGGAAAAGGTTCAAGGGGTCAAGACGAGTCTAATGGAACAAAAATCGGTTGAAACGAAGCCTTCAAACGCCCGATTCAAATAACTCAAAAAAACTCCAGCGGCGGTGGCTTCGTTTGGTGGGTTTCCGGTGCGTTTTTGGAGAATCTGAGGTTGGATTTGTGTTCAGGAGGGTCTAAAACCTTAGAAAAGAGTATTTGATTGTTGATTTTGTGAAGTTTTAGAGTAGTTGAATTTTCCGGCGAAGGGTGGTGACGGTTTCGGTGTTTTCCGGCGTGTTAGGCGGCGTTTTTGATGAAATTAACGATGGATCTGTGATGTAGAGGTGATGAGGAAGCTTGTGGTGTAATCGGATTTTGATTTGAATGAGTTTTGAAAAATGGGTGTGGTGGTTGTGGTGGTTTTCCGGCGACCGGAGGTAGATTCCGGTGCCGGAATCTGATTTCTGATATTTTGTGATTGTTCTCAGAATTTTAGGTATTGGGAATTGTGTAGAAATGATTGTTTTATTGAGTGGGTGGCTTCTAAGGTGAACCACCTATTAAGTCCCTCACCGGTGAGGGAGCAAAATATGACCATCAGATATAATTGTTGGTTCAGATTTATTAAAATTAAAAATGAGAACATATTATTTATCCACACACAATCACAACTATAACAAGAAATATATTCCTTTCATCTTTCTGTACGAAATTTTTTCGTTTCTTCACATCATCAATAACATAATCACCAACAATCATTTTCATCACTAACAAAATCATTTACAAAAACCGTTCTTCTTCATCACCAACAACACCAAATTGAACACCATCATTTCATTGTTATTGCCAAATTTAAAAACAAATCTCAAATTGAAAAACATAAACCCCAAATCTCAAAACCCAAATCAAAAAACACACTTAAAACCCAAATCCAAAAAAAAAATTGATGAAGAATTGTCTTCAAATACTCATGATTGATCCTCTTAATCAAACAAAGTACAGAAACTTTAAAACAAACACATGACCTTAATAAAAAGTTTGCAACAACGTATGGTTTTAGTATGTAGCATCATAAAGTGGTTGAAAGAAGAACACAGAAGGAAATGTTTATGTTTTGCGTTTTGATTAAATCCGGATCTGGTTAATTATTTAGGATTGGGGGTTTGTGTTTTCATATTTTTAAATTCAGATGATGATAATGATTTGAGATTTAGGGTTGAAAGAAGAAAACAAAAAAAGAGAAGGAAGTGCTTCAAATCTTATATTTTAGATATGAGATTTAAAGTTTATGATTTTAAATTTGAGATTTTGTTTTTATCTTGCTCTTGCCATGGTGACCTTGTTGATGTTGTTGTTCTTGTGTGAAAGAGCAGATTTTTTTCGTACAGACAGAGAGATGAAGAACATATTGTTTGCTGTAGTTGTAATTGTATGTGGGTAGATTATGTGTTCTTATTTTTAATTTTAATAGATCTGAACCAACAATTATATCTGATGGTCATATTTTACTCCCTCACCGGTGAGGGACTTAATAGGTGGTTCACCTTAGAAGCCACCTATTGAGTGATGTGAGGTTTGTATTTATAGAAGAAAATTAGGTTAAATGGTATTTTTGTAATATTGTGTGAAAGGGTAAAATAAAAATAAATGATAAATGAAATTGAAATTGAAATAGAGATGGTGAGGTGGAATGATATGAATTTTACTATTTTTGGTAAACTTTGAGATAAAAAGGTGAAGATGAAATAAGTTGAAATAAAATGTGATAAAATGTAAGAAAAATGTAAATCTTTTTGATATTTTGAAATATTTGGTAATAAAATATAAAATGCGCGTCAAATAAGAAAATGACTATTTTTTGATATTTTTGGACTTTTACGCTAAAATGCGAACTATTTAAAATAAAGTGAAATAAAACGAAATATTTAGAAATAAAAGAAAATTTAAGAAAAATGATAAAATATGAAAATGAATGAAAAATGCATGAAGAAGAAAAATAAAATATTTTTTTTGTATATTTTTATGCATGAAATGTAAAATTGGATTTGTAGGTCCAAAATTGGGGTATTACAGCTGCCCCTATTTAAGTTTCTTCAATCGGAGAAATGAAGATTGAAATCTTTGTTTAGACAGGATTGAAGAGACTTAAATATAAAACATGCACCATTTTTGGACCTAAAATCCTCTAACAATGCTTATGATGCAAATGCTAATGCAAAGATGCAGATGCTTTTTTTTTTTGTTTTTGAATTTTGTATGAATGTTGTAAAAGACAGATAAAAGACAAGCATAATTGAGACTCAACATGGGATGAACAAAACATGGCCCGACTGGGAAAATAGCAAGAAAAAGTATCCCGAGTCCATTGGGAGAACGAACTCCACTGGGGAACAGAGTAAAACACTAGGGAAAATATTGCTCACTATCATATGGATGACAGTAATGTGAGAAGAGCATTGTCCACCGTCTTACAAAGAGACGGGTTGCAGATAAAAGATAACGTCTACAGAGCACAAGAGAATTGTCCACCGCCTTACAGAGAGACGAATTGCAGATAAAAGATAACCTCTACGAAGAACAAGAACATTTGAAGGTGTGAAAAACAAAAGAAGGGGGGGTTGAATTGTGTTTTGGCGTTTTAAAACTTCTTGCAAGTTCTGAAACCTTTCAGAAGCACCGCGGATAAAGAAACACAATTAACACACTCACACAAAAGGGTAAGGAAAGAGAGAGAGGCGAGACAAGCAATTTTATACTGGTTCCTCTCACTCACACAAATGACCGTTTAAACCGAAACGATCTGTATATTGAAACTTGACTGCACTCAAGACAAAAATTGTCAATCTTCATTGGAGATGTACCCTCTTCTTGAGATGAATGTTGACATTCTTTAAGAGAAAACATGTTTGTTATTGATGAACAGCTTGAGAGAACGGAGACGACTTGCCCCTTGCTTTAGATTGCTAGTTTCAGTCTAATAAATCTTTGAAGGAATCGCTCGAAGAGCGTGACTGGTTGACCTTTTACATCTAGTGTACTTTTCAGGAATATATGATCTTGACACAGTATGCCCCAAGTGCTTGAAACCTTGAAAGGTAGGATGTTCAACTTGTTTGCCCCTGATTGGCATAATTCATATGTAACTTGCCCCTGTCTAGGAGCGTCTCGAGTCAGCTTTGCCCTTGATCAGACCATAGCTCAAATTTCTTTGATGTCAAGTATCAATTTGTAAGTAAGATTATTTCTTTTGAAAAGTATTTTTGATATAATGCATATGTAAGTTTTTGAAATTGAATATTTTTGGGATGGAAGCACATATAGTGTGTATAAAAGATAATTTGTGATTACTCTACAAACAGGATGAGTCAGCTTAACAATAAATTTGCCGAATATGATTTCACAGTGAACCTAGTTTCAATTAGGTCTTTTGTATGTTATAACGTGGCTGGGCTCACGGTTTTCAAAAAAAGGATTGTTAGGCTCAAAATTTATTTGGTCCCACCCATTCTTCTTGATGTCCTTCATTCCTAAATTCAGTTAATTCAACAGATGCACTCAGTCGACAAGAGAATTGTTGACAATGATGTTTGAGGTTGACACTTTGGTAAAAGCTTTATTGATGTTATTTTTGTTAAATAGACGTTGATGAGATTTCTTGAAGTGACAGTCACTTTTTGTTTAGGAAGTTGTTCCTATGTTGAATCAGTCTTTGTTTGTATGGACTAGTTCTTTTCGAACTTTGAATTTGTGGTCCATCACGGTGCCCCTCTTTTTTTATTTTATGGGCTTTTTTTTTGAATTCTCTGTTTTTTTGTACTCTTTTTTTTGTTGTAATCACTCTGGTTTTTTTGTATAACCTTTGTAAGATGAAGATTGTGACTGTCGTATGAATTATTGTGAGTCTCATCGCTTGACAGCTTCCTTTGTCTGAGGAAAGCATTGTGATTAAACCTCTAGTTTGGTATGACCAGATGAGTTGATTCTCTTGTATCAGGATGCATCATCAAATTAATTGAAATACTACCCTGCCCCAGGTTAAGATTAAGGGTTCAGAAAAAAGAAAGAAACACCGACTTCAGGCTCAAAGGGGCTGATTACGGATTATCTCCTTATATCTCCACTGTTTGGGAAGAGAAACAATGCCTTACATCGTCAACTAGGTTTTTCACCATTGAAAGCATATACCAGCAAAAATCAGTTATTTATTTTCATCATTCTCGCTCCAAGTTTGTAAGTAATAAAGCAAGAGAAAAGAGTGAATACGAATGGATGGATTCTAAAAACATGCATGTTTATTATATTAAAAGTACTTGACGAAAGACATAATGTTAAAAGCAGACAAATGCTTGACAAGAAAGAAATAAAAGCCTAGCGGTCATAGGGATGAGCTTCCTTGTATCACCGACTTCAACGAGATGAGTGTAGCAAAAGTAACATCAACAGAAAACCAGATTGCAACAAACCACTTAATGTATCACAAAAATTGGGTCTGCATCCTTGAATGAAAGTTGGTGCCTGTTGGATATGCTGAGATTAAGTGTGTTGTTGAATTTGATGCCTTTGTTGAGATTGTAAAGGCAAAGACAATTGCTCAAGTAGTGAGATGGTGGTTATTTTGTGCCACCATTAATGAAGTGATCAGGGCATTTTTCTTTTCCAATTCTGCCCGAAGTGCAATGATTTCTTCACGAAGTTGAGTGTTCTCTTGTATAATTGCTTCCATTCTCCTTTAACACAAGCGTTGACTTTCAAGTTGACTTTGGACAAGAGTGTCAGACCACTGAGAGAAAGATGAAACTCAGACTTTTTTGGAGAAGACTATGAATGCAAAAAATGATGCATGAGAAAGAAAGTTTTGTTTTGATTTTGATTTTTCAAAGGACTTTAGGATATCAATCATAAAGGACCTCATTTTTTGTTAATGATCAAAAGAAATTTTTCCGAAACAGTGTTCTCTTTTTTCAAAGTCCGTGATGATTGTGAAGTTTATATAGAAATTCCTTTAAATCCTTTGAAAACCAATGGAAAGATATTTTTTATGGATGAATGGATGCGTGAATGTATGGATGCGACAATCACAAACATAGGAAAACATGGTTGGTTGAGATATCATGATGTTGGAGTCAAAGGTAACAATCACCCACAAGGTATGAACTATTGGTTTATCTTCTTTTTGTAACACGGGTTCTACAAAGTTCCCAACGTCATCAACTTTCCTTCTTGAATACCAATGTCCACGACTTAAACTCATGGCCAAATGAAATATCCAAGGGAAAGTCTCGATTGAGCGTGGTATCGCGGAGTCAACTATTCCAAGACTTTTACTCTCGGCTTTAGCTATCGCACCACACCCTAAAAAAGGCCAAGATGGGTTAAAGGTGACTAAAGGATTCACAACATCCTTGGATACAAGTCATAGCAACAATCTACGCGAAAAAATCACGTCGAAAAGAATACTACAAACATGACCCTCAATTGTGCGTGGTTTCATCACATGTGGATATGTGCGGAGTTTTGCCTTCCGCCCACTCACTATGATCCTACCACAATCTATCTCAAGGTAACTCAAGCTCGGGTCAAGCTTATCTCACTCAAAAACCCCTCCACAATATATATAAAGCTTGTAAACATTTAAGCACATAAAAGCACATAAGTTAGGTTCAACCCTCTTAAGGAGAGGATCCCCAGTGAAGTCGCCATTTTTCTGTTGCGGGATTTTTGAGACATACCCCACTACAGTTTTATTTTTCATTTCCAAAGGAGGGGAAAAATTGAAAACCTTTAAAAGAAGAGATTCTGAGGTACGGGGGTTAGTTGCACTTGAGGAAGGTATTAGCACCTCAAGCGCCCATGGTACTCCATGGTAACCTCTTATATGTTTTTGTGCTTTTTGATACATGCTTTTAAGAATGGGGAAAGAAGTTGTATAGAAGAGAGAAAAGAAAGTGGGTAAAAGTTAAGAAAATTTTATTTCATAAAGTAAATAAAAGAAAAGAAGTGTAAATGTTTTTCTTTGTAAAAAAAAGATTTTTGAGAGTAATGTTTTTATTGTATTGTAGAGAAAATGTTTAAAAGAAAAGAAATAGTAAGAAAGTGCAAATGTTGTTATGTAAAAAAGAAAAGAAGTTATTGTTGTTTGAAAGAGAATTCGTTTTTTTTGTGTGTTTGAAAGAAAAGAAGATTTTGTTGTCAAAAAAAAGAATTAAGAAAAGATGTTATATATATAAAAAAAAAGTTGTGATAAAAGCATGTTAAAATGATTGAAGTTACGTTGAGATTAAGGTGAACTTGCGTTTGTTTTTTAAAAGGATCGCACGTTTGTTTTGAAAAGGTTTTTTCGTTTCAAAAAAAGTCTCGTAATTAATTTGAAATTTAACTACGAGTCCTCTCCTTTAGAAATAAATTTTTGGCGTTGTGTGTGATGTGTGAGCTAGGAAAGCAATAAAAGCGATAAACAAAGTCCTACGCTATTACAACCCAATTGAATGATTAATATTTACAACAATATCAAATTGAATGAATAAATAATAATAAGAGGCAATAAATAAATAAATAAATAGCAATGCATAAAAGTAAAATGCAAGTGCGGAAAATAAATATGATAATGAAATGCACATGCGAGAGGAAAATGAAACATCGCAAAATAACATCCTAATTAAAAGTGGAGTGTGTGAAAGAAATGTGTCGGAGGCAAAGACATGATAATACATTTTTTGGAGGCCACTCACAACAACAAATAATTCTAACTTAAGCATACAAGCAACATGCAATTTTATTTATCAAAAGAATTTTTTTTTATTTTTTATGAAGAGAATGGATTTAGACCGAAAATGGTCCTTCACTATTAATGCTAATGTTAGAGCTCAATAATTTTATAAAGTAAAATATTGTCTCTAACATGCATTTTTTAATAATGCAATGTCCTAACCTAAATGCAATGCATGTATGCATGTGGAAAAATGTAAAGTAAAATTGTAATGTGAAGTTGTAGTGTGAAATTGTAGTGTGATGCAAAAACTTGTAAAAAATGTTGTGATATGCAAAAATGTATAATGTGACATAGTGAAAAAATGTAATGTTGTAAATGCATATATGCATGTAAAAATATGTAGTGAACATGTGATATAAAATGTAATGTGATGTAAATTTTTTGTAAAAGGTTATGTGACTAAAAAAAAATGCATAATGTGATGTAGTGCAAAAATGTAAAATTTTTAAATGCTTGTATGCATGAAAATTTCTAATAAAAGCATGTTACATATTTTCATAAAATGAAATTAACAAAGACATAATCAATCATCACAAAAAAGAACTCAAACATAGCATATTTAAAAATTTCTAATATTTTGTTGTTTTCATGTTTTTTGATATTTTAAATAAATAAATAAAAAGGTCGTAACAACTAACATTTTTGTTTTCTCTCTTTTTTGTATTTTTATATTTTTTGCATTTTTCTAAATAAATAATTTAAAAATAAAGTTCTAAACAAATATTTTTTATCTTTTTTGACATTAAATAGTTAAAGAGTTTTTTAGTCTTAGAATTTTTTTTATTTGTTATTTTATATATAGGATCAAAGTCTCAAACGTACACATAATTATTGAAAAGGGATAAATATATAGGATAGAAATGCAATCAAATTAATAAATAAAAACTAAAATAAAATAAATGAATGATAAAAACAGAAAAACAGATTAAAAAAACGAAACAGGCCCAATATCCATTTTCTGAACAAACCCACAAACAAACAAAAAAACAAACCGGGTCAACCCAGACCCGGCCACAGACCCGGTTCGGTGAACCGGTTAGGGGGCGCGCTGAGAAACCCCCTGGGGGGCGCGCGCAGTAAAAATGAAGGGGGGGGTTATTAGGTTTTCTTTTTCCTCATTTAGTTAAAAATTCATTTTTTCTCTAGTTCTTTCTTTCTCTCCCGTTCTCTCTTTCTTCTTTCTGGCTTCTTCCTGGTTCTTCATTTTTCATTCTCCATAACCCTAACAATCCTAACCCCAAAATCATCAATACTTGTTCAAATCCGAAAACTCAAAACACAAACCCTACCTAAAACCTTCTTCTAAACACGAATCCGGCAACAAAAATTACAAACAAACATCATATCAAGCCGATCGACCCTCACAGATCTAACCGAAAATCCCCCAAATTTGAAACTCTAACCCTCGAAATCAAGCCTAAGCACGCGATTGGAACTCGAATCAGTGAAACAAACGACTAATTATCACTTAGCATGTTTTGAAACAGAGATTTGAAGCCTAGATCTATATGGTCATGTTGATGAATGAGAAGGAAAGAAACAAGAATTTACCTTCCTTGCAGTGACACTTCAAGTAAGTTCCTTTTTCCTTTCCTTTGCTCTCGATCTCTGTTTCTTTTATCTCAGCTTCTCTCCTTCTCTTGATTCGTTCTTTCTCTGACTTTTTCTTCTCTTCTTTGTGCGAGAGAAAAAACTGAGGAATGGAGGCTGTGAAGGTTCGATTTATGATGGTTGAGGGTTAAAGTTCTTTTTTGGTTTTTTTTGTTTCTGTGATGTAAAGGATTGGTTTGGTTGTAGAAAATTTATGTTGAGCTTCTGGGTGTTTTGTTCTGTTCGATGGTTTGTTGTTTTTGATTTTTTTGTGTTTCTGTAAATTGTGTTTGTTTTTGTTCTGAAGATTGTTTTTTTTGCTTTTTTCGGCCGTTTCTCCAATTTTCTTTTTGTTACTGTTTTGTGATTTTGTAAGGTTTTTGCTCTCCAAAATCCGCCTCCTGCTATTGTGAAATTGTGTTCTATTAAGTAGACTGGAAATTAGGGTTTGATGTATGAAAATGGAAAAGAGTAGAACATGCTTTGTTGATACAAAAATTGGTTTTTGAAAATTTGTATTGAAAGTGGAAAGGGACAAAAAAAAGTCATTGTTTTGTACTGTCTTCGTTCAGAAAGGAGGTTGAAAAACACATAGGATCCTCTTCTCAAATTTTGTTTTTTGATGTTTCTATTTTTTTTGTGGTAAAAGTAATAACAAAAATAATAGTAGTGGAAAAAGGAAGGAAATGACCGAAAAAAGGAAAAGAAAAGGAGTAAAAACTTTTTTTCTGAATTTTGAATAATAATAATAACAATAATAATATTGATAATAATATAATAGTAATAATAATAATAATATGGATCAAAGGAGAAAAGATAATAAAAAGGAGAAAGTAAAAAACTATTTTTGCCTTTTTTATGATCATATATATATTTTAGTAAATGAACAAAAAAAAAAAAAAAAAAAAAGAATTTTGAACTAATGATAATAACCAATAAAAAAGTAAAGGAAAATAAATAAAGCAAAAGAAACTGTTTTTTTTTGAAAAGGATTTTTGATAATAATAATAATAATAAAAGTATTTATAATAATGATGATAAATGATAATAGTAATAATAATGGTTAAAAATAAGACGATGATAAATGAGCGGACATGAAAGTACGACGATAAAAAAAGTGATAAAAAAAACGAATATAAACAAAACGACGAAATAAAGAACAGATGTGATGACACTTTTATTATGCGATGAATGTTTTTGATATTTTATAACGAAAAAAGAGGACAGTGGATTTTAGGTCCAAAATTGGGGTACAACACCAGCTGTGAAAAGGACAAGGTAACATGGGATATTTGCCAATTCTGGTAATGCTTATCCTGTTATTCCTTTTGCTTGAGAATATTCGCCCTTATGGAGTAAAATAGTACTAACGTCACAATCCTTGATGATAAGGTTGTAGTACTATGATGTATCAATCAATCACATCCTTTAATTCAAATGATTTCCAATCATTGAATTACTATCAGTTATTACTGACTTTTCTGGCTTGTTATTCAGAGCCTATGTATCAGACATATGCTTCTGATGTCTTCACCTTTTGAAACTGTTGGTCTTCTCCATACGTTGCTTCTGATTCAACATGAATCTTCTGAGATGACTTGCTTCTGATTAGTGTTGCTTCTGATATCTTAGATTCTGATGTCTAAGCTTCTGATATCCATGCTTCTGATATCCATGCTAATGCTTTGTTTCAGAGCTTAATTAAATCAACATAATTTGTTTAATCCGCACACTTAAAATTAAATATTAAAATACCCTATTGTTCATTAATACTTTGTTATCATCAAAACACTAAGAGTTAGATTCTGAACATCCTTTGTTCCAACAATCTCCCCCTTTTTGATTGATGACAAATCTAGTATTAATTAACAATGGTTGTTATTTTAATTTACTATGTTCAACAGAGGTTCATAAGCTTTGCACGCTCCCCCTAAGTTGTAACATTTAGTAATTAAAATAGTTTAAGAATATAATTTTATTATGACGTAAATTCTTCATATTTTGACTCTTAGAGACTAGTTTTGTAAGCTCTCCCCCTTAGTCTGATAATTAATGGAAAAATTGCACTCTTTCCATTTATCATCATATGAAAGACTTAGTTCAACATAAAATATTATTCTCCAGAATAAATAAACAAATAAAATAATCAACAAAAAAAAAACGTAAAATTAAACAGATTCTTTTAATTGGTTTTAGTTATTAGCGCTTCTAATCTCATTAATTAATGACTATTACTCCCCCTTTTGTCATCAAACAAAAACAGTTTGTATAAAAGAAGTAAAAGCATTTAAAAAGCGCGTAAAAAGATCAGTCAAAAACACAACTTTCAAGGAGTCAAGTCTGGAAAACAGTTACAACAACTCCATTAAAGGGATTGTCTGATACCAAGAACTGAGAGACTATGACTCTTTAAAAAGTCTATAAAAGAAGAGCGCAACACCATTACAGTTTACTCAACACTTCCACACATTATTATCAGAAATAATGGATAAGGATAGAAGAGCAAATAAGGGTAAGGCTCCCTAAGAAGTGAAGAAAGAAGAATCACCACAGAAAACAAAACCAAAAACAAAGAAGGTTAAGGGTGAAGCATCTTCTTCAGTTCCATTAAGACGAAGTTATAGAACCAGATCAAAAACAAAGCCACAACCACCGGTATACATCAATTTCTCATCAGATTCTGATGATACTAATTCTGATTATAGAGAATTTCTCAGAACATATGATCCAGAACAGTGTGAAGGTTCTTCAGAAGGATCCTCTTCTGGTTCTGATAAGCCAGATTTTGATTATCTGAGGTACTTGGAGAATTATCATTTTCCAACAGAAACCTCAGGCTCTGGTGACTCACAGAAGTCAGATTTAGATTCTAAATAGATTTAGGACCTTATGTAATGATATTCTATTTAATCAATAAAGATTTATGGTTCTGTTTTGAAATCTTTTTCTATAATTTCTTTGTGTTTGACATAATTTGTAAAAACATATTTGAACTACAACAAAGCAAACAGTTAACAGCAAACAAAACAAATTAAGTAAGCAAAAGATGTTCATGCAATTAACAGAAATAAAACTTGTTCAAATATTACAACCACTTAAAACCAATTTTGTGCGCAAACATAGAATCCTAGGGTTGAGATGAGGAGGGGTTAGAAGGAAGTCTTGAGATAAGCAACATCATCATCTTCTCAAGAGCTTTGTCAGACTTCTCAACATTCTTGTTGATAGTTTCTTTCAGATCCATCTGATTAGTCTTGACCTCTTCCAATCCAGCTTCCAGCACTAAGAGTTTATCTCTTTGTTCTCTTTGAATCTGTTCAACCTTTAGAATCCTAGTAGCAGCAGCATCAGAACTTTCAATCATTTGTGTATCAAAACATAGCACATTAACATCTTCTTCCAGCATCATCTTCTGTTCCAGACTTCTTTGTTCTCTTTCCTTAGCTTTTAGAACTTCCGTCTCATCATGTGATAAGTTAGTTAACATCAATCTTTTCTTTTGAAGAGCACTTCCAAAAGCATTTTCAAAAGAATCAGTGAATTGCAGATGTTCATAAACTAACTCATCAACATACTTTTTCTTCAAAGCAGCCATGATCAACCTCTGAGCATTATCAATCTCATCAAACTTTTCAACAATCTGACTTGGCATAATACCACGTTCAAATTTTAAGTTGTGCATTCTTCTAACATCATTATTAACAAGCCTTGCTAAAATCTCAATGCTTGAAACAGTTTGGTTAGAGTGTTGAGTTTGAATGCTTTCTAGGATAGATTGATAAGTGATTTCAGGCTCAAAAACAGTTTGATTGATATGTTGTTCAAGGTTAGATGGAGGTGAGACTGGGGATTGAGGTGATGAGGGTATGCTAACAGTGAATTCAGGTTGTGAAGATGATTGAGTTAAAGGGTTAACAATCTCTATGGTTGGAATGGAGGGTTGAGTGATATGTGGAGGAGTGTCAACATGAATTGGAGTGGGGATGGGATTAGTGTTATCAGATTCAGTATCAGAATCAGAACTGACATCACTAAGAGGATCACCATATTTTTATGTAAGCTTATCAAGACCTGATTTCTCATAAGGAGTAGGTATAACAATAGAAGGTTTGGAGGGGGTTTCAGGTAAGCTCTTAGTTTCTGCATGAATGGTTTTAGGTGACAAATGTTCAGATAGCATATCTAAAACATTTGGTTCTGATAGAGGTTCAGAAGAAGGTTTGGTTGGAGAAGGTTTCACAAAAACAGGCTCAAGAACAGGTTCATCATTTCTAGTTTGAGATTCAACAGACTCATTAATAAAAGCATTAGAAGATGTACCTTGATGTTTCTGACGTTTGTGAGCAGCTCTTTCTCTGGCTATCTTCTTCTTCTTCAATATCAAAGGTTCATCATCATCCTCTTCTTCTTCATCAGATTCAACAAAAACTTTCCTCTTGTTTTTATTGTTGTCCTCATCCTTCTTGGACCTTTCTTCTCTTCTCAAATTCTCAATTTGTTCTTCTGTTAAGATCTTGACACCACCAATTGAAGGAGTTTTCAGCTTTACTCTATCTCTTGTCATAGTGGTCTTCATTACAAAGTCTTGCTTCTGATCAAAGCCAAGTTTGGTGATATCCACTTCATCTCCAGGAGTTTCCAATCCATACTTATCCTTCCAATGATTGAAACATCCATCAGCAATCTTCTTTCCTTCTTCAACATCAACAGCAAGAAAGGAAGAATCAAACACTTCTTCTTCTTTGTTCATTAGCAAAGGGTTGTTAGGAACCACAACCTTACCTTTTACTAAGAACATCTTCTTTAGAGACTTTCCATCAACAACTCTTGATTCCAAAAAGGTAGGTTTAACAAAACTTGGGTAGTTTTCTTTAAGAATCTCATGAAAGTTGCTCAGATAGAATATGTGAGATAGCAACCTAACATGATGACAGTTGGTGTGATTCTTCTCCATACTACTTTTAATCATTTCACAGAGATGATCAAAAATGTATTTAGCCACATTCATTTTGACAAAGCTGTGAAGATAATACATGAAGTATTTTTGTTCAGAAGAAATGCAGTCAGTTCCACCCACTTTTGTAGCAATAGACTCAAACAGTACCTTGTAAACACTTTTGAAGAATGTTTTCAAATCTTTCTGACCATTTGAAGTGACATTCTCAAATAGAGTTTCTTGAACAGTTGGATCTTGTGGCTTAGTCCTGTAACCAGCAAGATGGATTCCTTGATTTGGTAGGTTCAAAACCTTTGCAATATGATCTGCAGTGATTTTGATATCTATACCAGCAATGTTGGATCTAATTTCTATTTGGGTAAACTCAGGAAGACCCAATTCTTTTCTAGATTTCCCTTTTAACATAGGGTTTTTCTTCACCAAATTTTGAACTTCAATATAAGCTAACTGCTTATCATACACGTACGCCTTCATCCAAAATTCTTTTACCATTTCTTCAAAGATTGGACCATTCAAAATCATGAAGTAGCGTTCTAACCCTTGATAGTAGAACATCTTCTGTAGATCAAAACCATTTGCTTTCAGACTTTCAAAGTCCACCCGTTTCTCTACCATGCACTTTAACTCTTTAAACTTGAAAGTCATAGAGTCTTTTCTGATTGAGAACTTCTTTTGATTTTCCAAATCAACGATGGGTTTTACGGATATAGAAGCAGTAGAATATGACGATGCCATTGTTGAGGGTTAGGGTTTTGGTTTTGCTAGAGAGGGACGAAAGAGAACTGAAGAGTTGGAGGTTTAGAGAGAATATGAAAAAGTGTGGGTTGTGATCGTGTTTGTGTGCAAGTGATAAAAGTGTATATTTTTAGAAAACAAACAAACAGTACAACACACAAAAGGACAGAGTAGTCATATTCATTTTAAGCGCTAAACTCATCATAAACCAATACTCATCTAATTGCAAAATGACACATGTATTAGAAAAATATTTAAATAACTGGTGCGTTAGTGGACAGCAGTTAAAAAAGAAAAGGTTGTAAACTGTTCCACTACCACATCAGAACCATTCTTTAGATTCTGACACTTATCAGAAGTAGTTACTCATCAGAACTTCTGACCTTGAGGTTCTGAGGTTCAACACCTTCTGATCCTTATCAGATTTTAAAAACAGTTTTACTCAAAAGAACTTAACAATCAGGAACAAACACCATGTTGAGATTTTTCTTTATGAAATCAAATCTTTCAACAGCCAAAGGTTTTGTACAAATATCAGCCCATTGTCTTTCAGTATCAACAAACTTGATATCTATAACACCTTTCTCAACATAATCTCTTATAAAATGATGTTTGATCACAATATGTTTTGCTCTAGAGTGTAAAATAGAATTTTTGGAAAGCTGAATGGCTGCAGTGTTATCACAATATAAAGGTATATAGTGACTGCTTATATGATAATCTTCTAATTGATATTTCATCCAAAGAAGTTGTGTGCAACATTTTGCAGCTGAAATGTATTCTGCTTCTGCTGTGGACATAGCAATGGTGGTCTGCCTCTTGCTACACAAGGAGATAAGATTTTCACCCATAAATTGGCAACTGCCACTTGTTGATTTTCTTTCAAGTTTATCTCCAGCATAATCAGCGTCACAGAATCCATTTAACTCATATTTCTTGGATTTCTTATAAAGTAATCCAAAATTACAAGTAGCTTTCAGATATCTAAAGATTCTCTTCACAGCAGTGAGATGAGATTCTCTAGGATCTGATTGAAATCTTGCACACAAGCATACAGAGAACATAATATCAGGTCTAGATGCAGTTAGATAGAGTAGAGAACCAATCATACCTCTATATAACTTCTGATCAATTTTGCCTTCAGATTCATCCAGACTCATGCTTGTTGTTGGATGCATTGGAGTATTCATTGGCTTACAGTCTTCAAGATTGAACTTCTTCAAGAGATCCTTTGTATATCTGGTTTGATGAATGTAAGTTCCTTCCTTTGTTTGATTGATTTGAATTCCAAGAAAGAACTTCATCAATCCCATCATGCTCATTTCAAATTCTTTTTCCATTAACTTAGAGAAATTCTTGCATAGAGTTGCATTAGTTGAACCAAAAACAATATCATCAACATAGATCTGAACGATCAGAATGTCTTTCTTCAAGGTTTTTCTAAACAATTATCAACCAAAAAGTTACTCAGTCTATCATACCAAGCTCTAGGAGCTTGTTTAAGACCATAAAGTGACTTTTGCAGTTTATAAACATGATCAGGATTTTGAATATTTTCAAAGCCAGGAGGTTGTTTGACATATACTTCTTCAGTAATAAAACCTTTAAGAAATGCACTCTTCACATCCATTTGATATAAAGTAATACCAAGGTTAACTGCATAGGAAAGAAATAACCTGATTGCATCCAATCTTGCAACTGGAGCAAAAGTTTTTGTGTAATCAATTCCTTCCTGTTGACTGTAACCTTGTGTAACTAATCTTGCTTTGTTTCTAGTTACTTCTCCTTTCTCATTGAGCTTGTTTCTGAACAACCATTTTATTCCAATAATGTTCTTGTCTTTTGGTCTAGGAACTAGATTCCAAACTTCATTTCTGTCAAACTGATGTAGTTCATCTTTCATAGCTAAGATCCAAGCTTTTTCTTTGAGAGCTTCATCAATAGTTTTGGTTCATTGAGAGAAACCACACTGACCATTGCATCTTCATTTTGTGAGCTTGATCTTGTTTTTCTAGGACTTTCTTTATTTCCAATGATCAAATCTTCTGGATGAGATGACTTATATTTGAAAGAATTCTTCTTAATAACTTCTTCAATCTCAGCATCAGAATCACTATCAATTTGAGGAGTTGGAACATCTTCAGAAGGAGCAGTTTCTTGATCATCAGAAGTTGTCTCATGTTCTGAACTCTTGTTAACCTCTACAGTTTCAACTTCTGAATCTGGATTATCTGCAATAACTTCAACTAGCTCTGACTTATCATCATCAGGCTCTTTGTCATCAAATCTTACATGCATAGATTCTTCAACAGTGTTAGTTTCAGAATTATACACTCTGTATGACTTAGAGCGTTCAGAATATCCAATAAAGATACCTGTAGTACCCGGCGCAAAAAAATATACAGATATGCAATGATGAAATGCAATGCACAAATGTAAACAATGAAGCCGCCACTATATTTTATTTATCCCATGAGGGGAAAGGAAAATAATGATAAAACCTTAAAGATCGGGTTCGGGAGTTGGTTACATGAGGGGAAGACGTTAACACCCCCTCATATCCGTTGTACTCAACGGGAACCATTTGAGGAATTTTGGTTTGCATAAACAAAGATAACCGTATGAAAAGAATTAAATTACCGCATATTGAACAGAAAAGGGAAAAAAAAAGAGTTTTTTATTATTTGGCTTGACGAGAGAGGCTCTCGCTCCTACGTATCCCCCAAGTACAATGAGGAAGTCAAAGCTCACGTAGTTCTTCCTGAAAAGAAAGATTTCGTTTGTTGGTTGTTTTTAGTGAACGATGCTTAGGTCGCATTCCACTGATATAACAGTATGCTTGTATGCTCGCTTCGGAGGCTTAAGCGTTTGTCTGTAGCAGGGGAATGGATAAAGCGCCATCCATTTAGGAAAAAGAAGTTGAAAAAAGATTTGACTGCACAAGAGCAGTTGAAAAAAGAGCTGACTGCGCAAGGGCAGGAAAACAGTTGAATGGGTTGAGTATCTTTTAGATTGTAGGAAATTGTTCTGAGAATGAGAATGATCCTCAATCACGGGTCGTTCGACAGGGACCGAATCATTCGAGCAGAAACGAGTCGTACGACAGACTCTCTCTTTTTCATTCAATTTATTAAATGAACATTTTTAATTAAAGTGAAACGAGCCGAAGGCGAGTCGTAAGTCAGGCTCCTTCCCATTTCATTTAATTAAAGAGTGTTCCGTTTTAAATGGCTTGCGAATAATTCGAAGCCAGAGTCGTACGACAGAGACTGATTTATTCACATTCCATATTCAAAGATAAGTTCACAACAGATTCAGATCAGAAAAGAAAAGAAAAGAAAAAAGGGTAGAAGATGCGAAGAATGCGAATGCATGATATATGATAAAGACAGTATAATAATGCGACAATTAAATAATACTCGAAATAAATATGCGGACACATAAATAAATGAGTAATCAGATAATCAGGCATAAAATGAAACTGACAGACAGAGAGGCAAATTAACGAACATTTTAGCAAGCACGCGTAAGATAAGCTCAAGACGAGTCGTACGTCAGGCTCTCGCCTATCTTACATTTCAGAACATCAAGTCATATTTTGAATGAAATAAAAAATAAATTCAGAGCGCGAGTCGTAAGACAGGGCCCAATTTATCTTTATTTCACTCAAAATTAAATCTAACAAACAACTGAAGTATTATTAAATTATTACATTATAAGTCGAACATTAAAAAAAAAGCGATTACTATTTATAAAATATTTAGTGATCGGTCAACGTAACAGAGAAAATAACGTTTAAACGATATGAATTAAAAATAGAGTAAACTAAGACAAGTCGCAAGTCAGGCCCAATTTGCTCTATATTAATTAGATCGTTTAAAAGAATTCGAGATAAAAAATAAATCAAGGACACGAGACGTACGTCAGAGTCCGATTAATTTTTTATCTAAAAATACAAATTTTTATTAGTTGAGAGAAAAAAAAAATGAAAATAAATTAAATACTTATCAAATTAAATTGTCACAAAAAGAAAAAATTATTTAATTCAGCCAAGGGGTGTATAAGTAGATCAGGGTGTGCAAACAGTAATAACAAAAAAAACAGAAAAAAAAAACATAAAACTGGGCCCAAAAAGGGATAGGCCCAGATTCCATCAACCAGACCGGGCCGGGTCTGGGTTAAAACCGGGTCGGATAGACCCATCCGCCCAACTGGGGGGCGCGAGGAGTAAATGGGGGGCGCGCGTGAGTAGGCCTTGGCCACTCACGCTGCGCCACGTCATCGTCTTCTCTACACCTTCACCAAACAGAAACCAAAACAAACAGGCCGCGCGCGCGTGGTGGCCGGCGGCGGTTACCCTCACCGGTGACTGCTCCGGTCACCAAAACGAACAAAAAAGCATACCGTTTTGCTCGGAATTCAACAAGGATTCTAAATCTATGATCAATTTCAACAAACGAAGCACATATGAACAGAAATGAACGGAAAACTAAACGAAACAAAAAAACAAACACCCCTTTTCCGGCGAGATTTAGCGCAAAGTAAGAGATGGAAAAGCTTCAGAAGGGTCTCAAACGTATGAATCCATCGTCCTTTACCTTTGATTGTGAGTGATTTGGCCGGATCGGAGAGTTTGAAAACGGCCGCGGCTTTGCTTTAGTTTTTGAAGCTTTTCCGGTCAGTTTTTGGTGAAATGGATGGTGGATTTGGACTCAGGAGGGTCGAATTACTAAGAAAAGAGTATTTGATTTTATTTTTGGGTGAGTTTTTGTGGTGGCCGGAGTTTGGTGGTTGAAGTGGTGGTTTTGGAATTCCGGCGGTGGTCGCCGGAAAAGTGTTGGTGGAGGAAGTAGGATGTGATTTTCTGATTTTTCTTGAAGTGTGTGAAAAATGATTGGTCATGATTGAGTGATGTGAGGTGTGTATTTATAGTGGTTAGTGGTAGGATTAGGTGAGTGGTATTTGTGTAATAAAATGATTATGAGGTGGAGATGATGAGGTGTCGCAATGTGATTGGTCAAAAAAACAAAGAATTTTTATAAAATGGTAAAAAATGCAAAAATCAACAAGATAAATGAATAAAAATGTAGAAAAATATAAAAATAAAATATAAACTTAAATAAAGAGATAAAAACTATTTTTTTGATTATTTTTGCCAATCTTCGTATAAAAAGATAAATTGCGACAAATTAAAAGAAATAAAGGAAAATGAATAAATTGTAAAACAAAATTATCGAAAAAACTATTTTTTGGTATTTCTTATGAAAAATAAGAAATAATTTTTAAATAAAATATTTATTTTAAAAAGCTCAAAATTAGGGTATTACAGCTGCCCCTATTTAATTGTCTTATACTCGAATGCGTAAATGACTTGCGCCTTTATGCGTTCGAAGTAAAAGATAATTAAATACAAATGCCCTAATTTTGTGGTGTGAATGTGATGTAATGATAATGAATGCATATGGAAGATGAAGGTGGAAACATACCTGGAATAATTAGTAACTGAATACCTGAGAAAGAAATGATCATTACTCGCCCTATGAGTGTATAGACCATGAAAACTGAGTCGTCTCCCCTCAGGGTGCATTATCTCCAAAAATGATCATTACTCGCCCTATGAGTGTATAGATCATAAAAAGCTGAGTCGCCTCCCCTTAGGGTGCGTTATCTCCAAAACTGATCATTACTCGCCCTATGAGTGTATAGACCATAAAAAAAACTGAGTCGTAGCTCTCCCTATGAGCGTATTACTCAAAAAACTGATCATTACTCGCCCTATGAGTGTATAGATCATAAAAAACTGAGTCGTAGCCCTCCCTATGAGCGTATTACTCAAAAACTGATCATTACTCGCCCTATGAGTGTATAGATCATGAAAAACTGAATCTGAAAGTACTCCACTAGTGCTTTGACATACCCTTGGGTAAAGAAACTTGCGAGAAGTGTGAGCTGAATATTCTGTCAGTATCTTTGACAAAATTCACAAGACAACTGCTTGACAACTGCTTTGCTGGAGAATTTAATCCATCAATCAACTTATCGGAAACACAATGTGTTAACTTCATTGGGGATGTGGTTCTGAAACCAACTTGCTGAGGAAACTGTTTAACAAACAATTTGCTGGAATACAACATTTCAAATATCTTACTGGAGATAACCATCTCAACTGAATCACTGGAGAAAGGATCTGTTAACTCTTCTGACCGAGAAAGTTGTATGTAGATCGATCTGCTGTATATAATCATTACTGAATTATTCAATGGGGAAAGGATCATCAACCCTTTCTGGTAAGTGTAGAGTGAGGATCCGTCTGACAAGGATGAAACTCTGTTGACCAACTTGCTGAATATCAGTGATCAGTACCAAATAAGTTCACTGGGAAGATTCAAGATTCACCAATCTTTCTTGTCAAGAAATTACAATTCATCAACCATTTTTTTTCTGAAAATGCGGCATTCCAACCGACTTACTAGGGTTGAACAAATGTCCACTGCCTCACTGGGGAAAGAAAAGACCCTTCAACCTTTCTCATTGAGAATATGATGCACTGACTGATCCGCTTGAGGATGACACTTTGTTGACCAATTCATTGGGGAACATATTCATCAACCCTTATTGTTGAGAAGTTACGATTTAATAACCGTCTTATTGGAGAATTAGGTCCGCAGACCTTTGTTACTGAACAAGAGATCCAAGTCTGCAACCTGTTAAGACAACATTTTAAACATGTACTTCATGAATGCATGATTGTGCACCTTTGATGCCTAAATGCAGAACTAATGCAGATGAAATATCTGATTATGTGCAGGATTTGGTGTGATTCTTTTTATGCAGGAACCTATATGCGTGAATGCATGAATATGCATGAATGCATGAATTTCCGGGTTTGTTTTGAGGAGAGTTTGAATTTCCCGGCACCGAGAATTTGAGTAACTCCATTGAGGTGAAATCTTGAGATGTTGACTGTCGTTGCGGGACGAACGTTCAATCAAGCTTCCAAAAAGGATAGCAACTTTCTTCATGAGATGGAATCGAGAGATTGCCATGATTTTCTGTAATGGATTGGGACAGTTTACTGTATGCCACTGGTTTCCCTTCAGATGTTTTAAAAATCAAAACAGTTTGTAATCTTTTCAAATCCTTTTATTTTTCGCAATGCTTAAATGCTTTATTTATTAACAAAATGAATAGCACAAACATATGCAATCAGAACATAAAAGCAAGCAGACACAATATGATTGAAAATGAGAATTTTATTCATAACGCGAAAATGCGGAAAGTTTTTACAACTGGATGCTAATCCCTTAATGAGGTGATTGCAAATTGAAACTAAGATAATGGCAAATGAAAATAAATGAATTCCACTGAATCATAACAATGCCATCTTTCTTCACGATCTCGAGTTTACAAGGCCTTGCTTTGGTGAAAGGAGACTGAGTCAATCTTTTTCGTCTGAAAGTTTCATCTTCTTGTATTGAGAGTGGAAACTCTTCACCAGAGTTCTGCCATATATCGCCACATATGACTTTTCAGGAAGATATAATCTTGACACAGTATGCCCCAAGCATTGGAATCTATGACGGATATGCCCCTGACCAACTAGTATTTGCAGTGTAACCAATTCTTGAACCAATTCACTCTTGATAAGCAGGGTATTCAACTTGTTTGCCCCTGTTTGGCATAATCTATAGATGGCTTGCCCCTAGCTAGGAGCGTTTCAAATCAGCTTTGCCCCATGATCAGACCACAACTCAGATCTCTTTGATGTCAAGTATTGATTTGCAGGTAAAATCATTTCTTTTGAAAAAGTATTTTGCACATGCAAGTTTTTTTTTTTTTGAAACACATACGATGTGTAGAAAAGAGAGATGATTATTAGTTACTCAACAAACTGGAGGAGTCAGCTTAACAATACATTTGCCGAATGCTTTCAAAGTGAACCTAGCTTTATTTAGGTCTTTTGAGTATTATAACATGCAACTAAAATTCATGTAAATCAAGCCAAAAGAAGATATAAATTGTGTTATCAAATTCCCCATACTTGAACATTTGCTTGTCATTAAGCACATAAATAGTAACTTTTTTTTAGCACTTGTTTGAAAACACGACATGACAACTCTAATCATACGTGGTTGCCGGCTAGAGAAGAAAATCAAGTAACAAACATCAATACCTCAAGTATTGTAATAACACAAAACCACACATTGCAGTCAAAGACTCTCATCATATGAAGACAAATTTGAAACATTTTATTATGACTCTAACTTTTGCTTAAATTTTATTCACCCTTTTCATTCAGGTGCAATCACATTAAGCCCGTTATCTTGTACACACTCATGGTAGAAAAATCTCTTAGTGATTATGATCATAAATCGAGGGGAGCTGGTAAAATCAGTTTGGTAAACCCCTTTTTCTCTTCCAAATGCAGTTGTGGGAGATCGGATAACAACCCGCCCTACCAAGTTCAGAACCAGACTCCTCTGAACCAACTACTAAATGGGTATATTTACTATGGTTTTTCAACAACTGCTGAGTTAAACAACCGAGTGAGGGTCATCTAACTCAATAAGTGCATTAACCAAAAGTATGCAAATTTTCATTTCTGGATCATTCACTTATGTTCATCGATTTCCTACTTAGTTTGTGTACAAGATGGTGCCGACTGCTAAGATAAACTACTGAGAGTTACTTAAAAACTTATGTTCAGGTCTTCGTCAAAATCAGTGCTCAAATTGATCTTACATACTTATAAGAGTCTAAGATGTTAAGACAGTACCGATTTTATTGAATCATTTCTGAACTTTCACAATGTAGCTTAAAGTGCAAAACAACCTATATACTCTTAAAGTGTTAGGTCAAGTGTCAAACCAAAATTGCTTATTTTCTTAAAAAAGATATATCTCAAGAAACTGGGAGAATCAGATAACAACAAAACATATTCAAGAATGGCTCAATTCAATCTCAATTTTTTATGAAACAATGCCTTTCATCATCAGCAAGGTTTTTTCCACAATTGAAAGCATATATCAGCAAAAATCAGTTATTCATTTTCATCATCCTTGCTCCAAGTTTGCGAGTAATAAGAAAAAGAGGTGAATACAGATGGATTGATTCCGAAACATGCATGTGCATTACATAATCTTAAACGCAAACAAATACTTGACAAGAGATAGAATGCCTGATCAACTTTCTTTTTCATATCCTGTTATGGGGAGACACCCAATTTAACCTTTTTCTTCGTCAGTTCCCGGATCGATCACCGATGAAGTTCAATCATTTTATGCTTTTGATCCAACAATCATATTAACTCTTCAACGAAGCTTGCAACCCGAAACCATGAAGAATTACGGCACAATTATGATTCAATAGATTCACTTCTGAATGATGATTCTCTTTTTTTTTTTTTGAATTTGATTGAATGCAAAAGTGTTTTATGAATGCAAGAAGTTATTGCCATTTTTCATTATCTTTTTAAAACTGTAAAAGAAGAATAAATAAGACGGAAATTGCACAAGAAGTACTTTTTCATTAATTGTGAATTAAACATTAAAACAAAGTGGCCCTACAAGCACAACCATTTATTCAGGGCAGACAAAGGTGTTTTGAAAAGAAAACAAATTGCTTTGAAATAAAAACAACTTTAGGGATTCCAACAGCCTTTTAAGCACAGTCTCTGGAGAACACTGGCGCACCTAATCCTGGATCTTTCCATCAACATCCTTGTCATTAATCATAGCAATGTGACCATCAACACGGTAACCAGCACTGCTAAAAACATCCTCAATCTTTGGAATCTTGTCTTGAACCTTCTTCAGAGTTGCCATCCCCTTGGATGACTGATAACCCAAACCGAAGCGATCCTTTTTCTCAGGCACAACTAACATCTGTCCCAAACCGGTAGACAGCCCTTCCTCTATGGCTACTTTTAAGCTTTTCAAAGATGTAACGGATTCTTTTTCTTTCCAACCGTTACTTTCGAGCTTTGCATGTTCATTCTGATTAACAGTGGCAACCAAAGTTTCCTTTTTGACATATCCCACTTGCACTAAACCTTGATCCATCAGTTGTTGCAAACATTCCTTCAGCTTTGAACAGTAGTTTGGATCCTTTTGACAATCATCACAATCAGAGTGTAATTTCTCAAACTCTTCATAACTCAGCAACATCTCTCTGACAGATGACAGAGGTGTTTGGATCAGAGAAACATCCCTTATCAAATTTCCGCCAGTTTCAACACAACTTACATTACCCGTTGGATGCTTAGGCAATGGATCATTGGTCACATTGGGTCCGCTTTCTTTGAAAGTTAAATCGTTCTCATCAATGAGGTCTTGTACTTTGTGCTTAAAAGCTTTGTAGTTATCAGTAGAGTGACCCACAATACCAGCATGGTAATCGCATTTAGCGTTAGCGTCATACCAATCAGGGAATGGTGGAAGCAAAGGTCTTATTTGCTTAGGCGTCACCTTACCACTATGAATCAAGTAAGGGAGCAACTGACTGTACGACATAGGGATAGGATCAAAAACCCTACGAGGTTGTGGAGGATTTCGCTTTGGTTGTGCCTGTTGATGATGTTGAGGCACTGGGTTTTGAAACTGATAATTTGGAAACTGTTGGTGTTGAGCAGCAGCCAAGTATGGAAAGGGAAAGTAGGGAAACTGAACAGGTGCCGCCGGCTGCGCCTGACAGCCCCTTGAGGATATAGCATTAGTCTCACCTTCCTTCTTTCTATTAAAACCACCACCAGGCTTCCTTGTGTTATTGCTTTGTGAACTAGAAGCAGCTGAAATCTTCCCATTCTTGATCCCCATTTCGACTCTTTCACCAACTCGGACCAACTCGGCGAAATCGGAGGAAGTAGTACTAACCAACCTTTTAAAGTAAGTCCCTTGCAGAGTATTGGTAAACATGTCCACAAGTTCCGTCTCCAAGAGCGGAGGACGTACTTGAGAAGCTAAGGATCTCCATCTTTGAGCATAGACCTTGAAAGATTCACCCTCTTTCATAGTGGTATTCTGGAGCTGAGTGCGACTTGGAGCCATATCCATATTATACTGGTATTGCTTGAGGAAAGCATTGGCCAAATCCCTCCACGACAGGATGTTACCTTTTTCAAGTTGCATGTACCAATTGAGAGGCACACCAGCCAGACTGTCTTGGAAACAGTGTATCATCAGTTTGTCATCATGAGAATAAGAGGCCATTTTTCTGACATACATAACCAGATGATTCTTCGGGAAGCTTAAACCCTTATATTTCTCGAAATCAGGCATTTTGAACTTTGGTGGAAGCACAAAATCAGAAACCAAGTACATCTTCGAGAAATCCAACGGATCATTACCCGTTTCTACCAGATTTAACCTCTCCTCTAGAGCCTGATATTTCTGCTTTGTCTCTTCCAGCTGAGGAGCAAAATCAAACTTCGGTTCACTAACCGGAAGCACGGGTCCTTGGTAAGCAAACCTAGGCCCACGCAATTCGGGACCCTGGTACACATCCCTAGGATCCTCAAATGCGTCTTGATCTAAATCCATTACTTGTTGCATAGATGTAACCCTAGCAGGGGCTTCCACAATTGAAACAGAAGTTGCTGGCACATATCCTGGTGGAACATAACCCTTAGGCAGACCAAAAGTAGGCCAATCATAGCCAGCAGAGGCATTTTCTCGAGCAACCATAACTGCAGGTGCAGGAACCTCAACCACCTTTGGTTGCACATTCTTATTAGCCAACATCTCAAGAATCTGATCTAGCTTCCCACCCAACAAGGTCATTCTTCCATCCAACTGGGTTACCTGTCCACCCAACTGAGTTACTTGTCCACCCATCTGGGTTACCTCAGCCTGTAACGCATCGTGTTTCTCTTGCCAGTTATCCATAATATGATGAGCAACTCTTCTTGTCCAATAACGGTGCCGGGAAGGTAGCTGTTGGAATGAATGAATGAAAATGAGATTTTTAATCGATAAAATGCATGATTTCTTTTTGAATGAATGGAAATGCATGATTTTTTTTTTCTTTTTTTTTCAAAGACTTTTTCCACATTTTTTTTGTAAATGTATGAAAGATGAATATGCATGATAATTTTCATGGATGCATGAATGTATGAATGCAATGCATGTATATGATCACAGTAACATTGTATCATCTGGCGAACTTGATCTCAAAGTCACAAATCTTCCATTTTCATAACAACTGGGTTCATTTCAAAATGGAATCTCTGAGGCCAAAAGTTCAAAGTTACCTGTAACCCATCCCCTCACATGTTGTTCTAGGTTGATAAGGTTACCCAAAATCTTGATTACTTTTCCCAAAAGCAACCTCATCTGGGCGAGATCATAACACCAACTGGATGAGTCCACATTATAACCTCGACACATGTTCTAAACGTTGGTCCCCAGACAAAAGTTTCGGACATCTAATAAAGGCCACCAGAGTTTCGGACCCAACAAGGAAACATGAAGCCCGCAAGGCGTAAGCCAAGGAGTCCAATTATTCCAAGTGAATCTATTCTGGTCGAGACCATCACATCCAAGCCCAGAGACGTTCGTCAGGGAGCCCAACATGACAATCTCTCAACTAATCCTGAGTATCACTCTAGCTCGGGTACGGAGCATAATCACACTGTAACCAAGAACCCAGCCATAAAGGCAAAAAGAAAAAAAAAAGAGTAGAAGAGAAGACAAAGCCAGCAAATCCAGACAGTTCAATATTTTGCGGTAAAATAAAAGATAGGACAGATACGGCTAACCTGGAATAAGCAAACCAAAAGCCCCAAATTAGGCTTAACTCACTAATCATTTATGTCCCCAGTGAAGTCGCCAGCTGTAGTACCCGGCGCAAAAAAATATACAGATATGCAATGATGAAATGCAATGCACAAATGTAAACAATGAAGCCGCCACCATATTTTATTTATCCCATGAGGGGAAAGGAAAATAATGATAAAACCTTAAAGATCGGGTTCGGGAGTTGGTTACATGAGGGGAAGACGTTAACACCCCCTCATATCCGTTGTACTCAACGGGAACCATTTGAGGAATTTTGGTTTGCATAAACAAAGATAACCGTATGAAAAGAATTAAATTACCGCATATTGAACAGAAAAGGGAAAAAAAAAGAGTTTTTTATTATTTGGCTTGACGAGAGAGGCTCTCGCTCCTACGTATCCCCCAAGTACAATGAGGAAGTCAAAGCTCACGTAGTTCTTCCTGAAAAGAAAGATTTCGTTTGTTGGTTGTTTTTAGTGAACGATGCTTAGGTCGCATTCCACTGATATAACAGTATGCTTGTATGCTCGCTTCGGAGGCTTAAGCGTTTGTCTGTAGCAGGGGAATGGATAAAGCGCCATCCATTTAGGAAAAAGAAGTTGAAAAAAGATTTGACTGCACAAGAGCAGTTGAAAAAAGAGCTGACTGCGCAAGGGCAGGAAAACAGTTGAATGGGTTGAGTATCTTTTAGATTTTAGGAAATTGTTCTGAGAATGAGAATGATCCTCAATCACGAGTCGTTCGACAGGGACCGAATCATTCGAGCAGAAACGAGTCGTACGACAGACTCTCTCTTTTTCATTCAATTTATTAAATGAACATTTTTAATTAAAGTGAAACGAGCCGAAGGCGAGTCGTAAGTCAGGCTCCTTCCCATTTCATTTAATTAAAGAGTGTTCCGTTTTAAATGGCTTGCGAATAATTCGAAGCCAGAGTCGTACGACAGAGACTGATTTATTCACATTCCATATTCAAAGATAAGTTCACAACAGATTCAGATCAGAAAAGAAAAGAAAAGAAAAAAGGGTAGAAGATGCGAAGAATGCGAATGCATGATATATGATAAAGACAGTATAATAATGCGACAATTAAATAATACTCGAAATAAATATGCGGACACATAAATAAATGAGTAATCAGATAATCAGGCATAAAATGAAACTGACAGACAGAGAGGCAAATTAACGAACATTTTAGCAAGCACGCGTAAGATAAGCTCAAGACGAGTCGTACGTCAGGCTCTCGCCTATCTTACATTTCAGAACATCAAGTCATATTTTGAATGAAATAAAAAATAAATTCAAAGCGCGAGTCGTAAGACAGGGCCCAATTTATCTTTATTTCACTCAAAATTAAATCTAACAAACAACTGAAGTATTATTAAATTATTACATTATAAGTCGAACATTAAAAAAAAAGCGATTACTATTTATAAAATATTTAGTGATCGGTCAACGTAACAGAGAAAATAACGTTTAAACGATATGAATTAAAAATAGAGTAAACTAAGACAAGTCGTAAGTCAGGCCCAATTCGCTCTATATTAATTAGATCGTTTAAAAGTATTCGAGATAAAAAATAAATCAAGGACACGAGACGTACGTCAGAGTCCGATTAATTTTTTATCTAAAAATACAAATTTTTATTAGTTGAGAGAAAAAAAAAATGAAAATAAATTAAATACTTATCAAATTAAATTGTCACAAAAAGAAAAAATTAATTAATTCAGCCAAGGGGTGTATAAGTAGATCAGGGTGTGCAAACAGTAATAACAAAAAAAACAGAAAAAAAAAACATAAAATTGGGCCCAAAAAGGGATAGGCCCAGATTCCATCAACCAGACCGGGCCGGGTCTGGGTTAAAACCGGGTCGGATAGACCCATCCGCCCAACTGGGGGGCGCGAGGAGTAAATGGGGGGCGCGCGTGAGTAGGCCTTGGCCACTCACGCTGCGCCACGTCATCGTCTTCTCTACACCTTCACCAAACAGAAACCAAAACAAACAGGCCGCGCGCGCGTGGTGGCCGGCGGCGGTTACCCTCAGCGGTGACTGCTCCGGTCACCAAAACGAACAAAAAAGCATACCGTTTTGCTCGGAATTCAACAAGGATTCTAAATCTATGATCAATTTCAACAAACGAAGCACATATGAACAGAAATGAACGGAAAGCTAAACGAAACAAAAAAACAAACACCCCTTTTCCGGCGAGATTTAGCGCAAAGTAAGAGATGGAAAAGCTTCAGAAGGGTCTCAAACGTATGAATCCATCGTCCTTTACCTTTGATTGTGAGCGATTTGGCCGGATCGGAGAGTTTGAAAACGGCCGCGGCTTTGCTTTAGTTTTTGAAGCTTTTCCGGTCAGTTTTTGGTGAAATGGATGGTGGATTTGGACTCAGGAGGGTCGAATTACTAAGAAAAGAGTATTTGATTTTATTTTTGGGTGAGTTTTTGTGGTGGCCGGAGTTTGGTGGTTGAAGTGGTGGTTTTGGAATTCCGGCGGTGGTCGCCGGAAAAGTGTTGGTGGAGGAAGGAGGATGTGATTTTCTGATTTTTCTTGAAGTGTGTGAAAAATGATTGGTCATGATTGAGTGATGTGAGGTGTGTATTTATAGTGGTTAGTGGTAGGATTAGGTGAGTGGTATTTGTGTAATAAAATGATTATGAGGTGGAGATGATGAGGTGTCGCAATGTGATTGGTCAAAAAAACAAAGAATTTTTATAAAATGGTAAAAAATGCAAAAATCAACAAGATAAATGAATAAAAATGTAGAAAAATATAAAAATAAAATATAAACTTAAATGAAGAGATAAAAACTATTTTTTTGATTATTTTTGCCAATCTTCGTATAAAAAGATAAATTGCGACAAATTAAAAGAAATAAAGGAAAATGAATAAATTGTAAAACAAAATTATCGAAAAAACTATTTTTTTGTATTTCTTATGAAAAATAAGAAATAATTTTTAAATAAAATATTTATTTTAAAAAGCTCAAAATTAGGGTATTACAATACCCTTAGAAGCTTTAGAGTCAAATTTTTTTTAAATGAACTTTAGAATTCAGTATGTAACATGTACAACCAAATTGATGAAAATAAGAAATATCAGGTTTTCTTCCTTTGAACAATTCATATGCTGTTTTATTCAATAAAGGTCTGATATAGATCCTATTTTGAATATAACAAGCAGTGTATATTGCTTCTGCCCAAAAAATGTTTTGCTAGGTTAGTTTCATGCATCATGGTTCTGGCCATTTCTTGTAAAGATCTGTTCTTTCTCTCTACAACCCCATTTTGCTGTGGAGTTCTAGGAGATGAGAACTCATGAAGAATTCCATTCTTTTCACAATAGATTTCAAAAGGTTCATTTTCAAACTCACCACCATGATCACTTCTAACCTTGACAATTTTCAAGTCTTTTTCAACTTGTATTTGAGTGCAGAAGGTTTTACACACATAATATGTATCCTCCTTGGATCTCAGGAATCTAACCCATGTCCATCTACTGAAATCATCTACAATGACAAGTCCATACTTCTTACCATTTATTGAAGCAGTACTAACTGGTCCAAATAGATCAATATGAAGCAGTTTCAAAGGCCTTATGGTAGAGACAATGTTTTTATCTTTAAAAGAGCTTTTGAAAAGCTTTCCTTTTTGACAAGGACCACAAATTGTGTCTGACTGATATTTTAGAAAAGGTAGGCCTCTCACAAGATCTTGACTACTTAGCTTAGAGATTAATCTCCAGTTAGCATGTCCTAATCTTTTGTGCCAGACCCACTTTTCTTCACTCAGAGTCAGAAGACAAACAACTTGTTGTTCTACTAATTCAAAAAGATTGATTTTGTAAACATTGCCTTTCCTTTTTCCTTTGAAAACCAAAGACTTATCAGAGTATCTGTTTACAGTACATGTGTTCTTATTAAAAACATTTTCATAACCATTGTCACATAATTGGCTTATGCTAAGAAGGTTATGATGAAGTCCATCAACAAGAAGAACATCAGAAATAGTAGAGAAGGAATTACCTACTGTACGAGTACCAATTATTGTGCCTTTTTGGTTCCCACCAAATCCTACAGATCCTCCCTTTTTCAGATTCAGGGTGAGGAATAAATGCTTTTCTCCCGTCATGTGTCGAGAGCAGCCACTGTCCAAGTACCATGTACTTGAGTTTTTCTCTTTTTGAGTGCAAACCTGCAACATAAACTATTTCAGATTTTGGTACCCACAACTTGTTGGGTCCTGATGGGTTAGTGTAGGCCTTGTAGAAGTATGATTTTTGAAAACCAGTTTGAGGAGCATACTTCTTCTTGCCAAAAATTCTAATAGGTTTCACAAACTTTGTATCAGAAGTACTAGCTTCTGAAGTTCTCAGAACCTTAGTTGGTTTAGGAACTGGTCTCTTCAAAATCTTTACTTCTGAGTATCTCATTTTTGAATTTGAGTTATCAAGAATCACTGAATTGTTATCTTCTGAGACTTTTGATTTGCCCTTATTCAAAACAGAAGTTTGTGAAACTTTTTTAGAGTTACCAGTTTCTGATATGAAAGTAGAATACAGAGGAGGAGGTGTTTTGCTCAAACAAACAGACTGACTTGATTTTTCTTTATCAGAAGATGCATAATAACCAAGTCCATATCCTTTGTTCTTGCTCACACTGTAAATCATGGAAGCAACTTTGCTCTTGTTAACATTGTGTTTAACAAACTCATGAAGAGCAACTTCGTGCTTATCATGTGATTTGTTACAAGCAACACAACCTTCTTCAAGCTCTTTAATTTTCAAAAGAGATTCATTATATTGAGATTGAAGTTGGTCAGATTTCTCTGTAAGCAAGTCAATTTTAGTTTTTAAACTTTTGAAATCATTTGACTTGTTTATGTATTGCTTCATAGTGTCTTTGAGAGCAATAAAAAGCTTATCATGAGGAAGTTTAGAAATTACCTCATCAATATCATCAGTATCAGATTCATTCTCCATATCAGATTCATTATCAGAAGATGTTGTAGCCATAAGTGCTATATTTGCTTCCTTATCATCTTCTTCAGTATCTGATAACTTCTCAAGATCTTCAAAAGTAGCCATAAGACTTTTCTTCATTCTGTTCTTGAAGTTGCCCTTTTTCCCTTTATCATTTGAGTTCAAATCAGGACAATCAGCAATAAAATGACCAGTCTTTTTGCAGTTGAAACAGCTATTTTTAGAACCATCTTTCTTGTCTTTAGAATTGGAGCTTTTGTTCCCATAACTCTTAGAACCAGAACTTCTTCCAAAAGCTTTGTTGTTTTTGTACTTATTCCATTTCCTGAACTTTGAAAGCAGAGCAAAGAGTTCCTCATCTGATCCATCCTCCTGTTCATCTACAGAAGATTCATCAGCATCAGATTCAATAACTTTAGCCTTTAAAGCTTTAGGAGATTTCAAAGTTGCTGGCAGGGCCAATGACTTTGATTTCTTCTTGGGCTCATCAGAAGCTAATTCCATCTCGTGACTTATGAGAGAACTAGTTAACTCTTCTAGGCTTAAGGTATTAAGATCTTTTGCTTCTTGTATAGCAGTGACCTTAGGTCTCCACTTGGGTGGTAAACACCTCTGAATCTTCTTAACATGATCAGCAGTGGTATAACTTTTCTTTAAGACTCCAAGACCAGAAACCAAGATTTTAAACCTTGCATACATTTCTTCAATGCTTTCTGTGTCTTTCATCTTAAACATTTCATACTGATGAACCAGAAGATTAACCTTTGCTTCTTTCACTTGTTGGTTTCCTTCATAAGTAGCACACAAAGAGTCATAAATACCCTTAGCACTAGATCTGTTTCCAAGTTTCAAAAACTCATCATGAGTGATACAGCTAGCAAGGATAGAAATAACTCTGTTGTGTCTCTTCCATTCTTTCTTTTGTTCAGCTGTGAAGGTCTTCTTTACAGCTGCTGTTGTCTTACCATCTTCATCAAGCTTATCTTGAAAGCTAACACCTTCTTCAATGATATCCCACAAACCTTCATCTTCAGCTATGATATGAGGATAGATTTTGTATTTCCACCAGTTGAAGGTTGATTGATCACCATTGAACTTGGGTGCTTTGCTATAAGTTCCACCAGTTTTCTTAGACTTTTCAGAATTGTAATCATATGGAATAGCAACTTTCTTTGGACTTGACTCTCCAAACATGGTGTTTTTCAGGATCTTTTTGTCTCACTGTTAAGTGATGCGTAACAAACCGGAGCTCTAGATACCAATTGAAGGTGTGAAAAACACAAGAAGGGGGGGGTTGAATTGTGTTTTGGCGTTTTAAAACTTCTTGCAAGTTCAGAAACCTTTCAGAAGCACCAGCGGATAAAGAAACACAATTAACACGCTCACACAAAAGAGTAAGGATAGAGAGAGAGGCGAGACAAGCAATTTTATACTGGTTCCTCTCACAAACCGAGAGTAGTCCAATCCCCTTGCACTTCCAAGGGATTTCACTATAATCACCTAGACTATTACAATGCTCAAACACACTAGTAAGAGACTTCCTACTTGCTCAAGCACACTAGCAAGAGGCTTCCTAATATAAAAGAAATAAAAATAGAAAGTGATAAACACTTGATTATAAAATCAAGAGTTTTCTCAAGATTACAACTTAAGACTCTTAAGACTCTAACACAGAATTCCTAATGAATTAGAAAAACAGAGTGTCAGAAGCACAACAGAAATAGTTTCAGAAGCAGTGCTTTCAGTCTTATGTAAAGGAGTAAAGTTGTATAAGTGCGTGCGTTGTTGTAACCTTGATCTTCAAAGAGAGTTTCTCTATTTATATGTGAAGAGGAAATAGAGACGTTTGAAGATAATGACCGTTGCAGAGGTCATTTTCAAGCCAGCTGTGAAAAGGACAAGGTAACATGGGATATTTGCCAATTCTGGTAATGCTTATCCTGTTCTTCCTTTTGCTTGAGAATATTCGCCCTTATGGAGTAAAATAGTACTAACGTCACAATCCTTGATGATAAGGTTGTAGTACTATGATGTATCAATATCACAGCCTTTAATTCAAATGATTTCTGATGACACGAAATCATATCGTATTTTTAGCTTAGTTTAGGTGAACTTTAGTTGCATTTGCATATGTTTTTAATTCATTTATGTCTTTTTATGCGGGTATTTGTTTTGTTTTTAGTTTTGTCTAATAAAATAGGTCGGAGAAGAGAATTGAGCAAAAAGGGCCAAAAACGCAGCAAAAAGGGGTGCAAATCAAGCAAAATCAGCCCAGCCCACAATTTGGCCTGGTGGCGCCCGCCACCAGCTTCGTGGCGCCCGCCACAGAATCCAGGATTGGCAAAAACTGAATTTCACGCAACGTAGGGAGCAAGCACGCGTCTGATCAACTGTTTTCCCCAATCGTACGGCTATTGGATAAAATCAAAAGTGAAGCCTATCTTTCCTATTTTCATGGATCGTAGAAGTTAAAAATCCTCTATTTGCACTGTTATTTGATTTTCATAGCTTAGCCGGCAACCACGTATGAGTAGGATGATCGTGTCATGTGTTTTTACTTGTGCTATGCAATTCACTATTCTTTCATGCTTGAGGACAAGCAATGGTTCAAGTGTGGGGGAATTTGATGACACGAAATCATATCGTATTTTTAGCTTAGTTTAGGTGAACTTTAGTTGCATTTGCATATGTTTTTAATTCATTTATGTCTTTTTATGCGGGTATTGGTTTTGTTTTTAGTTTTGTCTAATAAAATAGGTCGGAGAAGAGAATTGAGCAAAAAGGGCCAAAATCGCAGCAAAAAGGGGTGCAAATCAAGCAAAATCAGCCCAGCCCACAATTTGGCCTGGTGGCGCCCGCCACCAGCTTCGTGGCGCCCGCCACAGAATTCAGGATTGGCAAAAACTGAATTTCACGCAACGTGGGGAGCAAGCACGCGTCTGATCAACTGTTTTCCCCAATCGTACGGCTATTGGATAAAATCAAAAGTGAAGCCTATCTTTCCTATTTTCATGGATCGTAGAAGTTAAAAATCCTCTATAAATAGAAGCTTGATTCTCAGAACAAAATACGTTTTATTTTCTTTTATTTCAGTCAGTTTAAATTTCCCGCATTGTAAACTGTCTCGGTTCTTCCACATCGGAAGTCCAATTTTAATTCCGTTTTCAATTCCCTGTCAAGAATTTTACCTTCTTTAATTCAAGCAAGTTTATTCAGCAATTCTCTCCAGGTTTTTATTTAATGTTTTTATTTAATTATTTATTTATGTTTAATTTAATTTTCTGTTTTTGTTTATTTAATTTCTTAATTATGTCTAGCTAAATTCCCTAGATATCGGTATGTAAACTAATTCTCCGAAGGGGGTTTAATGATGATTTAGCGCGCGCACTTAAACTATTTTTCTTATTCGAATTCCTAATTTTAAAACTCTTATGCTTTGAGTGAGAAAAACAAAGCAACTAAGGTTAAAATCAATAGAGCGAGAGTTTGAGGTTTTAACTAGATAGTAGGAATTTGATATTAATCTTTGAACGAGCGAGAGCCACGTTAGGATTAATTAGAACTAATTGATTTTCAAAATATACTTTCGAAACTGAGGTGGTATAAAAGTGACAGCAAAACCCCTAGTCTAGATTGTATGGTTTTTATCAACAAAACGAGAGTGTGAGGTTTAGACCTTTAAATTAAGAAAGTTCTTCTGAAAAATAAACCCTTTTCACGCGCGCTATTAATTCATTAAGTTCCCGATGGTTAATTAAGTTACATACCGATATCCCGCTTTTAATTAATTCAATTCTTAACTTTAATTTAATTTCTAAATATTCTAAACCAACTCTAAAACTCATTAGCCTTAGATTTACACCGTAACGGTAGAGATACGGTAGTTCGATTATTAGTCCCTGTGGATTCGATATCTTTTAAAACTACACGACGAGACTGTGCACTTGCGGTCAATCAAATCTATTGATACACAAATCGTCGATCAAGTTTTTGGCGCCGTTGCCGGGGACTAATTTAGTCGATATCGTAACTCCGTTGTTACACCGTAGAGACTAAGGCGTTTCTAATTTTTAATAAAGAAAAAAAAAAAAAAAAACTTAATTTAAAAAAAAAAAAAAAAAAAAAAAATTGCTTAATTAACTATTTAAAATTCGAAAAAAAAATCAGAAAAAAAATAAAAATAATAAATAAATAAAAAAGAAATAAAAAATTCAAATATGGGTGACAATCCGCAAAACCGTCCACTTAAGTTTTTTGCTATTCCTTCACAAGAACCTCATAATAGCATTGTTGCCCCTACTATTGAAGCAAATAGTTTTGAGCTTAATCCCTCATTGTTGTCTGCCGTACAACAGAATCAATTTTCTGGTAGTCCTAATGACGACCCTAATCTACATCTGTCGATATTCTTGCAATACGCAGACACTGTGAAAGCAGATGGTGTCAGCCCTGAAGCAATAAGGCTTCGTCTTTTCCCTTTCTCACTAAGAGATAGAGCCAGAGCTTGGCTCCACTCTTTACCTTCCAACTCTATCACTACGTGGAATGAGTTGAAAAGAGTTTTCTTAGCAAGATATTTCCCACCTAGCAAAACTTTTATGCTAAGAGCTCAAATTAATGGGTTTAGACAAAAGGATAACGAGTCTTTGTTCGAAGCATGGGAAAGATACAAGGACATGATAAGACTCTGCCCACACCATGGCCTAGAAGACTGGTTAGTGATCCACACATTTTACAATGGTCTCTTGTATAATACAAGAATGACAATAGACGCTGCCGCCGGTGGCGCACTAATGAATAAATCTTACAATGAAGCCTATCAACTTATTGAAAACATGGCTCAAAACCATTATATGTGGGGAAGCTCAAGAACACCTTTACAGCAACCTCTTGCAAAAGGAGGTATGCATGAGTTTAGCGAACTTAACCATGTTAAAGCACAAGTGGATGCTCTGACTCAAAAGTTAGAGAGTTTAACCAAAATACCTGCAGCTACTGTGGCTGCTGTGGTTTCAAACTGTGAAATATGCGGAATTCCTGGACATGCTTCCTTTGAATGTCAACTTCTAGTGGGAGTTTCCCAAGACCAAGTAAACGATTCTCCAGGAAACCCTTACATCCATGACTTAGGTTGGCAGAACCCTCCCTACATTCCACCGGGATTTCAACAAGGAGCCCCTGTTGCTCCGAATGCCCCTACAAAATCAAAACTAGAGCTAATGATGGAAAACTTTATCCAAGCTCAAACTCAACAGAGTGAGGTGATTAACCAGCTGGCTAACAAAGTTGATCTTATGGCCACCCATAGCAAAATGCTTGAAACTCAGATATCCCAAGTGGCCCAACAACTAGCCTCCACTAGTGCCCCAGCAGGCATATTTCCTGGACAACCACAACCTAATCCTAAGGCATATGTGAATGCTGTGATACTGCAAAATGGAACACAAAACGATGAACCGAGCGACCCTAGGATTGAGAGGCCAGCCATGCAGCAAAAGCTTGATGAACTAGCTGAGAAAGAGAATGAACCGAAAGTAAGGGAGGGAGACAGCGTTGAGGCTAAAGAAAAAGAGAAACCTTATGTGCTTCCGCCACCCTACAAAGCACCCATTCCTTATCCTCAAAGGTTTGAAAAGACCAAAAGCATAGGGCAATACAATAAATTCATGGAGCTTCTAAAGCAGTTGAATATAACTATCCCATTCACTGAAGCTATCACTCAAATGCCCGCATATGCTAAATTTCTCAAAGAAATCCTAACTAACAAAAAGAGGATCGAGGACGATGAGACTGTTACACTCACTGCTGAGTGTAGCGCCATCCTTCAAAACAAGATGCCTCCTAAACTTAAAGACCCAGGAAGTTTCTCTATACCCTGTGCAATTGGGAATTTTGTCATAGATAGGGCCCTATGCGATTTAGGCGCCAGCATTAGTCTAATGCCCATGACCATATGTGAGAGACTCAAGTTAGGTGAGTTGAGACCAACTAGAATGTCTATACAATTCGCTGATCGTTCTATCAAAATGCCTATAGGGATTCTAGAAAACGTTCCTGTGCGTGTAGGTCAATTCTTCATCCCAACTGATTTTATAGTCATGGACATAAATGAGGATCCTAATACACCTATCATTTTGGGAAGGCCGTTCTTAGCTACGGCTGGTGCATTAATAGATGTAAAGAAAGGCAAACTCACTTTTGAAGCGGGTGATGAAAAAGTCGAATTTGTTTTAACACAATTCATGAAAGCACCAGCTAAAGATGACACTTGTTATCTGCTAGACGTCATTGACGAATGTAGAAAAGAAATGGAACAAACCACATGTTCTGAGGTTCTCAAACCACATACCCCTCCAACTCTTAAAGATGATTATGATAGTCTAGGGGAATGTTTAGAAATTGCACCAGAACCTCCTCCTTACAAGCCTCCAGGAAGTACCTTTGAGATAGGTGATGAAAAGTTTGAGTTTATAATGCCCCAATTCATGAAAATCCCTACCTTGAAAAACTTTTGCTGTAGAATCGACATAGTTGAAAGAAATGTCGATAAAACTCTCTTTAAACGAGTTCCTCCTGACAAGCAAAAAGCCCATGTAGGACACAACATCTTTCTAGATAAGTCACCCCTGTCTGTTTTAAAGAAAAAGAAAGTAAAAAAGAAAACACCCATGAGATGGTTTGACATTTTCCAATGGAAACCTCGGGATGTTGGACACAAATTTAAGAATGTGAGTCTAGAAGAGGCACCAGATTGAATTAATGGATTCAAAAGTCGAGCTCACCGACTTTAAACAAAGCGCTTGGTGGGAGGCAACCCACTGATTTTGAATCTAATGTTTTCTTTTTAGTCCATTTTATTTTACAGGTAATAAAGAGATAGCACGCTCGACGACTTTACAGTTGTGAAGGCTTAGCTATTCAGGTTCTCACTTCCAAACTCACCTTTAGTCGTTGCATTGGGGACAATGCTCGATTTAAGTGTGGGGGAGGAAGCTTTATCGCTTTCCTTTTTATATTTCAGTCATTTAGTTTGCATGCATAATAAAACCTTAGGTTAGTTCACTTAAATTGAGTTGGTTTTGCGTGTTGATCTTGTTATTGTCTGATTTTCCCATTTCGTGAGCCATACCAAATTTTTTCTTGTGAAAAGCAAAAGTGTTGAGTTCTGATACTTGGTATTGATTGTTTGAAAGTATATAGGTTGTTTGCACTATCTAGGCTATTTTGTGGAATTTGGGTAACGGTTAGATAAAATCAATACCGTTTTAACACCTTAGATTCCCAGAAATGTGTAAAATTGATTTGAGTACTAGTTTTGATAATACCTTGAACTTGAGTTTTAATGAACCCTCAGTAGTTTATCTAAGCAGTCGGCACCATCTCAAGGCACAAACTAAGTGGGAAACCGAAGAATATAAGTGAATGATTTTGATTATAAATGTTATGAATACTATTGGTTGATTCCTTGAAATAATTAATGAAAAATTCAGCAAATGTTGAAACATGAGAAGGAAAAAAATACCATAGTATAGAAACTCATTAGTAGTTGGTTCAGAGGTGTCTGATTCTGAACTTGGTAGGGCGGGTTACGATCCGATCCCCCGCAACTGCGAAGTGGGTAAAGCAAATAGGGGTTACCAAACTTATGTTATCAGCACCCCGCGCTATATGATGATCATAATCACTAACAGGTTTCCTACCATGGGCGTGTACAAGATAACGGGCTTAATGTGATTGTGCTAGAATGAAAAGGGGAAATGAAACTTAGGAGAGAGGTAGAGTCAAAAGGAAATACTTCAGGTCTGTTTTCATGTAATGGGAGTCTTTTGTGTCATTGCGGTGTTTTTGTTATTTGCACTGTTATTTGATTTTCATAGCTTAGCCGGCAACCACGTATGAGTAGGATGATCGTGTCATGTGTTTTTACTTGTGCTATGCAATTCACTATTCTTTCATGCTTGAGGACAAGCAATGGTTCAAGTGTGGGGGAATTTGATGACACGAAATCATATCGTATTTTTAGCTTAGTTTAGGTGAACTTTAGTTGCATTTGCATATGTTTTTAATTCATTTATGTCTTTTTATGCGGGTATTGGTTTTGTTTTTAGTTTTGTCTAATAAAATAGGTCGGAGAAGAGAATTGAGCAAAAAGGGCCAAAAACGCAGCAAAAAGGGGTGCAAATCAAGCAAAATCAGCCCAGCCCACAATTTGGCCTGGTGGCGCCCGCCACCAGCTTCGTGGCGCCCGCCACAGAATTCAGGATTGGCAAAAACTGAATTTCACGCAACGTGGGGAGCAAGCACGCGTCTGATCAACTGTTTTCCCCAATCGTACGGCTATTGGATAAAATCAAAAGTGAAGCCTATCTTTCCTATTTTCATGGATCGTAGAAGTTAAAAATCCTCTATAAATAGAAGCTTGATTCTCAGAACAAAATACGTTTTATTTTCTTTTATTTCAGTCAGTTTAAATTTCCCGCATTGTAAACTGTCTCGGTTCTTCCACATCGGAAGTCCGATTTTAATTCCGTTTTCAATTCCCTGTCAAGAATTTTACCTTCTTTAATTCAAGCAAGTTTATTCAGCAATTCTCTCCAGGTTTTTATTTAATGTTTTTATTTAATTATTTATTTATGTTTAATTTAATTTTCTGTTTTTGTTTATTTAATTTCTTAATTATGTCTAGCTAAATTCCCTAGATATCGGTATGTAAACTAATTCTCCGAAGGGGGTTTAATGATGATTTAGCGCGCGCACTTAAACTATTTTTCTTATTCGAATTCCTAATTTTAAAACTCTTATGCTTTGAGTGAGAAAAACAAAGCAACTAAGGTTAAAATCAATAGAGCGAGAGTTTGAGGTTTTAACTAGATAGTAGGAATTTGATATTAATCTTTGAACGAGCGAGAGCCACGTTAGGATTAATTAGAACTAATTGATTTTCAAAATATACTTTCGAAACTGAGGTGGTATAAAAGTGACAGCAAAACCCCTAGTCTAGATTGTATGGTTTTTATCAACAAAACGAGAGTGTGAGGTTTAGACCTTTAAATTAAGAAAGTTCTTCTGAAAAATAAACCCTTTTCACGCGCGCTATTAATTCATTAAGTTCCCGATGGTTAATTAAGTTACATACCGATATCCCGCTTTTAATTAATTCAATTCTTAACTTTAATTTAATTTCTAAATATTCTAAACCAACTCTAAAACTCATTAGCCTTAGATTTACACCGTAACGGTAGAGATACGGTTGTTCGATTATTGGTCCCTGTGGATTCGATATCTTTTAAAACTACACGACGAGACTGTGCACTTGCGGTCAATCAAATCTATTGATACACAAATCGTCGATCAATTTCCAATCATTGAATTACTATCAGTTAACACTGACTTTTCTGGCTTGTTATTCAGAGCCTATGTATCAGACATATGCTTCTAATGTCTTCAGCTTCTGAAACTGTTGGTCTTCTCCATACGTTGCTTCTGATTCAACATGAATCTTCTGAGATGACTTGCTTCTGATTAGCGTTGCTTCTGATATCTTAGCTTCTAATGTCTAAGCTTCTGATATCCATGCTTCTGATATCCATGCTAATGCTTTGTTTCAGAGCTTAATTAAATCAACATAATTTGTTTAATCTGCACACTTAAAATTAAATATTAAAATACCCTATTGTTCATTAATACTTTGTTATCATCAAAACACTAAGAGTTAGATTCTGAACATCCTTTGTTCCAACAACATTGTCCACCGCCTTACAAAGAGACAGCTTGCAGATAAAAGACAACGTCTACTGAGAACAAGAGCATCGTCCACCGCTTTACAAAGAGACAGCTTGCAGATAAAAGACAACATCGACAAATAACAAGAGCATTGTCCACCGCCTTACAGAGAGACGGATTGCAGATAAAAGACAATCTCTACAAAGAACATGAACGTTGTCCACCGCCTGACAAGGACGGAATGCAGATAAAAGACAACATCCACAGATTACAAGAGCATTGTCCACCGCCTTACAGAGAGACGGATTGCAGATAAAAGACAATCTCTACAAAGAACATGAACGTTGTCCACCGCCTGACAAGGACGGAATGTAGATAAAAGACAACATCCACAGATTACAAGAGCATTGTCCACCGCCTTACAGAGAGACGGATTGCAGATAAAAGACAATCTCTACAAAGAACATGAACATTGTCCAACGCCTGACAAGCATGGAATGCAGATAAACGACAACATCCACAGATAGCAAGAGCATTGTCCACCGCCTTACAGAGAGACGGATTGCAGATAAAAGACAATCTCTACAAAGAACATGAACATTGTCCACCGCCTGACAAGGACGGAATGCAGATAAAAGACAACATCCACATATAACAAGAGCATTGTCCACCACCTTACAGAGAAACGGATTGCAGATAAAAGACAATCTCCACATGTCATCCATTAGTAGCATGATTCTCTTAAAGGGAAGTAGCTCTGACAAACACTTCGAAGAGTGATTCAAGTTTGATTAAACTGTATAGGTGTATGTATTTGTAAAGAGGAAAGATGTTATCAACTATCGACTGACCGACAGCAACAACGTTGTACACTAACATACAACATTGAAAAGATCATCAACCATCGACTGACCGACAGCTGGAACGTTGTACACTGACATACAATGTTTAAGAATCAACTACTATCGACTGACCGACAGCAGGAAATGTTGTACACTGACGCACAAAATTGGAAATCATCAACTATCGACTGACCGACAAGTGGAACATTGTACACTGACATACAATGTTTAAGAATCAACTACTATCGACTGACCGACAGCAGGAACGTTGTACACTGACGCACAACATTGAAAATCACTAACTATCGACTGACCGATAGTAAAGTGAGAAAAGGTAACACAAACTTTTTAGGGTGTAAACAACTCTACGAAGTACTTCAGACAGTAACATAGGTAGGCTGAACTGTATGAGACTTGTATAGTCTTTTGTGAAGAGAAAAGATTTGTATGATCTTTTATATTATGTTTGTAAAGCTCATTGGAGATAAAACCACCTGAGGAACAGTACAATGTATCTGGTAAAACACTAGTTTCTTGTATGGAGAACTTGTCACTTTGTTATTTTGAGGATATAACTGATGACCTACAAGCTTCTCGGATGACGAGACTGCCACTTGTAAATGTGTACAAGCTTCTCGGATGGCGAGACTGCCACTTGCAAAATTTGATACAAGCTTCTCGAACGACGAGACTGCCACTTGTAAAATTGGATACAAGCTTCTCGAACGACGAGATTGCCACTTGTTATTTTGAATATATGTCCAATCCGGGAATAAACCGGAGGGAAACTGTAAAACAAGACTTTGTGTCCAATTGAAGAATAAATTCAACTGGGAATTTTCCTTTTGTTGTAGGAAAAACTGAAACAACCATCATCCACAAGAGAAGAGTCTAGTGGGGAATTTTTGAAACAAGAGGTGTACACTTATCTGCCTAAGCTGACTCTCTAATTGGAGAGAACAACATATCCATCCCGACTCTATTTTGTGGACACAGACAAGACAAAAGAGACAGAAATCTGTGTAATGATGCAGTAATGTATGAATGATGTAAATGTTTGGAACATGTAAATGCTATGTATGAATGTTATGTATGAATGTATGTTATGAATGTATGTGAGTATTTGGTGACAAAATAAACATGACGAATGAGACTGGAGACAAGCCAACGTCGCAGTACAACTCGAGGTATCTCAACGAGGTGTATATGCTGCTGTAGATGTAGCAAGAGAACCTCTTCTTGGGGAAGGAACAACTTCTCTGGGAAATGACCATTTTAACCGAATGATCTGTACAGAAACTTGATTGTATTCAAAACAACCTTGATCAACTGTCATCGGGGATGTACCCTCTTCTTGAGTTGAGAACCCCATATTAGTCAACAACATGAATCAAAACTCTGTTGAAGGTAGAATAATTGTATGGACCTCACTGAGGATGTGTCCATTTCTGGGTGAAAACCCCATATCAATAAAAAAACTGAATCCAAACTCTGTTGGAGATACCAATCATGAGATTCCACTGGTGTATAGGAAACTGTCTTGGGACAACTGTTGACACCTTTTTGGAGAAAACATGTTTGCTGTTGATGAAGAACTTGAGAAAATGGAGACGACTTGCCCCTTGCTTGAATCAGTCTGATAAATCTTTGAAAGGAAATGCTCGAAGAGCGTGACTGGTTGACCTTTTACACTTAGACAATGTATTTGTTAACTGCAGCTACTTGCACTGAGAGTGAAATCCTTTCCATGTTCATGGTATTGACGACCAAGGTTCTGCCACATTTCACAACATGTAACATTTCAGGAAGATATGATCTTGACATAGTATGCCCCAAGTGTTTGAAACCTTGAAGGGTATGCCCCCTGACCAACTGGTGTTTGTAGAGAAACCAAATCTTGAACATTTTCAACCTTGATTAGTAGGATTTTCAACTTGATTGACCCTGATTGGTAGAATCCACAGATAACTTGCCCCTAGCTTGGAGCGTCTCAAGTCGGCTTTGGCTTTGATCAGACTATAGCTCAAACTTCTTTGATGTCAAGTATAAATTTGCAAGTAAAATTATTATTTTTTGAAAAGTACTTTTGATAAAAATGCACATGCAAGTTATTTTGAAAATGAACATTTTTTTTGTATTTTTGAAATTGAATATTTTTTGTAGTGGAAACACATATGGTATATACAAAGATAATTACTGATTAATCAAACAGGAGGAGTCAGCGTAACAATAAACTTGCAGAATATGCCTTCATGGTGAGCCTAGTTTCAATTAGGTCTTTTAAGTATTATAACATGCAACAAAAATTCATGTAAATCAAGCCAAGAAAGTGATATAGATTTGTGTTATCCAATTCCCCCATACTTAAACATTGCTTGTCCTTAAGCACAAAAATAGTAACTTTTTTAGCACAGGTTTGAAACAGGACACGACAACTCTAATCATACGTGGTTGCCAACTAGATAGGAAAATCAAGTAATTGATATCAAAACCAAAGGTACTATAGTAACACAAAACCACACATTGCAGTCCAAGACTTCCATCATATGAAGACAAATCGGAAGTATTTTATGGTAACTCTAACTTTTGTTTAAGTTTTATTCACCCTTTTCATTTAAGTACAATCACATTAAGCCCGTTATCTTGTACACTCGCATGGCAGAAAATCTGTTAGTGATTATGATCATATACCGAGCGGTGATGATAACATAAGTTTGGTAAACCCCTTTTTCTCTTTCCCAAATGCAGTTGTGGGGGATCGGATCGTAACCCGCCCTACCAAGTTCAGAATCAGACTCATTTGAACCAACCACTAATGGGTTTATTTACAATGATTTTTTTTTGTATGCTCAACAACAGTTGGATTAAACGACCGAGTGAGGGTCGTCTAACTTAATAAGTGCATTACTACTTTTAAAAATCAACCAAAGTATGTAAACTTTCATTTTTGGATCATTCACTTATGTTCATCGATCTCCCACTTAGTTTGTGTTCAAGATGGTGCCGACTGCTAAGATAAACTACCAAGGGTTATCTTAAAACTTAAATTCTAGACTTTGTCAAAATTAGTACTCAAATTAATCTTGCATACTTCTGAGAGTCCAAGGTGTTATGACAGTACCGATTTTATTGAATCATTACTAAACCTTCATGATGTAGCCTAAACGCGCAAAAACAGCCTATATACTCTTAAAGTGTCATATCAAGTGTCAAACCAAAATCGTTTTTTTTTTAGAAGAACATATATCTTAAGAAACTGGGAGAATCTGATAACAACGAAAACATGCAAGAGTGGCTCAATTTAGCATGAAAAAACTTATTTGTTTTTGTTTTTTTTTTGTTTTTTTTACATGAAACAATGAAAGAAAGTGAAACAATGCCTTACATCATCAACTAGGTTTTTCACCATTGAAAGCATATATCAGTAAAAATCAGTTATTTTTTTTCATCATCCTCGCTCCAAGTTTGTAAGTAATAAAGTAAGAAAAGAGTGAATACGAATGGATTGATTAAAAACATGCATGTTTATTGTATTGAAAGTACTTGACAAAAGAAAGAATTTTAAAAGCAAACAAATACTTGACAAGAAAGAAATAAAAGCCTAGCGACCATATCCTTGTATCACTAACTTCAACTGGATAAGAGAGTAGCAGAGGTAACATCAACAACAACCCAATGGTATCAAACCATATCCATGCATAACAGAGCTGTGTCTATATCCCTAGAAGAAATTTGTTAGCCTCAATCAACTTTTGAACTTCGCCCTTCAAAGTCAGACAATATTCAATACTGTGGTCAGGTGCCCCTTGTTATTGACTTTTATGGAGATTGTGATCGAGACTGTTGTTGAATCTGATGCCTTTGTTAAGATTGGAAAGGTAAAAACAGTTGCTCGAGGAGAAGATGGTGGTTATTTTGTGCCACCATTAATGAAGTGATCAGAGCATTTTTCTTTTCCAATTATGCCCGAAGTGCAATGACTTCTTCACGAAGCTGATGTTCTCTTGCATAATACTTCCATTCTTTTCTTTTTGTTGGAACAAGTGTTGTACTGACGAGTTGACTTTTGACAAGAGCGTCAGACCACTCAAATAAGACAACTTGATTTCTGATTGAACAAGGTGTGAGACTCAAATCTTTGGAAATATGACCTTGAATGTAAAATGATGCATGTAAAGAAATTTTTGTTTTGACTTTGATTTTCAAAGGACTTTAGAATATGAATCATAAAAGACCTCATTTTTGTTTGTAAATGATCAAAAGAATTTTTTTCAAAGCAATCTTTTTTTTTTCAAGGTCCATGATGATTGCGAAGTTTATTAAGAAATTCCTCAAAGTCCTTTGAAAACCAATGGAAAGAGTTTTTTTTTTTGATGAATGGATGCATGGATGAATGGATGCGACAATCACAAACATAAGCAAACATGGTTGGTTTGGATAGCATAAAGTAGGAGCCAAAAGGTAAACCACCCACAATGTATGACTATTGGTTTTTCTCTTTTTCATAACACGGGTTCTACAAAGTTCCCAACGTCATCAACTTTCCTTATTGAATACCAATGTCCATAACTGAACTTACGGCCAAATGAAATATCCAAGGAAAAGTCTCGATTGAGCGTGATATCGCGGGACAACTAACCCAAGAACCTCTCGGCTTAGTCATCGCACCACACCCTAAAAAGGCCAAGATGGGTTAAAGGTGTCTAAAGGTCCACAACATCCTCGGAATACACATCATAGCAACATCTACGTGAGCCTCACGTCGAAAAGAATACTACAACATGACCCCTTCATTGTGCGTAGTTTCATCACTTGTGATTATGTGCGAGACTGAACATTCGCCCATTTACTATGATCATACCACAACTATCTTATGGTGCACTCAAGCTCGGGTCAAGCTTATCTCAACTCATGAACCCCCATAATATATAAAGCTTGTAAACATTTAAGCAAATAGGAAAGCAATAAAGAAGAATAAACTAGATAGGTTCAACCCTCTTAAGGAGAGAATCCCCAGTGAAGTCGCCATTTTTCTGTCGTGGGGATTTTGGGATTTCCACCACTAACATTGACCTTTCATTTCCAAAGAGGGGAAAGTGTCGAAAACCGTTTAAAAAGAGAGATTCTAAGCCCAGGGGTTAGTTACGCCTAGGGAAGGTATTAGCATCCTAAACGCCCATTGTACTCCATGGTAACCTCTAATTTATTACTTTTTATTTGCTTTTATGTGCTTAAGAAAATGAGGGACAAATTGTAAGAAGTGGAGTGAGAAATTGTATAGAATAGAAAAATGTGTGCATGTGGAGATTGGATTGAGAAAAGAATATTATGACATAAAAGTAAATTTAAAGTTTTATCCTAAACTAATCGTGCGACTAATTTGGATTTGAACTAAAGAATTTTTATTTAGAGAGAGAAGAAGTTGTTTATTTGTTTTTCTATTTTTTTCTAAAGAAATTACTAAACGTGCCTCTTTGGAAATGAAAGTTCGTTTTTTTCTTGGTTTTTTAGTGTTGTGTGTGATGTGTCAAAAGCAATAAAGTCCTACGCTATGACAACCAAATCGAATAATTATTACAACCATATCGAATCAAATGAAAAAAATAATAAAAGGCAATAAAATGCAAGCGGAGAAATAAACATGAATATGAAATGCACTTACGATGAAAAGAAAACAAAATGTCAAATATTGATATGAAATGTGAAGTGTGAAAATGCAATGTGAAATTTAATGTGAATGTGACAAAGGATGAAAAATGCGAAGAGAACAAAGTCATATAAAATATCATCGCACATCATTTTTTAAAATAACGAGAAACAAGAAAGAAACAATTAACAAGCATGACAACATGAATTTAGGCCAAAATGGTCCTTAACTATTAATGCTAGTGTTAGAGCTCAATGATTTTATAAAGTAAAATATTGTCTCTAACATGCATTTTTAAATGATGCATTGTCCTATCCTAAATGCAAATGCATGTATGCATGTCAAAAAGATGTAGAGTGAAATTGTAATGTGAAATGTCATGTAAAAATGTAATGTAGTGTAATGTAAAAATGTAACATATGATATAATGTAAAAATGTAGCGTAAAGTGACATGAAAATGTTATGCAAAGTATGATGCAAAAATGTGAATATGAGACATATATCATGAGAGAGCAAATAAAAAGATAATCAAACATATGCAAGAGCAAAACAATGAGAACTTAGGAATAAGCTAGTATTAATGCATAAGCAAAATAAGCAATTAAAAAGAAAGAAAATTAAAATATAATCTCAAAAATAAGTTCCTAAAATATTAGTGTAAAATTTGGACTCAATAAGCTTAACTAAGCTATTGTCCCAAATAATCACTTATTTGAAAATAAGCTATTACTAACACATAATCAAAATAAGCAACTAAAAGAAAAGAAATTAAAATATAATCTCAAAATAAATCCTAAAAAAATATTAGTGTAAAAATTTGAGCTCAATAAGCTTAAATAAGCTATTGTCCCAAATAATCACTTATTCAAATAAGCTAAAAAAAAATTTGATGATAAAAAAAGTGCACGTAAATGAGTGAAAAGGATATAGGGGTTGCAAACCTGATATAGAAGGGTGCAGAAGAAAAAAACAGATCAGAAAAAGGAAGGCCCAAGGCCCAATTGAAGAGACTCTAGGAGGGGGGTGCAGCAGCAATCACGCGCGTGCAGAAAGCAAGAGAAATCAACAAGGTCCAACAAAAAAATAAAAACAGCCCAGCCCAAAACCATAAGAAACTAACTAGATCTGAAACGGGCGAACCAAACCGACCCACAAACCGGATGGGGGGCGCGCGTAGTAAGTTGGGGGCGCGCGAGTAATTACCCAATCCAATCAGAATGCGCCACGTAGCACTGTGAAGCTCCTACTTCTCCGGCCATCTCTTCCGGCGAAGCAAACCTCTCCGACGGCCATGGAACAACACGAAATCTTCGATTCAACACCAAATTTCACGATTCAAAGGTCCATCCCACTCGAAATCTCGCTCTGAGTCCGAATCTAACCTTGGTTTTTGCAATAGAGGCTTACATAGACAGAAACGTGCGCACAACCGAACGGATTTGAAAACTCAATCTCGCGATTCCGGCACTATTGAAAAAAATTAGTGAATGGAAAAGGTTCAAGGGGTCAAGGCGAGTCTAATGGAACAAAAATCGGTTGAAACGAAGCCTTCAAACGCCCGATTCAAATAACTCAAAAAAACTCCGGCGGCGGTGGCTTCGTTTGGTGGGTTTCCGGTGCGTTTTTGGACAATCTGAGGTTGGATTTGTGTTCAGGAGGGTCTAAAACCTTAGAAAAGAGTATTTGATTGTGGATTTTGTGAACTTTTAGAGTAGTTGAATTTTCCGGCGAAGGGTGGTGACGGTTTCGGTGTTTTCCGACGTGTTAGGTGGCGTTTTTGATGAAATTAACGATGGATCTGTGATGTAGAGGTGATGAGGAAGCTTGTGGTGTAATCGGATTTTGATTTGGATGAGTTTTGAAAAATGGGTGTGGTGGTTTTCCGGCGACCGGAGGTAGATTCCGGCGCCGGAATCTGATTTCTGATATTTTGTGATTGTTCTCTGAATTTTAGGTATCGGGAATTGTGTAGAAATGATTGTTTTATTGAGTGATGTGAGGTTTGTATTTATAGAAGAAAATTAGGTTAAATGGTAGTTTTGTAATATTGTGTGAAAGGGTAAAATAAAAATAAATGATAAATGAAATTGAAATTGAAATAGAGATGGTGAGGTGGAATGATATAAATTTTACTATTTTTGGTAAACTTTGAGATAAAAAGGTGAAGATGAAATAAGTTGAAATAAAATGTGATAAAATGTAATCAAAATGTAAATCTTTTTGATATTTTTAAATATTTGGTAATAAAATATAAAATGCACGTAAAATAAGAAAATGACTATTTTTTTATATTTTTGGACTTTTACGCTAAAATGCGAACTATTTAAAATAAAGTGAAATAAAACGAAATATTTAGAAATAAAAGAAAATTTAAGAAAAATGATAAAATATGAAAATGAATGAAAAATGCATGAAGAAGAAAAATAAAATATTTTTTTTGTATATTTTTATGCATGAAATGCAAAATTGGATTTGTAGGTCCAAAATTGGGGTATTACAGTTTCGATTCGGTCATTTCAGACGCAATCAAAGGTATCGAGCTCTCAATCAATGCTATTGAGACCTCTCTGTACGTTCATATTCATTCCGTTTTCGTTGAAACTCGCTAGAACGTTGTTTTCCCGTTTTTAAGCTCACTCGGTCTCGAGCTAATTTTCGCGGTATTAAGGCCTTGATTGATGAATATGAATCTGTAACCTATGCTTAATTACGAGTTGTTTGGTATATAGTTTCGTGTTTTTTGAGTTTGAGATCGACGGCGACGACGAACTCGTCTCCTCCCGTTTCCGGTACGTTTTCTGGTTATGTTGAAAGGTTGAAGAAGACAAGGGGGACACGTGGCAGCGCGTGAGTGGCTGAAGCCATTTCTCACGCGCGCCCCCTGTTTCTACGCGCATCCCCCCCTCTCTTTGTTTGTTGGACCGGTTTGTGTGACTGGGTTGGGTTGGACCCATGGGTCGCCCGACCCGGTCGGTTTTGATTAATTAGAATTGGGCCAGACCTTGTTTTGGGCCCAATTTTTGTTTTTGTTTGTTTGTTTTTTTATTTTCTGTTTCGCACCCCTGTTTTACTTAACGCACCCCTGCTGTATATATTTATTTTTTAGACATGTTTTATTTGAAAAATGCTTGTCAATGTGAAATTTTCTTTATAAAAGCGATATAAAAAATAAACGGGTCCCTGCCGTACGGCTTGCGTCCGAGAGTTATTTTTTATTTCAAACTTTAAAAAGGAACTCGTTAGTTAAAATAAAAAGAGAAAGTGTCTGATATACGGTTTGTCTCTGACTCAATATTATTTTAATTAATAGAGTTTATTTTAAAACCTTTCATCCGATATTCAATTAATTATTATAGCTTATTTGACTATATGCGTTATTTAACTTGTCTGAACTTTGATATTATGAAAAGCTTTGATTGAAATGAGTATAAACCGGTCTCTGCCGTACGGCTTGTGTTCGTGAGTTATACTCGGACCAGTCAAAGGGAAACTTGTCAATTAAAAAGGGTTAAGGAAGTGTCTGCCGCACGGCTTGTCTCCGACTTAATTCCTTTTAATTAACGAAGTTCATATTTACTGATTATGTGATGCTTGATCTTATTTCGCGTTTATTTATCGAACTTGATTATTATCTGCTCATATGTTGCTCTGTGCATTTAACTGTTCCGCATCATTATTACTATCATATCATTCATGTGCATTCATATATGCATATCTCTCTTCTACCTTTCTTTTTCTTTTCTTTTTGGTTCTAATCTGAAAATTTGAAACTCTTTTCTGTTACAAGTGGAATGAGAATAAATCCAGTCCCTAACGTACAACTTGCGCCTGTGAATTATTCTCATCCCATTTAAATCGGAACTTTGTTAATTAAAGAGAATGAAAAAGTGTCTGCCGAACGGCTTGTCTCTGATTCATCTCACTTTAATTATTGAAAGATTGTTATCTAAATATGGGGTCCGACACCGTATAGCAACCCCCTATCACCCGCAAACAAGTGGGCAAGTGGAGGTCTCCAATAGGGAGATCAAGCAAATCCTTGAAAAAACGGTTGTAACCTCTAGGAAGGATTGGTCCTTAAAACTGAATGAGGCACTGTGGGCATATAGGACAGCCTATAAGACCCCAATTGGGACCACTCCCTTCAAGCTTGTTTATGGCAAATCATGCCATCTACCGGTGGAACTGGAACATAAAGCTTATTGGGCTATCAAAGCCCTCAATTTTGATTACACCACCGCCGGTAGGAAGAGGACCTTGGATATCCATGAGTTAGAAGAGCTTAGGTTGGACGCCTATGAGAATGCCAGAATCTATAAGGAAATAACAAAGAAATGGCACGATAAGCGTCTATCTAGGAGAGAGTTTAAGGTAGGAATGTTAGTACTTCTTTTTAATTCAAGACTTAAACTCTTTCCTGGAAAACTTTGCTCAAAGTGGTCAGGCCCCTTTACAATTTCTAAGACATATCCTCATGGGGCGATTGAGATAAAGAGTGACTCTGGTGATACATTCACAGTTAATGGGCAGCGGTTGAAACATTACGACCTTAAGGATAGTGACACCACACTTACAAATTTCAACCTATCCGCCCTGTCCGCTGTTACGTGAACTAAGTCACCATCTCTGAAGTCGAGCTAACCGACTTTAAACAAAGCGCTTGGTGGGAGGCAACCCGCTGATTTTGAATTTAATGTTTTTCTTTTTTTAGTTCTTTTCATTTTGCAGGTAATAAAGAGATAGCACGCTCGACGACTTTACAAGTTGTGAAAGCTTCGCTACTCAGGCTGTACCCTTCCAAGCTCACCTTTAGTCGTTGCATTGAGGACAATGCTCGATTTAAGTGTGGGGGAGGAAGCTTTATCGCTTTCCTTTACTTTCAGTCATTTAGTTTTGCATGCATAATAAAACCTTAGGATAGTTCACTTAGATTGAGTTGATTTTGCGTGTTGGTTTTGATATCGCCTGATTTTCCTATTTCTTGAGCCATACCAAAATTTTCTTGTGAAAAGTAAAAGTGTTGAGTTTTGATGCTTGGTATTGATTGTTTGAAAGTATATAGGTTGTTTGCACTATCTAGGCTAATTTGTGGAATTTGGGTAACGGTTAGATAAAATCAATACCGTTTCAACACCTTAGATTCCCTAAAGTGTGTAAAACTGATTTGAGTACTAATTTTGATAAAACTTTGAACTTGAGTTTTAATGAACCCTTAGTAGTTTATCTAGCAGTCGGCACCATCTCAAGGCACAAACTAAGTGGGAAACCGAAGAATATAAGTGAATGATTTTGATTATAAATGTTATAAATGCTATTGGTTGATTCCTTGAAATAATTGATGAAAATTCAGCAAATGTTGAAACATGAGAAGGAAAAAAAATACCATAGTATAAAAACTCATTAGTAGTTGGTTCAGAGGTGTCTGATTCTGAACTTGGTAGGGCGGGTTACGATCTGATCCCCCGCAACTGCGAAATGGGGAAAGCAAATAGGGGTCACCAAACTTATGTTATCAGCACCCCTCGCTATATGATGATCATAATCACTAACAGGTTTCCTACCATGGGCGTGTACGAGATAACGGGCTTAATGTGATTGCGCTAGAATGAAAAGGGGGAAGAAAACTTAGGTGAGAGGTAGAGTCAAGAGGAAATGCTTCAGGTCTGTTTTCACATAACGGGAATCTCTCGTGTCATTATGGTATTCTTGTTATTTGCACTGTTACCTGATTTTCATGGCTTAGCCGGCAACCGCGTACGAGTAAGATGATCGTGTCATGTGTTTTTACTTATGCTTTGCAATTCACTACTCTTTTATGCTTGAGGACAAGCAATGGTTCAAGTGTAGGGGAATTTGATGACACGAAATCATATCGTATTTTTAGCTTAATTTAGGTGAATTTTAGTTGCATTTGCATATGTATTTATTTCATTTATGTCTTTTTATATTAGAATTTGATTTGTTTTTACTTTTGTTGAATAAAATAGGTCGGAGAAGAGAATTGAGCAAAAAGTATCAAAAACGGAGCAAAAAGGGGGGTGCAAAGCCCAAATTCGCGCAGCCCACAAAGGAGCATGGCAGAAATGGGCATTGGCCCAAATCTGCCCAGTGGCGAACGCCACAGTGGTGGTGGCGAGCGCCACCAATTGAAGACCTAGGTGGCGAGCGCCACAGAATAGGTGGCGAGCGCCACCAATTATGCAAGCCCAGTAAAACAGAATTGGCGTGACGTGGGGAAGAAGTGAACCGTCAGATCCGTTTTCTGTTCCTAATCGGATGGCAATTGGATGAGATCAAAATGAAGCTTATCCTCCCTCTTTTTGTGGATCGTACTAGCAAATCCTCCCCTATAAATAGCAAGCTCATTTTCAGATCTGATTACGCCTTACTTTCTTTATTTTCAGTCAGTTTATATTTCCACTTACAGTAACTGTAACGGTATTTCCACACCGGGAATCCGTTTTCAGTTCTGTTTTCAGTTTCCTGTCAAGAATTCTGTACCGTTTATTTATATCAAGTTTATTCAGCAATTTCTTCCAGGTTTTTATTTAATGTTTTTATTTAATTATTTATTTATGTTTAATTTAATTTTCTGTTTTTCTTTGTTTAATTTCTTAATTATGTCTAGCTAAATTTCCTAGATATCGGTATGTAAACTAATTCTCCGAAGGGGATTTAGTAATGATTTAGCGCGCGCATTTATTAAACTATTTTTCTGATTCAAATTCCTAATTTAATACAAAGCTTTTGAACGAGAGTAAAAGAAAGCAACTAAGATTAAAATCAATAGAGCGAGAGTTTGAGGTTTTAACTAGATAGTAGGAATTTGATATTAATCTTTGAACGAGCGAGAGCCACGTTAGGATTAATTAGAACTCATTGATTTTCAAAATATACTTTCGAAGCTAAGGTGGTAGAAAAGTGACAGTAAAATCCTGGCTTAGAAAGTATGGTTTTTATCAACAAAACGAGAGTGTGAGGTTTAGACCTTTAAATTGAGAAAGTTCTTCTGAAAAATAAACCCTTTTCGCGCGCTATTGATTTAATAAATCCCCGATGGTTAATTAAGTTACATACCGACATCCACTTTTATTAATTAATTAATTTCTTTAATTAAATTTCTTTAATTTTAAATTCTAAAATTCTAAACAAACCCCTATCTGATAGCCTTAGATTTACACCGTGACAACGGATTACGGTAGTTCAACTATTGGTCCCTGTGGATTCGATATCTTTTAAAACTACACGACGAGACTGTGCACTTGCGGTCAATCAAATCTATTGATACACAAATCGTCGATCATATAAACAGATAGAGGAGAATGAGATGAATCTTTTATCTGTTCATGATTTTTTGATTTGATGAAGATTTGGTGATGAAATTAAATGAAGAAAGTTTAGGGTTTGAGAGAGGAGAAAGAAGATAGAAACGACGCTAAGAGAGAGAAGAGAGAAAGAATCAATTCTGATTTTTTTCTTTTTTTTCTTTTTTTTTTGACAAGTGGCTAGGCTTGGCTTTATATACTCCCTTAAATTATGGTTGACAAAAGATGTAATAAAATGAATTTTTGGGGTAAAAATGTGAAAATGGAATTGGGTTGAAATTGTGATTATTCTAAAAGACAAATTTTGGGGGAAATGAGGTGGCAATACTTGATTGGTTCGAAAGAAAGAAAAAACTCACAAATGACTAAAAAGCAAATAAAAATTAATGAAAAGATAGAAAATGCAAATAAAAAAAAGAAAAAGTGAAAACAAAAATAAAAATCAAATAAAAATAATATAGAAACTATTTTTAATATTTTTGCTTGTGAAAAAGAAATAATTTGCATTAACTAAAAAAAATTAAGAGAAAAGAAATAAAATTGCAAGCATATTAAATTTCTAAAATCTTTTTGATATTTCTTATAACAATAAGAAATAATTTTTAGAATAAAATATTTATTTTAAAAAGTTCAAAATTAGGGTATTACAGCTGCCCCTATTTAATTATCTTATACTCGAGAGCATAAATGACTTGCGCTTTTGTGCACTCGAAGTAAAAGGTAATTAAATATGAATACCCTAATTTTGTAGTGTGAAGGTGATGTAATGATAATGAATGCATATGGAAGATGAAGGTGGAAACATACCTTAAATAACTAGTAACTGAATACCTGAGAATGAAATGATCGTCTCCCTTCCGGGTGCTTTGATCTTTAAAACGAGTCGTCTCCCCTCAGGGTGCGTAAACTCAAAACTTATCATCTTGAATCAATCTTCACTTCATTTGAAGAATCGATAACTAATTTGTACACCTATGACGAAAATGAGACTAGTTTGAATCATTCTTCACTTGGTCAGAAGAATTTTAAACTCAACCCATATGCTCGAAACGAAAACATGAGATCAACTTGAATCATTCTTCACTTGGTCAGAAGAATTGTAGACCCAACCTTCATGCCCATAACAAAAGATGAGGCCAACTTGAATCATTCTCCATTTAATCAGAAGAAATGCCTCTCTTCACTGAATCTGAAGAAAAGTCGAGACCAAATGGAAACCTCTTTCACTAAATCTGAAGAAATGTTGAGACCGAATGGAAACCTCCTTCACTAAATTGAATCTGAAGGAATGTTCTTCACTGAATCTGAAGGAAAGTTAAGACCAAATTAAATAATCCTTCACTCAATCTGAAGGAATGTCCTTCACTTAATTTGAAGAAACATCCTTCACTAAATTTGAAGGAAAGTCGAGAACAAATTGAATCATCCTTCACTGAATCTGAAGAAATGTCCTTCACTAAATCTGAAGGAAAGTTGAGAACAAATTGAATCATCCTTCACTGAATCTGAAGAGATGTCATTCACTTAATCTAAATAAATGTCAAGACCATACTAAACCATCCTTCACTGAATCTGAAGAAATGTCCTTCACTGAATCTGAAGGAAAGTCAAGACCAAATTAAATCATCCTTCACTCAATCTGAAGAAATATCATTCACTAAATCTGAAGGAAAGTCAAGACCAAATTAAATCATCCTTCACTCAATCTGAAGAAATGTCATTCACTAAATCTGAAGGAAAGTCAAAACCGAATGGGAACTTCCTTCACTAAATCTGAAGAAATGTCCTTCACTGAATCTAAAGGAAAGTCGAGAACAAATTGAATCATCCTTCACTCAATCTAAAGAAATGTCCTTCACTGAATCTGAAGGAAAGTCGAGAACAAATTGAATCATCCTTCACTCAATCTGAAGGAATGTCGACCCAACCCGTATACTAAAAAAAAAGGCTGAGGCAAATCTGAATCATTCTCCACTTTAATCAAAAGAATACTCGCTGAGGTTTGAGGTATCTTGAAAAAGAGTACTCGCTGGGGAAAAAAAAGGGGAACATTTTGCTATTATTCTTGACCACTGTCAAACATCGGCCTTGTTGAGAAACATGGTTCATCAATCAATTTGTTGGAGACGTAGTGTTCTTCCTTTTGCTTGAGAATATTCGCCCTTATGGAGTAAAATAGTACTAACGTCACAATCCTTGATGATAAGGTTGTAGTACTATGATGTATCAATATCACAGCCTTTAATTCAAATGATTTCCAATCATTGAATTACTATTAGTTAACATTGACTTTTCTGGCTTGTTATTCAGAGCCTATGTATCAGACATATGCTTCTGATGTCTTCAGCTTCTGAAACTGTTGGTCTTCTCCATACGTTGCTTCTGATTCAACATGAATCTTCTGAGATGACTTGCTTCTGATTAGCGTTGCTTCTGATATCTTAGCTTCTGATGTCTAAGCTTCTGATATCCATGCTTCTGATATCCATGCTAATGCTTTGTTTCAGAGCTTAATTAAATCAACATATTTTGTTTAATCTGCACACTTAAAATTAAATATTAAAATACCCTATTGTTCATTAATACTTTGTTATCATCAAAACACTAAGAGTTAGATTCTGAACATCCTTTGTTCCAACAACATTGTCCACCGCCTTACAAAGAGACAGCTTGCAGATAAAAGACAACGTCTACTGAGAACAAGAGCATCGTCCACCGCTTTACAAAGAGACAACTTGTAGATAAAAGACGACCTCTATAAGAATATTGTCCACCGCCTTACAAAGAGACGGATTGCAGATAAAAGACAACATCGACAAATAACAAGAGCATTGTCCACCGCCTTACAGAGAGACGGATTGCAGATAAAAGACAATCTCTACAAAGAACATGAACGTTGTCCACCGCCTGACAAGGACGGAATGCAGATAAAAGACAACATCCACAGATTACAAGAGCATTGTCCACCGCCTTACAGAGAGACGGATTGCAGATAAAAGACAATCTCTACAAAGAACATGAACGTTGTCCACCGCCTGACAAGGACGGAATGCATATAAAAGACAACATCCACAGATAACAAGAGCATTGTCCACCGCCTTACAGAGAGACGGATTGCAGATAAAAGACAATCTCCACATGTCATCCATTAGTAGCATGATTCTCTTAAAGGGAAGTAGCTCTGACAAACACTTCGAAGAGTGATTCAAGTTTGATTAAACTGTATAGGTGTATGTATTTGTAAAGAGGAAAGATGTTATCAACTATCGACTGACCGACAGCAACAACGTTGTACACTAACATACAACATTGAAAAGATCATCAACCATCGACTGACCGACAGCTGGAACGTTGTACACTGACATACAATGTTTAAGAATCAACTACTATCGACTGACCGACAGCAGGAAATGTTGTACACTGACGCACAAAATTGGAAATCATCAACTACCGACTGACCGACAGGTGGAACATTGTACACTGACATACAATGTTTAAGAATCAACTACTATCGACTGACCGACAGCAGGAACGTTGTACACTGACGCACAACATTGAAAATCACTAACTATCGACTGACCGATAGTAAAGTGAGAAAAGGTAACACAAACTTTTTGGGGTGTAAACAACTCTACGAAGTACTTCAGACAGTAACATAGGTAGGCTGAACTGTATGAGACTTGTATAGTCTTTTGGGAAGAGAAAAGATTTGTATGATCTTTTATATTATGTTTGTAAAGCTCATTGGAGATAAAACCACCTGAGGAACAGTACAGTGTATCTGGTAAAACACAAGTTTCTTGTATGGAGAACTTGTCACTTTGTTATTTTGAGGATATAACTGATGACCTACAAGCTTCTCGGATGACGAGACTGCCACTTGTAAATGTGTACAAGCTTCTCGGATGACGAGACTGCCACTTGCAAAATTTGATACAAGCTTCTCGAACGACGAGACTGCCACTTGTAAAATTGGATACAAGCTTCTCGAACGATGAGATTGCCATTCGTAAAATTGGATACAAGTTTCTCGAACGACGAGATTGCCACTTGTTGTTTTGAATATATGTCCAATCCGGGAACAAACCGGAGGGAAACTGTAAAACAAGACTTTGTGTCCAATTGAAGAATAAATTCAACTGGGAATTTTCCTTTTGTTGTAGGAAAAACTGAAACAACCATCATCCACAAGAGAAGAGTCTAGTGGGGAATTTTTGAAACAAGAGGTGTACACTTATCTGCCTAAGCTAACTCTCTAATTGGAGAGAACAACATATCCATCCCGACTCTATTTTGTGGACACAGACAAGACAAAAGAGACAAAAATCTGTGTAATGATGCAGTAATGTATGAATGATGTAAATGTTTGGAACATGTAAATGCTATGTATGAATGTTATGTATGAATGTATGTTATGAATGTATGTGAGTATTTGGTGACAAAATAAACATGACGAATGAGACTGGAGACAAGCCAACGTCGCAGTACAACTCGAGGTATCTCACCAAGGTGTATATGCTGCTGTAGATGTAGCAAGAGAACCTCTTCTTGGGGAAGGAACAACTTCTCTGGGAAATGACCATTTTAACCGAATGATCTGTACAGAAGCTTGATTGTATTCAAAACAACCTTGATCAACTGTCATCGGGGATGTACCCTCTTCTTGAGCTGAGAACCCCATATTAGTCAACAACATGAATCAAAACTCTGTTGAAGGTAGAATAACTGTATGGACCTCACTGAGGATGTGTCCATTTCTGGGTGAAAACCCCATATCAATAAAAAAACTGAATCCAAACTCTGTTGGAGATACCAATCATGAGATTCCACTGGTGTATAGGAAACTGTCTTGAAACAACTGTTGACACCTTTTTGGAGAAAACATGTTTGCTGTTGATGAAGAACTTGAGAAAATGGAGACGACTTGCCCCTTGCTTGAATCAGTCTGATAAATCTTTGAAAGGAAATGCTCGAAGAGCGTGACTGGTTGACCTTTTACACTTAGACAATGTATTTGTTAACTGCAGCTACTTGCACTGAGAGTGAAATCCTTTCCATGTTCATGGTATTGACGACCAAGGTTCTGCCACATTTCACAACATGTAACATTTCAGGAAGATATGATCTTGACATAGTATGCCCCAAGTGTTTGAAACCTTGAAGGGTATGCCCCCTGACCAACTGGTGTTTGTAGAGAAACCAAATCTTGAACATTTTCAACCTTGATTAGTAGGATTTTCAACTTGATTGACCCTGATTGGTAGAATCCACAGATAACTTGCCCCTAGCTTGGAGCGTCTCAAGTCAGCTTTGGCTTTGATCAGACTATAGCTCAAACTTCTTTGATGTCAAGTATAAATTTGCAAGTAAAATTATTTTTTTTTGAAAAGTACTTTTGATAAAAATGCACATGCAAGTTATTTTGAAAATGAACATTTTTTTTGTATTTTTGAAATTGAATATTTTTTGTAGTGGAAACACATATGGTATATACAAAGATAATTACTGATTAATCAAACAGGAGGAGTCAGCGTAACAATAAACTTGCAGAATATGCCTTCATGGTGAGCCTAGTTTCAATTAGGTCTTTTAAGTATTATAACATGCAACAAAAATTCATGTAAATCAAGCCAAGAAAGTGATATAGATTTGTGTTATCCAATTCCCCCATACTTAAACATTGCTTGTCCTTAAGCACAAAAATAGTAACTTTTTTAGCACAGGTTTGAAACAGGACACGACAACTCTAATCATACGTGGTTGCCGACTAGATAGGAAAATCAAGTAATTGATATCAAAACCAAAGGTACTATAGTAACACAAAACCACACATTGCAGTCCAAGACTTCCATCATATGAAGACAAATCGGAAGTATTTTATGGTAACTCTAACTTTTGTTTAAGTTTTATTCACCCTTTTCATTCAAGTGCAATCACATTAAGCCCGTTATCTTGTACACTCACATGGCAGGAAATCTGTTAGTGATTATGATCATATACCGACCGGTGATGATAACATAAGTTTGGTAAACCCCTTTTTCTCTTTCCCAAATGCAGTTGTGGGGGATCGGATCATAACCCGCCCTACCAAGTTCAGAATCAGACTCATTTGAAACAACCACTAATGGGTTTATTTACAATGATTTTTTTTTGTATGCTCAACAACAGTTGGATTAAACGACCGAGTGAGGGTCGTCTAACTTAATAAGTGCATTACTACTTTTAAAAATCAACCAAAGTATGTAAACTTTCATTTTTGGATCATTCACTTATGTTCATCGATCTCCCACTTAGTTTGTGTTCAACATGGTGCCGACTGCTAAGATAAACTACCAAGGGTTATCTTAAAACTTAAATTCTAGACTTTGTCAAAATTAGTACTCAAATTAATCTTGCATACTTCTGAGAGTCCAAGGTGTTAAGACAGTACCGATTTTATTGAATCATTACTAAACCTTCATGATGTAGCCTAAATGCGCAAAAACAGCCTATATACTCTTAAAGTGTCATATCAAGTGTCAAACCAAAATTGTTTTTTTTAGAAGAACATATATCTCAAGAAACTGGGAGAATCTGATAACAACGAAAACATATGCAAGAGTGGCTCAATTTAGCATGAAAAAACTTATTTGTTTTTTTTTTTTTTTTTTTTTTGCATGAAACAATGAATGAAAGTGAAACAATGCCTTACATCATCAACTAGGTTTTTCACCATTGAAAGCATATATCAGTAAAAATCAGTTATTTGTTTTCATCATCCTCGCTCCAAGTTTGTAAGTAATAAAGTAAGAAAAGAGTGAATACGAATGGATTGATTAAAAACATGCATGTTTTTGTATTGAAAGTACTTGACAAAAGAAAGAATTTTAAAAGCAAACAAATACTTGACAAGAAAGAAATAAATGCCTAGCGACCATATCCTTGTATCACTAACTTCAACTGGATAAGAGAGTAGCAGAGGTAACATCAACAACAACCCAATGGTATCAAACCATATCCATGCATAACAGAGCTGTGTCTATATCCCTAGAAGAAATTTGTTAGCCTCAATCAACTTTTGAACTTCGCCCTTCAAAGTCAGACAATATTCAATACTGTGGTCAGGTGCCCCTTGTTGTTGACTTTTATGGAGATTGTGATCGAGATTGTTGTTGAATCTGATGCCTTTGTTAAGATTGGAAAGGCAAAAACAGTTGCTCGAGGAGAAGATGGTGGTTATTTTGTGCCACCATTAATGAAGTGATCAGAGCATTTTTCTTTTCCAATTCTGCCCGAAGTGCAATGACTTCTTCACGAAGCTGATGTTCTCTTGCATAATACTTCCATTCTTTTCTTTTTGTTGGAACAAGTGTTGTACTGACGAGTTGACTTTTGACAAGAGCGTCAGACCACTCAAACAAGACAACTTGATTTCTGATTGAACAAGGTGTGAGACTCAAACCTTTCGAAATATGACTTTGAATGTAAAATGATGCATGTAAAGAAATTTTTGTTTTGACTTTGATTTTCAAAGTACTTTAGAATATGAATCATAAAAGACCTCATTTTTGTTTGTAAATGATCAAAAGAATTTTTTTCAAAGCAATCTTTTTTTTTTTCAAGGTCCATGATGATTGCGAAGTTTATTAAGAAATTCCTCAAAGTCCTTTGAAAACCAATGGAAAGAGTTTTTTTTTTTTTGATGAATGGATGCATGGATGAATGGATGCGACAATCACAAACATAAGCAAACATGGTTGGTTTGGATAGCATAAAGTAGGAGCCAAAAGGTAAACCACCCACAATGTATGACTATTGGTTTTTCTCTTTTTCATAACACGGGTTCTACAAAGTTCCCAACGTCATCAACTTTCCTTATTGAATATCAATGTCCATAACTGAACTTACGGCCAAATGAAATATCCAAGGAAAAGTCTCGATTGAGCGTGGTATCGCGGAACAACTAATCCAAGAACCTCTCGGCTTAGTCATCGCACCACACCCTAAAAAGGCCAAGATGGGTTAAAGGTGTCTAAAGGTCCACAACATCCTCGGAATACACATCATAGAAACATCTACGTGAGCCTCACGTCGAAAAGAATACTACAACATGACCCCTTCATTGTGCGTAGTTTCATCACTTGTGATTATGTGCGAGACTGAACATTCGCCCATTCACTATGATCATACCACAACTATCTTATGGTGCACTCAAGCTCGGGTCAAGCTTATCTCAACTCATGAACCCCCATAATATATAAAGCTTGTAAACATTTAAGCAAATAGGAAAGCAATAAAGAAGAATAAACTAGATAGGTTCAACCCTCTTAAGGAGAGAATCCCCAGTGAAGTCGCCATTTTTCTGTCGTGGGGATTTTGGGATTTCCACCACTAACATTGACCTTTCATTTCCAAAGAGGGGAAAGTGTCGAAAACCGTTTAAAAAGAGAGATTCTAAGCTCGGGGGTTAGTTACGCCTAGGGAAGCTATTAGCATCCTAAACGTCCATGGTACTCCATGGTAACCTCTAATTTATTACTTTTTATTTGCTTTTATGTGCTTAAGAAAATGAGGGACAAATTGTAAGAAGTGGAGTGAGAAATTGTATAGAATAGAAAAGTGTGTGCATGTGGAGATTGGATTGAGAAAAGAATATTATGACATAAAAGTATATTTAAAGTTTTATCCTAAACTAATCGTGCGACTAATTTGGATTTGAACTAAAGAATTTTTATTTAGAGAGAGAAGAAGTTGTTTATTTGTTTTTCTATTTTTTTCTAAAGAAATTACTAAATGCGCCTCTTTGGAAATGAAAGTTCGTTTTTTTCTTGGTTTTTTAGCGTTGTGTGTGATGTGTCAAAAGCAATAAAGTCCTACGCTATTACAACCAAATCGAAAAATTATTACAACCATGAATATGAAATGCACTTACGATGAAAAGAAAACAAAATGTCAAATATTGATATGAAATGTGAAGTGTGAAAATGCAATGTGAAATTTAATGTGAATGTGACAAAGGATGAAAAATGCGAAGAGAACAAAGTCATATAAAATATCATCGCACATCATTTTTTAAAATAACAAGAAACAAGAAAGAAACAATTAACAAGCATGACAACATGAATTTAGGCCAAAATGGTCCTTAACTATTAATGCTAGTGTTAGAGCTCAATGATTTTATAAAGTAAAATATTGTCTCTAACATGCATTTTTAAATGATGCATTGTCCTATCCTAAATGCAAATGCATGTATGCATGTCAAAAAGATGTAGAGTGAAATTGTAATGTGAAATGTCATGTAAAAATGTAATGTAGTGTAATGTAAAAATGTAACATATGATATAATGTAAAAATGTAGTGTAAAGTGACATGAAAATGTTATGCAAAGTATGATGCAAAAATGTGAATATGAGACATATATCATGAGAGAGCAAATAAAAAGATAATCAAACATATGCAAGAGCAAAACAATGAGAACTTAGGAATAAGCTAGTATTAATGCATAAGCAAAATAAGCAATTAAAAAGAAAGAAAATTAAAATATAATCTCAAAAATAAGTTCCTAAAATATTAGTGTAAAATTTGGACTCAATAAGCTTAACTAAGCTATTGTCCCAAATAATCACTTATTTGAAAATAAGCTATTACTAGCACATAATCAAAATAAGCAACTAAAAGAAAAGAAATTAAAATATAATCTCAAAATAAATCCTAAAAAAATATTAGTGTAAAAATTTGAGCTCAATAAGCTTAAATAAGCTATTGTCCCAAATAATCACTTATTCAAATCAGCTAAAAAAAAATATGATGATAAAAAAAATGCACGTAAATGAGTGAAGAGGATATAGGGGTTGCAAACCTGATATAGAAGGGTGCATAAGAAAAAAACAGATCAGAAAAAGGAAGGCCCAAGGCCCAATTGAAGAGACTCTAGGAGGGTGGTGCAGCAGCAATCACGCGCGTGCAGAAAGCAAGAGAAATCAGCAAGGTCCAACAAAAAAATAAAAACAGCCCAGCCCAAAACCATAAGAAACTAACCGGATCTGAAACGGGCGAACCGAACCGACCCACAAACCGGATGGGGGGCGTGCGTAGTAAGTTGGGGGCGCGCGAGTAATTACCCAATCCAATCAGAATGCGCCACGTAGCACTGTGAAGCTCCTACTTCTCCGGCCATCTCTTCCGGCGAAGCAAACCTCTCCGACGGCCATGGAACAACACGAAATCTTCGATTCAACACCAAATTTCACGATTCAAAGGTCCATCCCACTCGAAATCTCGCTCTGAGTCCGAATCTAACCTTGGTTTTTGCAATAGAGGCTTACATAGACAGAAACGTGCGCACAACCGAACGGATTTGAAAACTCAATCTCGCGATTCCGGCACTATTGAACAAAATTAGTGAATGGAAAAGGTTCAAGGGGTCAAGGCGAGTCTAATGGAACAAAAATCGGTTGAAACAAAGCCTTCAAACGCCCGATTCAAATAACTCAAAAAAACTCCGGCGGCGGTGGCTTCGTTTGGTGGGTTTCCGGTGCGTTTTTGGACAATCTGAGGTTGGATTTGTGTTCAGGAGGGTCTAAAACCTTAGAAAAGAGTATTTGATTGTGGATTTTATGAACTTTTAGAGTAGTTGAATTTTCCGGTGAAGGGTGGTGACGGTTTCGGTGTTTTCCGACGTGTTAGGCGGCGTTTTTGATGAAATTAACGATGGATCTGTGATGTAGAGGTGATGAGGAAGCTTGTGGTGTAATCGGATTTTGATTTGGATGAGTTTTGAAAAATGGGTGTGGTGGTTTTCCGACGACCGGAGGTAGATTCCGGCGCCGGAATCTGATTTCTGATATTTTGTGATTGTTCTCTGAATTTTAGGTATCGGGAATTTTGTAGAAATGATTGTTTTATTGAGTGATGTGAGGTTTGTATTTATAGAAGAAAATTAGGTTAAATGGTAGTTTTGTAATATTGTGTGAAAGGGTAAAATAAAAATAAATGATAAATGAAATTGAAATTGAAATAGAGATTGTGAGGTGGAATGATATGAATTTTACTATTTTTGGTAAACTTTGAGATAAAAAGGTGAAGATGAAATAAGTGAAATAAAATGTGATAAAATGTAATAAAAATGTAAATCTTTTTGATATTTTTAAATATTTGGTAATAAAATGCGTGTAAAATAAGAAAATGACTATTTTTTGATATTTTTGGACTTTTACGCTAAAATGCGAACTATTTAAAATAAAGTGAAATAAAACGAAATATTTAGAAATAAAAGAAAATTTAAGAAAAATAATAAAATATGAAAATGAATGAAAAATGCATGAAGAAGAAAAATAAAATATTTTTTTTTGTATATTTTTATGCATGAAATGCAAAATTGGATTTGTAGGTCCAAAATTGGGGTATTACAGTTTCGATCCGGTCATTTCAGACGCAATCAAAGGTATCGAGCTCTCAATCAATGCTATTGAGACCTCTCTGAACGTTCATATTCATTCCATTTTCGTTGAAACTCGCTAGAACGTTGTTTTCCCGTTTTTAAGCTCACTCGGTCTCGAGCTAATTTTCGCGGTATTAAGGCCTTGATTGATGAATATGAATCTGTAACCTATGCTTAATTACGAGTTGTTTGGTATATAGTTTCGTGTTTTTTGAGTTTGAGATCGACGGCGACGACGAACTCGTCTCCTCCCGTTTCCGGTACGTTTTCTGGTTATGTTGAAAGGTTGAAGAAGACAAGGGGGACACGTGGCAGCGCGTGAGTGGTTGAAGTCATTTCTCACGCACGCCCCCTGTTTCTACGCCCCCCCCCCCCCTCTCTTTGTTTGTTGGACCGGTTTGTGTGACTGGGTTGGGTTGGACCCATGGGTTGGGTCGCCCGACCCAGTCGGTTTTGATTAATTAGAATTGGGCCAGACCTTGTTTTGGGCCCAGTTTTTGTTTTTGTTTGTTTGTTTTTTTATTTTCTGTTTCGCACCCCTGTTTTACTTAACGCACCCCTGCTGTATATATTTATTTTTTAGACATGTTTTATTTGAAAAATGCTTGTCAATGTGAAATTTTCTTTATAAAAGCGATATAAAAAATAAACGGGTCCCTGCCGTACTGCTTGCGTCCGAGAGTTATTTTTTATTTCAAACTTTAAAAAGGAACTCGTTAGTTAAAATAAAAAGAGAAAGTGTCTGACATACGGCTTGTCTCTGACTCAATATTATTTTAATTAATAGAGTTTATTTTAAAACCTTTCATCCGATATTCAATTAATTATTATAGCTTATTTGACTATATGCATTATTTAACTTGTCTGAACTGTGATATTATGAAAAGCTTTGATTGAAATGAGTATAAACCGGTCTCTGCCGTACGGCTTGTGTCCGTGAGTTATACTCGGACCAGTCAAAGGGAAACTTGTCAATTAAAAAGGGTTAAGGAAGTGTCTGCCGCACGGCTTGTCTCCGACTTAATTCCTTTTAATTAACGAAGTTCATATTTACTGATTATGTGATGCTTGATCTTATTTCGCGTTTATTTATCGAACTTGATTATTATCTGCTCATATGTTGCTCTGTGCATTTAACTGTTCTGCATCATTATTACTATCATATCATTCATGTGCATTCATATATGCATATCTCTCTTCTACCTTTCTTTTTCTTTTCTTTTTGGTTCTAATCTGAAAATGTGAAACTCTTTTTTGTTACAAGTGGAATGAGAATAAATCCAGTCCCTGACGTATAACTTGCGTCTGTGAATTATTCTCATCCCATTTAAATCGGAACTTTGTTAATTAAAGAGAATGAAAAAGTGTCTGCCGAACGGCTTGTCTCTAATTCATCTCACTTTAATTAATAAAGTTCAATTAATTTATTTGAATGAAAAAGGGATGTACGGTGAGTGACCTGCTTCTCTGAATATTTCAGTCCCTGCTGCACTGCTTGTGTCTGTGACTTATTCTCATTCACTAAACAATCTTTAAAACTCTTAAAAAATATTCAACACACTCAATCAGCTTTTCAAATTGCTTTTGCGCAATCAAATCTCTTTTTCAACTTTCAATCTCTTTTCATTTGTTTTCTTAAATGAATAGTGCTTTATCCATTCCCCTGCTACAGACAAACGCTTAAGCCTTAGTTGAGCATACAAGCATACTGTTGTATCAGTGGAATGCGACCTAAGCATCGTTCACTAAAAACAACCAACAAACAAAACTTCTTTTCAGGAAGAACTACGTGAGCTTTGACTTCCTCATTGTACTTGGGGGATACGTAGGAGCGAGAGTCTCTCTCGTCAAGCCAAATAATAAAAAATCCTTTTTTCTCTTTTCTGTTCAATTTGCGGTAAAATTTCTTTTATGGGGTTAACTTCTGTTTATGCGAACCAAATTCCTTTAATGGTTCCCGTTGAGTACAACGGATATGAGGGGATGTTAACATCTTCCCCTCATGTAACCAACTCCCGAACCCGATCTTTTCAAGGTTTTATCATTATTTTCCTTTCCCCTCATGGGATAAATAAAATATGGTGGCGGCTTCATTGTTTACATTTTTGCATCGCATTTCATCATTGCATATCTGTATATTTTTTGCGCCGGGTACTACAGCTGGCGACTCCACTAGGGACGTTAATGTAGAGAGTTAAGCCTAGTTTGAGGCTTTTGGTTTGCTTATTCCAGGTTAGCCGTATCTGTCCTATCTTTTACATTACCGCAAAATATTGAACTGTCTTGATTTGCTGGCTTTGTCTTCTCTTCTACTCTTTTTTTTCTTTTTGCCTTTATGGCTTAGTTCTTGGTTACTGTGTGCTTGGTCCATCACTGGACTCGAGAAAAAATTAGGACTAGTTGAGGGATTTTTTGTATCGGGCTCCCTGATGTACGGCTTGCGTGCTCCGGTATAGAAAATTCCGCTCAGAGTAGAGTCGCTTGGAATGTTGGTACTCCCTGACTGACGTCTTGTGTGTATCGATGTTTCTTGTTGGGTCGAGGACTTTGGGGACCTAATTTTATCCAGTCTAGGTATCCGAAACTCTTGTCTAGGGACCACCGTTTAGAACATGTGTCGAGGTTACGATGTTGACTCATCTAGTTGGCATTATAATCTCGCTCATATGAGGCTGCTTTTGGGAAAAGTAATCGAGGATTTTGGGAACCGTGTCAACCTAGAACAACATGTGAGAGGGATGGGTTATAGGTAACTTTGAACTTTTGGCCTCAGAGATTCCATTTTGAAAAGAACCTAGTTGTTATGAATATGGAAGATTTGTGACTTTGAGATCAAGTTCGCCAGATGATACAATGTTACTATGATCATATCCATACACTCATTGTATTCATACATCCATGCATCCATGAAAATAATCATGAATATTCATCTTTCATACATTTACAAAAAAATAAGTGTGGGAAAAAGTCTTTGAAAAAAAAAAGATCATGCATTTCAATCATAAAAAATCATGCATTTTTCAATCAAGAAATCTCATTTTCATCCATTCATTCCAGCAGCTATCTTCCCGGCACCGCTACTGGACAAGAAGAGTTGCTCATCATATCATGGATAACTGGCAAGAAAAACACGATGCGTTACAGACTGAGGTAACCCAGATGGGTGGACAGGTAACCCAATTGGGTGGGAAGCTAGATAAGATTCTTGAGATGTTGGCTAATGTGAATATGCAACCAAGGATGGTTGAAACTCCTGCACCTGCTGCTGTGGTTACTCATGGAAACGCCTCTGCTAATTATAATTGGCCTGCTTATGGTTTACCCGAAGGTTACGTTCCACAAGGATATGTGCCTGCAACCTCTGCTCCACTTATGGAAGTTCCAGCTAGAGTTAATGTTGTTCAACAAGTGGTTGACCTGAATCAAGAAGCGTTTGATGATCCTAGAGATGCTTATGAGGGTCCCGAGCCTCATGGGCCCAGTTTTGCTTATCAAGGACTTGTGCCCCCGGTTAATGAACCAAAGGTTGATTCTACTCCTCTGTCAGAACAGAAATACCAAGCTCTAGAGGAAAGATTGAATCTGTTGGAAACAAGCAGTGATCCATTAGATTTCACAAAGATGTCCTTGGTTTCTGATGTGGTACTCCCACCAAAGTTCAAGAGGCCTGACTTCGAAAAGTACAAGGGTTTGAGTTGCCCAAAGAACCACTTGGTCATGTATATCAGGAAAATGGCTTCTTAGTCTCATGATGACAAGCTGATGATACATTGTTTCCAAGACAGTCTGGCTGATGTGCCTCTCAACTGGTACATGCAACTTGAAAAAGGTAACATCCATTCGTGGAGGGATTTGGCTAATGCTTTTGTCAAACAATACCAGTATAATATGGATATGACTCCGAGCCGCGCTCAGCTTCAGAACACCACTCAGAAGGATGGTGAATCCTTCAAGGTCTATCCACAAAGGTGGAGAGTATTGGCTTCTCAAGTACGTCCACCACTCCTGGAAATAGAACTTGTGGACATGTTCATCAACACTCTGCAGGAGGCATACTATAAAAATATGATTGGTAGTGTTTCCTCAAACTTCTCTGATTTGGTCCGAGCTGGTGAAAGAATTGAGATAGGGATCAAGAGCGGTAGGATTCCATCTGTTGCTCAAAATAGTACAAGGAAGTCGGCTAATAGTTTCAAAGGAAAAGAAGAGGAAGAGACTAGTGTTGTCACTTTTGAGAATGACAAAGCTCCACCACTAATGTCTATAAAGTTTCCTTACTTCCAATATACGTACTTGGCTGCTGCCCAACATCAACAATTCCCTTGATATCCATATCAAATGTAAATGAATCATGTGCCGCAACAAACCCAAAAGGAACGACCGGCTCAACAACAGCCCAAAAAGGTCTTTGATCCAATTCCTATGTCATACAGTCAACTACTTCCTTATCTGGTACGCAGTGGAATGGAAACTGCTGGGACTATGAAACCGAAAACTGCACCATTTCCAGCTTGGTATGATGCCCAGGCAAAATGTGAGTATCATGCAGGAACTGAAGGTCATTCCACTGACGATTGCAAAGCCTTTAAGTACAGGGTGCAAGAACTTCTTGATGAGAAATTGTTGTCCTTTGAGGAAGGCGAGCCGGTTATGAAAAATGAACAGTAAGTGGGGCATTCAGCAGGTTTCTCCGATAGTGGTTTCCTGTGAGAATTAAATTGCCATGCTAAAGGATAAAGAGAATATTGGAAATAGTCAAGCTAGGGTGCACCTGTGTTCTTCAAACACATTTTTGCAAACTAGGAAGCTCATCCCTATTATCGCTAGGCTTTTTATTTCTTTCTTGTCAAGCATTCGTTTGCTTTTAAGATTTTGTACTTCGTCAAGTATTTGTAATATAATAAACATGCATGTTTTTGAATCAATCCATTTGTGTTCACTTTTTTTTATTTTATTACTTACAAACTTGGAGCGAGGATGATGAAAACAAATAAATGGTCTTTGCTGATTTATGCTTTCAATGGTAAAAAAACCTAGTTGATGATGTAAGGCATCGTTTTACTTTCTTTCATTATTTCATAAAAAAAAATTATTGAATTGAGCCATTCTTGCATATGCTTTGTTGTTATCTGATTCTCCTAATTTCTTGAGACATATCTTTTTAAGAAAGGAAAAATAATCAATTTTGGTTTGACACCTGACATGACACTTTAAGAGTATATAGGTTGTTTTGCACTTTAGGCTACGTTATAAAAGTTCAATAATGATTCAATAAAATCGGTACTGTCTTAACACCTTAGACTCTCAGAAGTATGGAAGATTAATTTGAGTACTAATTTTGACGAAGACCTGAACGTAAGTTTTTAAGTAACCCTCAGTAGTTTATCTTAGTAGTCGGCACCATCTTGTACACAAACTAAGTAGGAAATCGATAAACATGAGTGAATGATCCAAAAATGAAAATTTGCATACCTTGGTTGATTTCAAAAGTGGGAATGTACTTATTGAGTTAGATGACCCTCACTCGGTTGTTTAACCCAGCAGTTGTTGAAAAACCATAGTACATATACCTATTTAGCAGTTGGTTCAGAGGAGTCTGGTTCTGAACTTGGTAGGGCGGGTTACGATATGATCCCCCACAACTGCATTTGGAAGAGAAGAAGGGGTTTACCAAACTGATTTTTACCAGCCCCCCTTGATATATGATCATAATCACTAACAGATTTTTCTACCATGAGCGTGTACAAGATAACGGGCTTAATGTGATCGCGCTTGAATGAAAAGGGTGAATAAAATTTGAGCAAAAGTTAGAGTCACAATAAAATACGTCAGATTTGTCTTCATATGATGAGAGTCTTTGGCTGCATTATGTTTTTTTTTGTTATTATAGTACCCTTGGTTTTGATATCAATTACTTGGTTTTCCTATCTAGCCAGCAGCCACGTATGATTATAGTTGTCGTGTCTTGTTTCATACCTGTACTAAAAAACGATCGTTATTTTTGTGCTTAATGACAAGTAGAGGTTCAAGTATGGGGAAATTTGATATCTTGTTGGCTCGATTTACATGAATCCTAATTGCATGTTATAACCCTCAAAAGACATAATTGAAGCTAGGTTCACTTTGAAAGCATTCGGCAAATGTATTGTTAACCTGACTCCTCCAGTTTGTTGAGTAACTAATAATTATCTCTCTTTTCTACACATCATATGTGTTTCAAAAAAAAAACTTGCATGTGCATTATATCCAAAACTCTTTTCAAAAGAAACGATTTTGCTTGCAAATTAATACTTGACATCAAAGAAATTTGAACTATGGTCTGAGACCAAGGACAAAGTTGATTTGAGATGCTCCTAGCTAGGGGCAAGTTATCTATGGATTCTGCCAATCAGGGGCAAACAAGTTGAATACCTTGCTCATCAAGGTGAATTGGTTCAAGAATTGGTTACACTGCAAATATCAGTTGGTCAGGACCCTTCATGGATTCAAGTGCTTGGGGCATACTTTGTCAAGATTATATCCTCCTGAAAGGTGCAACCGTGGATGTCAATAACATGGATGGTGAAGAGTTTCCACTCTTAGTGCACGTTGTTGCAGTCAAAGAAAATCGTTATTCCTCTTTGGAAGCTTGTTTAAACACCTGTCCTGCAACAGAAGCTTGCAAAGGTCCTCATTTCAACAATGTCAGAGTTGCTCAGATTCTCGGTGCCGGGAAATTCAAAGTCTCCTAAACTAAAACTCAAAAATTCATGCATTCATGCATACATGCATTCACGCATACATGTATATAAACTTCTGCATATCATCAGACATTTCATCTGCATTAGTTTTGCATTTAGGAATTAGATATACATAATCATGCATCCATGAAATACAAGTTCAAAATATTTGTTTCAACAGGTTGCGAACTTGGATCTCTCATTTAGTGAATAAAGTTCATGTACCTAATTCTCCAACAAGACGGTTATTGAATCGCAACTTCTCAACAAGAAGGGTTGATGAATCTTTTCCCTAGTGAACTGGTCAACAAAGTGTCATCTCCAAGCAGATCGGTCAGTGCATCATATTCTCAATGAGAAAGGTTGATGAATCTTTTCTTTCCCCAGTGAGACAGTTGATAATTGTTCATCCCCAGTAAGTTGGTTGGAACACCGCATTTTCAGCAAGTCGGTTGTTAAGCCATTTTCCCCAATGAAGTTGGCTTATGCATAGCATCCCAAGCGAATGGATCAATAAGTCATTACCCCAGTAAGCCCATCAGCATACTGTATCCTCAGTAAAAGTTGGTACACTTTACTTCTGCAAGTTGGTTTTAGAACCATATCCCCAATGAAGTCAACATACAGCATCTCCAAAAAGTTGATTAATGAACTATGTTTCTCAGCAACACAGTTGTCAAGAAGCTGTCATGCAAAGTTTTGCCATAGTAATGGCGGAATATTCGACTCTTTCTCTCAGTGAGTTTCTTTCTTCAAAGATACCTCCAACTTAAGCAAAATACTCAGATACAAAGATCAGTCTTCACTGAAAATCAAGACAGTTCAGTCATTGCTGAAAACCAAGGTTCAATCTTCACTGAATATTAGAAAAAGTTAAGTCCTCACTGAATGTCAGAAAAAAGCTCAGTCTTCACTGAAAGTCAAGACAGTTCAGTCATTGCTGAAAACCAAGGTTCAGTCCTCACTGAATATCAGAAAAAGTTCAGTCCTCACTGAATGTCAGAAAAAAGCTCAGTCTTCACTGTCATATCAGTTCAATCTTCGTCAAACACCAGAATAATGTTCAGTCTTCACTAAAAGTCAAGATAGTTCAATCGTCATTGAGAATTAGAAAATTTGATCTTCATTGAACACCAAAAAAAAAAGAGTACAGTCTTCACTGTTATCTCAAATCAGCCTTCGCTGAAAAGCAGAAAATAATTCAGTCTTCGCTGAAAATCAAAGAAAGTCCAGCCTTTGCTGAAAACCAAAGTACAGTCTTCACTGTTATCTAAGTTCGGTCTTCGCTAAGAATCCAAAAATTTCAGTCCTCACTGAATATCAGAAAAGAGCTCAGTCTTCACTGTTGTTTCAAATCAATCTTCGCTGAAAAACAGAAGAGAGTTCAGTCTTCGCTGGCAGTTAAAGAAATTCAGTCTACACTGATGGTTATGGAGGTCACAGTCTCCGCTGTCATCTTAGTTCAGTCTTCACTGAAAGTCATGGAGGGTACGGTCTTCATTGTTATCTCAGTTCGGTCTTCATTGAAACCCCAAGAAAATCCAGTCTTCACTGGCAGTTAACGAAATCCAGTCTTCACTAGTAGTTAACGAAATCCAGTCTTCACTATTCGTCTCAGAAATTCAGTCTTCACTGACAATCAAGGATGTTACAGTCTTCACTGTTACCTTAATTCAGTCTTTACTGATCATCATGGAAGTTACAATATTCACGGTTATCCCAATTTGGTCTTCACTGAATGTTAGGTAGAGTACAGTCTTCACTGTTATCTTAGTTCATTCTTAACTGATGGTTATGGAGGTCACAGTCTTCGCTGTCATCTTAGTTCAATATTCAACTGATGGTCATGGAGGTTACAGTCTTCACTGTTACCTTAATTCAGTCTTCATTGATGTTCATGAAAGTTACAATTTTCATTTGTCATCTCGGTTCAGTCTTCACTGAAAGTCATGGAGGGTACAGTCTTCACTATTACCTTAATTCAGTCTTCATTGATGTTCATGAAAGTTACAATTTTCATTTGTCATCTCGGTTCAGTCTTCACTAAAAGTCATGGAGGGTACAGTCTTCACTGTAATCTTAATTCATTCTTCAATGAAAGTCAATGGACGTTTAGTCTTCACTATATGTCTCAGAAGTTCAGTCCTAACTGAAAGTAAGAAAGAAAAATCCAGTCTTCGCTGCAAATTAAGAAAGGTTCAGTCTCCACTGACACTCAAAGATTAACACACCCATAGGCGGGTAATGATCATTTCATTCTCAGGTATTCAATTACTAGTTATTCCAGGAATGTTTCCACCTTCATCTATGCATTCATTATCATTACATCACATTCACACCACAAAATTAGGGCATTTATATTTAATTATCTTTTACTTCGAACACGTAAAGACGCAAGTCATTTACGCATTCGAGTATAAGACAATTAAATAGGGGCAGTTGTAATACCCTAATTTTACGCTTTTTAAAATAAATATTTTATTTAAAAATTATTTCTTATTTTTATGAGAAATACCAAAAAATAGTTTTTTCGATAATTTTGTTTTACAATTTATTCATTTTTCTTTATTTCTTTTAATTGTCGCAATTTATCTTTTTATACGAAAAATAGCAAAAATAATCAAAAATAGTTTTTATCTCTTTGTTTAAGATTATATTTCATTTTTATATTTTTTTTACATTTTTATTCATTTTTCTTGTTGATTTTTACATTCTTTTATCATTTTTAAAAATATCTTCTCAATCAACCAATAATCATGTGCCACCTCATCTCTTACACTTCATAATCTTTTTTCATTATCATTTTACCATTAATCTTTCCATAACCTCAAATCACATCAAAATTACATCAATTGCCACTTAACCTTATTCACACCTATAAATACAATTAAATAATCAGGTCATGAGGGGGTACAAACTCCAAGAAAAACGCAGCCACCACCAGACACCACAACCACCACGCCGGAATTCCATTTTCCGGCAAGGAACCATCGCCTCCGGCCGCCACGAAAAACCACCAAAAAACTAAAATCAAACCTTCATTTCATACTAATTTGACCGTCCTGATTCCAAATCCGTTGTTATATTCACGAAAAATTGCTCGGAACACTGTCAAAATCGTGACCCAAAACGCGACGAAATCAAAGGTTTCGATCCGGTCATTTCAGACGCAATCAAAGGTATCGAGCTCTCAATCCATGCTATTGAGACCTCTCTGAACGTTCCTATTCATTTCGTTTTCATTGAAACTCGCCGGAACGTTGTTTTCCCGTTTTTAAGCTCGCTCGGTCTCGAGCTAATTTTCGCGGTATTAAGGCCTTGATTGATGAATATGAATATGAATCTGTAACCTATGCTTAATTACGAGTCGTTTGGTATATAGTTTCGTGTTTTTTGAGTTTGAGATTGACGGTGACAACGAACTCGTCTCCTCCCGTTTCCGGTACGTTTGTTATCATCAAAACTTAAGCAGATAATGGTCAGAACCACTTTTGTTCCAACAATCTCCCCCTTTTTGATGATGACAAACTAAGTATTAATTTACAATGGTTGTTGAATTAATTCATCAAGGTTTAAAACAAGTTTATGAGTTTTGCACACTCGCCCTGAGTTAAACATTGATTAATTAAATTCAGTCTAAGATTATATTTTAAATTTGAACTAATTTTCACATATTTGACTCTTGGGAAAGGAGTTTTTCAAGCTCTCCCCCTAAGTTTGATACTTCTAGAAAAATTGCACTTTTTCTTGAATTATCATATGTTTAATTCTTTCAAGTTTAACATATATTCTCCACAATAATAAAAAATTGCGTTTGCGTAAGACATGAACTTAAATGTAATGACAGTTTCAGTAAAGTGCATTTAAGTTTTTCATCCAAATTAATTCCTCTTACTCCCCCTTCTGTCATCAACAAAAACATTTACGTGAAAAAAAGAGAAGAGTTGAAAACAGTCAACACAAACTATTGGTCACTGAAACGGTTTATATGGAAACATAACACACAAGGTGCTATAAAGGCAAATGACGATGAAATAAACTTATTTATTGCAAGAAAACATTTTTTGAAGAAACAATGAATAAGGAAACTAAAATCTTTTTGGATACAACTTCAGAAAGTGCAAGAAAAAGAATCCATCTGATAGAAGATCTACAGAAGCCAAACGTGAAGATGGCAGAACTACATCAGTGGAATCAACTGCACGTTCAAAAACTAAGGAGAAGAAGCCAATAGATGATAATGGACTTAGTCTCGTGTTAGAAGGAGATAGGCTTATAATTAAGGAGGAGAGTGTATGATCAAATTTCTATTATGAGTAGAAGACAGAATAGTACTTTTGTAATAGACATGTTTTGAAATGAAAATGATCCATTCTCAACCTTTATTATTAACTTATTTACCTGCTTTTCTTTTCGTTAAAAACTTGGTATAAAGTGTAATAAATGCAGTCAATAAAATGAGTTTCAAAAGGATAAGGTCAAGAGTGGTTACAACCATGTAATAAATTACATTGTTGACCACGACTAACTCAAGTAAAAACCAAAACTCTATAAAACGCTTTCCCATCTCATTTATCTCAACACTTCCATATTTTCATTAAGGTAGGAAAATGGATAAGGATAGAAGAGATATCAATGGGAAGAAGTTGGCAGAGAAGAAGAAAACTAAGAAACCACCAAGTCCAAGACCAATAAATGGTAAAGGAAAGGGTGAAGCTTCTCCATCTAGGCCACTCAGAAGAAGCTGTAGAGTTCGTTCAAAGATAAAACCGTCAGAACCAATCACTATCTGTTCCTCAACAAATTCAGATGAGATTGATTCTGATTATGCAGAATTTTTGAGGACATATGATCCCATAGCTGCTGAAGGCTCATCTTCCTCTTCAGACTCAACAGGCACAGATCCTGATTATGCAAGGTTTTTGGAGACTTATGTACCTCCAGAAGAACCCTCTACATCTAAAGTGTTGGGTTTTTGTATGTTGGCTACATTTTGCAAAAACAACTACTAGCCAAATGCTGAGACAAATGCTGTAGCATGTGGAACAACATTGTGTGACCTGATTGTTGCGCGCCAACACGCGCTATATTTATGTGCAAGATCTTCTGGAGATTCTAAGAAGTTTTATATTTAACCTAGCGTGTTGATCAAGACGCGCTTGGCTGATGAAGTGTAAAAGGTTGTCGCCTTGGTGTATTTCCATAATTGTCGCCTTGTCTACATGTTTAATAACTAAAGAGGATGATGTGAAACTATGGCACCAAAAGCTTGGACATCTAAACCTCAAAAGCATGACGAAAGCTATTGCTGAAGGAGCCATCAGAGGTTTACCAAGGCTTTAGATTCAAGAAGGAAGCATATGTGGAGAATGTCAGATCGGAAAACAGACAAAGATGCCTCACCAGAAGCTTCAACATATGACCACATCCAGAGTACTTGAGTTATTGCATATGGACTTAATGGGACCTATGCAAGTTGAGAGCTTAGGAGGAAAGAAGTATGCTTTTGTCATGGTAGATGATTATTCTAGATACACTTGGATTGACTTCATCAAAGCTAGATTGGTTGCTCAAGGTTATGCTCAGATTGAAGGAGTAGATTTTGGTGAGACTTTTGCCCTTGTAGCTAGACTAGAAGCTATTAGACTATTACTTGGAATTGCATGTATTCTCAAATTCAAGCTGTATCAAATGGATGTCTGATGACACAAAATCATATCGTATTTTTAGCTTAATTTAGGTGTCTTTTTATGTTAGTATTTGATATGTTTTTACTTTTGTCGAATAAAATAGGTCGGAGAAGGAAATTGAGCAAAAAGTATCAAAAACGGAGCAAAAAGGGGGTGCAAAGCCCAAATTCGCGCAGCCCACAAAGGAGCCTAGCAAAAATGGGCATTTGCCCAAAATTGCATAGTGGCGAGCGCCACAGGAGGGTGGCGAGCGCCACCCAGCGCAAGCCCAAAGTGGCGAGCGCCACAGAATGGGTGGCGAGCGCCACAGAATGCAAGGCCCAGTACAACTGAATTCCGCGTGACGTGGGGAAGAAGCACACCGTCTGATCCGTTTCAGTTCCTAATCGCACGGCTACTGGATGATATCAAATGAAGCCTATCCTTTCCTAAAATCATGGATCGTAGAAGCCAAATCTATCCTATAAATAGAAGACTCAAATTTCATTCTCCGGACGTCTTAATTTTCTTTACTTTTCAGTACAGTTTTAGTTTCTTGTTACAGTAACTGTAACGGTATTTCCACACCGGGAATCTGTTTTCAGTTCTGTTTTCACTTTCCTGTCAAGAATATTATTCCAGTTATTTCAGTCAATTTAATTCAGCATTCATTCCAGGTTTTTTATTTAATGTTTTTATTCGTTTATTTAATTATGCTTTATTTAATTTTCTGTTTTTGTTTATTTAATTTCTTTACTATGTCTAGCTAAATTCCTAGATATCGGTATGTGAATTAATTCTCCGAAGGGAATTTAATAATGATTTAGCGCGTACTTATTAAACTATTTTTCTGATTCAAATTCCTAATTTAATTCAAAGCTTTTGAACGAGAGTAAAAGAAAGCAACTAAGGTTAAAATCAATAGAGCGAGAGTTTGAGGTTTTAACTAAATAGTAGGAATTTGATATTAATCTTTGAACGAGCGAGAGCCACATTAGGATTAATTAGAACTAATTGATTTTCAAAATATACTTTCGAAGCTAAGGTGGTAGAAAAGTGACAGTAAAACTCCTAGCTTAGAAGGTATGGTTTTTATCAACAAAATGAGAGTGTGAGGTTTAGACCTTTAAATTGAGAAAGTTCTTCTGAAAAATAAACCCTTTTCCGCGCGCTATTAATTTATTAAATTCCCGAAGGTCGATTAAGTTACATATTGATATCCCGCTTTTAAGTAATTTTAAATCTTAATTTTAATTTTCTTTTAAAAATTCCAATCAACCCTAAACATCTATTAGCCTTAGATTTACAACGCAACGACAGAAATACGGTAGAGACTAATTTAGTCGGGGACCAATTTAGTCGATATCGTAACTCCGTCGTTACACCGTAGAGACTAAGGCGTTTTTAAATTTAAAAATCGAAAAAAATAATAAATAATAACAAACAATTTTAGGATAAGTCCTTTGAGCTTAAATGGATAACTCAAACTCCTTTTATAATGACTATCCTCAAAATTTCAACTACCCTAACCATAACTTCCCATATAACTACCAGCCTCAACCGTCCCCATACTCTGAGGGACAATACCTTAATTCTCAGTACAATTACTATCCTCCCTATCTAAATCCAAAAGAATCCGTCAGTCCTAGCCTATTAGTGGTATATAATGAATTTATGGAAAATTCCGCTAAGGCTAGTCGAGAGCAACGATTTAGAGAGATGATGAGGGAACAAGACCTCATAAATGAACGGATTAGACAAACCAATCTCGAAACCCAAAGGATGCTCGACGCCATGGTTGCCTCAACAGCGACTCCCCAAGAGTCGATGGAGACACTAATCTCCCAGTTCACCCAGTCAACCATAGAACCCTCTTACGAGAGACAAGTAGACGTCGTAGCAAACGTTAATGAAAGCGAGATTGAGAGGGCTAGTGAGGACAGTAACGTTGTTGAGAGTTGCAGCGAGGAAAGAGTGGAGATCGAAGAAGCATCACCGATAATCCTCCCTAGTGAGGTAGTCGAAGAGGTAGAGAAGGGAACACTGCAAGTTTTCCCTGCTCCCTATATCCCACCAATCCTTGCTCCCCAAGGAATAGTAGAGGCTAGAGTAAACCCAACTCCCCAACCATGTGAAAAGAAAAGGAATGTAAAAATTAACACACATGGGGATGAGGGCGCAAATAGAAAGAGGAAAATAGGGGAAAGAAAATTTGAAGAGAATGTTAATACAAAGAGGATGAGAGTAACATTTGGAAAGGCGAGTGAAAGTCCTAAGTCCAAAGAACGAAGGACACTTGAAATTGAACCAAAACCCCCGCCTGAAATTGATAAAATTCCTTTTCTCCCAAACCACAAAATAATAGAAGAGGGCAAGAAAGCTGAACCGCCCTATAGGAGAAAAAAGAGAAAGAGCGAGGGGTATGTGAGAGTGCGTGATAAGTGGCCATGGAAATCGTTCCCAATCCGGCCATCACAAGCAAGTTAAAAAAAAACACAAAACTGTCGAGCTCACCGACTTTAAACAAAGCGCTTGGTGGGAGGCAACCCACATGTAGGTTTAATTTTGTTAATTTTTATGTCATTAGTTGTTGCTTGTTTTTCTGAATTATTATGTTTTTTAAAATTAAGCGGTATTATTATATATCTTATTTCTCACTCATATTTTTTGGTATATATTTTCAAATCTATTTTTTTTAGATACCTTTCTTTCTTTCACGATGAATCGAGATGAGAATCATGATATCAAGTTCAGAGGAGTAGGACAGATCAAAGGCTATGAGATTCTAGCTCAGTGAGATATGCACCTATCCATCTACCCTGACAGCGCTACTATGGACAAGCTAGGGATCCGCGAAAGCGTGATGTTCTTGCTTAATGAAGTCGGATGGTCCGACTTTGCTGTGGGGAGAAGATTTAGCTCTTACCTGAGATCGGAAAAGGATTCAGAAGAGACCTGATAAACTTTAGGATGTTTGGCATTGACTACACCTTCAACAACCTAGAAATGGCCAACCTCCTAGGTTTCCCGAGTGATCCACAGACTTTCACATCAGTTGAGGAGAGCACTTTCCCTTTCCGTGAGCTAGACTATTTCTGGGGTAAAATCTCAGGAGAAGGACATGCTGATTTTGGAAACATGTATTCTGAAAACATACACAACCCAGCCTTCCGCTACTTTCACAAAATCCTAGCCCACACCCTTTTTGGAAAGGAAGAGAACAACACCTCTGTGTCCCGTGAGGAGCTTTTTATCATGTTATGTACTTCACAGTCCCGCCCTGTTAATGGGGCCACCTTTATGATGACCAACATGTACAATATAGCCCTTGACTGCCTGGGACCCATACTAGTTGGTGGGTTGGTTACAATGATTGCAGATGCCCTAGGCCTGAGAGTTCAACTTAATCAACTTCAACCCTTGGGAGGAATCCGATGCATGGACATAAACTTTTGCTTTAACCGTGGCATTATAGGAAACTTAGGACCCGACAGATTTGACCTCCTTATCAATCGCCAAGTCGTGCCCCACTTTACCTTGCCTAGCCATAAAACCAGTGTTCATGACAGAAGAAATTGGCTCTATGATTTGGAACCTCAGTATACACCCTTGACACCTCCTTCTTCACCTTAAGCCTATGAAAACCCTGACACAGATCTCTCTGATGCTGATCCAAGTGAGTCTCCTGATTCTGATCCTGCTTTCTCTACTCCTACTCCTGCTGCTGATGCCCCAGTTGGGCCGCCGACCGTGACCGTTGCTATGTTCGAAGCATTGCAAGCGAAAACTAATGCAATGGAAGCCGAGCTGACTAAGTTGCGCGCGGAATTTTATGCTTTCTTGGATACCGCCGCCGCGCAAGTAGAGAATATTTGGGATGAGTTGGGCTTTGTTGTGAATGAAGTCGAACATCGTTGTAGTGGCTAGGACCGTCTCGGCGTATTTTACCGCATTCCTAGGATTTTCATTTACTTTTCCTTGCTATAGAATAATAAATCCTAGGAAATTTTCTTTACTAGTACTTTAATATGAATTTCAGAAATTAGCAATAACTTCATTTATTTTCATTTAGTTCGTTTAATTAATAAAAACTCCTGATGAGAGACCGTTTGTTTTATGTTCTTGTGTGCTCATGTGGTTTCCTTTTCTTATGAATAATTGCTCTATGTTAGAAATGTAAATTGGTGAAATTTTTGTCCTGTTGGAACTTAATTCAACTGTATGCAAGCTGTACAATTTCCTTTAGACAGGTATAGGTACAAATGAACAACAACACGCTACAGGACGAAAAAGGCCAAAATGCAAATTTTGGCCTGGTGGCGCTCGCCATAAGCATAGTGGCGCTCGCCACAGAATGTGAACCCATGATTTTGGCAAAATTTTGTACAGGAAGCGTGTTACAGTAAGCTTGTATTCAATGGTTTTGTTTTTTAGAGTTTTGGAAAGGAATTGATTCTCTGTGAAATGTAGACACCATCATTATGTTCCATTAAATTTTCAACTACACATCACTACATTCATCTTCATTTTTCCATTATAAATACACACACCATAACACATTCACTTCACAACACAATTCTCTTTCACAGAGGCTTCTTTCTTTCTTTCCTTCATTTTCTTCTAGTATTGCAAGCTAAGGTAAGTTCATGGCACAACAAGGGGAGTATGCAATCAACTTCCGAGATGGAGACCAAGCTAAGCTCTACCGACTCCTCCGCCGAAAGGAATACGAACCAACGAGGTATGCCGATGACTTTTGTCTCGAGACTCTAGGATTATCGAATAGTGTGCGCCATTTGGTTCGTTCATTTAAGCTTGATTTCTTGCTTTCTTTTAAAGACCCCGTTCATGTCCAACTTACCGCCGAATTTCTTAGCTCTCTAGAACTAAACCCCACCCCCGACCGTGTGAGATTCCGTTTGTTTAATGTTGATTACAATTTTAGCTACGATGAGTTAGCCAAGTTGTTACACTTACCACACGGCGAGGGAGTGAAAGATGAGTTGCCTACTCAAGTGGGGTGGCCAAATGCCGCAAAGAAACTTTGGTGGGGATTAACTGGCAAGGATATGAGTAGTTTTGAGGGTAACAAAGCGTCATTAATCCAAAACCCCGCTATTCGCTACTTTCGCCATCTTTTGGCTTGCACTGTGTTTGGCCGCCTTGGTTCTAACAAGGTCAATGAAAAAGAGCTCTTTCTGCTGTTCACTTACAGCGTCTCAAAAGAAAAGGTCCATACTGCTCGCTTTATGATGTATCACATGTTTTCAATGGTTAAGTCCAAAGGGGCAATTGTTTTTGGTGGTCTGATCACAACCTTAGCATGCTTGCTAAACCACGGGGCGCAACTTTCTATCCTTACCCCACTTGACTCTCGTACCATTGATTTAGACGTGGCACGAAACATGAGGCTAGTAAAGCAGCGGGCTGATGGAAAATACATTCTCATGATAGACAACAAAGCCTGCCCTGATATCACCCTCCTTGACCCTGCGCGCTTCAATGTGCGCTCGACAGACAACTTCCGTTGTCTCCCCGACTCTGATGAGGGAGAAAGTGACGGATCTGAGGAGGAGGAGCACGAGGCTCCGGAAACTAATGCACACAGCACACACACTTCTTCTGGTTATTTTGCAGGTACTACTTCTGGAGCTGCCCCATGAGAGTGGCACAGCCACGCTTGATACCGTTTTACCTGAGATGAGGCAGCACTACACTTTAGATGCCCAGCGGGACCAGCATATCCAGGACATCCAGACTCATCAGACAGAGATGATGAGCATGATGCAGCAGTTTCAGAGCGACCAGCGTGGCTTGATTGATGCCATGGCAGATATGTCCTTACGCATGGATGATTTTGATGGCTATTTCCAGCAGCTAGGTGCAGGACCTCCACCACATGAGAGGCGCACGAGGAGGCGCGGCCCGGACCGCCAGTAGTTACTTTTTCTCAGGTTGTACCCTTCCAAACTCACCTTTAGTCGTTGCATTGGGGACAATGCTCGATTTAAGTGTGGGGGAGGAAGCTTTATCGCTTTCCTTTACTTACAGTCATTTAGTTTTGCATGCATAATAAAACCTTAGGATAGTTCACTTAGATTGAGTTGATTTTGCGTGTTGGTCTTGTTATTGTCTTATTTTCCCATTTCTTGAGCCATAACCAAAAATTTTCTTGTGAAAAGCAAGTGTTGAATTCTGATGCTTGACGTTGATTGTCTGAAAGTATATAGGTTGTTTCTACTATCTAGGCTATTTTGTGGAATTTGGATAACGGTTAGATAAAATCAATACCGTTTTAACACCTTAGATTCCCGGAAGTGTGTAAAACTGATTTGAGTACTAATTTTGACAAAGCTTTGAATACTGATTTGAGTACTGATTTGAGTTTTAATGAACCCTTAGTAGTTTATCTAGCAGTCGGCACCATCTCAAGGCACAAACTAAGTGGGAAACCGAAGAATATAAGTGAATGATTTTGATTATAAATGTTATAAATGCTATTGGTTGATTCCTTGAAATAATTGATGAAAATTCAGCAAATGTTGAAACATGAGAAGGGAAAAAAATACCATAGTATAGAAACCCATTAGTAGTTGGTTCAGAGGTGTCTGATTCTGAACTTGGTAGGGCGGGTTACGATCTGATCCCCCGCAACTGCGAAGTGGGTTAAGCAAATAGGGGTTACCAAACTTATGTTATCAGCACCCCTCGCTATATGATGATCATAATCACTAACAGGTTTCCTACCATGGGCGTGTACAAGATAACGGGCTTAATGTGATTGCGCTAGAATGAAAAGGGTGAATGAAACTTAGGTGAGAGGTAGAATCAAGAGGAAATGCTTCAGGTCTGTTTTCACATAACCGGGAGTCTCTTGTGTCATTACGGTGTTCTTGTTATTTGCAATGTTATTTGATTTTCACAAGTGTAGCCAGCAACCACGTACGAGTGAGACGATCGTGTCATGTGTTTTTACCTATGCTTTGTGACTCACTATTCTTTTATGCTTGAGGACAAGTGATGACACGAAATCATATCGTATTTTTAGCTTAATTTAGGTGAATTTTAGTTGCATTTGCATATGTATTTATTTCATTTATGTCTGTTTATGTTAGAATTTGATTTGTTTTTAGTTTTGTCGAATAAAATAGGTCGGAGAAGGGAATTGAGCAAAAAGTGTCAAAAACGGAGCAAAAAGGGGGTGCAAAGCCCAAATTCGTGCAGCCCACAAAGGAGCATGGCAAAAATGGGCATTGGCCCAAATTTGCACAGTGGCGAGCGCCACAGTGGTGGTGGCGAGCGCCACCAATTGGAGGCCCAGTGGCGAGCGCCACAGAATGGGTGGCGAGCGCCACCCAGTGAGAAAGCCCAGTAGCAACTGTTTTGCGCAACGTGGGGAGCAAGTAGGCGTTCGATCAACCGCTTTTCCTAATCGTGGGCTATTGGATAAAATCAAAAGAGAGCTTATCATCTCCTATTTTTGTGGATCGTAACCAGAAAACTCCCTCTATAAATAGAGGACGAGATTTTCCTCTTTTCCCACGCATTATTTCCTTCAGTTTTCTGTCAGTTTAGGTTTCTAGTTATAGTAACTGTAACGGTATTTCCACACCGGGAATCCGTTTTCAGTTCTGTTTTCACTTTCCTGTCAAGAATTCTGTACCGGTTATTTTCGTCAACTTTAATTCAAGTTATTTCAGCATTTTTATTTCAGGTTCTTTTTAATGCTTTTATTTAATTATTTATTTATGCTTTATTTAATTTACAGCTTTTATTTATTTGTTTCTTGCTTTATGTCTAGCTAAATTCCTAGATATTGGTATGTAAATTAATTCTCCGAAGGGAATTTAATAATGATTTAGCGCGCATTTATTAAACTATTTCTCTGATTCGAATTCCTAATTTTAAAACTCCTAAGCTTTTGAACGAGAGTAAAAGAAAGCAACTAAGGTTAAAATCAATAGAGCGAGAGTTTGAGGTTTTAACTAGATAGTAGGAATTTGATATTAATCTTTGAACAAGCGAGAGCCACGTTAGGATTAATTAGAACTAAGGTGGTAGAAAAGTGACAGTAAAACTCCTAGCTTAGAAAGTATGGTTTTTATCAACAAAACGAGAGTGTGAGGTTTAGACCTTTAAATTGAGAAAGTTCTTCAGAAAAATAAACCTTTTTTCACCCGCTATTAATTTATTAAATTCCCGATGGTTAATTAAGTTACATGCCGATATCCGTCTTTAATTATTTTAATTCTTAATTTAATTTATTTTAATTTCTAAAGCAATTCAAAACCCTTATCCAATAGCCTTAGATTTACATCGTAACAACAGAAGTACGGTAGATCGACTGTTGGTCCCTGTGGATTCGATATCTTTTAAACCTACACGACAAGACTGTGCACTTGCGGTCATTAAAATATTTTTGATACACAAATCGTCGATCAACAAGCAATGGTTCAAGTGTGGGGGAATTTGATGACACGAAATCATATCGTATTTTTAGCTTAATTTAGGTGAATTTTAGTTGCATTTGCATATGTATTTATTTCATTTATGTCTTTTTATGTTAGTATTTGATATGTTTTTACTTTTGTCGAATAAAATAGGTCGGAGAAGGAAATTGAGCAAAAAGTATCAAAAACGGAGCAAAAAGGGGGTGCAAAGCCCAAATTCGCGCAGCCCACAAAGGAGCCTAGCAAAAAAGGGCATTTGCCCAAAATTGCATAGTGGCGAGCGCCACAGGAGGGTGGCGAGCGCCACCCAGCGCAAGCCCAAAGTGGCGAGCGCCACAGAATGGGTGGCGAGCGCCACAGAATGCAAGGCCCAGTACAACTGAATTTCGCGTGACGTGGGGAAGAAGCACACCGTCTGATCCGTTTCAGTTCCTAATCGCACGGCTACTGGATGATATCAAATGAAGCCTATCCTTTCCTAAAATCATGGATCGTAGAAGCCAAATCTTTCCTATAAATAGAAGACTCAAATTTCATTCACCAGACGTCTTAATTTTCTTTACTTTTCAGTACAGTTTTAGTTTCTTGTTACAGTAACTGTAACGGTATTTCCACACCGGGAATCCGTTATCAGTTCTGTTTTCACTTTCCTGTCAAGAATATTATTCCAGTTATTTCAGTCAATTTAATTCAGCCTTCATTCCAGGTTTTTTATTTAATGTTTTTATTCGTTTATTTAATTATGCTTTATTTAATTTTCTGTTTTTGTTTATTTAATTTCTTTACTATGTCTAGCTAAATTCCTAGATATCGGTATGTGAATTAATTCTCCGAAGGGAATTTAATAATGATTTAGCGCGTACTTATTAAACTATTTTTCTGATTCAAATTCCTAATTTAATTCAAAGCTTTTGAACGAGAGTAAAAGAAAGCAACTAAGGTTAAAATCAATAGAGCGAGAGTTTGAGGTTTTAACTAGATAGTAGGAATTTGATATTAATCTTTGAACGAGCGAGAGCCACGTTAGGATTAATTAGAACTAATTGATTTTCAAAATATACTTTCGAAGCTAAGGTGGTAGAAAAGTGACAGTAAAACTTCTAGCTTAGAAGGTATGGTTTTTATCAACAAAACGAGAGTGTGAGGTTTAGACCTTTAAATTGAGAAAGTTCTTCTGAAAAATAAACCCTTTTCCGCGCGCTATTAATTTATTAAATTCCCGAAGGTCGATTAAGTTACATACCGATATCCCGCTTTTAATTAATTTTAAATCTTAATTATAATTTTCTTTTAAAAATTCCAATCAACCCTAAACATCTATTAGCCTTAGATTTACAACGCAACGACAGAAATACGGTAGCTCGACTGTTGGTCTCTGTGGTTCGATATCTTTTAAAACTCAACGACGAAACTGTGCACTTGCAGTTATAAAATATTTATTGATACACAAATCGTCGATCAATGTCAAGAGTGCATTTCTGAATGGTTATTTGAATGAAGTAGTCTATGTGGAACAGCCCAAGGGCTTTATTGATCCAGCCTTTCCAAATCATGTCTACAAGTTGAAGAAAGCATTGTATGGATTGAAACAAGCTCCTAGAGCTTGGTATGAGAGGCTTACTGAGTTCTTGGTGAACAATGGCTACAGGAAGGGAGGTAATGACAAGACACTTTTTGTGAAAGATGAGAGAGGAAAGCTTATGATTGCACAGATATATGTTGATGATATAGTCTTTGGAGGAATGTCTGACCAGATGGTAGAGCATTTTGTTCAGCAAATGCAATCTGAATTTGAGATGAGTCTTGTAGGTGAGCTGAATTTCTTTCTAGGTCTTCAAGTAAAACAAATGGAAGACACCATATTTATCTCTCAGAGTAAGTATGCTAAGAATATGGTCAAGAAATTTGGTATGGAGAATGCTGCCACCAAAAGAACTCCTGCTCCTACACATGTCAAGCTATCCAAATATGTCAAGGGAGAAGATGTAGATCAAAGTTTATACAGAAGTATGATAGGAAGTCTTCTTTATCTAACTGCAAGTAGACCTGATATCACATTTGCTGTTTGAGTATGTGCTGGGTACCAAGCTGAACCAAAAATTAGCCATCTGACTCAAGTGAAGAGAATTTTAAAGTATGTGAACAACGCCAGTGATTATGGTTTGTTGTATTCTCATGGAGAGAGTACTATGTTGGTAGGATATTGTGATGCTGAATGGGCTGGAAGTGCAGATGATAGAAAAAGCACTTCTGGTGGATGTTTTTTCCTAGGTAACAATCTTATATCTTGGTTTAGTAAGAAACAAAATTGTGTTTCCTTATCAACTGCTGAGGCTGAGTACATAGCTGCAGGCAGTAGTTGTACACAATTTGTGTGGATGAGACAAATGCTGAGTGAGTACAATGTCAAGACAGATGCTATGACATTATATTGTGACAACTTGAGTGCAATCAATATCTCTAAAAATCCTATACAACATAGTAGGACTAAGCACATTGATATCAGACATCATTTTATCAGAGATTTGGTTGAAGAAAAAATTGTTGCTATTAAACATGTTTCAACTGAGGAGCAATTAGCAGATATATTTACAAAAGCTCTTGATATTGCCCAATTTGAAAAACTGAGAAGGCGGTTAGGCATTTGCCTAATTGAGGAATTGTAGCAGTTATTGTGTGTGAGGCGTGCATCAGTAATTTTCTCTCTCCTCAACCGCTACTTGCACGCCTATCAAGGAAGTGAATCAAAACTTCCCTTAAACAATCACACACAGGTGCAGAGTAAATGAATAAAAGAAAAAAATTACTCAAGGAATTCTCTTGGAGGTATATGCCATGATTGTTTTGGTTGTGAATGCGTATGCATGATGTGAGCTTGAAGAAGTTCTGTGTATCTCTCCAAAGAACTGGCTTTAGATTATTTTAGCCAAAATTTTGCCAAAGGGGGAGATTGTTGGGTTTTTGTATGTTGGCTACATTTTGCAAAAACAACTACTAGCCAAATGCTGAGACAAATGTTGTAGCATGTGGAACAGCATTGTGTGACCTGATTGTTGCGCGCCAACACGCGCTATATTTATGTGCAAGATCTTCTGGAGATTCTAAGAAGTTTTATATTTAACCTAGCGTGTTGATCAAGACGCGCTTGGCTGATGAAGTGTAAAAGGCTGTCGCCTTGGTGTATTTCCATAATTAACTTTGATATATTTTTGGAAACAATATTATTGCACTTGAAGAATTCTTAGCTGGACCTGACAACGTCCAAGCTATGTTTTAAAGCCTAATCCAATGACTGCTCAGTACTATATATATGTGAAGACACAAACCCTAGTTTTGTGTGTGGAAAACCGTGTGTGTACTAAAGCGTGCGTCTTATGGTTTTAGGTTTTCTTGTTAGTTGTGAGTCTTATTTGTATCTCCCTGATTCAAGTCAAGTACTCTGTGTTTTGTGTTATAATGTTGTACTGCTCCTAAGCTTTGAAGTACGGAGTTAGTTGTGTCCTTAGAGTGTGACTCTTAAACAATCATAAGAACAAGTGTGTTTAATAACAGTGATGTCTGTACTGTTAGTGAGGAATTGAGACGGGGTCTCATATCTAGGAGTTCCTAGGTAGAACAGTCATTGGTAGGGTCTAGGTGCAAAGACAAGTAGTGAGGCTACGTTGTGCTTTTCACTAGAACTATAATAGTGGAGTTCATTCCTGGATTGGTATCCCCCAGACTAGGGCAGTTGCGCCGAACTGGGTTAACAAACTCACTGTGTTCTTTATTATTCTGTCACGCTTATTTTACTTTGCTACGCTGCGTTTTATTATTACTGTGTGACAAATTCTCGGACACTTGTGCTAACATTGTGAACAACATTTGTCTGTCTGGTTGCTAGAATTTCATGAAGGATCAGCCGTGTCTGAATTAGATTCTAAGTAGTAGCTTTTGAATTCTTATGTACTCTAAATTCTACTATTTTCAATAAAAGGTTCTCTTTGCTTCATACTATAGATACTTCTGACTTTATAATGCATGTGTAAAAACCAGTTATAAATAAACACAACCAAGCAATTAAACAATATGCAATTAAATGAAACAATATTCAGTTTTAACACAAAAGACAAGTTTTAACAGAACACACAAAATATCTAAAGAAATAAATAAGTGCATAGATATCCTAAGGTTTGATATGAGATGAGAAGGGTTAGGTAGATTTGTTCTGCAAGATGTCCAAAATAGCCTTCAAGGATTGTTTCATATCTGAAAATTCAGCAGCTTGGGCATCCTGTTTTGCTTCCAATGCAGCAAACCTTTGTTCCTGTCTTGCCTCCATCTCAGCAATTCTGGTATCCACAGAAGGACCTTGACCATCTGGTATGACTACTTCTAGTTGAGCTACTTCTGGTATGACCCCTTCTGGTTGAGTCACTTCTGCTAACTTAGATGCTTCTGCTATCCTGGCTTCTTCTGCTAACTTGGCCTCTTCTGCTAAACGAGCCTCTTCTGCTAGTCTAGCCTCTTCTGCTAGTTTAGCTTCCAGTTCAGCAGCACGTCTCGTAGCTTCCTCAAGTTTTTCTTTTTCAATTTCTTCATGAGACTTGTTAGTTAGCATCAGAATCTCACTTATAGAAATGACATCAGCACTTTCTAATTCCTCACGCTTTCTTTTCTTTTCCAGTACTAGCTTTCTCATAGTCCTCCTTGAGATGGCTTGCACAAGTAACCACACTTTCTAACAGTTCCTCCGTTTTCCAGGCCACTTGATCAGCAACAAGTAATGATTTTGAAGCAAACAATTCTACCTTATAACCATCATTTTTGATAAGTTCTGTTAATTGATCATAAAATGGGATAGATGGTTCAGTAGAGTAGTCATTGATTCTAGCAATCAAGGCCTCATAAGGTAGGGCTTGTCTGAAAAGAAGGTCACCAATTTTGGATTCGGAGTTGTTTTGATGAAGTTCTAGTGCAAGGTTTTCATTTTGAGCTAGTTCAGTTGGAGGAGAGATTTCAGCATCAGTTTGAATTTTCTTGGGAAATGGTGGAGGTGTTCCAAGAGATGATGATGATGAGGAAGAGTCAGACTTAGATGATGATGAGTCAGAGGACAGGGCATGAATGACAGGAGACTTAGGTGGAGGTTGGGTGGTCTCATTAGCATCTAGTTCTTCAACATGTTTCATAGCAGGTTCACTTACAGGTTCTTCAACAGGTATTTCTGGTTGATTGGTCTTTTCTGGTTCATTTGTAAGTGAAGGACTTATAATTGGATCAAGTGAGTCAGGACATGTTTCATATTGATGATCAAGTGAGTCATCAAAGGGGTTGAAGGGTTTTGCTAGATGAATATCATAATCAACAGTTTGTGGAGGTGAATGAGGTTGTGGAGGTGAATGAGGTGGTTGATTTTCTGACATAATGGTATTAGTAATGATATGAGGCTGTTCAACAACTGGTTCAGGAATGATAGATGCATCTGCTACATTTAAAGGTTGGACAATTATGGGTGAATTGCTTAACAGAGCTCTAATTGGTAAGTTGTCACATGGTGATGTATCAAGAGTGATTCTATCAGATTGTTGGTTTGACTTAACATAGTCAGAGCCAACAGGTACATCAACTAAGGTTTCTACCCTAGGATTAAAGTGCTCAGACACATTATGATCAACAACAGTCTTATTAGAAATGAGGTTAGAAGGTATACCTGGTGTGTTTCCTTTAAATTTCCTTCTTTGATTAAGATGTACTTCATCATCACTTGATTCATCACTGCTTGATTGCAAAATCAGTCTAGACCTGGGAGGCTTATTTCCATCCTTCTTTGACAACATCTCATCAGCTTTTCTTTTGTTGATTGTAGCTTCTCTAGTCCTTGTTGCAATTTCTTCTTCTGAAGCAAAATGAATCTTTTTACCAGACCTCAAGGTCTTGTCTTCCACTACAGGAGCAGTCACTGTAGGTTTTTTGCTAGGTTTTGGTTTCACAGTTGACTTGCTTTCCTTAACAGTCTTCTTTCTCTTCCTTGTTTTGAGACCAAATCCTGCTCTTTTCAAAGCCTCTTCATACTCTTGTTGTGAAGGAATTTGACTTCTGTCAATGTGAACTCCCCTTGATGCAGCATCTTTAATCATGAATTGAATTACATGCTCAGCATCACCTTCAGAGATCATTGGAAAATCAGGATTATATAAGAACTCTTCCTTGCTTGGAACTAAAGGATGGTCAGGATGTTTCACTTCACTTTTTCTCAATGAATTTCTTATTGATCAATGTTGCTTCATTGATTATCTTCTTGTCCACTTTGTATGGCTCACTCAGAATTCTTGCATACTCAGGATCAACTTTCTGAAACATTTCCAAGAATCTATTTTGATGAAACAGTTCAGAAATCAGTCTTGGATGATGCACATTCTTAAGACCCTTTATCTTGCTTTTCTTCAAAGAAACACACAAGTGTTCAAATAAACATCCAGCAAGATCAACTTTTTCACCAGTTACGAAATCAAACAGAAAGGCAGCATTGTCAATAGAGATATATTCCAAACCACCATCTCTAGCCCAAATAGAGTTTATGAGAATGTGATATATAACATTGTACAGGGGATAAAGCCGAGAATTTGTTGGTCTTTCTTTTCTTCCTTTCTTTTCCCAATACTCCTTCAGTTTCTCAGGATCAAACAAATAGTCTGCTATTTTCTTAGGTATAGGAGTACCTTTCTCAGCCACCTTTGGAGCATGAACATTTCCTTCCATCTTCAGATTTAACACTTTTGCAATATCTTCAGGTCTTATGACTAAATTCGTACCAAGAATGACTGACCTAATCTCCTTTCTAATGAAAGGTTTCAAACCCATCTCTTCTCTTGATTTCCCAGCAAGATCTGGGTTGTTTTTCACCAAAGCATCAACTTCTTCTTGCGCTTCAACTTCATCATAGACAACCGCCTTCATCCAGAACATTGTGCACAACTCCTTGTATGTGACACCATTGAGAAGTTGAAAGTAGGAATCCCATCCTTGCGCAGAGAAGAAGCCTTGAAATGAGAAACCATTCATCTCCAAACTTTCAAAATCCACGAGTTTCTCTGAGTTTAGAATTAGATCCTTTTCTGGAAAGCTTAAGACATTCCCTGTGTCTTCCAAAAAGTTATCGTTTTCCTTGAAGATGTTGATGAGAGGAGCGACGTTTTCATTTTCCATGGTTAGGGATTAGGGTTGGAGAAACTAAGGATTTGAGAGAGAAAGAAATATTTCTGATAGTTTAGAGAGAGTAAATCGTGTTGGTTGTGAAATGTTCGTGTGATTGTGAAAAAGTGGTTTTGGAATACAAAAGGTTTAAACACAAATCAATGCACACGCAAAGGGAGGGAAAAAGGAAATTAACTTTATGCATTGATAACCGCACTTAATCATCATAAATTGTCTTCCCTATCAAATTACATCGAGACACGTGCTTTAGAGATTATTTTAGTAACTGACACGTTACTGGGTGGCAGTTGAAAAGGTTTAGTAAATATGTCAACCCATTGATTTTCAGTTTCAACGAACTTAATATCTATTACACCCTTCTGAACATAGTCTCTGATAAAATGATGTTTAATCTCAATGTGCTTGGCTCTTGAATGTAGAATAGGATTTTTAGAAAGATGTATGGCTGCAGTGTTATCACAATACAAAGGTATACTGTGACTGCTTACTTGATAATCCTCTAATTGATATTTCATCCATAGAAGCTGTGTGCAACATTTTGCAACAGAGATGTATTTTGCTTCTGCTGTAGACAATGCAATATTTGATTGTCTTTTACTACCCCAGGAGACAAGGTTTTCACCAACAAATTGGCAAATACCACTTGTGGATTTTCATTCAATTTTGTCTCCTGCATAGTCAACATCACAGAATCCACTGAGTTGATAATCATTGGATTTTTGATACAGAAGTCCAAGATTAGTTGTTCCTTTTAAATATCTAAAGATTCTCTTCACAACAGTGAGATGAGATTCTCTAGAATCTGATTGAAATCTTGCACACAAGCATACTAAAAATAATATATCAGGTCTAGATGCAGTTAGATAGAGAAGAGAACCAATCATACCTCTATATTGCTTCTGATCTACTTTTCCTTCAGAGTCATCCAAGCTCAGACTTGATGTAGGGTGCATTGGAGTGTTCATTGGTTTACATTCTTCTAAGTTAAACTTCTTCAGAAGCTCCTTGGTATATTTGGACTGATGAATGTAAGTACCATTCTCCTTTTGATTTATTTGAATTCCTAAGAAGAACTTCAGTTCTCCCATCATACTCATTTCAAATTCATCCTGCATAAGCTTAGAGAAACTCTTGCACAGTGTGGCATTAGTTGAACCAAAGATTATATCATCAACATAAATTTGGATGATTAAAATGTCTTTCTTTAAGGTTTTTCTGAAAAGATTATTATCAACCTTTCCTTTTTCAAATCCATTTTCAACTAAGAAAGTGCTTAGTCTATCATACCAAGCTCTAGGAGCTTGTTTGAGACCATATAATGATTTCTTTAGTCTAAAAACATGATCATGATATTGTATATTTTCAAAACCAGGAGGTTGTTTGACATATACTTCTTCAGTTATAAAACCATTAAGAAAAGCATTTTTAACATCCATTTGATAAAGCTTGATGTTGTGATTTACAGCATAGGAAAGAAGTAACATGATTGCTTCCAGTCTTGCAACTGGAGCAAAAGTTTCTGTATAGTCAATTCCTTCTTGCTGACTATAACCTTGTGCAACAAGTCTAGCTTTGTTCCTAGTTACTTCTCCTTGTTCATTTAGTTTGTTTCTGAATACCCACTTTGTTCCAATAATGTTTTCCCCTTTAAGTCTTGGAACTAGATTCCATATATCATTCCTTTCAAATTGATTTAGTTCTTCTTGCATAGCTAGAATCCATGAGTCATCCTTTAGAACTTCATCAATAGAGTTTGGTTCAATAAGGGATATTAGACCAAACAAGGATTCTTCATCTCTAAAGCTTGATCTGGTTTTCCTTGGACTATCCTTGTTGCCAAGGATTAGTTCTTCTGGGTGAGATGATTTATATTTGAATGATCTCTTGGGAATTTCTTCAGATTCAGAATCAGTTTCATCTATTTGCACTTCTGGATGAACATCAGAATCATTATTTTCAGAAGCAGTTACTACTTCAGAAGCATTTGATGATTCCGATATAGCAACAGGTTCATGTTCTGTTTCTTCAATCCTTCTAACAACTTCAGGGAACTCATCATCTGATTCTTGATAATCTGCAAGTTCTTTAACAGGCTCTGACTTTTTATTGTCAGGCTCTTTGTCATCAAATCTAACATGCATAGATTCTTCAATTGTTTTAGTTTCTGAATTATACACTTTGTATGACTTGGAGAGTTCAGAGTATCCAATAAAGATACCCTTAAATGCTTTAGAGTCAAATTTCTTTAGATGGAGTTTATTATTCAGAATGTAACAAGTACAACCAAATTGATGAAAATAAGAAAGATTTGGTTTTCTTCCCTTAAACAGTTCATATGCTATTTTATTCAACTTAGGTCTGATATAGATCCTATTTTGAATATAACATGCAGTGTTAACAGCTTCTGCCCAAAAATATTTAGCTAAGTTAGTTTCATGCATCATGGTTCTTGCCATTTCTTGTAATGATTTGTTCTTTCTCTCTACAACTCCATTTTGCTGTGGAGTTCTAGTAGATGAGAACTCATGGAGAATTCCATGCTCTTAACAAAATAGTTCAAAGGGTTCATTTTAAAATTCACCACCATGATCACTTTTAACTTTGATAATTTTTAAATCTTTTTCATTTTGTATTTGAAGGCAAAAGATACTAAACACTTCATATGTCTCATCCTTTGTTCTTAGGAACTTTACCCAAGTCCACCTACTGTAATCATCAACAATAACTAATCCATACTTCTTGCCATTTATTAAGGCTGTGCTGACAGGCCCAAATAAATCTATATGAAGTAATTCTAGTGGTTTTGAGGTAGAGACAAAGTTTTTGGTTTTGAAAGAGCTTTTGAAAATCTTGCCCTTCTGACATGCTCCACAAAGAGACTCTGAGTGATATTTGATTTCAGGCAAGCCTTTCACAAGATTGTCCTTGCTAAGTTTAGAGATTAATCTCCAATTAGGATGGCCAAGTTTCTTATGCCAGACCCACTTTTCATCACTCACTGTCAGAAGACATTAAACGTTTTCCTCCATCAATTCAAAGATATTTATTTTATACATATTGCCTTGTCTCTTTCCTCTAAACATAATGGATTTGTCAGATGCTTTGCTTACAGTACATGCATTCTTATTGAACATTACTTCATATCCACTGTCACATGTTTGGCTTATGCTCAGAAGATTATGAAATAGTCCATCTACAAAAAGTACATCAGAGATAGAGGCAAAGGAATTACCAACTGTACCAATACCAACTATCTTTCCCTTTTGGTTCCCACCAAATCCTACACTCCGTCCCTCTTTGGGAGTTAGGGTGAGGAACATATCCCTCTCGCCCGTCATGTGATGCGAACATCCACTGTAAGAGTACCAAGTACTTGGCTTCTTGTCTCTTAGTGTGCAAACCTGAAAGACAAACAAACTCAAATTTTGGTACCCACAACTTGTTGGGTCCATTAGGGTTAGTATAAGCTTTCTTGAAGTATGACTTTTTGAAAGTCTTTTTGGGTTCATACTTCTTCTTGCCTGAGTTCTTAGTGGGCTGAGCAAACCTAGCTTTATAGGTGCTAGCTTCTGATGATCTCAGAACCTTAGTTGCCTTAGGTTCTGGTCTCTTCAGAATTCTGACCTCAGCATGCTTCTACTTTGAATAAGTGCTAGTCTTAGCTTCTGAAGTTCTCACTTTTGAAACTTTAGACTTACCTTTGTTCAAGGCGTTGCTTTGTGCAACCTTCTCAACTCTACCAGTAGTAGGTGTAAAAGTGGAATACTAATGAGGTGGAGTTTTGCTAATACAAACTGATGAGCTTGATTGTCCTTTATCATCAGATGCTGAATAACCAAGCCCTTCACCTCTGTTATTGGTAGTACTATAGATCATGGAAGCCACCTTACTCTTATTGACATTTTGATTAACAAACTCATGAAGGGCAACTTTATGCACATCATGAGATTTGCTGCAAGAGATGCAACCACTTTCAAGCTCTTGTATTTTTAAAACAGAATTATCATATTGAGCTTGAAGTTGATCAAATCTTTTGACAAGCAAGCTAACATCATTTTTAAAACTTTTGACACTTTTAGCTTTGCTTATGTATTTCTCATTGTGTCTCTAAGAGCAAGTAATAGCTTTTCATGAGGAATATTAGAAGTTACCTCATCAATGTCATCTGTTTCTGATTCATCTCCAGAATCATTATCATTGTCAGAAGCAGTTGTAGCCATCAGTGCGAGATTTGCCTCTTCATCATCTGCTTCATCATTTGATAATTTATCCAGATCCTCAAATGTAGCCATCAAACTCTTCTTCAAGTTGTTCTTAACACTGCTCTTTCTTCCCTTATTTTTGGAGCTTAGATCTGGACAATCAGCAATGAAATGTCCAGGTTTCTTGCAGTTAAAGCACGTGTTCTTAGAATCATCTTTCTTATCCTTGTAGTTTTAGATTTTGCTTCCAGAACCTTTTGGAGTAAATTTCCTACCACCAGCCTTACCAACAGATTTGTCCCACTTTCTGAATCTTGTCATTAGTGCAAAGAATTCTTCATCAGAGTTGTCTTCAGGACCTTCTCCCACAGATTCTTCAACATCAGATTCTACTACCTTGGCTTTTATAGCCTTGGAAGTAGACACAGTTGTTGAGGCTTTTGATTTCTTCTTTATGTCATCAGAAGCTAACTCCATTTCATGACTAATGAGATTGCTGGTTAGCTCCTCCAGAGTCAATGTGTTCAAATTCTTTGCTTCCTGTATAGCAGTGACCTTTGGTCTCCACTTAGGAGGCAAACTTCTTAAATTTTTCTTCACATGATCAGCCGGTGTATAACTCTTCTTCAGCACAGAAAGACCAGCAACTAAGATTTGAAATCTTGAGTATTTCTTCAATACTCTCATTGTCCTTCATTTTGAACATTTCATACTTCTGAAACAATAGATTAGATCTTGCTTCCTTAACTTGTTGGCTCCCTTCATATAGAGAACAAAGAGAGTCATATATGCCTTAAGCGCTCTGCCTGTTTCCAAGTTTTAGAAATTCATCATGAGTGATACAGCTTGCCATAATGGTTTTTGCTCTGCTGTGCTTCTTCCATTCTTTCTTGTGATCAGCTGTAAATGTTTTGATTACAGCTGTTGACACTTTGCCATCTTCATCAAGCAAATCATGGAAGCTAACAACTTCCTCAACCATTTCCCATAGACTAGGATCTTTAGCTATGATGTAAGGATAGATTTGCCATTTCCACAAGCTGAAGTTTTCAGGGTCACCATTGAACTTGGGTGCCTTACCATTGTTTCCATATTTCTCAATGTCATAGTCATATGGAATCTGAGTTGTATTTCTTGGACCAGTACCACAAGTAGATGTAGATTCAGTTTCACCACCTGACATAGTGACTTAGAGTTTTGTGTTTTTCAAGATCTTTATGTCTAACTGTTAAGTGAATTAAAGACAACCAGGCTCTTGATGCCAATTGAAGGTGTGAAAAACACAAGAAGGGGTGGTTGAATTGTGTTTTAGGTAGTTTAAAAACTTCTTCTAAGTTCTTTCGAACTTATCAGATTTGGCAGCGGATAACACAATAAAGGAGAGTAAAGAGAGAGAGAAAGACATAAGCAGTTTTATACTGGTTCCTCTCACAAGTTGAGAGTAGTCCAGTCCCCTTGCACTTCCAGGGGAGTTCACTAAAAACAATCACTTAAGATTACAGTTGCTCAACACACACTAGTAAGAGACTTCCAATGCTCAAGTATACAAACAAGAGACTTCCTAGACTAAGATAAGATATATTGTTTTTGGTACCTTTGAGCACTTGACAAGAATCAAATACTCAAGGAAAATTACAACACTAACACACAAGAACAACACTTAGAATTCTAACGAACAGTAAGTGAATAAAGCAATGCTATTTTGTTATCAGAAGCTCAGTTTGCTTTCTTGTGAGTTTAATCAGTTTTGCAAGTTGTAATCCACACTTGACTTCAAGTACGAGGTCTCTATATATATGACAAGATAGAGACGTTGCAGATTTGACCGTTGTCAAGTTGTTTTGTCCGCTGGACCAGTTTCTAGGTGGTCACATGTGATTAAGCTCAACAAGGAAACTTGTTGACTTCACTTTGTAGGTTAAGACCTTGTGTGTGTCCAAATGCGGTAATGGGAAAATGACTAATGCATATATTATCTTCCCAAGATAATATTATAATGTGCTTTGATTTTCCTTCTCACATATTTGAACTTAACCGTTGATGATCCCTAAGTTAACCATGTGATATCCTTTCTTTGAATCTTCCAGCGCAAGACTGATCACAGAAGTCTGCACTTACAGTACAACTTCTGGTGTTGAGTGCTTCTGATGACTTATGCTTCTGATGACCATCCTTCTGATATATCATCAGAATTTGCTTTGACGCTTCTGATCAAGTCATCAGAACTTCTAAGCTTCAGTGCATGTTGACTTTTCACTAATGTTCCTGCACACTTAGATTAAATATTAAAATACCCTATTGTTCATTAATACTTTGTTATCATCAAAACTTAAGCAGATAATTGTCAGAACCACTTTTGTTCCAACATGTTGTTGAAGATTCTGGTGAAGAAGCTGAAGATGATGAACCTCTCTTAGTGAAGAAGAGAAGAATTGTCAGAGAAAGAACTGCTCACATACGTTAGATGAATCAAGGTACGTCTTCTAATGTTTTTACTAATGAGCTTGTTGAATCTCAATCTAGGAATGATGAACCTACTTCTGAACCTGACATTGTTATTCCTTCTCCAACCAAACCTTCATCTGAGCCTATATCATGACCATCTATTTTAGATGTGTTGTTTGAACACTTGTCACCTCAAACCATTCATGCAGAGACAAATAACTTACCTGAAACACCTTCTAAGCCCTCTGTTGCAAAACCTTCTCCTGTTTTAAAAACAAAACTTGAGAACTTAAAAAGAAATTTGGTGATACTTTGAGTGAAGTTAGTTCTGATTCCGATTCTCATTCTGATGATACTCACTCAATCCCAACTCCAATTCATGTCTACACACCTCCACCTGTCACTATTCCATCCATACCAATCATAGATATTGTTAATCCGTTAACTGAATCATCATCTCAACCTGAGTTTATTGTAAGCACACCTCCATCACCTCAATCCCCTATATCACCTCCATCTAACCCTGAGCAAAATATCTGCGAAATCTTCTTTGAGCCTGAAATCACATATCAAACTATCCTAGAAAGCATTCAAACTCAAGATTTTGAAGGTTGAACAAGTTCAAAGGGAACAAAGAGATAAGCTCTTAGTTTTGGAAGCTGGATTAGAAGATGTCAAGACTATCAACAAGAATGCTAAGAAATATGACAAAACTCTTGAGAAGCTGATGATGATGCTTGAATCAAGACTACCTTCTAACCCTTCTTCATCTCAACCCTAGGATTCTATGTTTGAGCACAAACTTATTTTGATTCTTAATTGGTTGTAATATTTGAACATGTTTTTATTTTCTGTTAATTGCATGAACACCTTATCTGCTTCATTGATTGTTTGATTGCTTTTAACTGTTTACATGTTTATATATGATTCTGTTCAAATATGCTTTTGAAAAATATATGTCTAAGCACAAGTTTTTATAGAAACAAATTCAAAACATAAACTCAGAACTTTATTGATTTATTGAATATCAGTACATACGATCCAACATCTACTTAGAGTCTACATCTGATTTTTGGGAACCACCAGAGCCAGAGTTTTCTGTTGGACTATGGTAATTCTCCAAGAAACTAAGATAATCAGAATCTGGTAACTGAAAATCAGTTGAAGATTCTGAGCCTTCACACTTGTCTGGATCATATGTCTTGTGAAATTCTCTATAATCAGAATCAGTCTCATCAGAATCTGATGAGAGTGTGATATACACTGGTTCCTGAGGCCTTGTTTTTTACCTGGTTCTATAACTTCTTCTCAATGGAACTGAAGAAGATGCTTCACCCTAGACCGTCTTTCTTTTTGGTTTGGATTTTGGTGGTGATTCTTCTTTCTTCATTTCTTGAGGCTCTTTACCTTCATTTGCTCTTCTATCCTTATCCATTATTCTGATAATAATGTGTGGAAGTGTTGAGTAAATTGAAATGGTTTAGCGTTCTCCTTTTATAGACATTTCATAGAGTTTCAGTCACATAGTTTTCTCATATATGTCATTTAATGACTTAGTTGCAACTGTTTTCTGACTTGACTCTTTGGAAGTTGTGCTTTGACTGATCTCTTTACGTGCTTATTTAATGTCTTTACTTCTTTTTAAACAAACCGTTTTTGTTTGATGACAAAAGGGGGAGTAAAAGTCATTAATTAATGATCCATAACCGCTAAAAACTGAAACCAATTAAAAAGAATCAGTTACTTTTTGTTTATTTTATTATTGTTGTGTTTATTCTGGAGAATATAATTTTATGTTGAACTAAGTTCTTCATATGATGATGGATGAAAAGAGTGCAATTTTTTCATTGATTATCAGACTCAGGGGGAGAGCTTACAAAACTAGCCTCTAAGAGTCAAAATATGAAAAATTTGAGTCAAAATAAAATTAAGTTCTTAAACTATTTTAATTATTCACTGTTAAACTTAGGGGGAGCTTGCAAAGTTTATGAACCTTTGTTGAACATGACCAATTAAAATAACAACCATTGTTAATTAATACTAATTTTATATTAAAAGAAGCTCTGAAACAAGCATTAGCAAGGATATCAGAAGCAACGATATCATAAGTAACGATATCAGAAGCAATGAGTGAGAAGCTACTACAAGTCAGAAGCAAGTCATCTCAGAAGCTACGCTAATCAGAAGCAAGTCATCTCAGAAGTTATGTTGAATCAGAAGCAATGTATGAAGAAGACTAACAGTTTCAGAAGCTGAAGATTCAGAAGCATATGTCTGATACATAGGCTCTGAATATCAAGCCAAAAATGTCAGAGTTAACTGATAGTGATTCAATGATTGGAAATCATTTGAATTAAAGGCTGTGATTGATTGATACATCATAGTACTACATCCTTATCATCAAGGATAGTGACGTTAGTACTATTTTACTCCATAAGGGCGAATATTCTCAAACAAAAGGAATGAATGGATAAGCATTACCAGAAATGGCAAATATCCACTACAAGAAAACTGGTAAATAGCGGCAGTTTTTTAAAGGGATACCGGCGGTTTTGAACTGCCGCTAGACACTTTTCTGGCGGTTTAAGTAGTGCCCCTATACTGTCTGGCGGAAGCACATATAGCGGCAATTTTTACAACCGCCAGACAAACTGCCGTTACTATTTTAGCGGCGGTTTAAACCGTCAGTATAGTGTAAACCAGAAAAAATTTCAATTTGGAGGCGGTTGGGAACCGCCACTAATTATAATTTTGGTTTTAAAAAAATTATTTAGATTGTGGCAGTTCGAAACCGCCGCTATGCTTATATTTTGTTAAAAAAAAAGGTTTTTTCGTTCCCATTTATTGATGAATTTATTTTTAAGGCAACTAAATTAAATACTTAATTTAAAACACGAGCTAATACATATAGTAATTAAATATGAAATCCACATTTTGTATGAAGTGATTCAATAACATAAAAATATAAATGAACAGTACAATAGGAATAACATTTTAATATTATGGCATGGCTGGAATCAAGAAACTGTACTAAACTTGAATGAGAGCATTTAACAAACACGTCTTACGAGTGTCGGTGTCCAACACGTGTCCGACACGGCAATGCACCCTACTTTAGCCGTGTCGGAGCTTCATAGACTGGGACAACCAAAATAATTTATTGGTTATAGACACTTTAGGATTGTTGAGTAATTGAATAAACTAAAAAAAATAAGAACTAAAATTAAAATTGCAATACTAAGTACTTTTTCCTCCCATTGTGCTGTAACCACAGGAGAGAATGCTATAGCAGGCATTGCCTCACTACCAGCAAAAACTTGCTCACCCGTATTCTTACTAATTTGATTAACCTCTGGCAATTCACTGATGATTATGACAAGAAAAAGAAAAGGCAAACATTACTATTTTCAAAGAAACTATCATTAATTTATAATAATATATTTCAAGTTGTGTCGTTATGTTAAGCTAACCTGTTTTCATTCACCTTCATATCAATAACCACTTCTAACATGCCTTGCAGCAAGACCACCACCGTACCTCCCTTCGATGGATGAAAGCAAAGAATCCGTACCTTAGCCTCAGCTAATGTGACTGCTTGACCAAATCTTCAGGCTTTTCCCTTTTAATACTTATCTCATCATTGTCTGCAGCCTAATTATATAAATTAAGTTTAACACTTTTGATCTTTTATCATACTTGTAAATTAGAGTTACAACTTATAATGGCACATAAGAAGAAAAATTGTGCAAAAAGTTCACCAATAAGTCTATGTTAGTATCAACATTACAAGAAAGAAAAAATTGTTTTCAACCTATGGAAACCATACATTCATCTTTAAACCTAAATGTAGTATAGTTTTGCATTTTGTCATGCTAATTAGTAATTATATCCTTTCAGTCTGTGGCCCAACATACTAAGCAAATTAGACTGAAAGAAAGCATACCTCTTGCCTGAAGGACTGTATCAAATCATCTGAATACTCTTGCTTGGAGAAAACCTTGACAACAACATCCTGCAAAAACATGAATATAAGCTGACATTAGAATTACAGTCACCAAAATGTAGTTTGTCAAAATATATATAAGATGCTTTCTGACGATGTCGGACTTAGAGTTACCAAAACACATTCCAGAGGCATACCAGAAACCCTAATGTTTCTTAATTCAAAAATGTCTAATTCGATATATTAAAGGATCTCAGTATATTAAATGCTAATAATTGAAATAGCAATATAGTTTTAATTTTGAACAATCAACCTATAAGAAAAAGGTAACTACGTTCATACATCTCAAATCCTGGTAAGTTGCTTGTAGAATATTCTTTTACAATACATGAATATAAAACCATAAATTACAGGAAGAGAAAAGAACATACTGATCCATACCACAGAGCATGGTAGACAGTTCCACAACAACCTGCAGGTCATAATAACCACGAATAATTAGATATTTGGAAGCTTGGGCTCCAATTAAAGAAGCAAACATAATTTCAAGCTGAACTCTGAAAACAGATAACATGTAAAGATTTTTAAGTTTAAATAAAAACTTGTTAAAGTATAGATATTGTAAAGAGATTACTTTCTCACGCTAATCCAACTTACCCTGTCCGATTTGTTCTCGAATTGTCAAATCCGCCCACAAAATTTCATAATCCAAACAATCATTGTCTATATCCACTTCACTATTTACATAATCCTCCCACAAAGTATAGATCTTATGATGTATTTCGTTTTCATAGAATGAAAAAATTGTGCAAATTGTTATGTATGGTTAAAAGATGAATGTATTTCAATTTTTCTATAGTAACCAAACAATCAAAATGCAGCAACATGGGAAATGAAAAATGAAAAAAAGAATTTGAGTGATATACCATTGAAAGACACCAATGCGGGCAAATAAATAATCACAATATTTTGCTTTTTAACACCAATATCTTTCAGGTACTATTACTTCAATGAACCTGCAGCGGTAGTAACATGAAAATTGAAAAATGAAAGAAAAAAAAACAAGAATCTATAAGTCAATAAACAAAAGAAAAATGCTAAAACAAGAGAAAACATGTTTTGCTTTGAGAAATTGAATGTCAGAATGATTACAATAAAGATTTTATGTCCCCTCCAATATCATCAAACCTCCCATCTCTTCAAACCTCGCCTTCATGTTTGGTCATTCTAAATCTTCAACATGAAAACAAAACTCATAAAAGTGGACAGCATGGAAGTTTTAGTCATACATATGCATCATCATGCAGATGGTGTATGCGGAGAGTATGAATTTCTTAGCAAATCATGTCCCACAAAAATGAGCCTATAGTGTATGAAAACCAAAGAAAACTATATGAAGCTTATAGCTATAATTCAAATAGAAATTTAGGAGAGCAACACTGACACAAATATTTTGATTGTCATTTCCCCAAATAAATGTAAGATATTTTTTTTTACCCGTATACACAGTCCAAGTAATGGGGATATCTCATTTTTCAGGTTGTCTTGTATCATTCCATATAATTTCTCAGAGGAGGCAGTAAGTTGCTGCTTAAACAGAACTGCTGGATATTTTGCTTCTACTTGACGTAAACCGTCAAGTCTACTTAGACCTCGACTGTTTATAAATGGCAACCCAACACTTTGAGGAGATTCCTTAGCCCATAAAATCAAAAAGGCAATCAATATCAAAGAGCAAGAATATAAATGAAACCTACATAAAGTGATGCCATTTATTCAGAAAGATTAAGCATTTGCTTCTTACTTGAGACATCCTTCCAAACAGAGAAGATGAGGTTGTCCTTTCAGAAGGCATAGTTTTCAAAACTTTAGGAACATAATCAGAAGGAACATTGTTACTAACAATATTATCAACCTTGCTAGTTTTTGAGCCATCACCACTAGATTTCACAATAGTAATAGTGCAGTCAACAAGTTTAGGAATAGAAAACTCAGGTGGAATCTTAGCATGAGATCTACATTTTGATGAACTTGCACTTCTCTTCTGCGGCACAACATTCTTAACGAAACCCTGATGACACAATACCGATTTGTTCCACCAGTAGTACCATCAGCCTCAAAAAATCTAGATGGAAAATATAAACTTTTATTAGAATTAGGTAAGGGTCTGATGTAATTTTTCCCAGCAATGGGTTCAGTCTCATTGAATCTAGACACATTACTAGGAACATCTTGATATTGTTCATTCTACTCAAACCTCATCTCTATCACAAGATGACACAAGTTAAGGAAATCAATACTAACACAATAGAGTCAAGAGATCAAGAAATAAACTAACAAGGATAAATCATGAAATTGACATTCAAAAACCTAACAAATGAAAAAATAAGTATTCAACAATAACAATAAGTCAATCATAAACAACACAATGATATAACAAATTAAATAAGAACTAGAACAGAACAAGGAGCACACAAATACAGAAAATCCTTTTTGTTGTTACATCTCAACTTCAATTTTAATCATAAACAAATAAACAAATTGAAACACATGGAAAACACAAACGCATAAAATCCTTTCTACTGAATACTGATTATGAATCATACCTAATCAATCATAAACAATCTAACCCCAAAATCCTACTACTCTTTAACTCTTCTTAAGTAGACGGTGCATAGCAAAAGAACTACACCCTTCTTTGGCAAAATCAATGAAACTAAAATCAAGAAACCCATAACAAAAACGGAAACAAACAATGCAGAAGATGAAAACGAAAAATGAAGAAAACGAAAAGGAAGAAAACGCACGAACCTATTAGATCGAAATTGATATTATTCCTCTTGGTTCAGTCGAAATCGAAAATTGCAGACCACGAACAGAAAATTCGGTCGCGAGAGGACTAACAGAAAATTCAAAACTTTACTAAAATTAAAACCCCAAATATGAGTTTACATAATAAAACCTGACTAGCATGCTTTCATCGATATCTTTGAGCTCTATAACAGAACCATACATTTAGGGAACAGATCTGCTATTTAGAGAACCGAAGAACAAAAGAGGACTATTAGGGAACAGATCTGCGTCGGAACTGAAAAGGGGAAAATGGGTTCATCAGAATCGAAGTGAGATTTGAGTGTAGAAATTGATTTAAGGGTTTATCCAAACCGAAGGGAAACGATTTGGGTTTGTTGAATGGTATTGAACTGAAGTGAATTTGAGTTTAGAAATTGAATTTAGGGTTGGAGAAAAGAGAAAAGAAAAATAAGAGAGGGAAGAGGTGAGCGAGAGGAGAAGAAGAAAATAAACCGAAAAAAATGGGGTTGAACCGCCCCTAGACAAAATAAACCGCCGGTTCATTAAATAAAAACCAGAGGTTCTCTTAAACCGCCACAGAACCGCCACACTTATTATTATTTTCTATATTACCGGCCGTTTTAGGGAAACCGCCGCAATCTATGTGCCGCTATTTGCCAGTTTTCTTGTAGTGATCCCATGTTACCTTTGTCCTTTCACAGTTGGCTTGAAAATGACCTCTGCAACGGTCATTATCTTCAAACGTCTCTATTTTCTTTCTATCTATAAATAGAGAACTGCAAATTGAAGATTAAGGTTACACACGCATACAACTTTACTCCTTTACTTAGACTGAAAGCACAGCTTCTGAATATAATTTTGTTGTGCTTCTAACACTGTGTTTTTCTAATTCATTAGGAATTCTGTGTTAGAGTCTTAGAGTCTTGAGTTGTAATCTTGAGAAAACTCTTGATTTCACAATCAAGTGTTTATCACTTTCTATTATTTCATTTGTGTTAGGAAGTCTCTTGCTAGTGAGTTTGAGCAAATAGGAAATCTCTTACTTGTGTGTTTGAGCATTGTAATAATGTAGGTGATTATAGTGAAATCCCTTGGAAGTGCAAGGGGACTGGACTACTCTCGGTTTGTGAGAGGAACCAGTATGAAATTGCTTGTCTCGTCTCTCTCTCTATCCTTACTCTTGAGCGTGTGTGTGTTAATTGTGTTTGTTTATCCGCTGGTGCATCTAATAAGTTCTCAGAACTTAGAAGAAGTTTTTAAAATTACCAAAACACAATTCAACCCCCCCCCCCTTCTTGTGTTTTTCACACCTTTAGTATGTATTGACACAAAATACCTCAAATTCAATTTTTCAAAGTTTAAAAAAGTTTTTCGCTGTCAAGTCATTTCTAATGTTGCCAAAATATGTTCTACACTGTTTTCATGGGTTTTGACAATTATTAAAACATGGGAGTGAACAAGTGCACTTACACATGAGAGTGGGTGCAATGGTTGAGTTAAATTGTCATGGAAATTGAATGAATCATGTGTGGGGAACTAGCCTCTAACATCCATAGTGAAGTACAACGAATTCAAAGCAAAATTCAATTGCCCATCAACTATTCCATAAAAGTCTAAATTTAGTTTTCAACAAGTTTTATGAACAAATCCCCCCTATTTGTCTTTTATTTCCCTGTAACATTGGTTTAATTGTTTGGTTCAAAGTTACAGGCAATCCTTGTGGACACGATATCTTACTTACTACTTGGCGATAATTGTATACTTGCAATTTATCGATCAAGTATTTGGCGCCGTTGCTGGGTGTTGTACCCCAATTTTGGACCTAAAAATCCAATTTGCAAATTCATGAATAAAAGTATACAAAAATATTTTATTCCTTTTTCATGCATTTTTGTTCATTTTTATAGTCGACTAGGTTTTATATATATTCTCATGTAACTTTATGTAATGTTAAGCTATTGGTATTCTCATGAAACTCTAGCACGTATTTTGTTATTCTCTCCTTGTTTTGTCTGAGTTTTCTTAACATGGTATCGAGAGCATGGTTCGATCCGCCTTGATCTGTTTGTTGTGGTTTCCGCTGCTTGTAATCTCAAAAGGTTTGAGGATATTTTTTGCTTTGTTGGAATTGGAATCGTTGGCTTTTTGGATTTTTTTGTAGGTTATTTCTGTAGAAATCGATTAAAGAAAGAAAGAGCATGCTTGATTTGATGGTTGCTTCCTCTGTTTGTTACTTCCTCAATTTCTCGACAAATAAGGTTTGGTCGTGTCTTATTATCATCTTTGATAGTAGTTGTTCTTGTTTTCTATTGCTGGTCAAGTTTTGAGTAGGGTGGTATTAAAATTTGTGTTTTGTGTATCTTGGGAATTTGTGGGTGTGAGTTGCCTTCTTTGTTGAAGCAATAGAAAACAAATGAGATTTGGTTAATGTTATCAAAGGAGTTTTTGGCTTTTATCCTGTTGCACCATCAGTTTGCTTCAGTGAAAGTTTTGTTAGTCTGACAAATTGGTATTTGGTATGTCGTATTGGTAGGATCTTGATGATTTAGCTGCATTTGGATTTGTTCAACCAGTTGATACTGTGGCTTTGTTTGATTGAATTTGTTTGGTTTGATTCGGTATAAAATTGTTTAGTTTTGTTTCTCGGTTAATTTTATTGTTGTCTCTTTTGGTTTGTTTGGTGAGTCAAGTATTACTCACAATTTGTCTGTCCGGTGAGACAGATCACAAAATATCCGTCTGATGGGTGTATGTTTAAAATCTGAATATTTGAATCTGAAGTTTAACTTGATGAATCTAAATTTGAAGTTGAATATGAAATGTGAATCCGGTGAGGGAATACTCACAATTTGAATATCTGAATCTGGTGAGGGTGAAATCTGAATATTTGAATCCGGTGAGGGAATACTCACACTCTGAAATTTGAATCCGGTGAGGGAACACTCACAATTTGAATATCTGAATCCGGTGAGAGTGAAATCTGAATATCTGAATCCGGTGAGGGAACACTCACAATCTGAATCTGGTGAGGGAATACTCACAATCTGAATTTGAATCTGTCTGAATATCTGAAGTCTGAAAATCAGAATCCGGTGAGGGAATACTCACAATTTGAAAATCAGAATCCTACGAGGGAATACTCACAATCTGAATCCGGTGAGGGAGTACTCACAATCTGAAAATCTAAAATCTGAAGTTGAATCCGAAGCTGAAGCTGAAGTTTGAAGCTGAATTCGGTCGATGCTATTAGTTAATTTATTTTATTTGCAGGGTTAAATTTGTATCAAGCTTAAAGCTTAGTAAGCTTCAGCTTGAGGGGTAGTGTTAGAACTTTATATTACTTGGTATGTGTTTCGTTTGACAAACTCTTGATGCTGATTGTAGTTGCATCATGAGTTTGAGAGGAAGTGTTAGATAATAAAGTTATTGGGTCTAAGTTAGTGAGCCCGTTAGGTTTATAGTCCACTAGGTTTTATATATATATTCTCATGTAACTCTGTAATGTTAAATTATTGGTATTCTCATGAAACCCAAACACATATTTTGTTATTCTCTCCTTGTTTTGTCTCAGTTTTCTTAACAATATTCATACTCCTCCAATCCAAAAATCAAATCCAAACACTCAAATCTCAAAATTAAACCATCATCCAAGCTTCATATCATCTTTATTATTATTCTTATTTTTTTTTTAAATTGCTTAAATAAAAATAATCACTTATCTTCATCTATTTTCATTTTAAGTCATTTTTTTTTGTTCTTGTTTACTTATTCTCTTTTTTTTTAGTTTAATATTTCTTTCTCATGTACTTAGTTTATTCACTTTATGCTTTTTTTAAACATGCAGGTTTTTTGAATTAATCCATTCATATTCACTCTTTTCTCTTGCTTTATTAATTACAAACTTGGAGCGAGGATGATGAAAATAAATAACTAATTTTTGCGGTATTATGCTTTCAATGGTGTAAAACATTGTATCACTTCCCAAACACTGGAGATATAAGGAGATAATCTGTAGTCAACACCTTTGAGCCCGAAGTCGGTGTTTTTTCTACTTTTTCTAAACATTTAATTTTAGCCTTGGGCAGGGTAGTATTTCCATTAATTTGATGATGCATCTTGATACAAGAGAATCAATTTTTCTGGTCATACCAAGCAAGAGGTTTAAGCACAATGCTTACCTCAAACAGAAGAAGCACATTCCTTACAAATCAAGAGTGGTTCAAATCGGAAAAAATTCCCTAACAAAAAGTGAGTGCCACTTTGATGGTTGGCAAATGTGATACGCAAATATACGCAGTCAATCATAGCAAGTAATAAGTGAAAAGAGTGTCGAACCCACAGGGAATAGAATAAGGGTTATACATTCCAAGTTCAAATAAAGTGTTTAGTGTATTGTAATGGTAACAAAACATAATTGGTTTTTAACACAATAAATAAAATAGCAGTTATATAAAGTGATGGTTGAAAACAAGAATAAAAGGGTAGCTGAGATGAAGATCCATTTAACACATGAACGAAGCATAGTGAATGATAACTACTGTCGTGCCATCTGTGAGCAAGCTTGCCTTGTGGTGTATGTCTACAACGTTAGATATTAAAATGGGGTATAATGAACTGGCTCTGTCGAGGTTTCTATTAAACCCATTAGAGTTCAGAAAAGCTCGTGCTTGATCCCACTAAGGCCCTTAACTTATCCATAAGAAAAGGTAGGGATTACATGTCTGCTCCCACTTAACCTTCTTAACTTTATTATTTCCATTAACATGCTAGATTTCTCTACACATGCAACTTGTATTTAAATCTAAGTTGATCAGTCAAAGAAATAAATGTATTTTCTTAAAAACATAAAGTTAAAGATGACACAAGAACAATCATTCATTCACATAAATACTTCATTCATTATATTAAACTTCACATAATCTCAACTACAAAGAGTTTAGCTCAGAATGAGCATAGAAACAAAAACAATAATAACAAGTAAAGTAGTGATACCCATTACAATGCAATAGATACTTCTACAGACACTGTCGTGCCTCTCGTTATCACCGGTCGCCTCCTGCCCAAGGAATAAAGGATATTCCATTTGCAAGGACCACTTAATCATAGTACAATCATTTGTGATGCTGACAGCTGGCAAGCCAGCCAGTCATCCTTATCCTCCAAAGATGCCTTTCACAATGTTCTAGTACATTCCCAAATTTGTCTTCTAGCAGCGCTTGACTTGTTGACTTGTACGGAACTCAATGTCTTGACAGTCATTATCAGTAGATGTCTTTTGATGACGATCCAGAACCAAATAACATGCCTTGACATAAGTTGCCTCTAAACTAACTCTTTTTCAATAAAATTACATAATTATTCCTAATACATAATTCTAGACTCAAAACTAAATAAACTAATGAAATTGCATTAAAACATGGTTTGATCACCATATTGGCAGGAAATAACTCATGAATAAAGGCCTAAATAACACACAAATAATGTGTCATCACACTTCAAGAAATTTCATCAAAGTCAGTTCAATAAAAAAGGATATCAATGAAGCTTCGACCAAAGTGTCAACCTCAAACATCATTGCCAAAAAGATTCTCTTGCCGACTGAGTGCATCAGTTGAATTAATTGAATTTAAGAATGAAGAACATCAAGAAGAATGGGGGGACCAAATAAATTTTTTAGCCTAATAATCCTTTTTTTTTTCTTTTAATCTGGTGCGTCTGATCTTTTTTTATTTTAATCATATGATTATCAAATCTAATCACGTTCGTTTGATTAAGATCTAACGATGATGATTGAAAGGCTTATCATAGGCTCGCATGTGTAAACCGTATGAAATAAGAGACCTGGTTTGGTTCAACCCTGGGGTTGAACCAGATGAACCGGTCCAGTTCAGACTTTAGTCCTGTTCAGCATTTATTATTTTTTTTTGATTTTTTTTTTATTTTTTTTTTCTTTGAAAATTGCTTAAATGAAAATAGCACTTATTTTCAAAAGTGATTTTTCAATAATCACTTTTGAAAATAAATGTTTTATTTGAGTAAACTTTGATTATAAAAGTGATTATTCACATAATCACTTATATAATAATTGATTATTCAAATAAATTGATTATTCTAAAAGTGATTATCCTAATAATCACTTATACAATAATCACTTATCTTCATCTATTTTCATTTTAAGTCATTTGTTTATTTGTTATTTTTTGTTCTTGTTTACTTATTCTCTTTATTTTTAGTTTAATATTTCTTACTCATTTACTTAGTTTATTCACTTTATGCTTTTTTTAGTTTATGCATTTTTTTTATTTATACCATATTATTGCATTATTATCATTTGTGATTGAAATTGGACTATGGACTTAATTAAATACCTATGCTGAAGGAGACAGACTAAAAATTAGAGCTTAAACCTTAAAATGTTTTTTTTTTTTAGTTTAGTTAGTTTCTTTCTTTTAGTTTATTTAATTCCGACGGACTTGTAATTTTTTTTTTTGTTTTATTTTTTGCATCTCATTCAAATGTTGCATCATTCATATTTAATTTTCCGCAAAATACCTTAGAATTTAATTAGGAAAAAATGTTATCCCAAAGAGGATGTAAGATCGCATTGCATGCATTTTATTTTCCGCCTAAACGCTAAAAACTAACTAAAACACGACTTTTCATTTCCAAATACATGAGGCAACTCATGGGTTTTGTTGCAGGAATTTTGAGACATCCACCACTACAGTTGATCTTTCATTTCCAAGGAAGAGGAAAGAGTCCAAAACCTTTTGTGAGAGATTCTAGGTACGGGGGATATTTTCGCCTAAGGAACATGTATGCACCTCAAGCGCCCATGGTACTCCATGGTTACCTCTTATAAACTATTTGTGCTTTAAGTGTGGGCTTTAAGAAAGCAGGGGGAGAATATGTATGAAAGAAAGAAATAAGAAAAGGTTTGTGTTTTTCATGTTTTTGAATTTGGAAAAGGATATGTACCCCTTTTGCCTACGTACCCTTTGTGAAGGATCGAAATTCACGTAGTTCTCTTAAAAGAGAGAATGTGTGTTGTATGCTTTTTAATGAAAGCAAAATATTAGTTTCTTATAAAGTTTCACTTTTTAAGAGTCGATTATAAACACGCTAAACCTCACGAGTCCACAACCAAGTGGCGTATCGACCGGCCCCTTTTATGAATCAAGTGTGATTAAGTTCTTGCTAATGTTTATAAAGGGAAAGAAAAAGTTTTTGGTTTGTGTCTAATGTTTTTGGAAAGCCAAAAGGCAAAGAAAAAGTTGTGTTGGTTTGTGTCTTTTAGTTGTGAACAACTTAAAGTTTGATTAAAGTGTGTTAAATAAAAACAGAGAGAATATTATTTTGAGAATGTCTTGCATTTATCAAATCGATTTAATTTTTGAAAACGAAAGTGATCTTACCTGATCAGCAGTCCAGTCCAGAACATAAAGTGTATTCGTTGTTGTAAAAAAAAGTTGTAAGAAAATGTAATTGTTGTTGTTGTGAAAAGAAAAAGGGCTTAAATATAGTTTCAGTCCTTTAACTATTTTTGAAGTTTCACTCAGGTCCTTTAATTAATAAAGGTGTCATTTAGGTCCCTTAACTTTATTTCTGTTAGTCAGGTTAGTCCATTTTGTTAACTTTTAACACCAAAAGTCTAAGAACCATTGGATCGTAGGTCTATAGTATCTTATGATAAACCATCAGCATCTAACTTTATTCTCCTTTTCTTCATCTTCTTCATTCCTTTGTTCTTGATCTTCAAAATCATCTCATTAACTTCAAAAAAAAAAACCCAGATTTTCAACCTTTCTCACAAACACTCCTCAATCCAAAAAATTAAGTTGTTTATCTAAAAAGATCTATAGATCTCTTTCCTTCTCCCTTATGCTTCTCCCATATCTAATTCTTTTTTAATAGTATCCCTCACATCTACGCGTCTCGGTCGATGTCTGCTGCTCTGTTTTGTTTTTCTAATTTATCTTCCATGTGCTGTTTGAGAATATCACTCAGCTAAATTCACTCATAGTAGTATAAACACATATTACATATAAATTCACACTTGAAATCACAGTTTTTTCCCTTTATTTTCTAACTTGATGATTAAAAAGTAATGGTAAAATATAAATGGATTAATAATAATACCTCTATATTTCTATCCTAGATGAATAATTTTTATCCTGTCGTTTAATTTGAGGAGACATAGCCGATACAAATTAAAGAGGCAGTGAGTGGGAAAAGGGGGGAGAAGGTTTTTGTGGAAGTTGAGTGGAAGAAGCACGAGAGAGAAATAATGAAGAAGTTTTAGGTTTGCAAATTTGATTATATATTTGAGTTTTAAAATTGGATTGTAGATTTGGATTTTTTTAAGTTTGTTTGATAAATGTTTATAAAGCTGATGATGAACATGGAGGAGAGAAAGCAGAAAGAAGATAAAGAAAAGTAACAACAATCACTTGATGACGGTTCACCATTAGCTCAAATAGACATCCAAGATCTAATGGTTAGATTTTTGACAAAAAGATCAAACGGTTTAAAATTAAAAAAATTTAAGGTCTACGGTGGACCACTACAATATTGGTCCACCTTATACATTTGGTGTTAAAAGTTAACAGAATGGACTAACTTGATTGACGAAAACATAGTTAAAGGACTAAAACAGAACGTTTATTAATTAAGGGACCAAAGTGAAACCTCAAAAAAAGTTGTAAGAAAATGTAATTGTTGTTGTTGTGAAAAGAAAAAGGGCTTAAATATAGTTTCAGTCCTTTAACTATTTTTGAAGTTTCACTCAGGTCCTTTAATTAATAAAGGTGTCATTTAGGTCCCTTAACTTTATTTCTGTTAGTCAGGTTAGTCCATTTTGTTAACTTTTAACACCAAAAGTCTAAGAACCATTGGATCGTAGGTCTATAGTATCTTATGATAAACCATCAGCATCTAACTTTATTCTCCTTTTCTTCATCTTCTTCATTCCTTTGTTCTTGATCTTCAAAATCATCTCATTAACTTCAAAAAAAAAAACCCAGATTTTCAACCTTTCTCACAAACACTCCTCAATCCAAAAAATTAAGTTGTTTATCTAAAAAGATCTATAGATCTCTTTCCTTCTCCCTTATGCTTCTCCCATATCTAATTCTTTTTTAATAGTATCCCTCACATCTACGCGTCTCGGTCGATGTCTGCTGCTCTGTTTTGTTTTTCTAATTTATCTTCCATGTGCTGTTTGAGAATATCACTCAGCTAAATTCACTCATAGTAGTATAAACACATATTACATATAAATTCACACTTGAAATCACAGTTTTTTCCCTTTATTTTCTAACTTGATGATTAAAAAGTAATGGTAAAATATAAATGGATTAATAATAATACCTCTATATTTCTATCCTAGATGAATAATTTTTATCCTGTCGTTTAATTTGAGGAGACATAGCCGATACAAATTAAAGAGGCAGTGAGTGGGAAAAGGGGGGAGAAGGTTTTTGTGGAAGTTGAGTGGAAGAAGCACGAGAGAGAAATAATGAAGAAGTTTTAGGTTTGCAAATTTGATTATATATTTGAGTTTTAAAATTGGATTGTAGATTTGGATTTTTTTAAGTTTGTTTGATAAATGTTTATAAAGCTGATGATGAACATGGAGGAGAGAAAGCAGAAAGAAGATAAAGAAAAGTAACAACAATCACTTGATGACGGTTCACCATTAGCTCAAATAGACATCCAAGATCTAATGGTTAGATTTTTGACAAAAAGATCAAACGGTTTAAAATTAAAAAAATTTAAGGTCTACGGTGGACCACTACAATATTGGTCCACCTTATACATTTGGTGTTAAAAGTTAACAGAATGGACTAACTTGATTGACGAAAACATAGTTAAAGGACTAAAACAGAACGTTTATTAATTAAGGGACCAAAGTGAAACCTCAAAAAAAGTTGTAAGAAAATGTAATTGTTGTTGTTGTGAAAAGAAAAAGGGCTTAAATATAGTTTCAGTCCTTTAACTATTTTTGAAGTTTCACTCAGGTCCTTTAATTAATAAAGGTGTCATTTAGGTCCCTTAACTTTATTTCTGTTAGTCAGGTTAGTCCATTTTGTTAACTTTTAACACCAAAAGTCTAAGAACCATTGGATCGTAGGTCTATAGTATCTTATGATAAACCATCAGCATCTAACTTTATTCTCCTTTTCTTCATCTTCTTCATTCCTTTGTTCTTGATCTTCAAAATCATCTCATTAACTTCAAAAAAAAAAACCCAGATTTTCAACCTTTCTCACAAACACTCCTCAATCCAAAAAATTAAGTTGTTTATCTAAAAAGATCTATAGATCTCTTTCCTTCTCCCTTATGCTTCTCCCATATCTAATTCTTTTTTAATAGTATCCCTCACATCTACGCGTCTCGGTCGATGTCTGCTGCTCTGTTTTGTTTTTCTAATTTATCTTCCATGTGCTGTTTGAGAATATCACTCATCTAAATTCACTCATAGTAGTATAAACACATATTACATATAAATTCACACTTGAAATCACAGTTTTTTCCCTTTATTTTCTAACTTGATGATTAAAAAGTAATGGTAAAATATAAATGGATTAATAATAATACCTCTATATTTCTATCCTAGATGAATAATTTTTATCCTGTCGTTTAATTTGAGGAGACATAGCCGATACAAATTAAAGAGGCAGTGAGTGGGAAAAGGGGGGAGAAGGTTTTTGTGGAAGTTGAGTGGAAGAAGCACGAGAGAGAAATAATGAAGAAGTTTTAGGTTTGCAAATTTGATTATATATTTGAGTTTTAAAATTGGATTGTAGATTTGGATTTTTTTAAGTTTGTTTGATAAATGTTTATAAAGCTGATGATGAACATGGAGGAGAGAAAGCAGAAAGAAGATAAAGAAAAGTAACAACAATCACTTGATGACGGTTCACCATTAGCTCAAATAGACATCCAAGATCTAATGGTTAGATTTTTGACAAAAAGATCAAACGGTTTAAAATTAAAAAAATTTAAGGTCTACGGTGGACCACTACAATATTGGTCCACCTTATACATTTGGTGTTAAAAGTTAACGGAATGGACTAACTTGATTGACGAAAACATAGTTAAAGGACTAAAACAGAACGTTTATTAATTAAGGGACCAAAGTGAAACCTCAAAAAAAGTTGTAAGAAAATGTAATTGTTGTTGTTGTGAAAAGAAAAAGGGCTTAAATATAGTTTCAGTCCTTTAACTATTTTTGAAGTTTCACTTAGGTCCTTTAATTAATAAAGGTATCATATAGGTCCCTTAACTTTATTTCTGTTAGTCAGGTTAGTCCATTTTGTTAACTTTTAACACCAAAAGTCTAAGAACCATTGGATCGTAGGTCTATAGTATCTTATGATAAACCATCAGCATCTAACTTTATTCTCCTTTTCTTCATCTTCTTCATTCCTTTGTTCTTGATCTTCAAAATCATCTCATTAACTTCAAAAAAAAAAACCCAGATTTTCAACCTTTCTCACAAACACTCCTCAATCCAAAAAATTAAGTTGTTTATCTAAAAAGATCTATAGATCTCTTTCCTTCTCCCTTATGCTTCTCCCATATCTAATTCTTTTTTAATAGTATCCCTCACATCTACGCGTCTCGGTCGATGTCTGCTGCTCTGTTTTGTTTTTCTAATTTATCTTCCATGTGCTGTTTGAGAATATCACTCAGCTAAATTCACTCATAGTAGTATAAACACATATTACATATAAATTCACACTTGAAATCACAGTTTTTTCCCTTTATTTTCTAACTTGATGATTAAAAAGTAATGGTAAAATATAAATGGATTAATAATAATACCTCTATATTTCTATCCTAGATGAATAATTTTTATCCTGTCGTTTAATTTGAGGAGACATAGCCGATACAAATTAAAGAGGCAGTGAGTGGGAAAAGGGGGGAGAAGGTTTTTGTGGAAGTTGAGTGGAAGAAGCACGAGAGAGAAATAATGAAGAAGTTTTAGGTTTGCAAATTTGATTATATATTTGAGTTTTAAAATTGGATTGTAGATTTGGATTTTTTTAAGTTTGTTTGATAAATGTTTATAAAGCTGATGATGAACATGGAGGAGAGAAAGCAGAAAGAAGATAAAGAAAAGTAACAACAATCACTTGATGACGGTTCACCATTAGCTCAAATAGACATCCAAGATCTAATGGTTAGATTTTTGACAAAAAGATCAAACGGTTTAAAATTAAAAAAATTTAAGGTCTACGGTGGACCACTACAATATTGGTCCACCTTATACATTTGGTGTTAAAAGTTAACAGAATGGACTAACTTGATTGACGAAAACATAGTTAAAGGACTAAAACAGAACGTTTATTAATTAAGGGACCAAAGTGAAACCTCAAAAAAAGTTGTAAGAAAATGTAATTGTTGTTGTTGTGAAAAGAAAAAGGGCTTAAATATAGTTTCAGTCCTTTAACTATTTTTGAAGTTTCACTTAGGTCCTTTAATTAATAAAGGTATCATATAGGTCCCTTAACTTTATTTCTGTTAGTCAGGTTAGTCCATTTTGTTAACTTTTAACACCAAAAGTCTAAGAACCATTGGATCGTAGGTCTATAGTATCTTATGATAAACCATCAGCATCTAACTTTATTCTCCTTTTCTTCATCTTCTTCATTCCTTTGTTCTTGATCTTCAAAATCATCTCATTAACTTCAAAAAAAAAAACCCAGATTTTCAACCTTTCTCACAAACACTCCTCAATCCAAAAAATTAAGTTGTTTATCTAAAAAGATCTATAGATCTCTTTCCTTCTCCCTTATGCTTCTCCCATATCTAATTCTTTTTTAATAGTATCCCTCACATCTACGCGTCTCGGTCGATGTCTGCTGCTCTGTTTTGTTTTTCTAATTTATCTTCCATGTGCTGTTTGAGAATATCACTCAGCTAAATTCACTCATAGTAGTATAAACACATATTACATATAAATTCACACTTGAAATCACAGTTTTTTCCCTTTATTTTCTAACTTGATGATTAAAAAGTAATGGTAAAATATAAATGGATTAATAATAATACCTCTATATTTCTATCCTAGATGAATAATTTTTATCCTGTCGTTTAATTTGAGGAGACATAGCCGATACAAATTAAAGAGGCAGTGAGTGGGAAAAGGGGGGAGAAGGTTTTTGTGGAAGTTGAGTGGAAGAAGCACGAGAGAGAAATAATGAAGAAGTTTTAGGTTTGCAAATTTGATTATATATTTGAGTTTTAAAATTGGATTGTAGATTTGGATTTTTTTAAGTTTGTTTGATAAATGTTTATAAAGCTGATGATGAACATGGAGGAGAGAAAGCAGAAAGAAGATAAAGAAAAGTAACAACAATCACTTGATGACGGTTCACCATTAGCTCAAATAGACATCCAAGATCTAATGGTTAGATTTTTGACAAAAATATCAAACGGTTTAAAATTAAAAAAATTTAAGGTCTACGGTGGACCACTACAATATTGGTCCACCTTATACATTTGGTGTTAAAAGTTAACGGAATGGACTAACTTGATTGACGAAAACATTGTTAAAGGACTAAAACAGAACGTTTATGAATTAAGGGATCAAAGTGAAACCTCAAAAATAGTTAATGGACCAAAACTGTATTTAAGCCAAGAAAAAGTTTGTAACATAATAGCATGGTAATATAGAAATTTTCTCTTTTGTCCCCCCCTTTATTTTTCTATAACCCCCTAAAACTCCAAAAAAACCCTTGAATTTGGGCTAAAAATCTATTTCGGGATCCATAACGCGAAACGAGTTTCAAGATGTGCGTCCCGAAGCATAGACACTTTGTATCAGAACACGCATCAATTAAACTCCATGACCGCGCCTATATTTCGTGAGTTAGATCCCGAAATGCATTTCATGACGTATAACCCGAAATGATTTGTTTAAATAACAGAACAAACATAAAACCCCCACACTCGTTTTAATGATAAAATATTTTATTGTTAACAATTTAATGATAAAATATTTTGATGATTTTGATGAAAAATGATGATTTCTCATCCCACGCCCCAACACTCTCTTTACCTCCCCCCCACCCTCAAAATGAGTTTTAAGCATGGAATCGTGAAATTGACTCATGGGTAAGCTTAGACGGTTCATTACGAACACAACACAACACAACAAGAATCAGTCAAAACGAAATTCTAAATCGATCAAGATGAATACCTCAAAAATGGGTCCGATTGGTGTTCCGGCGCAATTTCTTTGCATTTTCCGTAAGATTTTGTGAAGTTTTAAGGTGTTTGAGTTTTTGTGAAGTGTTTGAGATTGGATTAGATTGGATTAGATTAGATTGAATACCTCAAAAAGGGATATTTGTGAAGTTTTTTGTGATATTTTGTGGTGTTTGAGATTGGATTAGATTTGAAGTTTTGAGTCCTGAGAGTAAAGAAAGTGGATGGAATGATGATGGTTTGAGTTTGAGTGAGGTTTTGTTTTGATTTTATGAGTGATGAAAGATTGAATGAATGAAGAAGAGTTCTTCGTTCTTCTTTCTTTTTGATTTTTTTTATTTGTTTTGAGTTGAGAGGTGAGAATTGGTGCTATGGATTGGTTCATAAAAATAAATAAAAATGATTATAAAGTGGAGATGGTGAGGTGAAATGACAACAAATTAAAATAAATGAACAGAGATAAAATAAAATGAAAATATTTTTTATATTTTTAGAATATGTGATAATAAAATAGAAAATGAACGTAAAATTGGATAAAGACTATTTTTTTGATATTTTTGTACTTTTACGCTAATTTAGCAACAATTTAAAATAAAATAGACTAAAAGAGCAAAATAGTTGAAAATGATGTAATTGTGAGAAATTATGAGAAAAATAGAAAAATATGCACGTAAAAGGACATTAAAACACATATAATAAATCACATATACTTTTGTATATTTATGATGTTTAAAAAGTAAATTGTATTTTAGGTCCAAAATTTGGATACAACAGGTTTGTATTTCTATCCCTCTTGTTGGAATAAGTTGATTGATCTTGAATGTTTATAATTCTTGATTTACTTTGTTAATTGTTGTTTAGGAATACTTTTTATCTTTTGGAAAATTCCAAAAGTATTGATATCACTTTTAATTGCTTTGATATAGGATTTGCCTGTTCTTGATTTGAGCATGGATTTGTGATACTTGTAGTGCAACAGATACTTGCAATGAATTGATTGAACCACAAGCTAGAGGGCATTCACAAAATTTGATGGCTTAATGATCCGACCGTTTAACCGTGAAGACTTTGAGCCCAAACACTCTATTTGCTTCATATATGTGAGTCACTTTCTATTCTCATTGTCTAGAACTTGCTTGGATTCTCTTGGTTTATTGAGTAATATTGATTAGCACACAAGACAATTTGTTGGTTCCTTGAGCCTTTGTAGCCACCCTTGCATGTTATATCCTTTGTTAACCCACTTTTGAGACTTAAACACAAATTTTATTTGTTGATTGTCTCTTAACCCTTGTTTTTGCTAAAAAAATAGTTTTCTTGGAGTTAAGTTGATTGTTATTGTTTGTGCTTATGGCTAATGATTAAGTTTGGGTTTGCTTTTGGAACTAGCAACAAATTAAGTTTGGGGTGGATATATTAGAGCAATCACATTGTTGTTTTGAAAAGCAAAAGAAAAAAATAATGTTGAAAAGTTGAAATGAAAAAAAAATTGTGTAAAAAATGTTGGAAAAGAAAAAATATATGACTATGATATGTATGAAAAAGAGGTTCAACGTTTTAAAACAATTGACCTCTACAAAAAAAATGTGAAAATAAAGAAAGAAAAGATTGAAAAAAAAAATAGTTGGTGATTATGTGATTGTGATTTTTGTGTGGAAATAAGTTTCTCTAGTATATCTTTGACAAATGGAATTTGTTTGTTGAAAATGTTGTGTAAAAAAAGTTGTCTTTAACTCCAAGTTTTTAACTCACTTCCCAAAAAACATCCACCTAACCCTCAGCCCCTTTACAACCTTGAAAGTCCTCAAAAGTGTGTGTTTCATATGTTATTTAATTTATCATTAAAGTGCTTGCAAACTTATGGTAGAAGAGTTTAGATTGTGTTGATTGAATGATTAGCCTACTATATAATAGACTTAATGTGAGCGTGAGAAGTGATCATTAGTTATTGATTTTGTGAATGCGTCCTTATGCTTGTGTGAATTGAAATCTTTTTGAGTAGAAGTTGCATGAATCGTTTGATCAATTGAAGTGCTTAATGAAAAGAGTAAGTGAATTGTATATTGAAGTGATATAAGAAGATTATCAAAGCAACAAGGTAAGTTTGGGGTTGTGATGAATCTTGTCATTACTTCATTTTAAGGTAAGTTTAGGGTTGTGATGAATCTTGTCATTACTTCGTTTTAAGGTCATTTTAGTGGTGTTTTAGAGGTTTTTTAAAGTATTTTTGTTCATAATTAACTTGGGAATTGATTGGAGTTGGAGATTACTTGAAATGGATGAAAAAATACAACAACAAAAATGGTGTTTTGGGGTTGCATGGGTGTGGCACGTATTTCTTGTGGCGTGGCACGCATTAATTGACGAAATCCATCATTTAGCCTCTGCCAAGGGCGGGGCACGCAGGGGCCGGCATGGCATACACGCAGTTGGGGGCTATAAATTGGAAACTTAGAAACATGGATTGGAAGGAAAGAAGGGTCTAGAGTCATTGTTGGATCTTAGAAACATGGATTGGAAGATGGAGAAGCATGATTTGAAAGCTTGTAAACAAGATGGAAGATCTCTCCTCTTTCAATTCGCCTCTTAATACCTCCATGTATCTCCTTCTTAAACTCTTTTTATCTCTTGTAATAATGGAGTAATTTCTCCTAGATTGGATTTTTTAATGAAAACCTTGTATGAATCTATAGTTAATTGTTAAATTTTCACTAGTTCTCTTATGATTGATTCAATTCTCCATTTCATTAATCTTGTTCGTTATGCTTCATGAATGTTGACGAATGTTTGTGATGATTTCTAGGTTCATGCTTGCTAAGAGATTAGATGTATGAATTATACATAGATTAATGATTGAACCTTATAATTGGTGTAGAGATAGGGAATTACATGTTGTGACTAATGATTTAACGAACATTCATGCCTATGTTAACTAATAAGTTGCTTGAGAGATTAAGGAATTTTAGTGAGCATAGTGAGTTGTATGACCATCAGAGTGGGGTCAATGGTTGAATGAACCATGTGTCGGGAACTAGCCTCTAACATCCATAGTGAAGTACAAGGAATTCAAAGCAAATTACAATCGCCCACCAATTATTCGATAAAAGTCCGAATTTAGTTTTGAACAAGTTTTATGAACAAATCCCACCTATTTTTCTTTTATTTCCCTTTAACATTGTTTTAAATGTTTGGTTCAAAGTTAAAGTCAATACTCATGGACACAATATTTTAATTACTACTTGGCGATAATTGTATACTTGATAATTGTGTAACGACTCTTTTGATTATAGTGGAATGAAAGAGTTGCTTTCTCCCCCAGACTGGGTCGGTTTGACTGAAATGAGTAAACAAAGATTTTGTCTTTTTCTTGTTTTCTCTATTCTCTCTTGCTTGTTGGTTTTGGATTAATCTTCATCATCTCTACAATCTTTGATTTGGTTGCTTGATCACTTTGCTCCACACATTAAATTCTTATTTGTGTGAATTTATTATAACGAATTCACAACATGTCTGGTGGTAGCCACGCCGATTCCCACGCTTCGTTCCATTCTTCTTTGCCGCTTAGAGGATAACGGTATGATAATCGCCGGAACTTCACCGGCGGATCGTAGGTGGAGATTCGTTGTAAATTGCTTTGTCGTTGTGCTTCTAAGAAAGACTTGCATTTTTTTTTATGGAGTATGAAGAAAAATCGAGCTTCACTTCCTTGTTTTTTGGGACATCAAAATTATATGGGCTTTTAGATCCTCTAGTGCGTTTTAGAGCGAACTGAAAATACGTCACGGGGTGAAAGTTAAAACAAAAAATGAAATAATTTGGTATGAATCGGGTATCCTTTGTACGCAACTGCAGAGACCAAACCCTCAAGCCGGGTAAGACCACAAAGGTGGTTAAAGCTCACCCTCAAGAGAATTTAACACTGATGCATTTTCAAAGTTGGTTTCAATCACATGACATTTGGTTAATTTGTAAGAGATCTCTTACTATCTCATCCAAGTGCTCATGAGTTAAAAAAAAAACTGGAATATGTATTTTAACGAATTCAGAATTTTAACCCCCCTTTTTTAAAACTCGGAATTTCAACCCCCTTATTTTAGATTTTTTTCAAAAAAAGTTTCACCCTAATCACATTTGGCTCATTTTTTCTTATGTGGCAATGATGATGTGTATGTTATATTTTTTTGAATACATGTGCATTATCTTTATCTACCTAATTATTTTCTTTCAAAATTACTTGTAAATTCTAAAAATTTCCATAAAAAATATGTGTATGTTTAATATGTGTTTTTCTCTGTATAAAAATATTCAATTTGTTTTTGGTACTTATAAAAAAGTGGAATGTTTTGATCCATAAAAAAATATTATACACGTAGCTTTAGTCTTTTTTGTTAGATCAATGCATATTTCGAAGGGTTAATTATGTTTTATCAACTGCAAAATAGGTCAAAGTTAATGTACCCCATATAAAAAAAAGTTGTTGTTTTACCCCATGTAATATAGGATTTTGCACTTTACCCCCTTGTCAAAGTCAAAAAACATGACTAGGCAGAATCTTGACGTGGCTTGCAACGTGGTGTGGCACGTGACATTTTTTTATTTTTTTATTTGACATTGTTAAAAATCTTCCAACTCAGCTTTAAATTTATTTTTTTAACGTTTTTTTTATTTTTAATTTTTTTAATTTCTTTTTATTAATTTGTTATTTAGCGGTGATTTTTTGTATAATGTGCGGCGGTTATATTATAATAAGCGGTGATTTTATTATATTTGGCGGATGTTCTGTCTTGTTACGATTTTATTTTAAATAGTCTGTGTACTTTTTTTTAATAGATTTGTCATTTAGCATCGTTTTTTAGTATAATTTAGCGGCGATTATAAACCTTCGTTAAATAGACTGTGCTCTTTGCATAGTAAATTCCTAATTTGTGAGGGTTATTAACTTTTTTTTTAAAAATATAACTAGTTATTTAATATCGTGATGAAAAACATCTATGAAAAAAAAAAAAGGACATACACCCTCAATGTAATATGTAATTTATAATAATAATTTCTTTTACATATTGTCTACCTCTAATTTATAGTCTACCTCTGCTCCGCCACGAATGGGATAATGAACTTCATCTTCATTTTTCCATTTTTTTTAATTTATAAAATCACCGTAAACCAGAGAGCAATGAAATGAAAAAGTGCAAAGTGCAAAGACTATTTAGCGAAGGTTTTAAACCACCGGAAAACAGAACATCTGCTAAATATAATCCCGCTAACTATAATATAACCGCCGTAAATTATACTAAAAACCGCCGCTAAAAAACAAATCCTTAAAAAGAAATTATAAAAAAATAAATAAATAAAACTGAGTAGGCAGATTTTTTTTTTGAAAAAAAAAGCTACATGGCACGCCGCGTCTCATGCCACGTCAAGATTCTACCTAGTCATACTTTGATGACTTTGACCAGGGGATAAAGCGCATAATCTTATATTACAGGGGGATAAAGCAACAAAAAAAATTTACAGGGGATAAAGCAACTTTGACCTATTTTACAGGGGGAAAGAAGGTAGTTAACCCTATTTTGAATGATTATTTCGCAAACATATTTAGGACATTGTAAAAAATTCTTCAACATTATACTTTGAAATTGATTCAATAAATCAACAACCGATAATGTTTAAAAAAGTATCCCAATTCATAAACATGTTAATTTAAAAAAAAATAAAGCATTTAATAAATCAAACACAACCAAATAAGTTTAGAAATAAATTTCAACAACCACAAATTAAATTTATAATAATAATTGAAATACTCATCATTGACATTAAATAAAAGTACTTTTATTAATATTTTTAAATAAAATTGTTTCACTATTTGGTACAATCTGTGGGCTTAAAAGAAATTGTGTTTTTTACGGTGTCAAATCCAACCAAAAAATTTTGTTGCGCTACGTTCCCATAGACGGCAATAGGAAAATTTCCACCTGAACTAAAAGCAAAGCAAACAACCTCATGATTCATTCTAATAAAGGTATTAAGAGCATTCAACTTGACATCTGCACCACGAAAATGAGCTGTGATTGTTGGAACGTCGTATTTGTCAGATCTAGTTTTGTAGCAAAGACTCAACTGATGAGTAGGATCTTTGACACGCTTTAACTTAACCATAGATGCCACTGCATATTCTAACCTAGAATATAAATCATCTGGCAAATGCGTTAATGTTGACCCTGAATCAATTAAGGTATTTCCCTCCTCGCTAGATAAAGATGATGAGCGCTTGAATTTTATAATATGGTCTCCCACACTAAATGCATCCAAATTTACGTAATAACCAAGATTATCAACAGGCGTTGTTACTAAGGGAATTGTGACAACCCCTTGACCAGAATTCATTGCCGTATCTCCAAAATTTAGTTTGCTTGAAATGTTAACCTTTGAAAATAACGGCACTAAACAATAAGAAAATTTTCCACCAATTGAAGAACCCAATTGAGATATTAATGAAAAGGGTCCACGTCCAAACCCAACTATGCCAGAGGAATATCCCTCAGTTGTCAATGTATTTTGGTGCCCACATCCTATCACAAATTTTGAAAAAGAGATAGCGGAGCCATCGTTAGAGTTTAAAGTAAGAGTGTCCATACCAAGATCTCCATATGAATACGACTTATCCAAATATGCATATTGATATTCACATTTTCTTTTATGATCAGACGAACAATGCAAACCTGGTAAACGTTTACATGTGCGAGAAGAACAATGAATATTTTTATAGGTTGAAGATTTTGAAGGGTTAAATATTGGAGATGTTTGGTTTAAACATGGTTTACATGGCTTACATTGAAACCAAATTTCCCCACTTCCTGTATCCAAGACACCATAAAGCTGAAATGGTGGGGTGCCAATAGAATAACTCATGACATAATAAGAACCCATGTATGGTGTTATAGTGCTTTTTGGCATATGATTATGCGAATGATTGAGATAATGGACACGATTGATGGAATGATTTACAATATTTGAAACTCGTTGTAATTGAGTTTCTTTACTATTGTAGAATGGTGATTTTGATGAGCCAGGAGGGATGATTTCTATGCTAAAGCCGCGATTTTGAGTCTTGGTGAGAGAAACTCCAAAAAAGCAAAACAATAGCAGAGAAAAAAATGAAAAATAATTCATTGTAACACCTAACTAAAATCTATAAGTTTTGCCCGTGAGTGACAACTAAGTCATTGTTACATTGATTTTATAGATCAATATTGAACATGGATAATACTACCTCCATTCGTTATTATAAAAGACAAGTCACTTTTTGGATTCATTGAATAATTAATGTATCTGGTCCATATTATAAACCAGATTCGTTAATTATTCAATGAATATAAAAAGTAATTTGTTTCTTATAATAAGGAACAGAGGTAATATATAATATAATTTGAAAATATCAAAAAATATATTTTAAATGCTTTATTTTTTATTTTTTAACTCTTGGTCAAGGTCTTTAAATTCTTTCTATATATTAATGAAAAAGTTTCTGATTTTTTTGACTAAAATAATATTTTAATTACTATAAAAAAATTTCTATTAACTCTCTGGTTGTTAAGAAAAGGGCACTATTAATACAAAGTTCGGCCGCGAGGGAAGTAAAATATGGCTAAAAAATTATTCCACCCAAGAAACGAACCCAAATTCTCTCAAAATTCAACCTTTTGATGAATCTCATTAATTACTCGAGTCTAATACACCAATTGTTCAATGAAATCTAAAAAGTCGTTTGTTTGTTATAAAAAGGATCAAGTGTAGTAATTTCTATTAATTAAATTAAAAATAAAATATACAACATACCAAAATAAAAAAACACACACACATACCAATTATATAAATCTATTAATTATTATTCTTGAAACAATAATTATAAAAATATTTAACAATTATTAATATGCCTTAACTATTATTCTTTAAAATTTCAATATGTCTATATTTATTATGTATTTTTTTAATTATAAATGCTATTAAATGTTTCTTTGACTAAGAATAATACATTAAATATATTTAGTCAAAATTAATATATTTTTTTCTCATTCTGCAATTTTTTAAAAAGCATAGGTAAGATTAAGCGTTATGAAATAAATTGGGTTAAATATATCTTTTCATTCTTATCAAATTATCGAATTTTGGTTTCCATCTATAAAAAAAAGGGTTAAATATGTTTTTGGTCCCTATAAAATGGGGACCTTCTAATTTTAAATAAATAAAAAAAGTAAAAAATGGGAGCAAGAACATATAAGTAAAATATTAGTAACTTAACTAAACTTTTTGGCATTGAAGAGCAAGGAGAATGGGAGCATTGAAAGAACTCATTTTTAGAATTTTGTTTCCTTTCACAATATCCTTTTAGTACTATATAATATGTGTTTTTTTTTTTGACAATATAGTTGAAGTATATGAGCTTAAATATGAGAGATGAAGACATATAATCATGCATTGGTAATGTTTTACACTTTTTTTTACGGCAACTATTTTCTATGCATACTAACAATAGAGAGAGAATGTATAATAATTTGATAATGCATAATCATTTGGAAAATGGGTTTTCGGCATTTAAAATTTGAATCACTTTTTTTCACGGCAATTATTTTCTAAGCATATTAACAATAGAGAGAGAGAGTGAGAGAGAGAGAGAGAGAGAGAGAATGTATAATAGTTTGATAATGCATAATAATTTGGAATAGGTTTTAATTATTATTTTTATATTTTATTTAGAGGAAAAATAGCATCAACTATACATTAATTAAGGGAGTGTTTAGGAGGGAAAAAAGTAGGGTTTTATGTTGCTAATCCAATAAGATTTAAAGATAAGAGATTAGGTCCTCTAAAACCAAATCTAATGACAGATGAAGAAAAAACTGTCAGCCAATTGCAACTTAATTATCGCACATATTACTTGGAGTATAATGTTAACGATGTGAGAACTCTAACTATTCCTTTTATTATTTTATTTATTTTTGATGTTATTAAGTGTATCTAATCATATGATTTTTGTTTATGGTAGAGGGCTGTTATGTTGCCAAGATGTTTAAGTGTTGATTTTATTGACGAGATGTACCGTTTTGCAAATTTAATCGATCCCATGATTAATAATTTCCTTCCATCTTCAGATTTAACACTTTTGCAATATCTTCAGGTCTTATGACTAAATTCGTACCAAGAATGACTGACCTAATCTCCTTTCTAATGAAAGGTTTCAAACCCATCTCTTCTCTTGATTTCCCAGCAAGATCTAGGTTGTTTCTCACCAAAGCATCAACTTCTTCTTGCGCTTCAACTTCATCATAGACAACCGCCTTCATCCACAACATTGTGCACAACTCCTTGTATGTGACACCATTGAGAAGTTGAAAGTAGGAATCCCATCCTTGCGCATAGAAGAAGCCTTGAACTGAGAAACCATTCATCTCCAAACTTTCAAAATCCACGAGTTTCTCTGAGTTTAGAATTAGATCCTTTTCTGGAAAGCTTATGACATTCCCAGTGTCTTCCAAAAAGTTATCGTTTTCCTTGAAGATGTTGATGAGAGGAGCGACGTTTTCATTTTCCATGGTTAGGGATTAGGGTTGGAGAAACTAAGGATTTGAGAGAGAAAGAAATATTTCTGATATTTTAGAGAGAGTAAATCTTGTGGGTTGTGAAGTGTTCGTGTGAATGTGAAAAAGTGGTTTTGGAATACAAAAGGTTTAAACACAAATCGATGCACACGCAAAGGGAGGGAAAAAGGCAATTAAATTTATGCATTGATAACCGCACTTAATCATCATAAATTTTCTTCCCTATCAAATCACATCGAGACACGTGCTTTAGAGATTATTTTAGTAACTGACACGTTACTGGGTGACAGTTGAAAAGAAAGAGCTTACAACTTTCCCACTTCCGTGTCAAAACCATACATAGGCTTCTGGGTTACATCAGAAGCACTTGTTATCAGAAGACTTGTCACATGCTTCTGTCAAGAATTACTTTTGGTTATTCCAGATGCTTTTTATTTCAAGAACCAAGTTTAATAAGAGGCAGATACCATGTTCAGATTTTTCTTTATAAAATCGAATCTTTCAATTGTTAAAGGTTTAGTAAATATGTCAGCCCATTGATTTTCAGTTTCAACGAACTTAATATCTATTACACCCTTCTAAACATAGTCTCTGATAAAATGATGTTTAATCTCAATGTGCTTGGCTCTTGAATGTAGAATAGGATTTTTAGAAAGATGTATGGTGATGACACAGAATCATATCGTATTTTTAGCTTAGTTTAGGTGAACTTTAGGTGCATTTTCATACGTATTTATTTCTTTTATGTGTTTTTATGTTGGTATTTGATTTGTTTTTACTTTTGTTAAATAAAATAGGCCGGAGAAGAGAATTGAGCAAAAAGTGTCAAAAACGGAGCAAAAAGGGGTGCAAAAACCCAAATTCGCGCAGCCCACAAAGGAGCCGGGCAAAAATGAGCATTGGCCCATTTTAGCCCAGTGGCGAGCGCCACCCAGTGCAACCCAAAGTGGCGAGCGCCACACAATGGGTGGCGAGCGCCACCAATTATGGAGCCCAGTGAAACAGAATTGGCGTGACGTGGGGAAGAAGTGCACGTCTGATCCGTTTTCTGTTCCTAATCGGATGGCAATCAGATGAGATCAAAAATGAAGCTTATCCTCCCTCTTTTTGTGGATCGTACTAGCCAATCCCCTCCTATAAATAGCAAGCTCATTTCTCAGATTTCTCTACGCCTTACTTTCTCTATTTTCAGTCACTTTATATTTCCAGTTACAGTAACTGTAACGGTATTTCCACACCGGGAATCCGTTTTCAGTTCTGTTTTTAGTTTCCTGTCAAGAATTCTGTACCGTTTATTTATATCAAGTTTATTCAGCAATTTCTTCCAGGTTTTTATTTAATTATCTATTTATGTTTAATTTAATTTTCTGTTTTTCTTTGTTTAATTTCTTAATTATGTCTAGCTAAATTTCCTAGATATCGGTATGTAAACTAATTCTCCGAAGGGGATTTAATAATGATTTAGCGCGCGCATTTATTAAACTATTTTTCTGATTCAAATTCCTAATTTAATACAAAGCTTTTGAACGAGAGTAAAAGAAAGCAACTAAGGTTAAAATCAATAGACCGAGAGTTTGAGGTTTTAACTAGATAGTAGGAATTTGATATTAATCTTTGAACGAGCGAGAGCCACGTTAGGATTAATTAGAACTCATTGATTTTCAAAATATACTTTCGAAGCTAAGGTGGTAGAAAAGTGACAGTAAAACTCCTGGCTTAAAAAGTATGGTTTTTATCAACAAAATGAGAGTGTGAGGTTTAGACCTTTAAATTGAGAAAGTTCTTCTGAAAAATAAACCCTTTTTCGCGCGCTATTGATTTAATAAATCCCCGATGGTTAATTAAGTTACGTACCGATATCCGCTTTTATTAATTAATTAATTTCTTTAATTGAATTGCTTTAATTTTAAATTCTAAAATTCTAAACAAACCCCTATCTGATAGCCTTAGATTTACACCGTGACAACGGATTACAATAGTTCAACTATTGGTCCCTGTAGATTCGATATCTTTTTAAAACTACACAACGAGACTGTGCACTTGCGGTCATTAAAATATTTTGATACACAAATCGTCGATCATATAGCTTCAGTGTTATCATAGTACAAAGGTATACTGCGACTGCTTACTTGATAATCCTCTAATTGATATTTCATCCACAGAAGCTGTGTGCAACATTTTGCAACAGAGATGTATTCTGCTTCTGCTGTAGACAATGCAATAGTTGATTGTCTTTTACTACCCCAAGAGACAAGGTTTTCACCAACAAATTGGCAAATACCACTTGTGGATTTTCTTTCAATTTTGTCTCCTGCATAGTCAGCATCACAGAATCCACTGAGTTAATAATCATTGGATTTTTGATACAGAAGTCCAAGATTAGTTGTTCCTTTTAAATATCTAAAGATTCTCTTCACAGCAGTGAGATGAGATTCTCTAGAGTTTGATTGAAATCTTGCACACAAGCATACTGAAAATAATATATCAGGTCTAGATGCAGTTAGATAGAGAATAGAACCAATCACACCTCTAAATTGCTTCTGATCTACTTTTCTTTCAGAGTCATCCAAGCTCAGACTTGATGTATGGTGCGTTGGAGTGTTCATTGGTTTACATTCTTCTAAGTTAAACTTCTTCAGAAGCTCCTTGGTATATTTGGATTGATGAATGTAAGTACCATTCTCCTTTTGATTTATTTGAATTCCTAAGAAGAACTTCAGTTCTCCCATCATACTCATTTCAAATTCTTCCTGCATAAGCTTAGAGAAACTCTTGCACAGTGTGGCATTAGTTGAACCAAAGATTATATCATCAACATAAATTTGGATGATTAAAATGTCTTTCTTTAAGGTTTTTCTGAAAAGAGTATTATCAACCTTTCCTTTTTCAAATCCATTTTCAACTAAGAAAGTGCTTAGTCTATCATACCAAGCTCTAGGAGCTTGTTTGAGACCATATAATGATTTCTTTAGTCTAAAAACATGATCAGGATATTGTATATTTTCAAAACCAGGAGGTTGTTTGACATATACTTTTTTAGTTATAAAACCATTAAGAAAAGCACTTTTAACATCCATTTGATAAAGCTTGATGTTGTGATTTACAGCATAGGAAAGAAGTAACCTGATTGCTTCCAGTCTTGCAACTGGAGCAAAAGTTTCTGTATAGTCAATTCCTTCTTGCTGACTATAACCTTGTGCAACAAGTCTAGCTTTGTTCATAGCTACTTCTCCTTGTTCATTTAGTTTGTTTCTGAAGACCCACTTTGTTCCAATAATCTTTTTCCCTTTAGGTCTTGGAACTAGATTCCAGATATCATTCCTTTCAAATTGATTCAGTTCTTCTTGCATAGCTAGAATCCACGAGTCATCCTTTAGAGCTTCATCAATAGTTTTTGGTTCAATAAGGGATATTAGACCAAACAAGGATTCTTCATCTCTAAAGCTTGATCTTGTTTTCCTTGGACTATCCTTGTTGCCAAGGATTAGTTCTTCTGGGTGAGATGATTTATATTTGAATGATCTCTTGGGAATTTCTTCAGATTCAGAATCAACTTCATCTATTTGCACTTCTGGATGAACATCAAAATCATTATTCTCAGAAGTAGTTACTACTTCAGAAGCATTTGATGATTCTGATATAGCAACAGGTTCATGTTCTGTTTCTACAATCCTTATAACAACTTCAGGGAACTCATCATCTGATTCTTGATAATCTGCAAGTTCTTTAACAGGCTCTGACTTTTTATTGTCAGGCTCTTTGTCATCAAATCTAACATGCATAGATTCTTCAACTGTTTTAGTTTCTGAATTATACACTCTGTATGACTTGGATAGTTCAGAGTATCCAATAAAGATACCCTTAAATGCTTTAGAGTCAAATTTCTTTAGATGGAGCTAATTATTCAGAATGTAACAAGTACAACCAAATTGAAGAAAATAAGAAAGATTTGGTTTTCTTCCCTTAAACAGTTCATATGCTGTTTTATTCAACTTAGGTCTGATATAGATCCTATTTTGAATATAACATGCAGTGTTAACAGCTTCTGCCCAAAAATATTTAGCTAAGTTAGTTTCATGCATCATGGTTCTTGCCATTTCTTGTAATGATCTGTTCTTTCTCTCTACAACTCCATTTTGCTATGGAGTTCTAGGAGATGAGAACTCATGGAGAATTCCATGCTCTTAACAAAATAGTTCAAAGGGTTCATTTTCTAATTCACCACCATGATCACTTCTAACTTTGATAATTTTTAAATCTTTTTCATTTTGTATTTGAAGGCAGAAGATACTAAACACTTCATATGTCTCATCCTTTGTTCTTAGGAACTTTACCCAAGTCCACCTACTGTAATCATCAACAATAACTAATCCATACTTCTTGCCATTTATTAAGGCTGTGCTGACAGGCCCAAATAAATCTATATGAAGTAATTCTAGTGGTTTTGAGGTAGAGACAAAGTTTTTGGTTTTGAAAGAGCTTTTGAAAATCTTGCCCTTCTGACATGCTCCACAAAGAGACTCTGAGTGATATTTGATTTCAGGCAAGCCTCTCACATGATTGTCCTTGCTAAGTTTAGAGATTAATCTCCAATTAGCATGGCCAAGTTTCTTGTGCCAGACCCACTTTTCATCACTCACTGTCAGAAGACATTAAACGTTTTACTCCATCAATTCAAAGATATTTATTTTATACATATTGCCTTGTCTCTTTCCTCTAAACATAATGGATTTGTCAGATGCTTTGCTTACAGTACATGCATTCTTATTGAACATTACTTCATATCCAGTGTCACATATTTGGCTTATGCTCAGAAGATTATGAAATAGTCCATCTACAAAAAGTACATCAGAGATAGAGGCAAAGGAATTACTAATTGTACCAATACCAACTATCTTTCCCTTTTGGTTCCCACCAAATCCTACACTCCGTCCCTCTTTGGGAGTTAGGGTGAGGAACATATCCCTCTCGCCCGTCATTTGATGCGAACATCCACTGTACAAGTACCAAGTACCTGGCTTCTTGTCTCTTAGTGTGCAAACCTGAAAGCACGTTACAATCACAAGCAGTTTTATACTTGTTCCTCTCACAAGTTGAGAGTAGTCCAGTCCCCTTGCACTTCCAAGGGAGTTCACTAAAAACAATCACTTAAGATTACAGTTGCTCAAACACACTAGTAAGAGACTTCCAATGCTCAAGTATACAAACAAGAGACTTCCTAGACTAAGATAAGATATATTGTTTTTGGTACCTTTGAGCACTTGACAAGAATCAAATACTCCAGGCAAATTACAACACTAACACACAAGAACAACACTTAGAATTCTAACGAACAGTAAGTGAATAAAGCAATGCTATTTTGTTATCAGAAGCTCAGTTTGCTTTCTTGTGAGTTTGATCAGTTTTGCAAGTTGTAATCCACACTTGACTTCAAGTACGAGGTCTCTATATATATGACAAGATAGAGACGTTGTAGATTTGACCGTTGTCAAGTTGTTTTGTCCGCTGGACCAGTTTCTAGGTGGTCGTATGTGATTAAGCTCAACAAGGAAACTTATTGACTTCACTTTGCAGGTTAAGACCTTGTGTGTGTCCAAATGCGGTAATAGGAAAATGACTAATGCATATATTATCTTCCCAAGATAATATTATTACGTGCTTTGATTTTCCTTCACACATATTTGAACTTAACCGTTGATGATCCCTAAGTTAACCATGTGATATCCTTTCTTTGAATCTTCCAGCGCAAGACTGATCATAGAAGTCTGCACTTCCAGTACAGCTTCTGGTGTTGTGTGCTTCTGATGACTTATGCTTCTGATATATCATCAAAATTTACTTTGACGCTTCTGATCAAGTCATCAGAACTTCTAAGCTTCAGTGCATGTTGACTTTTCACTAATGTTCCTGAACACTTAGATTAAATATGAAAATACCCTATTGTTCATTAATACTTTGTTATCATCAAAACTTAAGCAGATAATTGTCAGAACCACTTTTGTTCCAACATGTTGTAGTACCCGGCGAAAAAAATATACAGATATGCAATAAATGAATGCAATGCATAAATGCAAACAATGAAGCCGCCACCATATTTTATTTATCCCGTGAGGGGAAAGAAAAATAATGATAAAACCTTAAAAGTCGGGTTCGGGAGTTGGTTACATGAGGGGAAGACGTTAACACCCCCTCATATCCATTGTATTCAACGGGAACCATTCGAGGAATTTTGGTTTGCATAAACAGAGAATAACCGCATGAAAGAATTAAATTACCGCACATTGAACAGAAAAGGAAAAAATGATAATCAAAAACAACAAACGAAGCTTAAATCAAAGCATACGAACGAAGATCCGAAACAAAGCAAAAACTTAAAACACGTTTTCAGACTACATCGTTTAAAATTGATTATCCAAATTGTTTATTCACGCAAATACGAACACAGATCAAGGAAGAACGAACGAAAATTCGTCCGGAAACACGTGAATCACTACCTTCTTTCTCTCGGATCCGGTTTTGTTTCAATTCGATTAGGAGTCGTTTTTTGATCTTTCGAACGCGATTCAAGTATAAACGGATAGAGGAGAATGAGATGAATCTTTTATCTGTTCATGATTTTTTGATTTGATGAAGATTTGGTGATGAAATTAAGTGAAGAAAGTTTAGGGTTTGAGAGAGGAGAAAGAAGATAGAAACGACGCTAAGAGAGAGAAGAGAGAAAGAATCAATTCTGATTTTTTTCTTTTTTTTCTTTTTTTTTGACAAGTGGCTAGGCTTGGCTTTATATACTCCCTTAAATTATGGTTGACAAAAGATGTAATAAAATGAATTTTTGGGGTAAAAATGTGAAAATGGAATTGGGTTGAAATTGTGATTATTCTAAAAGACAAATTTTGGGGGAAATGAGGTTGTTGGAACAAAAGTGGTTCTGATGATTATCTGCTTAAGTTTTGATGATAACAAAGTATTAATGAACAATAGGGTATTTTAATATTTAATCTAAGTGTGCAGGAACATTAGTGAAAAGTCAACATTGCACTGAAGCTTAGAAGTTCTGATGATGATCAGAAGGATCAACATAAGATCTGATCAGAAGCACCAAACGCGAGTTCTGATGATCTATCAGAAGGATGATCATTAGAAACATAAGTCATCAGAAGTACACAACACCAGAAGCTGTATTGGGAGTACAAACTTCTGAGATCAGTCTTGTGCTGGAAGTTTCATGAAAGGGAATCACATGTTGGCTTAGGGATTAACAACGGTCAAATTCAAATATGTGTGAAGGAAAATCAAAGCACGTTGTAATATTATCTTGGGAAGATAATATGTGCATTAGTCACTTTCGCATTACCTCATTTGGACACACACAAAGCCTTAACCTGCAAAGTGAAGTCAACAAGTTTCCTTGTTGAGCTTAATCACATGTGACCACCTAGGAACTGCTCCAGCAAACAAAACAGCTTGACAACGGTCAAATTAGCAACGTCTCTATCTTGTCATATATATAGAGACATCGAAGACATAGTCAAGTGTGGATTACAACTTGCAAACTGATCATATTCACAAGAGAGCAAACAGCGCTTCTGATAACAAACAGCCTTGCTTTATCACTTATCTTTCGTTAGAATCTTGAGTGTAGTTCTTGTGTTTAGTGTTGTAATTTGCCTTGAGTATTTGATTCTTATCAAGTACTCAAAGGTTCTCAAAAACAATATTTATCATCTAGTTTAGGAAGTCTCTTGTTAGAATACTTGAGCATTGTGGAAGTCTCTTACTAGTGAGTTTGAGCAAGTGTAACAAAAGTATTTTTAGTGAACTCCCTTGGAAGTGCAAGGGGACTGGACTACTCTCAACTTGTGAGAGGAACCAGTATAAATTGCTTGTGTCTTTTCTCTCTCTACTCTCCTTTATTGTGTTATCCGCTGCTAAATCTGATAAGTTCGAAAGAACTTAGAAGAAGTTTTTTAAACTATCCAAAACACAATTCAACCCCCCCCCCCTTCTTGTGTTTTTGTACCTTCAATTGGCATCAAGAGCCCGGTTGTCTTTAAGCCACTTAACAGTGAGACATAAAGATCTTGAAAAACACAAAACTCTAAGTCACTATGTCAGGTGAAACCGAATCCACATCTACTGGTGGTCCTGGTCAAAGAGCTCAAATTCCATATGACTATGACAATGAGAAGTCTGGAAACAATGGCAAGGCACCTAAGTTCAATGGTGATCCTGATAACTTCAGCTGGTGGAAATGGCAAATCTATCCTTACATCATAGCTGAAGATCCCAGTCTATGGGAAATGGTTGAGGAAGGTGTTAGCTTCCATCATTTGCTTGATGAAGATGGCAAAGTGTCAACAGCTGTAATCAAAACATTTACAGCTGATCAGAAGAAAGAATGGAAGAAGCATAGCAGAGCAAAAACCATTATGGCCAGCTGTATCACTCATGATGAATTTCTAAAACTAGGAAACAGGCAAAGTGCTAAAGGCATTTATGACTCTCTTTGTTCTCTATTTGAAGGAAACCAACAAGTTAAAGAAGCAAGAGCTAACCTGTTGGTTCAGAAGTATGAGTTGTTTAAAATGAAGGACAATGAGAGTATTGAAGAGATGTACTCAAGATTTCAAATCCTAGTTGCTGGTCTTTCTGTGCTGAAGAAAAGTTATACACCTGCTGATCACGTGAAGAAAATTTTAAGAAGTTTACCTCCTAAGTGGAGACCCAAGGTCACTGCTATACAGGAAGCAAAGAATTTGAACACATTAACTCTGGAAGAACTAACCAACAATCTCATCAGTCATGAGATGGAGTTAGCTTCTGATGACATAAAGAAGAAATCAAAAGCTTCAACAACTGTATCTACCTCCAAGGCTCTAAAAGCCAAGGTAGTAGAGTCTAATGTTGAAGAATCTGTGGGAGAAGGTCCTGAAGACAACTCTGATGAAGAATTCTTTGCTCTAATGACAAGATTCAGAAAATGGGACAAGTTTGTTGATAAGTCTGGTGGTAGAAAATTTAATTCAAAAGGTTCTGGAAGCAGAAACTCAAACTACAAGGATAAGAAGGATGAATCTAAGAACACGTGCTTTAACTGCAAGAAACCTGGACATTTCATTGCTGATTGTCCAGATCTAAGCTCCAAAAACAAGGGAAGAAAGAGCAGTGTTAAAAACAATTTGAAGAAGAGTTTAATGGCTACTTTTGAGGATCTGGATAAATTATCAGATGATGAAGCAGATGATGAAGAAGCAAATCTGGCACTGATGGCTACAACTGCTTCTGACAATGATAATGACTCTGGAGATGAATCAGAAACAGATGACATTGATGAGGTAACTTCTAATATCCCTCATGAAAAGCTTTTACCTGCTCTTAGAGACACAATGAGACAATACACAAGCAAAATTAAAAGTGTCAAAAGTTTGAAAAATGATGTTAGCTTGCTTGTTAAGAGATTTGATCAACTTCAAGCTCAATATGATAAATCTGTTTTAAAAATACAAGAGCTTGAAAGTGGTTGTGCCTCTTGCAGCAAATCTCATGACGTGCATGAAGTTGCATTGCATGAATTTGTTAATCAAAATGTCAATAAGAGTAAGGTGGCTTCCATGATCTATAGCGCTACAAAGAACAAAGGTGAAGGACTTGGTTATTCTGCTTCTGATGATAAAGGACAATCAAGTTCATCAGTTTGCATTAGCAGAACTCCACCTCACTTGTATTCCACTTTTACACCAGCTACCGGTAGAGTTGAGAAGGTTGACCAAACCAAAGCCTTGAACAAAGGTAAGTCTAAAGTTTCAAAAGTGAGAACTTCAGAAGCTAAGACTAGCACTTATTCAAAGCAGAAGCATGCTGAGGTCAGAATTCTGAAGAGACCAGAACCTAAGGCAACTAAGGTTCTGAGATCATCAGAAGCTAGCACCTCTAAAGCTAGGTTTGCTCAGCCAACTACAAACTCAGGCAAGAAGAAGTATGAACCAAAAAGGACTTTCAAAAAGTCATACTTCAAGAAAGCCTACACTAACCCAAACGGACCCAACAAGTTGTGGGTACCAAAATCTGAGTTTGTCTGTCTTTCAGGTTTGCACACTAAGAAACAAGAAGCCAAGTACCTGGTACTTGGACAATGGGTGTTCGCATCATATGACAGGCGAGAAGGATATGTTCCTCACCCTGACTCCCAAAGAGGGAGGGAGTGTAGGGTTTGGTGGGAACCAAAAAGGAAAAATAGTTGGTATTGGTACAGTTGGTAACTCCTCTGCCTCTATCTCTGATGTACTTTTTGTAGATGGACTATTTCATAATCTTCTGAGCATAAGCCAATTATGTGACAGTGGATATGAAGTAATGTTCAATAAGAATGCATGTACTGTAAGCAAAGCATCTGATAAATCCACTGTGTTTAGAGGTAAGAGACAAGGCAATATGTATAAAATAAATATCTTTGAATTAATGGAGCAAAATGTTTTATGCCTTCTGACAGTGAGTGATGAAAAATGGGTCTGGCACAAGAAACTTGGCCATGCTAATTGGAGATTAATTTCTAAACTTAGCAAGGACAACCTTGTAAGAGGCCTGCCTGAAATTAAATATCACTCAGAATCTCTTTGTGGAGCATGTCAGAAGGGCAAGATTTTCAAAAGCTCTTTCAAAACTAAAAACTTTGTCTCTACCTCAAAACCACTAGAATTACTTCATATAGATTTATTTGGGCCTGTTAGCACAGCCTCAATAAATGGAAAGAAATATGGATTAGTCATTGTTGATGATTACAGTAGATGGACTTGGGTAAAGTTCCTAAGAACAAAGGATGAGACATATGAAGTGTTTAGCACCTTCTGCCTTCAAATACAAAATGAAAAGTTTTTAAAAATTATCAAAGTTAGAAGTGATCATGGTGGTGAATTTGAAAACGAACCTTTTGAACTTTTTTGTAATAAGCATGGAATTCTCCATGAGTTCTCATCTCCTAGAACTCCACAGCAAAATGGAGTTGTAGAGAGAAAGAACAGATCACTACAAGAAATGGCCAGAACCATGATGCATGAAACTAACTTGGCTAAATATTTTTGGGCAGAAGCTATAAACACTGCATGTTATATTCAAAATAGGATCTACATCAGACCTAAGTTGAATAAAACAGCATATGAATTGTTTAAAGGAAGAAAACCAAATCTCTCTTATTTTCATCAATTTGGTTGTACTTGTTACATTCTGAATAATAAGCTCCATCTAAAGAAATTTGACTCTAAAGCATTTAAGGGTATCTTTATTGGATACTCTGAACGCTCCAAGTCATACAGAGTGTATAATTCAGAAACTAAAACAGTTGAAGAATCTATGCATGTTAGATTTGATGACAAAGAGCCTGACAACAAAAAGTCAGAGCCTGTTAAAGAACATGCAGGTAGTGAAGAATCAGATGATGAATTCCCAGAAGTGGTTAGAAGAACAGACAGAACAGAACAAGAACCTGTTACTATGTCAGAATCTACAATTGCTTCTGATGTAACAACTGCTTTTGAGAACAATGCTTCTGATATTCACCCAGAAGTGCAGACAGATGAAGCTGAGTCTGATTCTGAAGAAGTTCCCAAGAGATCCTTCAAATATAAATCATCTCATCCAGAAGAACTAATCCTTGGCAACAAGGATAGTCCAAGGAAAACAAGATCAAGCTTTAGAAATGAAGAATCCCTGTTTGGTCTAATATCTCTTATTGAACCAAAAACTATTGATGAAGCTCTAAAAGATGACTCATGGATTCTAGCCATGCAAGAAGAACTGAATCAGTTTGAAAGGAATGATGTCTGGAATCTGGTTCCGAAGCCTAAAGGGAAAAACATCATTGGAACAAAGTGGGTCTTCAGAAACAAATTAAATGAACAAGGAGAAGTAACTAGGAACAAGGCTAGACTTGTTGCACAAGGGTACAGTCAGCAAGAAGGAATTGACTGTACAGAAACTTTTGCTCCAGTTGCAAGACTGGAAGCAATAAGGTTACTTCTATCCTATGCAGTTAATCATAATATAAAACTATATCAAATGGATGTTAAAAGTGCCTTTCTTAATGGTTTCATAACTGAAGAAGTATATGTCAAACAACCTCCTGGTTTTGAAAACATACAATTTCCTGAACATGTCTTTAGACTAAAGAAATCACTATATGGTCTCAAACAAGCTCCCAGAGCTTGGTATGATAGACTAAGTAATTTCTTAGTTGAAAATGGATTTGAAAAAGGAAAAGTTGACAATACCTTGTTTAGAAAAACATTAAAGAAAGACATTTTAATCATCCAAATTTATGTTGACGATATTATTTTTGGTTCAACTAATGCTACCTTGTGCAAGAGTTTTTCTAAGCTTATGCAGGATGGATTTGAAATGAGCATGATGGGAGAACTAAAGTTCTTTCTTGGTATTCAAGTAAATCAAAAGGAGAATGGCACCTATATCCATCAATCCAAGTATACTAAGGAACTTCTGAAGAAATTCAATTTGGAAGAATGCAAACCAATGAACACTCCAATGCATCCCACATCAAGTCTAAGCTTGGATGACTCTGATGGAAAAGTTGACCAGAAGCAATACAGAGGTATGATTTGTTCACTTCTCTATCTGACTGCATCTAGACCCGATATTCTGTACTCAGTATGCTTGTGTGCGAGATTTCAATCAGATCCTAGAGAATCTCATCTCACTGCTGTGAAGAGAATCTTTAGATATTTAAAAGGAACAACAAATCTTGGATTACTTTATCAGAAATCCAACAATTATCAACTCAATGGATTCTGTGATGCTGACTACGCAGGAGACAAATTAGAAAGAAAATCCACAAGTGGCATTTGTCAATTTGTTGGTGAAAACCTTGTCTCCTGGGGTAGTAAAAGACAATCTACCATAGCACTGTCTACAGCAGAAGCAGAATACATATCAGTTGCTAAATGTTGCACACAACTACTGTGGATGAAATATCAATTAGAAGACTATCAAATTAGCAGTCACAGTATACCTTTGTACTGTGATAATACTGCAACCATACATCTTTCCAAAAATCCTATTCTACATTCAAGGGCCAAACATATTGAAATAAAACATCACTTTATAAGAGACTACGTTCAGAAAGGTGTCATTGATATTAAGTTTGTTGAGACTGAAAATCAATGGGCTGACATATTTACAAAACCTTTAACAATTGAAAGATTTGATTTCATAAAGAAAAATCTGAAAATGGTCCTTGCTTCTGATTAAGTTTGGTTCTGGAATGATGAAGCTTCTGAGATAGATCAGAAGAGATTGATGTCAGAAGCCTCTGGTAAAGACTTCTGATAACAAGTGCTTCTGATATAACTCAGAAGCTAATGTATGGTTCTGACACGGAAGTGGTAAAGGTTGTAACTTCTTTCTTTTCAACTGACACCCACTAACGCGTCAGTTAGTAAAATAGTCTCTAATGCACGTGTCTCTATGTGATTTGATGGGGAAGACAGTTTATGATGATTAAGTGCGGTTATCAATGCATAAAGTTAATTATCTTTTTCCCCCCTTTTTTTGTGTGTACCTCGTTTTACGGTTTTCAAAAACCTTTGGTTTTCTAAAAGCACTTTACACTCGCACACAAACACTTCACAACCTACACGCACTTTCATTCTCTCTCAGACTACAGAAATTTTCTTTCTCTCTCTCCAAACGATTAGCCTTACCAAAACCCTAACCTTCAACAATGGACTCTAAAACACAATCTATTCCTCCTCTTGTCAACATCTTCAAGGAGAGTGATCGTTTTCTGGAAGATACTGGGAATGTGTTAAGTTTTCCAGAAAAAGATCTAACCCTAACTACTGAGAAGTTGGTCGATTTCGAAAGCCTGGAGATAAATGGGTTTGATGTGAAATCGTTCTTCTCTACGCAAGGATGGGACAGATACTTTGAGATTCTTAACGGAATCATCTACAAGGATCTGTGTACGCTATTTTGGATGAAGGCACAAGTGTACGATGATGTAATAGCTCAAGAAGAGGTTGATGCTATGATAAGAGACAATCCTGACCTAGAAGGAAAAACCAGAGAAGAAATGGGTCTGAGACCCTATGTTGGAAAAGAAATAAGGTCAGTGATACTTGGAACGTATATGGCTATAAGACCTGAACACATAGCTAAGATACTCAACACTGGTATGGAAGGGAAAATTTTCACTCCAAAAGTTGCTGAGAAAGGAACTCAGTTTCCAAAAGAGATGATGGAACTGCTTTTTGATCCTGTTAAACTGAATGATTGGTACGAGAAGAAAGGGAAAGGCACAAAGCCTACCTCTGCTCAACTTCTTTCTTTGTACAACATTGTTTATCATGTTCTTATTTGCTCAATCTGGACGAGAGAAGGTGGTGTAGAGTACATGTCTCTTGACAGTGTCTCGTTTCTCTATGCTATTGTAACTGGTCAGAAGGTAGACCTTGCTGGTTGTTTGTTTGAGCATTTGTGTGATGCAATTAAGAAGAGCAAAACAAAGAACAGAAGAGCAGTACATCATCCAAGACTGCTGTCTGAACTCTTTCATCAAAGCAAGTTCTTAGAAATGATTAAACAAATTGATTCTGAGTATGCTCAAATTCTGAGCGCACCTTACACAGTTGAAAAGAAGGTAATCAATGAGTTAACCTTGAGTCACAAGAAACTGGTAGAGAGCATTGCATTAATTCATCCAGCTCAGCCCCTGATTCAAAGCAAAAATTCTTTCATCTATAATGATGACTTTCCAATGATCTCTGAGGCTGATGCTGAGCATGTGATCCAAGCTATGATTCTAGATGCTGCTGCTAATGGGGTTTACATTGCTAGAGATGAAATTCCTTCAAAAGAAGTTTTTGAAGAAGCGTGTGAAAAAGCTGGTGTTGGTAAGAAGAAGAAAAGAAAGAGAGTGGTAAAGGTAGACAAGCCTGCTACCAAACCTCAACAAAGAAGAGGAAATAAGCTTGTTGTTGAAGAACTATTGTGGAAGATAGGACATTAAGGTCTGGTAGAACAATTCGTCTTGCCACTGAGCAAGAGAATGAAGCAAAGGCTAGAGAAGCTGCTGAGCACAAGAGAAAGGCTGCAGAGATGCTGTCAAAGAAGGAAGGAAAGAGGATTCCTAAACTGATTCTGCCACCTAGCAGTGATGAATCCACTGATGATGAAAGACCTTTAACTCGGAGGAGAAAAACAGAAGGAAACACATCAGGTACACCTTCTAATCTCATTTATAATAAGTCTGTTGCTGATCATGATGTATCTGATAACCTGAATCCTAGGGTAGAAACCTTAATTGAGATACCTGTTGAGTCTGACTATGCTGAGCCAAATCCTCAACCTGGTGAAACCATTCCTGACTCATCACCAGATGATACTCTACCAATCAGAACACTGTTAAACAACTCACCCTTTGTTGTCCAACCATTGAATGTAGCAGATGCTTCTGTCATTCCTGAACAAACTGTTGATCAGTCTCCTGTCATCACAGTTACCCCTGAATCAGATTATCAAACCCCTCACTCACCTCCACAAAATCAATCACCACCATTCACACAACCTGTAAATTCTGATACTCTGGTAGCAAAACCATTCAACTTTACTGATGAAACACCTGTGTCCTCAAAAGATACATGCCCTGACCCTGAGCCAGTAATAACTCATCCACTTATCACTGAACCTGAAGAAACTAATCAACTAGAAAAAGTTGTTGATGAACCAGTGAGTGAACATGTTGTGGACAATGTTCAAGAAGTTGTTGCTGATGAAACAATTTCACAACCAACTGAAACCATCCCACGAACACTTCAATCTCCAGTCATTCACAATGTGTCTTCTGACTCATCATCATCTGAGTCAGAATCCTCAGAATCTTCATCATCTTCATCAACTCTTCCGATGATCTCTAAGTTTGCCAAAACTCATGCTGAACCACTTGCTTTAGAAATCCCTCAACCTCCCACTGAACCAAACATTCATGACCTCATCTTTCACCAAGCCCTACCTTATGAGGCATTGATTGATAGAATCAATGACTTCTCAGTTGAACCATCTGTCCCTTTTTATGATCAGTTAACTGAACTAATTAGAAATGATGGTTACAAGGTAGAGTACTTTGCTTCAAAAATGAAAATAGTTCCTGATCAAGTTGCTTGGAAGATGGAGGAGCTGTCTGAATGTGTTACCAAGGTTGTACAAGCTATTTCAAGAAGGACTATCAGAAAGCTTGTGTTAGCCAAGAAAAGAAAGCTGGAGGAATTGGAGAAAGAAAGTGTTGTTCCCACATGTCAAGTGTTTTTGCTAACAGATAAATCTCATGAAGAGATTGAAAGGAAAAAACGTGAAGAAGCTGCAAGGCGTGCTGCTGAATTAGAAGCTAAACTAGCAAAAGAGGCTAGATTAGCAGAAGAGGCTAAGATAGCAGAGGAGGCCCAGCTGGCAGAAGCAAAATTAGCAGAAGCAAGGTTAGCAGAAGCAGCTAAATCACCAGAAGTGGTCCAATCTGAAGTAAGTCAAGATCCTTCTGTTGATGAGAAAATTGCTGCTATGGAAGCAAGACAAGAAGATAGGTTTGCTAGATTGGAAGCAAAACAGGATGCTCAAGCTGCTGAGTTTTCTAGTATGAAGCACTCATTGGATGCTATTCTAAGCCTACTACAGAACAAGCAAACCTAACCTTCTAATCACAAACCCTTAGGATTCTATGCACTACTTTATTTCTGGATAATTCTTGTTATTTGAAACTCAGTCTTTCCTTTTACTCAATTTATTAGTTTCTTTTAGATGCATGTGATTTACTTGCCTGGTATGTTTAGTTATAACTAGTTTTTAATATGCATTATAAAGCCAGAAGTATCTCTAGTACGAATCAAAGATAACTTTTTATTGCAAACAGTAGAATTTAGAGTACATAAGAATTCTAAAGCTACTACTTAGAATCTAATTCAGACACGGCCGATCCTTCAGATGAAGAGGGTTCTTCTGGAGGAACATAAGTCTCCAGAAACCTTGCATAATCAGGATCTGGGCTTGTTGAGTCTGAAGTGGATGATGAGCCTTCAGCAGCTATAGGATCATATGTCCTCAAAAATTTTGCATAATCAGAATCAATCTCATCTGAATCTGTTGAGGAACAGATAGTGATTGGTTCTGACGGTTTTATCTTTGAACGAACTCTACAACTTCTTCTGAGTGGCCTAGATGAAGATGCTCCACCCTTTCCTTTACCATTTATTGGTCTTGGACTTGGTGGTTTCTTAGCTTTCTTCTTCTCTGCCAACTTCTTTCCATTGATATCTCTTCTATCCTTATCCATTTTCTTACCTTAATGAAAATATGGAAGTGTTGAGATACATGATATGGGCAGCGTTTTTATAGAGTTTTTGTTTTTACTTGAGTCAGTCATGGTCAACAATGTCATTTATGACATAGTTGTAACCAATTCTTGACCTTATCTTTTTGAAACTTTTTCTTTGACTGCATTTATTTCACTTTATACCAAGTTTTTAACGAAAAGAAAAGCGGGTACATAGGTAAATAATAAAGGTCGAGAATGGATCAATTTTAATTCAAAAATGTTTATTACAAAAGTACAGTTCTGATTTCTATTCAGAATAGAAATTTGATCCTACACTCTCCTCCTTAATTATAAGCCTATCTCCTTCCAACACGAGACTAAGCCCTTTATCATCCTTTGGCTTCCTCTCCTTAGTTTTTGAGCGTGCAGTTGATTCCACTGATGAAGTTTTGCCATCTTCACGATTGGCTTCTGTTGATTTTCTATCAGCTGGATTCTTCTTTCTTGCACTCTCAGATGCTGTATCCAAAAAGATTCTAGTTTCATTATTCATTGCTACACTGAAAATGTTTTCTTGCAATGAATATGGTTTCTTCATGGTCATGTGTCTTTTATAGAATAATATGTGTTGTTTCTCAATACAAACCGCTTTCAATGACCAATTGCTCGCGTTGACTGTTTTCACTCTTCTCTTCTTTTCACGTAAATGTTTTTTGTTGATGACAAAAGGGGGAGAATGAGGAAGAATTAATTTTTGGATGTTTTGGATGAAAAACTTAAATGCACTTTACTGAAACTGTCATTACATTTAAGTTTATGCCTTACGTAAACGTTTTTATTGTGGGGAATATATGTTAAACTTGAAAGAATTGAACATATGATATTTCAAGAAAAAGTGCAATTTTTCTAGAAGTATCAGACTTAGGGGGAGAGCTTGCAAAACTCTTTTCCCAAGAGTCAAATATGTGAAAATTAGTTCAAATTTAAAATATTATCTTAAACTGAATTTAATTAATCAATGTTTAACTCAGGGGGAGTGTGCAAAACTCATAAACCTGTTTTGAAACTTGATAAATTAATTCAACAACCATTGTAAATTAATACTTAGTTTGTCATCATCAAAAAGGGGGAGATTGTTGGAACAAAAGTGGTTCTGATTATTATCTGCTTAAGTTTTGATGATAACAAAGTATTAATGAACAATAGGGTATTTTAATATTTAATCTAAGTGTGCAGGAACATTAGTGAAAAGTCAACATTGCACTGAAGCTTAGAAGTTCTGATGATGATCAGAAGGATCAACATAAGATCTGATCAGAAGCACCAAACGCGAGTTCTGATGATCTATCAGAAGGATGATCATTAGAAACATAAGTCATCAGAAGTACACAACACCAGAAGCTGTATTGGGAGTACAGACTTCTGAGATCAGTCTTGTGCTGGAAGTTTCATGAAAGGGAATCACATGTTGGCTTAGGGATTAACAACGGTCAAATTCAAATATGTGTGAAGGAAAATCAAAGCACGTTGTAATATTATCTTGGGAAGATAATATGTGCATTAGTCACTTTCGCATTACCTCATTTGGACACACACAAAGCCTTAACCTGCAAAGTGAAGTCAACAAGTTTCCTTGTTGAGCTTAATCACATGTGACCACCTAGGAACTGCTCCAGCAAATAAAACAGCTTGACAACGGTCAAATTAGCAACGTCTCTATCTTGTCATATATATAGAGACATCGAAGACATAGTCAAGTGTGGATTACAACTTGCAAATTGATCATATTCACAAGAGAGCAAACAGCGCTTCTGATAACAAACAGCCTTGCTTTATCACTTATCTTTCGTTAGAATCTTGAGTGTAGTTCTTGTGTTTAGTGTTGTAATTTGCCTTGAGTATTTGATTCTTATCAAGTACTCAAAGGTTCTCAAAAACAATATTTATCATCTAGTTTAGGAAGTCTCTTGTTAGAATACTTGAGCATTGTGGAAGTCTCTTACTAGTGAGTTTGAGCAAGTGTAACAAAAGTATTTTTAGTGAACTCCCTTGGAAGTGCAAGGGGACTGGACTACTCTCAACTTGTGAGAGGAACCAGTATAAATTGCTTGTGTCTTTTCTCTCTCTACTCTCCTTTATTGTGTTATCCGCTGCTAAATCTGATAAGTTCGAAAGAACTTAGAAGAAGTTTTTTAAACTATCCAAAACACAATTCAACCCCCCCCTTCTTGTGTTTTTGTACCTTCAATTGGCATCAAGAGCCCGGTTGTCTTTAAGCCACTTAACAGTGAGACATAAAGATCTTGAAAAACACAAAACTCTAAGTCACTATGTCAGGTGAAACCGAATCCACATCTACTGGTGGTCCTGGTCAAAGAGCTCAAATTCCATATGACTATGACAATGAGAAGTCTGGAAACAATGGCAAGGCACCTAAGTTCAATGGTGATCCTGATAACTTCAGCTGGTGGAAATGGCAAATCTATCCTTACATCATAGCTGAAGATCCCAGTCTATGGGAAATGGTTGAGGAAGGTGTTAGCTTCCATCATTTGCTTGATGAAGATGGCAAAGTGTCAACAGCTGTAATCAAAACATTTACAGCTGATCAGAAGAAAGAATGGAAGAAGCATAGCAGAGCAAAAACCATTATGGCCAGCTGTATCACTCATGATGAATTTCTAAAACTAGAAAACAGGCAAAGTGCTAAAGGCATTTATGACTCTCTTTGTTCTCTATATGAAGGAAACCAACAAGTTAAAGAAGCAAGAGCTAACCTGTTGGTTCAGAAGTATGAGTTGTTTAAAATGAAGGACAATGAGAGTATTGAAGAGATGTACTCAAGATTTCAAATCCTAGTTGCTGGTCTTTCTGTGCTGAAGAAAAGTTATACACCTGCTGATCACGTGAAGAAAATTTTAAGAAGTTTACCTCCTAAGTGGAGACCCAAGGTCACTGCTATACAGGAAGCAAAGAATTTGAACACATTAACTCTGGAAGAACTAACCAGCAATCTCATTAGTCATGAGATGTAGTTAGCTTCTGATGACATAAAGAAGAAATCAAAAGCTTCAACAACTGTATCTACCTCCAAGCCTCTAAAAGCCAAGGTAGTAGAGTCTAATGTTGAAGAATCTGTGGGAGAAGGTCCTGAAGACAACTCTGATGAAGAATTCTTTGCTCTAATGACAAGATTCAGAAAATGGGACAAGTTTGTTGATAAGTCTGGTGGTAGAAAATTTAATTCAAAAGGTTCTGGAAGCAGAAACTCAAACTACAAGGATAAGAAGGATGAATCTAAGAACACGTGCTTTAACTGCAAGAAACCTGGACATTTCATTGCTGATTGTCCAGATCTAAGCTCCAAAAACAAGGGAAGAAAGAGCAGTGTTAAAAACAATTTGAAGAAGAGTTTAATGGCTACTTTTGAGGATCTGGATAAATTATCAGATGATGAAGCAGATGATGAAGAAGCAAATCTGGCACTGATGGCTACAACTGCTTCTGACAATGATAATGACTCTGGAGATGAATCAGAAATAGATGACATTGATGAGGTAACTTCTAATATCCCTCATGAAAAGCTTTTACCTGCTCTTAGAGACACAATGAGACAATACATAAGCAAAATTAAAAGTGTCAAAAGTTTGAAAAATGATGTTAGCTTGCTTGTTAAGAGATTTGATCAACTTCAAGCTCAATATGATAAATCTGTTTTAAAAATACAAGAGCTTGAAAGTGGTTGTGCCTCTTGCAGCAAATCTCATGACGTGCATGAAGTTGCATTGCATGAATTTGTTAATCAAAATGTCAATAAGAGTAAGGTGGCTTCCATGATCTATAGCGCTACAAAGAACAAAGGTGAAGGACTTGGTTATTCTGCTTCTGATGATAAAGGACAATCAAGTTCATCAGTTTGCATTAGCAGAACTCCACCTCACTTGTATTCCACTTTTACACCAGCTACCGGTAGAGTTGAGAAGGTTGACCAAACCAAAGCCTTGAACAAAGGTAAGTCTAAAGTTTCAAAAGTGAGAACTTCAGAAGCTAAGACTAGCACTTATTCAAAGCAGAAGCATGCTGAGGTCAGAATTCTGAAGAGACCAGAACCTAAGGCAACTAAGGTTCTGAGATCATCAGAAGCTAGCACCTCTAAAGCTAGGTTTGCTCAGCCAACTACAAACTCAGGCAAGAAGAAGTATGAACCAAAAAGGACTTTCAAAAAGTCATACTTCAAGAAAGCCTACACTAACCCAAACGGACCCAACAAGTTGTGGGTACCAAAATCTGAGTTTGTCTGTCTTTCAGGTTTGCACACTAAGAAACAAGAAGCCAAGTACCTGGTACTTGGACAATGGGTGTTCGCATCATATGACAGGCGAGAAGGATATGTTCCTCACCCTGACTCCCAAAGAGGGAGGGAGTGTAGGGTTTGGTGGGAACCAAAAAGGAAAAATAGTTGGTATTGGTACAGTTGGTAACTCCTCTGCCTCTATCTCTGATGTACTTTTTGTAGATGGACTATTTCATAATCTTCTGAGCATAAGCCAATTATGTGACAGTGGATATGAAGTAATGTTCAATAAGAATGCATGTACTGTAAGCAAAGCATCTGATAAATCCACTGTGTTTAGAGGTAAGAGACAAGGCAATATGTATAAAATAAATATCTTTGAATTAATGGAGCAAAATGTTTTATGCCTTCTGACAGTGAGTGATGAAAAATGGGTCTGGCACAAGAAACTTGGCCATGCTAATTGGAGATTAATTTCTAAACTTAGCAAGGACAACCTTGTAAGAGGCCTGCCTGAAATTAAATATCACTCAGAATCTCTTTGTGGAGCATGTCAGAAGGGCAAGATTTTCAAAAGCTCTTTCAAAACTAAAAACTTTGTCTCTACCTCAAAACCACTAGAATTACTTCATATAGATTTATTTGGGCCTGTTAGCACAGCCTCAATAAATGGAAAGAAATATGGATTAGTCATTGTTGATGATTACAGTAGATGGACTTGGGTAAAGTTCCTAAGAACAAAGGATGAGACATATGAAGTGTTTAGCACCTTCTGCCTTCAAATACAAAATGAAAAGTTTTTAAAAATTATCAAAGTTAGAAGTGATCATGGTGGTGAATTTGAAAACGAACCTTTTGAACTTTTTTGTAATAAGCATGGAATTCTCCATGAGTTCTCATCTCCTAGAACTCCACAGCAAAATGGAGTTGTAGAGAGAAAGAACAGATCACTACAAGAAATGGCCAGAACCATGATGCATGAAACTAACTTGGCTAAATATTTTTGGGCAGAAGCTATAAACACTGCATGTTATATTCAAAATAGGATCTACATCAGACCTAAGTTGAATAAAACAGCATATGAATTGTTTAAAGGAAGAAAACCAAATCTCTCTTATTTTCATCAATTTGGTTGTACTTGTTACATTCTGAATAATAAGCTCCATCTAAAGAAATTTGACTCTAAAGCATTTAAGGGTATCTTTATTGGATACTCTGAACGCTCCAAGTCATACAGAGTGTATAATTCAGAAACTAAAACAGTTGAAGAATCTATGCATGTTAGATTTGATGACAAAGAGCCTGACAACAAAAAGTCAGAGCCTGTTAAAGAACATGCAGGTAGTGAAGAATCAGATGATGAATTCCCAGAAGTGGTTAGAAGAACAGACAGAACAGAACAAGAACCTGTTACTATGTCAGAATCTACAATTGCTTCTGATGTAACAACTGCTTTTGAGAACAATGCTTCTGATATTCACCCAGAAGTGCAGACAGATGAAGCTGAGTCTGATTCTGAAGAAGTTCCCAAGAGATCCTTCAAATATAAATCATCTCATCCAGAAGAACTAATCCTTGGCAACAAGGATAGTCCAAGGAAAACAAGATCAAGCTTTAGAAATGAAGAATCCCTGTTTGGTCTAATATCTCTTATTGAACCAAAAACTATTGATGAAGCTCTAAAAGATGACTCATGGATTCTAGCCATGCAAGAAGAACTGAATCAGTTTGAAAGGAATGATGTCTGGAATCTGGTTCCGAAGCCTAAAGGGAAAAACATCATTGGAACAAAGTGGGTCTTCAGAAACAAATTAAATGAACAAGGAGAAGTAACTAGGAACAAGGCTAGACTTGTTGCACAAGGGTACAGTCAGCAAGAAGGAATTGACTGTACAGAAACTTTTGCTCCAGTTGCAAGACTGGAAGCAATAAGGTTACTTCTATCCTATGCAGTTAATCATAATATAAAACTATATCAAATGGATGTTAAAAGTGCCTTTCTTAATGGTTTCATAACTGAAGAAGTATATGTCAAACAACCTCCTGGTTTTGAAAACATACAATTTCCTGAACATGTCTTTAGACTAAAGAAATCACTATATGGTCTCAAACAAGCTCCCAGAGCTTGGTATGATAGACTAAGTAATTTCTTAGTTGAAAATGGATTTGAAAAAGGAAAAGTTGACAATACCTTGTTTAGAAAAACATTAAAGAAAGACATTTTAATCATCCAAATTTATGTTGACGATATTATTTTTGGTTCAACTAATGCTACCTTGTGCAAGAGTTTTTCTAAGCTTATGCAGGATGGATTTGAAATGAGCATGATGGGAGAACTAAAGTTCTTTCTTGGTATTCAAGTAAATCAAAAGGAGAATGGCACCTATATCCATCAATCCAAGTATACTAAGGAACTTCTGAAGAAATTCAATTTGGAAGAATGCAAACCAATGAACACTCCAATGCATCCCACATCAAGTCTAAGCTTGGATGACTCTGATGGAAAAGTTGACCAGAAGCAATACAGAGGTATGATTTGTTCACTTCTCTATCTGACTGCATCTAGACCCGATATTCTGTACTCAGTATGCTTGTGTGCGAGATTTCAATCAGATCCTAGAGAATCTCATCTCACTGTTGTGAAGAGAATCTTTAGATATTTAAAAGGAACAACAAATCTTGGATTACTTTATCAGAAATCCAACAATTATCAACTCAATGGATTCTGTGATGCTGACTACGCAGGAGACAAATTAGAAAGAAAATCCACAAGTGGCATTTGTCAATTTGTTGGTGAAAACCTTGTCTCCTGGGGTAGTAAAAGACAATCTACCATAGCACTGTCTACAGCAGAAGCAGAATACATATCAGTTGCTAAATGTTGCACACAACTACTGTGGATGAAATATCAATTAGAAGACTATCAAATTAGCAGTCACAGTATACCTTTGTACTGTGATAATACTGCAACCATACATCTTTCCAAAAATCCTATTCTACATTCAAGGGCCAAACATATTGAAATAAAACATCACTTTATAAGAGACTACGTTCAGAAAGGTGTCATTGATATTAAGTTTGTTGAGACTGAAAATCAATGGGCTGACATATTTACAAAACCTTTAACAATTGAAAGATTTGATTTCATAAAGAAAAATCTGAAAATGGTCCTTGCTTCTGATTAAGTTTGGTTCTGGAATGATGAAGCTTCTGAGATAGATCAGAAGAGATTGATGTCAGAAGCCTCTGGTAAAGACTTCTGATAACAAGTGCTTCTGATATAACTCAGAAGCTAATGTATGGTTCTGACACGGAAGTGGTAAAGGTTGTAACTTCTTTCTTTTCAACTGACACCCACTAACGCGTCAGTTAGTAAAATAGTCTCTAATGCACGTGTCTCTATGTGATTTGATGGGGAAGACAGTTTATGATGATTAAGTGCGGTTATCAATGCATAAAGTTAATTATCTTTTTCCCCCCTTTTTTTGTGTGTACCTCGTTTTACGGTTTTCAAAAACCTTTGGTTTTCTAAAAGCACTTTACACTCGCACACAAACACTTCACAACCTACACGCACTTTCATTCTCTCTCAGACTACAGAAATTTTCTTTCTCTCTCTCCAAACGATTAGCCTTACCAAAACCCTAACCTTCAACAATGGACTCTAAAACACAATCTATTCCTCCTCTTGTCAACATCTTCAAGGAGAGTGATCGTTTTCTGGAAGATACTGGGAATGTGTTAAGTTTTCCAGAAAAAGATCTAACCCTAACTACTGAGAAGTTGGTCGATTTCGAAAGCCTGGAGATAAATGGGTTTGATGTGAAATCGTTCTTCTCTACGCAAGGATGGGACAGATACTTTGAGATTCTTAACGGAATCATCTACAAGGATCTGTGTACGCTATTTTGGATGAAGGCACAAGTGTACGATGATGTAATAGCTCAAGAAGAGGTTGATGCTATGATAAGAGACAATCCTGACCTAGAAGGAAAAACCAGAGAAGAAATGGGTCTGAGACCCTATGTTGGAAAAGAAATAAGGTCAGTGATACTTGGAACGTATATGGCTATAAGACCTGAACACATAGCTAAGATACTCAACACTGGTATGGAAGGGAAAATTTTCACTCCAAAAGTTGCTGAGAAAGGAACTCAGTTTCCAAAAGAGATGATGGAACTGCTTTTTGATCCTGTTAAACTGAATGATTGGTACGAGAAGAAAGGGAAAGGCACAAAGCCTACCTCTGCTCAACTTCTTTCTTTGTACAACATTGTTTATCATGTTCTTATTTGCTCAATCTGGACGAGAGAAGGTGGTGTAGAGTACATGTCTCTTGACAGTGTCTCGTTTCTCTATGCTATTGTAACTGGTCAGAAGGTAGACCTTGCTGGTTGTTTGTTTGAGCATTTGTGTGATGCAATTAAGAAGAGCAAAACAAAGAACAGAAGAGCAGTACATCATCCAAGACTGCTGTCTGAACTCTTTCATCAAAGCAAGTTCTTAGAAATGATTAAACAAATTGATTCTGAGTATGCTCAAATTCTGAGCGCACCTTACACAGTTGAAAAGAAGGTAATCAATGAGTTAACCTTGAGTCACAAGAAACTGGTAGAGAGCACTGCATTAATTCATCCAGCTCAGCCCCTGATTCAAAGCAAAAATTCTTTCATCTATAATGATGACTTTCCAATGATCTCTGAGGCTGATGCTGAGCATGTGATCCAAGCTATGATTCTAGATGCTGCTGCTAATGGGGTTTACATTGCTAGAGATGAAATTCCTTCAAAAGAAGTTTTTGAAGAAGCGTGTGAAAAAGCTGGTGTTGGTAAGAAGAAGAAAAGAAAGAGAGTGGTAAAGGTAGACAAGCCTGCTACCAAACCTCAACAAAGAAGAGGAAAGAAGCTTGTTGTTGAAGAACCTATTGTGGAAGATAGGACATTAAGGTCTGGTAGAACAATTCGTCTTGCCACTGAGCAAGAGAATGAAGCAAAGGCTAGAGAAGCTGCTGAGCACAAGAGAAAGGCTGCAGAGATGCTGTCAAAGAAGGAAGGAAAGAGGATTCCTAAACTGATTCTGCCACCTAGCAGTGATGAATCCACTGATGATGAAAGACCTTTAACTCGGAGGAGAAAAACAGAAGGAAACACATCAGGTACACCTTCTAATCTCATTTATAATAAGTCTGTTGCTGATCATGATGTATCTGATAACCTGAATCCTAGGGTAGAAACCTTAATTGAGATACCTGTTGAGTCTGACTATGCTGAGCCAAATCCTCAACCTGGTGAAACCATTCCTGACTCATCACCAGATGATACTCTACCAATCAGAACACTGTTAAACAACTCACCCTTTGTTGTCCAGCCATTGAATGTAGCAGATGCTTCTGTCATTCCTGAACAAGCTGTTGATCAGTCTCCTGTCATCACAGTTACCCCTGAATCAGATTATCAAACCCCTCACTCACCTCCACAAAATCAATCACCACCATTCACACAACCTGTAAATTCTGATACTTTGGTAGCAAAACCATTCAACTTTACTGATGAAACACCTGTGTCCTCAAAAGATACATGCCCTGACCCTGAGCCAGTAATAACTCATCCACTTATCACTGAACCTGAAGAAACTAATCAACTAGAAAAAGTTGTTGATGAACCAGTGAGTGAACATGTTGTGGACAATGTTCAAGAAGTTGTTGCTGATGAAACAATTTCACAACCAACTGAAACCATCCCACGGACACTTCAATCTCCAGTCATTCACAATGTGTCTTCTGACTCATCATCATCTGAGTCAGAATCCTCAGAATCTTCATCATCTTCATCAACTCTTCCGATGATCTCTAAGTTTGCCAAAACTCATGCTGAACCACTTGCTTTAGAAATCCCTCAACCTCCCACTGAACCAAACATTCATGACCTCATCTTTCACCAAGCCCTACCTTATGAGGCATTGATTGATAGAATCAATGACTTCTCAGTTGAACCATCTGTCCCTTTTTATGATCAGTTAACTGAACTAATTAGAAATGATGGTTACAAGGTAGAGTACTTTGCTTCAAAAATGAAAATAGTTCCTGATCAAGTTGCTTGGAAGATGGAGGAGCTGTCTGAATGTGTTACCAAGGTTGTACAAGCTATTTCAAGAAGGACTATCAGAAAGCTTGTGTTAGCCAAGAAAAGAAAGCTGGAGGAATTGGAGAAAGAAAGTGTTGTTCCCACATGTCAAGTGTTTTTGCTAACAGATAAATCTCATGAAGAGATTGAAAGGAAAAAACGTGAAGAAGCTGCAAGGCGTGCTGCTGAATTAGAAGCTAAGCTAGCAAAAGAGGCTAGATTAGCAGAAGAGGCTAAGATAGCAGAGGAGGCCCAGCTGGCAGAAGCAAAATTAGCAGAAGCAAGGTTAGCAGAAGCAGCTAAATCACCAGAAGTGGTCCAATCTGAAGTAAGTCAAGATCCTTCTGTTGATGAGAAAATTGCTGCTATGGAAGCAAGACAAGAAGATAGGTTTGCTAGATTGGAAGCAAAACAGGATGCTCAAGATGCTGAGTTTTCTAGTATGAAGCACTCATTGGATGCTATTCTAAGCCTACTACAGAACAAGCAAACCTAACCTTCTAATCACAAACCCTTAGGATTCTATGCACTACTTTATTTCTGGATAATTCTTGTTATTTGAAACTCAGTCTTTCCTTTTACTCAATTTATTAGTTTCTTTTAGATGCATGTGATTTACTTGCCTGGTATGTTTAGTTATAACTAGTTTTTAATATGCATTATAAAGCCAGAAGTATCTCTAGTACGAATCAAAGATAACTTTTTATTGCAAACAGTAGAATTTAGAGTACATAAGAATTCTAAAGCTACTACTTAGAATCTAATTCAGACACGGCCGATCCTTCAGATGAAGAGGGTTCTTCTGGAGGAACATAAGTCTCCAGAAACCTTGCATAATCAGGATCTGGGCTTGTTGAGTCTGAAGCGGATGATGAGCCTTCAGCAGCTATAGGATCATATGTCCTCAAAAATTCTGCATAATCAGAATCAATCTCATCTGAATCTGTTGAGGAACAGATAGTGATTGGTTCTGACGGTTTTATCTTTGAACGAACTCTACAACTTCTTCTGAGTGGCCTAGATGAAGATGCTCCACCCTTTCCTTTACCATTTATTGGTCTTGGACTTGGTGGTTTCTTAGCTTTCTTCTTCTCTGCCAACTTCTTTCCATTGATATCTCTTCTATCCTTATCCATTTTCTTACCTTAATGAAAATATGGAAGTGTTGAGATACATGATATGGGCAGCGTTTTTATAGAGTTTTTGTTTTTACTTGAGTCAGTCATGGTCAACAATGTCATTTATGACATAGTTGTAACCAATTCTTGACCTTATCTTTTTGAAACTTTTTCTTTGACTGCATTTATTTCACTTTATACCAAGTTTTTAACGAAAAGAAAAGCGGGTACATAGGTAAATAATAAAGGTCGAGAATGGATCAATTTTAATTCAAAAATGTTTATTACAAAAGTACAGTTCTGATTTCTATTCAGAATAGAAATTTGATCCTACACTCTCCTCTTTAATTATAAGCCTATCTCCTTCCAACACGAGACTAAGCCCTTTATCATCCTTTGGCTTCCTCTCCTTAGTTTTTGAGCGTGCAGTTGATTCCACTGATGAAGTTTTGCCATCTTCACGATTGGCTTCTGTTGATTTTCTATCAGCTGGATTCTTCTTTCTTGCACTCTCAGATGCTGTATCCAAAAAGATTCTAGTTTCATTATTCATTGCTACACTGAAAATGTTTTCTTGCAATGAATATGGTTTCTTCATGGTCATGTGTCTTTTATAGAATAATATGTGTTGTTTCTCAATACAAACCGCTTTCAATGACCAATTGTTCGCGTTGACTGTTTTCACTCTTCTCTTCTTTTCACGTAAATGTTTTTTGTTGATGACAAAAGGGGGAGAATGAGGAAGAATTAATTTTTGGATGTTTTGGATGAAAAACTTAAATGCACTTTACTGAAACTGTCATTACATTTAAGTTTATGCCTTACGTAAACGTTTTTATTGTGGGGAATATATGTTAAACTTGAAAGAATTGAACATATGATATTTCAAGAAAAAGTGCAATTTTTCTAGAAGTATCAGACTTAGGGGGAGAGCTTGCAAAACTCTTTTCCCAAGAGTCAAATATGTGAAAATTAGTTCAAATTTAAAATATTATCTTAAACTGAATTTAATTAATCAATGTTTAACTCAGGGGGAGTGTGCAAAACTCATAAACCTGTTTTGAAACTTGATAAATTAATTCAACAACCATTGTAAATTAATACTTAGTTTGTCATCATCAAAAAGGGGGAGATTGTTGGAACAAAAGTGGTTCTGATTATTATCTGCTTAAGTTTTGATGATAACAAAGTATTAATGAACAATAGGGTATTTTAATATTTAATCTAAGTGTGCAGGAACATTAGTGAAAAGTCAACATTGCACTGAAGCTTAGAAGTTCTGATGATGATCAGAAGGATCAACATAAGATCTGATCAGAAGCACCAAACGCGAGTTCTGATGATCTATCAGAAGGATGATCATTAGAAACATAAGTCATCAGAAGTACACAACACCAGAAGCTGTATTGGGAGTACAGACTTCTGAGATCAGTCTTGTGCTGGAAGTTTCATGAAAGGGAATCACATGTTGGCTTAGGGATTAACAACGGTCAAATTCAAATATGTGTGAAGGAAAATCAAAGCACGTTGTAATATTATCTTGGGAAGATAATATGTGCATTAGTCACTTTCGCATTACCTCATTTGGACACACACAAAGCCTTAACCTGCAAAGTGAAGTCAACAAGTTTCCTTGTTGAGCTTAATCACATGTGACCACCTAGGAACTGCTCCAGCAAATAAAACAGCTTGACAACGGTCAAATTAGCAACGTCTCTATCTTGTCATATATATAGAGACATCGAAGACATAGTCAAGTGTGGATTACAACTTGCAAATTGATCATATTCACAAGAGAGCAAACAGCGCTTCTGATAACAAACAGCCTTGCTTTATCACTTATCTTTCGTTAGAATCTTGAGTGTAGTTCTTGTGTTTAGTGTTGTAATTTGCCTTGAGTATTTGATTCTTATCAAGTACTCAAAGGTTCTCAAAAACAATATTTATCATCTAGTTTAGGAAGTCTCTTGTTAGAATACTTGAGCATTGTGGAAGTCTCTTACTAGTGAGTTTGAGCAAGTGTAACAAAAGTATTTTTAGTGAACTCCCTTGGAAGTGCAAGGGGACTGGACTACTCTCAACTTGTGAGAGGAACCAGTATAAATTGCTTGTGTCTTTTCTCTCTCTACTCTCCTTTATTGTGTTATCCGCTGCTAAATCTGATAAGTTCGAAAGAACTTAGAAGAAGTTTTTTAAACTATCCAAAACACAATTCAACCCCCCCCCTTCTTGTGTTTTTGTACCTTCAGAGGTGGCAATACTTGATTGGTTCAAAAGAAAGAAAAAACTCACAAATGACTAAAAAGCAAATAAAAATTAATGAAAAGATAGAAAATGCGAATAAAAAAAAGAAAAAGTGAAAACAAAAATAAAAATCAAATAAAAATAATATAGAAACTATTTTTAATATTTTTGCTTGTGAAAAAGAAATAATTTGCATTAACTAAAAAAAATTAAGAGAAAAGAAATAAAATTGCAAGCATATTAAATTTCTAAAATCTTTTTGATATCTCTTATAACAATAAGAAATAATTTTTAGAATAAAATATTTATTTTAAAAAGTTCAAAATTAGGGTATTACAGCTGCCCCTATTTAATTATCTTATACTCGAGAGCATAAATGACTTGCGCTTTTGTGCACTCGAAGTAAAAGGTAATTAAATATGAATACCCTAATTTTGTAGTGTGAAGGTGATGTAATGATAATGAATGCATATGGAAGATGAAGGTGGAAACATACCTGAAATAACTAGTAACTGAATACCTGAGAATGAAATGATCGTCTCCCTTCCGGGTGCTTTGATCTTTAAAACGAGTCGTCTCGCCTCAGGGTGCGTAAACTCAAAACTAATCATCTTGAATCAATCTTCACATCATTTGAAGAATCGATAACTAATTTGTACACCTATGACGAAAATGAGACTAGTTTGAATCATTCTTCACTTGGTCAGAAGAATTTTAAACTCAACCCATATGCTCGAAACGAAAACATGAGATCAACTTGAATCATTCTTCACTTGGTCAGAAGAATTGTAGACCCAACCTTCATGCCCATAACAAAAGATGAGGCCAACTTGAATCATTCTCCACTTAATCAGAAGAAATGCCTCTCTTCACTGAATCTGAAGAAAAGTCGAGACCAAATGGAAACCTCTTTCACTAAATCTGAAGAAATGTTGAGACCGAATGGAAACCTCCTTCACTAAATTGAATCTGAAGGAATGTCCTTCACTGAATCTGAAGGAAAGTTAAGACCAAATTAAATAATCCTTCACTCAATCTGAAGGAATGTCCTTCACTTAATTTGAAGAAACATCCTTCACTAAATTTGAAGGAAAGTCGAGAACAAATTGAATCATCCTTCACTGAATCTGAAGAAATGTCCTTCACTAAATCTGAAGGAAAGTTGAGAACAAATTGAATCATCCTTCACTGAATCTGAAGAGATGTCATTCACTTAATCTAAATAAATGTCAAGACCATACTAAACCATCCTTCACTGAATCTGAAGAAATGCCCTTCATCGAATCTGAAGGAAAGTCAAGACCAAATTAAATCATCCTTCACTCAATCTGAAGAAATATCATTCACTAAATCTGAAGGAAAGTCAAGACCAAATTAAATCATCCTTCACTCAATCTGAAGAAATGTCATTCACTAAATCTGAAGGAAAGTCGAAACCGAATGGGAACTTCCTTCACTAAATCTGAAGAAATGTCCTTCACTGAATCTGAAGGAAAGTCGAGAACAAATTGAATCATCCTTCACTCAATCTAAAGAAATGTCCTTCACTGAATCTGAAGGAAAGTCGAGAACAAATTGAATCATCCTTCACTCAATCTGAAGGAATGTAGACCCAACCCGTATACTAAAAAAAAAGGCTGAGGCAAATCTGAATCATTCTCCACTTTAATCAAAAGAATTTCTGATCCAAAACCTTTGCTCGAAATGAAAATGAGACTCATCGGAATAATTCTACACTCGATCAGAAGAATTGTCAATCCAATGCTCATAGTGGACAAATATTTAAAAAATTTTGCGTCTGCTTCCCACTCGTTCTGAAAAGCTTTAAGACTGAATTCTTGAAAGGATGAGACTGACTTGAGTTTATTCTTCACTTAATTAGAAGAATTAAGAACCCAACCCGTACGCTCACTGAAAAAACTCGCCGGAGTAATTTGCTGAGGTTTGAGGTATCTTGAAAAAGAGTACTCGCTGGGGAAAAAAATGTTGAACATTTTGCTATTATTCTTGACCACTGTCAGACATCGGCCTTGTTGAGAAACATGGTTCATCAATCAATTTGTTGGAGACGTAGTGTTCTAACTTCATTGGGGATATGGTTCGGAAACCAACTTGCTGAGGTACGGAATACCAACTCTACTGAGCATGCATTATGCTGACCAGCTTACTGTGGTAATGACTTATTGATCCATTCGCTGGGGATGCTATTGATGGTTGGTGAATGTGATACACAAGTATACGCAGTCAATCATAGCAAGTAATAAGTGAAAAGGGTGTCGAACCCACAGGGAATAGAATAAGGGTTATACATTCCAAGTTCAAATAAAGTGTTTAGTCTATTTTATTGGTAACAAAACATATTTGGTTTTTAACACAATAAATAAAATAGCAGTTATATAAAGTGATGGTTGAAAATGATAATAAAAGGGTAGCTGAGATTAAGATCCATTTAACACATGAACGAAGCATAGTGAATGATAACTACTGTCGTGCCATCTGTGAGCAAGCTTGCCTTGTGGTGTATGTCTATAACGTTAGATATTAAAATGGGGTATAATGAACTGGCTCTGTCGAGGTTACTATTAATCCCATTAGAGTTCAGAAAAGCTCGTGCTTGATCCCACTAAGGGCCTTAACTTATCCATAAGAAAAGGTAGGGATTACATGTCTGCTCCAACTTAACCTTATTAACTTTATTATTTCCATTAACATGCTAGATGTCTCTACACATGCAACTTGTATTTAAATCTAAGTTGATCAGTCAAAGAAATAAATGTATTTTCTTAAAAACATAAAGTTAAAAATGACACAAGAACAACATTCATTCACATAAATACTTCATTCATTATATTAAACTTCACATAATCTCAACTACAAAGAGTTTAGCTCAGAATGAGCATAGAAACAACAACAACAATAATAACAAGTAAAGTAGTGATACCCATTACAATGCAATATATACTCCTACAGACATTGTCGTGCCTCTTGTTATCACCGGTCGCCTCCTACGACGGAATAGCTCTTCAAACGGCGCAGCGACTCTTCTTCTTCTTAGATCTATTCTCTAAGTTTCAAGCATACATTTTTAGGTTTAGGAACGTGTATTTATAGGACAATCCTTCTTGGATCGGGTGCAACCTTAATTGTGACTACTAGGCCCAAGGAATAAAGGATATTCCATTTGTAAGGACCACTTAATCATAGTACAATCATTTGTGATGCTGACAGCTGGCAAGCCAGCCAGTCATCCTTATCCTTCAAAGATGCCTTTCACAATGTTTTAGCACATTCCCAGTTTTGTCTTCTAGCAGAGCTTGACTGGTTGACTTGTATGGAACTCAATGTCTTGACAGTCATTATCAGTAGATGCCTTTTGATGACAATCCAGAACCAAATAACATGCCTTGACATAAGTTGCTTCTAAACTAACTCTTTTTCATTAAAATTACATAATTATTCCTAATACATAATTCTAGACTCAAAACTAAATAAACTAATGAAATTGCATTAAAACATGGTTTGATCACCATATTGGCAGGAAATAACTCATGAATAAAGGCCTAAATAACACACAAATAATGTGTCATCACACCCCTAAACTTGAATCATTGCCTGTCCTCAGGTAATGCGTAGAAAGCAAAGACTGTGTTCAGTTACTCATAATATTGACATGTAAACAGCACATTTAAGCAATAAGACTCAGACCCTAAGACTGTTTTCAAAAATTGGCACAATTCTCATAAAATCTACCTTCAATGATGACCATGCGTGTGTGTGTGAACTGTTTAACACTGTCAACCAGATTAATGACTATATCCCACTCTTAAACTACTCATTCTAAAGGCTAAGCTATCCTCTTTTTCCTATAATTTTGAATTTACTCCATCCTTTCACTGACTAGATCCTACTTGTAATAGGTCTAACCTGCTAATAAGAGTAAAGCGCCCTACTAGCTTGTCTCTTAGAGACTTATTCATTAATTTCATTTTTTTTAGCTAACCAACAGCCTCCTATTAGGAATTATAGTAGCAATGATCACCAATTCAATACTCCATTATATTCCTTTTTAGAAAACTTAGAGTAGAGAATGTGTATTTAAAAGAGTTATCTAGCCACTCTTAAGTTTGACTGTATTCAACAGTGTGCATTAAGGTGCAGAGATCATCAAATCAAGCATCAAACATAAGAATTTCCAAAAATTTCCAAACAAACCAATGGTCATGCATCTTACACTCTAACCTCAGTTATGGCATGTCAATAAAATGCTTATCAGAACACATTAAAAGTAATCTATTTCAACACATTTTCAAAAGTTTTTATTTGATGTTACCTCTCCCCCAAACGTAAACTAAACAGTGACCTCACTGTTGACACATGGGAAAGGCAACGACTGACTCATCAAAAAGTTTTCAAAAACAGAACAGAAAATAAAAACCTAAGCTAGACTCGATCTTAAAGGCAAAGTGTGTCAGGACATACCATCAGGCCTTGAACCTCTTGCTTCTCCTCAGAGCAGAGTCAGCTTCCTTTTTTGTTCTCTTCTCTTCCTCTCTTGCTCTTTCTTCTTCATCAGTCTCCTCTTCTGATGGTTGATTTGGCTCAGGAACAGCTTCCTCAGGCTTATCAGCAGTTGCCTGTGGTGCATCTTTCTTTCTTGTTGTTCTCTTCCTTTTAGCAGTAGGAGTGGTCAAGATCTGATCCAGCTCCTCAGATGCAGCCTTATCCTTCATAGCCAAATGTCCTTGTGGAGGTGCATTATCAGGCTCATGCACTTCCTCCACTCCCAGAGTACCCTCCTGCTCAGGGGTATGCTTTGCAGCATCTGCACCCTTTAAAGGCGTGCCAGTACTTTTCTTTGGGTTTAGGTCTTGTCTGTCTGACCCAATCTCTTCCTCTTCACTCTTCTTTTCTTCAGACCAGTTGATTTCTTTCTCATGGGCGTCAGAATTTGCATCCCCTTCAATGTAGTCACTGTCACCCCTCTCATAGTATTCATCTTCCTCATCTTCCAAAGATACATCCTGGTTCTCACCAATTTGTGGTGAGGCAGGAGTTTTCTCCATTGGTTCAGCATGGGCTTCCTTCTTTTCCACTACCACTTCAGTTGGTAGCTTCTTCTTCTTGTGACTCTTCTTCTTTTTCTTCTTTTCTTTCTTCTTCTCCTCTTCCTTCTCTTCTTCCTCCTCTTCTTCTTCTTCCACAATAACCTCTTCAATAGTTGCCTTCCTCAATTTCTTCTTTTTCTTCTTCTGCTGCTTGCTGGAGCTCTCAGGCACATCAGTGGTTTCCTTTTCTTTAGGCAAGTCCGGATTGAACTCACCCAAGATCTCCAATGGGAATGCAGGTGTAATACCCTAATTTTGAGGTTTTTAAAATAAATTTTTATTTAAAAAATTATTTCTTTTTTCCTAAGAAATACCCAAAAAAAATAGATTTTTTATAATTTTTTGCTTACAATTTATCCATTTTTCTTTATTTCTTTTAATTATCGCAATTTATCTTTTTAGGCGAAAAATAGTAAAAATATTCAAAAAAAAAATTTATCTTTGTATTTAAGTTTACATTTTATTTCTATATTTTTGCTATATTTTATTTGCATTTTTCTTCCTTTTTATTTTATTTTATTTGCATTTTCATCTTTTTCCTTATGATATTTTTTCCTAACCAATCATCAATTTGCCACCTCATTTCTTTTTTTTAATTCCATTTCACATTTTAAAATAAATAGGAAAATCTATATTTTTATTCATTTTCACACTTTTTACACACAAAAGTTCAGAAATCACAAAACTACCCCAAAGTTATGAGGCCCTATAAATAGGACCTCATTTATTACAACCCTAATTTCCATTCAGTGTTCACAATCACAATTTCCTCTTCTTCCTCTCTTCTGCCGCGCGCCTCTCATCCTTTCCAAACCCTAACATTTTCAATCCTTAATTTCATCACCAATTTCTCTTCAAAACACAAAATCATTAAAAATAAAATGTTCACCTCATTCTCCTCTATCTATTGGTACCAGAATCGCGTCCTAATTCACGATAACGACTCCAAATCGTCCCGGTCCGAAACCAAAATGCGTTAAAAACAAAAAGGTAGATTCGGTGCGTTTGTGAACGATTTTGCGTGCGTTGTTGCTCGATTTGTAACTGGAACCATGTTTAAAACCTTTTCCATTAATTAATTTGACTGAATCACGATCCGAAAACGTTTTTTGCTTTTTCGACGTTTCTGTTTGTTTGGTCGTACGCGCCGATTTCGATTTTGTTTGCTGTTTTTGACTCTCGATCTGTTATCTATGCAAAAAACCGTATGAAATGGTGTATTTGTTTGTTAAATTTGGTTAAGTTTTGAGGTTGGTGAGTCGGGCGAGTCACTGAGCCACTTGCCAGTTTTAATGGCGACTCACCGAGTCACTGAGTCTGTGACTCGTTTGAGTGGTGAGGAAGAAGATGATGACGTGTCAGCCTGCGATTGGCTGACACGTTTTGTTTTTGTTTTTGTCTGGATCCGGTTCAGTGAATGGGTCCGGGGCGGGTTGAACCGTTTAACCCGGCCCGGTTCGGTTGATTGAATTTTTGGGCCGCCCCTTTTAGGCCCATTTGTTCCTTTTTTTTTCTGTTTTGGGTGAGTCACTAAGCACACCCCCAGATCTGCTGTTTACACCGTTTTTTTATTTTTTTTGTAGAAACTGGGCCTTAGGCCCTGATTACTTTCTGCAGTCCCTGAACATGCTATCTGCACCCACCTCTGTGATCTGTAGATTGGGCCTTAAGCCCATAATTTTTATTCTGATTTGATTTGCTATGAATACATGCTGTTTATTATGTACACCCCCTTCTTTCTCTCTTCTTTTTCTTGGGATAAATAAAGTATGGTGGCGGCTTCATTGTTTACATTTGTGCATTGCATTTCATCATTGCATATCTGTATATTTTTTTGCGTCGGGTACTACAGCTGGCGACTTCACTAGGAATGCTTGTGTAGAGAGTTAAGCCTAGTTTGAGGCTTTTGGTTTGCTTATTCCAGGTTAGCCGTATCTGTCCTATCTTTTACATTACCACAAAATATTGAACTGTCTGGATTTGTTGGCTTTGTCTTCTCTTCTACTCCTTTTTTTTCTTTTTGCCTTTTTGGCTTGGTTCTTGGTTACTGTATGCTATGGTTCATCACCGGACCGGAGAGAAACTTAGGATTAGTTGAGGGATTTTTGCATTGGGCTCTCTGACATGTGACTTTGAGTTCCGGTGTGAAAATTCCGCTCGGAATAGATTCCCTTGGAAAGGTTGGGCTCTCTGCCGCATGGCTTTGGGTTCAGTTTTTTTCCATGTGGGGTCTAGGACTCCGGGGGCCTTTTATCCAGTCTAGGTATCTGAAACTTTTGTCTAGGGACCACCGTTTAGAACCCGTGTCGAGGTTATGATGTTGACTCATCCAGTTGGCGTTATAATCTCAACCAGATGAGGTTGCTTTTGGGAAAAGTAATCGAGGATTTTGGGAATCCATGTCAAGTTAGAACAACATGTGAGAGGGATGGGTTACAGGTAACTTTGAACTTTTGACCTCAGAGATTCCATTTTGAAAAGAACCCTGTTGTTATGAATATGGAAGATTTGTGACTTTGAGATCAAGTTCGCCAGATGATACAATGTTACCGTGATCATATCCATGCATTTTGCATTCATGACATCCATGCATTCATGAAAAATAATCATGCATATTCATCTCACATACATTTCAAAAAAAAATATATGAGAAAAGTTTTTTCATGAAAATATGCATTTTCATTCATAAAAAAAAATATCATGCATTTTTATTGATTAGAAATCTCATTTTCATCCATTCATTCCAACAGCTACCTTCCCGGCATCGTTATTTTACAAGAAAAGTTGCTCATCACATTATGGACAATTGGCAAGAGAAGCACGATGCGCTCCAGGCTGAGGTTACCCAGATGGGTGGACAAGTGACCCAATTGGGTGGAACGCTAGATCAGGTCTTGGAGATGTTGTCTAATATGAATATGCAACCAAGGATGGTTGAGGTCCCTGCACCCGCAGTTGTGGTTACTCAAGCAAATGCCTCTGCTGGTTATGATTGGCCAACTTTTGGTCTACCTAAGGGTTATGTTCCACAAGGATATGTGGCGGAGACTTCTGCTCCACTTGTGGAAACTCCTGCTAGGGTCAGCACGATGCAATAGGTGATTGACCTAAATCAAGACGCATTCGATGATCCTAGAGATGCTTACCAGGGTCCCGGATCTTATGGGCCTAGGTTCGCGCATCATGGACCTGTGCACCCAGTCGAAGAACCAAAGGTTGATTTTACTCCTCAGTTGGAATAGAAATATCAGGCTCTAGAGGAGAGGTTAAATCTGGTAGAAACGGGTAATGATCCGTTGGATTTCTCGAAGATGTACTTGGTTTCTGATTTTGTGCTTCCACCAAAGTTCAAAATGCCTGATTTCGAGAAGTATAAGGGTTTGAGTTGTCCGAAGAATCATCTGGTTATGTATGTCAGAAAAATGGCCTCTTATTCTCATGATGACAAACTGATGATACACTGTTTCCAAGACAGTCTGGCTGGTGTGCCTCTCAATTGGTACATGCAACTTGAAAAAGGTAACATCCAGTCGTGGAGGGATTTGGCCAATGCTTTCCTCAAGCAATACCAATATAATATGGATATGGCCCCAAGCCGCACTCAGCACCAAAATACCACTATGAAGGAGGGTGAATCTTTCAAGGTCTATGCTCAAAGATGGAGATCCTTAGCTTCTTAAGTACGTCCTCCGCTCTTGGAGTCGGAACTTGTGGACATGTTTACCAATACTCTGCAAGGGACTTACTTTAAAAGGTTGGTTAGTACTACTTCCTCTGATTTCGCCGAGTTGGTCCGAGTTGCTTCTAGTTCACAAAGCAATAACACAAGGAAGCCTGGTGGTGGTTTTAACAGAAAGAAGGAAGGTGAGACTAATGCTATATCCTCAAGGGGCAGTCAGGCGCAGCAGGTGGCACCTGTTCAGTTTCCCTACTTTCCCTTTCCATACTTGGCTGCTGCTCAACACCAACAGTTTCCAAATTATCAGTATCAAAATCCAGTGCCTCAACATCATCAACAAACACCACCAAAACAGGATCCTCCACAAGCTCGTAGGGTTTTTGATCCTATCTCTATGTCGTACAGTCAGTTGCTCCCTTACTTGATTCATAGTGGTAAAGTGACGCCTAAGCAGTTGAGACCTTTGCTTCCACCATTCCCTTATTGGTATGACGCTGACGCTAAATGCAATTACCATGCTGGTATTGTGGGTCACGCTACTGATAATTGCAAAGCTTTTAAGCACAAAGTACAAGACCTCATTGATGAGAACGATTTGACTTTCAAAGAAAGCGGACCCAATGTGACCAGTGATCCATTGCCTAAGCATCCGACGGGTAATGTAAATTGTGTTGAAACTGGCGGAAATTTGATAAGGGATGTTTCTCTGATCAAAACACCTTTGTCATCTGTCTGAGAGATGTTGCTGAATTATGAAGAGTTTGAGAAATTACACTCTGATTGTGATGATTGTCAAAAGGATCCAAACCACTATTCAAAGCTGAAGGAGTGTTTGCAACAACTGATGGATCAAGGTTTAGTGCGAGTGGGATATGCCAAAAGGGAAACTTTGGTTGCCACTGTTGATCAGAATGAACATGCAAAGCTCGAAAGTGACGGTCGGAAAGAAAAGGGATCCGTTACATCTTTGAAAAGCTTGAAAGTAGCCATAGATGAAGGACTGTCTACCGATTTGGGACAGATGTCGGTTTTGTCTGAGAAAAAAGAACGCTTCGGTTTGGGTTATCAGTCATCCAAGGGGATAACAACTCCAAAGAAGGTTCAAGACAAGATTCCAAAGATTGAGGATGTTTTTAGCAGTGCTGGTTACCGTGTTGATGGTCACATTGCTATGATTAATGACAAGGATGTTGATGGAAAGATCCGGGATTAGGTGCGCTAGTGTTCTCCAGAGACTGTGCTTAAAAGACTGTTGGAATCCCTGAAGTTGTTTCATTTCAAAGCAATTTGTTTTCTTTTCAAAACACCTTTGTTAAGCCCTGAATAAATGGTTGTGCTTGTAGGGCCACTTTGTTTTAATGTTCAATTTTCAATTAATGAAAAAGTACTTCTTGTGCAATTTCTGTCTTATTTATTCTTCTTTTACAGTTTTAAAAAGATAATGAAAAAATGGCAATAACTTCTTGCATTCATAAAACACTTTTGCATTCAATCAAATTCAAAAAAAAAAAAAGAATCATCTTTCAGAAGTGAATCTATTGAATCATAATTGTGCCGTAATTCTTCATGGTTTCGGGTTGCAAGCTTCGTTGAAGAGTTAATATGATTGTTGGATCAAAAGCATAAAATGATTGAACTTCATCGGTGATCGATCCGGGAACTGACGAAGAAAGAGGTCATAATGGGCGCCTCCCCATAATAGGATATGAAAGAGCAAGTTGATCAGGCATTTTATCTCTTGTCAAGTATTTGTTTGCATTTAAGATTATGTAATGCACATGCATGTTTTGTAATCAATCCATCTGTATTCACTTCTTTTTATTATTACTTGCAAATTTGGAGCGAGGATGATGAAACGAATAACTGATTTTTGCTAATGTATGCTTTCAATTGTGAAAAAACCTAGTTGATGATGAAAGGCATTGTTTCATAAAAAAAAATTGTTGTGATTGAATCGAGTCATTATTGCATATGTTTTGTTGTTATCTGATTCTCCTGGTTTCTTGCGATATATCTTTTTAAGAAAATAAGCAATTTTGATTTGACACTTGACCTGACACTTTAAGAGTATATAGGTTGTTTTGCACTTTAGGCTATTATGAAGGTTCAGAAATGATTCAATAAAATCGGTACTGTCTTTACATCTTAGACTCTTTGAAGTATGTAAGATCAATTTGAGTACTGATTTTGACGAAGACCTGAACATAAGTTTTTAAGTAACTCTCAATAGTTTATCTTAGCAGTCGGCACCATCTTGTACACAAACTAAGTAGGAAATCGACGAACATAAGTGAATGATCCAGAAATGAAAATTTGCATACTTTTGGTTAATGCATTTATTGAGTTAGATGACCCTCACTCGGTTGTTTAACTCAGCAGTTGTTGTTGGTTCAGAGGAGTCTGGTTCTGAACTTGGTAGGGCGGGTTGTTATCCGATCCCCCGCAACTGCATTTGGAAGAAAAAGAGGGGTTTACCAAACTGATTTTACCAGCTCCCCTCGATTTATGATCATAATTACTAACAGATTTTTCTACCATGAGTGTGTACAAGATAACGGGCTTAATGTGATTGCACTTGAATGAAATGCGTGAATAAAATTTAAGCAAAAGTTAGAGTCACAATAAAATGCTTCAAATTTCTCTTCATATGATGAGTCTTTGACTGCAATGTGTGGTTCTGTGTTATTACAGTGCTTGTGGTATTGATATTTTTTACTTGATTTTCTTTACTAGCCGGCAACCATGTATGATTAGAGTTGTCATGTCGTGTTTTCAAACAAGTGCTAAAAAAGAGTTACTATTTATGTGCTTAATGACAAGCAAATGTTCAAGTATGGGGAATTTGATAACACAATCTATATCTTCCTTTGGCTTGATTTACATGAATCCTAATTGCATGCTATGACCTCAAAAGACCTAATTGAAGCTAGGTTCACTTTGAAAGCATTCGGCAAATGTATTGTTAAACTGCCTCCTCCAGTTTGTTGAGTAACTAATAATTATCTCTCTTTTATACACATCATATGTGTTTCAAAAACTTGCATGTGCAAAACCTTTTCAAAAGAAATGATTTTACCTGCAAATCAATACTTGACATCAAAGAGATCTGAGTAATGGTCTGATCAGGGGCAAAGCTGATTTGAGACGCTCCTAGCTAGGGGCAAGCTATCTACTGATTCTGCCAATCAGGGGCAAACAAGTTGAAAATCTTGCTTATCAAAAGTGAATTGGTTCAAGAATTAGATACACTGCAAATATCAGTGGGTCAGGGGCATATCCGTCATAGATTCCAGTGCTTGGGGCATACTGCGTCAAGATTATATCCTCCTGAAAAGGCATATGTGGTGAAATATGGCAGAATTTTGGTTGTTAATATCATGGATGGTGAAGAGTTTCCACTCTCAATGCACGCTGCTGCGATACCTGACTTTACATGAAGATGAAACTTTCAGACAGAAAGGATTGACTCAGTCCCCTTTCACCAAAGCAAGGCCTTGCAAACTCGAGATCGTGAAGAAGGATGACATCGTTATGATTCAGTAGAATTCATTTATTTTCATTTCCATTATCTTAGTTTCAATTTGCAATCACCTCATTGAGGGATTAACATCTAGTTGTAAAAACTTTCCGCATTTTTGCGCAGTAAATAAAATTTTCATTTCCAATCATATTGTGTCTGCTTGCTTTTATGTTCTGATTGCATATGTTTGTGCTATTCATTTTGTTAATAAATAAAGCATTTAAGCATTGTGAAAAATAAAAGCATTTGAAAAGATTACAAACTGTTTTGAAGGGAAACCAGTGGCATACAGTAAACTGCCCCAATTCATTACAAGAAATCATGGCAATCTCTCGATTCCATCCAATGAAGAAAGTTGCTATCCTTTTTGGAAGCTTGATTGAACGTCCGTCCCACAACGACAGTCAACATCTCAGGATTTCACCTCAATGGAGTTACTCAAATTCTCGGTGCCGGGAAATTCAAACTCTCCTCAAAACAAACCCGGAAATTCATGCATTCATGCATATTCATGCATTCACGCATATAGGTTCATGCATAAAGAGAATCACACCAAATCTTGCATATAATTAGATATTTCATCTCCATTAGTTCTGCATTTAGGCATCAGAGGTGCACAATCATGCATTCATGAAGTACATGTTTAAAATGTTGTCTTAACAGGTTACAGACTTGGATCTCTTGTTCAGTAACAAAGGTCTGCGGACCTAATTCTCCAATAAGACGGTTATTGAATCGCAACTTCTCAACAATAAGGGTTGATGAATCTTTTCCCCAATGAATTGGTCAACAAAGTGTCATCCTCAAGCGGATCAGTCAGTGCATCATATTCTCAATGAGAAAGGTTGAGGGGTCGTTTCTTTCCCTAGTGAGGCAGTTGATGATTGTTCACCCTAGTAAGTCGGTTAGAACACCGCATTTTCAGTAAGATGGTTGATGAATCGTAATTTCTTGACAAGGAAGATTGGTGAATCTTGAATCTCCCCAGTGAACTTATTTGATTCTGATCACTGATATTCAGCAAGTTGGTCAACAGAGTTTCATTCTTATCAGACGAATCTTCACTCTACACCTATCAGAAAGGGTTGATGGTCCTTCCCCAGTGAATAATTCAGTAATGGTTATATACAGCAGATCGGTCTACATACAACTTCCTCGGTCAGAAGAGTTAAACAGATCATTTCTCCAGTGATTCAGTTGAGATGGTTATCTCCAATAAGATAGTTGAAATGTTGTATTCCAGCAAATTGTTTGTTAAACACTTTCCTCAGCAAGTTGGTTTCTGAACCGCATCCTTAATGAAGTTAACACATTGTGTTTCCAACAAGTTCTTCAGCAAAACAGTCGTCAAGCAGTCGTCTTGTGAATTTTGTCAAAGATAATGGCAGAATATTCGATCTACACTCATAGGGCGAGTAATGATCAGTTTTTGAGTAATACGTCCATAGGGGGGGCGACGACTCAGTTTTTATGGTCTACACACTCATAGGGCGAGTAATGATCAGTTTTGGAGATAACGCACCCTGAGGGGATGCGACTCAGTTTTTTATGATCTATACACTCATAGGGCGAGTAATGATCATATTTGGAGATAATGCACCCTGAGGGGATGCGACTCAGTTTTTTATGATCTATACACTCATACACTAGTGCAAAAAAGGGTTTTAACACCCATTTTTTTGGAGATATTACACCGTTTTGGATTCGGTGTAAATTCAACCGGTGAGATATGTATGAAGAATTTACACTTATATAAAAAAGGTGTTAAAATATATATATTACACCATTTTTTATTTATATCGGGTGTAAAATTTTCATTATTTACATTGAATTACAACTATTTTACACCGGTTTTTAATTATATTAGATGTAAATTATTTGTTATTTAGACTATTTTTAATAAATTTATACCTTATTGTATATATGAATAATGGGTGTAAAATACTAGTATTTCACGCTAAAATTTAGAGCTTCGAAACTGTTTTTCCCAAAATAGTGGTGTGAAATATTAAAAAAATATATTATCTTTTACATTAATCAAACAAAACTATTATCAAAATAAACAAAAATACGCCAAATTATTCAATTACATGTAAACTTGGAAAAACTATTATCATATCACATACAAATTGAAAACATCAAAATTCCAAATAATTCTTAATATAATCTTCCTAATATCTAAATGGAACTAGACATGGCTCATAGACCTACAAATTTAGATAAATAAACAAGAAAGATCCTAAGGAGAAGATGTTGGGTTCTTGTCGATCAGTGCGGTTGCCGATTATGTTGTTGTCCTAGTGCTTCGGAAGATGGAGAAGATGGTTGGGAAAGACTTACACCTAATAAATCACAAACCATAAAAAAATAATAATACATGAATCATATGTAAGAGAAATAACGCATATAAGAGAAAACCTAAGGTTCAACGTAGAAGAACCCTTCTTATTGTAGATACATGGATGAAGAGATAAAAATAAAGATCAAGGAAGAAGTTCACCAATATATTAGAGCAACAAACGAGAAGAGATAAGAGGTGACGTTAGTGGATGAGAGCGGACGCAGAGAAACGGCAACCCCGGTGGGGTGATTGGTGAGGTAGAGGGTGACGGTGGTGGGAGAGAAGGGTTTAAGTAAGATATATAGAATAGGTTGATAGAGAGAAAGTGTTTTTGAAGTTTAAAATTTGTTTCCGATCCTTTTTTTCTATTTATAAAGATTTGTTTGTTTATGTTCACAATATTTAAAAAGTGACTTACCAAAAAATATATATATAAAAGTTTTTTTTTGGTACAATATAAAAGTTTGTTTCTATTTTTAAGGAATAATGTGCAATTTATTGTTAAATTTCTTTTGAAGCAAGTTATTATTAAATAAGTCTAATTTTTCTCACCTATTTTATATAACAAGTGTATTATAAATTTTAAATGACTAGTATTTCATTATTACACCTATTTTTTTTAAACATAGTGTCTAAAATATAATTTTTCTCACCTCTTTTATATAACAAGTGTATTATAAATTTTAGGTGACTAGCCTTTCACTATAACCCCTATTTTCTTTAAACATAGTGTCTAAAGTATAATTTTGCTCACCTTCTTTTATCTAACAAGTGTATTATAAATTTTAGATGACTAATCTTTCATTATTACACCTATTTTCTTTAAACACGGTGTCTAATGTTACAACATAACTCTATTACATCCATTTTTAATTAAAGAGGTGTAAAATATCTAATTATATTCTTACTTTTGTACTAGTGATAGGGTGAGTAATGATCATATTTGGAGATAATGCACCCTGAGGGGAGGCGACTCAACTTTTTATGGTCTATACACTCATAGGGCGAGTAATGATCAGTTTTGGAGGTAACGCACCCTGAGGGGAGGCGGCTCAGTTTTTATAGCCTATACACTCATAGGGCGGGTAATGATCATTTCATTCTCAGGTATTCAGTTATTATTTATTCCAGGTATGTTTCCACCTTCATCTTCCATATGCATTCATTATCACACCACAAAATTAGGGCATTTGTATTTAATTATCTTTTACTTCGAACGCATAAAGGCGCAAGTCATTTACGCATTCGAGTATAAGACAATTAAATAGGGGCAGCTGTAATACCCTAATTTTGAGCTTTTTAAAATAAACATTTTATTTAAAAAATTATTTCTTTTTTCATAAGAAATACCCAAAAAAAATAGATTTTTTATAATTTTTTACTTACAATTTATCCATTTTTCTTTATTTCTTTTAATTATCGCAATTTATCTTTTTAGGCGAAAAATAGTAAAAATATTCAAAAAAAAAAATTATCTTTGTATTTAAGTTTACATTTTATTTCTATATTTTTGCTATATTTTATTTGCATTTTTCTTCCTTTTTATTTTATTTTATTTGCATTTTCATCTTTTTCCTTATGATATTTTTTCCTAACCAATAATTAATTAGCCACCTCATTTCTTTTTTTTAATTCCATTTCACATTTTAAAATAAATAGGAAAATCTATTTTTTTATTCATTTTCACACTTTTTACCCACAAAAGTTCAGAAATCACAAGACTACCCCAAAGTTATGAGGCCCTATAAATAGGACCTCATTTATTACAACCCTAATTTCCATTCACTGTTCACAATCACAATTTCCTCTTCTTCCTCTCTTCTGTCGCGCGCCTCTCATCCTTTCCAAACCCTAACATTTTCAATCCTTAATTTCATCACCAATTTCTCTTCAAAACACAAAATCATTAAAAATAAAACGTTCACCTCATTCTCCTCTATCTATTGGTACCGGAATCGCGTCCTAATTCACGATAACGACTCCAAATCGTCCCGGTCCGAAACCAAAACTCGTTCAAAACAAAAAGGTAGATTCGGTGCGTTTGTGAACGATTTTGCGTGCGTTGTTGCTCGATTTGTAAATGGAACCATGTTTAAAACCTTTTCCATTAATTAATTTGACTGAATCACGATCCAAAAACGTTTTTTGCTTTTTCGACGTTTCTGTTTGTTTGGTCGTACGCACCGATTTCGATTTTGTTTGCTGTTTTTGACTCTCGATATGTTATCTATGCAAAAAACCGTATGAAATGGTGTATTTGTTTGTTAAATTTGGTTAAGTTTTGAGGTTGGTGAGTCGGGCGAGTCACTGAGCCACTCGCCAGTTTTAATGGCGACTCACCGAGTCACTGAGTCTGTGACTCGTTTGAGTGGTGAGGAAGAAGATGATGACATGTCAGCCTGCGATTGGCTAACACGTTTTGTTTTTGTTTTTGTCTGGATCCGGTTCAGTGATTGGGTCCGGGTCGGGTTGAACCGTTTAACCCGGCCCGGTTCGGTTGATTGAATTTTTGGGCCGCCCCTTTTAGGCCCATTTGTTCCTTTTTTTTCTGTTTTGGGTGAGTCACTAAGCACACCCCCAGATCTGCTGTTTACACCGTTTTTTTTATTTTTTTTGTAGAAACTGGGCCTTAGGCCATGATTACTTTCTACAGTCCCTGAACATGCTATCTGCACCCCCTCTGTGATCTGTAGATTGGGCCTTAAGCCCATAATTTTTATTCTGATTTGATTTGCTATGAATACATGCTGTTTATTATGTACATCCCCTTCTTTCTCTCTTCTTTTTCTTGAGAACCCTTTGATTTTAATATAAAAAAAAATGGATTAAAAAAGTAATTGGTCTCTGATGCATGACTTTGACCGATTAATTTTTTAATTCGGAGATTTTACAACTTTTGATACGAAAAGCAGATTAAAAAAGTAATTGGTCTCTGACGCATGACTTTGACCGATTAATTTTTAATTCGGAGTTTTTACAACTTTTGATACGAAAAGCAGATTAAAAAAGTAATTGGTCTCTGACGCATGACTTTGATCGTTAATTTTTTAATTCGGTGTTTTTATAACTTAAATTAGGAAAATGGATTAAAAATAAATGGTCACTGACGCATGACTTTGACTAAGTTATTTTTAATTCAAATATTTAAAACTTTAAATTAGAATTTCTTCGAGAAACCATGAGACAGAGCCTGACGCATGACTTGTCTCTGTCTCAACTTTTGACCGTGACTTTTAGGTCAACTTTTGACTTTGACTTTTTAGTTTGACTGCTAGTTGACTTTTTGCGTTGACTTTTTATGTTGACTTATTTACAGTTGCCTTTTTCCTACTCGACTGAATTATGCTGTCTGCTTATAATTGTCAGATGATTCATGTCTCGTTGTCTGATACATGGTTGCCTGCTTATATGTTCATATCTGATGCACTTTTATTTATTCAGTATATTGATTATATGTCTTCTTCATTCATGCATTTGCATTTCTTTCCTCTTCTACCTTTCTTTTTCTTTTTCTTTTCTAAAATTGGAAAACTTTGATAATAGCTTAAATAATCTATTGAATGAAAAGAGAGATGTCTGACGCATGACTTTCATCTCTTGAATAGTTCAAGTACCTGCCGCATGGCTCTCGACTGAGGACTATTCTCATTCACTGAATAATTCCTCAGAAAATCTAAAAGACACTCAAACCACTCAACTGTTTTCCTGCCCTTGCGCAGTCAACTTTTTTCAACTGCCCTTGTGCAGTCAAATCTATTTCAACTTCTTTTTCTTAAACGGATGACGCTTTATCCATTCTCCTGCTACAGACAAACGCTTAAGCCTCCGAAGCGAGCATACAAGCATACTATTGTACCAGTGGAATGCGACCTAAGCATTGTTCACTAAAAACAACCAACACACAAATCTTTCTTTTCAGGAAGAACTACGTGAGCTTTGACTTCCTCATTGTACTTGGGGGATACGTAGGAGCGAGAGCCTCTCTCGTCAAGTCAAATAATAAAAAACTCTTTTTTTCCCTTTTCTGTTCAATATGTGGTAATTAGTTTCGTTTTATACGGTTATCTCTGTTTATGCAAACCAAAATTCCTCAAATGGTTCCCGTTGAGTACAACGGATATGAGGGGGTGTTAACGTCTTCCCCTCATGTAACCAACTCCCGAACCCGATCTTTTCAAGGTTTTATCATTATTTTCCTTTCCCCTCACGGGATAAATAAAGTATGGTGGCGGCTTCATTGTTTACATTTGTGCATTGCATTTCATCATTGCATATCTGTATATTTTTTTGCACCGGGTACTACAGCAGGTGCTCTCATATAGTCAAAGTTTAGAAAATGGAGGGACAAGTTGCTGATGTACCAAGCATGGGTATCAGCGCTCCACAACCAAAACCTCTGCATATCCCTTCTCAATTCGGATAGCAGGTCTTTTTCTCCAGAAGCACTAGCACCAGGTGTGCTAGGCTTAGCAGCAAGCAACTCCTGACTTGCCTTTCTTCTAGTGTTTCCCTTAATTAGCGTTCTAATAGCCTTGGCGTCAAACCCAGCCACAGGCTTCTTCACTTCATCTCCCATCCTATGGGGAACTACTTGCTTCTTGCACAGAGCAGTAAAGAGACAAGAGAAGTATAGCATACCTTCCCTAGTTGAACACTTCTGGATCTCATCATATATGATCCTCCCAACATTGATAGGCTGCTTCTCAATGATGCAGTGCAGCAGGATTAGTCTTGATTTACTCACAGTGTCATTGTGAGTTGTTGGGATGATGTTGTGCTTTAAAAATTGGTACCAAACCTTTAGTACAGGCTTCAGGTTGATCCTCTGAACAGTCTTCTCATTCTCACCTACTCCTAGATTCCATTCAGTTCCAGGAATAGTGAGACTCAGCATGATCTCCTCCAGTCGTTCTTCATCAACGGAGTCAAGGAAAGCAGAATAGGCATCCTCTGATACGTCAATGCCATAAAACCAGTTTATGTTTGCCTCTGAATAGAGGATTGCTTTTCCTCGCACCATAACTTCTCTTCTCTTCTAGTGAATGTTGGTAAGATTGGAGTAGAACTCCTTCACCAGTTGAGTGTTGTAACTTGAGGGGTGTGCAGCAAACTTCTACCACTTGAGAGAATGGATGATCATCTCAAGGTCTTCACGTATCTCCAAACGCTCAAAATCAGTGTTGAATATGAATCCACGTTCAGTATGGATTTGCTTGGAGTTGAAAACTTCATAGCGTTCAGCAGCGTCGCTATTCACAAAAACATCATAATCTTCTTCGTCTTCAGACATGGCAGCAGTTATCACTTGCCTCTTTCTAGTTGACATGATTGCGTGACAAGGATTGATGAAACGGTGGGGTGTTTTGAAAGGTAAGGGTTTGTAGAATTTGTTTGCAGAAAGTAGAGAGAGTAGTAGGTTTAGAAAGTTTGTTTGTAAAGGGGTTTTATGAGTGATAAGGGTTGGTTTATATAGAAGGTAATGGGCGGTTATATTTTTGGTACGGATATTGATGGAAAAGATATGGAAAAGTTTTATGGACGTTGGGATAATGATGAATGATGGCGGATGATGTGGGTTTAACCGTTGGAAAACCGGTTTACACACTAAATCAACGCAATGGCTAGTTCAGCGCGTGATATCACTTTGTCTGCCAAATGCCACGTGGTAACGTCTGATAACTAATGACTCATCATTCCAGCTTCCTGTTGATAACCTCTGGCATGCCTCTTCCTTTGGACTTAGTTAAGTCCTCAAAACTTCAATTCTTCTTCTTTGGTTCATCTGGTTGGCATAGAGCTTAAGAATGGTGCCAGTCCCCATATCTGTCATCACTCAGCCAACTAGACAAAGGCAACTAGAGATAACTAGTGCCTTGCCTCCTAACAGCAATCTATTTTCACACATTACCTGAAATTAACTCAACTAAAAACAACAAAATTTATTAGAATGCTGGGTTGCCTCCCAGCAAGCGCTTGGTTTCAGAAAGTCCTCACCCTGACTTGTAAAATAATGATTAAGAATCATCAAGGGTGGTGGTGACTCTCTTCCTTGAGTCATCACCCCAATAGCTTTTAACTCTCTAACCATTTACTTTAAACTCTTTACCACTTGTTTCATCAAGAAGGTCAACAGCACCATAAGGATAGATTTTCAAAAGTTTGAATGGTCTTGACCATCTTGATTTTAGTTTACCAAAAAACAACTTAAGCCTAGAGTTGTAAAGCAACACATACTGACCCTCTACCAACTCTCTCTTTTGAATCTTTTTGTCATTCCAGGCTTTAGTTCTTTCCTTGTACATTTCAGCATTTTCATAAGAAAACAACCTATGTTCCTCTAATTCAGACAATTGCAAAAGTCTTGCCTTACCAGAAGCTTTAAAATCAAAATTAAGTTTCTTAGTAGCCCAAAAGGCTTTGCATTGAAGCTCTATTGGTAAGTGGCAAGCCTTTCCAAAAACTAATCTAAATGGGGACATTCCCAAAGGTGTTTTAAAAGCAGTTCTGTAGGCCCACAGAGCATCATCTAACAGTTTTGACCAATCTTTTCTTGATGGATTAACCATCTTTTCTAAAATTCTTTTAATTTCTCTGTTAGACAACTTTGCCTGCCCACTTGTCTGTGGATGATAAGCAGTGGCAATCCTATGTCTCACACCATATTTGGCCAGCAACTCCTCAAAAATTTTGTTACAAAAATGTGAGCCTTCATCACTGATGATTGCTCTAGGAGTGCCAAATCTAGTGAAGATATTTTTCTTTAAAAATTTAGTCACCACTCTTGCATCATTGGTGGGGCTTGCAATTGCCTCCACCCACTTGGACACATAGTCCACAGCAACTAATATATATAGATTACCAAAAGACTGAGGAAATGGTCCCATGAAATCAATACCCCAAACATCAAATAATTCAATTTCTAAAATGTTTGTAAGAGGCATCTCTTGTCTTTTGAACACATTTCCACTTCTTTGGCATCTATCACAGTGCTTCACCAAATTATATGAATCTTTGAAAAAAGATGGCCAATAATAGCCACATTGAAGCACCTTGGCAGCAGTACTGTCACTTGCATAATGTCCACCATAAAGTGAAGCATGGCAATGTGATAAGATCTGTCTTGCCTCTTCCTCTGCCACACATCTTCTCATTATCTGATCAGCACATTTTTTGTATAAAAAGGGTTCATCCCAAAAATAATGTTTCATTTGAGACAAAAATCTTTTCTTTTGTTGAAAATTAAAATCAGGGGATAAGTGCTTTCCAACTAGATAATTTACAATGTCAGCATACCAAGGTGTCTTATCAGTAGTTATCATTAGGAGTTGTTCATCAGGAAATTGTTCTTTAATTACATACCTGTTAGAGCTTTGCACTTCTTCAGGTAGTCTAGACAAATGATCAGCAACCTGATTTTCAACACCCTTCTTGTCTCAAATCTCTAGATCAAATTCTTGCACATCTGATAAGTCTTGGTTTAACATCCATCATTGTGAGTAGATACTTGATAGCTGAATGATCTGTGTACACCACCACCTTTGTACCAACAAGATATGATCTGAATTTGTCAAAGGCATACACAGCTGCCAATAACTCCTTCTCTGTAGTAGTGTAGTTCAGCTGAGTTTCTGTCAATGTTCTGCTGGTGTAGTAGATAGAATGGAAAGCTTTGTCATGCCTCTGACCCAACACAGCTCCAATGGCAAAGTCACTAGCATCACACATTAATTCAAATGGTTTTGTCCCGTCCGGAGCTACAATTACAGGTGTTGTGATTAGAGCAGTCTTCAATGTTTCAAAGGCCTTGTGACACTCCTCAGAAAATTGAAATGGCACATCATGTTGTAGCAGTTGACATAAAGGCTTTGTAATCTTGGAAAAATCCTTGATAAACCTTCTATAGAATCCAGCATGTCCTAGAAAACTTCTGACTCCTTTTACATTTGTTGGTGGAGGCAACTTCTCAATCATTTCCACTTTAGCTTTATCCACTTCTAATCCCTTCTTAGAAATCCTATGACCCAATACAATTCCTTCTTTTACCATGAAGTGACACTTCTCCCAGTTCAGCACCAGATTACTCTCTTCACACCTTGTCAAAACCAATTCCAAGTTGTCCAAGCATCCTTGAAATGACTCTCCAAAGACAGAAAAATCATCCATGAATACTTCCATAGCATATTCAATCAAATCAGAGAATAATGCCATCATACATCTCTGAAAAGTAGCAGGGGAATTACATAATCCAAATGGCATCCTCCTAAAGGCAAAGGTACCATAGGGACATGTGAAAGTAGTCTTATCTTGATCTTCAGGAGCTATAGCTATCTGATTATAACCAGAATATCCATCAAGGAAGCAATAGAATTCCTTGCCTGCCAATCTATCCAACATCTGATCAATGAATGGCAGAGGAAAATGATCTTTCCTTGTGGCCTTGTTAAGCTTTCTATAGTCCATACATATCCTCCATCCTGTTACAGCTCGGGTGGGGATTAACTCATTCTTCTCATTGGCAACTACTGTCATGCCTCCCTTCTTAGGAACACATTGAATAGGACTAACCCACACACTATCAGAGATAGGATAAACAATACCGGCATCTAACCATTTGATTATCTCCTTCTTCACTACCTCCTTCATAATGGGGTTCAGTCTTCTTTGACATTCAACATTATTCTTAGCATTTTCTTCAAGTAAAATTCTGTGCATACAAAGAGTAGGACTTATACCTTTGATGTCTGCCATTTGCCAAGCTATGGCTCTCTTGTATCTTCTCAGCAACAATATCAGGCTCTCCTCCTTCTTGTTAGTCAAATCAGCAGAAATGATAACAGGCAACTGCTGACTTGTCTCCAGAAATGCATACTTCAAATGTGAAGGTAATTGTTTCAATTCTAAAGCAGGTGGCTTTAAAACTGAAGGAATATTCTCCTTCTTAGCATCAGGTGGTATTTCCAATACTTCATATCTTCCATCCCATTTGACAATGGACTTTTCCTTTGTAACTTCATCATATACCAATTCCTTGTCTTCATGAGGAAAGGGAATCTTCTTCAAATGATCAGAATCTTTCATGAATTGCTTGTGTACCAGAGAATCCCAACTTTGCAGTTGTGATACAACCTCCAACTTCTCAGTAGGAAACTTCATAGCATTGAGAATGTTGAACTTGACTTCTTGGTTGTTAACTCTCATGGTCACTTCTCCTTTCTCAACATCAATCAATGTTCTTCTTGTAGCAAGGAATGGTCTTCCCGAAAGTATGGGAGTATCTTCATCAGCAGTGAAGTCCATAATGATAAAATCAGCAGGGAAGACAAATTTGTCAACCCTAACCAGAACATCTTCAATCTTTCCTTGTGGGTAGCATATGCTTCTGTCAGCTAGTTGAAGAGTAACGGTTGTTGGTCTAGCAGCACCAATACCCAACTTGTTGAAAACAGATAAGGGCATTAGGTTAATGCTTGCTCCTAGGTCACATAGAGCTTGACCTACATGTACATCTCCAATGGTGCAGGGTATTGTAAAGATACCAGGATCTTTCAACTTTGGTGGTAACTTACCCTGAACCATTTGGCTACATTCTTGTGTAAGTGCCACAGTCTCGAACTCACCAATCCTCTTCCTCTTTGTTAGCACATCCTTCATGAACTTTGAGTAATTAGGCATCTGCTGAATTGCCTCTATGAGTGGTATGTTGATATGCAGTTGCTTCATCATCTCAATGAACTTGTTGTACTGTTGCTCTTCTTTAGCTTTTCTCAGCCTTTGAGGAAATGGAGGAGGTGGACTCTCATTCATTAGCTTCTGAACATCAATAGGACAAGGGTCTGGAGGTAATGTCATATCAATGTCAGCCATAGTTTTATCAGGTCTCGCCTTCTTCTGTGGTACTTCAGTCTTCTGTTTGGTTGTAACTTCAAGAGGTAACTTCTGGCTTGCCTGTTGAATATCGTCATTCATAGGTGCAGAGGCAACTTGTGTCTTGCCTTTTGTAGCCAGTCCAGGCATCTTGGGGCCTTCATACTCTGTTCCACTTCTCAATGAAATAGCTTTGCATGTCTCCTTTCCTTTATCTTGGGAAGTAGAAGTAGGGGTCTCAGTGGCACTCGGTAGTGAACCACTAGCTCTTGAAGTTAAGGCAGTTGCAATCTGCCCCATTTGTGTTTCCAAATTCTTGATACTAACCCCTTGGGCAGTAATCTGATTCTTTGTCTCAGTAGCAAAATTCTTGGTCTCTTGCATAAATGCTTTCAGAATGCCTTTCAATTGATTAGTGTTGGCAACTGGAGGCGTCGCCTTTTGCTGATTGTTGGACCAAGAAAAATTAGGATGGTTCTTCCAATTGGGATTGTAAGTGTTGCTATATAGGCTGTTGTTCCTCGCCACATAGTTTACACTTGCAGGATTTGCAGGACAATCCTCAAACAAATGAGCATTAGCACAATATACACATGAAACTTCAGTTGCACTTGTCAATGCTTTGGCTGTTTCAGTAGCAGGCTTCTCTGGAGCAGTAAGCAAATTTTTCAACATGGTATGCATATAAGCTATCTGAGCAGCTAGTGCAGTAGTTTCACTGACTTCATGCATTCCAGCAGGCTCCTTGGTAGGTTGAGGGTTAGCCCTCGCAGTTGGCCACTGATAAGTGTTAGCAGTTATGCTCTCTATCAGCTCAAAACCATCAGTATAAGACTTTGAAAATAGGGATCCACCAGCAGATGCATCTAGCATATTCCTTGAAGCAGGTACCAACCCATTATAGAATGTCTCAAGTTGGATACACACAAGAATACCATGGTGTGGACATTGTCTCAACATCTCTTTGAATCTCTCCCAAGCATCAAACAAAGTCTCATCTTCTCCTTGTCTGAATGAAGTGATTTCATTCCTCATCTTTGCATTCTTGACAAGAGGAAAGTATTTGGCTAAAAACTTCTCAGCTAGAGTATTCCAAGTAGTAATGGAATTAGGCTCTAGAGAGTTAAGCCAACTCTTTGCTCTATCCCTTAATGAATAAGGAAAGAGTCTCAGCTTGAAAGCGTCATCAGTAATTCCAGGAATCTTAAAGTAACTTGCCACCTCCAAGAATTGTCTCAGGTGCAAGTGAGGATCATCAGTAGCAACTCCACTAAACTGGCCAATGGTCTGCAACATCTGGAACATCATAGGCTTGAACTCGAACGGAGCAGTGGTAATCTCCTCTCTAACTATGCCAGTGTTCATAGAATTATGATCAGACACTGCATAATCCCTTATGCTTCTCCCTCTATCATTGGCAATGCCAATAATGTCAGGATTTTGAGGTTCAATAGGAGGGTTCTGCCCTCTAGCAGCTGGTTGTACTTCAGGATCAGCCATGGTTACTTCTTCTTCTGAACTAGAGCCAGAAGCTTGTACACTTGTGTCTTCAAAAACCATACTAGTACCAGAGTGTTGCCTCTGATTGCCTCTCGTATTTCTCCTACGAATTCTGAATGTTCTTTCTATCTCAGGATCTGGTCTGTATTCTGGTGTCTGCAATCTACGCATGCAATGTCAGAGCAAACCTGTAGATACACCACTTGACAAAAAAGATCAAATAACAACAATAAACTAAAACTACAATAAATGAAAATGGAACTTAAAACCGTCTATTCCCCGGCAACGGCGCCAAAAACTTGATGGTTGGTGAATGTGATACGCAAGTATACGCAGTCAATCATAGCAAGTAATAAGTGAAAAGAGTGTCGAACCCACAGGGAATAGAATAAGGGTTATACATTCCAAGTTCAAATAAAGTGTTTAGTCTATTGTAATGGTAACAAAACATATTTGGTTTTTAACTCAATAAATAAAATAGCAGTTATATAAAGTGATGGTTGAAAATGATAATAAAAGGGTAGCTGAGATTAAGATCCATTTAACACATGAACGAAGCATAGTGAATGATAACTACTGTCGTGCCATCTGTGAGCAAGCTTGCCTTGTGGTGTATGTCTACAACGTTAGATATTAAAATGGGGTATAATGAACTGGCTCTGTTGAGGTTACTACTAATCCCATTAGAGTTCAGAAAAGCTCGTGCTTGATCCCACTAAGGCCCTTAACTTATCCATAAGAAAAGGTAGGCATTACATGTCTGCTCCCACTTAACCTTATTAACTTTATTATTTCCATTAACATGCTAGATGTCTCTACACATGCAACTTGTATTTAAATCTAAGTTGATCAGTCAGAGAAATAAATGTATTTTCTTAAAAACATAAAGTTAAAGATGACACAAGAACAATCATTCATTCACATAAATACTTCATTCATTATATTAAACTTCACATAATCTCAACTACAAAGAGTTTAGCTTAGAATGAGCATAGAAACAACAACAATAATAACAAGTAAAGTAGTGATACCCATTACAATGCAATAGATACTCCTACAGACACTGTCGTGCCTCTCGTTATCACCGGTCGCCTCTTACGACGGAATAGCTCCTCAAACGGCGCAGCGACTCTTCTTCTTCTCAGATCTATTCTCTAAGTTTCAAGCATACATTTTTAGGTTTAGGAACGTGTATTTATAGGACAATCCTTCTTGGATCGGGTGCAACCTTAATTGTGACTACTAGGCCCAAGGAATAAAGGATATTCCATTTGCAAGGACCACTTAATCATAGTACAATCATTTGTGATGCTGACAGCTGGCAAGCCAGCCAGTCATCCTTATCCTTCAAAGATGCCTTTCACAATGTTCTAGCACATTCCCAATTTTGTCTTCTAGAAGCGCTTGACTTGTTGACTTGTACGGAACTCAATGTCTTGACAGTCATTATCTGTAGATGCCTTTCGATGACGATCCAAAACCAAATAACATGCCTTGACATAAGTTGCCTCTAAACTAACTCTTTTTCATTAAAATTACATAATTATTCCTAATACATAATTCTAGACTCAAAACTAAATAAACTAATGAATTTGCATTAAAACATGGTTTGATCACCATATTGGCAGGAAATATCTCATGAATAAAGGCCTAAATAACACACAAATAATGTGTCATCAGCTATGCATAAGCAAACTTTACTGGGGGAAATGGTTTAACAACCAACTTGCTGATGATGCGGTGCTCCAACCGACTTACTGGGGATGAGATGTCAACTGACTCACTGGGAAAGAAATGATTCATCAACCTTTCTCATTGAGAATATGTGTAACGACCTAAATTTTTATCTACAAATATTATCTTTTTTTTTCTTCTTAAAGAAATATATAGTAAAATTAAATAAATAATTAAATAAATAAATAAGTAATTTTTTTTTTTTTAAGATGGTCACAAGTTACTTGTATTTTATTCTTCACAAAAGTCAAAGAGATAAAATGAATGATTTAAGGTGATGGGTCTAAAGCCATAAAATATGGAATGTATATAGCCACAAAATTCTTGAAGGTACTAATGCAAAAAAAAATTATCGTATGAATGGTATAAATCTAGATTCCAATTAGTTAATTTATTATGAAGGAGTATATTAGTTTTAGTGGAAAACATTTGCCAGCATCATAAAATGAGGCAGTCCAACTTCGCTACTGGTACCTTCTAGTAAGAAACTCCATTGAGTGAAATAATTTGTGAAGAACATAGTCATGAGATAAATAGTTATAGAAAACAATTAAATTTAACACAATCCTAACGAAGGGTAACCCGCCTTCGTATTTCTAAACGTAATCGTTAAAGTAAATCAATGTTAAAATGTCATAGTGATTTATTCAATACAAAAATTGTTTAAATGATGAAAAACCCATTTATTTCCCCGCGACGCGTAAAGTCCAACACACCACAAAATCAATCATCTTCAATCTTTGTACCTGTTGGTGGTAAGGGTCAGTAATCTTTCCCATCGCCCATATCAAGAACATTAAACATAAAATATAGAAGCATAAAATAATGTACAAATAAGGACACACAAACACCAATTCCAAAATAAGTAGATGCATGCTTCTATTCTAAATGATCCGGATATATCACCCATACCAATGGGAAAATCAAGTACCCCCTTACGCACAAGGCTGGAGCACACCACAAGAATCCAAGTACCCCCTTACGCCAAAGGCTGGAGTACACCACATCCAAAAATGCATATGTCCATGCCATGTCCACATATAACACAATCACAATAATCCAAAGACAATTATATACACATAACCACAATACATGGGAATCAAAAACAAGCATGGCCATCATCATACAAATATTAAACACTACTAAATTTATGCATAATAACTTGTATGGAGAAAACTGCCCTTACCTTAGACGCTTTCCTACTCTAACACAAAAGTCCTTAGAATTCCACGCGTTGTTTTTACGAAATATAGTTTAAACTTTACAGAGACAAAAACCTTGTATTAGGGACAGTGAAAGGAAAAATATAGTAGAAGGAATGAGAGAGATATATTGGTTACCTTCACTGGTACTCGAAACTTAAGGGAGAGGAGAACTTGATAGGGGGTATTGGAGTAACACTATATGGAAGGTCTTTACTGAACTTGGGTATGCGAATGAGTGGATGCTTCAAAAACAGTACATATACTTATTTATATACTAATACCATTCACAAAAATGAAAGGAATGATGACAATAAATTTAGAGATTATAGAGTGAGGTGGGTTTGATATCACTTTGGATACTAGCACATGCTGTAACAATTAACAAATGAGTAGGAGATACAAAATATGATGAAGAGGCGTGAATGTGGCATGAGAAAAGGGGACTATGCATTCTTGAGTGTAGATCGAGTTTACTCAAAGGGGATTTGGTAGTAGTTTTTGAGAATTGATTCACCCAATTAAATCAATTTAATTTTGTGATTTGTGTCTACTAAGTCTAGTGTGAATTCTAACCGAAAAGTAAGGGACTGATTCTCAATGAATGGTCAATGAATCATGATAAATAAGGTTTTATGTGTATTAAAGTTGGTCAACAATTCTGGTTATTGCTCAATTAATAAAATTTCAAATGATTATTATTTTCATTGCCAAAACAATGACAATTCACTCTCATTATATGAATTGATCCCAAAATTAATGTGGTACATGGTAGCAAATTCAAAGAGTATGTCTTCATTCATATGCACCAAATATACTTTTAGTTATGAAATTTATTTAGCTAATTCATAATCTAACATACTAGCAAACATATCAATTGGTCACTTCTCGTTTCTAAATATTATGTCTAACCTTTAATTTTATTTTATTTTTAAGAGCCTCTAAATAAGATAATCAAGAAAATAAAATAGATCACAACCCAAGGTCTTAAAATTAATTAATAAAAAATGGGATGTTACAATACTAACCCCCTAAAAAGAAGTTTCGTCCCTGAAACTAGGATGTCTCAAATATGTTCGGGTAGAGTTCCTTCATTTGATCTTCCCGCTCCCAAGTAGCGTCACCTGTCTTCAAGTTCCAAATCACTTTAACTAACGAAATTTCTCTGCCTCTTAAGAGTTTGGTTGATCGTCCTCCAATACGCATTGGTGGGACCTCAAACGAGAGGTTCTCCTTCATCTGGATATCATCCGGGGTAATAATATGCGAAGGGTCCGCCATGTACCTTCTCAATTGTGAAACGTGGAACACACTATGGAGATTGGATAGATTTGGCGGTAAGGCAATCCGATATGCCACAGAGCCTACACGACGAAGAATCTCATACGGTCCAATGAACTTCGGAGTCAACTTTTTAGACTTCAATGCCCTGCCTACGCCAGTAGTAGGGGTCACCCTTAAGAATACATGTTCTCCTTCTTGAAACTCTAGAGGCTTCCTTCGCTTATCTGCATAACTCTTCTGCCTACTTTGGGCTGTTTTAATTCTCTCCTGAATTAGCTTGACCTTCTCAGTTGTCTGGTGCACCATTTCAGGTCCAACAATAGAGCTTTCACCATCCTTATACCAACATAAAGGGGTTTGGCACTTACGTCCATACAGAGCTTCGTATGGTGCCATGCCAATACTTGCATGATAACTATTGTTATATGTGAACTCCACGAGAGGCAATACAACATCCCAACTACCACGATTGTCTAACACACATGCCCTCAGCATGTCCTCTAAGGTTTGTATTGTTCGTTCAGTTTGTCCATCTGTCTAAGGGTGGTAAGCATAACTCAATTTTAGTTTGGTACCCAAAGCGTCATGCAACGCTTCCCAAAAGTGAGATGTGAACTTTGGATCTCGGTCTGATATTATACTAGAAGGTACTCCATGTAATCTAACAATCTCATCAATATAAATCTCTGCAAGTTTGGGCACCGCATAGGTTGTTCGTACTGGAATGAAGTGAGCCGATTTCGTCAATCTGTCAACAATAACCCATATGGAATCAAAGTTCTTTTGAGTCTTGGGCAATGCAGTCACAAAATCCATAGAGATGCTGTCCCACTTCCACTCTGGAATGTCTAGAGGTTGTAGTAATCCAGATGGTTTCTGATGTTCTACTTTTGCCTTTTGGCAAGTCAGACATGAGGATACATACTCCGCCACATGCTTTTTCATTTTTGGCCACCAGAACCTTTGCTTTAAGTCATGGTACATTTTTGTTGTACCTGGGTGGATGCTTAATTTGCTTTTGTGGGCTTCATCTAGAATGTTCTTCCTTAACTCCATGTTATTAGGGACACAAATTCGTTCATTGCACCTCAAGATATTGTCTGGCCCTACTCTGAACTCTGGGGCCTTTCCAGCATCGAACAATTTTCTCTTATCCTGAATAACTTCATCTGCTTCTTGAAGATTTCTAATCTCATTCATCAGCTCGTTATTAATCGTAACATGTCCGCAATGCAACTTCCCCTTCATTGAATCTAAATTCAGATTCAACTCGCTGAACTTCTCTAGTAACTCTAGTCCTTTGACGGCCATAGTCGAGAGATGAACTCGTTTCCTGCTCAAGGCATCTGCCACCACATTCGCCTTTCCTGGATGGTACTGTAAAGTGAACTCGTAGTCCTTAAGGAACTCCATCCACCTTCTCTGTCTGATGTTCAACTCCTTCTGGTCGAATAAGTACTTTAAACTCTTATGATCACTGAACACCTCAAAACAACTTCCATAGAGATAGTGTCTCCAAATCTTTAATGCAAAGACAATAGCCGCGAGTTCTAAGTCATGAGTTGGGTAGTTCTTCTCATGAATTTTCAGTTGTCTAGAAGCATAAGCCACCACTTGTTTATGTTGCATAAGGACACATCCCAACCCTTGATAAGAAGCATCACAATAAACTTCATACGGCTCCTCTGGTTTTGGTAGCACTAATACTGGCGACGTCGTCAATTTCTCCTTCATCAACTGGAAACTTTTCTCACACTCTTCAGTCCATGCGAAGATCTGATTCTTTTTTGTCAGTTGAGTTAAAGGGGATGCAATCCTCGAAAATCCTTCAATAAACCTCCGGTAGTAACCTGCCAACCCCACAAAACTTCGTATTTCGGTAACAATCTTAGGACGTTCCCACGCTAGCACAGCCTCAACCTTTGCTGGGTCAACTGCAATACCGTCTCGGGAGATCACGTGCCCTAGGAACTTCACCTCTTCTAGCCAAAACTCACACTTTGCTAGGTTGGCATACAACTCTTTTTCTTTTAACACCTGCAAGACTTGCCGTAAATGACCTTCATGTTCTTCCTTGCTTTTCGAGTAAATCAAGATGTCATCGATGAATACAACAACAAACTTGTCCAAGAATGGATGGAAAATGCGATTCATATAATCCATGAAAATGGCTGGTGCATTGGTCACTCCAAACGGCATCACCAAGTATTCATAATGTCCATATCGAGTTCTGAAGGCCGTTTTTGGAATGTCCTCTTCTTTTACTCTAATTTGGTGGTATCCCGACTTTAGATCAATTTTTGAAAAGACTACAGCCCCTTGAAGTTGGTCCATGAGGTCATCAATACGCGGTAGAGGATATCTGTTTTTAATAGTGACCTTATTGAGTTGTCGGTAGTCCACGCAGAGGCGAGATTTTCCATCTTTCTTCTTCACTAGAAGCACTGGAGCTCCCCACGGAGACACACTTGGACGGATGAATCCCTTACACAACAAATCTTCCAATTGGCTTTTCAATTCTGATAATTCTGCTGGGGCCATTCTGTAAGGCTGAATAGATATAGGACTCGTTCCTGGAACGACATCAATATTAAAATCAATTTCACGTGCTGGTGGTAAACCTGGAACATCCGGTGGGAATACCCCACAAAAGTCCTTCACGACAGGAATAACATTGACATCAATCTCCGGGTTCATACTGATTGTATTGAGGAACACATACTTATGCACTCCTCCTTCAAGAGAGAACTTTAGCTTGTTGGCAGATAGGAACTTTGAAATACCGATATCTGGGAGAATTATCCTTCGGCGATTGCAATCGAGTAAAACATAATTATTAGATAGCCAATCCATCCCAAGGATCACGCCGAAACGTTTCAATGGAATACAGATCAGGTCAACCATAAATTTCGTGTCAAACACGGTTAATGGGCACTGCAAGCAAGCCGTATTACACTTCACTGATTCCGCAGATGGGACAGTGATTATTAAATCAAAAGGCAGGGTAGTTACATTTAATTTGAGTGAATGCACACAATCCACAGATATGAATGAATGAGTGGCTCCTGAATCATATATAACAGTAACAGTCTTCCCATTAATAAGGCACTCACCCTGAATAAGCTTTGAAGAGGATGGAGTTTCTTCCCCATTGATGTGATAGACGCGTCCTCTTGCAGTGGGGCGTGCACCAGTGGTGTTGTTAGTGTCATTTTTGTTGTTCTGATTCTACTCAGGACATCTATTCGCAAGGTGACCAGGTTTCTGGCAGTTGTAGCAGACTCTTGCTCCGAGCTGGCATTCAGGGGCCTTATGTCCTTCTTGGTTGCAACGGAAACAACGAATGGGTTGTGCCTGTCCCTGGTTGTTGGCCCTTTGATTGCCCCCATTCTGAGATTGAGGTAGGTTCCTTCCGTTTCCTAGGGGTCGAGCATATGGTTTGGGCTGCCCACCCCTACCATTACGATCATGTTGTCCCTGTTTAAAACCAGGTTAGTAATACATTTTTATTTTTATTTTTTTTTTGAAATAATAGATATGTAAAATGACTACAGGTTAAGTTGATTTAAGCATCCTTAATACATTAGTTATATACCCTATTATAAAAAGAGGTGTAGTATAGTATGGTTACAACGTTGGAGGGATTTTGGCTAGTTTATACCCATTGTATCCGTGAAGTCATACCCTCCATGATAGATACGAATAAAGAATGTAGCTCAACATACTTTCTAACTCTTTAATACATAGGGAATCAAGATGGCTCGTGGAAATGCTGCCCAAAATGCTTTTCAAGAAGGCAATGAAATGGCTCAAGCTATTCAAGCAATGAACGCAATGGCAGCTGCTATTGCACAACAAGCTGCGGATTCTGCTCAACGTGAGGCGTTGAGGGACCAACGCCAGGAAGCTGCTGCGGTGACAACACAATTGGCTGAATTTCGGAGGCAAAACCCACCGAGATTCAAGGGAGAGCATGACCCCGACAAGGCTGATTTGTGGCTGGAAGAAATTGAAAAGATCTTTGGACTCCTCCATTGTCCAGGGAACAGAAAGGTTGAATATGCAACTTTCATGCTATTTGGAGAGGCTGAGCATTGGTGGAACGGAGCGAAACGATACCATATTGTAACGACCTAAATTTTTATCTACAAATATTATCTTTTTTTTTTCTTCTTAAAGAAATATATAGTAAAATTAAATAAATAATTAAATAAATAAATAAGTAAATTTTTTTTTTTAAGATGGTCACAAGTTACTTGTATTTTATTCTTCACAAAAGTCAAAGAGATAAAATGAATGATTTAAGGTGATGGGTCTAAAGCCATAAAATATGGAATGTATATAGCCACAAATATCTTGAAGGTACTAATGCAAAAAAAAATTATCGTATGAATGGTATAAATCTAGATTCCAATTAGTTAATTTATTATGAAGGAGTATATTAGTTTTAGTGGAAAACATTTGCCAGCATCATAAAATGAGGCAGTCCAACTTCGCTACTGGTACCTTCTAGTAAGAAACTCCATTGAGTGAAATAATTTGTGAAGAAAATAGTCATGAGATAAATAGTTATAGAAAACAATTAAATTTAACACAATCCTAACGAAGGGTAACCCACCTTCGTATTTCTAAACGTAATCGTTAAAGTAAATCAATGTTAAAATGTCATAGTGATTTATTCAATACAAAAATTGTTTAAATGATGAAAAACCCATTTATTTCCCCGCGACGCGTAAAGTCCAACACACCACAAAATCAATCATCTTCAATCTTTGTACCTGTTGGTGGTAAGGGTCAGTAATCTTTCCCATCGCCCATATCAAGAACATTAAACATAAAATATAGAAGCATAAAATAATGTACAAATAAGGACACACAAACACCAATTCCAAAATAAGTAGATGCATGCTTCTATTCTAAATGATCCGGATATATCACCCATACCAATGGGAAAATCAAGTACCCCCTTACGCACAAGGCTGGAGCACACCACAAGAATCCAAGTACCCCCTTACGCCAAAGGCTGGAGTACACCACATCCAAAAATGCATATGTCCATGCCATGTCCACATATAACACAATCACAATAATCCAAAGACAATTATATACACATAACCACAATACATGGGAATCAAAAACAAGCATGGCCATCATCATACAAATATTAAACACTACTAAATTTATGCATAATAACTTGTATGGAGGAAACTGCCCTTACCTTAGACGCTTTCCTACTCTAACACAAAAGTCCTTAGAATTCCACGCGTTGTTTTTACGAAATATAGTTTAAACTTTACAGAGACAAAAACCTTGTATTAGGGACAGTGAAAGGAAAAATATAGTAGAAGGAATGAGAGAGATATATTGGTTACCTTCACTGGTACTCGAAACTTAAGGGAGAGGAGAACTTGATAGGGGGTATTGGAGTAACACTATATGGAAGGTCTTTACTGAACTTGGGTATGCGAATGAGTGGATGCTTCAAAAACAGTACATATACTTATTTATATACTAATACCATTCACAAAAATGAAAGGAATGATGACAATAAATTTAGAGATTATAGAGTGAGGTGGATTTGATATCACTTTGGATACTAGCACATGCTGTAACAATTAACAAATGAGTAGGAGATACAAAATATGATGAAGAGGCGTGAATGTGGCATGAGAAAAGGGGACTATGCATTCTTGAGTGTAGATCGAGTTTACTCAAAGGGGATTTGGTAGTAGTTTTTGAGAATTGATTCACCCAATTAAATCAATTTAATTTTGTGATTTGTGTCTACTAAGTCTAGTGTGAATTCTAACCGAAAAGTAAGGGACTGATTCTCAATGAATGGTCAATGAATCATGATAAATAAGGTTTTATGTGTATTAAAGTTGGTCAACAATTCTGGTTATTGCTCAATTAATAAACAGAATTGTTCACTTCTCAATTAAATAAGTTATGAAATTTATTTACCTAATTCATAATCTAACATACTAGCAAACATATCAATTGGTCACTTCTCGTTTCTAAATATTATGTCTAACCTTTAATTTTATTTTATTTTTAAGAGCCTCTAAATAAGATAATCAAGAAAATAAAATAGATCACAACCCAAGGTCTTAAAATTAATTAATAAAAAATGGGATGTTACAATATGGTGCACTGACCGATCTGTTTGGGGATGACGCCTTGTTGACCAATTCACTGGGGAAAGAATCATCAACCCTTTTCTAGTAGGTGTAGAGTGAGGATCTGTCCGATAAGGATGAAACTTTGTTGACCAGTTTGCTGAAGACCAGTGGTAATGATAAAATCAAGTAAGTTCATTGGGGGGATTAAAGATTCACCAATCTTTCTTGTCAAACAAATCTTTCCTGTTGGAGAATTAGGTTCTTTGACCTTCTTCACTGAATAAGAGATCCAAGTTCACAACCTGTTAAACATCATTTTGAACATGTACTTCATGAATGCATGATTGTGTACATCTGATGCCTAAATGCAAAACTAATGCAGATGAATTATCTGATAATATGCAGGAGTTTGTGTGCATGTATGCGTGAATGCGTGAATGCATGTATGCATGAATGCATGAATTTATGAGTTTCTATTGAAGAGAATTTGAATTTCTCGGCACCGAGAATCTGAGTAACTCTGGCATTGTTGAGATGAGGACCCTTGCAAGCTTGTGTTGCAGGACGGGTGTTCAAACAAGCTCCCAAAGAGGAACAACATCTTTATTTGATTACAACAGCGTGCACTGAGAGTGGAAACTCTTTACCATCCTTGATATTGACAACCACAGTTCTGCCGTATCTCACCACATGTAACTTTTCAGAAGGATATAATCCTGACATAGTATGCCCCAAGCACTTGAATCTTTAAAAGGTATGTCCTTGGCCAACTGATATTTGCAGTGTAACCAACTCTTGAACCAATTCACTTTCGATAAGCGGAGTATTCAACTTGTTTGCCCCTGATTGGCAGTATTTATAGATGACTTGCCCCTAGCTAGGAACGTCTTAAATCATCTTTGCCCCTGATCAGACCACAACTCAGATTTCCTTAATGTCAAGTATTAATTTGCAAGCAAAATCATTTCTTTTGAAAAGTGTTTTGCACATGCAAATCTTTTGAAACACATATGATGTTTTGAAAAAAAAAAGATAATTATTAATTACTCAACAAACTAGAGGAGTCAGCTTAACAATACATTGGGCGAATGCTTTCAAAGGGAACCTAACTTCAATTAGGTCTTTTGAGGGTTATAACATGCAATTAGGATTCATGTAAATCAAGCAAGAAAATGATATGAATTTGTGTTATCAGATTCCACCTACTTGAACATTTGTTTTGTCCTTAAGCACATAAATTGTAACTCTCTTTTTTAAACATAGGTTTGAAACAGTACACGACAACTCTAATCATACATGGTTGCCGGCTAGAGAAGAACATCAAGTAATATATATCAATACCAAGGGTACTGTAGTAACACAAGACCACACATTGCAGTCAAAGACTCTCATTATATGAAAACAAATTTGAGGTATTTTATTGTGACTCTAACTTTTGCTTAAATTTCATTCGCCCTTTTCATTCAAGCGCCATCACATTAAGCTCGTTATCTTGTACACGCTCATTGCAGAAAAATCTGTTAGTGATTATGATCATATACTGAGGGGAGCTGGTAAAATCAGTTTGGTAAACCCCTCTTTTCTCTTCCAAATGCAGTTGTGGGGGATCGGATAGCAACCCGCCCTACCAAGTTCAGAACCAGACTCCTCTGAACCAACTACTAAATGGGTATATTTACTATGGTTTTTCAACAACTACTGGGTTAAACAACCGAGTGAGGGTCATCTAACTCAATAAGTTCATTTCTAATTTTGAAATTAACCAAAGTATGCAAATTTCCATTTTTGGATCATTCACTTATGTTCATCGATTTCCTACTTAGTTTGTGCTCAAGATGGTGCCGACTGCTAAGATAAACTACTGAAGGATACTTAAAAACTTATGTTCAGGTCTTCGTCAAAATCAGTACTCAAATTGATCTTACATACTTTTAAGAGTCTAAGGTGTTAAGACAGTACCGATTTTATTGAATCATTTCTGAACCTTCATAACGTAGCCTAAAGTGCAAAACAACCCATATACACTTAAAGTGTCATGTCAAGTATCAAACCAAATTTTTTTACTAAAAGAATATATCTCAAGAAACTAGGAGAATCTGATAACATCAAAACATGTGCAAGAATGGCTCAATTCAAATCTTTTTTTTTTTTATGAAAGAAAGTGAAACGATGCCTTACGTCATCAACTAGGTTTTTTACCACTAAAAGCATAAATCAGCAAAGATCAGTTATTTATTTTCATCATCCTCGCTCCAAGTTCGTAAGCAATAAAATAAGAACAAAAGAGGTGAACACAAAATGGATTGATTCCAAAAACATGCATGTTTATTATATTAAAAATACTTGACGAAGTACATAATCTCAAAAGCAAACAAATGCTTGACAAGAAAGAAATAAAAAGCTTGGCGATCATAGGGATGAGCTTCCTAGTATCACCGACTTTGAGTAACTAAAGAGTAGCAGAAGTGATCATCAACAGCGACCCAATTCAATCAAACCATTTCAAGTGCTCCAAAGCTGGAACCTCCTTCAATCACATCGGTTCCTGATTACTCCATTGACTGATTATTTTTCATAACTGGTTCACCTTCCTCGAAGGACAACAGTTGTTTGTCAAGAAGCAATTGCACTTTGTACTTAAAGGACTTGCAGTTATCAGTAGTGTGACCCTCAGTACCGGCATGATAATCACAATTAGCATTGGGATCATACCCAGCTGGGAACGGTGCAGTCATTGGCTTCAGAGCTTTAGGAATCACCATTCCACTATGTACCAGATGGGGAAGAAGTTGACTATATGACATATGAATTGGATCAAAGACCTTCTCGGGCTTTTTCTTAGCCGTTCGTTCCTTTTGAGCTTGTTTAGTCACATGATTCATTTGCCTGCACAAGGGCAGTTGAAAAAGAGTTGACTGCACGAAGGGCAGTTGAAAAAGAGTTGACTGCACGAAAGCATGAAAAAGAATTTGAAGTGAGTTGAGTTATTTTTAGACTTTTTGAGATATTCAGTGAATGGGAATAGTCCACCATCTGAGATGTACGTCACAGACTGTACTATTCGAGCCGAACGAGACGTACGTCACGCTCCCTCTTTTCCATTCAGTTATTAGAGTTAATTGATTAAAACGGGAATAATACACCATCTGAGATGTACGTCACAGGTTGTACTATTCGAGCAGAACGAGATGTACGTCACGCTCCCTCTTTTCCATTTTAATTAATCAACTGATGGCTTATCGATTAAAGCGGGAATAGTACACCATCTGAGATGTACGTCACAAACTGTACTATTCGAGCCGAATGAGACGTACGTCACGCTCCCTCTTTTCCGCTTTAATTGAAAAGTCAATGTTTTAATTAATTTTAAGAAAAGAAGAAGACCAAGCCAGAGAAAAGGGATAGAAGAATACCAGCTAAAGTGACGAATTTGTATGAACATGAAATGCATGAGAGATGCAGTAATGGTCATGAGATATAATAATATACAATAATAATTAAGTGCAAAATAAACATTGAATTAAAGTATTATTTTATTTTTTACTAGCGCTAAACGGGATTAAACGATAAAAAAAATCAACGGATAAATCAAGGGCGTGAATACGCTAAAAAAAAGTAAACGGACTTTTAGAAAAGCCCATGGGCTTTGGGCCGAACCGGGGCGCATCCCAAAAGGGGTGCTAAAAGCAAAAACAACAAAATGGGCTTAAAGCCCAAAATCTACTTGGCCCATCAGGGGGGCGCAGAAGGCAACCTGGGGGTGTGAAATGAAAATCACACAAAATGGGCCTAAGCCCAGTTTCTGCCAGTCCAGAAGAGGGGGTGCAGAAAGTATTTACAAAAAAAAGCAACAAAAACAGCAGAATGGGCCTAAGGCCCAACTCTTTTAACTTCTGAAACAAAAAACAAAAAAACCAACGAACCGGGTCGGGTCTGGATCTAACCGACCCAACCATAAAAAATATAACCCGCGCGGGCGCCAATCGCAGGCTGCCACGTGCGCGGGATCTTCTTCTTCCCCATAGACCGAGTCAGTGACTTAGTGAGTCACTCGGAAGCCATGGAAATGGCGAGTTGACTCGGTGAAGCACAACAACATAAAACCTTCATCAAATCTAACTTGTGAATATACCATTTTGATCGGAAAAACGCATAGATCACAGATCGATAATCAAAAACAGCAAACGAAGCTTAAATCAAAGCATACGAACGAAGATCCGAAACGAAGCAAAAACATAAAACACGTTTTCAGACTACATCGTTTAAAATTGATTATCCAAATTGTTTATTCACGCAAATACGAACACAGATCAAGGAAGAACGAAGGAAAATTCGTCTGGAAACACGTGAATCACTACCTTCTTTCTCTCGGATCCGGTTTCGTTTCAATTTGAATAGGAGTCCTTTTTTGATCTTTCGAACGCGATTCAAGTATAAACGGATAGAGGAGAATGAGATGAATCTTTTATCTGTTCATGATTTTTTGATTTGATGAAGATTTGGTGATTTAATTAAGTGAAGAAAGTTTAGGGTTTGAGAGAGGAGAAAGAAGATAGAAACGGCGCTAAGAGAGAGAAGAGAGAAAGAATCAGTTCTGATTTTTTTCTTTTTTTTCTTTTTTTTTTTTGACAAGTGGCTAGGCTTGGCTTTATATACTCCCTTAAATTAGGGTTGACAAAAGATGTAATAAAATGAATTTTTGGGGTAAAAATGTGAAAATGGAATTGGGTTGAAATTGTGATTATTCTAAAAGACAAATTTTGGGGGAAATGAGGTGGCAATACTTGATTTGTTCAAAAGAAAGAAAAAACTCACAAATAACTAAAAAGCAATAAAAATGAATGAAAAGATATAAAATGCAAATAAAATAAAAAAAGTGAAAATAAAAATAAAAATCAAATAAAAATAATATAGAAACTATTTTTAGTATTTTTGCTTGTGAAAAAGAAATAATTTGCATTAACTAAAAAAAATTAAGAGAAAAGAAATAAAAATGCAAGCATATTAAATTTCTAAAATCTTTTTGATATTTCTTATAACAATAAGAAATAATTTTCAGAATAAAATATTTATTTTAAAAAGTTCAAAATTAGGGTATTACACATGTTGTTGAAGATTCTGGTGAAGAAGCTGAGGATGATGAACCTCTCTTAGTGAAGAATAGAAGAATTGTTAGAGAAAGAACTGCTCACATACGTTAGATGAATCAAGGTACGTCTTCTAATGTTTTTACTAATGAGCCTGCTGAATCTCAATCTAGGAATGATGAACCTACTTCTGAACCTGACATTGTTATTCCTTCTCCAACCAAACCTTCATCTGAGCCTATATCATGACCTTCTGTTTTAGATGTGTTGTTTGAACACTTGTCACCTGAAACCATTCATGCAGAGACAAATAACTTACCTAAAACACCTTCTAAGCCCTCTTTTGCAAAACCTTCTCCTGTTTTAAAAACAAAACTTGAGAACTTAAAAAGAAATTTGGTGATACTTTGAGTGAAGTTAGTTCTGATTCCGATTCTCATTCTGATGATACTCACTCAATCCCAACTCCAATTCATGTCTACACACCTCCACCTGTCACTATTCCATCCATACCAATCATAGATATTGTTAATCCGTTAACTGAATCATCATCTCTACCTGAGTTTATTGTAAGCACACCTCCATCACCTCAATCCCCTATATCACCTCCATCTAACCCTGAGCAAAATATCTGCGAAATCTTCTTTGAGCCTGAAATCACATATCAAACTATCCTAGAAAGCATTCAAACTCAACATTCTAGCCAAACAGTTTCTAGTATTGAGATTTTGGCAAGACTTGTTAATAATGATGTTAGAAGATTGCATAGCTTGAAAACTGATCATGGAATTATGCCAAGTCAGGTTATTGAAAAGTTTGATGAGATAGATAATGCTCAAAGGTTGATCATTGCTGCTCTTAAGAAGAAGTATGTTGATTAGTTAGTTTATGAACATCTATAATTCACTGATTCCTTTGAAAATGCATTTGGAAGTGCTCTTCAAAAGGAACGTCTGATTTTAACTAACCTATCACATGATGAGATGGAAGCTCTGAAAGCTGAAGAAAGGGAACACAGGATTCTGGAACAAAAGTTGATGATGGATGAAGATGTCAATATTCTAACTCCTGGGGATGCTGATACAAAGATGATTGAAAGTTCTGATGTTGCTGCAAATAGGATTCTGAAGGTTGAATGAGTTCAAAGGGAACAAAGAGATAAGCTCTTAGTTTTGGAAGTTGGATTAGAAGAGGTCAAGACTAATCAGAAGGAATTAAAGGAAACTATCAACAAGAATGCTAAGAAGTCTGACAAAACTCTTAAGAAGCTGATGATGATGCTTGAATCAAGACTACCTTCTAACCCTTCTTCATCTCAACCCTAGGATTCTATGTTTGAGCACAAACTTATTTTGATTCTTAATTAGTTGTAATATTTGAACATGTTTTTTTTTTCTGTTAATTGCATGAACACCTTATATGCTTCATTGATTGTTTGATTGCTTTTAACTGTTTACATGTTTATCTATGATTCTGTTCAAATATGCTTTTGAAAAATATATGTCTAAGCACAAAGTTTTTATAGAAACAAATTCAAAACATAAACTCAGAACTTTATTGATTTATTGAATATCAGTACATAAGATCATACATCTACTTAGAGTCTACATCTAATTTTTGGGAACCACCAGAGCCAGAGTTTTCTGTTGGACTATGGTAATTCTTCAAGAAACTAAGATAATCAGAATCTGGTAACTGAAAATCAGTTGAAGATTCTGAGCCTTCACACTTGTCTGGATCATATGTCTTGTGAAATTCTCTATAATCAGAATCAGTCTCATTAGAATCTGATGAGAGTGTGATATACACTGGTTCCTGAGGCCTTGTTTTTTACCTGGTTCTATAACTTCTTCTCAATGGAACTGAAGAAGATGCTTCACCCTAGACCGTCTTTCTTTTTGGTTTGGATTTTGGTGGTGATTCTTCTTTCTTCATTTCTTGAGGCTCTTTACCTTCATTTGCTCTTCTATCCTTATCCATTATTCTGATAATAATGTGTGGAAGTGTTGAGTAAATTGAAATGGTTTAGCGTTCTCCTTTTATAGACATTTCATAGAGTTTCAGTCACATAGTTTTCTCATATATGTCATTTAATGACTTAGTTGCAACTATTTTCTGACTTGACTCATTGGAAGTTGTGCTTTGACTGATCTCTTTACGTGCTTATTTAATGTCTTTACTTCTTTTTAAACAAACCGTTTTTGTTTGATGACAAAAGGGGGAGTAAAAGTCATTAATTAATGATCCATAACCGCTAAAAACTGAAACCAATTAAAAAGAATCAGTTACTTTTTGTTTATTTTATTATTGTTGTGTTTATTCTGGAGAATATAATTTTATGTTGAACTAAGTTCTTCATATGATGATGGATGAAAAGAGTGCAATTTTTTTCATTGATTATCAGACTCAGGGGGAGAGCTTACAAAACTAGCCTCTAAGAGTCAAAATATGAAAAATTTGAGTCAAAATAAAATTAAGTTCTTAAACTATTTTCATTATTCACTGTTAAACTTAGGGGGAGCTTGCAAAGCTTATGAACCTTTGTTGAACATGACCAATTAAAATAACAACCATTGTTAATTAATACTAATTTTATATTAAAAGAAGCTCTGAAACAAGCATTAGCAAGGATATCAGAAGCAACGATATCATAAGTAACGATATGAGAAGCAATGAGTGAGAAGCTACTACAAGTCAGAAGCAAGTCATCCTAGAAGCTACGCTAATCAGAAGCAAGTCATCTCAGAAGTTATGTTGAATCAGAAGCAATGTATGAAAAAGACTAACAGTTTCAGAAGCTGAAGACTCAGAAGCATATGTCTGATACATAGGCTCTGAATATCAAGCCAAAAATGTCAGAGTTTACTGATAGTGATTCAATGATTGGAAATCATTTGAATTAAAGGCTGTGATTGATTGATACATCATAGTACTACATCCTTATCATAGAGGATAGTGACGTTAGTACTATTTTACTCCATAAGGGCGAATATTCTCAAGCAAAAGGAATGAATGGATAAGCATTACCAGAAATGGCAAATATCCCATGTTACCTTTGTCCTTTCACAGCTGGCTTGAAAATGACCTCTGCAACGGTCATTATCTTCAAACGTCTCTATTTTCTTTCTATCTATAAATAGAGAACTGCAAATTGAAGATTAAGGTTACACACGCATACAACTTTACTCCTTTACTTAGACTGAAAGCACTGCTTCTGAATATAATTTTGTTGTGCTTTTGACACTCTGTTAGAGTCTTAGAGTCTTAGCACTCCTTTTTCTAATTCATTAGGAATTTTGTGTTAGAGTCTTGAGTTGTAATCTTGAGAAAACTCTTGATTTCACAATCAAGTGTTTATCACTTTCTATTATTTCATTTGTGTTAGGAAGTCTCTTGCTAGTGAGTTTGAGCATTGTAATAATCTAGGTGATTATAGTGAAATCCCTTGGAAGTGCAAGGGGACTGAACTACTCTCGGTTTGTGAGAGGAACCAGTATGAAATTGCTTGTCTCGTCTCTCTCTCTCTATCCTTACTCTTGAGCGTGTGTGTGTTAATTGTGTTTGTTTATCCGCTGGTGCATCTGATAAGTTCTCAGAACTTAGAAGAAGTTCTTAAAATTACCAAAACACAATTCAACCCCCCCCCCCTTCTTGTGTTTTTCACACCTTTAGTATGTATTGACACAAAATACCTCAAATTCAATTTTTCAAAGTTTAAAAAAGTTTTTCGCTGTCAAGTCATTTCTAATGTTGCCAAAATATGTTCTACACTGTTTTCATGGGTTTTGACAATTATTAAAACATGGGAGTGAACAAGTGCACTTACACATGAGAGTGGGTGCAGTGGTTGAGTTAAATTGTCATGGAAATTGAATGAATCATGTGTGGGGAACTAGCCTCTAACATCCATAGTGAAGTACAACGAATTCAAAGCAAAATTCAATTGCCCATCAACTATTCCATAAAAGTCTAAATTTAGTTTTCAACAAGTTTTATGAACAAATCCCCCCTATTTGTCTTTTATTTCCCTTTAACATTGGTTTAATTGTTTGGTTCAAAGTTACAGTCAATCCTTGTGGACACGATATCTTACTTACTACTTGGCAATAATTATATACTTGCAATTTATCGATCAAGTATTTGGTGCCGTTGCTGGGTGATGTACCCCAATTTTGGACCTAAAAATCCAATTTGCAAATTCATGAATAAAAGTATACAAAAATATTTTATTCCTTTTTCATGCATTTTTGTTCATTTTTCATATTTTTATGATTTTTCTTAAATTTCTTTTTATTTCTAAACATTTCATTTTATTTAAAATAGTTCACGTTTTAGCGTAAAAATCTGAAAATGATGAAAAATAGTTTTTGGTCTTTATTTTACTCTTTTTTTTCAAAATACAAAAAAAATAGAGTTTCATTTTAATTTTTATTTCATTATCGCATTTTATAAAAAAAATATCAAATAGATTTGCATTTTATTACATTTTATTTCAATTTATTTTATTTTCACAATTTTATCTCAAAGTTTACCTAAAAAAGATAAAAATATCGAAAATAGTTTTTTCTTGATTCATAATTTCATTTTTTTTATATTTTTTAGCGTAGAAGTCCAAAAAGTACCAAAAATAGCATTTTCTATATTTACGATCATTTTATATTTTATTTCCACATATTTCAAAAAATTGCATTTTTATTTTATTTTTTTACTCATTTTGTTTTATTTTATTTTCATTTACATTTATTTCAAAAATATGCCAAAAAGAGAAAGAGTAGGGCACAAGTTGCTCTATCTCTACCTCTATGACTCATTGATCTTATCATTTCCATCTCATTATCCTTCACACAAAATAAATAAAAAATTGTTGTACTAACTCACTAAGGAATCTTTTACATTGTCCAATCACACTCCTCCACCTCACCTCACTCTTATCACAATCTTTTTTCATTTAAAAAAATAAATCAAAATTCTCTCAATTTTATACCATTTTACCCATTTAACCCGATTGTTTCATTTCCTATAAATAAGCACTCTCATTGATGAGAGAGATTGACTCATCATTTTCACACAAAACCATCACAATATCTCCTCTCTCAAAGTTATCAAAATCAAAACTCAACAAAAAAAAATCAAAAAGAAAAAGAAAAAAGAAAAAAAGAAGAAGGGACGAGTTGTTGTTACAGTAACAACAACAAATTTTCTCACCATATATTTGTTAGATAATAAAGTTATTGGGTCTAAGTTAGTGAGCCCGTTAGGTTTATAGTCCACTAGGTTTTATATATATTCTCATGTAACTTTCTGTAATGTTAAGCTATTGGTATTCTCATGAAACTCTAGCACGTATTTTGTTATTCTCTCCTTGTTTTGTCTCAGTTTTCGTAACATGGTATCGAGAGCATGGTTCGATCCGCCTTGATCTGTTTGTTGTTGTTTCCGCTGCTAGTAATCTCAAAAGGTTTGAGGATATTTTTTGCTTTGTTGGAATTGGAATCGTTGGCTTTTTGGATTTTTTTGTAGGTTATTTCCGTAGAAATCGATTGAAGAAAGAAAGAGCATGCTTGATTTGATGGTTGCTTCCTCTGTTTGTTAGTTCCTCAAGTTTTGATAGTAGTTGTTCTTGTTTTCTATTTCTGGTCAAGTTTTGAGTTGGGTGGTATTAAAATTTGTGTTTTGTGTATCTTGGGAATTTGTGGGTGTGAGTTGCCTTCTTTGTTGAAGCAATAGAAAACAAATGAGATTTGGTTAATGTTATCAAAGTAGTTTTTGGCTTTTATCCTGTTGCACCATCAGTTTGCTTCAGTGAAAGTTTTGTTAGTCTGACAAATTGGTATTTGGTATGTCGTATTGGTAGGATCTTGATGATTTGGCTGCATTTGGATTTGTTCAACCAGTTGATAATGTGACTTTGTTTGATTTAATTTGTTTGGTTTGATTCGGTATAAAATTGTTTAGTTTTGTTTCTCAGTTAATTTGATTATTGTTTGTTTGGTGAGTGAAGTATTACTCACAATTTGTCTGTCCGGTGAGAATAATCACAAAATATCCGTCTGATGGGTGTATGTTTAAAATCTGAATATTTGAATCTGAAGTTTAACTTGATGAATCTAAATTTGAAGTTGAATATGAAATCTGAATCCGGTGAGGGAATACTCACAATTTGAATATCTGAATCTGGTGAGGGTGAAATCTGAATATTTGAATCCGGTGAGGGAATACTCACACTCTGAAATCTGAATCCGGTGAGGGAACACTCACAATCTGAATCCGGTGAGGGAATACTCACAATATGAATTTGAATCTGTTTGAATATCTGAAGTCTGAAAATCTGAATCCGGTGAGGGAATACTTACAATTTGAAAATCTGAATCCTGCAAGGGAATACTCACAATTTGAATCCGGCGAGGGAGTACTCACAATCTGAAAATCTAAAATCTGAAGTTGAATCCGAAGCTGATGCTTAAGTTTGAAGCTGAATTCGGTCGATGCTATTAGTTAATTTATTTTATTTGCAGGGTTAAATTTTTAACAAGCTTAAAGCTTAGTAAGCTTCAGCTTGAGGGGTAGTGTTAGAACTTTATATTACTTGGTATGTGTTTCGTTTGACAAACTCTTGATGCTGATTGTAGTTGCATCATGAGTTTGAGAGGAAGTGTTACATAATAAAGTTATTGGGTCTAAGTTAGTGAGCCCGTTAGGTTTATAGTCCACTAGGTTTTATATATATTCTCATGTAACTCTATGTAATGTTAAACTATTGGTATTCTCATGAAACCCTAGCACATATTTTGTTATTCTCTCCTTGTTTTGTCTCAGTTTTCTTAACAATATTCATACTCCTCCAATCCAAAAATCAAACCCAAACACTCAAATCTCAAAATTAAACCATCATCCAAGCTTCATATCATCTTCAATAACCTATAATCACTTCAAATCGCACATGAAATAACCCGGAAAATACCAAACCGAGTCCGAACTCGAGCTCACTTGAGGTAGTGATTTCTCTCATTTTAGACCTCCATTTTCGTTGTTTTTTGGCTCATTGAACTCGCGAAAGAACAAGGAACATGATGAACATATCATTTTCCACCAATTTCGCTCACAAAACGTTTTGGAAATTTTAGATCCGGTTTTGTTTTGTTAGTTTTTGAAAATACATAACTCTTTTGTGAAAGCTAAGCCTAGATTCGTGATCTACGCAAGAAATCGAGTGAAATAGAGTACTCATATGCTTTATTTGGTTCGGTTACGAAGCTTTTACATTTTCATCCATGGCGGACGAGTCATGACTCGGCCACTGAGTCAGTGACCCGCCCAGTTTAAAAAGATAACCCATGGTAGACCTTTTTTTTATTTTTTTTTATTTTAATCATATGATTCTCAGATCTAATCACGTTTGTTTGATTAAGATCTAACGATAATGATTGAAAGGCTTATCATAGGCTCGCGTGTGTAAACCGTATGGAATTAGAGACCTGGTTCGGTTCAACACTAGGGTTGAACCAGATGACCCGGTCCGGTTCAGACTATAGTCCGGTTCAGCATTTATCTTCAAAAGTGATATTCCCATAATCACTTTTGAAAATAAATGTTTTTTTTGAGTAAACTTTGATTATAAAAGTGATTATTCACATAATCACTTATATAATAATTGATTATTCAAATAAATTGATTATTCTAAAGGTGATTATCCTAATAATCACTTATACAATAATCACTTATCTTCATCTATTTTCATTTTAAGTCATTTTTTTACTTATTCTCTTGTTTACTTATTCTCTTTTTTTTTAGTTTAATATTTCTTTCTCATTTACTTAGTTTATTCACTTTATGCTTTTTTTAAACATGCATGTTTTTTGAATTAATCCATTCATATTCACTCTTTTCTCTTGCTTTATTAATTACAAACTTGGAGCGAGGATGATGAAAATAAATAACTAATTTTTGCGGATATATGCTTTCAATGGTGTAAGACATTGTATCACTTCCCAAACACTGGAGATATCTAGGAGATAATCCGTAGTCAACCCCTTTGAGCCCTAAAACCCTAAAGACTCCTCTTTGTAAATAATGGCTTCGCATACTTTAGGTTTTACATCTTCCAATATATATTTCTGTAAGAACGTGTTGAGGAAGATACATGGGCTTTTTGAATCCATCTGGTCCAAAAGAAATCTTGCAATTATATTTTAGAACCACATAATATATTTCCATAAATGGAGAAACATATTTTATGAAGCAATCAGGGCAAACCGCCACCTCCTTAAGGTTCTACACAACAAGGCGAGACTTAGTGCACAAGTAATTGAGATAAAACTGAACAAATCTTTAAAAAGATCTCGCACAAAAATACGCGTACGTCCTGATGCTGTACGCACATGCTGGAGCATCTGGTCCAACATCTGTCCAGTTAGCATCTGCTCCAGCATCTGGCTAGTTAGTATTTTAGCAAAAATGAGGCCAATACACAAAAACCTCAACAATCTCCCCCTTTGGCAAATTTTTGGCTAAAACAATCTTGGGCCATATATGAAAGCCAGAGAGATATATCCAGCACACTCCTTCTAATCAATCAAAACATAGTGTTGTACCCCAATTTTGGACCTAAAATCAATTGTCCTCTTTTTTCGTTATAAAATGTCAAAAAAATTCATCGCATAATAATATATCATCACGTCCGTTCTTTTTTCGTCGTTCGTTTTTTATCACATTTTTTTTTGTGGTTTTACTTTTGTTTCTACTCATTTTTCATCATTCATTCTTAACTATTATTATTATTATTATTATTATTATTATTATTATTATTATTATTATTATTATTATTATTATTATTATTATTATTATCATCACCTTTATTACTACTATTATTATTATTATTTTATCTATTATTACTTATTATTATTAGTATTGGTATTATTATTAAAAAAAACAGATTAATTTTCTTCTTCTTTTCCCTTTTTATTTTAATTTTTTTTTTCGATCACCAAAAATGAAGAAAAAATGCATAACAGAAAAAAACATCACAAAAATTGAAAAAAATAAGGGATCCAATGCTTGAACCAATTTCTGCAAAATCCAGCACATAACAGTGACCCTCCTTTTGTCTTTTTTTTTTTTCATTTTTGATTACCAATTTTCAAACCAACACTGGTACCACAAAGCAACTTCTGCATTTTTCCCCTTCAATCGACCAAACCCTAAATCTTTTTCTACTTAACAGAAGCTTGTTTCACAGCAAAAGGAGGCGGATTTGAGAGAAGCAAAAACAACATCTCACCAAAAAAAAATCAATCACAAACAGAAACAAACTTAACCCAAAAACCTAGCTCTTCTTCTCTTCCCATCATCAAACAGAAAACCCAAAAAAAACCACAAACCTTAGCCTCCACCGAAACCAAACAGAAACAAAACCAAACAGAACCAAAAAAAACACATAACAGAAACCAAACAGAACCGAGAACAACGAACAAAACAGAAAATCGAAACAGAAGCGGGAACAAAAAGAAACAGAAGCCGAGTAGAGGAGGGAGGAGCAGTAGAAACGCCGTCAGCCGCATGGCTTTCCTTCGTTACCGGTCACCACCGTCGGCCACCACAATACCTCCGCCGGAAATCTTTCTCCACTGTATGTTTTCTTTCGTTCAAATCATGTGTTTGCATCTTCTTCCTTTTATTTATGATTTCGTTAGGTTTTTTTTTAGGTTAGGGTTCCGAAAATAAAAACTCCCGATCCGGCCACTCGCTTGCTTTATCATTGTTTTTGTTGCCGGATTTGTGATTAGAAGAAGATTTGGTATGGGTTTTGTGTTTTGTGTTTCTGATTTAGACAAAAAAAATTTAGAGGTGTGGGAGGTTAGAGTTAGGTTTTGAAGAAGAAAAATGGAGAGAGTAAGAAGAAAAAGAGAGAAACGAAACAGAAGAGGGAAAGAGAGAGAAGAGAGAAAAAAATCTGAAAAAAATAATAACCAAAATAGCAAAGAAAAAATCACAAATACTCCCCCCCAATCAGTTACTCTGCGCGCCCCCCGGGGATTTTTCGCGCACCCCCCACCGGTTTGGTTAATATGAACCGGGTTTGGGTCTGGTTCGACCCGGTTCCCCCTAAATTGGTCCTGGGCCTAAGCTTTTGGCCCAACTCGCCCCCCTTCTTTTTATCTGTTTTATTTGTGTTTTTTTTATTTGTTTTATCTTTTTTTGATATATTTGCTTTTTTTGTCATAATTGATCTGCCATGAAAAATTGTGTTTGAAAGTTTTTTTTACAAAGTTATTGAGTTCAAATTGTTAGCATTAATATTCAAAGACTTTAAGCCCCAAAAATGTATATGTATGAGTCTTATTGTTTGTTTTTTTTTCTTTCTTATAAATTTTACTAAGTTAAAATGTTAGTGCAAAAAATAATAAATTCTAAGAAGGAAAAACTCTTTAACTTTTTAATGGCAAAAATAAAAAATGTTTGTTTGTTATGATTTTGCCTTTCTTTATTAGTTATTTTAGAATATAAAAAAAAATATAAAAAAAAAACAATAAAAATACTAGAAAATTGAATTATGCTATGTTTGTTCCTTTTTTTTTCTTTTATGGTTGATAACATGATTATGTCTTCATTTAATTCCATTTTATAAAAACATATAACATGCTTTTTATTAAAATTTTCATGCATACATGCATTTAAAAATCTTACATTTTTGCACTACATCACATTTATGCATTTTTTAGTCACATAACCATTTTTTACACAATTCTCTACATCATATCACATTTCTACATTTCTACATTGCATCAAAAATCTACATTTTACACTTCACATGACATTTGACACTAACTTTTGCATCACTTTACAATTTCACTTTACATTTTTTCTTTATGCATACATGCATTGCATTTAGATTAGGACAATCCATCATTTTAAAAATGCATGTTAGAGACAATATTTTAATTAATAAAATCATCGAGCTCTAACACTAGCATTAATAGTTAAGGGCCTTTTGGCCTAAATTCATTCTTTTCATAAAAATAAAAACTTTTCTTTTTGCTAAATAAAATGTTTTTGCTTGTATATGTTAATTAGGATTGTTTGTTGATGTGAGTGACTTTCGAAAAAGCTATTATCATGTCTTTGCTTCCGACACATTTCATTCACACACTCCACTTTTAATTAGGATGTTATTTTGCGACGTTTCCTTTTCCTCTTGTATGTGCATTTCATTATCATGTTTATTTTCCCGTACTTGCATTTTACTTTTATGCATTGTCATTTATTTATTTATTTGCTTATTATTATTTATTCATTCAATTTAATATGGTTGTAAATATTAATTATTCAATTGGGTTGTAATAGCGTAGGATTTTATTTATCGCTCTTTACTGCTTTCATAGTTTATACATCACACACAAACGCCAAAAATTCATTTCCAAAGAAGAGGACTCGTAGTTAAATTTCAAATTAATTACGAGACTTTTTTGAAACAAAAACTCTTTTTTCAAAACAAACACAAAAACCTTTTACAAAACAAACGCAAGTTCACCTGAATCTCAACGTAACTTCAATCATTTTAACATGCTTTTATCACAACTTTTTTTATATATAACATCTTTTCTTAATTCTTTTTTGACAACAAAATCTTCTTTTCTTTACAATCTTCTTTTCTTTACAACACACTTTTTCAATAACAAAAAAACGAATACACTTTCATTTTCAAACAACAATTTTTTCTTTACAACATCTTTTCTTACAACCTCTTTCTCTCAACACCTACAATCCTCTCAAAAATCTTTCTTTTGTAAACAAAAAATATTTACACTTCTTTTCTTTTATTTACTTTATGAAATAAAATCTTCTTAACTTTTACCCACTTTCTTTTCTTTCTTCTATACAACTTCTCCCTCCATTCTTTAAGCATGTACAAAAAAGCACTAAAAAACATATAAGAGGTTACCATGGAGTACCATGGGCGCTTGAGGTGCTAATACCTTCCTCAAGTGCAACTAACCCCCGTACCTAGAATCTCTTTCTTTTAAAGGTTTTTCAATTTTTCCCCTCCTTTGGAAATGAAAAATAAACTGTAGTGGGGTATGTCTCAAAAATCCCGCAACAGAAAAATAGCGACTTCACTGGGGATACCTCTCCTTAAGAGGGTTGAACCTAACTTATATGCTTTTATGTGCTTTACTTGTTTACATGCTTAATATATCCCTTGTGGGGATTCCTGAGTGGTGAGACAAGCAAAATACACCTGCTTGAGTGAACACATAAGATAGACATGTGGTGGAATCATAGTGTTGTGTTTGGAGTAGTTCTGCATATACACATGTGATATGGCCACGCTCAAGTGGAGGGTTTGTAAAAGTGGGGTTAGTCGGCACTAGTAGTGGTGTTGGCGACTCCATTTTTATAGATCCCGAGAAGCTCGGGGACCTTTTAGTTACATTTAACCCATCTTGGCCATTAGAATGTAGCGCGATGGCTAAAGTCATAAGTAGTTTTGATTTTAGTTGTTCCGCGATGCTACGCTCAAACGATACTTTTCTTTGGATATTTCATTGGGCCATGAGTAGTTATGCGCACATGGTATTCTATAGGAAAGTTGATGACGTTGGGAACTTTGTAGAACCCGTGTTACAAAAAGAAGAAAACCAATAGTTCATACCTTGTGGGGGGTTCACCTTTCGACTCCAACATCATGATATCTTAACCAACCATGTTTGCTTATGTTTGTGATTGTTGCATCCATACATTCATTCATCCATTCATCCATGAAAAATCTCTTTCCCTTGATTTCAAAGGACTTAGAGGATTTTTTTTATAGACTTCACAATCATCATGGACCTTGAAAAAAGTGAAATAAAAGAAGAAGGTTGCTTTGAAAATTCTTTGATCATTTACAAACTAAAGAAATTGAGGTCTTTTATGATTGATATCCTAAAGTCCTTTGAAAAAGACAAAATAATCGAAACAAAACTCTCTTTCTCATGCATCATTGTGCATTCATGGTCTTCTTTTACAAAAAGTCTGAGTTTCATCTTTCTCTCAGTGGTTTGACGCTCTTGTACAAAGTCAACTTACAAGTCAACACTTGTGTTAATCAAAAGAAAAGAATGGAAGCAATTATACAAGAGAACACTAAACTTCGTGAAGAAGTCATCACACTTCGAGCAGAATTTGAATAGAAAAATGCTTTGATTGCTTCATTAATGGTGGCACAAAATAACCACCATCTCACTCCTTGAGCAATTAGTTTTGCCTTTCCAAGCTCAACAAAGGCATCAGATTCAACAACAGTCTCAATCACAGCCTATCCAACAGGCACCGCATCAGACTCATTCACAGTCTCAACCAATTTTCTTTAGAGGATATAAACTACCTCTGCTATGCATGGATATGGTTTGATACCATTGGTTTGTTGTTGATGTTACCTCTGCTACTCTCTTCTATCCAGTTGCAGTCAGTGATACAAGGTAGCTCATCTCTATGATCGCTAGGCTTTTATTTCTTTCTTGTTAGGCTTTTGTTTGCTTTTAACATTATGTCTTTTGTCAAATATTTTTAATATAATAAACATGCATGTTTTTGGAATAAATCCGTTCGTATCCACTCTTTTCTTGTTTTTATTACTTACAAACTTGGAGCGAGGATGATGAAAATAAATAACTAATTTTTGCTGATATATGCTTTTCAATGGTGAAAAACCTAGTTGACGATGTAAGGCATTGTTTCTCTTCCCAAACAGTGGAGATATAAGGAGATAATCCGTAATCAGCCCCTTTGAGCCTGAAGTCGGTGTTTCTTTCTACTTTTTTTTTTTCTGAACCTTTAATCATAACCTGGGGCAGGGTAGTCTTTCAATTAATTTGATGATGCATTCTGATACAAGAGAATCAATTCATCTAGTCGTACCAAATTAGAGGTTAATCACAATGCTTTCCTAATACAAAGGAAGCTGTCAAAAGATGAGACTCACAACGATTCATACGACAGTCACAATTTTCATCTTACAAAGGTTATACAAAAAAAACAGAGTGATTACAAAAAAGGAGAGTACAAAAAAAGAAAGAATTCAAAAAAAAAGAGCCCATAAAAAAAAGAGGGGCACCGTGATGGACCACAATTTCAAAGTTCGAAAAGAGGTAGTCCATACAAAATAAATAGTGATTCAAAAATAGGAACAGTTTCCAAACAAAAGTGATTGTCACTTCAAGAAATCTCATCAAAAATTTGTTCAAAAAGAATATCAATGGAGCTTCGATCAAAGTGTCAACCTCAGACATCATTGCCAAAAAAAGATTCTCTTGTTGACTGAGTGCATCAGTTGAATTAATTGAATTTAGGAATGAAGGACATCAAGAAGAATGGGTGGGACCAAATTAATTTTGAGCCTAACAATCCTTTTTTTGAAAACCGTGAGCCCAACCACGTTATAACATACAAAAGACCTAATTGAAACTAGGTTCACTGTGAAAGCATACTCGGCAAATTTATTGTTACGCTGACTCCTCCTGTTTGATCAATCAATAATAACCTTTTTGTACACATCATATGTGTTTTCATTCTAAAAAAACAAAAAAAATATTCAATTTCAAAAAAACTTACATGTGCATTTTATCAAAAATACTTTTCAAAATAAATAATTTTATTTGCAAATTAATGCTTGACATCAAAGAAATTTAAGCTATGGTCTGATCAAAGGCAAATCTGACTTGAGACGCTCCTAGCCAGGGGCAAGATATCTATGAATTCTGCCAATCAGGGGCAACTAAGTTGAATATTCTGCTTATCAAGGTTGAAAATGGTTCAGGAATTGGTTATTACAAACATCAGTTGGTTTGGAGCATATCCTTCAAGGTTTCAAACACTTGTGGCATACTATGTCAAGATCATATCTTCCTGAATAGTTGCATGTTGTGAAATATGGAAGAGTCTTAATTGTCATTACCATGAATAAAAAAGAGTTTCAACTCTTAGTGCATACTGCTGCAATCAACTAATACAATGTCTAATGTAAAATGTCAGCCAGTCACGCTCTTCGAGCGATTTTCTCAAGGATTTCTTAGACTAGAGCGAAGAGTTTGAAGCAAGGGGCAAGTCGTCCCGATCTCTCAAGTTATTCATCAACAACAAACATGTTTTCTCTTAGGGAATGTCAACAGTCATCCCAGAAAAGGATACATCTCCTATGAAAGTTGACAATGTTGTTTTAAGTACAATCAAATTTTAATATACAGATCGTTTTGGATAAAACGGTCATTTCCCCAGAGAAGTCGATCCTTCTCAAGATGAGTTCTCTTGTTTTATCTACAATAACATCTACACTTTGTCGAGATATCCTGAGCGGTGATGTGACGTTGGCTTGTGTTTCCGGTTTGATCATTTTGTCTGTCCATCAAAAGATGTTCCGCATACGTACATATACATATACATTCATAACATACATACATTCATACATACTTTCATATATTCAAACATAGCATTTATATGTGCCATGAACATTTACATCATTCATACCTTATTACATCATATACATATATCTGTCTCTTTTGCCTTGTCTGTGTCTACAAAATAGAGTCGGGATGGGCACGTTGTTCTCTCCAATTAGAGTGTCAGCTTAGGCAGATAAGTGTACGCCTCTTGCTTCAAAAAATCCCCACTAGACTCCTCTCTTGTGGAAGATGGTTGTTTCAGTTTTTTCCAACAACAAAAGGAAAATTCCCAGTTGAATTTATTCTTCAATTGGACATAGAGTCTTGTTTTTACCGTTTCCCTCCAGTTTGTTCCCGGATTGGACATCATTTCAAAACAACAAGTGACAAGTTTTCCGCACAAGAAGTTTGTACTTTACAAGATACATTTTACAGTTCCTCAGGTGGTTTTATCCCCAGTGAACCTTATCAATACATTACACAAAAGATCATACAAGTCTTTTCTCTCTACAAATACATACACTTTTACAATCTAACCTACCTGTGTCTCTTTTGAAGTTCCCGGTAGAGTTATCGATCCTCATAGATGATTATTACCTTTTATACACTATCATTATACGGTAGTTGGTAATATCTAGTCATTGTCTTTTATACACCATCACTCTGTTGGATGGTAGACAGTGTCTTACATCTTTTCATATTACCTTTTATACACTATCATTATACGGTAGTTGGTAATATCCAGTCATTGTCTTTTATACACCATCACTCTGTTGGATGGTAGACAGTGTCTTACATCTTTTCATATTACCTTATATACACTATCATTATATGGTAGTTGGTAATATTTGGCCTTTGTCTTTTATACACCATCATCTTGTTGGGTGGTAGATAAAGTCTCATCTCTTCATATTACCTTATATACACTATCATTATATGGTAGTTGGTAATATATGTCATTGCCTTTTATACATTATCACTTCATTGGGTAGTAGTCAATGTCTTGCATCTTTCTTCATATTACCTTTTATACACTATCATCATACGGTAGTTGGTAATATATGTCATTGTCTTTTATACACCGTCACTCTATTGGATGGTAGACAGGTCTCACATTTTCATGTTACCTTTTATACACTATCATCATACGGTAGTTGGTAATATCCGGCCATTGTCTTTTATACACCGTCACTCTGTTGGATGGTAGGCAGTGTCTCTCATCTTTTCATATTACCTTTTATACACTATCATTATACGGTAGTTGGTAATATCTGGCCTTTGTCTTTTATACACCATCATCTTGTTGGGTGGTAGATAAAGTCTCATCTTTTCATGTTACCTTTTATACACTATCATCATACGGTAGTTGGTAATATCTAGTCGTTGTCTTTTATACACTATCACTTTGTTGGATGGTAGCCAAGGTATCACCTTTTCATGTTACCTTATATACACTATCATTATGCGGTAGTTGGTAATACTCAAACGTTGTCTTCTTTATTCAAGCTGTCTCTTTGTAAGACGGTGGACAATGTTCTTGTTCTTTATAGAGGTCGTCTTTTATCTGCAAGCTGTCTCTTCGTAAGGCGGTGGACAATTCTCTTATTCTCTATAAACGTTGTCTTTTATCTGCAACCCGTCTCTTTGTAAGGCGGTGGACAATGTTCTTTTCACCATTACTGTCATCCACATAATAGTAAGTAATATTTTCCCCAGTATTTTACTCTGTTCCCCAGTAGAGTTCGTTCTTCCAATGGACTTAGGGCACATCTTATTTTTCCCCAGTCGGGCCATGTTATGTTCTTCCCCTATGAAGTCCTAAATATGTTTCCTTCCTTTGTCTATCTTTTACAACATTCATATAAAAATTCATCATCTGCATTTCATGCATTCATATTTGCATCATAAGCATTATTTGAGGATTTTAGGTCCAAAAATGGTGCACGTTTTATATTTAAGTATCTTCAATCCCGTCTAGACAAAGATTTCAATCTTCATCTCTCCGGGTGAAGAAACTTAAATAGGGGCAGCTGTTGTACCCCAATTTTGGACCTAAAATCAATTGTCCTCTTTTTTCGTTATAAAATGTGAAAAAAATTCATCGCATAATAATATATCATCACGTCCGTTCTTTTTTCGTCGTTCGTTTTTTATCACATTTTTTTTTGTGGTTTTACTTTTGTTTCTACTCATTTTTCATCATTCATTCTTAACTATTATTATTATTATTATTATTATTATTATTATTATTATTATTATTATTATTATTATTATGTTTATCACTATTATTATTATTATCATCACCTTTATTACTACTATTATTATTATTATTTTATCTATTATTACTTATTATTATTAGTATTGGTATTATTATTAAAAAAACAGATTAATTTTCTTCTTCTTTTCCCTTTTTATTTTAATTTTTTTTTTCGATCACCAAAAATGAAGAAAAAATGCAGAACAAAAAAAAACATCACAAAAATTGAAAAAAATAAGGGATCCAATGCTTGAACCAATTTCTGCAAAATCTAGCACATAACAGTGACCCTCCTTTTGTCTTTTTTTTTTCATTTTTGATTACCAATTTTCAAACCAACACTGGTACCACAAAGCAACTTCTGCATTTTTCCCCTTCAATCGACCAAACCCTAAATCTTTTTCTACTTAACAGAAGCTTGTTTCACAGCAAAAGGAGGCGGATTTGAGAGAAGCAAAAACAACATCTCACCAAAAAAAAATCAATCACAAACAGAAACAAACTTAACCCAAAAACCTAGCTCTTCTTCTTTTCCCATCATCAAACAGAAAACCCAAAACAAACACAAACCTTAGCCTCCACCAAAACCAAACAGAAACAAAACCAAACAGAACCAAAAAAAACACAGAACAGAAACCAAACAGAACCGAGAACAACGAACAAAACAGAAAATCGAAACAGAAGCGGGAACAAAAAGAAACAGAAGCCGAGCAGAGGAGGGAGGAGCAGTAGAAACGCCGTCAGCCGCGTGCCTTTCCTTCATTACCGGTCACCACCGTCGGCCACCACAATACCTCCGCCGGAAATCTTTCTCCACTGTATGTTTTCTTTCGTTCAAATCATGTGTTTGCATCTTCTTCCTTTTATTTATGATTTCGTTAGGTTTTTTTTTAGGTTAGGGTTCCGAAAATAAAAACCCCCGATCCGGCCACTCGCTTGCTTTATCATTGTTTTTGTTGCCGGATTTGTGATTAGAAGAAGATTTGGTATGGGTTTTGTGTTTCTGATTTAGACAAAAAAAATTTAGAGGTTTGGGAGGTTAGAGTTAGGTTTTGAAGAAGAAAAATGGAGAGAGTAAGAGGAAGAAGAGAGAAACGAAACAGAAGAGGGAAAGAGAGAGAAGAGAGAAAAAAATCTGAAAAAAATAATAACCAAAATAGCAAAGAAAAAATCACAAATACTCCCCCCCAATCAGTTACTCTGCGCGCCCCCCGGGGATTTCTCGCGCACCCCCCACCGGTTTGGTTAATATGAACCGGGTTTGGGTCAGGTTCGACCCGGTTCCCCCTAAATTGGTCCTGGGCCTAAGCTTTTGGCCCAACTCGCCCCCCTTCTTTTTATCTGTTTTATTTTTGTTCTTTTTATTTGTTTTATCTTTTTTTGATATATTTGCTTTTTTTGTCATAATTGATCTGTCATGAAAAATTGTGTTTGAAAGTTATTGAGTTCAAATTGTTAGCATTAATACTCAAAGACTTTAAGCCCCAAAAATGTATATGTATGAGTCTTATTGTTTGTTTTTTTTTCTTTCTTATAAATTTTACTAAGTTAAAATGTAAGTGCAAAAAATAATAAATTTTAAGAAGGAAAAACTCTTTAACTTTTTAATGGCAAAAATAAAAAAAGTTTGTTTGTTATGATTTTGCCTTTCTTTATTAGTTATTTTAGAATATAAAAAAAATATAAAAAAAAACCAATAAAAATACTAGAAAATTGAATTATGCTATTGATCGACGATTTGTGTATCAATAAATTTGATTGACCGCAAGTGCACAGTCTCGTCGTGTAGTTTTAAAAGATATCGAATCCACAGGGACCAATAGTTGAACTACCGTAATCCGTTGTCACGGTGTAAATCTAAGGATAGTAATTTTTAGGGGTTTTGGAATGTTTAAAAATTTTAAATTAAAATTAAGAATTAAAATTAATTAATAAAGCGGGATATCGGTATGTAACTTAATTAACCATCGGGGATTTAATAAATCAATAGCGCGCGAAAAAAAGGGTTTATTTTTCAGAAGAACTTTCTCAATTTAAAGGTCTAAACCTCACACTCTCGTTTTGTTGATAAAAACCATACTTTCTAAGCTAGGAGTTTTACTGTCACTTTTCTACCACCTTAGCTTCGAAAGTATATTTTGAAAATCAATGAGTTCTAATTAATCCTAACGTGGCTCTCGCTCGTTCAAAGATTAATATCAAATTCCTACTATCTAGTTAAAACCTCAAACTCTCGCTCTATTGATTTTAACCTTAGTTGCTTTCTTTTACTCTCGTTCAAAAGCTTTGAATTAAATTAGGAATTTGAATCAGAAAAATAGTTTAAATAAGTGCGCGCGCTAAATTATCATTAAATCCCCTTCGGAGAATTAGTTTACATACCGATATCTAAGAAATTTAGCTAGACATAGTAAAGAAATTAAATAAACAAAAACAGGAAATTAAATTAAACATAAATAAATAATTAAATAAAAACATTAAATAAAAACCTGGAATAAAATGCTGAATAAACTTGATATAAATAATTGGTACAGAATTCTTGACTGGAAACTGTAAACCGAACTGAAAACGGATTCCCGGTGTGGAAATACCGTTACAGTTACTGTAACCGGAAATATAAACTGACTGAAAATAAAGAAAGTAGGCGTGAAGAAATCTGAGAAATGAGCTTGCTATTTGTAGGAGGGGATTTGCTAGTACGATCCACAAAAAGAGGGAGGATAAGCTTCATTTTGATCTCATCCAATTGCCATCCGATTAGGAACAGAAAACGGATCAGACGTGCACTTCTTCCCCACGTCACGCAAATTCAGTTGCTACTGGGCTTTCTCACTGGGTGGCGCTCGCCACACATTCTGTGGCGCTCGCCACTGGGCCTCCAATTGGTGGCGCTCGCCACCCCCACTGTGGCGCTCGCCACTGTGCAAATTTGGGCCAATGCCCATTTTTGCTATGCTCCTTTGTGGGCTGCGCGAATTTTGGGCTTTGCACCCCTTTTTTGCTCCGTTTTTGACACTTTTTGCTCAATTCTCTTCTCCGGCCTATTTTATTTAACAAAAGTAAAAACAAATCAAATTCTAATATAAAAAGACATAAATGAAATAAATACATATGCAAATGCAATTAAAATTCACTTAAATTAAGCTAAAAATACGATATGATTTCGTGTCATCAAATTCCCCCACACTTGAACAATTGCTTGTCCTCAAGCATAAAAGAGTAGTGAATCGCAAAGCATAAGTAAAAACACATGACACGATCATCTTACTCGTACGTGGTTGCCGGCTAAGCCATGAAAACCAGGTAACAGTGCAGATAACAAGAATACCGTAATGACACGAGAGATTCCCGTTATGTGAAAACAGACCTGAAGCATTTCCTCTTGACTCTACCTCTCACCTAAGTTTTCTTCCCCCTTTTCATTCTAGCGCAATCACATTAAGCCCGTTATCTTGTACACGCCCATGGTAGGAAACCTGTTAGTGATTATGATCATCATATAGCGAGGGGTGCTGATAACATAAGTTTGGTAACCCCTATTTGCTTTACCCATTTCGCAGTTGCGGGGGATCGGATCGTAACCCGCCCTACCAAGTTCAGAATCAGACACCTCTGAACCAACTACTAATGAGTTTTTATACTATGGTATTTTTTTCCTTCCTCATGTTTCAACATTTGCTGAATTTTCATTAATTATTTAAAGGAATCAACCAATAGCATTCATTTATAATCAAAATCATTCACTTATATTCTTCGGTTTCCCACTTAGTTTGTGCCTTGAGATGGTGCCGACTGCTAGATAAACTACTAAGGGTTCATTAAAACTCAAGTTCAAAGTTTTATCAAAATTAGTACTCAAATCAGTTTTTACACACTTCAGGGAATCTAAGGTGTTAAAACGGTATTGATTTTATCTAACCGTTACCCAAATTCCACAAATTAGCCTAGATAGTGCAAACAACCTATATACTTTCAAACAATCAATACCAAGTGTAATACCCTAATTTCCCGCTTTTTGTAAATAAGTATTCTATTTTGAAAATTGTTTCTTATTTTTATAAGAAATGCCCAAAAATAGTTTCAAAAATAATCTTTTCGCGTCTTTCATTAATTTTGCATAAAATCACAAAAAAATATGTTTCATTTCGTTTTCATTCGTTCATTTTTATTTTCATCGCATCATAATTTCAAAAGCATCAAAAATATTTTATTTTTATCAATAACAATATTTTATTCTTTTTCACCACAAATATCTTCTTCCAATAGCCAATCACATTATGCCACATCATCATCTCAACCACTTAATCATTTTCATTACCATTTTTATATTAATCTCTCCTTAACCACAATATTACACAATTATTACAAAAATACCATTTAACCTAATATTCATCTATAAATACAAACCTCACATCACTCAATCACTAACAATCAATTTTCACAATTCCCCATAAAAAATCAGAGCTGATCACAACTCATCACCAGTCAGATTCCGGCGCCGGAATCTACCTCCGGTCGCCGGAAAACTCAACCACCACAACCCATTTTTCAAAACTAATCCAAATCAAAATCCGATTACACCACAAGCTTCCTCATCACCTCTACATCATAGATCCATCGTTAATTTCATCAAAAACACCGCCAAACACGCCGGAAAACCACCAAATCCGAGCCGCCTTTCGCCGGAAAACTCAAAATCTCAAATCTTCACCAAATCTCAAAAATCATACATCAATAAGCTTCTAAACAACCTCTTAAACACAAATCCACCGTCTAAATCATCAAAAAGCCATTGGAAATGCATTAAATCTAGACCCGAAAACGGCCGGAAATTCAACCTCCGTCTCTTTCGATTTCGAATCCCAAACGAAGTTGTTAGATAGTGATTTATGTTCTTTGAACACATACAAACCTATTCCAACTTCCATTTTCGCCTAATTTCGACGGAATCTCGCGCTTTGTATTTTTCTATTTTGTTTGGTTTCCGTTCGGTTTCGAGGATACAAGCTCCGATTCAAAAATCCAAGGCTAGATTCGTGTTCAGCGTGAAAAATCAAGCGGAATGGAGTTTTGTTTCGTCAAATTCGGTCTCCGTTTGGCCTTTTGATGGTGGATCCGGCGATGGTAACATTGGTGGTTCATTTCACGTTTCTGCAAGTTCTCAAGGTTGAAGAAGATGACACACTCCTTGCCATGTGTCATCATCTAAGTGGCTGGCTGAATTTCTCCGCGCGCCCCCACGTTTCTAACCGCACCCCCCAACCGGATTGTGAAGCTGGATCATGGGTTGAACCGCGGGTCAAACCGACCCGGTCCGGTTTCCACTTGGGTTTGGGCTGATTATTTGGAAAAAGAATGACAACCTTGTGTCATGGTCAGTTGTACCAACAAAGAGTCAAGAGGGCATTCAACAAGAAAGTTTGTCAAAGATAGTTCAAGGAAATCATACCGCCTGTTCACAAAGATATTCGAGGAAAATGGACTCATAACCATGATGGACCATTTGTCGTGAAAAAAGGCCTTCTCTGGTGAAGCCTTAATCCTTGCTACTATGGACAATGAAGAGTTTCCACTCTTAATGAACTCAGCCGCAGTCAAGAAATATTGTGCCTGAAGAAAAGAAGAAAAGAAAAAGCTCGCTAAGTCGAAAACCTGAAAGGGCGGCTTAGGCAATAGAGAGCGTCCCGGTGGGCTGAAAACCTGAAAGGGCGGTCCAGGCAAAAATTAGGGGCATCAAAAAGGAAAAATGAAACTCGTTAAGTCAAAACTCGAAAGATGGCTTAAGCAAAAGAAGGGTACAAACAAATCAGAAAATGAAAAGGCACAGGACTGCGATACTTGACTCTGTACGGAAGTGGTACTTCAGACAGAAAAGATTGACTCAGTCTCCTTTCTCCAAAGCAAGGTCTTGTAAACTCGAGATCATGAAGAAGGATGTCATCGTTATGATTCAGTGGAATTCATTTATTTTCATTGCCATTATCTTAGCTTCAATTTGCAATTACCTCTTCAAGGGATTTTCAATTTGCAATTACCTCTTCAGTTGAAAATTCTGCACTTTTGCGCAATTAATAAAAATTCTCATTCATCTGTTTGTTAACTTGCTTTTACATTCCAATTGTGTGCATTAGTGCTACTTATTTATGACAAACAAAGCATTTAAACATTGCGAATAAGAAAAAGCATTTGAAAATAACAAACTGTTTTGAAAACTTGAAGTGTCTGAAGGGAAACCCATGGCATACTGTAAGGTGCTCCGGTCCTAAATACACAAAAGCATGGCAATCCTTTGATTCCATCAGATGAAGAAAGCTATTGTTCCTCTTTGGGAACCTGTTTGAACACCCGTCCCGCAACAGAAGCTTGCAAGGGTCCTCATCTCAACAATTTCAGAGCTACTCAAATTCTCGGTGTCGGGAAATTCAAACTCTCATCAACAGAAGCTCAGAAAGTCATGCATTCATGCATATAAATTCATGCATTCATCCATGTAGGTTCATGCATTCATACAAACCCAAAAAGGATCACACAAAATCTTTGCATATGATCAGACAATTCATCTGCATTAGTTTTGCATTTAGGCATCAGATGTACACAATCATGCATTCATGAAGTACATGTTCAAAATGTTGTTTAACAGGTTGTGAACTTCGATCTCTCATTCGGTGAAGAAGGTTAGAGGACCTAATTCTCCAACAAGAAAGATTTGTTTGACAAGAAAGATTGGTGAATCTTTAATCTCCCCAGTGAACTTACTTGATTTTATCATTACCACTGGTCTTCAGCAAACTGGTCAACAGAGTTTCATCCTTATCAGACGGATCCTCACTCTACACCTACCAGAAAAGGGTTGATGATTCTTTCCCCAGTGAATTGGTCAACAAAGTGTCATCCCCAAGCAGATCGGTCAGTGCACCATATTCTCAATGAGAAAGGTTGATGAATCATTTCTTTCCCCAATGAGTCAGTTGACATCTCATCCCCAGTAAGTCGGTTGGAACACCGCATCATCAACAAGTTGGTTGTTTAACCATTTTCCCCAGTAAAGTTGACTTATGCACAACATCCCCAGCGAATGGATCAATACGTCAATAAAGTTGGTACTCCGTACCTCAGCAAGTTGGTTTCCCAAACCATATCTTCAATGGAGTTTCCGCATCTACAACAAGTTGATTGATGAACCATGTTTCTCAACAAGACAGGTGTCTGACAATTGCCAAGAATAATGGCAGAATGTTCAACTTTCTTTCCCCAGCGAGTACTCTTTTTCAAGATACCTCAAACCTCAGCAAATTATTCCAGCAAATTTTCGGTGAACTACGATTCAGATTGTCAGTTCTACAGATTGGATGGTGAATGATTCAAGTCAATATCTCATCTCACAATTTTCCGGATAGGGCGGGAAATTCTCTAATCTCAAGGTGATTTTTCGGATTGGTCGAAAAGTTATCTCATTTTTCCGGATTGGTCGGAAAGTTGTCTTTTACAAGGTTTTTCGGATTGGTCGATAAACCATTTTATATCATGGTTTTCCAGATTGGTTGGTAAGCTGTGTTAACTCTTGATTTCTATGGTCGACACACCAGTGAAGTGGTAACGATCAGTTTTGGAGTTCAGACACCCTGAGGGGAGAAGACTTCATTTTTTCTTTTATGGTCGACACACCAGTGAAGTGGTAACGATCAGTTTTGGAGTTCAGACAACCTGAGGGGAGAAAACTTCATTTTTTCTTTTATGGTCAACACACCAGTGAAGTGGTAATGATCAATTTTTAAGTTATTGCGCCCATAGGGAGGGAGACAACTCAGCTTTTTTTGGTCTATACACCCATAGGGCGGGTAATGATCAATTTTCGAGTTAATGCGCCCATAGGGAGGGAGACAACTCAGCTTTTTTTGGTCTATACACCCATAGGGCGGGTAATGATCAATTTTCGAGTTAGTGCGCCCATAGGGAGGGAGACAACTCAGTATTTTATGGTCTATACACCCATAGGGCGGGTAATGATCAATTTTTGAGTTAATGCGCCCATAGGGAGGGAGACAACTCAACTTTTTATGGTCTATACACCCATAGGGCGGGTAATGATCAGTTTTGGGAGATAACGCACCCTGAGGGGAGGCGACTCAGCTTTTTATGGTCTATATACCCATAGGGTGGGTAATGATCAGTTTTTGAGTTAATGCGCCCATAGGGAGGGAGACAACTCAGTTTTCATGGTCCATACACCCATAGGGCGGGTAATGATCATTTCATTCTCAGTTATTCAGTTACTAGTTATTCCAGGTATATTTCCGTCTTCATCTTCCATATGCATTCATTATCATTACATCACCTTCACACTACAAAATTAGGGTATTTGTATTTAATTACCTTTTACTTCGAGTGCACAAAAGCGCAAGTCATTTATGCGCTCTAGTATAAGATAATTAAATAGGGGCAGCTGTAATACCCTAATTTCCCGCTTTTTGTAAATAAGTATTCTATTTTGAAAATTGTTTCTTATTTTTATAAGAAATGCCCAAAAATAGTTTCAAAAATAATCTTTTCGCGTCTTTCATTAATTTTGCATAAAATCACAAAAAAATATGTTTCATTTCGTTTTCATTCGTTCATTTTTATTTTCATCGCATCATAATTTCAAAAGCATCAAAAATATTTTATTTTTATCAATAACAATATTTTATTCTTTTTCACCACAAATATCTTCTTCCAATAGCCAATCACATTATGCCACATCATCATCTCAACCACTTAATCATTTTCATTACCATTTTTGTATTAATCTCTCCTTAACCACAATATTACACAATTATTACAAAAATACCATTTAACCTAATATTCATCTATAAATACAAACCTCACATCACTCAATCACTAACAATCAATTTTCACAATTCCCCATAAAAAATCAGAGCTGATCACAACTCATCACCAGTCAGATTCCGGCGCCGGAATCTACCTCCGGTCGCTGGAAAACTCAACCACCACAACCCATTTTTCAAAACTCATCCAAATCAAAATCCGATTACACCACAAGCTTCCTCATCACCTCTACATCATAGATCCATCGTTAATTTCATCAAAAACACCGCCAAACACGCCGGAAAACCACCAAATCCGAGCCGCCTTTCGCCGGAAAACTCAAAATCTCAAATCTTCACCAAATCTCAAAAATCATACATCAATAAGCTTCTAAACAACCTCTTAAACACAAATCCACCGTCTAAATCATCAAAAAGCCATTGGAAATGCATTAAATCTAGACCCGAAAACGGCCGGAAATTCAACCTCCGTCTCTTTCGATTTCGAATCCCAAACGAAGTTGTTAGATAGTGATTTATGTTCTTTGAACACATACAAACCTATTCCAACTTCCATTTTCGCCTAATTTCGACGGAATCTCGCGCTTTGTATTTTTCTATTTTGTTTGGTTTCCGTTCGGTTTCGAGGATACAAGCTCCGATTCAAAAATCCAAGGCTAGATTCGTGTTCAACGTGAAAAATCAAGCGGAATGGAGTTTTGTTTCGTCAAATTCGGTCTCCGTTTGGCCTTTTGATGGTGGATCCGGCGATGGTAACATTGGTGGTTCATTTCACGTTTCTGCAAGTTCTCAAGGTTGAAGAAGATGACACACTCCTTGCCATGTGTCATCATCTAAGTGGCTGGCTGAATTTCTCCGCGCGCCCCCACGTTTCTAACCGCACCCCCCAACCGGATTGTGAAGCTGGATCATGGGTTGAACCGCGGGTCAAACCGACCTGGTCCGGTTTCCACTTGGGTTTGGGCTGATTATTTGGACTCTTGCTGTTTACACACGCGCGCGCTGCTATTCACACCCCCAGGCTGGAGCTTGATTTGGGCTTTGGGCTGACTTCATTTGCTGGATCTGTTTTAATACTCTCACTCCCAATTTCAGGTTTGCACCCCCCTGTTTCAACGTTGAATTTATTTATTGACGATGAATTTATTTATCCTTCGATAAATTTATTTATCTTTCGATAAATTGTTTATCCTCCGATAAATTTATTTATCTCTCGATAAATTTATTTATCATTCGATAAATCTATTTATCCTTCGATAAACCTATTTATCCTTCGATAAATTTATTTATCATTTGTACAATGTTACTTTACCATTTCCCAATTATTTGACTGTCTAAATATTGAACTGTGACCTGTCTGAACTTGGTTTTTGAACTTTGTTTCTTTTCTAAAATAAAACAAAAACTGATGAATCAATTAAGGTGAAAAAGAGGGAGTGTGACGTATGTCCGCTCTACTCGGGTAGGACAGTCTGTGACGTATGTCCCGGATGGTGGACTGCTCTCATTTTAATTGGTGATTCTCAGCTAGTTAATTAAAGTGAAAAAGAGGGAGTGTGACGTATGTCCGCTCTACTCGGGTAGGACAGTCTGTGACGTATGTCCCGGATGGTGGACTATTCTCATTTTAATTAATGAAGCTCAATTTAGTTAATTAAAGCGAAAAGGAGAGAGTGTGACGTATGTCCGCTTGATTCGAATAGGACAGTCTGTGACGTATGTCCCGGATGGTGGACTATTCTCACTTTAATTAATTAACTTTAAATATTTGAATGAAAAGGAGGGAATGCGACGTATGTCCCGTTCGGCTTGAATTGAACAGTCTGTGACGTATGACCGGATGGAGTTCAATTCTCGTTCAACTAAACAATCTCAAAAATCCTAAAAGATACTCAACTCATTTCAATTCTTTTTCCTGCCTCCGTGCAGTCAACTCTTTTCCACTGCTCTTGCGCAGTCAAATCTTTTAACTTTCTTTTCTTAAACGGACGACGCTTAATCCATTCCCCTGCTACAGACAAACGCTTAAGCCTCCGAAGCGAGCATACAAGCATACTGTTGTATCAGTGGAATGCGACCTAAGCATCGTTCACTAAAAACAACCAACGCACAATCTTTCTTTTCAGGAAGAACTACGTGAGCTTTGACTTCCTCATTGTACTTGGGGGATACGTAGGAGCGGGAGCCTCTCTCGTCAAGCCAAATAATAAAAAACTCTTTTTTTTTTCTTTTCAGTTTAATATGCGGTAATTTATTTCTTTTTATACGGTTATCTCTGTTTATGCAAACCAAAATTCCTCAAATGGTTCCCGTTGAGTACAACGGATATGAGGGGGTGTTAACGTCTTCCCCTCATGTAACCAACTCCCGAACCCGACATTTAAGGTTTTATCATTATTTTCCTTTCCCCTCACGGGATAAATAAAATATGGTGGCGGCTTCATTGTTTACATTTATGCATTGCATTTTATCATTGCATATCTGTATATTTTTTGCGCCGGGTACTACACCAAGCATCAAAACTCAATACTTTTGCTTTTCACAAGAAAATTTTGGTATGGCTCAAGAAATGGGAAAATCAGGCGATATCAAAACCAACACGCAAAATCAACTCAATCTAAGTGAACTAACCTAAGGTTTTATTATGCATGCAGAACTAAATGACTGTAAGTAAAGGAAAGCGATAAAGCTTCCTCCCCCAGACTTAAATCGAGCATTGTCCCCAATGCAACGACTAAAGGTGAGCTTGGAAGGGTACAACCTGAGTAGTGAAGCTTTCACAACTTGTAAAGTCGTCGAGCGTGCTATCTCTTTATTACCTGCAAAATAAAATGAACTAAAAGAAGAAACATTAAATGTAAAATCAGCGGGTTGCCTCCCACCAAGCGCTTTGTTTAAAGTCGGTTAGCTCGACTTCAAAGACGGTGACTTAGATCACGTGACAGCGGACAGGGCGGATAGGTTAAAATTTGCAAGATTAGTGTCACTATCCCTAAGGTTGTAATGTTTCAACCGCTGCCCATTAACTGTGAATGTATCACCAGAGTCACTCTTTATCTCGATCGACGCATGAGGATATGTCTTAGAAATTGTAAAGGGGCCTGACCACTTTGAGCGAAGTTTTCCAGGAAAGAGTTTAAGTCTCGAATTAAAAAGAAGTACTAATTGTCCTACCTTAAACTCTCTCCTAGATAGACGCTTATCGTGCCATTTTTTTGTTCTTTCCTTATAGATTCTGGCATTCTCATAGGCGTCCAACCTGAGCTCTTCTAACTCATGGATATCCAAGGTCCTCTTCCTACCAGCGGTGGTGTAATCAAAATTGAGGGCTTTGATAGCCCAATAAGCTTTGTGTTCCAGTTCCACCGGTAGGTGGCATGATTTGCCATAAACAAGTTTGAAGGGTGTGGTCCCAATTGGGGTCTTATAGGCTGTCCTATATGCCCACAGTGCCTCATTCAGTTTTAAGGACCAATCCTTCCTAGAGGTTACAACCGTTTTTTCAAGGATTTGCTTGATCTCCCTATTGGAGACCTCCACTTGTCCGCTTGTTTGCGGGTGGTAGGGAGTTGCTATACGGTGTCGGCCCCATATTTAGATAACAATCTTTCAAAGATCCTAGAAATAAAGTGGGAGCCACCATCGCTGATGACAAGTCTCGGCACACTGAACCTAGGGAAGATCTGGTTTTTGAACAATCGAATCACTACTTTGGCGTCATTAGTTGGAGAGGCGACAGCCTCGATCCATTTGGACATGTAATCGACAGCCACAAGTATGTATTTGTTCCCAAAAGAAGTTGGGAATGGTCCCATGAAATCTATCCCCCAGACATCAAATACTTCCACTTCTAGGATGCCATGTTGAGGCATTTCATTGCGCCTAGAGATGCCACCAGCGTGTTGGCACTGATCACAACTCCTTATGGCAGCATGGACATCTTTCCAAAGAGTGGGCCAAAAGAGGCCGGCTTGTAAGATCTTAGCACAGGTTTTGGAAGTACTTGCATGTCCTCCATAGGGCGCAGAATGACAATGAGTGATAATGCTTTGCGCCTCATCTTCGGGGACACATCGACGGAAGATTCCATCGGCACCTCTCTTGAAAAGAAGAGGGTCATCCCAACAGTAATGTTTTAGGTCACTGAAGAACTTCTTCTTTTGCTGGTAAGTTAAGTCAGGAGGAAGGACTCTTGCTGCTAAGTAATTAACAATATCAGCATACCATGGCAAAGAGTCTCTTGTGAAGACAGAGTTGACGACTTCGATGTCGTCTTGAAGCAAAGGGCACTCGGAGGCGACACTCTCCAAAAGGGCTACCAGCCTTTCATACGGGAAGTCATCATTTATGGGTACTGTTTCCGGCACCATTCCCTTAATTCTTGACAAGTGGTCAGCGATTGTGTTGTCGATTCCTTTTTTGTGTTGGATCTCTAAATCGAATTCTTGAAGGAGCAAGATCCATCTCAGGAGCCTTGGTTTGGCATCCTTTTTGTTCACTAAGTACCTAATTGCGGCATGATCTGTATAGACAATGATTTTGGCCCCTATTAGGTAGGAACGAAATTTGTCAACCGCGAACACAACAGTCAGGAGTTCTTTTTCTGTGTTGGCGTAGTTCATTTGCGCAGGGTCTAAGGTCCTACTAGCGTAGTAGATAGCATAAAGCTTCTTATCCTTCCTTTGACCTAGAACTGCGCCTATAGCATAGTCACTAGCGTCACACATGATCTCAAATGGTAGACTCCAATCGGGTGGCTGCATGATGGGGGCAGAAATGAGAGCTGCCTTTAATTGCTTGAATGCCGTTAGGCACTCCTCATCAAAAATGAACTCGGCATCTTTCATTAGTAGCCCGGTTAACGGCTTTGTGATTTTGGAGAAGTCTTTAATGAATCGCCGATAGAAACCGGCGTGTCCTAAAAAGCTTCGGACTTCTCTCACAGATTTGGGAGGTGGTAGGTTCTCTATAACTTGGATTTTAGCTCTATCTACCTCAATCCCTTTGTCGGACACTATGTGTCCAAGAACAATACCTTGACGAACCATGAAATGGCACTTTTCCCAATTAAGAACAAGATTGACTTTTTCACATCTTTCTAGTACCTTCTCAAGGTTTGTCAAGCATCCTTCAAAACTTTGCCCGCATACGGAGAAATCATCCATGAAGACCTCCATAATGTCATTGATGTAATCGGCGAAGATTGCTTGCATACATCTTTGGAAAGTAGCGGGGGCATTACACAATCCAAATGGCATTCGCCTATATGCAAATGTGCCAAAAGGACAAGTGAAGGTCGTTTTCTCTTGGTCATCGGGATGAATAGGAATCTGGAAGAATCCCGAATAACCATCTAGATAGCAGAAGTAGGAATGATTAGCTAGACGCTCAAGCATTTGATCAATGAAGGGCAGAGGGAAGTGATCCTTGCGTGTGGCTTTGTTGAGTGTCCCATAGTCAATGCACATTCTACTACCCGTTACGACTCTTTGTGCTACAGACTCTCCTTTCTCATTGGTAACTACAGTCACTCCACCTTTCTTAGGCACCACATGAACGGGGCTGGCCCATTTACTGTCGGAGATCGGGTATATTATTCCTGCATCCAGAAGTTTTTCAACTTCCTTCTTAACTACTTCAGTGAGAATGGGATTTATCCTTCTTTGCGGTTCTCGAGAGGTTTTGCAATCTTCCTCGAGGTAGATGCGGTGCATGCAAAGAGAAGGACTTATCCCTTTAAGATCAGATATGCTATATCCTAAAGCAGCTGGGAATTTTCTTAGGACTTTTAGCAATTCTTCGGTTTCTGATTGTCCTAAATCGGCGCACACAATCACAGGGCGCTTAAGCTCTTGATCAAGGAATTCATACCTTAGACTCTCAGGTAGAGGTTTTAGTTCGAGAGAAGATTGATCAGGAGACGGTGTCGGGTTTGGTGTAATCTCAAAGCATTCACCGAGCTCGTCATCCTGAACTTCGAGAGTAGGAGTTAGAGAAGATGTGAGAATTTCAGTGTAAACAGTTTGATCATTCTCCATTTCTTTTCTGCATTCGCCAATGACGTCAAGCAGATAGCAAGTATCATCTATAGCAGGCGCGCTTAAGAATTGAGTCAAAATGAATTCAACTTTTTCATCTCCCACTTCAAAGGTGAGCTTTCCCTTTTTGACATCAATTATCGCACCGGCTGTAGCAAGGAATGGCCTTCCTAAAATGATAGGCGTGTTAGAGTCTTCCTTAATATCCATGACTATGAAGTCGGTAGGAATAAAGAACTGACCTACACGCACCGGCACATTTTCTAAGACTCCTATAGGCATCTTGACCGAACGATCAGCAAACTGAATGGACATTCTGGTGGGTCTTAGCTCGCCTAGCTTGAGTCTCTCACATATGGTCATGGGCATCAAACTAATGTTAGCACCTAAATCACATAGGGCTTTGTCAATAACAAACTTCCCAATGACACAGGGTATGGAGAAACTTCCTGGATCCTTGAGTTTAGGAGGTGATCGACGATTTGTGTATCAATAAATTTAATTGACCGCAAGTGCACAGTCTCGTCGTGTAGTTTTAAAAGATATCGAATCCACAGGGACCAATAGTTGAACTACCGTAATCCGTTGTCACGATGTAAATCTAAGGCTATCAGATAGGGGTTTGTTTAGAATTTTAGAATTTAAAATTAAAGAAATTTAATTAAAGAAATTAATTAATTAATAAAAGCGGATATCGGTATGTAACTTAATTAACCATCGGGGATTTATTAAATCAATAGCGCGCGAAAAAGGGTTTATTTTTCAGAAAAACTTTCTCAATTTAAAGGTCTAAACCTCACACTCTCGTTTTGTTGATAAAAATCATACTTTCTAAGCCATGAGTTTTACTGTCACTTTTCTACCACCTTGGCTTCGAAAGTATATTTTGAAAATCAATGAGTTCTAATTAATCCTAACGTGGCTCTCGCTCGTTCAAAGATTAATATCAAATTCCTACTATCTAGTTAAAACCTCAAACTCTCGCTCTATTGATTTTAACCTTAGTTGCTTTCTTTTACTTTCGTTCAAAAGCTTTGTATTAAATTAGGAATTTGAATCAGAAAAATAGTTTAATAAATGCGCGCGCTAAATCATTACTAAATCCCCTTCGGAGAATTAGTTTACATACCGATACCTAGGAAATTTAGCTAGACATAATTAAGAAATTAAACAAAGAAAAACAGAAAATTAAATTAAACATAAATAAATAATTAAATAAAAACATTAAATAAAAACCTGGAATAAAATACTGAATAAACTTGATGTAAATAATCGGTACAGAATTCTTGACAGGAAATTGAAAACGGATCTGAAATCGGATTCCCGGTGTGGAAATACCGACACAGTTTACAAAGCGGGAAATATAAACTGACTGAAAGAAAAGGAAGTAAGGCGTGAAGAAATCTGAAAAATGAGCTTGCTATTTATAGGAGGGGATTTGCTAGTACGATCCACAAAAATAGGGAAGATAGGCTTCATTTTGATCTCATCCATTTGCCATCCGATTAGGAACAGAAAACGGATCAGACGGTTCACTTCTTCCCCACGTCACGCCAATTCTGTTTTACTGGGCTTGCACATTTGGTGGCGCTCGCCACCTATTCTGTGGCGCTCGCCACCTAGGTCTTCAATTGGTGGCGCTCGCCACCACCACTGTGGCGCTCGCCACTGGGCAGATTTGGGCCAATGCCCATTTCTGCCATGCTCCTTCGTGGGCTGCGCGAATTTGGGCTTTGCACCCCCTTTTTGCTCCGTTTTTGACACTTTTTGCTCAATTCTCTTCTCCGGCCTATTTTATTTAACAAAAGTAAAAACAAATCAAATAACGACATAAAAACACATAAAAGAAATAATTACGTATGAAAATGCACCTAAAGTTCACCTAAATTAGGCTAAAAATACGATATGATTTCGTGTCATCAAATTCCCCCACACTTGAACCATTGCTTGTCCTCAAGCATAAAAGAGTAGTGAATCGCAAAGCATAAGTAAAAACGCATGACACGATCATTTTACTCGTACGTGGTTGCCGGCTAAGCCATAAAAACTAGGTAACAGTGCAGACAACAAGAATACCGTAATGACACGAGAGATTCCCGTTATGTGAAAACAGACCTGAAGCATTTCCTCTTGACTCTACCTCTCACCTAAGTTTTCTTCCCCCTTTTCATTCTAGCGCAATCACATTAAGCCTGTTATCTTGTACTCGCCCATGGTAGGAAACCTTTTAGTGATTATGATCATCATATAGCGAGGGGTGCTGATAACATAAGTTTGGTAACCCCTATTTGCTTTACCCATTTCGCAGTTGCGGGGGATCGGATCGTAACCCGCCCTACCAAGTTCAGAATCAGACACCTCTGAACCAACTACTAATGAGTTTTTATACTATGGTATTTTTTTTCCTTCCTCATGTTTCAACATTTGCTGAATTTTCATTAATTATTTAAAGGAATCAACCAATAGCATTCATTTATAATCAAAATCATTCACTTATATTCTTCGGTTTCCCACTTAGTTTGTGCCTTGAGATGGTGCCGACTGCTGGATAAACTACTAAGGGTTCATTAAAACTCAAGTTTAAAGCTTTGTCAAAATTAGTACTCAAATCAGTTTTACACACTTCAGGGAATCTAAGGTGATAAAACAGTATTGATTTTATCTAACCGTTGCCTAAATTCCACAACATAGCCTAGATAGTGCAAACAGCCTATATACTTTCAAACAATCAATATCAAGCATCAAAACCCAATACTTTTGCTTTTCGCAAGAAAATTTTGGTATGGCTCAAGAAATGGGAAAATCAGACAATAACAAGACCAACACGCAAAATCAACTCAATCTAAGTGAACTAACCTAAGGTTTTATTATGCATGCAAAACTAAATGACTGAAAAATAAAGGGAAAGCGGTAAAGCTTCCTCCCCCACACTTAAATCGAGCATTGTCCCCAATGCAACGACTAAAGGTGAGCTTGGAAGGGTACAACCCGAGTAGCGAAGCTTCCACAACTTGTAAAGTCGTCGAGCGTGCTAGCTCTTTATTACCTGCAAAATGAAATGAACTAAAAAAAGAAAAACATTAAATTCAAAATCAGCGGGTTGCCTCCCACCAAGCGCTTTGTTTAAAGTCGGTTAGCTCGACTTCAAAGACGGTGACTTAGTTCACGTGACAGCGGACAGGGCGGATAGGTTGAAATTTGTAAGTGTGGTGTCACTATCCTTAAGGTTGTAATGTTTCAACCGCTGCCCATTAACTGTGAATTTATCACCAGAGTCACTCTTTATCTCAATCGCCCCATGAGGATATGTCTTAGAAATTGTAAATGGGCCTGACCACTTTGATCGCAGTTTGCCAGGAAAAAGTTTAAGTCTTGAATTAAAAAGAAGTACTAATTGTCCTACCTTAAACTCTCTCCTATATAGACGCTTATCATGCCATTTCATTGTTCTTTCTTTATAGATTCTGGCATTCTCATAGGCGTCCAACCTAAGCTCTTCTAACTCATGGATGTCCAAGGTCCTTTTCTTACCGGCGGTGGTGTAGTCAAGATTGAGGGCTTTGATAGCCCAATAAGCTTTGTGTTCTAGTTCCACCGGCAGATGGCATGATTTACCATAAACGAGCTTGAACGGAGTGGTCCCAATTGGGGTCTTATAGGCTGTCCTGTATGCCCACAGTGCCTCATTCAGTTTTAAGGACCAATCCTTCCTAGAAGTTGCAACTGATTTTTCGAGGATGTGCTTGATCTCCCTATTGGAAACTTCCACTTGTCCGCTTGTTTGCGGGTGGTAGGGAGTTGCTATACGGTGTCGGACCCCATATTTTGATAACAGTCTTTCGAAAATCCTAGAGATAAAATGGGAGCCACCATCGCTGATGACAAGTCTCGGCACACCGAACCTAGGGAAGATCTGGTTTTTGAACAGTCGAATTACTACTTTGGCGTCATTAGTTGGAGAGGCAACAACCTCGATCCATTTGGACACGTAATCGACAGCCACAAGTATTTATTTGTTCCCAAAAGAAGTTGGGAATGGTCCCATGAAATCTATCCCCCAAACATCAAATACTTCCACTTCAAGGATGCCATGTTGAGGCATCTCATCGCGCCTAGAGATGCCACCAGCGCGTTGGCACTGATCACAACTCCTTATGGCAGCGTGAACATCTTTCCAAAGAGTAGGCCAAAAGAGGTCTGCTTGTAAGATCTTAGCACAGGTTTTGGAAGTACTTGCATGTCCTCCATAGGGCGCAGAATGACAATGAGTGATAATACTTTGCGCCTCATCTTCGGGGACACATCGACGGAAGATTCCATCGGCCCCTCTCTTGAAAAGAAGAGGGTCATCCCAATAGTAATGTTTTAGGTCACTAAAGAACTTCTTCTTTTGCTGGTAAGTTAAGTCAGGAGGGAGGACTCTTGCTGCTAGGTAATTAACAATATCAGCATACCATGGTAAAGAGTCTCTTGTGAAGACAGAGTTGACGACTTCGATGTCATTTTGAAGCAAAGGGCACTCGGAAGCGACACTCTCCATAAGGGTTACGAGCCTCTCATACGGGAAGTCATCATTTATGGGTACCGTTTCGGGCACCATTCCCTCCATTCTTGACAAGTGGTCAGCGACTGTGTTGTCGATTCCTTTCTTGTCTTGGATCTCTAAATCAAATTCTTGAAGGAGTAAGATCCATCTTAGGAGCCTTGGTTTGGCGTCCTTTTTGTTCACTAGGTACCTAATTGCGGCATGATCTGTATAGACAATGATTTTGGCTCCTATTAGGTAGGAACGAAATTTGTCAATCGCGAACACGACAGCCAGGAGTTCTTTTTCTGTGGTGGCGTAGTTCATTTGCGCCGGGTCTAAGGTCCTACTAGCATAGTAGATAGCATGAAGCTTCTTATCCTTCCTTTGACCTAGAACTGCGCCTATAGCATAGTCACTAGCGTCACACATGATCTCAAATGGTAGACTCCAATCAGGCGGCTGCATGATGGGGGCAGAAATGAGAGCTGCCTTCAATTGCTTGAATGCCGTTAGGCACTCCTCATCAAAAATGAACTCGGCATCTTTCATTAGCAGCCCGGTTAACGGCTTTGTGATTTTGGAGAAGTCTTTAATGAATCGCCGATAGAAACCGGCGTGTCCTAAAAAGCTTCGGACTTCTCTCACAGATTTGGGAGGCGGTAGATTCTCTATAACTTGAATTTTTGCTCTATCTACCTCAATCCCTTTGTTGGACACTATATGTCCAAGAACAATTCCTTGACGAACCATGAAATGGCACTTTTCCCAATTAAGCACAAGATTGACTTTTTCACATCTTTCTAGTACCTTCTCAAGGTTTGTCAAGCATCCTTCAAAACTTTGCCCGCATACGGAGAAATCATCCATGAAGACCTCCATAATGTCATTGATGTAATCGGCAAAGATTGCTTGCATACATCTTTGGAAAGTAGCGGGGGCATTACACAATCCAAATGGCATTCGCCTATATGCAAATGTGCCAAAAGGACAAGTGAAGGTCGTTTTCTCTTGGTCATCGGGATGAATGGGAATCTGGAAGAATCCCGAATAACCATCTAGATAGCAGAAGTAGGAATGATTAGCCAGACGCTCAAGCATTTGATCAATGAAGGGCAAAGGGAAATGATCCTTGCGTGTGGCTTTGTTGATTTTCCTATAGTCAATGCACATTCTACTACCCGTTACGACTCTTTGTGCTACAGACTCTCCTTTCTCATTGGTAACTACAGTCACTCCACCTTTCTTAGGCACGACATGAACGGGACTGACCCATTTACTGTCGGAGATCGGGTATATTATTCCTGCATCCAGAAGTTTTTCAACTTCCTTTTTAACTACTTCAGTGAGAATGGGATTTACCCTTCTTTGCGGTTCTCGAGAGGTTTTGCAATCTGCCTCGAGGTAGATGCGGTGCATGCAAAGAGAAGGACTTATCCCTTTAAGATCAGATATGCTATATCCTAAAGCAGCTGGGAATTTTCTTAGGACTTTTAGCAATTCTATGGTTTCTGATTGTCCTAAATCGGCGCACACAATCACTGGGCGCTTAAGCTCTTGATCAAGGAATTCATACCTTAGACTCTCAGGTAGAGTTTTTAGTTCGGGAGAAGATTGATCAGGAGACGGTGTCGGGTTTAGTGTAATCTCAAAGCATTCGCCGAGCTCGTCATCCTGAACTTCGAGAGTAGGAGTTGGAGAAGATGTGAGAATTTCAGTGTAAATGGTTTGATCATTCTCCATTTCCTTTCTGCATTCGTCAATGACGTTAAGCAGATAGCAAGTATCATCTATAGCAGGCGCGCTTAGGAATTGAGTCAAAATGAATTCAACTTTTTCATCTCCCACTTCAAAGGTGAGCTTTCCCTTTTTGACATCAATTATCGCACCGGCTGTAGCGAGGAATGGCCTTCCTAAAATGATAGGTGTGTTAGAGTCTTCCTTAATATCCATGACTATGAAGTCGGTTGGAATAAAGAACTGACCTACACGCACTGGCACATTTTCTAAGACTTCTATAGGCATCTTGACCGAACGGTCGGCAAACTGAATGGACATTCTGGTGGGTCTTAGCTCGCCTAGCTTGAGTCTCTCACATATGGCCATGGGCATCAAACTAATGCGAGCACCTAAATCACATAGGGCTTTGTCAATAACAAACTTCCCAATGACGCAGGGTATGGAGAAACTTCCTGGATCCTTGAGTTTAGGAGGCATATTGTTTTGAAACTTCCTGGATCCTTGGATCCTTGAGTGGGTGTAACAGTTTCGTTATCCTCAATCCTCTTTTTGTTGGTCAGGATCTCCATGAGAAACTTAGCATATGCGGGCATTTGTGTGATAGCTTCAGTGAATGGGATGGTGATATTGAATTGCTTGAGAAGCTCCACAAATTTCTTGAATTGCCCCATGCTTTTGGTCTTTTCCAACCTTTGAGGATAAGGAATGGGTGGTTTGTAAGGTGGCGGAGGCACATAGGGTGTTTCTTTTTCTTTTGCCTCGACGCCATTTCCTTCTTTCTCTTTGGGTTCACTCTCTTTCTCAGCTGGTTCATCTGGCTTTTGCTGCATGGCAGGCCTCTCAATCCTAGGGTCAACTGGTTCATCATACTGTGTTCCACTTCGTAGTGTCACAGCGTTTACATGAGCTTTAGGATTGGGCTGCGGTTGGCCAGGAAATGTTCCTGCAGGAGCAGACATGGATGATTGCTGTTGAGCCACCTGTGCAACTTGAGTTTCTAGTATCTTATGATGGGTGGTTAAAACATCAACTTTACTGTTCAATTGCTCGAACATCTTGGCGAAATGCAGGTTTTGATTCTTCATCCCCTCGTTAGTTTGCATTTGGGACGCCATGAAGGTTTCAAACATAGCGTCAAGGCTAGACTTCCCAAAGTTTTCTTGATTTAGCACTGGAGCTTTCTGAAAACCTGGTGGACTAGAGGATTGGCCTTGTCTAGGTGGGTACAACGCATTGTTGTTCTTGTATGAGAGATAGGGACTGTTTTTCCAAGCTGAGTTGTAGTTGTTGGAATATGGGCCTCCTTGGGCGTAGTTTACTTGATCGGAAGGAGTTCCGGCCAAGAGTTGGCATTCAGCTGTAGCATGCCCTGGGGCGCCACATATCTCACAACTAGAGACGGTTGCTGCTACGGTAGCGGCAGGAGCATTGAGTAAGCTGTCTAATTTCAGAGTGAGTGCATCAACCTTGGCACTAACGTGGTCAAGGCCGCTTATCTCATGCATTCCTCCTCTCGATAGAGGTTTTTCTGCTGAGGTTCTTTCGCCTCCCCATTGGTAGTGATTCTGAGCCATGCTCTCGATGAGCTGATAGGCATCAGTGTAGGGCTTGTCCATGAGGGCGCCACCCGCGGCAGCGTCTATGGTCATCCTTGTATTGTACAGGAGACCGTTGTAGAAGTTGTGGATAATTAGCCACTCCTCTAACCCATGATGTGGACAAAGCCTCAACATGTCCTTAAATCTCTCCCACGCTTCGTAAAGAGATTCGTTGTCTTTCTGCTTAAATCCATTGATTTGGGCTCTTAGCATAGCAGTCTTGCTAGGCGGGAAATACCTAGCTAGAAAGACTTTCCTCAACCCTTCCCATGTAGTGACGGAGTTGGAAGGTAGGGACTGGAGCCAAGCACGGGCTCGATCTCTTAGAGAGAAGGGGAAGAGACGAAGCTTTATCGCTTCGGGACTTACGCCATTAGCTTTCACTGTATCGGCGTATTGTAGGAAGACAGAGAGGTGGAGATTAGGGTATTCTGAAGGACCACCCGAGAACTGACTTTGCTGGACCGTTGAGAGCAGGGAAGGTTTAAGCTCAAAATTGTTGGCCTCTATCGCAGGGGCAACAATGCTGTTATGTGGTTCAGCATCTGTAGGGTAGCATAGTACTTCAGAGGGCGGTTTTGAGGACCTATTTCCATTTCTAATTCCTCTTCGGATTGTTCCGAGTCTTCGTCTGTTTCGGGAAAGATGATTTGACTTTGGGGCACTATGTATCTTTCCCTAAACTGTTCAATTCGGCGTCTTACACTTAGTAGACGCTCTGGGTTGTCGACTGGAGTTTCTAATTCTTCGCTATTAGAGCGGGTACTTGGCATACAATCGACAAGCCAGAAAGGGTAAAAAAAAAATTTTTTTTTTTTATAATTTTTTTCCGATTTTTTTGAAATTTTGACAGAAAAATAAAGGTTGCCTTAGTCTCTACGTTGTAACGACGGAGTTACAATATCGACTAAATTGGTCCCCGGCAACGGCGCCAAAAACTTGATCGACGATTTGTGTATCAATAAATTTAATTGACCGCAAGTGCACAGTCTCGTCGTGTAATTTTAAAAGATATCGAATCCACAGGGACCAATAGTTGAACTACCGTAATCCGTTGTCACGGTGTAAATCTAAGGCTATCAGATAGGGGTTTGTTTAGAATTTTAGAATTTAAAATTAAAGAAATTTAATTAAAGAAATTAATTAATTAATAAAAGCGGATATCTGTATGTAACTTAATTAACCATCGGGGATTTATTAAATCAATAGCGCGCGAAACAGGGTTTATTTTTCGGAAAAACTTTCTCAATTTAAAGGTCTAAACCTCACACTCTCGTTTTGTTGATAAAAATCATACTTTCTAAGCCAGGAGTTTTACTGTCACTTTTCTACCACCTTGGCTTCGAAAGTATATTTTGAAAATCAATGAGTTCTAATTAATCCTAACGTGGCTCTCGCTCGTTCAAAGATTAATATCAAATTCCTACTATCTAGTTAAAACCTCAAACTCTCGCTCTATTGATTCTAACCTTAGTTGCTTTCTTTTACTTTCGTTCAAAAGCTTTGTATTAAATTAGGAATTTGAATCAGAAAAATAGTTTAATAAATGCGCGCGCTAAATCATTACTAAATCCCCTTCGGAGAATTAGTTTACATAACGATACCTAGGAAATTTAGCTAGACATAATTAAGAAATTAAACAAAGAAAAACAAAAAATTAAATTAAACATAAATAAATAATTAAATAAAAACATTAAATAAAAACCTGGAATAAAATGCTGAATAAACTTGATGTAAATAATCGGTACAGAATTCTTGACAGGAAATTGAAAACGGATCTGAAATCGGATTCCCGGTGTGGAAATACCGACACAGTTTACAAAGCGGGAAATATAAACTGACTGAAAGAAAAGGAAGTAAGGCGTGAAGAAATCTGAAAAATGAGCTTGCTATTTATAGGAGGGGATTTGCTAGTACGATCCACAAAAATAGGGAAGATAGGCTTCATTTTGATCTCATCCATTTGCCATCCGATTAGGAACAGAAAACGGATCAGACGGTTCACTTCTTCCCCACGTCACGCCAATTCTGTTTTACTGGGCTTGCACATTTGGTGGCGCTCGCCACCTAGGTCTTCAATTGGTGGCGCTCGCCACCACCACTGTGGCGCTCGCCACTGGGCAGATTTGGGCCAATGCCCATTTCTGCCATGCTCCTTCGTGGACTGCGCGAATTTGGGCTTTGCACCCCCTTTTTGCTCCGTTTTTGACACTTTTTGCTCAATTCTCTTCTCCGGCCTATTTTATTTAACAAAAGTAAAAACAAATCAAATAACGACATAAAAACACATAAAAGAAATAATTACGTATGAAAATGGACCTAAAGTTCACCTAAATTAGGCTAAAAATACGATATGATTTCGTGTCATCAGGAGGCATATTGTTTTGAAGGATAGCACTACACTCGGCAGTGAGTGTAACAGTTTCGTTATCCTCAATCCTCTTTTTGTTGGTTAGGATCTCCTTGAGAAACTTAGCATATGCGGGCATTTGTGTGATAGCTTCGGTGAATAGGATGGTGATATTCAACTGCTTGAGAAGCTCCACAAATTTCTTGAATTGCCCCATGCTTTTGGTCTTTTCCAACCTTTGAGGATAAGGAATGGGTGGTTTGTAAGGTGGCGGAGGCACATAGGGTGTTTCTTTTTCTTTTGCCTCGACGCCATTTCCTTCTTTCTCTTTGGGTTCACTTTCTTTCTCAGCTGGTTCATCTGGCTTTTGCTGCATGGCAGGCCTCTCAATCCTAGGGTCAACTGGTTCATCATAATGTGTTCCACTTCGCAGTGTTACAGCGTTTACATGGGCTTTAGGATTGGGTTGGGGTTGGCCAGGAAATGTTCCTGCAGGAGCAGACATGGATGATTGCTGTTGAGCCACCTGTGCAACTTGAGTTTCTAGTATCTTATGATGGGTGGTCAAAACATCAACTTTACTGTTCAATTGCTCGAACATCTTGGCGAAATGCAGATTTTGATTCTTGATCCCCTCGTTAGTTTGCATTTGGGACGCCATGAAGGTTTCAAACATGGCGTCAAGGCTAGACTTCCCAGAGTTTTCTTGATTTAGCACGGGAGCTTTCTGAAAACCTGGTGGTCCAGAGGATTGGCCTTGTCTAGGTGGATACAATGCATTGTTGTTCTTGTATGAGAGATAGGGACTGTTTTTCCAAGCTGAGTTGTAGTTGTTGAAATATGGGCCTCCTTGGGCGTAGTTCACTTGATCGGAAGGAGTTCCGGCCAAGAGTTGGCATTCAGCTGTAGCATGCCCTGGGGCGCCACATATCTCACAACTAGAGACAGTTGCTGCTACGGTAGCGGCAGGAGCATTGAATAAGCTGTCTAATTTTAGAGTGAGTGCATCAACCTTGGCACTGACGTGGTCAAGGCCGCTTATCTCATGCATTCCTCCTCTCGATAGAGGTTTTTCCGCGGAGGTTCTTTCGCCTCCCCACTGGTAGTGATTCTGAGCCATGCTCTCGATGAGCTGATAGGCATCAGTGTAGGGCTTGTCCATGAGGGCGCCGCCCGCGGCAGCGTCTATGGTCATCCTTGTATTGTACAGGAGACCATTGTAGAAGGTGTGGATAATTAGCCACTCCTCTAACCCATGATGTGGACAAAGCCTCAACATGTCCTTAAATCTCTCCCACGCTTCGTAAAGAGATTCGTTGTCTTTCTGCTTAAATCCATTGATTTGGGCTCTTAGCATAACAGTCTTGCTAGGCGGGAAATACCTAGCCAGAAAGACTTTCCTCAACCCTTTCCTCAACCCTTCCCATGTAGTGACGGAGTTGGAAGGTAGGGACTGGAGCCAAGCACGGGCTCGATCTCTTAGAGAGAATGGGAAGAGACGAAGCTTTATCGCTTCGGGACTTACGCCATTAGCTTTCACTGTATCGGCGTATTGTAGGAAGACAGAGAGGTGGAGATTAGGGTATTCTGAAGGACCACCCGAGAACTGACTTTGCTGGACCGTTGAGAGCAGGGAAGGTTTAAGCTCAAAATTGTTGGCCTCTATCGCAGGGGCAACAATGCTGTTATGTGGTCCAGCATCTGTAGGGTTAGCATAGTACTTTAGAGGGCGGTTTTGAGGACCTATTTCCATTTCTAGTTCCTCTTCGGATTGTTCCGAGTCTTCGTCTGTTTCGGGAAAGATGATTTGACTTTGGGGTACTATGTATCTTTCCCTAAACTGTTCAATTCGGCGTCTTACACTTAGTAGACGCTCTGGGTTGTCGACTGGAGTTTCTAATTCTTTGCTATTAGAGCGGGTACTTGGCATACAATCGACAAACCAAAAGGGTAGTTTTTTTAGATTTTTTTTTTTTTTTTTAAATTTTTTTTCGATTTTTTTGAATTTTTGACAGAAAAATAAAGGTTGCCTTAGTCTCTACGTTGTAACGACGAAGTTACAATATCGACTAAATTGGTCCCCAGCAACGGCGCCAAAAACTTGATCGACGATTTGTGTATCAATAGATTTGATTGACCGCAAGTGCACAATCTCGTCGTGTAGTTTTAAAAGATATCGAATCCACAGGAACCAATAGTTGAACTACCGTAATCCGTTGTCACGGTGTAAATCTAAGGCTAGTAATTTTTAGAAATTTTAAATTAAAATTAAGAATTAAAATTAATTAATAAAGCGGGATATCGGTATGTAACTTAATTAACCATCGGGGATTTAATAAATCAATAGCGCGCGAAAAAAAGGGTTTATTTTTCAAAAGAACTTTCTCAATTTAAAGGTCTAAACCTCACACTCTCGTTTTGTTGATAAAAACCATACTTTCTAAGCTAGGAGTTTTACTGTCACTTTTCTACCACCTTAGCTTCGAAAGTATATTTTGAAAATCAATGAGTTCTAATTAATCCTAACGTGGCTCTCGCTCGTTCAAAGATTAATATCAAATTCCTACTATCTAGTTAAAACCTCAAACTCTCGCTCTATTGATTTTAACCTTAGTTGCTTTCTTTTACTCTCGTTCAAAAGCTTTGAATTAAATTAGGAATTTGAATCAGAAAAATAGTTTAAATAAGTGCGCTGAATAAACTTGATATAAATAATCGGTACAAAATTCTTGACAGGAAACTGAAAACAGAACTAAAAACGGATTCCTGGTGTGGAAATACCGTTATAGTTACTGTAACTGAAAATATAAACTGACTGAAAATAAAGAAAGTAGGCTTGAAGAAATCTGAGAAATGAGTTGCTATTTATAGGAGGGGATTTGCTAGTACGATCCACAAAAAGAGGGAGGATAAGCTTCATTTTGATCTCATCCAATTGCCAAAAATTCATTTCCAAGGAAGAGGACTCGTAGTTAAATTTCAAATTAATTACGAGACTTTTTTGAAACAAAAACTCTTTTTTCAAAACAAACACAAAAACCTTTTACAAAACAAACGCAAGTTCACCTGAATCTCAACGTAACTTCAATCATTTTAACATGCTTTTATCACAACTTTTTTGACATCAAAATCTTCTTTTCTTTACAATCTTCTTTTCTTTACAACACACTTTTTCAATAACAAAAAAACGAATACACTTTCATTTTCAAACAACAATTTTTTCTTTACAACATCTTTTCTTACAACCTCTTTCTCTCAACACCTACAATTCTCTCAAAAATCTTTCTTTTGCAAACAAAAAATATTTACACTTCTTTTCTTTTATTTACTTTATGAAATAAAATCTTCTTAACCTTTACCCACTTTCTTTTCTTTCTTCTATACAACTTCTCCCTCCATTCTTTAAGCATGTACAAAAAAGCACTAAAAAACATATAAGAGGTTACCATGGAGTACCATGGGCGCTTGAGGTGCTAATACCTTCCTCAAGTGCAACTAACCCCCGTACCTAGAATCTCTTTCTTTTAAAGGTTTTTCAATTTTTCCCCTCCTTTGAAAATGAAAAATAAACTGTAGTGGGGTATGTCTCAAAAATCCCGCAACACATAGAAACTTTGAAAGAGAACAAGAACCATCTTCACATAGTAGATTTCCATTGAAAATGCTTACAAATAAGCTTCAACACACAAACATCAGAGGCATACAACAGCAGATGACAGAAAATAGCCTCACAGATAAAACCATTAGAGAAAATACGCTTCATCACAAACAGTGCTTCACACAAAACTGAATGCTTCAACATCTGATATAGCATTCTCATGCAAGCATAAGCATAACATTCTCCTTCAACATCAACAAACATCAGCACTCCCCCTGAGAACAATATCTCATGTATACCATAAAGAATAAAGAAACAACTCATGCATATTTGCCATGGCAGAGCAACATAAACTACTTCATATCACCATATAGACAAATGTGTCAACATCTAGTAGAGCATCATGCATATCAGCCAATATCAGCTTACTTCTCCCCCTTTTTAGACATAAATATTGCCAAACTTCATATGACAATTTGAAATAGGCATATACCAGAGTAGCATAAAGATCCAAAGAACACAAGAAGAGGAAACATGCTCATAAATCTGCTTATTAATTTCACATTGCACCATAGAACACTTGCGACAATATCATAGCAACTCCATTGATCAACATACTCAGATAACCATAATTGCACAGTCCAACAAAATACATTCGCATGCATGTAACATGCTGCAGCATCAGCAAGCACATCATACAACTAGCATCATAACAAGTAACAACTAACAAGATCATGAAGTCATCTTGCATAGCATGTCATACAAGAACCTCTCAGAAGTAGAATACTAGTAAATTTGCATAGCTAAGAACTAGAAGATATCATACCATAGAGAAGAGGATGGATAATGCATAAAGTGCAGAGTTATGATTCTACATATGTAAGTGATAGGCACCCCTACCATAAAGTGTGAACCTCCATTCCTTCTCAGACCCTTCATTTTCAACTAATCTTCTCATATAGCAACAACATACAACGGGTAGATGAAATACCTTACAAACAACACCATGTCATTTTAGATATTCCATAGTGTAACTGTCTCATGATTAGCCACAACATAAGCTTCTTCAAGTTCCAAAGCTTTGCAGGTTTCTTTCAACCCAACTATTATATCCTTTCTTGACATAGTTCCAGCTGCAACTTTCTTAGATGTTCCAACAATGTTACTTCTCATATATACTTGCACTTCATAACCAAAACTTAAGGCAAAACATTATCAGGAGTAGTATCTTGAACTTCATTCAAATACAGGTTCCTTGATCAGTAAGCTAGATAAAAATACAAACGAATCTGTAGAAGATTGCGTACAGAAATATAACGCTAGTTGACACGAAATCACTGATCACATTATGCTGTTCCATATGACACAACATTTGGTCAAACATCTTTCATATACTGTTGTAGAGTTAACAACAGTTTAAATGACAAGACTAATGAGGATTCTGGAAGGATCATACATATCAATAATATTCAGAAGGAGTTTCAACACCAGAATCTTTGATAAAAATCAATTTTGACCAACATGCATAATAAATTAATCTTCAAATCTACATCAATACTCAACTAAGAAGATAGGATATTACTTGAATGCTTTGGCCAACAATATATCAGAGGCATGCAGAGCGGATATAAGAACAACTAGCCTCATAGAGTATGAACAGAGAGATTTAACCTCTCACAATGGATTCCTATATGAAAATATAAGCTTCAAGACAAATCAAACTTTAAGGACTAGGAAAAATAAATTCCTCCCCCTTAATTCATGCAATCAGAAGAATATAGTAGAAAATAATTCTACTTAGTCATCATCACACAAGATTCATATCCTTCTTCTCATAACAAGCACTAGCACTCCATTCATAGATAGATAGGCAAGAGATACATACTACTCCTCCTCAGATAATCAACAGGTAGATAATAAGAGATAATCAAATATAATTGCTCCCCCTTAAAACTTGCATACATACTATAAGTCAGATGTCAGAGCATCTGTCTGAGCTTCTTGCATTACACCAACAACATAGACAGTGTTGTCATCAATAATATAATATAAGCTTTATGCATCAAACTTATAACACTTCCCTTCACTTCATGCACTTATAAGCAGGAGACATGGTCAGAGGAACATAACCATAGGGTGTACATTACAACTAAGTGCACATGCAGGTGCATAGAAAATCTAGGGCTTAACCCATAAAAGCAACATAACATCTGATGCAAGAGGTCAGAAGTAACACATAAGACAAAAAATTAGCACTACCCTCAAAGTCTTCCACCACCAAATCATCACCTCTATCATCCTGAGCAATCAATTCTTCATCTTCCAGAGTTTGAATAACACGAACCACCAAGAATTTCTTGTCATCCAGAGCTTTACTCATAGTCTTGAGATCTTAAATCATATGTTGTCTACTTATCATGGCAGATGTGCCTTAGACAGATGCCACAGCAGTGTCTGCAGCATGTGACTTGTCAAGAAACCTTGGATCTAAAGTAATATCTGACTCTCATTGACTAACCTCATCAGATTGATTACATATCTCAGAATATTAATGCATAATGATATCACAGATCAAGGTAGGAAACACAATAGGAAGTTTTGTAGCATTAGATTTCTTATGAGCTATAGTCTGATAAAAGATATACTCACCAAAATTAACTATAGACTTTGTACGTTATTAGCTTAGCTGCTGGCAACTTTTTCTTCATTGACCATTCTTTCACCAAATCACCTAAAAAAAAAAAAACTGCATATACTCAGCACTCATAGGATTATCACAGTATTCCCCTATGATCACAATAAAATCCCTAACCATCTTGACATATTACTTCCTTAAACTGTGCAAAGTTTTCATTAAACATGCTTCTTCCACAAACAAATAAAATTTTCATCTAGAAGCTCTTTCCTCGTGATGGAAAGACACATTATCCAAGAGAACAGATGGAACATTTCTAGCTCTTTTTCTCCATGCTTCTAATGGCTTGAAAGATGTGCCATCATCTGCAACATCATCTTCAACAGCATCTTCTATCAAAATTTCAACATCAGCTTTAATATGTTATGTACCTGTTTGTGAGTCTAGGAGACCATGATCTTTGGTTTCTACCTCAGTAGTCTTCATACTCTCATCAGTTCGAGAGACCACAAATGTATCACCAAATATATTTCCCTCTATATTAGCTTGAGAATCTGAATCGTCAGATGCTCTAGCATCTTTCACAGCACAATACCCAGGAAGGTTAACACATTCATAAGAATCACCACTTTCAGGTATGGTATTAGTTTGAGTATTCTCTGATGTTGGTTTCAATACAGGGCTATCTGTGGCCTTTGTGTCAACACCACCATCAACAACAGCTTTTTCAGTATCTTCTAAACGTAGGGTTGAAGACTCTTGGACAATGTTAATAGGAGTATCAATATCCTTTTTATCCAACTCTTCTACATATAAGGATTCTATCATAGCATTGATTATGGAATTAAAGAATTTGTAAGCTATGATATAGGAGGAGTAACCGAGAGTAATTATTTTAGAGGAGCAGAAAATCAGAGAACTTTGACATCTTCAAATCTCTTCCCACGGTCACTTATGATCCTTACAAATACATTTTCATCCTTTCTCTTTCCAAGACTTCCAACTTTCAAAGGACCCATCACATAAGCATTTATCTCTTTTATGGTTATGATATTAGAAGTTGTCTGGTTAGATGTTACAGCATTATCTGAGACATGTGTCCCTTCATACATTCTATAGTGCAACTAGAGAGGAGATTCCCTCTTATTGGCAACATCAGAGCTGATCAAAATATCAAGATGCTTATCAAGAATAATACTTCCGAGCAGCGTGGGAATTGCTATTAGCATCTTCACATCCAAACACTTAGCATACTTTATGGATTGATCAAGAATATAAGTGTTAAAGTCATAGGAGTGTTTACGCTGATTTTTGGTAAACAACCGCTAGTTTGCAATGCTTGAGAGACCAACTAGAGAATCTCGGGACATGTTTGTGCATTTATTGTTCAAGTTTGAAAATAGCAATGTTCATTAACGCAAATGAACAAGTTTGTTTGTTTAAAGTAAAGTAAATAACAAAAAGATAACTTGTTTCACAAGAAAAGTAAAAATACTCAATAAATGAGTACGTATGAACAAGAAAAGTAAATATTTCAATGAATTAAAAGGCAAAGAATGTAAATGAAAGCATGTAAATTGCATGAAGTGTAAATTGCATTGAATCAAAAGAAAGTGATCACAAGATCATACATTGTTTCCTTTTGTATTCCTTTCACTCGAACGCTTGGGTACTCAGAACTTGTAAGGATTTTTTAGTATGTAAATTTGTGATAGAAATTACATCAAATGAACTAGTATTTATAGATAAAAACTAATGCTATCTAGTAACGACTATCTAACATCCATTTGACAAGTGTCTTGCCATCTGATCTTCATTCCTAAATGCCAATAGTTGCCACTTTTGAATGAAACGTTGCAATGGTTTGAATTTTGAATCTTCAGAAAATGCTGAAATATGTTAAGTCTCCAAGTAGCCTTCGAATTCGAGTAACCCTTGAATGTCAATCGAATTGTTTGATAACTCGAACCAAATCTTGATTGATTTCTTGGACTTGTAAATATTTTCCATCTCCTGAGATCTTAGAATATTCTCAAATGAGAATATTATTTAAATATATCACTTTTAACCTTTATTGCATCATTAATAATCTGGAAACATTAATTTCCAAAATCAAAAGGTTTAGTAATTATATTCAAAGAATAATTAAGGCATATTTTGACTTAACCAAAATATGGGCTAACAAATTGCCCCCAAAAAATGCCAATTTCGATTCGAATTCGAATGAAAGAAGAAATTTGGAGTTTTTTCTTTTAGGATTCCACATTAATTGCACGTGACAATAATCATGAGTATAACCGTCAGCGCAGTTTCCCATTTCTGACACGATTTCGCTTTCACAGAGATTGTGGCACACGTGGCAACTGCGGAAGTTGAAAGAAATTTCTAATTTCTTTTTAATTTATTTAATTCGGCTGAAAAGAACGCTTATAAATAGTATTAGGTTACCATTTAATCACTTTTCTGCAAATTTGCATTAGTTCACTGTCTTCTTCTCCATCCACTCCAAATTTCCGACTTCATTCACAAATCGTTCTTATCCATTGTTCAAACCACTTGTTTGTTTTTGATACTAAACCAGTGTTTAATTTGACTAAACAAACTTTAGATCTGTTAGATTCAACAGATTTGAGAACGAGCCATTTCAAAATCAAACCCTTTAGCTAACTGTTCATCTTCAAAACATTTCAATGGCTGATCAACAAGAACCAGTTCTCTTTGCTGGCAAATGGGATCAAACGATTCTGAAAGCTCATAATATTGAGGTGGTCCATGAACCTCCTGGCACAACAGAAGAACAACAACGCTGGGAAGATGAACTCGTCATCCCTTTTTCTGTGGGTTGTGATGTTTTTGCATTTGGAGGCCCTTTTCCAGATGAGGCAACTCAACTATCTCGAGTGAGTGAGTTTTTTCCCATAAAAAAGACTTGTGAACCCAAACTTTTTCTCACTGACCCATTCAACTTTACTTTTATTCGAAAGCCTCATAATATGTGGAGGTCTGCACCACATTGTGAAAATCCAACATATACCAAGTGGTTGAATCGAGTCGAGAAAGAGTGGGGAGCAGTCTGGAAAAACTTGGGCATTTTTGACATAATTCAAATCTCCAGATATGGCCCTTCTTATAATCAAGAAATGCTCACACATTCCAATTCCCTTGTGGAATGATGACTCCCACTTTACTGGATGTGGCTTCGATTACTGGCCTAAGACCAACTGGGGAGACATTCGACCCCTCGAAGTCTAGCAAGAACAATTACTTCACCCTAAAAGAAAAAACTTTTTACAAGTTTATTCAAGAGCATCATGGTGAAGGTGAAGTCTCATATGAAGAGCATGTGGCTTTCCTTACCCTATGGTTAGCACACTTTGTCTTCTGCTCGAGGTCTTTACAGGTGGCTCAATTGTACATTCCTTTAGCAATCCAAATACATGAGGGTAACGTTATCGCACTTGGGCGCCTATTGCTAGGTGTACTATATGAGTCTATGGGAGAGTTTTGTGACAACTTGAAGAAAACGCAAAATGGAGCCCCCTTCCCAGTATCAGGACCTTTATGGATACTCCAACTATGGCTCAACGCCACATTTACTCGAGAGATGGAACTAGTGGTTCCTCCTCAATTTCAAGCTATTGTGGATCAACGCTCGATTGATGGCGTTACGTTAGCTGTGTTGACCTCTAACTTGAGTGAAACTGATCCCCAAGAAAACTTCATCGGGTATATGAAGATTTTTCTACACTTCTCCCATTTTCAACCACGTCACGCTCCATTTGTGACAAGATTGGTAGGACCTGCCTGGCTGCAAGATGAGTTTCCTGCCTCGAGTCCAGACAATGCTGATGGCAAAACTATCTGCACCCTACCATTCTCTCTTGCAGGATTGGTAGCAACTCGAAGCACCATGTGCTGGTGGGCTATCAACCAAACTTGGTTTCAAGGCAGTTTGGGTTATCACAAACCTTCCCCAAATGTCTATTCAAAAGAGAAAAGAACTTCGTAGATGGTTCAGAGGTTTCAAAAGATATGTTTGCCAAGTACTTGAAGGCTGCTGCCAATTTTGGCTATAATGTTAACCCAATCGAGTTCAACTTTTCTTTCTATTGTACTGAAAAGTACTACAATTGGTGGAAACAACATTATACTTCGCACTTGGCTGATAACATAACCTCTACCATTGCAAGACTCAACAGTGGTTTTCTTCATGAACAGCTCGAGGACTTGAAAGCCACTCTTAAAAACAAAGGTAAATATTATGACAATAATCCTTTATTCTTTCTTTTACTCGAAAACAACTGCTAAACTTTACCTCCTCCAATACTTAGGAAAACTCATAGAGGATGAATCCAACAAGCCAGCCGATCGAGTGAAATCAACAAATGATGGAGGCATTCATCTAAGAGATGATGAAGACAGAAGAAGAGGTGAAGGAAGAACTAAAACAAAAAATGACAAGGTATATTTCGATACCAAAATTTTGTTTGTTTTGAATCATTCAATTGAACTTTCTTCTGATATGCCTCTTTTTGAAATTTCATTAGATCATAAGAGAAAAACACACTTTTGTAAAACCTTCAAAGGAACCCCCACTCCCACGTATTGTGGTCTTAGAGGATGAAGAAGTTAGTCACTCGAATGCTTATTATAAACATTTCAACTAAATTTTCATATATGTGATCTTTCTCATGCCTTTGTTCTTTATAGGAAAAAGAACCAGAAAGACCTTTAAAGAGGAAGCACAAATCAACCACTACAACTGAGAGTAGTGAGCAAAAAGATGTACCTTCTGGTGTAGATCTAGCCGTCCCTAAATCCAAAAAACACAAAAAGAAGAAGACGAACAGTGCATCGACTGTGGCAGCAGCTATTGAGGATGAAACTGCTCAAGAAGGAGAAACATCCCAACATTTTAAACAAACAACGCAGAGTGAAGGCCTGAAGAAGAAAAAACACAGGAAACACAAGGGGGGCAATTCTTCTAAGCCCTCAAAATCAGATTCTGCTGTTAGCAAACCTGGGCCTAATGATGATGCAAATGTTGGTAAAACTTCTCCTATTCGAACAGAACCAATTTTGGATACCAATATGAATGAGGTACATAATTTTCTACCAGTTTGAATTCTTCATTCGCAATGAATTTTGTACCTAACAAATAGTATTTTCAACAGGAAACTTCTGGACAAAAGGGTCAAGACAAGAATCCCCTTCTAGGAAGAATTGAGGAAGATTTTGAAAATACTCAGGTATACTATTAAATTGGCTTACGTTACACTCAAATAAGATTTCAAGGTTAACTAATTTCCTGACTTGATTTGTCAATGTGCCAGGTTGAGAACTTACCCAGGGATAACCCCCAACAGGACCAGCATGTAAGTCCTACTCCAATGGAGAAATTTGTATGGGCAAAATATGGCAAAGTAAATTTACTTAGCCTAATTTATTTTTTCATATAAATATAGTCTCAAACTATATTTCACCTTTTAGCAATTTTAACCTTCTTCGTTTCAACTTGTATTTTTCAGGCTAAATCGTCCTCTCCTCAAGCAACCACTCGAATTGAACCTGATTCCATTTCTGTGGATACACATCAACCTGTTAATACTTGGGGATGGAAGAATATGGAACTTGGGGGTGGCTCGAGAATGCCAAACTAGACAAAATTGCCAACTCCTACCCCAAGTATAGCTTCGAGTGATTCTGCTGAAGAGGAGGAAGAAGAGTCCATTGAAGAAGGTGAAGATATTGATGGGGATGAAGATGATAGCATCATCAAGGAAGCAAAAGCTGGTGGCCCATAACTATTATCAGTTTCCTCTACTTCGAGGCTCTCAACCAGTGCTGGAGTTCTAGAAGTGGAGTTTACTAATATGCACAAGACCAACCCAGCTGCTGCCTTGGACCTACTGATCCAATCCTCGAAATCCTGTTCTTCAAGTGACAAAACTGACAGCTCTACTTATCCCTCTAGCGCTACTGCAAAGGCCAATGTTAAGCAAGATTCCTTGTTAACCAAGCTCAAAGTTGAATATGGCTTGCAGAATGTGTTGGCAGATCTCGAAGAAAATCCCTCGAATGCTTTTAGCCACTTAGCGTTTTTACGCTTATTTCATAACCCTCATACTGATCCTTTGACCCTTTGCAAGGTTATACAAATAGAGAACATGATTGATCAGTATGCAAAGGTGGTACAAAGGGAAAGAGCCAACTTAGCGAAGTTGAATAGCCAAAAGCACGCTCATGCTGCTTTATTGGCCAAGGCTAAAGAGGCACACCTCGAGGTTGCTAAAATTCGACAGGAAGCTGCTAAAGTTCAAACCCCAAGGCTCATTACTTGCAGAAATAATATTGCTGCTTGGGAGGCTAATGTAGCTGAACTTCAACGCCAAATTGAGGAGTATCAAGCCAAATTTGCTGAAGAAAAATCTGCCCAAGCGGCTATAGAAGAGGAAATTTCTCAATCCTTTCTAGCTGACATTGATGCCAAAGGGAGAGAAGAGATTCGAGCCTTTGATGATTCTGCTGTCATTGCTGCTGAAGTACAGGAACTCGAAGACGCCCAACAAGTGATTGAGACTGAGAAAATTTCCATTAAGGCCTTGTATCAAGAAGTAGCCAATACTTTGTAATTTAATTTTTTATTATCCGCTCGAGACAAATGTTTATTCTATTTTGGTTTGTAATTTGACAATGCCCTTTTGTGGCAAAATTTATTTTTTCTATTTGCCATATCTCTATTCGTTCTAAGTTTTATTTTGCACTTATGTTTAATTCGAGCAAAGTTGGTTTATATTTTTTCAAATATTTACCATTTATTCCGAACACATGTTTTTCAGGACTTAGCTCTTCGATTTCATAAGCACCATTTGAAAAAACTTGAACTATTTTAAATGGACCTTACCAATGAGGTGACCATTTGCCTAAAACTCTATCTTCTTTATCCATAGGCAGGATAACTTTCCAAACTAAATCTCCCAAGTTAAAAGCTTTTGACTTAACCTTTTTATTATAGGCTTTGGCAACTCTATCTTTTTGCCTAGTCATATACTCTAAAGCTTGTAACCTTTCTTCATCCAAATCAACTAACTCATCTAACATCATTTCCCAATATTGGTCATGTGGTATTTCCATCTGTCTTTGTATTCGAAATGATTGCATATTGATTTCAACAGGTAAAACTGCATCATGACCATATGTTAATCGAAATGGTGTAGTGTTAGTTGATTCTCTAGGAGAGTTTCTACATGCCCATAAAACTTGATCCAACGTTTTATGCCAATTTCTTGGCCTCTGAGCAATGTGTTTTTTAATCAAATTAATGATAATCTTATTTGCTGCTTCAACTTGACCATTTGCTTGAGCATAATATGGTGTTGAAGTAAGCAATTTGAATCCAGTTTCACTAGCAAACTCTTGCATTTTTCTTCCAGTGAAAACTGAACCTTGATCAGTGGTAATTGTCTCTGGAATGCCATATCTATAAATAATATGATTTTGGATGAAATTAATTACTGCCTCTTGATCTACATTAGGCAAGGGTATTGCTTCAATCCATTTAGTAAAATAATCTATGCCAACTAAAATATAACGTTGGTTTTTTGATGAAGCAGGTTTAATTTCACCAATTAAATCCAAAGCCCATCCTCGAAATGGCCATGGCTTGATTATAGAATGTAGTTCACTTGCAGGGACATGTTGAATTCCTGCATGTATTTGGCATTCTTGACAACCTTTAGCAAATTCTATGCAATTTTTCAGCATAGAAGGCCAATATAGCCCTTGTCGAAACAATAACCACTTTATTTTATGGCCTGCTTGGTGAGCACCACACAGCCCACTATGTACATCAGAAATCGAAATGAAGGCTTCAGATTCACTAAGACATTTTAGCAACACACCTTCAGTTGTCTTTTTAAACAACTCATTCCCAATGATTACATAACTCAAAGCCCTGTATTTAATTTTTCTATCAACTTGACCTACAGGGTTTTGTAAATATTCCACTATTGGTTTTCTCCAATCACCATCTACCAAATTATCAATGGTAAAAATGTCATGGCTTTCATATTCTTCTTTATTCGAGTAGCCATCAAAATCTGGTAGTGAAGTTGCCCCCACATGTTTTGCCATTGATAATTCTGAGGCCAATGGCTCATGGAAAACCAATTTTTCTTTAATCTCTATTAACTTATTCAAGTTCTCTGGAGTAACTTTGTAACCAGAGGCTATTTGAGCCAAATCATTGGCTTCTTGATTTTGTAGTCTAGGAATATGTTCAATTCCACAGACTCGAATCGATCTAGCAAGGTACTTGCTATCACAAAATACTTAGCCAAATGTTCTTTAATACATTTGTACTCTTTTGTCAATTTCTTAATTACCAATTCTGAATCACCTCGAATGATAATGTTTTTTGCCCCCAAGTCTATCAACAGTGCAAGACCTGCTATTAAAGCTTCATATTCTGCCTCATTATTGGAGCAAAACCCATTTATTTTATACTTAAACTTAGTTGGAATTTGTATTGGGGATATTATCAAAATCCCAATTCCAGTCCCATGTTTATGTTTGGAACCATCGAAATACAAAATCCATGGCTGTGTTTCCACATAACTTAGTGGCATTTCAATCACTGAATGATCAACAAGAAAATCTTCCACTATTTGACCTTTTTTATCTCTTAAAGGTTTATATGTTAGTGAGTATTCTGTTAAAGCCAGAGCCCATTTTTCAATTCTACTATGTAAAATAGGTTTTAAAAGCATATGTTTAATAACATCGAAATGAGAATAGACATAAACTTCAATAGGCTTTATATAATGCTTAAGTTTGATACAAGAGAAATATAAACATAAACATAGTTTTTCTATAGCACTATATCTAGTTTCAGCATCATTTAATACTCTACTTAAATAATATATAGCTTTTTCAACACCATTTTCATCTTCTTGGGCAAGCATGCTACCAATAGTTGAATCAGATGCTGAAATGTACAATTTCATTGCTTTGTTTCGAATAGGAGGCATTAGCGTTGGTGGATGAGCCAAATAAGCTTTGATGTCTTCAAACGCTTTTTGTTGATCTTGCCCCCAATTAAATTGATCCCCTTTTTACTTTCTAAGTAGTGGAGCGAAAGGATGAGCTTTTCCACTTAGATTCGAAATGAATCTTCTCAAAAAGTTGATCTTTCCCAATAGGGATTGAAGTTGTTTATTTGTTCTTGGAGGCTGAGTTTCCATAATAGCCTTCGTTTTGTTCTGATTTATTTCTATGCCTTTTTTATGCACCACAAAACCAAGGAAATCCCCTGCATGTACACCAAAAGGACACTTTAGTGGATTCATTTTTAATCCACATTTTCTCATTCTTTCGAATGATTTTCTAAGATGATTCAAATGGTCATCACTAGATGAGGATTTCACAACAATATCATCAATGTACACTTGCATAAAGGCATCAATGAAATCATGAAAAATAAGATTCATTGCTCTTTGGTATGTGGCTCTAGCATTTTTTAGACCAAATGGCATAACAACCCATTCATAAGTCCCTAATGCGCCAGGGCATCGAAATGCTGTTTTAGCCACATCCTCTTCAGCAATGAAGATTTGATTATAGCCAGAATAGCCATCTAACATACTCAAGTATTCGAACCCTGCTGCTGAATCAACTAACATTTCTGCTACTGGCATTGGATATTCATCCTTAGGTGTTGCATTATTTAAGTCTCTAAAATCTATGCATACCCTAAGACTACCATTTTTCTTAATAACAGGCACAATATTTGCTAACCATTCAACATACCTGGCAGTTCGAATGAACTTGCTTTTTAGTAGTCTTTCGATCTCACTTTTTATCTTTGAGAGGATCTCAGGATTGAATCTCCTTGGTAGTTGTTTGATAGGCTTCTTTCCTGGCCTGAGTGGCAGTCTATGTTCCACCAATTCTCTACTCAATCCTGGCATTTCATTGTAGTCCCAGGAAAAGCAATCTTTAAATTCTTTGAGTAGATTAACCAACTTTTGCTTCAACTCGAAGTCAATATTGGTACTAATATATGTTGGCCTTTTTATGAGGCCATCTCCAATATCAATTTCTTGCAAAGGATCTTGTGCTTGCATTTTAGGATTCGAACTGGATGGGTCTTTTTCAAAACCTAAGGGCTCGTCATCATAAATGCAATCCAACCTTTGCTCATTTGGCAATAACTTGCCATTATTTTTATCTATGGTTTCTTCAACCATATTTTGTTCGAATGCAGCCTCTAAGGCCGTTTCAATCTTTTTCTCGGCAATATATGCCGTTATCTTGGCCCAAACAGAGGGCTCAGACATTGTTTGATTCTGCATCATCATCCCATCCAGAGGATGGGATTACTCCATCTTCAGGAGGGAATTCTTCAATTACTTCCCTTTCCAAGCAGAAACCATGTGTTGGATGGAGTCTAACAAAATGGTACACATTATTGGTGGCTCCTCGAAAGCCACTATCTCTTTCTCCACAAGGAGAAATGGAGGCTAAGTTCCTATCAAAGGTTTGTTTTGTTATATGATCCCCCTCACACCTATAGAAACTTTGGTCAGCCTCAATGTTTTCTACAATCTTGTCTTCCCTCCAAAGTATTAACCTTTGGTGAAGGGTGGAGGGTACAAAACCCACTCCATGAATCCATTCCCTTCATAGAAGCAAGTTGAAACTAGCCTTTGATGGCACAACTATCAATAAAGTTGGCCTAATGGTGCTGCCCACAGCAACATCCATTTGAATGGCACCAAGTGATTTGCCACTCTTTCCCTCATAATTCGAGAGAACAATATTGTGAGAATGCATATCAGTGTCATACATTCCCAACTTCCTTAACATGAAATGGGGCATTAAGTTAACCGCAACACCCCCATCCACAAGGACTTTGTTTACACCCACACCACCAACTTTAGCCTTAATATATAAAGGTTTTAGGTGGTTCTTCATACCTTCATGCGGCCACTCGAAGGTAGCCTTCTGTTGCTCAATACACCCATTATTCATAACATAGTAGCATACAGGGGTGTAATCATCTAGCTCAGGCTCTTCAAACTCTTCATCAGGGTCTGAAGTGGACCTTTGGTCATACTCACGTGGCAGAATAGACACCACATTGACCAATACATCAAAATCTGGTTAAGAGCCAGATTCGAGCAGGTCTTCATCTAGAATATCATCCTCCATGTTATCATTTGGGAATGATAGTCTTTATTTGGCAGGCCTCTTTGAAGAGGACACCTCCTCAATGACCAAGGCTTTTTCAGCCTTTTTAGGAACAAGCTCCTTCTTATTCCTTGGATCACTATGGTTGCCTTCAGTATATGCAACCTTAGTATTGCCCCTAGCCTGGGCAACTTTGTTAGTGCCCCCAGCATGGGCACTTGCATTGGAATTGCCCCCAGCATGGGCATTCGAATGAGATTTGCCCCCAGCATGGGCATTCGAATTCAAGTTGCCCCCTGCTTGGGCATTCTCCCTTTCTAACTTCTTAAGGCATTGATACCTACGCCACTGGGTTCGAGTCATAGGATTTTTCCCCTTGTAGTTATTGTTGTAGGAGTACTTCCTATTTTAAGCATTGTTGCTCGAAGCAACTTGACTCGAACCACCTAAGTCCATCCTTCTCTTTTGATAGACCTGGTGTTGGCCTGATGACCATTGGTTGACAGGAATTCTATTTGAAGGCACATATGTTTGCTGAAGTAGCAAAGTTTTTCACAAGAAAGGGGGGGTTTGAATTGTGACTGTTTAAAATTACCTGTTAAAATTTCACTTCAAGATAAACAGAAGCGATTGATCTGAGATCAATCTGGTTAGTTAATAAAACATAATGTAGAAGTGAATAGTGTGTGTAGTGCTTTGCTTTAAATAAAGAGAGATAAAGAGAGAATAGCATACAAGCAATTTATACTGGTTCACCCCAATGTAGGGCTAGTCCAGTCCTCACTCTCCGTGAGATTAATTCACTAAGATCTTGAGATACTAACGATCTCAAATACACAACTTCCTTGATCTAAACCAAGATCAATAGCTTTTAAGCCCTCCAAGCTTAAACCTATTCCAACCCTTCAGGCTGGAAGGATACAACACCAAAACACTCAATCAATAGTTACGTATTGACTTGAGCTTCCTTTCCTTTTTACAAAGAGTTTGTTGGATCACAAGCTTACAAATAAACTCAACCACGTTGAGAAGCTTAAGTTACAAAAACACTTAGTTCACTCTAAAGATATACTGATCCAAGTATATGATGATGAGATCTGAGAGTGAAAGTGATCAAAGAAGAGCTTGGAAAAACTTGTGTAATAAAGACAAGTAGAGAGATGAAAGATTGTATTGAAAGCTCTTGCTCTTCAAAGTCTCCAAGGATGCTATTTATAGCTGAGATGTGTACTTCAATCCTTGGTCATCAAGTAACCTTAGTGGAGCCAAAAACTAGCCGTTTGAAGTCCATAAGATGACAGCTCGTTGTACTTGATGAAAGATAATAAATCTGCCAGAACGTTCTCAGCATGTTCTTCACGTTCTGGTTGTGGAGAGTGAGTATTTAAAGCTCTTGAAATCAGGAGCGTGTTGGTAACTTATTTATCAAGGCCTTACGTTGCTGGATAGCTGCTTAAAGTCCAATACCAACACCTGTAGACAGCTAGAAAGAATATATCAAAGAATGTGCAAAAAGCTGTCCAGACGGGAGAACGTTCTCACATCGTTCTCTTGTTCATTTGCTGATGAAAGTCTTCATACAAAGGAAGACGGTTGCTTGCTGGGCAAGTTACCACATTAGAAAGTCTTGTGGAGTGTTTATGAGCCAGCTGGTCTTCTTATCCTCTTGCTATCCAAGTGTACAACAAAAGTACACATAGCCTCCATAGATATAGGAAAAGGACATAGGATAAAATATAAAACTTGTCCTTGCAAGTACAACACAACTCATAGTCAAGAGTGTGTTGTCTAAAAATTGTTGGCCCATAAAATGTCCTTGAATAGTGACAGCTTGCAATGCTCTAGTAGAAGGCTCCTTGAAACATTGAATATTAAATTCATGTTTAATTCTTCAACCAAGACTAAAATGGAAATCTTCTCTTGTCACTATTTGCTTCTTGCCTAAAATGACTTATGCACTGTTGAGATCTTGTGAATAAAAGTCCTTGCATAAAGTTCATGTTTGTCTTGTGATAGGTAGTTATAAATAAGTGCTTTATGTTGAAAAGCTTTGCACGCGCAGTCTTGCCAGAAGAGAGAATGTTCCCAGATCATTCTCATAAAGTGCCAGTTTCAACATAATTAAGAATGGTGACATATAATGCATAAGCTTTTGTTCCTGTCTTATATTAATCACTCAAACGCACTTGTTAGATCACAAAGAGATCAGAATTCACTTAGAATATAATTAAAGATGTTTGTCATAATTAAAACATCAAATTAGGATTTTGCCTCAACAATCTCCCCCTTTTTGATGATGACAAACTTCTTGAATTAGATTTTAATTGAGATTCTGATTTAAACAAAAAGTGATGATACTTGTGATTAATTTAAATAAGCTCCCCCTCAATTTGAGCATTCATTATCAAAAGTGATAAAATCTTAAAGATGCAAAATAAGATTTGGGAGCAGCATATGAATCAAACATAATACTTTAATCATTCAAAACTCTCATTCAGAGAGTGATACAAACATTTGCAAAACACAAAGATTAAAGCCAAAAGGTTCAAAGATCATACAACCTAGTTTAGAAAATAAAATACATAATAAGAGAAGTTCTTTTAGTAGTAGCAAAAGGAAGAACTTCCCAAAATATTTAATCTCTAAACAGACAGATTAAACACAAGTTTCAGCACACCTACTTAAACTAACTCCCCCTCATTTTCCTAATTCATTCTCCCCCTTTTGTCAACATCTAAAAGGGTAGGGTGGAGTTTTTGCAACTCAAGCAACTACTCATGAGTTGCAGGTTCATTGACTGGTGCAGGGTTTGGATCAGTTGGACTGGATTCATCAGAGGAAGTGGAAGCATCTTGCTGAGGAAAAGCATCAATGTGTGGTATAGGGTTTGGTGGTGGTGGTTTCATTCCAAAATGAGGACAAACAGTGGTGGTGAACCATTCTCTCATAACCTGAGTTTCCAGCATCATAAACATCATGATTGAGTTCTGAATTGACAATCCCTCAAAAAGTTTCCTAATATCCTTCCTAGTCTTTGAAGATTGCTTCTCAAGTTTAGACCTTTTAACTGGCCTAGGATCAATCTCAGATTGTTCTTTTTCAGCAGCAGCAGTGGTTCCTTGAGCAGATGAACAAAAAGAATTCAAAGTTCCAAATGAATTTGGAATTGATGGAACAGTGCTGTTGGTAAAAACAGCAGTAGGCATTTTTGGATAGCTTGGACTGGAATTCAAAAATCCTTTGACGAAATCAGAGTCAAAGTGAGAGCTTTGAGATGAGCTCATGATTGGTGAAAAAGTTGAGTTAAAAGGCATGGCAGAGATGAGATCTTTAAGAGACTTACCAGCTCTTTGTGGTTCAGTAGGACAAACAGGAGCACTAGGAGTTGAATCAGAGTGGAGTGAGGTATTGAGTGATGATGGAATGGTATCAGATAGGTTACCTTCAGAAGCAGCAGTTTTTTCAGTGTTCAGAATATTCTGAGAATGTGCTAACATAGCATGCAGAATTTCACTCCAATTCTCATTCTCATACACAGCTCTCTTTCTCTTTCCACCAACATCTCCTTCTTCATTAATCTCTTTCTTCATATGACTAATGTTCTTAGCAGTGTAAGTCTGACAATAGTTATCAGAGACTTCACGCTTGAAATCAACTTGAGCTTTTCTAAAAAATTTGGTTAACAACATGCCATAGGGGATAGCAATTCTGGTATGCCTAGAAAGAGCAGTTTTGATCATGTTTTGGATGATGACATAGGGAAGATTAAGCTTGATACCTTTAGCCAAATGATAGAGAACCATCATATCATTATCAGTGACCTTTTCCATGCTTCCAAGCCTTGGAAAGATGACATATTGGCACATGTTGTGCAATGCCTTGAACTCCTTCTTCAGAGTAGATGCTTTAGGTTCTTCCATTTGAACTCCTTCAGGTGTGAAGAGATCAAAGATCAATTGGTTTCTGCTAACACCCAGCATATCATACCAAGATGAGCCAAACACCATGTTTCCTTCACATGGGATTTTTAGAGTTTCAGCAATGATTTCAGGGGTAAGCTTAATCTCTCTTCCTTTCACAGTTGAAATAATGAGATTTTTGTCAAAATGCACATCAGCATTGAAGTAGAAGGATTGGACAAGATGTGGAAAGGTGGTGTCTTTGGTTCTAAAGAAATCTGTCCATTTGAGTGGATCAGTATACTTGTAAAGGTTCATCCGAGTGTTGTACAAGCTTTCAAATTGATACACTCTTCTAGAGGCAACTGGCTTCACCTTCCAATAGGTATCAAATTCTTCTTGTTTCTCAGGAATGACAAGAGGAATTCGAATGAACATGTTCTTAGGAACCATGTTTATGAGCAAATCTTTTTCTTTTCCTTTCTTCTTTTCTTCTACAGTTTTCTTCTCCGATGAAGAGGGTTTTGGTTTTGGTTTGGTGGCAGTTTTGGTTGGTTTTGAAATGGGGGTTGGTTCAGACTTAGTGGCTTGAGGAGGTTGAGCCAAGTTTTCTTCTGAGAGAGTGTTCTCAGAATCAGAGTCAACAGTGTAGATAGTTTCATCTATGACTGGCTTTCTTCCAGTGCCTAATCCACAGAGAATTCGATTTGATCTTCTCACTTGAGAACGATCAATTGATTTGGTTTTCTTTTGTTTGACCATGACCGGAGGAGTTTCAGCCACACTAGGAACAACGATTGTAGGGATTGGGGAGGTAACATCAACGTTGGAAGCAGATTGGGTTTTGGTGACGTTGATTTCTTCTTCAACAGTGTTTGTTGGGAGTGGTTCAGAAATGGGTTTAAGAGCTTCATCAAGGTTGGTTTGTAATGGCTGCATGTTTAAAGTTTCTTCTTCAGTTTCGTTAACAGGTTGAGGGTTAACGGCTTCTTCTGGTGATTGTGGGTCGGTTTCAGAATCAGGGATGTCATCAATCCATTTTAGATGTAATGGAGGTGATGGTGGAAGTGGTGAGCGAGACGGAGACGAAGTTGATGATGTTGGTGAGTTTCTGCAAAGGGATTTGTTTGCAGTGATTTTGGTTCTGGCCATTTTGTTTGGAAAGAAGGAAGTTTGATAACTGATTTCAGGGAGAGAGAGAAAGAGAGAAGAACGGTTTAGTTTTTGAGAAGAAGAGAGTTGGAATATGAAGGGAAAAGGAGACTTGGGAAGAGGAGTAAAAAGGTAGAGTAGGTGTACTTGTAAATAGTGTTTAGTGTCCTTAACATAGATAATGTAACATTATTTAATAAAACTAATGATAGCTAATGATGTACTAGTGACCTATGCTAAGGAAAGAAGTTTAGAGAAGCTTAGTCCAAAGTTAACTAAGAATTCAAAACTGACTAATTTGGAGCCAAAACACACATTTTATCACGCAATCACACAGTGAAAACATAGAACATTCTGAGAGTGTTCTGAAAATAATTAATTTGGATTTTGTATTAAATTTAATTTTTCTTTGATAAAGTTAAAACGATCCTCAACTAATGGTTTTGTAAAAATGTCAGCTAATTGATTTTCAGTGTCAACAAAGATTAATTCAACATCTTTTCTACTAACATGATCACGTATGAAATGATGCTTAATTTCTATATGTTTTGATCTTGAATGCTGTATGGGGTTCTTAGATAAATTAATTGCACTAGTATTATCACAAAGAATTTTAATGCTTGTGTACCTTAGTGAAAAGTCTTCAAGTTGGTTCTTGATCCATATCACTTGAGAACAACAATTAGCTGCAGACACATATTCTGCTTCTGTTGTTGATAGTGCTATGGTATTTTGCTTTCTACAACACCAACTAACAAGAGCTTCACCAAGAAATTGACATGCTCCACTTGTGCTTTTTCTTTCCATTTTATCACCAGCATAGTCAGCATCACAATATGCTTTTAGTTCAAAATGTGATCCTTTCTTATACCACAAGCCAACATTTGGTGTTCCAACCAAATATCTAAAAATTCTTTTGACTGCAGTTAGATGAGATTCCTTTGGAGAAGATTGAAATCTTGCACATAGACCAACTGAGAATACAATGTCTGGTCTACTAGCAGTTAAATAGAGAAGTGAACCAATCATTCCTCTATATTCTTTCTCAGAAACATCTCTTCCTTTTTCATCTTTGTCTAAGCTTGTTGATGGGTGCATTGGAGTAGACATGATCTTTGCTTCATTCATCTTATATTTTTTAAGAAGATCTTTGATGTACTTTTCTTGACTAATAAAAATACCATCTTCTAATTGCTTGATTTGTAATCCAAGAAAAAATCTAAGCTCACCCATCATACTCATTTCAAATTCACTTTGCATTAGATTGGAAAATTCTTCACACATTTTCTCATTAGTAGCACCAAAGATAATATCATCAACATATACTTGCACAATTAATAAATCATCCTTGTTTGTTTTTCTAAAAAGTGTTGTATCAATTTTTCCTCTTGTAAAATTGTTTTCAAGTAAAAACAAACTTAATCTTTCATACCATGCTCTAGGTGCTTGCTTAAGGCCATAAAGAGCTTTTGTAAGTTTGAAAACATGATTAGGTTTATGTTGATCTATGAACCCAGGAGGTTGATGAACATAAACTTCCTCATTTAGAAAACCATTTAAGAAAGCACTTTTAACATCCATTTGAAAGAGTTTTAGATTTTTATGAGATGCATATGCAAGTAAAATTCTAATTGCTTCTAACCTGGCCACTGGAGCAAATGTTTCATCATAGTCAATACCTTCTTGTTGATTGTACCCTTGAGCTACAAGTCTTGCCTTGTTTCTTAAGACTTTACCATCTTCATCCAATTTATTTCTAAAGACCCATCTTGTTCCAATGATTGATTGATTTTGAGGTTTAGGAACCAAATTCCATACTTCATTCTTTTCAAATTGAAGCAGCTCTTCTTCCATAGCTTCTACCCAAGATTTATCAACAATGGCTTCATCTATCGTTCTTGGTTCTATTTGAGAGATCATTGCCAGATTGTTCTCTTCATTTTGTAAAGACCTCCTAGTTTTCACACCATCTTCTGTATTACCAATGATCTGATCTGGTGGATGATTGTTGACTAATCTCCAAGATTTTGGAGGTTCTTGAGTGATCAATTCAGGTTCCTTTTCTGGTTCTTTATCTTGAGAATCAGATTGGTCAGAACTTACAACTTCAACTACTTCATCATCAGATTCCTTGTAGTTTGATTGTTCTTCAAACTCATCAAACTTTACGTGCATAGTTTCTTCCATAGTTTGAGTTCTTAAATTATAAACTCTGTAAGCTTTTGAAGTAGTAGAGTATCCTAAGAATATTCCCTTGTCTGACTTTGAATCAAACTTTCCTAGGTTATCTTTGATGTTCAAAATAAAACAGTAACATCCAAAAATACGAAAATATGAAATGTTTGGTTTCCTATCTTTCCAAAGTTCATAAGGTGTTTTGTTCAAAAAATTTCTAATAGTAACTCTATTCAAGATATAGCAAGAAGTATTTACTGCCTCAGCCCAAAAATATTTTTCAACATTTGATTCATTAATCATTGTTCTTGCCATCTCTTGTAGAGTTCTATTTTTTCTTTCAACAACTCCATTTTGTTTAGGAGTTCTTGGACAAGAAAAATTATGAGAAATGCCATTATCATTAAAGAAGGTTTCAAATTGAGAGTTTTCAAATTCTCCACCATGATCACTTCTTACTGAGATAATGTTAGACCCTTTCTCATTTTGAACTTTTAAACAAAAAGTTTTAAATGCTTCAAAAGCCTCATCTTTATTTTTAAGAAAAAGAACCCAAGTAAATCTTGAAAAGTCATCAACAATCACAAAGCCATAATTTTTACCTCCTAGGCTAGTAGTTTTGACTGGACCAAATAAATCAATGTGAAGCATTTCAAGAGGTTTTTTAGTTGAAATAAAGCCTTTAGGCTTGAAACTACTTTTGACTTGTTTTCCTCTTGTGCATGATTCACATACTTTATCAATGTCAAAACTTATGCTTGGTAATCCTCTTACTAGATCAAGTTTTGAAAGTTTTGAAATGGTATTCATACTTACATGACCAACCCTTTTGTGCCAAATACATTTGTCTTTATCTAAAGAGATAAAACAAGTTTCAGCAGGGAGTTCATCTAGGTATAGCTCATACACATTCTTTTTTCTTGATCCAATAAACAGTACATTACCAGATGAGGTTTTAACTTCACATGAGTTTGGTTTAAAGACAACTTAAAGTCCTTCATCACACAATTGACTGATACTTATCAGATTGTGTTTAAGACCATCCACATAGTGAACATTCTGAATCTTACCTGAGTTTTTCTTACCAATTGTACCTTTACCTTTGATGGTTCCTGTTTCTTTGTTTCCAAAAGTCACTGTACCTCCTTTTTTCTTTTCAAGAGATAGAAAACATTGTTTATCTCCTGTCATATGTCTTGAGCAACCACTGTCCAAGTACCAAAGCTTGTTCTTTGTTGCTAGAAGACATTCCTGCATTTTGGTTTAGTAGTTTCTTAGGTACCCATAACTTAGTGGGTCCTTGAGGGTTAGTCTTTTCATTTTTATAAAATCTTTTTCTCTGCAGATAGAATGGTTTTGCATTGTATCTCTTAGTATATCTTTGTCTCAGGAGATTGTTCTGAGAGTGTTCTAGTTTCCTATGTTCTCTTTCTTGTTTAGCCTTTTTATAACAAAAAGGTTCAATGTGACCATCTCTATGACAGTAAGTACACTTATACTTTTGTATTCTCTTATTTCTCTGTGGAACAAAAAAGATTTCATATAGTTTCTTATTTTGAAGAGTTCTAAAACCTATTCCAGTTTTGTTAGAAGTTGCAACTTGTGACCCTATAATATTTTCAAAGGTTTCTGTAGATTTTACAAAAGAGTTTAAATCTTTTTCTAATTTAGAAATCTTTTGTTTTAAGTTATTGTTTTCTTCCATGATTTTAGGACATTTTGAAATTTCTTTGATTGTTTTAATTTCATCAATTTCTAATCTATGAGTTTTCCTAATGTCAATAATAATTTCTTTTAGAGTAATATTATCAGCTTTGTATGCATCTCTTTCTATTCTAAGTTTTACAATTTCTTTTAAGTATTGGTCATTCTTTTGAGCTGTGATTTGGGAGTCGTATAATAAATTATCAAACAGATGCTCAGTTTTTTGACAAGAAGCACAAGGTTCAAGTGTTACCTCATCATTGTTTGATCTTGTCATGAGACAGACATTTGCTTCAAGTTCATCATCTTCTTCTTGATCTTCATCTAGCTCATCCCATGTAGCCATCATAGATTTTCTTTTGAACTGAGATGTCTTTGGTTTTGATTTTTGGCATTCATTTTTGTAGTGACCAAATTGGTTGCATCCATAGCATTGTATTTTGCTCATGTCAACTTCTGGTTTTGCACCATTCCTTTTGTTTGGGAATGATTTCTTCAGCTGATTTCTTCTAACCATTAATCTATGAATTCTTCTAGATAAGAGAGCAAATTCCTCTTCATTATCTTCTTGAAGAGTGTCATCATTTTCTTGAGATTCATCATTCTTAGAATATTCTTCATTTTGAGATTTCAAGGCAACCATCTTCTTTTTTGCTGGTTTGTCCTCTTGAAGAATGGATTCATGAATCTTCAGAGACCCCATTAGATCATCTAAACTGAGTTTAGATAAGTCTTTCGCTTCAGTAATAGCTGTTACTATATGTCTCCAACTTCTTGGTAGTGCTCTTAGAATTTTTCTTACTTTTTCATGGGCAGTGTAGGTTTTCCCAAGAGAACTCAGCTCATTTGTAATGACAGTAAATCTTCCATACATTTGATCTATGGTTTCTTCTTCCTTCATTTCAAATAGTTCAAACTTTCTTACTCCTAAATCAATCTTGGTTTCTTTTATGATGCTTGATCCTTCATGATGATTTTGCAAGGTATCCCACATTTCTTTGGCAGTTTTGCATTGCATGATCCTGTCATGTTCTTCTCTATTCAAGGCACTTTTAATGAATAGTTTTGCTCTTTGATTGAGAAGTACTCTATCAGATTCTTGAGTGGTCCATTCTTCTGGTGTTTTTGGCTTTGTTGAATCTTTAGGTAATGGTGGCTCATATTCACCAATTTCAATTACTGACCACATGTGATTGTCTTGTGATCTTAGAAACAATTCCATTTTGTCTTTCCAGTAGTAGTAATCTTCTCCTTCAAATAGAGGTGGTCTATTTGAAGATCCTCCTTCTGAAATAAACTTTGCGCCTTTAGTCATAACTTCCTTCCTGAATCTTTTCCTCTAGCACTTGTTAGATGCTCAACCTTAGAGGCAGAGCTCTGATGCCAATTGAAGTAGCAAAGTTTTTCACAAGAAAGGGGGGGTTTGAATTGTGACTGTTTAAAATTACCTGTTAAAATTTCACTTCAAGATAAACAGAAGCGATTGATCTGAGATCAATCTGGTTAGTTAATAAAACTTAATGTAGAAGTGAATAGTGTGTGTAGTGCTTTGCTTTAAATAAAGAGAGATAAAGAGAGAATAGCACACAAGCAATTTATACTGGTTCACCCCAATGTAGGGCTAGTCCAGTCCTCACTCTCCGTGAGATTAATTCACTAAGATCTTGAGATACTAACGATCTCAAATACACAACTTCCTTGATCTAAACCAAGATCAATAGCTTTTAAGCCCTCCAAGCTTAAACCTATTCCAACCCTTCAGGCTGGAAGGATACAACACCAAAACACTCAATCAATAGTTACGTATTGACTTGAGCTTCCTTTCCTTTTTACAAAGAGTTTGTTGGATCACAAGCTTACAAATAAACTCAACCACGTTGAGAAGCTTAAGTTACAAAAACACTTAGTTCACTCTAAAGATATACTGATCCAAGTATATGATGATGAGATCTGAGAGTGAAAGTGATCAAAGAAGAGCTTGGAAAAACTTGTGTAATAAAGACAAGTAGAGAGATGAAAGATTGTATTGAAAGCTCTTGCTCTTCAAAGTCTCCAAGGATGCTATTTATAGCTGAGATGTGTACTTCAATCCTTGGTCATCAATTAACCTTAGTGGAGCCAAAAACTAGCCGTTTGAAGTCCATAAGATGACAGCTCGTTGTACTTGATGAAAGATAATAAATCTGCCAGAACGTTCTCAGCATGTTCTTCACGTTCTGGTTGTGGAGAGTGAGTATTTAAAGCTCTTGAAATCAGGAGCGTGTTGGTAACTTATTTATCAAGGCCTTACGTTGCTGGATAGCTGCTTAAAGTCCAATACCAACACCTGTAGACAGCTAGAAAGAATATATCAAAGAATGTGCAAATAGCTGTCCAGACGGGAGAACGTTCTCACATCGTTCTCTTGTTCATTTGCTGATGAAAGTCTTCATACAAAGGAAGACGGTTGCTTGCTGGGCAAGTTACCACATTAGAAAGTCTTGTGGAGTGTTTATGAGCCAGCTGGTCTTCTTATCCTCTTGCTATCCAAGTGTACAACAAAAGTACACATAGCCTCCATAGATATAGGAAAAGGACATAGGATAAAATATAAAACTTGTCCTTGCAAGTACAACACAACTCATAGTCAAGAGTGTGTTGTCTAAAAATTGTTGGCCCATAAAATGTCCTTGAATAGTGACAGCTTGCAATGCTCTAGTAGAAGGCTCCTTGAAACATTGAATATTAAATTCATGTTTAATTCTTCAACCAAGACTAAAATGGAAATCTTCTCTTGTCACTATTTGCTTCTTGCCTAAAATGACTTATGCACTGTTGAGATCTTGTGAATAAAAGTCCTTGCATAAAGTTCATGTTTGTCTTGTGATAGGTAGTTATAAATAAGTGCTTTATGTTGAAAAGCTTTGCACGCGCAGTCTTGCCAGAAGAGAGAATGTTCCCAGATCATTCTCATAAAGTGCCAGTTTCAACATAATTAAGAATGGTGACATATAATGCATAAGCTTTTGTTCCTGTCTTATATTAATCACTCAAACGCACTTGTTAGATCACAAAGAGATCAGAATTCACTTAGAATATAATTAAAGATGTTTGTCATAATTAAAACATCAAATTAGGATTTTGCCTCAACAATCTCCCCCTTTTTGATGATGACAAACTTCTTGAATTAGATTTTAATTGAGATTCTGATTTAAACAAAAAGTGATGATACTTGTGATTAATTTAAATAAGCTCCCCCTCAATTTGAGCATTCATTATCAAAAGTGATAAAATCTTAAAGATGCAAAATAAGATTTGGGAGCAGCATATGAATCAAACATAATACTTTAATCATTCAAAACTCTCATTCAGAGAGTGATACAAACATTTGCAAAACACAAAGATTAAAGCCAAAAGGTTCAAAGATCATACAACCTAGTTTAGAAAATAAAATACATAATAAGAGAAGTTCTTTTAGTAGTAGCAAAAGGAAGAACTTCCCAAAATATTTAATCTCTAAACAGACAGATTAAACACAAGTTTCAGCACACCTACTTAAACTAACTCCCCCTCATTTTCCTAATTCATTCTCCCCCTTTTGTCAACATCTAAAAGGGTAGGGTGGAGTTTTTGCAACTCAAGCAACTACTCATGAGTTGCAGGTTCATTGACTGGTGCAGGGTTTGGATCAGTTGGACTGGATTCATCAGAGGAAGTGGAAGCATCTTGCTGAGGAAAAGCATCAATGTGTGGTATAGGGTTTGGTGGTGGTGGTTTCATTCCAAAATGAGGACAAACAGTGGTGGTGAACCATTCTCTCATAACCTGAGATTCCAGCATCATAAACATCATGATTGAGTTCTGAATTGACAATCCCTCAAAAAGTTTCTTAATATCCTTCCTGGTCTTTGAAGATTGTTTCTCAAGTTTAGACATTTTAACTGGCTTAGGATCAATCTCAGATTGTTCTTTTTCAGCAGCAGCAGTGGTTCCTTGAGCAGATGAACAAAAAGAATTCAAAGTTCCAAATGAATTTGGAATTGATGGAACAGTGCTGTTGGTAAAAACAGCAGTAGGCATTTTTGGATAGCTTAGACTGGAATTCAAAAATCCTTTGACGAAATCAGAGTCAAAGTGAGAGCTTTGAGATGAGCTCATGATTGGTGAAAAAGTTGAGTTAAAAGGCATGGCAGAGATGAGATCTTTAAGAGACTTACCAGCTCTTTGTGGTTCAGTAGGACAAACAGGAGCACTAGGAGTTGAATCAGAGTGGAGTGAGGTATTGAGTGATGATGGAATGGTATCAGATAGGTTACCTTCAGAAGCAGCAGTTTTTTCAGTGTTCAGAATATTCTGAGAATGTGCTAACATAGCATGCAGAATTTCACTCCAATTCTCATTCTCATACACAGCTCTCTTTCTCTTTCCACCAACATCTCCTTCTTCATTAATCTCTTTCTTCATATGACTAATGTTCTTAGCAGTGTAAGTCTGACAATAGTTATCAGAGACTTCACGCTTGAAATCAACTTGAGCTTTTCTAAAAAAATTGGTTAACAACATGCCATAGGGGATAGCAATTCTGGTATGCCTAGAAAGAGCAGATTTGATCATGTTTTGGATGATGACATAGGGAAGATTAAGCTTGATACCTTTAGCCAAATGATAGAGAACCATCATATCATTATCAGTGACCTTTTCCATGCTTCCAAGCCTTGGAAAGATGACATATTGGCACATGTTGTGCAATGCCTTGAACTCCTTCTTCAGAGTAGATGCTTTAGGTTCTTCCATTTGAACTCCTTCAGGTGTGAAGAGATCAAAGATCAATTGGTTTCTGCTAACACCCAGCATATCATACCAAGATGAGCCAAACACCATGTTTCCTTCACATGGGATTTTTAGAGTTTCAGCAATGATTTCAGGGGTAAGCTTAATCTCTCTTCCTTTCACAGTTGAAATAATGAGATTTTTGTCAAAATGCACATCATCATTGAAGTAGAAGGATTGGACAAGATGTGGAAAGGTGGTGTCTTTGGTTCTAAAGAAATCTGTCCATTTGAGTGGATCAGTATACTTGTAAAGGTTCATCCCAGTGTTGTACAAGCTTTCAAATTGATACACTCTTCTAGAGGCAACTGGCTTCACCTTCCAATAGGTATCAAATTCTTCTTGTTTCTCAGGAATGACAAGAGGAATTCGAATGAACATGTTCTTAGGAACCATGTTTATGAGCAAATCTTTTTATTTTCCTTTCTTCTTTTCTTCGACAGTTTTCTTCTCCGATGAAGAGGGTTTTGGTTTTGGTTTGGTGGCAGTTTTGGTTGGTTTTGAAATGGGGGTTGGTTCAGACTTAGTGGCTTGAGGAGGTTGAGCCAAGTTTTCTTCTGAGAGAGTGTTCTCAGAATCAGAGTCAACAGTGTAGATAGTTTCATCTATGACTGGCTTTCTTCCAGTGCCTAATCCACAGAGAATTCGATTTGATCTTCTCACTTGAGAACGATCAATTGATTTGGTTTTCTTTTGTTTGACCATGACCGGAGGAGTTTCAGCCACACTAGGAACAACGATTGTAGGGATTGGGGAGGTAACATCAACGTTGGAAGCAGATTGGGTTTTGGTGACGTTGATTTCTTCTTCAACAGTGTTTGTTGGGAGTGGTTCATAAATGGGTTTAAGAGCTTCATCAAGGTTGGTTTGTAATGGCTGCATGTTTAAAGTTTCTTCTTCAGTTTCGTTAACAGGTTGAGGGTTAACGGCTTCTTCTGGTGATTGTGGGTCGATTTCAGAATCAGGGATGTCATCAATCCATTTTAGAAGTAATGGAGGTGATGGTGGAAGTGGTGAGCGAGACGGAGACGAAGTTGATGATGTTGGTGAGTTTCTGCAAAGGGATTTGTTTGCAGTGATTTTGGTTCTGGCCATTTTGTTTGGAAAGAAGGAAGTTTGATAACTGATTTCAGGGAGAGAGAGAAAGAGAGAAGAACGGTTTAGTTTTTGAGAAGAAGAGAGTTGGAATATGAAGGGAAAAGGAGACTTGGGAAGAGGAGTAAAAAGGTAGAGTAGGTGTACTTGTAAATAGTGTTTAGTGTCCTTAACATAGATAATGTAACATTATTTAATAAAACTAATGATAGCTAATGATGTACTAGTGACCTATGCTAAGGAAAGAAGTTTAGAGAAGCTTAGTCCAAAGTTAACTAAGAATTCAAAACTGACATTTTATCACGCAATCACACAGTGAAAACATAGAACATTCTGAGAGTGTTCTGAAAATAATTAATTTGGATTTTGTATTAAATTTAATTTTTCTTTGATAAAGTTAAAACGATCCTCAACTAATGGTTTTGTAAAAATGTCAGCTAATTGATTTTCAGTGTCAACAAAGATTAATTCAACATCTTTTCTACTAACATGATCACGTATGAAATGATGCTTAATTTCTATATGTTTTGATCTTGAATGTTGTATGGGGTTCTTAGATAAATTAATTGCACTAGTATTATCACAAAGAATTTTAATGCTTGTGTACCTTAGTGAAAAGTCTTCAAGTTGGTTCTTGATCCATATCACTTGAGAACAACAATTAGCTGCAGACACATATTCTGCTTCTGTTGTTGATAGTGCTATGGTATTTTGCTTTCTACAACACCAACTAACAAGAGCTTCACCAAGAAATTGACATGCTCCACTTGTGCTTTTTCTTTCCATTTTATCACCAGCATAGTCAGCATCACAATATGCTTTTAGTTCAAAATGTGATCCTTTCTTATACCACAAGCCAACATTTGGTGTTCCAACCAAATATCTAAAAATTCTTTTGACTGCAGTTAGATGAGATTCCTTTGGAGAAGATTGAAATCTTACACATAGACCAACTGAGAATACAATGTCTGGTCTACTAGCAGTTAAATAGAGAAGTGAACCAATCATTCCTCTATATTCTTTCTCAGAAACATCTCTTCCTTTTTCATCTTTGTCTAAGCTTGTTGATGGGTGCATTGGAGTAGACATGATCTTTGCTTCATTCATCTTATATTTTTTAAGAAGATCTTTGATGTACTTTTCTTGACTAATAAAAATACCATCTTCTAATTGCTTGATTTGTAATCCAAGAAAAAATCTAAGCTCACCCATCATACTCATTTCAAATTCACTTTGCATTAGATTGGAAAATTCTTCACACATTTTCTCATTAGTAGCACCAAAGATAATATCATCAACATATACTTGCACAATTAATAAATCATCCTTGTTTGTTTTTCTAAAAAGTGTTGTATCAATTTTTCCTCTTGTAAAATTGTTTTCAAGTAAAAACAAACTTAATCTTTCATACCATGCTCTAGGTGCTTGCTTAAGGCCATAAAGAGCTTTTGTAAGTTTGAAAACATGATTAGGTTTATGTTGATCTATGAACCCAGGAGGTTGATGAACATAAACTTCCTCATTTAGAAAACCATTTAAGAAAGCACTTTTAACATCCATTTGAAAGAGTTTTAGATTTTTATGAGATGCATATGCAAGTAAAATTCTAATTGCTTCTAACCTGGCCACTGGAGCAAATGTTTCATCATAGTCAATACCTTCTTGTTGATTGTACCCTTGAGCTACAAGTCTTGCCTTGTTTCTTAAGACTTTACCATCTTCATCCAATTTATTTCTAAAGACCCATCTTGTTCCAATGATTGATTGATTTTGAGGTTTAGGAACCAAATTCCATACTTCATTCTTTTCAAATTGAAGCAGCTCTTCTTCCATAGCTTCTACCCAAGATTTATCAACAATGGCTTCATCTATTGTTCTTGGTTCTATTTGAGAGATCATTGCCAGATTGTTCTCTTCATTTTGTAAAGACCTCCTAGTTTTCACACCATCTTCTGTATTACCAATGATCTGATCTGGTGGATGATTGTTGACTAATCTCCAAGATTTTGGAGGTTCTTGAGTGATCAATTCAGGTTCCTTTTCTGGTTCTTTATCTTGAGAATCAGATTGGTCAGAACTTACAACTTCAACTACTTCATCATCAGATTCCTTGTAGTTTGATTGTTCTTCAAACTCATCAAACTTTACGTGCATAGTTTCTTCCATAGTTTGAGTTCTTAAATTATAAACTCTGTAAGCTTTTGAAGTAGTAGAGTATCCTAAGAATATTCCCTTGTCTGACTTTGAATCAAACTTTCCTAGGTTATCTTTGATGTTCAAAATAAAACAGTAACATCCAAAAATACGAAAATATGAAATGTTTGGTTTCCTATCTTTCCAAAGTTCATAAGGTGTTTTGTTCAAAAAATTTCTAATAGTAACTCTATTCAAGATATAGCAAGAAGTATTTACTGCCTCAGCCCAAAAATATTTTTCAACATTTGATTCATTAATCATTGTTCTTGCCATCTCTTGTAGAGTTCTATTTTTTCTTTCAACAACTCCATTTTGTTGAGGAGTTCTTGGACAAGAAAAATTATGAGAAATGCCATTATCATTAAAGAAGGTTTCAAATTGAGAGTTTTCAAATTCTCCACCATGATCACTTCTTACTGAGATAATGTTAGACCCTTTCTCATTTTGAACTTTTAAACAAAAAGTTTTAAATGCTTCAAAAGCCTCATCTTTATTTTTAAGAAAAAGAACCCAAGTAAATCTTGAAAAGTCATCAACAATCACAAAGCCATAATTTTTACCTCCTAGGCTAGTAGTTTTGACTGGACCAAATAAATCAATGTGAAGCATTTCAAGAGGTTTTTTAGTTGAAATAAAGTCTTTAGGCTTGAAACTACTTTTGACTTGTTTTCCTCTTGTGCATGATTCACATACTTTATCAATGTCAAAACTTATGCTTGGTAATCCTCTTACTAGATCAAGTTTTGAAAGTTTTGAAATGGTATTCATACTTACATGACCAACCCTTTTGTGCCAAATACATTTTTCTTTATCTAAAGAGATAAAACAAGTTTCAGCAGGGAGTTCATCTAGGTATAGCTCATACACATTCTTTTTTCTTGATCCAATAAACAGTACATTACCAGATGAGGTTTTAACTTCACATGAGTTTGGTTTAAAGACAACTTCAAGTCCTTCATCACACAATTGACTGATACTTATCAGATTGTGTTTAAGACCATCCACATAGTGAACATTCTGAATCTTACCTGAGTTTTTCTTACCAATTGTACCTTTACCTTTGATGGTTCCTGTTTCATTGTTTCCAAAAGTCACTGTACCTCCTTTTTTCTTTTCAAGAGATAGAAAACATTGTTTATCTCCTGTCATATGTCTTGAGCAACCACTGTCCAAGTACCAAGGCTTGTTCTTTGTTGCTAGAAGACATTCCTGCATTTTGGTTTAATAGTTTCTTAGGTACCCATAACTTAGTGGGTCCTTGAGGGTTAGTCTTTTCATTTTTATAAAATCTTTTTCTCTGCAGATAGAATGGTTTTGCATTGTATCTCTTAGTATATCTTTGTCTCAGGAGATTGTTCTGAGAGTGTTCTAGTTTCCTATGTTCTCTTTCTTGTTTAGCCTTTTTATAACAAAAAGGTTCAATGTGACCATCTCTATGACAGTAAGTACACTTATACTTTTGTATTCTCTTATTTCTCTCTGGAACAAAAAAGTTTTCATATAGTTTCTTATTTTGAAGAGTTCTAAAACCTATTCCAGTTTTGTTAGAAGTTGCAACTTGTGAGCCTATAATATTTGAACAATTATTTGACCAATTATTTGACCATCATTGACCAATAAGTCAAAAATTTCATCACATTTGGTGACATCAAATGTGTAGGTTTTTGCAACATACTTTTCATTTTTGGGTTCACTAGGATTTTTTCCATCCGAGGGCTTTAATAATTTACAAGTATAAGGAGCTCCTGGTTTTAATACAGCCAAGTCTATTTCATTTGGATCAACCTCACCAGTCTCTAACTCATACTCATCATCACTCTCAAAGTTCCCAACATAGGCTATCTTTTCTTTCTTATGGAACTTATTATTTCTGGCTTTTTCATTTCTAAGTCTTTCAACTTGTCTAACCCTATCAGCCAATTGAGCCATATCCCTGAGATGTTGTGTATCTAATTTCTATCGAATCGAGTAGTCTAGGCCACCGGCAGCCATTTCTACCAATTCATGTTCAGGAACCTGAGTAAAACATCTAGCTTTAAGAAGCCTAAACCTATTGAGATAGTCATCAATAGATTCTAGTGTTTTACGTCTAACACTTGCTAACTCTTTGAGGCTTATTTTTGTTTGACCCATGTAGAACTGCTCATGAAAAAGCCTTTCGAGTTGGGTCCAAGTAAATACAGAGTGTGGGGGTAAGGTTATGAACCAAGTAAATGCATTTTTTGTTAGAGAATTGGGAAAGTACTTCATCCTCAAATTCTCATTATTTGCTATGTCCCCAGCCTCAGTCAGATACCTAGCAATGTGCTCGACTATAGACTCTGTTGTATCACCAGCAAACTTGGTAAATTTTGGGGTTTTCCAACCCCTTGGTATTTCTGTTTGCAAAACAAATTCAGATAGTGGTGACACAAAATTGGGTCTATGCAAACCCACATTAAGACCATTTTGGGCAAGGATGGTTTCTACCAAATTGGCTAAGTTATTCTGCCCAAAATCATTATGTTGAACGTTTCTCAAAACCTCATCAGCATTTTGGTTTCGATGAACAAGCACCACTTCAGGTTCAACATTTCTTTGTACAGGTTGGTTAACAACTTGTGGTTCCTGTTGCTGACCTCGAGCCTCCTCGATTCGATTGTCAGCAACCTGACCAGGCCTTGGTCTAGGGGCCTGCAATGGTTGAAGTGGCTGTTGGATGGGCGCTTGTGCCCCTCCAAAGAAATCAGCTATTCTACCCATTTGGGTAGCCAGGGTTCGGTAAGTCTTATTTGTATCTCGAATTAATGGGTTGATTATTGTACCCATTTGTTCAGTAAGTAAATTCACCATATCATAATTACTCTCATCCATTTGTTGCCTCATAGATAAAAGTGAATCTGTAGTGAGGGCTGGTTGGTTCTCTCGAACTCTAGTATTATTAGAATTTTGCCCTTGTAGAAAGGGAGACCTCACTGTTATCCTATCAGAGTGTAATGCAGGGTGTGAATATACACCTTGCATCATGGCTGTAGGCATTCCATATGGATAAGATCTTTGGGACTGATACAAGCCCCCTGATTGACTTCGAAAGTCAAATGAAGATCCTAAGAATGGGGGAGGAACTCCACCAATAGTTTGTAAAGGCATGCTCGATGTGTTTTCAGCCATTGTGGTTGCAGCATTGGACGTCAATGAGGGCATAGAAGAAGACACAAGAATTTCCTGTGTTGCCCCCACAGATGTTGCATCTGTGGCTGATGTTGTCAGAGCGCTCGAAGCGTCTACATGCCCCAATAATGGGTTAACATCATCAGGATCTTGATTGTTTTGGTTGTTGACATTATTATTGTCATTACCATTGTTATTGTTGTTGCTTGTACTAGCGTTAGTGCCTCTAGGTCTCACCATCTCTAGTTTTATCCTACCACTTCTCAATTGCATGCACTAAACAATGTAATTTTTTGAAAACAACACACAATTTTCCAAAACAACAAAAAAAAGAAAATTTTCAGAATTTTTTTTTAAGAAAACTTTGAAAAAAAAAACGCACAAAACCAGTCCCACTGGGCGTGCCAATTTGTTTACGCTGATTTTTGGTAAACAACCGCTAGTTTGCAATGCTTGAGAGACCAACTAGAGAATCTCGGGACATGTTTGTGCATTTATTGTTCAAGTTTGAAAATAGCAATGTTCATTAACGCAAATGAACAAGTTTGTTTGTTTAAAGTAAAGTAAATAACAAAAAGATAACTTGTTTGACAAGAAAAGTAAAAATACTCAATAAATGAGTACGTATGAACAAGAAAAGTAAATATTTCAATGAATTAAAAGGCAAAGAATGTAAATGAAAACATGTAAATTGCATGAAGTGTAAATTTCATTGAATCAAAAGAAAGTGATCACAAGATCATACATTGTTTCCTTTTGTATTCCTTTCACTCGAACGCTTGGGTACTCAGAACTTGTAAGGATTTTTTAGTATGTAAATTTGTGATAAAAATTACATCAAATGAACTAGTATTTATAGATAAAAACTAATGCTATCTAGTAACGACTATCCAACATCCATTTGACAAGTGTCTTGCCATCTGATCTTCATTCCTAAATGCCAATAGTTGCCACTTTTGAATGAAACGTTGCAATGGTTTGAATTTTGAATCTTCAGAAAATGCTGAAATATGTCAATCGAATTCGAGTAACCCTTGAATGTCAATCGAATTGTTTGATAACTCGAACCAAATCTTGATTGATTTCTTGGACTTGTAAATATTTTCCATCTCCTGAGATCTTAGAATATTCTCAAATGAGAATATTATTTAAATATATCACTTTTAACCTTTATTGCATCATTAATAATCTGGAAACATTAATTTCCATAATCAAAAGGTTTAGTAATTATATTCAAAGAATAATTAAGGCATATTTTGACTTAACCAAAATATGGGCTAACAAGGAGGTCTTAGTACCAACAATATGAATAGACTTACCCAGACCTGTAGCTATGTCAAAAAGGTGAAAAGTGAACATCCAGTTGATAGCTAGATTCCTGTTAAAGATTGCATACTTCACTATGAACTTATTAGATGACAACTTGCCCTTGTTTGACCAAACTTTGACTTGATTGCGAATGATTGTCTTGCAGATGGGATTGTCATTAACCTCAATCTCAGCCAGAGCTGCAATAATCCTGACACTTTTCATCTTTCTAGCACCAAGTGCCATACTAATCTTAGTAAGTTCAACAATCAATTGTTTTCTACTTAGAACAACAGTTGTCTGGACAGAAGTACCAGCTAAGTCAGCAGCATTTGATCCAGACAACAACCTATAATCTAAGAACAAAGGACTAGGCCTCTTACAGGGCTCATCAATGCTAAGCAAAATATATAGATATTGCTGGAGAATAATACCACACAAGAGAGTGGGAAAGGCTATAGTAAACTTGACAGCATAAGACTTAGCATGCTCGAGAGCCTCATAGTAGATGTAGGAGCCATAATCAAAAGACGTTTTCGTACCAACACATATGAACTTGGCCAAACCAGTGGCAACATAATTTGAATGAGTAGTTGTAGTCCAGTTTTGAGCAGAAATCTTGTTTAGAATGACATATACTGGAGAGAGTTGTGCAGAAAACAAATGTCTAGGCAAATGCTTAACCTTGTTACTTGTGATTGTCTTGCAAATGGTATCATCAGTCACCTTCAGCTCAGAAGTCTCCTCAACAAACCTCTCAAGATAAGTGTTAATAACCATGTCAATCTTCAGCTTCTTAACACCCAGATCCAAACTAATCTCTGTAAGCTCAGCAATCATATCCTGCCTACTCATAACACCAGATGACAGGACAGAAGTGTCAGCCAAATCATCAGCATGTGGCTGAGACAATAATTTGCAATCCAAAACCAAAGTAATAAGCCTCCTAACAGGCACATCAGAACTAACCAGAATATCAGAATGTTGTTGGAGTATAATGCCACACATGAGAGTTTGAAAAGCAATGGGGAACTTAACAGCAAAAGACTTGGCATGCTCCAAAAATTGATAATATATGTAGGAACCATAATCAAATGCAGATTTAGTACCAACAACACAGATAAGCTTAGCTAAATCAGTTGCAACAGAATTAAAATGAGTAGTTGGAACCATTTATTCTCAGCAATTTTGTTCAGAACAACATAAAGTGGAGACAATTTTAGAGCGGACAAATATCCAGGCCAGTGTCTAAGCTTATTACCTCTAACATATACTTGTTTGTATTCAGGGTTCCTTGAATCATCACAGTCTTCAGAAATGTTTACCACAAATTCTCTTACCAGATTGTCATAGCAATGACCCATATTCTTCACAGTCTTCATCAACCCAGCATGTTCCAACACATCAACAAGCTCCTTGCACTTGAAAACATCCTCCTTCAGATTCCTTTCCAAACAAAGTCTTCTATGGTAGATGAATTTCCACCTTGTAGATCCATTTTCCAAGTGAAAGGAAACATTGTCCAGGGAAGCTGGAGGAATTTTCATAGGAACTTTCATACCCTTGATGGTTTTTCTATATGCTCCACCAGATGTGGCAACATCTTTCTCAGCAACCTCAAAATCAGAATCAATGATAGGATGATTTTTCCTCTTGAGATTCTTTTTCTTCTGAACATGTTTGGGCATAATCTTACTCCAAGCCTTAGGGGGACCATACATAGGTTTATTTTCAGTATCAGTTGTTTTCTTCTTACTCCCTTTGGCACTTTCACTAATATTAGATACACTTTTGAGAGATTTGCTCCTTGTTTTATGAGCAACACCTGTGACATGGATCTTCTCCAAAGGCCTTTCTTCCGGTACATCTTCATCAATATTAACAACATCATCTTGTACCAAATTTGCAGTCTCAACATGACTCACAATTTGCTGAGTCTCAATTTCTTGTCTCAGAGACTTGGATGTATCATCATCATGGATACTCACAAAATTAGGGATATTTGGAACCATAACAACCTCTTCATTGGCTTGTGTCGGAGATGCCTGAGCATCTGGCACAACATCCTTCAGCTTATCAGGAGAATTAACAGGATTCTCAGCAACAATACTATCAACATCAGTTTTCTTATTAGCAGCAACAAAAGCAACTTGTTCAGCAGAGAAATTTGGCCCATCACCAACTAATTTGTCAGATACCTTAGGATTATCAGTACCTAGGGTTTCAGTAACATCAACAGTGCCCTCAACATTCGTCATGACAGAGTTCTTGACATTGGATCTTTGCTTCCTTTCAATTCTCATAAAAGCTTTCTTGAATTTTCTTCCAAGAATTAAATCTGCAACACTTTCCTCAGTGTCCATAAAAGATGTCATGTTAACCAATCCTCCTTCATTGTCCATATTGCTAGAAGGTTTCTTCCCTTGATCTCACCCTTTTAAAACCAGAACAGGTAGAGTGACCTACTCTTATACCAATTGAAATTCTGGCAACCAGACAGACAAACGCTGTGAACAATGTAAGCACAACTGTCCGAGCGCGTGTCTAGCTCAGGATAATTACACAATTAAAACGTGAATTAAAAGCAGCGGAAAAGTAAATAACACAATAGGTTTGTTAACCCAGTTCGGCCCAACGTCCTAATCTGGGGGATACCAATCCAGGAAGGAAATCCACTAAGTAAAACAAATTCAAAGTCAAACTCCTCGTTTGCACTTCTCACTTTGTAACTACCCGTCTAGACCTCTACCTAGGAACTCCTAGATATGAGAACCTCTGCTCACTTCTTCTCAGTTTGAAGACTTCCACCCAAACAACCTCTGGTTCACTGATCTTCGCACTAGCATTAAGTTCAATACACAAATCTTTAGATGAGAAGACTCTCAAACATAAAAGTAAACTCTGTACCTAAAGGCTTAGGAGTAACTTTACAGTACAAACACCCTACGTCCTTCATGTATCAACATGATACAAGAAAGTCTCACAAGTTCACTACTTAACATATAAGCAACGCACGCTTTAGTGAACACAAAAACAACCAACTCCGTACTTCACAGCTTAGGAGTGGTACACAGACAACTCCATACTTAAAAGCTTAGGAGTGCACACATTAAAGCACAAGGCTTTAAACACGAACCCCTAAAACCCTAAAGACTCCTCTTTGTAAATAATGGCTTCGCATACTTTAGGTTTTACATCTTCCAATATATATTTCTGTAAGAACGTGTTGAGGAAGATACATGGGCTTTTTGAATCCATCTGGTCCAAAAGAAATCTTGCAATTATATTTTAGAACCACATAATATATTTCCATAAATGGAGAAACATATTTTATGAAGCAATCAGGGCAAACCGCCACCTCCTGAAGGTTCTACACAACAAGGCGAGACTTAGTGCACAAGTAATTGAGATAAAACTGAAGCAAATCTTTAAAAAGATCTCGCACAAAAATACGCGTACGTCCTGATGCTGTACGCACATGCTGGAGCATCTGGTCCAACATCTGTCCAGTTAGCATCTGGTCCAGCATCTGGCTAGTTAGTGTTTTAGCAAAAATGAGGCCAATACACAAAAACCCAACAGGTGTTTTTTCTACTTTTTCTAAACATTTAATTTTTGCCTGGGGCAGGGTAGTTTTTCCATTAATTTGATGATGCATCCTGATACAAGAGAATCAATTTGTCTGGTCATACCAAGCAAGAGGTTTAAGCACAATGCTTACCTCAAACAGAAGAAGCACATTGCTTACAAATCAAGAGTGGTTCAAATCGGAAAAAATTCCCTAACAAAAAGTGAGTGCCACTTCAAGAAATTTCATCAAGGTCAGTTCAATAAAAAAGGATATCAATGAAGCTTTGACCAAAGTGTCAACCTCAAACATCATTGCCAAAAAGATTCTCTTGCCGACTGAGTGCATCAGTTGAATTAATTGAATTTAAGAATGAAGAACATCAAGAAGAATGGGGGGACCAAATAAATTTTTGAGCCTAATAATCCTTTTTTTTTTCTTTTAATCTGGTGCGTCTGATCTTTTTTTATTTTAATCATATGATTATCAAATCTAATCACGTTCGTTTGATTAAGATCTAACGATGATTATTGAAAGGCTTATCATAGGCTCGCATGTGTAAACCGTATGAAATAAGAGACCTGGTTCGGTTCAACCCTGGGGTTGAACCAGATGAACCGGTCCAGTTCAGACTTTAGTCCTGTTCAACATTTATTATTTTCAAAAGTGATTTTTCAATAATCACTTTTGAAAATAAATGTTTTATTTGAGTAAACTTTGATTATAAAAGTGATTATTCACATAATCACTTATATAATAATTGATTATTCAAATAAATTGATTATTCTAAAAGTGATTATCCTAATAATCACTTATACAATAATCACTTATCTTCATCTATTTTCATTTTAAGTCATTTGTTTATTTGTTATTTTTTGTTCTTGTTTACTTATTCTCTTTATTTTTAGTTTAATATTTCTTTCTCATTTACTTAGTTTATTCACTTTATGCTTTTTTTAGTTTATGCTTTTTTGTTATTTATACCATATTATTGCATTATTATCATTTGTGATTGAAATTGGACTATGGACTTAATTAAATACCTATGCTGAAGGAGACAGACTAGAAATTAGAGCTTAAACCTTAAAATGTTTTTTTTTTAGTTTAGTTAGTTTCTTTCTTTTAGTTTATTTAATTCCGACGGACTTGTAATTTTTTTTTTTGTTTTTTTTTGCATTTCATTCAAATGTTGCATCATTCATATTTAATTTTCCGCAAAATACCTTAGAATTTAATTAGGAAAAAATGTAACCCCAAAGAGGATGTAAGATCGCATTGCATGCATTTTATTTTCCGCCTAAACGCTAAAAACTAACTAAAACACAACTTTTCATTTCCAAATACACGAGGCAACTCATGGGTTTTGTTGCAGGAATTTTGAGACATCCACCACTACAGTTGATCTTTCATTTCCAAGGAAGACGAAAGAGTCCAAAACCTTTTGTGAGAGATTCTAGGTACGGGGGTTATTTTCGCCTAAGGAACATGTATGCACCTCAAGCGCCCATGGTACTCCATGGTTACCTCTTATAAACTATTTGTGCTCTAAGTATGGGCTTTAAGAAAGCAGGGGGAGAATATGTATGAAAGAAAGAAATAAGAAAAGGTGTGTTTTTCATGTTTTTGAATTTGGAAAAGGATATGTACCCCTTTTGCCTACGTACCCTTTGTGAAGGATCAAAATTCGCGTAGTTCTCTTAAAAGAGAGAATGTGTGTTGTATGCTTTTTAATGAAAGCAAAATATTAGTTTCATTTAAAGTTTCACTTTTTAAGTGTCGATTATAAACACGCTAAACCTCACGAGTCCACATCCGAGTGGCGTATCGACCCAAATTAACTTCGGGGTCACCGGCCCCTTTTATGAATCAAGTGTGATTAAGTTCTTGCTAATGTTTATAAAGGGAAATTAAAATTTTGGACAAAAAATGATAAAAATCTAATGTTTTTGGAAAGCCAAAAGGCAAAGATAAAGTTGTGTTGGTTTGTGTCTTTTAGTTGTGAACAACTTAAAGTTTGATTAAAGTGTGTTAAATAAAAACAGAGAGAATATTTTTTGAGAATGTTTTGCTTTTATCAAATCGATTTAATTTTTGAAAACGAAAGTGATCTTACCTGATCAGCAGTCCAGTCCAGAACATAAAGTGTATTCGTTGCTGTAAAAAAAAGTTGTAAGAAAATGTAATTGTTGTTGTTGTGAAAAGAAAAAGTTTGTAACATAATAGCATGGTAATATAGAAATTTTCTCTTTTGTCCCCCCCTTCATTTCTCTATATCCCCCTAAAACTCCAAAAAAACCCTTGAATTTGGGCTAAAAATCTATTTCGGGATCCATAACACGAAACGAGTTTCAAGATGTGCGTCCCGAAGCATAGACGCTTTGTATCAGAACACGCATCAATTCAACTCCATGACCGCGCCTATATTTCGTGAGTTAGATCCCGAAATGCATTCCTTGACGTATAACCCGAAATGATTTGTTTAAATAACAGAACAAACATAAAACCCCCACACTCGTTTTAATGATAAAATATTTTGATAATTTTGATGAAAAATGATGATTTCTCATCCCACGCCCCAACACTCTCTTTAACCACCCCCCCCCCCCCCTCAAAATGAGTTTTAAGCATGGAATCGTGAAATTAACTCATGGATAAGCTTAGACGGTTCATTACGAACACAACACAACACAACAAGAATCAGTCAAAACGAAATTCTAAATCGTTCAAGATGAATACCTCAAAAATGGGTCTGATTGGTGTTCCGACGCGATTTCTTTGCATTTTCCGTAAGATTTTGTGAAGTTTTAAGGTGTTTGAGTTTTTGTGAAGTGTTTGAGATTGGATTAGATTGGATTGGATTAGATTGAATACCTCAAAAAAGGATATTTGTGAAGTTTTTTGTGAGATTTTGTGGTGTTTGAGATTGGATTAGATTTGAAGTTTTGAGTCCTGAGAGTAAAGAAAGTGGATGGAATGATGATGGTTTGAGTTTGAGTGAGGTTTTGTTTTGATTTTATGAGTGATGAAAGATTGAATGAATGAAGAAGAGAATGAAGAAGATTTCTTCGTTCTTCTTTCTTTTTGATTTGTTTTATTTGTTTTGAGTTGAGAGGTGAGAATTGGTGGCTATGGGTTGGTTCATAAAAATAAATAAAAATGATTATGAAGTGGAGATGGTGAGGTGAAATGATATGATTGGTTCATGAAAGATATGATTTTTGATGAGATAAGTAATATGATTTTTGATGTGATGAAAATGGGATATTATTGATGAGTTATAGGCGGGGAGTCCAACTTGTGCACTACTCTTTCTTTTTTTGGTATATTTTTGAAATAAAATGTAAATGACAACAAATTAAAATAAATGAACGGAGATAAAATAAAATGAAAATATTTTTTATATTTTTAGAATATGTGATAATAAAATAGAAAATGAACGTAAAATTGGATAAAGACTATTTTTTTGATATTTTTGTACTTTTACGCTAATTTAGTAACAATTTAAAATAAAATAGACTAAAAGAGCAAAATAGTTGAAAATGATGTAATTGTGAGAAATTATGAGAAAAATAGAAAAATATGCACGTAAAAGGACATTAAAACACATATAATAAATCACATATACTTTTGTATATTTATGATGTTTAAAAAGTAAATTGTATTTTAGGTCCAAAATTTGGATACAACAGGTTTGTATTTCTATCCCTCTTGTTGGAATAAGTTGATTGATCTTGAATGTTTATAATTCTTGATTTACTTTGTTAATTGTTGTTTAGGAATACTTTTTATCTTTTGGAAAATTCCAAAAGTATTGATATCACTTTTATTTGCTTTGATATAGGATTTGCTTGTTCTTGATTTGAGCATGGATTTGTGATACTTGTAGTGCAACAGATACTTGCAATGAATTGATTGAACCACAAGCTAGAGGGCATTCACAAAATTTGATGGCTTAATGATCCGACCGTTTAACCGTGAGGACTTTGAGCCCAAACACTCTATTTGCTTCATATATGTGAGTCACTTTCTATTCTCATTGTCTAGAACTTGCTTGGATTCTCTTGGTTTATTGAGTAATATTGATTAGCACACAAGACAATTTGTTGGTTCCTTGAGCCTTTGTAGCCACCCTTGCATGTTATATCCTTTGTTAACCCACTTTTGAGACTTAAACACAAATTTTATTTGTTGATTGTCTCTTAACCCTTGTTTTTGCTAAAAAAATAGTTTTCTTGGAGTTAAGTTGATTGTTATTGTTTGTGCATATGGCTAATGATTAAGTTTGGGTTTGCTTTTGGAACTAGCAACAAATTAAGTTTGGGGTGGATATAATAGAGCAATCACATTGTTGTTTTGAAAAGCAAAAGAAAAAAATAATGTTGAAAAGTTGAAATGAAAAAAAAATTGTGTAAAAAATGTTGGAAAAGAAAAAAATATATGACTATGATATGTATGAAAAAGAGGTTCAACGTTTTAAAACAATTGACCTCTACAAAAAAAATGTGAAAAGCAAGAAAGAAAAGATTGAAAAAAAAATAGTTGGTGATTATGTGATTGTGATTTTTGTGTGGAAATAAGTTTCTCTAGTATATCTTTGACAAATGGAAGTTGTTTGTTGAAAATGTTGTGTAAAAAAAGTGGTCTTTAACTCCAAGTTTTTAACTCACTTCCCAAAAAACATCCACCTTACCCTCAGCCCCTTTACAACCTTGAAAGTCCTCAAAAGTGTGTGTTTCATATGTTATTTAATTTATCATTAAAGTGCTTGCAAACTTATGGTAGAAGAGTTTAGATTGTGTTGATTGAATGATTAGCCTACTATATAATAGACTTAATGTGAGCGTGAGAAGTGATCATTAGTTATTGATTTTGTGAATGCGTCCTTATGCTTGTGTGAATTGAAATCTTTTTGAGTAGAAGTTGCATGAATCGTTTGATCAATTAAAGTGCTTAATGAAAAGAGTAAGTGAATTGTATATTGAAGTGATATAAGAAGATTATCAAAGCAACAAGGTAAGTTTGGGGTTGTGATGAATCTTGTCATTACTTCATTTTAAGGTCTATTATATTGAAGTGTTTTAGAGGTTTTTAAAGTATTTTTGTTCATAATTAACTTGGGAATTGATTGGAGTTGGAGATTGCTTGAAATGGATGAAAAAATACAACAACAAAAATGGTGTTTTGGGGTTGCATGGGTGTGGCACGTATTTCTTGTGGCGTGGCACGCATTAATTGACGAAATCCATCATTTAGCCTCTGCCAAGGGCGGGGTACGCAGGGGCTGGCATGGCATACACGCAGTTGGGGGCTATAAATTGGAAACTTAGAAACATGGATTGGAAGGAAAGAAGGGTTTAGAGTCATTGTTGGATCTTAGAAACTTGGATTGGAAGATGGAGAACCATGATTTGAAAGCTTGTAAACAAGATGGAAGATCTCTCCTCTTTCAATTCTCCTCTTAATATCTCCATGTATCTCCTTCTTAAACTCTTTTCATCTCTTGTAATAATGGAGTAATTTCTCCTAGATTGGATTTTTTAATGAAAACCTTGTATGAATCTATAGTTAATTGTTAAATTTTCACTAGTTCTCTTATGATTGATTCAATTCTCCATTTCATTAATCTTGTTCGTTATGCTTCATGAATGTTGACGAATGTTTGTGATGATTTCTAGGTTCATGCTTGCTAAGAGATTAGATGTATGAATTATACATAGATTAATGATTGAACCTTATAATTGGTGTAGAGATAGGGAATTACATGTTGTGACTAATGATTTAACGAACATTCATGCCTATGTTAACTAATAAGTTGCTTAAGAGATTAAGGAATTTTAGTGAGCATAGTGAGTTGTATGACCATCAGAGTGGGGTCAATGGTTGAATGAACCATGTGTCGGGAACTAGCCTCTAACATCCATAGTGAAGTACAAGGAATTCAAAGCAAATTACAATCGCCCACCAATTATTCGATAAAAGTCCGAATTTAGTTTTGAACAAGTTTTATGAACAAATCCCACCTATTTTTCTTTTATTTCCCTTAAACATTGTTTGAATTGTTTGGTTCAAAGTTAAAGTCAATACTCGTGGACACAATATTTTAATTACTACTTGGCGATAATTGTATACTTGCAATTTATCTATCAGAAGTCAATGTGGAGAATTGTGAAGATTGACTTGTAAAATCAGGGACAAAGATTATATTTGTTTTTAAAGTGGATATTTTGGAAATAAAGGAAGATTTTGTTTGGTTTTAAATTAGATATATATATTTCAAACAAAGTGAGATTCTATTTTATTTTAAAACAAATTTGTTCCTATTTTTAAGTGATATATTTGTCTATGAATAGAGATTGTTTTGTCATAGAAAAACTTGAGTGATGAGAGGGAACCATGTTGCCCTAAATGTTAATATTAGGATTGAGATTTGCCACATTACAAAGGATAGTTGGTTATTATATGGGTTTGGGCAAATTATCCTTGGTTCACCTTGGAAACATTATATTATTGAGTCTCTTGATCACAATAAGAGATTCGAGTTTAGGTTAGAATTAGGTTTGAAGGCTAATTCTTGTAACTATATTGAAACTCATTGTGTAACGGCTCTTTTGATTATAGTGGAATGAAAGAGTTGCTTTCTCCCCCAGACTGGGTCGGTTTGACTGAAATGAGTAAACAAATATTGTGTCTTTTTCTTGTTTTCTCTATTCTCTCTTGCTTGTTGGTTTTGGATTAATCTTCATCATCTCTACAATCTTTGATTTGGTTGCTTGATCACTTTGCTCCACACATTAAATTCTTATTTGTGTGAATTTATTATAACGAATTCACAACATGTCTGGTGGTAGCCACGCCGATTCCCACGCTTCGTTCCATTCTTCTTTGCCGCTTAGAGGATAACGGTATGATAATCGCCGGAACTTCACCGGTGGATCGTAGGTGGAGATTCGTTGTAAATTGCTTTGTTGTTGTGCTTATAAGAAAGACTTGCATTTTTTTTATGGAGTATGAAGAAAAATCGAGCTTCACTTCCTTGTTTTTTGGGACATCAAAATTATATGGGCTTTTAGATCCTCTAGTGCGTTTTAGAACGAACTGGAAATACATCACGGGGTGAAAGTTAAAACAAAAAATGAAATAATTTGGTATGAATCGGGTATCCTTTGTACGCAACTGCAGAGACCAAACCCTCAAGCCGGGTAAGACCATAAAGGTGGTTAAAGCTCTCCCTCAAGAGAATTTAACACTGATCATTTTCAAAGTTGGTTTCAATCCCATGACATTTGGTTAAGTTGTAAGAGATCTCTTACTATCTCATCCAAGTGCTCATGAGTTAAAAAAAAAACTGGAATATGTATTTTAATTTTGGCTTAAATCCAGTTTTGACCATTCTATTTTGACGAATTCGGAATTTTAACCCCCCTTTTCTAAAACTCGGAATTTCAACCCCCTTATTTTAGATTGTTTTCAAAAAAAGTTTCACCCTAGTCACATTTGGCTCATTTTTTCTTATGTGGCAATGATGATGTGTATGTTATATTTTTTTGAACACATGTGCATTATCTTTATCTACCTAATTATTTTCTTTCAAAATTACTTGTAAATTCTAAAAATTTCCATAAAAAATATGTGTATGTTTAATATGTGTTTTTCTCTGTATAAAAATATTCAATTTGTTTTTGGTACTTATAAAAAAGTGGAATGTTTTGATCCATAAAAAAATATTATACACGCAGCTTTAGTCTTTTTTGTTGGATCAATGCATATTTCGAAGGGTTAATTATGTTTTATCAACTGTAAAATAGGTCAAAGTTAATGTACCCCATATAAAAAAAAGTTGTTGTTTTACCCCATGTAATATAGGATTTTGCACTTTACCCCCTTGTCAAAGTCAAAAAACATGACTAGGCAGAATCTTGACGTGGCTTGCGACGTGGTGTGGCACGTGACATTTTTTTATTTTTTTATTTGACATTGTAAAAAATCTTCCAACTCAGCTTTATATTTATTTTTTTAACGTTTTTTTTATTTTTAATTTTTTTAATTTCTTTTTATTGATTTGTTATTTAGCGGTGATTTTATTATATTTGGCGGATGTTCTGTCTTGTTACGATTTTATTTTAAATAGTCTGCGTACTTTTTTTTTAATAGATTTGTCATTTAGCATCATTTTTTAGTATAATTTAGCGGCGATTATAAACCTTCGTTAAATAGACTGTGCTCTTTGCATAGTAAATTTCTAATTTGTTAGGGTTATTAACTTCTTTTTTAAAAATATAACTAGTTATTTAATATCGCGAGGAAAAACATCTATGAAAAAAAAAAAAAAAAAGACACACACCCTCAATGTAATATGTAATTTATTATAATAATTTCTTTTACATATTGTCTACCTCTGCTCCGCCACGAATGGGATAATGAACTTCATCTTCATTTTTCCATTTTTTTTAATTTATAAAATCACCGTAAACCAGAGAGCAATGAAATGAAAAAGTGCAAAGTGCAAAGACTATTTAGCGAAGGTTTTAAACCACCGCAAAACAGAACATCTGCTAAATATAATCCCGCTAACTATAATATAACCGCCATAAATTATACTAAAAACCGCCGCTAAAAAACAAATCCTTAAAAAGAAATTATAAAAAAATAAATAAATAAAACTGAGTTGGCAGATTTTTTTTTTGAAAAAAAAAGCTACATGGCACGCCGCGTCTCATGCCACGTCAAGATTCTACCTAATCATACTTTGATGACTTTGACCAGGGGATAAAGCGCATAATCTTATATTACAGGGGGGTAAAGCAACAAAAAAAAATTACAGGGGATAAAGCAACTTTGACCTATTTTACAGGGAGATAAAAGGTAGTTAACCCTATTTTGAATGATTATTTCGCAAACATATTTAGGACATTGTAAAAAATTCTTCAACATTATACTTTGAAATTGATTCAATAAATCAACAACCGATAATGTTTAAAAAAGTATCCCAATTCATAAACATATTAATTTAAAAAAAAATAAAGCATTTAATAAATCAAACACAACCAAATAAGTTTAGAAATAAATTTCAACAACCACAAATTAAATTTAAAATAATAATTGAAATACTCATCATTGACATTAAATAAAAGTACTTTTATTAATATTTCTAAATAAAATTGTATCACTATTTGGTACAATCTGTGGGCTTAAAAGAAATTGTGTTTTTTAAGGTGTCAAAGCCAACCAAAAAATTTTGTTGCGCTACGTTCCCATAGACGGCAATAGGAAAATTTCCACCTGAACTAAAAGCAAAGCAAACAACCTCATGATTCATTCTAATAAAGGTATTAAGAGCATTCAACTTGACATATGCACCACGAAAATGAGCTGTGATTGTTAGAACGTCGTATTTGTCAGATCTAGTTTTGTAGCAAAGACTCAACTGATGAGTAGGATCTTTGACACGCTTTAACTTAACCATAGTGTAGTACCCGGCGCAAAAAATATACAGATATGCAATGATGAAATACAATGCACAAATGTAAACAATGAAGCCGCCACCATATTTTATTTATCCCATGAGGGGAAAGGAAAATAATGATAAAACCTTAAAAGTCGGGTTCGGGAGTTGGTTACATGAGGGGAAGGCGTTAACACCCCCTCATATCCGTTGTACTCAACGGGAACCATTTGAGGAATTTTGGTTTGCATAAACAGAGATAACCGCATAAAAGAAATAAATTACCGCATATTGAACAGAAAAGGGAAAAAAGAGTTTTTTATTATTTGGCTTGACGAGAGAGGCTCTCGCTCCTACGTATCCCCCAAGTACAATGAGGAAGTCAAAGCTCACGTAGTTCTTCCTAACAAGAAAGATTTTGTTTGTTGGTTGTTTTTAGTGAACGATGCTTAGGTCACATTCCACTGATACAACAGTATGCTTGTGTGCTCAATTGAGGCTTAAGCGTTTGTTTGTAGCAGGGGAATGGATAAAGCACTGTCCGTTTAAGAAAACAGTTGAAAAGAGATTTGATTGCGCAAAAGTAGTTTGAAAAGCTGATTGAGTGTGTTGAATGTTTTTTAGGAGTTTTCAAGATTGTTTAGTGAATGAGGTTAAGTCACAGACACAAGCAGTACAGCAGGGACTGAACTATTCAGAGAAGCAGGTCACTCACCGTACATCCCCTTTTCATTCAAATAAATTAGTTAAACTTTATTAATTAAAGCTAAACCTTCTCCCCACAGCAAAGCCGGACCATCCGACTTCATTAAGCAAGAACATCACGCTTTCGCGGATCCCTAGCTTGTCCATAGTAGCGCTGTCAGGGTAGATGGATAGGTGCATATCTCTCTGAGCTAGAATCTCATAGCCTTTGATCTGTCCTACTCCTCTGAACTTGATATCATGATTCTCATCTCGATTCATCGTGAAAGAAAGAAAGGTATCTAAAAAAATAGATTTGAAAATATATACCAAAAATATGAGTGAGAAATAAGATATATAATAATACCGCTTAATTTTAAAAACATAATAATTCAGAAAAACAAGCAACAACTAATGACATAAAAATTAACAAAATTAAACCTACATGTGGGTTGCCTCCCACCAAGCGCTTTGTTTAAAGTCGGTGAGCTCGACAGTTTTGTGTTTTATCTTGCTTGTGATGGCCGGATTGGGAATGATTTCCATGGCCATTTATCAAGTATTCTCACATACCCCTCACTCTTTCTCTTTTTTCTCCTATAGGGCGGTTCAGCATCCTTGCCCTCTTCTATTACTTTGTGATTTGGGAGAAAAGGAGATTTAATTATTTTAGGCGGGGGTTCTGGTTCAATTTCAAGTGTCCTTCTTTCTTTTGTCTTAGGGCTTTCACTCGCCTCTCCGAATGTTACCCTCATCCTTTTTGCACTAACTTCATCCTCAATTTCTCTTTCCCCTAATTTCCTTTTTCTATCTGCGCCCTCATCCCCATGTGTAATTGTTTTTACTTTCTTGATTTTTTCACATGATCGTGGTTTCGGCACTATTTTAGCCTCAACTACCTCTTGGGGAACAAGGATTGGTGGGTTATAGGTAGAAGGAAAAACGCAAAGTGGTTCCTTTTCTACCTCTTCGACAACCTTTCTTTGGAGCGGTTTCGGCAAAGTTTCCTCAATCTCAACTTTTTCCTCCCCTAAGTCCTTGACGACCATGTTCTCATCCTCCTTAGGAATTTCAATCTTACCACATGATTGGGGTCTCAGGTTCACTTTAGCCTCTACTATTCTTTGGGGAGCAAGGATTGGTGGGATATAGGGAGCAGGGAAAACATGCAGTGTTCCCTTCTCTACCTCTTCGACTACCTCACTAGGGAGGATTATCGGTGATGCTTCTTCGATTTCCACTCTTTCCTCGCTGAAACTCTCAACAACATTACTGTCCTCACTAGCCCTCTCAATCTCGCTTTCATTAACGTTTGCTACGACGTCTACTTGTCTCTCGTAAGAGGGTTCTATGGTTGACTGGGTGAACTGGGAGATTAGTGTCTCCATCGACTCTTGGGGAGTCGCTGTTGAGGCAACCATGGCGTCGAGCATCCTTTGGGTTTCGAGATTGGTTTGTCTAATCCGTTCATTTATGAGGTCTTGTTCCCTCATCATTTCTCTAAATCGTTGCTCTCGACTAGCCTTAGCGGAATTTTCCATAAATTCATTATATACCACTAATAGGCTAGGACTGACGAATTCTTTTGGATTTAAATATGGAGGATAGTAATTGTACTGAGAATTAAGGTATTGTCCCTCAGAGTATGGGGACGGTTGAGGCTGGTAGTTATATGGGAAGTTATGGTTAGGGTAGTTGAAATTTTGAGGATAGTCATTATAAAAGGGGTTTGAATTATACATTTAAGCTCAAAGGACTTATCCTAAAATTGTTTGTTATTATTTATTTTTTTTCGATTTTTAAATTTAAAAACGCCTTAGTCTCTACGGTGTAACGACGGAGTTACGATATCGACTAAATTGGTCCCCGGCAACGGCGCCAAAAACTTGATCGACGATTTGTGTATCAATAAATATTTTATAACTGCAAGTGCACAGTTTCGTCGTTGAGTTTTAAAAGATATCGAACCACAGAGACCAACAGTCGAACTACCGTATTTCTGTCGTTGCGGTGTAAATCTAAGGCTAATAGATGTTTAGGGTTGATTGGAATTTTTAAAAGAAAATTAAAATTAAGATTTAAAATTAATTAAAAGAGGGATATCAGTATGTAACTTAATCGACCTTCGGGAATTTAATAAATTAATAGCGCGCGAAAAAGGGTTTATTTTTCAGAAGAACTTTCTCAATTTAAAGGTCTAAACCTCACACTCTCGTTTTGTTGATAAAAACCATACCTTCCAAGCTAGGAGTTTTACTGTCACTTTTCTACCACCTTACCTTCGAAAGTATATTTTGAAAATCAATTAGTTCTAATTAATCCTAACGTGGCTCTCGCTCGTTCAAAGATTAATATCAAATTCCTACTATCTAGTTAAAACCTCAAACTCTCGCTCTATTGATTTTAACCTTAGTTGCTTTCTTTTACTCTCGTTCAAAAGATTTGTATTAAATTAGGAATTTGAATCAGAAAAATAGTTTAATAAGTACGCGCTAAATCATTATTAAATTCCCTTCGGAGAATTAATTCACATACCGATATCTAGAATTTTAGCTAGACATGACAAAGGAAATAAATAAATAAAAAAAGAAAATTAAATAAAGCATAATAAATAAATAATTAAATAACGACATAAAAACCTGAAAATAGAAATTGCTGGAAACTTGAAATAAAGCTGCTGGAATTAATCGGAAAAAAATTATTGACAGGAAAGTGAAAACAGAACTGAAAACGGATTCCCGGTGTGGAAATACCGTTACAAATACTGTAACAAGAAAATAAAACAGTACTGAAAAGTAAAGAAAAATAATGCGTGGGAAAAGAGGAGAATCTCGTCCTCTATTTATAGAGGGATTTTTCTGGTTACGATCCACAAAAATAGGAGATGATAAGCTCTCTTTTGATTTTATCCAATAGCCACACGATTAAGAAAAGCGGTTGATCGAACGCCTACTTGCTCCCCACGTTGCGCAAAACAGTTGCTACTGGGCTTTCTCACTAGGTGGCGCTCGCCACCCATTCTGTGGCGCTCGCCACTGGGCCTCCAATTGGTGGCGCTCGCCACCACCACTATGGCGCTCGCCACTGTGCAAATTTGGGCCAATGCCCATTTTTGCCATGCTCCTTTGTGGGCTGCGCGAATTTGGGCTTTGCACCCCCTTTTTGCTCCGTTTTTGACACTTTTTGCTCAATTCCCTTCTCCGACCTATTTTATTCGACAAAACTAAAAACAAATCAAATTCTAACATAAACAGACATAAATGAAAGAAATACATATGCAAATGCAACTAAAATTCACCTAAATTAAGCTAAAAATATGATATGATTTCGTGTCATCATTAACATTAATGATATATGGATTGGTTTATATCAAATATGCATGCTTCAGTATAGAGAGATACACACCAACCGTGCAATGATGCTGACACAAGCTTCTTGGTCTTCTATTTATCTTGTGTTTTCTCATGTGGACCAAGTTGGAAAGGATGGTGATCTCAATGATAATTGCATAAACATCAACATATTAACTGAGGTGGGAAAGACATTCATTTGGACCATTTGTGACCAATTTCTATATCTTGGTGCACACTTCAAACAAGGGTTCTTAGTGCAATTGATTGATAACAGTTGGTGCAATTTGCGGTGTATCATAATTGCGATCGGGTTGAAGGATTGGTTTCTCATCAAGCATTCAAGAACAAGAAGAATTCTTGAAGGATCAACACAATCAAGCGAGGTAATCAGCTGGATGATTGTCACAAGGGTTCTTGGTTTGAGAACGGTGTGAGGATCAATCGTTGGAATCAGAGGTAGAAGCTTGGATGTGTGTTGAGGTTTTCGCACAAATTTCATCGAAGCGGCATAGGTTAAGAAAGTTTATCTTTTGTATAGTCTTATGCGTGTAGTCTTTGAAGATTTGTGCACATTGTATCAAGTGAATAAGTTTTTAATAAAAACCTCAAATCGTCCGTTTGACGATTTGGGGGAGACGTACCGGCAGAACGTGAGGACAACACACAAGCCAAAGGAACTCCAATATTATTTGTTAATTCGATAACAATTGAATTTTGCGTACTTTAAGTGTTCGTTAAAATTCAATTGATTGTGCTTGAGTTGTGATTTGTGAAACTTGATCGAATAACTTGTTGTGTGTTGTTGGAAATGGTTTTTCTTAAGTATTTGATTTCAAAGCATTGTCTTAATTCGATTTATTCATCATTCGGTTCATGGCTTAATACCACTTTTACTTTAATCAAGTGGGTGCAAAGTAGACTACCGATCCGGTGGACTTCCGCGTATTCGAAAATTTTTAAAACCACATTATTCAACCCCCCCCCCCTTCTAAATGATATCCAAGTAGTCTAACAAGTGGTATCACGATACCGGTTTGATTTTGTACACAAAATTTTGTGGATTTGTGCCAATTATTAGATCACAATGGCTTTTCCTCCTAAGGGGGCGTACAATAGGTCTCCGATATTCAATGGAGACCATTTTGATCATTGGAAAATTAGTATGCGTATACCTTAAAAAGTTTAGGAGAGATTGTGGTTACCGGAAGAATGAAGGAGCTAGGTACTCCAAGAAAGGGGCGTTCTATGAGTGCGGCCAAGTTGGTCACTTCAAGCCGGATTGTCCTAAGCTCAAGAGAAAATAGAAGGAGTCACCGTCATTCAAGAAAGGAATCAAGGGCAAGGGAAAAAAAGCTTATGTTGCATGGGAGAGTGGAATCTCATCTTCCTCATCATCATCAAGCTCTAGTTCAAGTGATGAAAGCGAGATGGCAAATGTATGCTTCACAACTCGACATCACAAAAAGAAAGATAAAGCTCCTAAAAAGGTAAATCAATATCCCTCAAGCTCATATACATCTTTAGAATATCATGAATTGCAAATGGCATTTGAAGACCTATGTAGAGAAACTAATAAAGCTTTCAAACGATTAAAGGAAATCATAAAAGTTAACAAAACTATTGAAAAGAAAGTTTCCGAAACGGAAGAACAGTTGAAAGCATTCAAAGTATCTTTGTTAGAAAGGTCAAGTGCAAATCATGATAGTAGTGATATAGTAGGTTGTGATAGATGTGTTACTTTGTCAAAAAATATCAAAATTCTTAAAGACAAAGTGGGAAATCCACCAAAACCAAAAGTTTTTCATCAAATTGATCCAAAAAATTTTGAGCATTCTTTAAAAGTGAAAAGCAAAAAGTCTAAACATATCAAAACAGATCAAAAGAATAGTGACTCACATATCACTTGTCACTATTGTTGTAGTGAAGGTCATACCATTGCAAAATGTCAAGCTAGGAAATTGTTGGTACCTAAAGGTATATTGCAATGGATGCCAAAACTTAACAAAGATTATTTACCTCACCACTAAGGACCCAATGAGAATTGGGTACCTCCCTCTTATGTCTAAATGTTGTAGGAAATGTGCCTTGGAAATCTAGAAAGGAGATTGTTTCTAGATAGTGGGTGTTCAAGACACATGACGGGTGATGCCTCACTTTTCATCAAGTTCAAAACAAAAGGGAAAGGCTGTGTCACCTATGGAGACAACAATAAGGGCACTATTCTTGGTGTAGGTACAATCGATAATCCCTCTACTATAACCGTATATAATGTTGTACTTGTTGATAACCTTAAACACAACTTGTTGAGTATCGCCAAACTTTGTGACAAGTGGTTTAAAATCAATTTCAAACCAACCTTTTGCACAATCGAAAGTGATAAAGACAAGAACGTGGTCCTTAAGGCTATTAGGCATGGAAATGTGTATATGCTAGGTGGTGCTAAGTGTCTCATAACCAAGAATGATGAATCATGGTTATGCCATAGAAGATTAGCGCATCTTAACTTCAATTTGCTAAATAAAATAGTTTCTAAAGATCTTGTAGTCGGCCTACCTAAAATGAAATTTTCAAAAATCACTTGTGTGATGCATGCCAAATGGGTTAACAAACAAAGGCTTCTTTCAAATCTAAAAAGTTTATTTCTACTTCAAAGCCTTTGGAGTTAATCCATATGGATCATTTTGGTCCATCAAGGACTAAAATCCTTGGTGGAAATTACTATGGACTTGTGATTGTTGACGACTATTCAAGATTTTGTTGGACGTTATTTTTATCTAGCAAAAGCGATACTCTATCCGTCTTTAAAAGGTTTGCCAAGATGATTCAAAATAAACTTAGCCTCAAGATCATTTCTATTAGGAGTGACCATGAAGGCGGATTTGAAAACAATAAATTTGAAAAAATTTGTTCAAAATATGGCATTGAGCATAATTTTCCTCTCCACGTACACTGTTGCGGGATTTTTGAGACATACCCCACTACAGTTTTATTTTTCATTTACAAAGGAGGGGAAAAATTGAAAACCTCTCTAAATTGAGATTCTAGGTACGACGGTTAGTTGCGCTTAAGGAAGGTGTTAGCACCTCAAGCGCCCATGGTACTCCATGGTAACCTTTTATAAACTTTTTGTGCTTTTTTGTTTTCAAACATGCTTTAAGAAAGAAAGGGGGAGAAGATGTATGATAGAAGAATAAGTGTGAAAGAAAAGATATAAGAAGATGGCGTGTGTTTTTTTATGAAAGTGTATTCGTTTTTGTCAAAAAAAGTTGTAAGAAAAGATGTTGTAAAGAAAAGAAATTGTTGTTGTTTGGAAACGAAAGTGTATTCGTTGTTGTAAAGAAAATAAATTGTAGATAATAGCATGTTAAAAAAACATTGTATTAATGTTGAGACTAAGGTGGAGTTGTGTTTGTTTTGTAAAAGATCGCGTGTTTGAAAAGAGTTTTGTTTCAAGAAGTCTCGTAATTAATTTAAAATTAACTACGAGTCCTCGCCCTTGGAAATGAATTTTTTGGCGTTTTATGTGTGTGGGGTGTAACTATGAAAGCAATAAAAGCAATAAATAAAATCCTACGCTATTACAACCCAATTGAATAATTAATTATTACAACCATATCGAATCAAACGAATAAATAATAATAATAAGTAATAAATAAATAAAAGGGTGATGCATATAAAAATAAAAATGCAAGTGCGGAAAATAAACATGAGAATGAAATACACCTAAACAATCAAGAAAATAAAAAATCATGACAAGATATTATATTCTAACTTAAAGGTGGAGTGGAGTGTGTGTAAAAAATGTGTCGGAGGTAAAAAAACATATTGATAACACTTTTGAAAGTCATTCATAATAACAAACAATTCTAACTAAGACACACAAGAAAGAAAGAAAAGCATTTTATTTTAGCAAAAGAAGAGTTTTTATTTTATTTTTTTATGAGAATGAATTTAGACCCAAAAGGTCCTTCACTATTAATGCTAATGTTAGAGCTCATTGATTTTATAAATTAAAATATTGTCTCTAACATGCATTTTTAAATGATGCAATGTACTAACCTAAATGCAAATGCATGTATGCATGTAAAAATGTAAAATGAAGTTGTAATGTGAAATTGTAGTGTGATGTAAAAATAGTGTCAAATATCATATAAAATGCAAAATGTAGATTGTGATATAATTGTAAAAGGTAGTGTTTCAAATGCATGTATGCATGTAGGAATGTGTAGTGAATATGTGATATAAAATTGTAATGTGATGTGAAAAATTGTGTAAAATGTTATGTGACATAAGAAATGCATAATGTGATGTAATGTAAAAATGTAAGATTTTAAATGCGTAAAATGTGATGTATTGTAATGTAAAGATGTAGAAAAAAGTAGCATGTAAATGTGATGTAAAAATATGAAAAGAGCAAAGAAATAATGGTCAAACATATGCATAATCAAAACATGTCAATGAGAACTTAACAATTATAATTTAAACCTTAAAAGAGATTTTTTTTTTAAATATTAGTATAAGAGTTTAAGCTCAATAAGCTTAAAATAAGCTATTGTCCCAAACAAACACTTATTGAATAAGCTAGTACCAACCTTAGTAAGAAAATAACTAAAAATAAAATAAAGTTCAAATTTAAATCTCAAATGAAATCCTTAAATATTAGTGTAAAATTTAGACTCAATAAGCTTAAATAAGCTATTGTCCCAAATAATCACTTATTCAAATTAAACTACTAAAAAACACAGAGTAGTAAAACAATGGGGTGTAAATAAGAAATAAAAAAAACAATTTAAGCAAAAAACATAGAAACTGGCCTATAACCAGAAAGGCCCAGCTCAGCAAAACCGGATCGGGTCATTGACCCATGGGTTGACTCAACCCGCCCCCAAAAAACAAACCAACATATAAATAAATAAAACGAGTGCGCCAATGAGGGCAGGACATGTGGCAAGGGAGGTTTCTCTTCATCCTCATGAAACAAAACACAGAACGCAAACAAGCCATGGAAACAACAACATGCTTCAAACCAAAATCTCAAAATTTCAAATAGGCACCAAAGATCACAAATGAATACTTTTTCTTATAGGATTTTTCACATAGATCATGAATATGCAACTAAATTGTGAAATAAGTACATGGTTTTTGAAAAACGAAGCCCCAAAGTTCAAACTCCAAAAATGAAAAATGAGATTCGTGCAAGATTAATAGAAAGTGCTTAAAGGAAAAGATAATACACTATGTCATGAGTTCACAGCAACAAAAATCATGCAAAATGATGCTCTATGAAGTTCAAAATGGTTACCTCAAGTTTGCTCAAAAAAGTGGTTCGAATTCCATGCTTTGTGGGTCGATTCCTCCGTGTTTTGGTGTTGTTCCCTTCTACTGAGATGTCTTGGAATCCATTTGAACCAATAAATCCGAGCTTTGACCAAGTTTGAGTGAAATGAAAATTTCAAAAAAAAAACTCCATGATGTGATTTCGGGTTTGATGTTTTTCAGTGGTTTTGAGGTTGTTTTGCAGTGTAAACTTTGCTCTAAACTTGTTTTGGTGCTATAGGGATGATTAGAAGTTGATTTGATGGAAGTTTCTGAGTTTTTTGATGATTTATGAAGTTGGAAAAAATGGGTTTAAATGGATTTCGTGAATAGTGTTTTAGATGGTATTTGTTGATGATTTGATAATGATTTTTGTGTTTGTGAGTATTTTGAAGTGATTGAGTTTAAAAGAGAATGAAGTTGATGAAGATTTTATATTGTTTTGGTGAGAAATTTGTGTTGAGATTGAATTGAATGAATGAGGGAAGAGAATGATTTGTTGTTGTTGTATTTTGTTTACTTCCTTCGTCCCTCAATCTTGTTTCTTTTTTCAATTTTTCTGATTTTTTTGGTTTAGAAAGAGATGAGCTGAGAGTTGGTGGTGGTGGCTATGGATTTTTCTCCCTCCCCTTGTTCATATTTCTTTCATCTTTTTGTAGTTAGGTTTTAGGGTTTTTGAAGATAAAAGAAGAAAAACACATAAATGCTTTTGTGGATTAGAAATCTTGTTGCAAAAGTGTATCAAAATAGAGAAAGAGACAAAGTTTGTTGTTACATTGATGGACTATGTTTGCAGGAAAAAAAATGGTGACTGTATTGAGAAGAAGAAGAGCTGCTGCGCCGTCGGAGAGACTTAGTTGCAGGAGGCGACCGTGATAACGAGAGGCACGAAAGTGTCTATAGGAGTATCTATTGCATTGTAATGGGTATCACTACTTTACTTGTTATTATTGTTGTTGTTTCTATGCTCACTTTGAGTTAAACTCTTTTTAGTTGAGATTATGTGAAGTTTAATATAATGAATGAAGTATTTATGTGAATGAATGGTTGTTATTGTGTAATCTTTAACTTTATGTTTTTAAGAAAATACATTTATTTCTTTGACTGATCAACATAGATTTAAATACAAGTTGCATGTGTAGAGACATCTAGCATGTTAATGGAAATAATAAAGTTATAAGGTTAAGTGGGAGTAGACATGTAATCCCTACCTTCTCTTATGGATAAGTTTAAGGCCTTAGTGGGATCAAGCACGAGCGTTTCTGAACTCTAATGGGATTAAGGGAACCCAGACATAGCCATTGACCTCATACCCCGTTTTAATATCTAACGTTGTAGACATACACCACAAGGCAAGCTTGCTCACAGATGGCACAACAGTAGTTATCATTCACTATGCTTCGTTCATATGTTAAATGGATCATGATCTCAGCTACCCTTTTATTCTTATTTTCAACCATCACTTTATATAACTGTTATTTTATTTATTGTGTTAAAAACCAAATATGTTTTGTTACCATCACAATAAGCTAAACACTTGTAATGAACTTGGAATGTAAAACCCTTATTCTATTCCCTGTGGGTTCGACACACTCTTTACTTATTACTTGGTGCAGTGGACTGCGTATACTTGCGTATAGCTAATTTACACCCCAACAAAACTCCCTATGAAATACTTAAGGGGAAGAAGCCTAATCTTAGTCATTTGCGTTCTTTAGGATGTAAATGCTTTATCTTGAACAATGAAAAAGAGAATCTTGGCAAATTCGATCAAAATTCGGATGAGGGTATTTTCTTAGGCTATTCATTATCTAGCAAAGCATCTAGGGTGTATAATAAGAGGTTACAAGTTGTAGAGGAGTCGGTTCATGTGAATTTTGATGAGACTTTTCCGGAGGAAAATGGGAAAGGTACTTTCATTGGTGCAAGTGTCGACACGGCGGATATTCTAAAGGACAAAGAAGTTGATGGGAGTGATCAACCCATAACTGAAACTCCGAAAGAAAAAGACGATGAGTCACCACCATCCCATGAAGATAAAGATGATGGAGGATCTTCCTCAAAGAATCATCACAAACATTGAGGAGCCGGAATTGCAAAGGAATTACGAACTCTAAAGAACCATCCTATTGACAAAATCTTGGGAGATATCTCAAAGGGCGTGTCCACACGCTCTCAGATAAGTAACTTCTGTTCGCACTTTGTATTTGTGTCACAAGTTGAACCTAAAAACACAAAAAGCGCTTTACTTGATGAACATTGGATTCTTGCGATGCAAGAGGAACTAAATCAATTTAAAAGAAATGATATGTGGGATTTAGTCCCACCTTCTCCAAATCATCAAGTAATTGGCACACGTTGGGTTTTTAGAAACAAACTTGATGAAAACGGGGTTATTGTTAGAAACAAGGCACGGTTAGTAGCTCAAGGCTATAACCAAGAAGAGGGCATTGATTATCATGAGACTTATGCTCCGGTTGCCCGCCTCGAGGCCATTGGGCTTTCGTCACCATATGCATGCAATATGAATTTCAAGTTATATCAAATGGGCGTTAAGAGCGCTTTCCTAAACGGATACATTAATGAAGAAGTATATGTCAAACAACCACCCGGTTTTGAAAATCATGAACATCCGGACTATGTTTTCAAACTAAAAGGAGATTTACATGGTCTTAAACAAGCCCCTAGGGCTTGGTATGATAGGGTTAGCAAGTTCTTAATTAACAATGGATACTCTAGGGGAAAGGTTGAAACTACACTCTTCATTAAACGTAAGGGAAATGACGTCTTATTGGTTCAAATCTATGTTGATATTACTTTTGGTTCCACTAACCCATCTCTTGTCAAGAGCTTTTCTAGTTGAATGCAAGGTGAATTTGAGATGAGCATGATGGGTGAGCTAACCTACTTCTTAGGCTTATAAATCAAGTAATTAGATGAAGGAACATGAAGGAAAATTGACATAGTAAAGCAGCGGAATTTCAAAAAAAATTCCTTAAGAGATCCTTACGAAGGGGCATGATCATGTGTTTAGGGTTTTACCTCTTGAAGCGTAGAACCCTTGAATTACGGACAAGATGATCACGAGCGTTGATGAAGGTCACCCACGCCTCTAACTAGTCCACACGAACAGCTTTCCTTCACTCCAAGTGCTAGCTTATGAATGAGGGACTTTATGTGAGAGAGAGAAATAGAGAAATAATTTTAGGATTCAAGTAACCCTAAAATTCTTATGATTTTCTCTTGTGTTTTATTTACTCTTGTACAAGACCTCTATTTATAGAGTTTACTAGCTTGATCTCCAAGATAAATATTTGTCTTGTCCAACAAGATAAGTTTGTAACAAAACAAACAAAATAAACAATAAGATTTGTTTGAAACAAACAAACAAAAAATACCAACCAAGATAATTCCTAGGGCGCGCGGCCCATTAGTCTTCCCACTCATGTGCACGCGCGCCCACCACATCTTATGGCGTACCTCTTATCATTAATTTTGTGATACCTTATCACATTATATTTATTTCTCTAAAGTGTATCGTACCTTACGGTGTTCTCAATTCTCACATTCCACTGTCCTTATGTGTGCGACCCTTGTAGGTTTCCATAACGTTGGCAATTATATTAAATCTCATATTTAATATAATAAACATTGAGCGGTATCTAGCAAAACATCAATGCTACCCAAGTTACAAGAAATTACATGTGATCTAAACATAACATTTGTGATAATATATGCGTGTATAATTACCCTGTTATGATCTTAGAGGCCCAATTAAATGTCAAGTCCAAAATAGAAGGAAGTAATAAGTCATCACATTCTAGAATAAGAGATATCCTTATATAATCTTGTATTGGCTTATTGAATTATTATGAAAAATATGAGAATTTAGTCTTTCTTCCTATCTTCTTTTTTAGGAGGCTTCTCTTCCCTCGAAGTAGAGTAATTCTATTTTCTTAACCATAACATTGGTGCTTTTATGGATGAGCTCTCTCCTGCAAATCCAACAGAGATGGTGATTCCAAAGTTTGATGGTGAAACTGATGCCTACAGGTGGGTGCTTTGCACTGAAAAATATTTCAAGTATAGGAGTACACCAGAAACTTATAAGATGATAGTGGCTGGACTTGCCATGAAAGGTCCACCACTCACATGGTGGCTCCGTTGGTACCCACTTCATCCAGGAACGAATTGGGATGCTTTCACTGCGATATTTCTTTGGCGGTTTAAACCGGAATGGCGAGTTATTTTACCTTCACCAGATGATGAAGAGGACACAATGTTTGAACAACAATAAATGGTGCAAGGGGACAGCGTTAATGAACAATCAACAGTGATGGAATAAAGAATCGATGATTCCGATCAGTTTTATTCACCGCCTGTTTCTTCAGATCTGGAATTTGTAGCCTCGGTTCAATCCCAATTTGCGACCAAAACTTCGTTCAAGGATGAAGACGAGCATCTAATATTTGAACAAGCAAATCAGGATGACGACAAAACAGAAGAGAGCAATTTCTTCCCGATTGTTGATTCCGCTTCGGCAATTGTTACTGAACAACATGAGCCTGTCACTGCAATCGGTAAGAATCAATATCGGAGTGTTTATTTCGATTCTAATTTCATCATTCCAAAACTAGTTTGCGATGGGTTTGCAACATTTGCTCCGGCTACCGCCGACGTCGTATCTTCATTAAGGAATACGACTGTGAACATGATGACACGAAATTATATCGTATTTTTAGCTTAATTTAGGTGAATTTTAGTTGCATTTGCATATGTATTTATTTCATTTATGTCTTTTTATATTAGAATTTGATTTGTTTTTAGTTTTGTCGAATAAAATAGGTCGGAGAAGAGAATTGAGCAAAAAGTATAAAAAAAACGGAGCAAAAAAGGGGGTGCAAAGCCCAAATTCGCGCAGCCCACAAAGGAGCATAGCAAAAATGGGCATTGGCCCAAATCTGCCCAGTGGCGAGCGCCACAATGGTGGTGGCGAGCGCCACCAATTGAAGACCCAAGTGGCGAGCGCCACAGAATGGATGGCGAGCGCCACCAAATGTGCAAAGCCCAGTAAAACTGAATTTGCGTGACGTGGGGAAGAAGTGCACCGTCTGATCCGTTTTCTGTTCCTAATCGGATGGCAATTGGATGAGATCAAAGTGAAGCTTATCTTCCCTACTTTTGTGGATCGTACTAGCAAACCCTCCCCTATAAATAGCAAGCTCATTTTCAGAATTCTCCACGCCTTACTTTCCTTTAATTCTGTCAGTTTATATTTCCAGTTACAGTAACTGTAACGGTATTTCCACACCGGGAATCCTTTTTCAGTTCTGTTTTCAGTTTCCTGTCAAGAATTTTGTACCGATAATTTATATCAAGTTTATTCAGCATTTACTTTTAGGTTTTTATTTAATGTTTTTATTTAATTATGTTTAATTTAATTTTTTGTTTTTGCTTATTTAATTTCTTTAATATGTCTAGCTAAATTTCTTAGATATCGGTACGTAAACTAATTCTCCGAAGGGGATTTAATAATGATTTAGCGCGCGCATTTATTAAACTATTTTTCTGATTCAAATTCCTAATTTAATACAAAGCTTTTGAACGAGAGTAAAAGAAAACAACGAAGGTTAAAATCAATAGAGCGAGAGTTTGAGGTTTTAACTAGATAGTAGGAATTTGATATTAATCTTTGAACGAGCGAGAGCCATGTTAGGATTAATTAGAACTAATTGATTTTCAAAATATACTTTCGAAGCTAAGGTGGTAGAAAAGTGACAGTAAAACTCCTAGCTTAGAAAGTATGGTTTTTATCAACAAAACGAGAGTGTGAGGTTTAGACCTTTAAATTGAGAAAGTTCTTCTGAAAAATAAACCTTTTTTTTACGCGCGCTATTGATTTATTAAATTCCCGATGGTTAATTAAGTTACATACCGATATCCGTCTTTTATTAATTAATTAAATTCTTAATTTAATTTCTTTTAATTCTAAATTCTAAACAAACCCCTAAAAATCACTAGCCTTAGATTTACACCGTGACAACTGATCGACGATTTGTGTATCAATAGATTTGATTGACCGCAAGTGCACAGTCTCGTCGTGTAGTTTTAAAAGATATCGAATCCACAGAGACCAACAATCGAACTACCGTATTTCTACCGTTATGGTGTAAATCTAAGGCTAATGAATTTTAGGGTTTGTTTAGAATTTTAGAAATTAAAGAAATTAAACTTAAGAATTTAAATAAATTAAATAAAAGCGGGATATCGGTATGTAACTTAATTAACCATCGGGAATTTAATGAATTAATAGCGCGCGTGAAAAGGGTTTATTTTTCAGAAGAACTTTCTTAATTTAAAGGTCTAAACCTCACACTCTCGTTTTGTTGATAAAAACCATACAATCTAGACTAGGGGTTTTGCTGTCACTTTTATACCACCTCAGTTTCGAAAGTATATTTTGAAAATCAATTAGTTCTAATTAATCCTAACGTGGCTCTCGCTCGTTCAAAGATTAATATCAAATTCCTACTATCTAGTTAAAACCTCAAACTCTCGCTCTATTGATTTTAACCTTAGTTGCTTTGTTTTTCTCACTCAAAGCATAGGAGTTTTAAAATTAGGAATTCGAATAAGAAAAATAGTTTAAGTGCGCGCGCTAAATCATCATTAAACTCCCTTCGGAGAATTAGTTTACATACCGATATCTAGGAAATTTAGCTAGACATAATTAAGAAATTAAATAAACAAAAACATAAAATTAAATTGAACATAAATAAATAATTAAATAAAAACATTAAATAAAAACCTGGAGAGAATTGCTGAATAAACTTGCTTGACTTAAAGAAGGTAAAATTCTTGACAGGGAATTGAAAACGGAATTAAAATCGGACTTCCGATGTGGAAGAACCGAGACAGTTTACAATGCGGGAAATTTAAACTGACTGAAATAAAAGAAAATAAAGCGTCGTCTGTTCTGAGAATCAAGCTTCTATTTATAGAGGATTTTTAACTTCTACGATCCATGAAAATAGGAAAGATAGGCTTCACTTTTGATTTTATCCAATAGCCGTACGATTGGGGAAAACAGTTGATCAGACGCGTGCTTGCTCCCCACGTTGCGCAAAAAGCAGTTTTTGCCAATCCTGGATTCTGTGGCGGGCGCCACGAAGCTGGTGGCGGGCGCCACCAGGCCAAATTGTGGGCTGGGCTGATTTTGCTTGATTTGCACCCCTTTTTGCTGCGTTTTTGGCCCTTTTTGCTCAATTCTCTTCTCCGACCTATTTTATTAGACAAAACTAAAAACAAAACAAATACCAACATAAAACTAGATAAAAGAAATAAAAACATATGAAAATGCAACTAAAGTTCACCTAAACTAAGCTAAAAATACGATACGATTTCGTGTCATCAAATTCCCCCACACTTGAACCATTGCTTGTCCTCAAGCATGAAAGAATAGTGAATTGCATAGCACAAGTAAAAACACATGACACGATCACCCTACTCATACGTGGTTGCCGGCTAAGCTATGAAAATCAAATAACAGTGCAAATAACAAAAACACCGCAATGACACAAAAGACTCCCATTACATGAAAACAGACCTGAAGCATTTCCTTTTGACTCTACCTCTCTCCTAAGTTTCATTTCCCCTTTTCATTCTAGCGCAATCACATTAAGCCCGTTATCTTGTACACGCCCATGGTAGGAAACCTGTTAGTGATTATGATCATCATATAGCGCGGGGTGCTGATAACATAAGTTTGGTAACCCCTATTTGCTTTACCCACTTCGCAGTTGCGGGGGATCGGATTGTAACCCGCCCTACCAAGTTCAGAATCAGACACCTCTGAACCAACTACTAATGAGTTTCTATACTATGGTATTTTTTTCCTTCTCATGTTTCAACTTTTGCTGAATTTTCATTTATTATTCCAAGGAATCAACCAATAGCATTCATAACATTTATAATCAAAATCATTCACTTATATTCTTCGGTTTCCCACTTAGTTTGTGCCTTGAGATGGTGCCGACTACTTAGATAAACTACTGAGGGTTCATTAAAACTCAAGTTCAAGGTATTATCAAAACTAGTACTCAAATCAATTTTACACATTTCTGGGAATCTCGGGTGTTAAAACGGTATTGATTTTATCTAACCGTTACCCAACTTTCACAAAATAGCCTAGATAGTGCAAACAACCTATATACTTTTAGACAATCAACATCAAGCATCAGAACTCAATACTTTTGCTTTTCACAAGAAAATTTTTGGTATGGCTCAAGAAATGAGAAAAATCAGACAAAACAAAACCAACACGCAAAAACTACTCAATCTAAGTGAACTATCCTAAGGTTTTATTATGCATGCTAAAATAAATGACTAAAAAGTAAAGGAAAGCGATAAAGCTTCCTCCCCCACACTTAAATCGAGCATTGTCCTCAATGCAACGACTAAAGGTAGAAGAGAAAGTGAAAACCTGTGAGACCAAGCTACTGGCGGCCTGGGCCGCGCCTCCTCGTGCGCCTCTCATGCTGTGAAGGAACTGCACCCAACTGGTGAAAATAGTCATCGAACTCGTCCATGCGCAAAGTCATGTCCGCCATGCCATCAATCAAACCACGCTGGTCAACCTGGAACTGCTGCATCATCACCATCATCTCTGTCTGGCGTGTCTGGATATCCTGAACATGCTGGTCTCTCTGGGAATCAAGTATAGAGCGCTGCCTCATTTCATCCAAAATAGTATCAAGGGTGGCAGACCCGCTCTCATGACCAGCTCCAGAAGAAGTACCTGTAAAATAGCCAGAAGAAGTGTGTGTGGTGTGTGCGTTAACGCTCGGACCCTCGCGCTCCTCCTCCTCGTGCTCGTCACTCTCTCCCTCATCAACAGGTGCGTTTGGCACCATCCATTGGGGAACAGGCGGGTCGGGGAGGAAACGGTAATTGTCTCTGGTGCGCACATTTATGCGTGCGGGGTCAGGGAGGATGACATCGGGGCAGGCTCTGTTATCAATCATCAGAATGAATTTCCCATCACCCCTTGTTTTCACTAGTTTCATATTGCGTACCATATCTAGATCAATGGTACGGGACTCAAGTGGGGTGAGGGTAGAAAGTTGTGCCCCATGGTTTAGCAAGCGTGCTAAGGTTGTGACAAGACCACCAAAAACAATTGCCCCTTTTGACTTAACCATTGAAAACATGTGATACATCATAAGTCGGGCAATATTGACCTTTTCTCTTGAAACGCTGTGAGTGAATAACAAAAATAGCTCTTTTTCATTGACCTTGTTAGAACTATAACGACCAAAGACAGTGCAGGCTAGTAATTGGCGAAAGTATCGGATAGCGAGGTTTTGGATTAGGGACGCCCTATTTCCTTCAAAACTATTTGTTTCCTTACCGGTTAAACCCCACCAAAGTGCTCTCGCGGCTTCTAACCACCCCACTTGTGTTGGTAACTCATCTAGTACTCCCTCGCCGTGTGGTAGGTGCAACAACCTGGCTAACTCATCAAAGCTAAAGTTGTAATCAACATTAAACAAACGGAACTTCACACGGTCGGGGGTGGGGTTAAGTTCTAGAGAACTAAGGAACTCCGCGGTAAGTTGGACATAAACGGGGTCCTTAAAAGAAAGCAAAAAGTCTAGTTTGAGGGATCAAATCAAGTATTGCACGCTATCTGATAATCCTAAAGTTTCGAGGCAAAGATCATCGGCATACCTCGTAGGTTCGTATTCCTTTTGGAGGAGGAGTCGGTAGAGCCTAGCTTGCCCTCCATTTTGGAAGTTGATTGCATACTCCTCTTGTTGTGCCATGACCTTTACTTACCTTAGCTTGAAAGACTCTTAGTAAAAATGAAAGGAAGAAACTCTCTGTGAAATGAGAACTATGGTGTGAAGTGAGTGTATCATGAAATGTGAATTTATAGTGGAAAAAAAAGTGGAAATAGTGTAGTGATGTGTAGTTGGAAAATTGAATGAAAACTTAATGATGTTGTCTACATTGCAGAGAGAATCAATTCCTTTCCAAACCTTCAAGGACAAAAATCATTCAATACAAAGACAGGCTTACTGTAACACGCTTCTTTCTGCACAAAATTTGCCAAAATCATGTGTTTTCATTTTGTGGCGCGCGCCACCAGTTTCATGGCGGCCGCCACAAGGCCAATTCTTGTGATTCTAGGCCATTTTTGTCCTGTAGCGTGTTGTTGTTCAATTGAATCAATACCTATACCTGTCTAAAAGAAATAGCACAGCTTTGCACATAGTTGAATTTAGTTCTAACAGGCTAAAATTGGCACAATATTAAATTTCTATCACAGAGCAATTATTCACAAGAAAATGCATATGAGCACACAAGAGCATAAAAACAAACGGTCTCTCACAGGAGTTTTTATTCATAAACTAAATCAATTTAAATATAGCCATTGCAAATTTTCTGAAAATCAAATCATACTACTAATAAAGAAAATTTCCTAGGATTTATTTATTCTAAAGCAAGGAAAATTAAATAAAAACCCTAGGAATGCGGTAAACACGTTGGGACGGTCCTAGCCACTACGATTATGTTCGACTTCATTCACCACAAAGCCTAACTCATCCCAAATATTCTCTACTTGCGCGGCGGCGGTATCCAAGAAAGCATAAAATTCCGCGCGCAACTTAGTCAGCTCGGCCTCCATTGCATTAGCTTTAGCTTGCAATGCTTCGAACATAGCCAAAGATACGGTCGGTGGCCCCACAGGGGCATCGGCAGCAGGAGCAGAAGCAACAGGAGAGGTAGCAGTAGGAGTAAAACCATGAGATTCACTTGGATCAGATTCAGAGAGATCGGCGTCAAGGTCTATGTAGGCTTGGGGTGAAGATGGAGGTGTCAGGGGTGTATACTGTGGTTCTTCCAAATCATAAAGCCAATTGTTTTTGTCATGAATGCTCGTTCTCTGGTTAGGCAAGGTAAAATGAGGCATGACTTGGTTATTGATGAGGAGGTCAAACTTGTCGGCTCCTAGATTTCCTATAAGGCCACGGTTGAAGCAGAAGTTTATATCCATGCGTCGGATTCCTCCCAAAGGTTGGAGCTGGTTAAGGGGGAATCGCAGTCCAATAGCATCGGCAATCATGGTAACTAGGCCACCTACCAGGATGGGTCCTTGGCACTCAAGGGTTATCTTATGTAGGTTACTCATCATAAAGGTGGCCCCATTGACAGGTCGGGACTGTGTAGCACATAACATGATAAAAAGCTCCTCGCGGGACACTGAGGTGATGTTTTCTTCCTTTCCGAAAAGAGTGTGGGCTAGGATTTTATGGAAGTAACGGAAGGCTGGGTTGTGTATGTCTTCAGAACGAATGTTTTCATAATCAGCAAACCCCTCTCCTGAGATTTTCCCCCAAAAGTAGTCTAGCTCACGGTAACGGAATATGTCCTCCTCGACAGATGTGACAGCATGTTGATCACTCGGAAAACCTAGGAGGTTGGCCATTTCTTGGTTGTTGAAGGTATATTCAATGTTGAACATTCTAAAGTTTATAAGGCCTCTTCTGAATCCTTTTCCAATCTCGGGGTGATAGGAAAATGAGCTTAGGAACTCGAGGGTTAAGTTACGGTAAGAGCTAAATCTCCTTCCCACAGCAAAGCCGGTCCACCCGACCTCATTAAGCAAGAACATCACACTCTCTCGGATTCCTAACTTCTCCATAGTAGCATTGTCAGGGTAGATGGATAGGTGCATATCTCTCTGAGCCAGAATCTCATAGTCTTTGGCCTGTTCTACTCCTCTGAACCTGATATCATGATTCTCAGCTCGATACATCGTGTAAGAAAGAAAAGGTATCTAAAAATAGAGTTGAAAAACATATACCAAAAATGTGAGTGAGAAACAAGTTATATAAATACCGCTTTACTTCTTTTAAAACATAATAGAACAGAAAAATAAGCAACAACTAGTGACACAAGCAAAATTATTATTATTTAAGCGAAACTAAAACCTATATGTGGGTTGCCTCCCACCGAGCGCTTTGTTTAGTGTCGGTGAGCTCGACAGTTTAGAGTTTTACCTCTCTTGCGGTGGCCTAATCGGGAACGATTTCCATGGCCACTTATCAAGTATTCTCACATACCCCTCACTCTTTCTCTTTTTTCTCCTATAGGGCAGTTCAGCTTCCCTGCCCTCTTCTATTATCTTGCGTTTTGAGAGAAAAAAGGATTTACTGATTTTAGGTGGGGGTTTTGGTTCAATCTCAGGTGTCCTTCTCTCTTTTGTTTTAGGGCTTTTATTTGCCTTCCCAAATGTTACCCTCATCCTCTTTGCACTAACGTTATCCTCAAATTTTCTTTCCCCTAATTTACTCTTTCTATTTGCGCCCTTATCCCTATGTGCATTGATTTTTACATTCTTTTTCTTTTCACATGTTTTGGGAATTTGGTCTACTTTAGCCTCTACTATCTCTTGAGGAACAAGGATTGGTGGATTGTAGGGAGCAGGGGAAACATGTGGTGTTTCCTTCTCTACCTCTTCGACTACCTCACTAGGGAGGATTATCGGTGATGCTTCTTCGATCTCCACTCTTCCCTCGCTGAAACTCTCAACATCATTACCGTCCTCACTGGGCCTCTCAATCTCGCTTTCATTAACGTTTGCTACGACGTCTACTTGCCTCTCGTAAGAGGGTTCTATGGTTGTTTTGGTGAACTGGGTGATCAGTGTCTTCAGCGACTCTTGGGAAGTCGCTGTTGAGGCAACCATGGCGTCGAGCAGCCTTTGGGTTTCGAGACTGTTTTGTCTAATCTGTTCATTTATAAGCTCGTGTTCCCTCATTATTTCTCTAAGTCGGTGCTCGTGACTAGCCTTAGCGGACTCTTCCATAAATTCATTATATGCTGCTAATAGGCTAGGACTGACAAACTCTTGGGGGTCTGAATATGGAGGATAGTAACTGTACTGAGAGTTAAGGTATTGTCCCTCGGAGTATAGGGACGATTGAGGCTGGTAGTTATATGGGCAATTTTGATTAGGGTAGTTGAAATTTTGAGGATAGTCATTATAAAAAGGGTTTGAGTTGTACATTTAAGCTTTAAGGACTATCCTAGAATTGTTTATTATATTTTATTTTATTTTTTTTCGATTTTTTAAATTTTTAACAGAAAATTAAAGTTGCCTTAGTCTCTACGTTGTAACGACGAAGTTACAATATCGACTAAATTGGTCCCCGGCAACGGCGCCAAAAACTTGATCGACGATTTGTGTATCAATAGATTTGATTGACCGCAAGTGCACAGTCTCGTCGTGTAGTTTTAAAAGATATCGAATCCACAGAGACCAACAATCGAACTACCGTATTTCTACCGTTACGGTGTAAATCTAAGGCTAATGAATTTTAGGGTTTGTTTAGAATTTTAGAAATTAAAGAAATTAAACTTAAGAATTTAAATAAATTAAATAAAAGCGGGATATCGGTATGTAACTTAATTAACCATCGGGAATTTAATGAATTAATAGCGCGCGTGAAAAGGGTTTATTTTTCAGAAGAACTTTCTTAATTTAAAGGTCTAAACCTCACACTCTCGTTTTGTTGATAAAAACCATACAATCTAGACTAGGGGTTTTGCTGTCACTTTTATACCACCTCAGTTTCGAAAGTATATTTTGAAAATCAATTAGTTCTAATTAATCCTAACGTGGCTCTCGCTCGTTCAAAGATTAATATCAAATTCCTACTATCTAGTTAAAACCTCAAACTCTCGCTCTATTGATTTTAACCTTAGTTGCTTTGTTTTTCTCACTCAAAGCATAGGAGTTTTAAAATTAGGAATTCGAATAAGAAAAATAGTTTAAGTGCGCGCGCTAAATCATCATTAAACTCCCTTCGGAGAATTAGTTTACATACCGATATCTAGGAAATTTAGCTAGACATAAATAAGAAACTAAATAAACAAAAACAGAAAATTAAATTGAACATAAATAAATAATTAAATAAAAACATTAAATAAAAACCTGGAGAGAATTGCTGAATAAACTTGCTTGAATTAAAGAAGGTAAAATTCTTGACAGGGAATTGAAAACGGAATTAAAATCGGACTTCCGATGTGGAAGAACCGAGACAGTTTACAATGCGGGAAATTTAAACTGACTGAAATAAAAGAAAATAAAGCGTCGTCTGTTCTGAGAATCAAGCTTCTATTTATAGAGGATTTTTAACTTCTACGATCCATGAAAATAGGAAAGATAGGCTTCACTTTTGATTTTATCCAATAGCCGTACGATTGGGGAAAACAGTTGATCAGACGCGTGCTTGCTCCCCACGTTGCGCAAAAAGCAGTTTTTGCCAATCCTGGATTCTGTGGCGGGCGCCACGAAGCTGGTGGCGGGCGCCACCAGGCCAAATTGTGGGCTGGGCTGATTTTGCTTGATTTGCACCCCTTTTTGCTGCGTTTTTGGCCCTTTTTGCTCAATTCTCTTCTCCGACCTATTTTATTAGACAAAACTAAAAACAAAACAAATACCAACATAAAACTAGATAAAAGAAATAAAAACATATGAAAATGCAACTAAAGTTCACTTAAACTAAGCTAAAAATACGATACGATTTCGTGTCATCAACAACGGATTACGGTAGTTCAACTATTGGTCCCTGTGGATTCGATATCTTTTAAAACTACACGACGAGACTGTGCACTTGTGGTCAACTCAAATCTATTGATACACAAATCATCGATCAAGTTTTTGGCGCCTTTGCCGGGACCAATTTAGTCGATATTGTAACTCCGTCGTTACAACGTAGAGACTAAGGCAACTTTTAATTTTCTGTTAAAAATTTAAAGAAAAAAAAAATTACCCTTTTTGGTTTGTCGATTGTATGCCAAGTACCCGCTCTCATAGCGAAGAATTAGAAACTCCAGTCGACAACCCAGAGCGTCTACTAAGTGTAAAACGCCGAATTGAACAGTTTAGAGAAAGATACATAGTGCCCCAAAGTCAAATCATCTTTCCCGAAACAGACGAAGACTCGGAACAATCCGAAGAGGAAATCATCTTTCCCTTTCTCTCTAAGAGATCGAGCCTGTGCTTGGCTCCAGTCCCTACCTTCCAACTCTGTCACTACATGGGAAGGGTTGAAGAAAGTCTTTCTGGCTAGGTATTTCCCACCTAGCAAGACTGCTATGCTAAGAGCCCAAATCAATGGATTTAAGCAGAAAGACAACGAATCTCTTTATGAAGCGTGGGAGAGATTTAAGGACATGTTGAGGCTTTGTCCACATCATGGTTTAGAGGAGTGGCTAATTATCCACACCTTCTACAACGGTCTCCTGTACAATACAAGGATGACCATAGACGTTGTCGCGGGCGGCGCCCTCATGGACAAGCCCTACAATGATGCCTATCAGCTCATCGAGAGCATGGCTCAGAATCACTACCAGTGGGGAGGCGAAAGAACCTCCGCAGAGAAACCTCTATCGAGAGAAGGAATGCATTAGATAAGCGGCCTTGACCATGTCAGTCCCAAGGTTGATGCACTCACTCTGAAATTAGATAGCTTACTCAATGCTCTTGCTGCTACTATAGCAGCAACTGTCTCTAGTTGTGAGATATGTGGCGCTCTAGGGCATGCTACAGCTGAATGCCAACTCTTGGCCGGAACTCCCTCCGATCAAGTAAACTACGCCCAAGGAGGCCCATATTCCAACAACTACAACTCACCTTGGAAGAACAGTCCCTATCTTTCATACAAGAACAACAATGCATTGTATCCACCTAGACAAGGACAATCATCTGGTCCACCAGGTTTTCAAAAGGCTCCCGTGCTGAATCAAGAAAACTCTGGGAAGTCTGGCCTTGACGCCATGTTTGAAACCTTCATGGCGTCCCAAATGCAAACTAACGAGGGGATTAAAAATCAAAACCTGCATTTCGCTAAGATGTTCGAGCAATTGAATAGTAAAGTTGATGTTTTGACCACCCATCATAAGATACTAGAAACTCAAGTTGCACAGGTGGCTCAACAACAATCATCCATGTCTGCTCTTGCAGGAACATTTCCTGGCCAACCTCAGCCCAATCCTAAAGCCCATGTAAACGCTGTGACACTGCGAAGTGGAACACAGTATGATGAACCAGTTGACCCTAGGATTGAGAGGCCTGCCATGCAGCAAAAGCCAGATGAACCAGCTGAGAAAGAGAGTGAACCGAAAAAGAATGAAGGAAATGGCGTCGAGGCGAAAGAAAAAGAAACACCCTATGTGCCTCCGCCACCTTACAAACCACCCATTCTTTATCCTCAAAGGTTGGAAAAGACCAAAAGCATGGGGCAATTCAAGAAATTTGTGGAGCTTCTCAAGTAGTTGAATATCACCATCCCACTCACTGAAGCTATCACACAAATGCCTGCATATGCTAAGTTTCTCAAGGAGATCCTAACCAACAAAAAGAGGATTGAGCATAACGAAACTGTTACACTCACTGCCGAGTGTAGTGCTATCCTTCAAAACAAAATGCCTCCTAAACTCAAGGATCCAGGAAGTTTCTCCATACCCTGCGTCATTGGGAAGTTTGTTATTGACAAAGCCCTATGTGATTTAGGTGCCAGCATTAGTTTGATGCCCATGACCATATGCGAGAGACTCAAGCTAGGGGAGCTAAGACCCACCAGAATGTCCATCCAGTTTGCCGACCGTTCGGTCAAGATGCCTATAGGAGTCTTAGAAAATGTTCCGGTGCGTGAAGGTTAGTTCTTTATTCCAACCAACTTCATAGTCATGGATATTAAGGAAGACTCTAACACGCCTATCATTTTAGGAAGGCCATTCCTTGCTACAGCCGGTGCGATAATTGATGTCAAAAAGGGAAAGCTCACCTTTGAAGTGGGAGATGAAAAAGTTGAATTCATTTTGACTCAATTCCTAAGCACGCCTGCTATAGATGATACTTGCTATCTGCTTGACGTCATTGACGAATGTAGAAAGGAAATGGAGAATGATCAAACCGTTTACACTGAAATTCTCACATCTTCTCCAACTCCTACTCTCGAAGTTCAGGATGACGAGCTCGGTGAATGCTTTGAGATTACACCAAACCCGACGCCGTCTCCTGATCAATCTTCTCTCGAACTAAAACCTCTACCTGAGAGTCTAAGGTATGAATTCCTTGATCAAGAGCTTAAGCGCCCTGTGATTGTGTGCGCCGATTTAGGACAGTCAGAGACCGAAGAGTTGCTAAAAGTCCTAAGAAAATTCCCAGCTGCTTTAGGATATAGCATATCTGATCTTAAAAGGATAAGTCCTTCTCTTTGCATGCATCGCATCTACCTCGAGGAAGATTGCAAAACCTCTCGAGAACCGCAAAGAAGGATAAATCCCATTCTCACTGAAGTAGTTAAGAAAGAAGTTGAAAAACTTCGGGATGCAGGAATAATATACCCGATCTCCAACAGTAAATGGGTCAGTCCCATTCATGTCGTGCCTAAGAAAGGTGGAGTGACTGTAGTTTCCAATGAGAAAGGAGAGTCTGTGACACAAAGAGTCGTAACGGGTAGCAGAATGTGCATTGACTATAGGAAACTCAACAAAGCCATGCGCAAGGATCATTTCCCTTTGCCCTTCATTGATCAAATGCTTGAGCGTTTGGCGAATCATTCTTATTTCTGCTATCTAGATGGTTATTCGGGATTCTTCCAAATTCCTATTCATCCCGACGACCAAGAGAAAACGACTTTCACTTGTCCTTTTGGCAAATTTGTATATAGGCGAATGCCATTTGGATTGTGTAAAGCCCCTGCGACGTTCCAAAGGTGTATGACAACAATCTTTGCCGATTACATCAATGACATTATGTAGGTCTTCATGGATGATTTCTCCGTATGTGGGCAAAGTTTTGAAGGATGCTTGACAAACCTAGAAAAGGTACTTGAAAGATGTGAAAAAGTCAACCTTGTGCTTAATTGGGAAAAGGGTCATTTCATGGTTCGTCAAGGAATTGTTCTTGGATATATAGTGTCCAACAAAGGGATTGAGGTAGATAGAGCTAAAATCCAAGTTATAGAGAATCTACCACCTCCCAAATCTGTGAGAGAAGTCCGAAGCTTTTTAGGACACGCCGGTTTCTATCGGCGATTTATTAAAGACTTCTCAAAAATGACAAAGCCATTAACCGGGCTGCTAATGAAAGATGCCGAGTTCATTTTTGATGAGGAGTGCCTAACGGCATTCACGCAATTAAAGGCAGCTCTCATTTCTGCCCCCATCATGCAGCCACCTGATTGGAGTCTACCATTTGAGATCATGTGCGACGCTAGTGACTATGCTATAGGCGTAGTTTTAGGTCAAAGGAAAGATAAGAAGCTTCATGCTATCTACTATGCTAGTAGGACCTTAGACCCCGCACAGATGAACTACGCCACCACAGAAAAAGAGCTCCTGGATGTTGTGTTTGCGGATGATAAATTTCGTTCCTACCTAATAGGGGCCAAAATCATTGTCTATACAGATCATGCCGCAATTAGGTACCTAGTGAACAAAAAGGACGCCAAACCAAGGCTCCTAAGATGGATCTTGCTCCTTCAAGAATTTGATTTAGAGATCCAAGATAAGAAAGGAATCGACAACACAGTCGCGGACCATTTGTCAAGAATGGAGGGAATGGTGCCCGAAACGGTACCCATAAATGATGACTTCCCGTTTAAGAGGCTCGTAGCCCTTATGGAGAGTGTCGCCTCCGAGTGCCCTTTGCTTCAAAACGACATCGAAGTCGTCAACTCTGTCTTCTCAAGAGATTCTTTGCCATGGTATGCTGATATTGTTAATTACCTAGCAGCAAGAGTCCTTCCTCCTGACTTAACTTACCAGCAAAAGAAGAAGTTCTTTAGTGATCTAAAACATTACTATTGGGATGACCCTCTTCTTTTCAAGAGAGGTGCCGATGGAATCTTCCGTCGATGTGTCCCCGAAGATGAGGCGCAAAGCATTATCACTCATTGTCATTCTGCGCCCTATGGAGGACATGCAAGTACTTCCAAAACCTGTGCTAAGATCTTACAAGCCGGCCTCTTTTGGCCCACTCTTTGGAAAGATGTCCACGCTGCCATAAGGAGTTGTGATCAGTGCCAACGCGCTGGTGGCATCTCTAGGCGTGATGAAATGCCGCAACATGGCATCCTTGAAGTGGAAGTATTTGATGTTTGGGGGATAGATTTCATGGGACCATTCCCAACTTCTTTTGGGAATAAATACATACTTGTGGCTGTTAATTACGTGTCCAAATATATCGGGGATGTTGCCTCTCCAACTAATGACGCCCAAGTAGTGATTAGACTGTTTAAGAACCAGATCTTCCCTAGGTTCGGTGTGCCGAGACTTGTCATCAGCGATGGTGGCTCCCATTTCATCTCTAGGATCTTTGAAAGATTGTTATCTAAATATGGGGTCCGACACCGTGTAGCAGCTCCCTACCACCCGCAAACAAGTGGGCAAGTGGAGGTCTCCAATAGGGAGATCAAGCAAATTCTTGAAAAAACAGTTGCAACCTCTAGGAAGGATTGGTCTTTAAAACTGAATGAGGCATTGTGGGCGTATCAGACAGCCTACAAGACCCAAATTGGGACCACTCCCTTCAAGCTTGTCTATGGAAAATCATGCCATCTACCAGTGGAACTGGAACACAAAGCTTATTGGGCTATCAAAGCCCTCAATTTTGATTACACCACCGCCGGTAGGAAGAGGACCTTGGATATCCACGAGTTGGAAGAGCTTAGGTTGGATGCCTATGAGAATGCCAGGATTTATAAAGAAAGAACAAAGAAATGGCATGACAAGCGTCTATCTATGAGAGAGTTTAAGGTAGGACAGCAAGTACTTCTTTTCAATTCAAGACTTAAACTCTTTCCCGGAAAACTTCGCTCCAAGTGGCCAGGCCCCTTTACAATTTCTAAGACATATCCTCATGGGGCGATTGAGATAAAGAGTGACTCTGGTGATACATTCACAGTTAATGGGCAGCGGTTGAAACATTACAACCTTAGGGATAGTGACACTAATCTTGCAAATTTTAACCTATCCGCCCTGTCCGCTGTCACGTGAACTAAGTCACCGTCTTTGAAGTCGAGCTAACCGACCCTAAACAAAGCGCTTGGTGGGAGGCAACCCGCTGATTTATTTAATGTTTTCCTTTTTAGTTCATTTTATTTTGCAGGTAATAAAGAGATAGCACGCTCGAAGACTTTACAGTTGTGAAAGCTTCGCTACTCAGGTTGTACCCTTCCAAGCTCACCTTTAGTCGTTGCATTGGGGACAATGCTCGATTTAAGTGTGGGGGAGGAAGCTTTATCACTTTCCTTTACTTACAGTCATTTAGTTTTGCATGCATAATAAAACCTTAGGTTAGTTCACTTAGATTGAGTTGATTTTGCGTGTTGGTTTTGATATTGTATGATTTTCCCATCTCTTGAGCCATACCAAAAATTTTCTTGTGAAAAGCAAGTGTTGAGTTCTAATGCTTGATGTTGATTGTCTGAAAGTATATAGGTTGTTTGCATTATCAAGGCTATTTTGTGGAATTTGGGTAACGGTTAGATAAAATCAATACCGTTTTAACACCTTAGATTCCCTGAAGTGTGTAGAACTGATTTGAGTACTGGTTTTGATAAAGCTTTGAACCCGAGTTTTAATGAACCCTTAGTAGTTTATCTAGCAGTCGACACCATCTCAAGGCACAACCTAAGTGGGAAACCGAAGAAAATAAGTGAATGATTTTGATTATAAATGTTATGAATACTATTGGTTAATTCCTTGGAATAATTGATGAAAATTCAGCAAATGTTGAAACATGAGAAGGAAAAAAATACCATAGTATAGAAACTCATTAGTAGTTGGTTCAGAGGTGTCTGATTCTGAACTTGGTAGGGCGGGTTACGATCCGATCCCCCGCAACTGCGAAGTGGGTAAAGCAAATAGGGGTTACCAAACTTATGTTATCAGCACCCCTCGCTATATGATGATCATAATCACTAACAGGTTTCCCACCATGGCCGTGTACAAGATAACGGGCTTAATGTGATTGCGCTAGAATGAAAAGGGGGAATGAAACTTAGGTGAGAGGTAGAGTCAAGAGGAAATGCTTCAGGTCTGTTTTCACATAACGGGAATCTCTTGTGTCATTACAGTATTCTTGTTATTTGCACTGTTACCTGATTTTCATGGCTTAGCCGGCAACCACGTACGAGTAAGATGATCGTGTCATGTGTTTTTACTTATACCATGCGATTCGCTATTCTTTTATGCTTGAGGACAAGCAATGGTTCAAGTGTGGGGGAATTTGATGACACGAAATCATATCGTATTTTTAGCTTAATTTAGGTGAATTTTAGTTGCATTTGCATATGTATTTATTTCATTTATGTCTTTTTATATTAGAATTTGATTTGTTTTTAGTTTTGTCGAATAAAATAGGTCGGAGAAGAGAATTGAGCAAAATGTACCAAAACACGAAGCAAAAAGGGGGGTGCAAAGCCCAAATTTACGCAGCCCACAAAGGAGCATAGCAAAAATGGGCATTGGCCCAAATCTGCCCAATGGCGAGCGCCACAGTGGTGGTGGCGAGCGCCACCAATTGAAGACCCAAGTGGCGAGCGCCACAGAATGGGTGGCGAGCGCCACCAAATGTGCAAAGCCCAGTAAAACTGAATTTGCGTGACGTGGGGAAGAAGTGCACCGTCTGATCCGTTTTCTGTTCCTAATCGGATGGCAATTGGATGAGATCAAAGTGAAGCTTATCTTCCCTACTATTGTGGATCGTACTAGAAAACCCTCCCCTATAAATAGCAAGCTCATTTTCAGAATTCTCCACGCCTTACTTTCCTTTAATTTTGTCAGTTTATATTTTACAGTTACAGTAACTGTAACGGTATTTCCACAACGGGAATCCGTTTTCAGTTCTGTTTTCAGTTTCCTGTCAAGGTTTTTATTTAATGTTTTTATTTAATTATGTTTAATTTAATTTTTTGTTTTTGCTTATGTAATTTCTTTAATATCTCTAGCTAAATTTCTTAGATATCGGTACGTAAACTAATTCTCCGAAGGGGATTTAATAATGATTTAGCGCGCGCATTTATTAAACTATTTTTCTGATTCAAATTCCTAATTTAATACAAATCTTTTGAACGAGAGTAAAAGAAAGCAACTAAGGTTAAAATCAATAGAGCAAGAGTTTGAGGTTTTAACTAGATAGTAGGAATTTGATATTAATCTTTGAACGAGCGAGAGCCACGTTAGGATTAATTAGAACTAATTGATTTTCAAAATATACTTTCGAAGCTAAGGTGGTAGAAAAGTGACAGTAAAACTCCTAGCTTAGAAAGTATGGTTTTTATCAACAAAACGAGAGTGTGAGGTTTAGACCTTTAAATTGAGAAAGTTCTTCTGAAAAATAAACCTTTTTTTTCGCGCGCTATTGATTTATTAAATTCCCGATGGTTAATTAAGTTACATACCGATATCCGTCTTTTATTAATTAATTAAATTCTTAATTTAATTTCTTTTAATTCTAAATTCTAAACAAACCCCTAAAAATCACTAGCCTTAGATTTACACCGTGACAACGGATTACGGTAGTTCAACTATTGGTCCCTGTGGATTCGATATCTTTTAAAACTACACGACGAGACTGTGCACTTGCGGTCAAATCAAATCTAATGATACACAAATCGTCGATCTGAAAACTACCTCCGCAACATCACCACAACACTTGATTCATGTGTTCGATCCCGGAGGATATTTTAACGTGCAAGAGTCCTGGAGTATTAACCAAGCTTTGGCTCCACCGCCAAAACCACCTAATTGTAGTTTCTATAGTGTCTCTGCAATCGTATATTATAACAAGTTTGCAAAGGAAACACTTGATTATTCAGCAATTTGGACTCTGTTTTCTGATTTTGCCTCCGTTGATCATGCCCAGGTTCTTAGTCAGATATCTTATTTGCTTCAGTTTGATCTTCCTTTTAACATCTATACATTTAATATTGCTTCAAGTTTATGCATATACTTCCATGAATTGTGTTTGGCATCTCAAGTGCATGGTTTGGTCATTTATAGAACTCAATGGAAAAGTGAGGTTTACTGTGACTTACAATGTTTGATTTATTTGATCAATTTCTATGCAAATTTTGGGAGTTTGTACTCTGGAGAAAAGGTGTTTTGTGAAATGTTTGAGCAAAGTGTTGTATATTGGTGGATCTTTATTCAAGGAGTTTTTACTAGCACTTATGATTGGGAAGTCTACACATCACTATCATTGAATTTATGCAAAACTCGTGTCTTTTGTGATACCCTAAAATATTGCATTTGCAAGGATTTTTGTGATTCTTCTGAAGCATGGTCCTTACTAATATGTCCTCTCAAATGTATAGGCAAGATACCATTGTACTATGAGAACAACTGCCAAATTGATCTACTTAAAAAGCTTGGCCTGAAGGTTCCAACAAAAGCTTTAGAGAGTGAATTGGTTCATGATCACCACTTGACGGTTTTGTCTCCGAAACATACTCAGTCAAAGCTTATAAGGAATGTTGTACTTGTTACCTTCCTCATAAATAGTGAGAGCTTACTAGGGTATTATTCTATTGGTTGCAATGACAAAAAAATGTTAATTATGCTTGCTTTGACATGTTCACCCACATTATGTTTACCATGCTGGAGTTTGAGGTCATATAATAATGGTATTGTGTAATGCTGTCAAGTTCCTAGAAATGCTTTAAATGAGTACATAGCCAAATTAATCACTATTGTAGAGGATTATGATGGAGCCTTAATTGTGCAGTCTACAAGGGTAAAGTATCTTGTTCACAATTACCTCAACTCAAACCTTTTCGAAAAGAATGCTTGTGTGAATAATTTCATTAGTTCTCTTGACAACTACTGTGTTGCTGTCTTAATTCCATGGCGAGGGTTGATTGCTAGTGTCATCTTCCATGAATATTGGAAATATTGGAAGACCTTCTACAACCTTGAGGACAAGGTTGGTCTTCATGAGGTGGATAGTGATATCATTTATGTTGCTTGGGTTGTGTTTCCGTCGCTATTCAACTATTGGCTACCGTTATCAAAGATAGTGTCTGTTGTGGAACAAATTTTGGCCTCCAAATACAGTATCATTACTGATTCGAACCAAATGGGGAAACGACATCTGAATGCATTATGTCAAAGAAAAACTACACTTCTTATTGCCCAAGGTCTGTTTAAAAATGTTTCTATTTGGGATAATCTTGGTGATGTTTTCTCTATAGTTAACATTAATGATATATGGATTGGTTTATATCAAATATGCATGCTTCAGTATAGAGAGATACACACCAACCGTGCAATGATGCTTACACAAGCTTCTTGGTCTTCTATTTATCTTGTGTTTTCTCATGTGGACCAAGTTGGAAAGGATGGTGATCTCAATGATAATTGCATAAACATCAACATATTAACTGAGGTGGGAAAGACATTCATTTGGACCATTTGTGACCAATTTCTATTTCTTGGTGCACACTTCAAACAATGGGATCCCGGGCAACATTTGGGTATGTCTACAGCAACAAGGTCCTCAAAGTTCAAACAATGGGATCCTGGAAAAAAAATTAATGCTAAGAGCAATTTCCACAACCTTGAGGACAAGGTTGATTTTAAATAGGTGGGTAATGTTATGATCTTAGAGGCCCAATTAAATGTCAAGTCCAAAATAGAAGGAAGTAATAAGTCATCACATTCTAGAATAAGAGATATCCTTATATAATCTTGTATTGGCTTATTGAATTATTATGAAAAATATGAGAATTTAGTCTTTCTTCTTATCTTCTTTTTTAGGAGGCTTCTCTACCCTCGAAGTAGAGTAATTCTATTTTCTTAACCATAACATACCCCTTTGCCCCTATGTCTATATTGAACACAAGGCATACATTGTGTCATCCTTGTCCAGTTCAATATTGGTACCGAGACATTTATCCTGTTATGCAGGATTGGCAAATTCCATCTAGGACACTACTGCCCCTCAGCATGCTTTGAGAAGTACCCATTAACTGCCTTTATAATTATCCAGTTACGGATAATTTTAGATCAGCAACAAAGTACTTGACTCTACATCTAGGGTACAAAGTGGTTTCAGGTCTAAGGGCGGTTTACACCATTATCACCATGAGAGTAACTTATGACACTATGCATAACTTTGCATGTAGTAATCTCATAGCGGGTCAATCCAATATAAATATTACTCCTAATATTTATATTTATGTCAAGACTTGATAAATCCTTATCCTATGATCCATGAGATGCGATCATACGTCTATCTTCATAATAGTCTATATGCTTTAAGGTTATCCCACCTCACCTTAATGCTCGACTACGGATACTTTAAGAATAATGTCCTTATGTTTAATTTAATCTCATGATTAAGTCACACTTAATATTAAACGGACTATTTATTCTAGGGACTTTGTTATTTTGGACTCTTACAAACATAATAAAGAAGTGCCTCATATTATTAATAAATAAAACATTATATTATTAATAAATAATTCGATACAAGTACTTAAAAGTATTGACCTCTAGGGCGTCTAACAACAACTTGTGCTAAAATCTTACAAGCCGGCCTCTTTTGGCCCACTCTTTGGAGAGATGTCCACAATGCCATAAAAAGTTGTGATCAGTGCCAACGCGCTGGTGGCATCTCTAGGCGCGATGAAATGCCTCAACATGGCATCCTTGAAGTGGAAGTATTTGATGTATGGGGGATAGATTTCATGGGACCATTCCCAACTTCTTTTGGGAACAAATACATACTCGTGGCTGTTGATTACGTGTCCAAATGGATCGAGGCTGTTGCCTCTCCAACTAATGACGCCCAAGTAGTGATTAGATTGTTTAAAAACCAGATCTTCCCTAGGTTCGGTGTGCCGAGACTTGTCATCAGCGATGGTGGCTCCCATTTTATCTCTAGGATCTTTGAAAGGCTTTTATCTAAATATGGGGTCCGACACCGTGTAGCAACTCCCTATCACCCACAAACAAGTGGGCAAGTGGAGGTCTCCAATAGGGAGATCAAGCAAATTCTAGAAAAAACAGTTGCGACCTCTAGGAAAGATTGGTCTTTAAAATTGAATGAGGCATTGTGGGCATATAGGACAGCCTATAAGACCCCAATTGGGACCACTCCCTTCAAGCTTGTTTATGGCAAATCATGCCATCTACCGGTGGAACTAGAACACAAAGCTTATTGGGCTATCAAGGCACTAAATTTTAATTACACCACCGCCGGTAGGAAAAGGATCTTGGATATCCATGAGTTAGAAGAGCTTAGGTTAGATGCTTATGAGAATGCCCGAATCTATAAGGAGAGAACAAAAAAATGGCATGACAAGCGTCTATCTAGGAGAGAGTTTAGGGTAGGAGAGCTAGTACTTCTTTTTAATTCGAGACTTAAACTTTTTCCCGGAAAACTTCGCTCAAAGTGGTCAGGCCCCTTTACAATCTCTAAGACATATCCTCATGGGGCGATTGAGATAAAGAATGACTCCGGTGATACATTCACGGTTAATGGACAGAGGCTGAAACATTACAACCTTAAGGATAGTGACAACACTTTTGCAAATTTTAACCTATCCGCCCTGCCCGACAAAACGTGAATTAAGTTCACCCTCTTTGAAGTCGAGCTTACCGACATTAAACAAAGCGCTTGGTGGGAGGCAACCCGCTGTTTTTGAGTCTAATGTTTTCTTGTTAGTGTGTCTAAAATTTGCAGGTAATAAAGGGATAGCACGCTCACCGACTTTCCAGTTGCGAAAGCTTAGCTGTCCAGGTTTTCACTTTCTTTCCTACCTTTAGTCGTTGCATTGAGGACAATGCTCGATTTAAGTGTGGGGGAGGAAGCTTTATCGCTTTCCTTTACTTTTCAGTCATTTATTTTAGCATGCATAATAAAAACCTTAGGATAGTTCACTTAGATTGAGTAGTTTTTGCGTGTTGGTTTTGTTTTGTCCGATTTTCTCATTTCTTGAGCCATACCAAAAATTTTCTTGTTAAAAGCAAAAGTATTGAGTTCTGATGCTTGATGTTGATTGTCTGAAAGTATATAGGTTGTTTGCACTATCTAGGCTATTTTGTGAAAGTTGGGTAACGGTTAGATAAAATCAATACCGTGTAAAATTGATTTGAGTACTAGTTTTGATAATACCTTGAACTTGAGTTTTAATGAACCCTCAGTAGTTTATCTAAGCAGTCGGCACCATCTCAAGGCACAAACTAAGTGGGAAACCGAAGAATATAAGTGAATGATTTTGATTATAAATGTTATGAATACTATTGGTTGATTCCTTGAAATAATTAATGAAAATTCAGCAAATGTTGAAACATGAGAAGGAAAAAAATACCATAGTATAGAAACTCATTAGTAGTTGGTTCAGAGGTGTCTGATTCTGAACTTGGTAGGGCGGGTTATGATCCGATCCCCCGCAACTGCGAAGTGGGTAAAGGAAATAGGGGTTACCAAACTTATGTTATCAGCACCCCGCGCTATATGATGATCATAATCACTAACAGGTTTCCTACCATGGGCGTGTACAAGATAACGGGCTTAATGTGATTGCGCTAGAATGAAAAGGGGAAATGAAACTTAGGAGAGAGGTAGAGTCAAAAGGAAATGCTTCAGGTCTGTTTTCATGTAATGGGAGTCTTTTGTGTCATTGCGGTGTTTTTGTTATTCGCACTATTATTTGATTTTCATAGGTTAGCCGGCAACCACGTATGAGTAGGATGATCGTGTCATGTGTTTTTACTTGTGCTATGCAATTCACTATTCTTTCATGCTTGAGGACAAGCAATGGTTCAAGTGTGGGGGAATTTGATGACACGAAATCATATCGTATTTTTAGCTTAGTTTAGGTGAACTTTAGTTGCATTTGCATATGTTTTTAATTCATTTATGTCTTTTTATGCGGGTATTTGTTTTGTTTTTAGTTTTGTCTAATAAAATAGGTCGGAGAAGAGAATTGAGCAAAAAGGGCCAAAAACGCAGCAAAAAGGGGGTGCAAAGCACAAGATTCGCGCAGCCCACCAAAGGAGCCCAGCACAAAGGGGCATTTGCCCCCATCAGGCTGGTGGCGCCCGCCACCAACTCTGTGGCGCCCGCCACCAACTCTGTGGCGCCCGCCACAGAGTCCAAATCCAATTGGAACAGCTTTTTGCGCAACGTGGGGAGCAAGCACGCGTCTGATCAACTGTTTTCCCCAATCGTACGGCTATTGGATAAAATCAAAAGTGAAGCCTATCTTTCCTATTTTCATGGATCGTAGAAGTTAAAAATCCTCTATAAATAGAAGCTTGATTCTCAGAACAGACTACGCTTTATTTTCTTTTATTTCAGTCAGTTTAAATTTCCCGCATTGTAAACTGTCTCGGTTCTTCCACATCGGAAGTCCGATTTTAATTCCGTTTTCAATTCCCTGTCAAGAATTTTACCTTCTTTAATTCAAGCAAGTTTATTCAGCAATTCTCTCCAGGTTTTTATTTAATGTTTTTATTTAATTATTTATTTATGTTCAATTTAATTTTCTGTTTTTGTTTATTTAATTTCTTAATTATGTCTAGCTAAATTTCCTAGATATCGGTATGTAAACTAATTCTCCGAAGAGAGTTTAATGATGATTTAGCGCGCGCACTTAAACTATTTTTCTTATTCGAATTCCTAATTTTAAAACTCCTATGCTTTGAGTGAGAAAAACAAAGCAACTAAGGTTAAAATCAATAGAGCGAGAGTTTGAGGTTTTAACTAGATAGTAGGAATTTGATATTAATCTTTGAACGAGCGAGAGCCACGTTAGGATTAATTAGAACTAATTGATTTTCAAAATATACTTTCGAAACTGAGGTGGTATAAAAGTGACAGCAAAACCCCTAGTCTAGATTGTATGGTTTTTATCAACAAAACGAGAGTGTGAGGTTTAGACCTTTAAATTAAGAAAGTTCTTCTGAAAAATAAACCCTTTCCACGCGCGCTATTAATTCATTAAGTTCCCGATGGTTAATTAAGTTACATACCGATATCCCGCTTTTAATTAATTCAATTCTTAATTTTAATTTAATTTCTAAACATTCTAAACAACCCTAAATACTCGATAGCCTTAGATTTACAAAGTAACGGTAGAAATACGGTAGTTCGATTATTGGTCCCTGTGGATTCGATATCTTTTAAAACTACACGACGAGACTGTGCACTTGCGGTCAATCAAATCTATTGATACACAAATCGTCGATCAAGTTTTTGGCGCCGTTGCCGGGGACCAATTTAGTCGATATTGCAACTCCGTCATTACAACGTAGAGACTAAGGCAACTTTAATTTTCTGTTAAAAAAATTTAAAAATCGAAAAAAAAAAATTAAAAAGAAAAAAATCTAAAAAAAAAAATTACCCTTTTTGGCTTGTCGATTGTATGCCAAAGACCCGCTCTTAAAGCGAAGAATTAGAAACCCCGATCGACAACCCTGAGCGTCTACTAAGTGTAAGACGCCGAATTGAGCAGTTTAGAGAAAGATACATAGTTCCCCAAAATCAAATCATCTTTCCCGAAATAGACGAAGACTCGGAACAATCCGAAGAGGAATTAGAAATGGAAATAGGTCCTCAAAACCGTCCTCTAAGGTACTACGCTACCCCCTCTGATGCTGAACCGCATAACAGCATTGTTGCCCCTGCGATAGAGGCCAACAATTTTGAGCTTAAACCTTCCCTTCTCTCAGTAGTTCAGCAAAGTCAGTTCTCGGGTAGTCCTACAGATGACCCTAATCTCCACCTCTCTGTCTTCCTACAATACGCCGATACAGTGAAAGCTAATGGCGTAAGTCCCGAAGCAATTAGGCTTCGCCTCTTCCCTTTCTCTCTTAGAGATCGAGCCTGTGCTTGGCTCTAGTCTCTACCTTCCAACTCTGTCACTACATGGGAAGAGTTAAAGAAAGTCTTTCTGGCTAGGTATTTCCCACCTAGCAAGACTGCTATGCTAAGAACCCAAATCAATGGATTCAGGCAGAAAGACAATGAATCTCTCTATGAAGCATGGGAGAGATTCAAGGATATGTTAAGGATCTGCCCACATCACGGTCTGGAGGAGTGGTTGATTATCCACACCTTCTACAATGGTCTCCTGTACAATACAAGGATGACAATAGACGCCGCCGCGGGCGGCGCACTAATGGACAAGCCCTACAGTGAAGCCTACCAACTCATCGAGAGTATGGCTCAGAATCACTACCAGTGGGGAGGCGAAAGAACCTCCATGGAAAAACCTCTATCGAGAGGAGGAATGCATGAGATAAGTGGCCTTGACCACGTTAGCGCCAAGGTTGATGCACTCACTCAGAAATTAGACAGCTTACTCAATGCTCCTGCTGCTACCGTAGCAGCAGCAGTCACGAACTGTGAAATATGTGGCGCTCCCGGGCATGCTATAGCTGAATGCCAACTTTTGACCGGAGTTTCTCCCGATCAAGTAAACTACGCCCATGGAGGCCCATATTCCAACAACTACAACCCAGCTTGGAAGAACAGTCCCTATCTTTCATACAAGAATAACAATGCGTTATATCCACCTAGACAAGGCCAAACCTCTGGCCCACCAGGTTTTCAAAAAGCTCCTGTGCCAAATCAAGATAACCCTGGGAAGCCTAGCCTTTACGCCATGTTTGAAACCTTCATGGCGTCCCAAGTGCAAGCTAACGAGGGGATCAAGAATCAAAACCTGCATTTCACTAAGCTGTTCGAGCAATTAAATAGTAAAGTTGATATCTTGACCACCCACCATAAGATACTAGAAACACAAGTTGCACAGGTGGCTCAACAGCAATCATCCATGACTGCTCCTGCAGGAACATTTCCTGGCCAACCTCAACCCAATCCTAAAGCCCATGTAAACGCTGTGACACTGCGAAGTGGAACACAGTATGATGAACCAATTGACCCTAGGATTGAGGGGCCTGCCATGCAGCAAAAGCCAGATGAACCAGTTGAGAAAGAGAGTGAACCGAAAGAGAAAGAAGGGAATGGCGTCGAGGCAAAAGAAAAAGAAACACCCTATGTGCCTCCGCCACCTTACAAACCACCCATTCCATATCCTCAAAGGTTCGAAAAGACCAAAATCATGGGGCAATTCAAGAAATTCATGGAGCTTCTTAAGCAGTTAAATATAACCATTCCATTCACCGAAGCTATTACTCAAATGCCCGCATATGCTAAGTTCCTCAAGGAAATCTTGACTAACAAAAAGAGGATTGAGGATGATGAAACTGTTACACTCACCGCCGAGTGTAGTGCTATCCTTCAAAACAAGATGCCTCCCAAACTCAAAGATCCAGGAAGTTTCTCTATACCCTGTGTCATAGGGAAGTTTGTTATTGATAAGGCCCTATGCGATTTAGGTGCCAGCATTAGTTTGATGCCCATGACCATATGCGAAAGGCTCAAGCTAGGCGAGATAAGACCCACCAGAATGTCTATACAGTTTGCCGATCGTTAAGTCAAAATGCCTATAGGGGTCTTAGAAAACGTTCCAGTGCGTGTAGGTCAGTTCTTTATCCCAACCGACTTCATAGTCATGGATATTAGGGAGGACTCTAACACGCCTATCATTTTAGGAAGGCCATTCCTTGCTACGGCCGGTGCAATAATTGATGTCAAGAAAGGAAAGCTCACCTTTGAAGTGGGAGATGAAAAAGTTGAATTCATTTTGACTCAATTCCTAAGTGCGCCCGCCATAGATGATACTTGCTATCTGCTTGACGTCATTGACGAATGCAGGAAGGAAATGGAGAATGATCAAACCATTTACACTGAAATTCTCACATCTTCTCCAACTCCTACTCTCGAAGTTCAGGATGACGAGCTCGGTGAATTCTTTGAGATTACACCAAACCCGACACCGTCTCCCGATCAATCTTCTCTCGAACTAAAACCTCTACCTGAGAGTCTAAGGTATGAATTCCTTGATCAAGAGCTTAAGCGCCCTGTGATTGTGTGCGCCAATTTAGGACAATCAGAAACCGAAAAGCTACTAAAAGTCCTGAGAAAATTCCCAGCTGCTTTAGGATATAACATATCTGATCTTAAAGGGATAAGTCCTTCTCTTTGCATGCACCGCATCTACCTCGAGGAAGATTGCAAAACCTCTCGAGAACCGCAAAGAAGGATAAATCCCATTCTCACTGAAGTAGTTAAAAAGGAAGTTGAGAAACTTCTGGACGCAGGAATAATATACCCGATCTCCGACAGTAAATGGGTCAGTCCCGTTCATGTCGTGCCTAAGAAAGGTGGAGTGACTGTAGTTACCAATGAGAAAGGAGAGTCTGTAGCACAAAGAGTCGTAACGGGTAGTAGAATGTGCATTTACTATAGGAAACTCAACAAAGCCACGCGCAAGGATCATTTCCCTTTGCCCTTCATTGATCAAATGCTTGAGCGTCTGGCTAATCATTCCTACTCCTAATATTTATATTTATGTCAAGACTTGATAAATCCTTATCCTATGATCCATGAGATGCGATCATACGTCTATCTTCATAATAGTCTATATGCTTTAAGGTTATCCCACCTCACCTTAATGCTCGACTACGGATACTTTAAGAATAATGTCCTTATGTTTAATTTAATCTCATGATTAAGTCACACTTAATATTAAACGGACTATTTATTCTAGGGACTTTGTTATTTTGGACTCTTACAAACATAATAAAGAAGTGCCTCATATTATTAATAAATAAAACATTATATTATTAATAAATAATTCGATACAAGTACTTAAAAGTATTGACCTCTAGGGCGTCTAACAACAACTTGTGCTAAAATCTTACAAGCCGGCCTCTTTTGGCCCACTCTTTGGAGAGATGTCCACAATGCCATAAAAAGTTGTGATCAGTGCCAACGCGCTGGTGGCATCTCTAGGCGCGATGAAATGCCTCAACATGGCATCCTTGAAGTGGAAGTATTTGATGTATGGGGGATAGATTTCATGGGACCATTCCCAACTTCTTTTGGGAACAAATACATACTCGTGGCTGTTGATTACGTGTCCAAATGGATCGAGGCTGTTGCCTCTCCAACTAATGACGCCCAAGTAGTGATTAGATTGTTTAAAAACCAGATCTTCCCTAGGTTCGGTGTGCCGAGACTTGTCATCAGCGATGGTGGCTCCCATTTTATCTCTAGGATCTTTGAAAGGCTTTTATCTAAATATGGGGTCCGACACCGTGTAGCAACTCCCTATCACCCACAAACAAGTGGGCAAGTGGAGGTCTCCAATAGGGAGATCAAGCAAATTCTAGAAAAAACAGTTGCGACCTCTAGGAAAGATTGGTCTTTAAAATTGAATGAGGCATTGTGGGCATATAGGACAGCCTATAAGACCCCAATTGGGACCACTCCCTTCAAGCTTGTTTATGGAAAATCATGCCATCTACCGGTGGAACTAGAACACAAAGCTTATTGGGCTATCAAGGCACTAAATTTTAATTACACCACCGCCGGTAGGAAAAGGATCTTGGATATCCATGAGTTAGAAGAGCTTAGGTTAGATGCTTATGAGAATGCCCGAATCTATAAGGAGAGAACAAAAAAATGGCATGACAAGCGTCTATCTAGGAGAGAGTTTAGGGTAGGAGAGCTAGTACTTCTTTTTAATTCGAGACTTAAACTTTTTCCCGGAAAACTTCGCTCAAAGTGGTCAGGCCCCTTTACAATCTCTAAGACATATCCTCATGGGGCGATTGAGATAAAGAATGACTCCGGTAATACATTCACGGTTAATGGACAGAGGCTGAAACATTACAACCTTAAGGATAGTGACAACACTTTTGCAAATTTTAACCTATCCGCCCTGCCCGACAAAACGTGAATTAAGTTCACCCTCTTTGAAGTCGAGCTTACCGACATTAAACAAAGCGCTTGGTGGGAGGCAACCCGCTGTTTTTGAGTCTAATGTTTTCTTTTTAGTGTGTCTAAACTTTGCAGGTAATAAAGGGATAGCACGCTCACCGACTTTCCAGTTGCGAAAGCTTAGCTGTCCAGGTTTTCACTTTCTTTCCTACCTTTAGTCGTTGCATTGAGGACAATGCTCGATTTAAGTGTGGGGGAGGAAGCTTTATCGCTTTCCTTTACTTTTCAGTCATTTATTTTAGCATGCATAATAAAAACCTTAGGATAGTTCACTTAGATTGAGTAGTTTTTGCGTGTTGGTTTTGTTTTGTCCGATTTTTTCATTTCTTGAGCCATACCAAAAATTTTCTTGTGAAAAGCAAAAGTATTGAGTTCTGATGCTTGATGTTGATTGTCTGAAAGTATATAGGTTGTTTGCACTATCTAGGCTATTTTGTGAAAGTTGGGTAACGGTTAGATAAAATCAATACCGTTTTAACACCCGAGATTCCCAGAAACTTGTAAAATTGATTTGAGTACTAGTTTTGATAATACCTTGAACTTGAGTTTTAATGAACCCTCAGTAGTTTATCTAAGCAGTCGGCACCATCTCAAGGCACAAACTAAGTGGGAAACCGAAGAATATAAGTGAATGATTTTGATTATAAATGTTATGAATACTATTGGTTGATTCCTTGAAATAATTAATGAAAATTCAGCAAATGTTGAAACATGAGAAGGAAAAAAATACCATAGTATAGAAACTCATTAGTAGTTGGTTCAGAGGTGTCTGATTCTGAACTTGGTAGGGCGGGTTACGATCCGATCCCCCGCAACTGCGAAGTGGGTAAAGGAAATAGGGGTTACCAAACTTATGTTATCAGCACCCCGCGCTATATGATGATCATAATCACTAACAGGTTTCCTACCATGGGCGTGTACAAGATAACGGGCTTAATGTGATTGCGCTAGAATGAAAAGGGGAAATGAAACTTAGGAGAGAGGTAGAGTCAAAAGGAAATGCTTCAGGTCTGTTTTCATGTAATGGGAGTCTTTTGTGTCATTGCGGTATTTTTGTTATTCGCACTGTTATTTGATTTTCATAGCTTAGCCGGCAACCACGTATGAGTAGGATGATCGTGTCATGTGTTTTTACTTGTGCTATGCAATTCACTATTCTTTCATGCTTGAGGACAAGCAATGGTTCAAGTGTGGGGGAATTTGATGACACGAAATCATATCGTATTTTTAGCTTAGTTTAGGTGAACTTTAGTTGCATTTGCATATGTTTTTAATTCATTTATGTCTTTTTATGCGGGTATTTGTTTTGTTTTTAGTTTTGTCTAATAAAATAGGTCGGAGAAGAGAATTGAGCAAAAAGGGCCAAAAACGCAGCAAAAAGGGGGTGCAAAGCACAAGATTCGCGCAGCCCACCAAAGGAGCCCAGCACAAAGGGACATTTGCCCCCATCAGGCTGGTGGCGCCCGCCACCAACTCTGTGGCGCCCGCCACCAACTCTGTGGCGCCCGCCACAGAGTCCAAATCCAATTGGAACAGCTTTTTGCGCAACGTGGGGAGCAAGCACGCGTCTGATCAACTGTTTTCCCCAATCGTACGGCTATTGGATAAAATCAAAAGTGAAGCCTATCTTTCCTATTTTCATGGATCGTAGAAGTTAAAAATCCTCTATAAATAAAAGCTTGATTCTCAGAACAGACTACGCTTTATTTTCTTTTATTTCAGTCAGTTTAAATTTCCCGCATTGTAAACTGTCTCGGTTCTTCCACATCGGAAGTCCGATTTTAATTCCGTTTTCAATTCCCTGTCAAGAATTTTACCTTCTTTAATTCAAGCAAGTTTATTCAGCAATTCTCTCCAGGTTTTTATTTAATGTTTTTATTTAATTATTTATTTATGTTCAATTTAATTTTCTGTTTTTGTTTATTTAATTTCTTAATTATGTCTAGCTAAATTTCCTAGATATCGGTATGTAAACTAATTCTCCGAAGGGAGTTTAATGATGATTTAGCGCGCGCACTTAAACTATTTTTCTTATTCGAATTCCTAATTTTAAAACTCCTATGCTTTGAGTGAGAAAAACAAAGCAACTAAGGTTAAAATCAATAGAACGAGAGTTTGAGGTTTTAACTAGATAGTAGGAATTTGATATTAATCTTTGAACGAGCGAGAGCCACGTTAGGATTAATTAGAACTAATTGATTTTCAAAATATACTTTCGAAACTGAGGTGGTATAAAAGTGACAGCAAAACCCCTAGTCTAGATTGTATGGTTTTTATCAACAAAACGAGAGTGTGAGGTTTAGACCTTTAAATCGAGAAAGTTCTTCTGAAAAATAAACCCTTTCCACGCGCGCTATTAATTCATTAAATTCCCGATGGTTAATTAAGTTACATACCGATATCCCGCTTTTATTTAATTAATTCAATTCTTAATTTTAATTTAATTTCTAAACATTCTAAACAACCCTAAATATTCGATAGCCTTAGATTTACAAAGTAACGGTAGAAATACGGTAGTTCGATTATTGGTCCCTGTGGATTCGATATCTTTTAAAACTACACGACGAGACTGTGCACTTGCGGTCAATCAAATCTATTGATACACAAATCGTCGATCACATACCTTTAATTTTTTTGAATTAATTAGAAATGTATTGTATGTATGGCAATATGAAATGAAATTCAATGTATTGTATGTATGTATTTGTGAAATGCAATTTTGCTCAATGTGAAATTTAATCAATTAGAAATGTACTACTGTATGTATTTGTTCTTAGTTTTCAGTTTGCTCCTTTATATGTCCTTTATATTAATTGAAATGGAATTTGGCTCAATGTGTATGACAATGGAATTGTACTGTATGTATGGCAATGTAACGCAGAAAAAAGACCAAGAAAAAAGAATTTTACCAGCCACAACCAGTAAACAATACAGATCAGTGTGTAGAACTTGAGGTATCAGAAAATAGAAACCAGCAAGAGAGTAGAAGTATTCCAGTTACACAGAATGTTTTCAAGTCACAAGATGATTTTCAAAGTCCTACATTTCAATTTAAGACACCTACCTTAAGCTCTCCTAGCCCAACACCAAAGATGGTCCAAAAGGCAAATGATGTTAATAGTCCAACATCAACTGAAAGAACAAGGTTCTCTATGAGGACTATGCCTAATTTAAGCACTTTTCTGTCTTCGGAGCCAGGCTTTACATTAAGGGAACAGGACAAGTCTCACGTATCCTTATTACTCTCGTGTTTCAAGTTGATATTTTTGTGTTTTTTGTCCTCAAACTAGAGATGTTGTGTTTTTGTATTTTCCTTTACTTATTATACTTCAGCATATGAAGCAACACAAGTATTCTAGTCCTAGAAAAGAAAAATCTCTCGAGAAAGAGACTAAAGAGCAGGATGGATCATCAGATTCATCATCTGAGGAGAGGAACATCCAAGGATGTCATCAAGGTTTGGTTTTCATCAAATAATATGCATTATCTTGTAGACTCTTAATGAAAGTGGCAGCTGATGCATCTAACAGAACTTCTTGTACTTATTTTTTATCAGGCGGTTTTAATATAACTTTTTTTTAAAACTAAGCCCAACTGAGCACACATTAGCCTCAGGAAGTAATGAACATGTATAAGGATGTCTTGTCTCCTGTTTCCATGCAATGCCAATCTTGTATGTTCTATGAAATTCTGAATCATTCATCCTATTAAAAGGATGCGAAACATAAAGGCATGAAATTTAATGATACAAGCCCAGTTTTTGTGTCTTCAAAAGGTAAATATCTAAATATGCTATTGTGGCGTGTTTAATCTTCAAAATTTAATTTCGTTGTACAAATGATTAGAGATAGGAGAAAACGATTCAATGGATGAAGCTTCTGAACAGACTCAAGATGGATTTGTAAGGTGTTTTCTCGTTTTCTATGAACTTAGTGATGAGTAAGAAAAAGTATAAAATGCTACTACTATTTAAACAATCTTTTAATCGTATAATTCTTACCAATTGTTAGGGTTGTTGAACTGTTTGCCTTGGAATTGGCCAAACTTAAGAACAAACTGAAGTTGATGACTAGTCAGAAATCCTCAAAAATTTTGAAGTCTGTTGCTGAAGACATACATTTCCAGCTGCAGGATGTTCATTCCTTGGAATTAGATTAATGAACTCTTAAATTTACCATATCTCATGCTCTTATGTGTTTATGGTAAAATGTTTCAATTTATATAATGTCCAAAGATATAAAAGTTTTATAAAGATCAAGAAATGCTTGTTGATGTTCATTTGATGTTTTATAAGTGTACTCTTACGTTTTTTTGTTCCAATTTCAATGAAAGTGGTACTCGCTCTTTTTTATTATTTGCGAAACCTTATGGTTTGTAATTCCTTACAGTGTGGAGTCTAAACTTGTTGGTTAGGTAGTTATGTTAAAATGGTTCAAGGGTATCCATGTAATTAAAAGAATTTGGGCACCGGGTGCTCTTTCAATCGACTGCCTTTAAACTGTTTTCTTGACGAATTGCATATTCTTAGTTATGACTCGAGTATAGAAATGTTATAAGTGCGTGATTGTCAGCTAATTAATGTATGTATTTGGGTATTTAACAACACTGCCTAACTTGCAAAACTTGAGGAAATTATTTTCATTACACCTCGTGTTAAATGTTTATAGGTTTCTTAGAAGCAAATCTCGGATAGCAGTTTCGTCATTATCTTTTATTCTGGTCAAACTATTTTGTGGCATGTCATAGAAATTGGTAATCCTTTCATGTATTCTCTTCTGTTTGACAGGTCCTTGCCTTCAGGGATATAGCTCCAGAAGCTCCTCCTCATATTATAATCATTCCTAAAGCTAGAGACGGGTTTATTGGTCTACCTAAGGTATTAGTCAATGACTCTTATGCTTAGTAGTTATGTTATGTTCTCTCCGATGTTTATTTCGAAACAGGTATCCGGATCACATTTACAGATGTGCTCAGTATATAAATACATGATAAAGTTCAAAAACTATTTGCACTTTTTATTTTTTCATCTGCTACATGTTTTTGGATTCAAAGTTACCTATGTGGCTGTGCCAAATTTAGGTAGTGTTGTGGTTAATATGAACTGCTCTATAAATATATCACATGTAAATTTCAAAGGCAAAGTTGTATCTTCTATTGGATGGAAATTCACTTTGGTATTTTGATGTTATCACTATTGGATTGAAATTCACTTTGGTGGGTTGTATAAAACCAAATACCTTGCTAGCACTCTTCCTAAGGTCTGATGTATATTATCTATACCTTTCGTTGAACTTCATGAGGCATGATTTTATTTTAATATACTTAGTACGGTCTATAATGAATTATTTAGAAAATTAGGACCATGATGAGGGTAATGAGTTCCATGACATTGTTGTTGAATTTGTGGTTTATTGACGTTGATTTATGTGACTTTGTGAACAATTACATTTTGTGCCTAAAATCTGAGTTATAATTTCTTATCTTTTGTGTGATGACTCACTGCAGGCTAAGAGGAAAAAGTAGAGGCTCAAACAAGTATTCAGCTGGTAGTATTGGTTTGATGTCTATCTTCACTTCAAGTGTATAGTAGTTTAGTTAAAAAATGAGACTTGTAAAATTTTTGATTCATAGTAACGTACAGTGTATTTTAGTTTTTGTAGACTAGTCTTGACTTTTCCTGTTAATATATATATATAGTGATTGAAACTTGAGTTAAATTGATTAATGTTGTTGGTTTAAAATTTATGATCATTTTGAATATAGCAGCATCCAAAAAAGCGAAATATAAACAAAAAAAAAATAATGTTACATTTCACATCAGTTGTAGAAAGGGAGTGATGTCAAAACACCTTATAAAATTCAAGAAAATAACACTTTTCACATCGGTGGAAAGAGCACAAATGTTAAAAATATCATTTCACATCAGGTACAGACCCGATGTGAAAAGTACTAGACTTACTATTACACCTTCATTCACATTGGTATGACAACCGATGTAAAAAGTGGTTTTTACCCGATGTGAAAAGTGCTTTCTGCAATAGTGTAAACAACAATGTTTTTGATACATATACAAGGTCCAAATCTTTATTCGGTCCTTATCACAACTGTTGTAGATGATCCCATCAAGATATGGAACACTAGTCCATTACTTGACTTGGAACAATAGTATAGAAAACTCTTCTTAAATGATAGGACAATTGCTTGTCTTATTATTTAAGGCTACAATTCATATCTTGTCAATACAAGATATAATTAATATTTCTATTACTAGATGGAATTCAATAACAATTATTGTGTTTCATCTCAAACTTGATTTTAAGTCATTGCATAAGCACCAATGATCAAAATTTTCATTCGAAACAAAAGTTCTTATTGTCAATGAAACAATTTTCATAAGCTCTTATGGTCAATGAAACAAATTTCATTCTAGACATAAGTTGACTTAAAATTATAGTCAATGTTCTAATTCTTTAAGCATATTTTCGAAAAATTTAGATATAACCTCTTCGTATCATATACCGTTGATGCTTAAAATAGAAAATTTGATTTTCTATAACAATATGTATAACATTGAAGTCTTACTTCATTACTTTTATTTTGACTCTTCCAAGAACTATTTATGGCATTCTCATTTCAATTAATGATCTAATCATTTTGAAATAGCAGTTCTCCTTTGGCAACCATTATTGCTCTATTCCATAATGAGAAGAATATAAATCTTATTTATTATATCTCAAATTTTGATAGTGCAAATTATTTCTAATTCAATTCAACAATTTCCGGTAGATATAGAAATTCAAAATTTATATCTATCCATTATAATTTGTTAGTTTGAACCTAAGATCAACTCTTTGATCAATTTGAGAAAACTATCATACTTTGAAGTTCTTTCAAAAAGGATCTTGCTTGAGATTAAATGATCATATCATTTATTCTTTAAAAGTATGATATATTCTATATCTAGATGTCAACTTGATACTTCCGACAAGTATCATTTTCTTATCTAGTTATAGTAGGTTGTTTGAAATTTTATAGTTCAAGAACTTATAGTTCTTCTTGCATTTGAGAACAATTCTAATTTGTGTACAAATTCAGAAACAGTTTTTTGAAATCCTTGTCCTTCATAAGGACAACCTTATTTGTATTGTATTTAATTTAAAATTATGTAAAATATTTGTATTATTATTAAATCTTTTAATAAGGACTTTTATTAAAAGGTTTCCACTATTTTACTCAAAATAAATGACCCTCATCATTTGATTTGGAAAATCCCGTTGGAAGATTTTCTAGTGGATCGAGATCCATATTTCACTTTGTTTTAAGTCCGCGGTGGGCGGATTACACAAAACTTAGTTATTTAGGTACGAACTCCTTCCAATTGCATCTCATACAATTCTCAAATACTTCAGTTGGGTGAATAACTCCTTATTCTAATTCATCATATGAATCATTCCCAACTCTTGCTTCTAAACTCATATAATCAAGTTAAGTTTGACCCAATTTTAGAAGTTGGATATTACAATTATCCCATCGCATCATACCTATATAGACAATGTACTTCGCGGTAGGTGAACCCACATTATTCGATATCAGTCTTGATGAGTTCTAAAATTTGGAAAGCATAAACTTAATATTCACATATTTTACTTAGTAAAGAAAATGCACCTCGCGTGGGCGAAACCTACATCTTCTTTATTTGTCTCTTATGTGTCTCTTGAGGGGTTTTTAATTTAGTTTGATCTCACCGGCCTTTTTTTTAACATACAAGACGCTCTCACATGCATCAACAAATAAAAGCAAAGATGATATAGTTATGTTATTCTAACGTATGTGTTCTCTCAAGCCAATGAGAGAATTTTTCAAAAGGATTTAAACTGAAGCCATACCTAAACATCATAATAATAACAAACATATTTTAATATTATCATCGGTTCAAGTCGCATTATTTCAAATTAAATTTTAGAAACTGATCATACCGTTCTTAACGGACAAAATCGTGTTACGATTTAATAAATCGTGTTTTCGTCGATTTTGGGATGCTACTGCTCGCCAGCGCTCGCCAGCCAGCGAACCTCACTGGTTAGCTCGCTAGTGCTCGCCAGTGCTCGCCAGCGCTCGCCAGCCGGCAAGCCTCACTGGTTCACTCGCCAGTGCTCGCCAGTTCTCTGGCTGGGCGACCGCGTTAGGGTTTCGCGTATCTCGTGACATGATTTCGCAAATCGTGTCATGATTTTGGCGAATTCTTAAAACGTTTTTCAGCATAACACAACCCTTGTGTTGTCATGAACCCTAACGCAACAATTTTTTGCCTTCAACAATCATCATGAACAATCATTGGTTCATGAATTCAATGAATTGAAGTTAGTATATCACATATACTCAATTTGCATCATGTTCCTGTTGTTGTTAGAAGCCCTAGAGGCCAACACTTTTAAGTACTTGTATCGAATTATTTATTAATAATATAAGGCACTTCTTTATTATGTTTGTAAGAGTCCAAAATAATAAAGTCCCTAGAATAAATAGTCCGTTTAATATTAAGGCAGTTGATGGGTATTTCACAAAGCATGCTGATGGACAGTAGTGTCCTAGATAGAATTTGCCAATCCTGCATAACAGGATAAATATCTTGCTACCAATATTGAACTGGACAAGAATGACACAATGTATGCATTGTGTTCAATATAGACATAGGGGCAAAGGGGTAATTATACATGCATATATTATCACAAAGGTTATGTTTAGATCACATGTAATTTCTTGTAACTTGGGTAGCATTGATGTTTTTCTAGATACCGCTCAATGTTTATTATATTAAATATGAGATTTAATATCATTGCCAACGGTATGGAAACCTACAAAGGTCACACACATAAGGACACTGGAATATGAGAATTGAGAACACCATAAGGTACGGTACACTTTAGAGAAATAAATATAATGTGATAAGGTATCACAAAATTAATGATAAGAGGTACGCCATAAGATATGGTGGGCGCGCGTGCACATGATTGGGAAGACTCATGGGCCGCGCGCCCTAGGAATTATCTTGTTGGGTATTTTTTTGTTTGATTGTTTCAAACAAATCTTATTGTTTATTTTGTTGGACAAGACAAATATTTATCTTGGAGAACAAGATAGTAAACTCTATAAATAGAGGTCTTGTACAAGAGTAAAAATATACAAGAGAAAATCATAAGAATTTTAGGGTTACTTGAATCCTAAAATTATTTCTCTATTTCTCTCTCTCACATAAAGTCCCTCATTGATAAGCTAGCACTTGGAGTGAAGGAAGGCTGTTCGTGTGGACTAGTTAGAGGCGTGGGTGACCTTCATCAACGCTGGTGATCATCTTGTCTGTAATTCAAGGGTTCTACGCTTCAAGAGGTAAAACCCTAAACACATGATCATGCCCCTTCGTAAGGATCTCTTAAGGAAAATTTTTGAAATTCCGCCGCTTTACTAATCTTATTTTCCTTCAGTTCCCTTGTATCATGACAACACAAGGGTTGTGGAATGCTGAAAAAACGTTTTCAGAATTCGCCATAATCATGACACGATTTGCGAAATCGTGTCACGAGATACACGAAACCCTGACGCGTTCGCCCAGTCAGAGAACTGGCGAGCACTGTCGAGCGAACCAGTGAGGCTCGCTAGCTGGCAAGCGCTGGCGAGCGGTGGCGAGCTAACCAGTGAGGCTCGCTGGCTGGCGAGCACTGGCGAACAGTAGCATCCCAAAATCGACGAAAACACGATTTATAAAATCGTAACACGATTCTGTCCGTTAAGAACGGTATGATCAGTTTCTAAAATTTAATTTTAAATAATACGACTTTAACCAATGATAATAATAAAATATGTTTGTTATTATTATGATGATTAGGTATGGCTTCAATTTAAATCCTTTTGAATTCTCTCATTGGCTTGAGAGAACACATACTTTAGAATGCCATAACTATATCATCTTTGCTTTAATTTGTTGATGCATGTGAGAGCGTCTTGTATGTTAAACAAGCCGGTGAGATCAAACTAAATTAAAATCCCTCAAGAGACACATAAGAGACTAATAAAGAAGATGTAGGTTTCGCCTAACGCGAGGTACATTTTTCTATACTAGTAAAATATGTGAATATTAAGTTTATGCTTTCCAAATTTTAGAACTCATCAAGACTGGTAATGAATTATTTGGGTTCACCTACCGCGAAGTACATTGTCTATATAGGTATGATGCGATGGGATAATTGTAATATCCAACTTCTAAAATTGGGTCAAACTTAACTAAACGAATATAATAATGATTATATGAGTTTAGAAGCAAGAGTTGGGAATGATTCATATGATGAATTAGAATAAGGAGTTATTCACCCAACTGAAGTATTCGAGAATTGTATGAGATGCAATTGGAAGGAGTTCCTACCTAAATAACTAAGTTTTGTGTAATCCGCCCACCGCGGACTTAGAACAAAGTGAAATATGGATCTCGATCCACTAAATAATCTTCCAACGGGATTTTCCGAATCAAATGATGAGGGTCATTTGTTTTGAGTAAAATAGTGGAAACCTTTTAATAAAAGTCCTTATTAAAAGATTTAATAATAATACAAATATCTTACATAATTTTAAATTAAATACAATACAAATAAGGTTATCCTTATGAAGGACAAGGATTTCAGAAAACTGTTTCTGAATGGGTACACAAATGAGAATTGTTCTCAAATGCAAGAAGAACTATAAGTTCTTGAACTATAAAATTCCAAACAACCTACTATAACTAGATAAGAAAAGGATACTTGTCGGAAGTATCAAGTTGACATCTAGATATAGAATATATCATACTTTTAAAGAATAAATGATGTGATCATTTAATCTCAAGCAAGATCCATTTTGAAAGAACTTCAAAGTATGATAGTTTTCTCAAATTGATCAAAGAGTTGATCTTCAGTCCAAACTAACAAACTATCATGGATAGATATAAATTTTGAATTTCTATATCTACGGGAAATTGTTGAATTGAATGAGAAATAATTTGCACTATCAAAGTTTGAGATATAATAAATAAGATTTATATTCTTCTCATTATGGAATAGAGAAATAATGGTTGCCAAAAGAGAACGGCTATTTCAAAATGATTAGATCATTGATTGAAATGAGAATGCCATAAATAGTTCTTGGAAGAGTCAAAATAAAAGTGATGAAGTAAGACTTCAATGTTATACATATTGTTATAGAAAATCAAATTTTCTATTTTAAGCATCAACGGTATATGATACAAAGATGTTAGATCTAAATTATTCGAAAATAGAGATGCTTAAAGAATTAGAACATTGACTATAATTTTAAGTCAACTTATGTCTAGAATGAAATTTGTTTCATTGACAATAAGAGCTTATGAAAATTGTTTCATTGACAATAAGAGTTTTAGTTTAGAATGAAAATTTTGATAATTGGTGCTTATGCAATGACTTAAAATCAAGTTTGAGATGAAACACAATAATTGTTATTGAATTCCATCTAGTGATAGAAATATTAATTATATCTTGTATTGACAAGATATGAATTGTAGCCTTAAATAATAAGACAAGCAATTGTCCTATCAATTAAGAAGAGTTTTCTATACTATTGTTCCAAGTCAAGTAATGGACTAGTGTTCCATGATCTTGATGGGATCATCTATAACAGTTGTGATAAGGACCGAATAAAGATTTGGACCTTGTATATATATCAAAAGCATTGTTGTTTAGTACAAGTATTTGTTGTGTCAATTATTAACTAAAAGTGTTAATAACACATGATCTATTTGAACAATATACATGAGATGTATGTCGACCACTAAACATACTTGATATATTAAATCTATTTTACTTCATTTACATTGATGATTAAAATCATTAAATGTGGATATGTGTGTGACACAAATTAGAAATCTTTGAATTTGTCAAAGAGTTGAGACAATGAAGAAAATAGAACTTGACAAAAGTATTTAAGTCATATGAATTAGTCATATTAGTAAAGACTTAGTTAATGAATATAATAACTATTTTATCACATCATGATAGTTTAATTATATACATTATTGACTCTTAAAATCTTTTTCTTATAGTTAATCTTCACCCACAATTAGTTCCCCTTTTAAGATGATCATAAAGACACCATATGCGATATGGAAGTAAGAACACCAAGTTTGTCTTTATGCGAATTTTGGATTGAGAATTTATTAGATGAATTTAAAATCCAAATTAAATATATAAATATGTGGAAGTATTCTAAGGGATACTAGTCTTATATCACTCTAAAGGACAAAAGTTGTTTTGTTGCTAAGTTTAAAGCATTCCTCTAGTGGGAGTGTGTTTCTAAAAGAAACAGAGGGAGTGATATAGAATCTTGAAAAATTATTCAAGTACTACAAGACATATTTATTAAAAAGGGAACACAGACCGGTTCCTCAAGGTTGTTGAAGGACCATTGATTTGAGTTGCACAAATCCAAGATAAGTCTAACATATTACATATGGCCAAAAGTACGATTTTATCATGACTCGGCAATGTGATATGATTCTCATGGAAGATGAGTCTCTGACTTTCTAAAAGGTCGTTAGACGGTCTAGATTCTGAGAAGTGGCTAAATGCCATGAAATCTTAAAATAGAATCCATATACACTAACCTTATGTAGATAATGGTTATGTCATCAAGATGAGTGAGACTCACACGATGGAAGGTGAATATTCTTAATGAATAATGATATGGGTGGTATTAAGAATACCTTTTCAGATTTGTTTGATCATTAAAGGTTTCACGCAAAATCATAATGCATATTATGATGAAACTCTAAATATAATTAATCATAAAGCTTAAAATCTATTTGATTTCTTTTACTAAATGTTGTAGTACATGTTTTGGTAGATGGATAACAAAGTTGCATTCCTTAATTGGAATGACCTCATATATATGTACTAGACATATGTATAGGGTTTTGTTGATCCAAAGGATGCTAGAAAGGTATACAACTTGTAGTTATCTAATTTTGATTAGATAAGAGATCTCAGAAACTTAATTATTCTTTGTTCCTATAATTATGAAGTTTTGAGAAAATAAATTAATAAGGACAAACCTATCTAATTTTGATTAGATTGATTAAGTTTAAATGTTTGTTCCTTTTATGAAGTTTTGAGAAGACAAATTAATAAGGACAAACATATCTAATTTTGATTAGATTGAATGAATTTAAATATTTGTTCCTTTTATGAAGTTTTATGGAAAACAAATTAATGAAGAACAAATATAAGTTGTGCACAAGGATGTAGTGGGAGCAATAATATTATATCTGATATAATATGTGGATGACATATTAGTCATCAAAATATTTTCCTTATACATGTGAGACATGATTAAAGAAATAACTTTTGATGAAGTACTTAGGAAAGAATTCCTAAAGAGTTAGGAATTACCTAATCATTTAGATGGAGATTCCTAAGGAGTTAGGAATAGCCTATGTACATAATTTGACAAAGTGTTCAAGACACTTAAATGTGTGAAATTATATCATGTGTCGTATGATTGATTTTGTGAAAAGGACAATATCATATCTCATAGGATGAGAAAGAGACATGTGAAAAATAATCCATATGCTGTGGAAGATGGATTAATCATACACAGTATATTATGTACTAAATCAGATACACCGTATGATTGTAACACAATCAGTTAAGAACCAAAGTTTGAGACTAGTGTTGGACACTAAATTACCTTCAAGAATATCCTTAAGGACCTTAAAGGAACTAAGGACTATTTCTTGAAATAGATAGGCATGGGAAGGATCATTATAAGGAAGTTATAATGATGGCTAGTTTCCATACTAATGTATTGTATATCATACTTGAATATAAACATTGAAAGCTATAAAATAAGCTTCGTAGTATGTTTATTTCAATCACTGAAGTTAAGTATTAAAGATTGGATCGTTTAGCTTATGATTAAGCTAAAACTATGTTTCTGGTGTTGCAAGTCACATTAATCACATTAGTGATTGAAATGGTTTAATCTTGCAAGAGCACTTGAGAATAGATCTCACCGACGATTCATATATACTTAGATGCTTCTACATTTCGATAGAGATCGAAATAGAGCGTTGGAAGATACGTAAGATACCAACATAGGAAATGGTTCCTTATCCACTAATTAAGCCTCTTGCGCAGTTGAAGCGTAATGGGCATACTAGGTCTATGGGTGTTAGAGAATACCTAATTGGCCTTAGTGCTAGTGGGAGTGTTGTTGTTAGAAGCCCTAGAGGCCAATACTTTTAAGTACTTGTATGGAATTATTTATTAATAATATAAGGCACTTCTTTATTATGTTTGTAAGAGTCAAAAATAATAAAGTCCCTAGAATAAATAGTCCGTTTAATATTAAGTGTGACTTAATCATGAGATTAGATTAAACATAAGGACATTATTCTTAAAGTATCCGTAGTCGAGCTTTAAGGTGAGGTGGGATAACCTTAAACCATATAGACTATTATGAAGATAGACTGATGATCGCATCTCATGGATCATAGGATAAGGAGTTATCAAGTCTTGACATAGATATAAATATTAGGAGTAATATTTATATTGGATTGACCCGCTATGAGAGTACTACATGCAAAGTTATGCAAAGTGTCATAAGTTACTCTCATGGTGATAATGGTGTAAACCGCCCTTAGACCTGAAACCACTTTGTACCCTAGATGTAGAGTCAAGTACTTTGTCGCTGATCTAACGTTATCCGTAACAGGATAATCATAAAGGCAGTTGATAGGTATTTCACAAAGCATTTTGAGGGACAGTAGTGTCCTAGATGGAATTTGTAAATCCTGCATAACAGGATAAATGTCTTGGTACCAATATTGAACTGGACAAGGATGACACAATGTATGCCTTGTGTTCAATATAGAAATAGGGGCAAACGGGTAATTATACATGCATATATTATCACAAAGGTTATGTTTTGATCATCTGTAATTTCTTGTAACTTGGGTAGCATTGATGTTTTGCTAGATACCGCTCAATGTTTATTATATTAAATATGAGATTTAATATAATTGCCAACGTTATGGAAACCTACAAGGGTCACACACATAAGGACAGTGGAATGTGAGAATTGAGAACACCATAAGGTACGGTACACTTTAGAGAAATAAATATAATGTGATAAGGTGTCACAAAATTAATGATAAGAGGTACGCCATAAGATATGGTGGGCGCGCGTGCACATGAGTGGGAAGACTCGTGGGCCGCGCGCCCTAGTAATTATCTTGTTGGGGTTTTTATTGTTTGATTGTTTCAAACAAATCTTATTGTTTATTTTGTTTGTTTTTGTTACAAACTTATCTTGTTGGACAAGACAAATATTTATCTTGGAGAACAAGATAGTAAACTCTATAAATAGAGGTATTGTACAAGAGTAAAATTGTACAAGAGAAAATCATAAGAATTTTAGGGTTACTTGAATCCTAAAATTATTTTTCTATTTCTCTCTCTCACATAAAGTCCCTCATTCATAAGCTAGCACTTGGAGTGAAGACAAGCTGTTCGTGTGGACTAGTCAGAGCCGTGGGTGACCTTCATCAACGCTCGTGATCATCTTGTTTGTAATTCAAGGGTTCTATGCTTCAAGAGGTAAAATCTTAAACACATGATCATGCCCCTTCGTAAGGATCTCTTAAGGAAAAATTTTAAAATTTCGCTGCTTTACTAATCCTATTTCCCTTCAGTTCCCTTGTATCATGACAACACAAGGGTTGTGGTATGCTGAAAAAACGTTTTTAGAATTCGCCATTATTATGACACAATTTGCGAAATTGTGTCACGAGATACGCGAAACCCTGACGCGGTCGCCCAGCTAGAGAACTGGCGAGCACTGGCAAGCGAACCAGTGAGGCTCGCTGGCTTGCGAGCGCTGGCGAGTGAACCAGTGAGGCTCGCCGGCTGGCGAGCGGTGGCGAGCTAACCAGTGAGGCTCGCTTCCTGGCGAGCGCTGGCGAGCACTAGCGAACAGTAGCATCCCAAAATCGACGAAAACACGATTTATGAAATCGTAACACCATTCTGTTCGTTAAGAACGGTATCATCAGTTTCTAAACTTTAATTTTAAAATATACGACTTTAACCAATGATAATAATAAAATATGTTTGTTATTATTATGATGAATAGGTACGGCTTCAGTTTAAATCCTTTTGAAAAATTCTCTCATTGGCTTGAGAGAACACATACGTTAGAATGCCATAACTATATCAACTTTGCTTTTATTTGTTGATGCATGTGAGAGCGTCTTGTATGTTAAACAAGCCGGTGAGATCAAACTAAATTAAAATCCCTCAAGAGACACATAAGAGACTAATAAAGAAGATGTAGGTTTCGCCTAACGCGAGGTACATTTTTCTATACTAGTAAAATATGTGATTATTAAGTTTATGCTTTCCAAATTTTAGAACTCATCAAGACTGGTATCGAATTATGTGGGTTCGCCTACTGCGAAGTACATTGTCTATATAGGTATGATGCGATGGGATAATTGTAATATCCAACTTCTAAAATTGGGTCAAACTTAACTAAACGAATATAATAATGAATATATGAGTTTAGAAGCAAGAGTTGGGAATGATTCATATGATGAATTAGAATAAGGAGTTATTCACCCAACTGAAGTATTCGAGAATTGTATGAGATGCAATTGGAAGGAGTTCCTACCTAAATAACTAAGTTTTGTGTAATCCGCCCACCGCGGAATTAGAACAAAGTGAAATATGGATCTCTATCCACTAGAAAATCTTCCAACGGGATTTTCCGAATCAAATGATGAGGGTCATTTGTTTTGAGTAAAATAGTGGAAACCTTTTAAAAAAAGTCTTTATTAAAAGATTTAATAATAATACAAATATCTTACATAATTGTAAATTAAATACAATACAAATAAGGTTGTCCATATGAAGGACAAGGATTTCAGAAAACTGTTTCTGAATTGGTACACAAATGAGAATTGTTCTTAAATGCAAGAAGAACTATAAGTTCTTGAACTATAAAATTCCAAACAACCTACTATAACTAGATAAGAAAAGGATACTTGTCGGAAGTATCAAGTTGACATCTAGATATAGAATATATCATACTTTTAAAGAATAAATGATGTGATCATTTAATCTCAAGCAAGATCCATTTTGAAAGAACTTCAAAGTATGATAGTTCTCTCAAATTGATCAAAGAGTTGATCTTCGGTTCAAACTAACAAATTATAATGGATAGATATAAATTTTGAATTTCTATATCTACCAGAAATTGTTGAATTGAATGAGAAATAATTTGCACTATCAAAGTTTGAGATATAATAAATAAGATTTATATTCTTCTCATTATGGAATAGAGAAATAATGGTTGCCAAAGGAGAACGGCTATTTCAAAATGATTAGATCATTGATTGAAATGAGAATGCCATAAATAGTTCTTGGAAGAGTCAAAATAAAAGTAATGAAGTAAGACTTCAATGTTATACATATTGTTATAGAAAATCAAATTTTCTATTTTAAGCATCAACGGTATATGATACAAAGATGTTAGATCTAAATTTTTCGAAAATAGAGATGCTTAAAGAATTAGAACATTGACTATAATTTTAAGTCAACTTATGTCTAGAATGAAATTTGTTTCATTGATAATAAGAGCTTATGAAAATTGTTTCATTAAGAATAAGAGCTTTTGTTTAGAATGAAAATTTTGATCATTGGTGCTTATGCAATTGCTTAAAATCAAGTTTGAGATGAAACACAATAATTGTTATTGAATTCCATCTAGTGATAGAAATATTAATTATATCTTGTATTGACAAGATATGAATTGTAGCCTTAAATAATAAGACAAGCAATTGTCCTATCATTTAAGAAGAGTTTTCTATACTATTGTTCCAAGTCAAGTAATGGACTAGTGTTCCATGATCTTGATGGGATCGTCTATAACAGTTGTGATAAGGACCGAATAAAGATTTGGACCTTGTATATATATCAAAAGCATTGTTGTTTAGTACAAGTATTTGATGTGTCAATTATTAACTAAAAGTGTTAATAACACATGACCTATTTGAACAATATACATGAGATGTATGTCGACCACTAAACATACTTGATATATTAAATCTATTTTACTTCATTTACATTGATGATTAAAATCATTAAATGTGGATATGTGTGTGACACAAATTAGAAATCTTTGAATTTGTCAAAGAGTTGAGACAATGAAGAAAATAGAACTTGACAAAAGTATTTAAGTCATATGAATTAGTCATATTAGTAAAGACTTAGTTAATGAATATAATAACTATTTTATCACATCATGATAGTTTAATTATATACATTATTGACTCTTAAAATCTTTTTCTTATAGTTAATCTTCACCCACAATTAGTTCCCCTTTTAAGATGATCATAAAGACACCATATGCGATATGGAAGTAAGAACACCAAGTTTGTCTTTATGCGAATTTTTGATTGAGAATTTATTAGATGAATTTAAAATCCAAATTAAATATATAAATATGTGGAAGTATTCTAAGGGATACTAGTCTTATATCACTCTAAAGGACAAAAGTTGTTTTGTTGCTAAGTTTAAAGCATTCCTCTAGTGGGAGTGTGTTTCTAAAAGAAACAGAGGGAGTGATATAGAATCTTGAAAAATTATTCAAGTACTACAAGACATATTTATTAAAAAGGGAACACAGACCGGTTCCTCAAGGTTGTTGAAGGACCATTGATTTGAGTTGCACAAATCCAAGATAAGTCTAACATATTACATATGGCAAAAAGTACGATTTTATCATGACTCGGCAATGTGATATGATTCTCATGGAAGATGAGTCTCTGACTTTCTAAAAGGTCGTTAGACGGTCTAGATTCTGAGAAGTGGCTAAATGCCATGAAATCTTAAAATAGAATCCATATACACTAACCTTATGTAGATAATGGTTATGTCATCAAGATGAGTGAGACTCACACGATGGAAGGTGAATATTCTTAATGAATAATGATATGGGTGGTATTAAGAATACCTTTTCAGATTTGTTTGATCATTAAAGGTTTCACGCAAAATCATAATGCATATTATGATGAAACTCTAAATATAATTAATCATAAAGCTTAAAATCTATTTGATTTCTTTTACTAAATGTTGTAGTACATGTTTTGGTAGATGGATAACAAAGTTGCATTCCTTAATTGGAATGACCTCATATATATGTACTAGACATATGTATAGGGTTTTGTTGATCCAAAGGATGCTAGAAAGGTATACAACTTGTAGTTATCTAATTTTGATTAGATAAGAGATCTCAGAAACTTAATTATTCTTTGTTCCTATAGTTATGAAGTTTTGAGAAAATAAATTAATAAGGACAAACCTATCTAATTTTGATTAGATTGATTAAGTTTAAATGTTTGTTCCTTTTATGAAGTTTTGAGAAGACAAATTAATAAGGACAAACATATCTAATTTTGATTAGATTGAATGAATTTAAATATTTGTTCCTTTTATGAAGTTTTATGGAAAACAAATTAATGAAGAACAAATATAAGTTGTGTACAAGGATGTAGTGGGAGCAATAATATTATATCTGATATAATATGTGGATGACATATTAGTCATCAAAATATTTTCCTTATACATGTGAGACATGATTAAAGAAATAACTTTTGATGAAGTACTTAGGAAATAATTCCTAAAGAGTTAGGAATTACCTAATCATTTAGATGGAGATTCCTAAGGAGTTAGGAATAGCCTATGTACATAATTTGACAAAGTGTTCAAGACACTTAAATGTGTGAAATTATATCATGTGTCGTATGATTGATTTTGTGAAAAGGACAATATCATATCTCATAGGATGAGAAAGAGACATGTGAAAAATAATCCATATGCTGTGGAAGATGGATTAATCATACACAGTATATTATGTACTAAATCAGATACACCGTATGATTGTAACACAATCAGTTAAGAACCAAAGTTTGAGACTAGTGTTGGACACTAAATTACCTTCAAGAATATCCTTAAGGACCTTAAAGGAACTAAGGACTATTTCTTGAAATAGATAGGCATGGGAAGGATCATTATAAGGAAGTTATAATGATGGCTAGTTTCCATACTAATGTATTGTATATCATACTTGAATATAAACATTGAAAGCTATAAAATAAGCTTCGTAGTATGTTTATTTCAATCACTGAAGTTAAGTATTAAAGATTGGATCGTTTAGCTTATGATTAAGCTAAAACTATGTTTCTGGTGTTGCAAGTCACATTAATCACATTAGTGATTGAAATGGTTTAATCTTGCAAGAGCACTTGAGAATAGATCTCACCGACGATTCATATATACTTAGATGCTTCTACATTTCGATAGAGATCGAAATAGAGCGTTGGAAGATACGTAAGATACCAACATAGGAAATGGTTCCTTATCCACTAATTAAGCCTCTTGCGCGTTGAAGCGTAATGGGCATACTAGGTCTATGGGTGTTAGAGAATACCTAATTGGCCTTAGTGCTAGTGGGAGTGTTGTTGTTAGAAGCCCTAGAGGCCAATACTTTTAAGTACTTGTATGGAATTATTTATTAATAATATAAGGCACTTCTTTATTATGTTTGTAAGAGTCAAAAATAATAAAGTCCCTAGAATAAATAGTCCGTTTAATATTAAGTGTGACTTAATCATGAGATTAGATTAAACATAAGGACATTATTCTTAAAGTATCCGTAGTCGAGCTTTAAGGTGAGGTGGGATAACCTTAAAGCATATAGACTATTATGAAGATAGACTGATGATCGCATCTCATGGATCATAGGATAAGGAGTTATCAAGTCTTGAAATAGATATAAATATTAGGAGTAATATTTATATTGGATTGACCCGCTATGAGAGTACTACATGCAAAGTTATGCAAAGTGTCATAAGTTACTCTCATGGTGATAATGGTGTAAACCCCCCTTAGACCTGAAATCACTTTGTACCCTAGATGTAGAGTCAAGTACTTTGTCGCTGATCTAACGTTATCCGTAATAGGATAATCATAAAGGCAGTTGATGGGTATTTCACAAAGCATTTTGAGGGACAGTAGTGTCCTAGATGGAATTTGTAAATCCTGCATAACAGGATAAATGTCTTGGTACCAATATTGAACTGGACAAGGATGACACAATGTATGCCTTGTGTTCAATATAGAAATAGGGGAAAACGGGTAATTATACACGCATATATTATCACAAAGGTTATGTTTTGATCATCTGTAATTTCTTGTAACTTAGGTAGCATTGATGTTTTGCTAGATACCGCTCAATGTTTATTATATTAAATATGAGATTTAATATAATTGCCAACGTTATGGAAACCTACAAGGGTCACACACATAAGGACAGTGGAATGTGAGAATTGAGAGCACCATAAGGTACGGTACACTTTAGAGAAATAAATATAATGTGATAAGGTGTCACAAAATTAATGATAAGAGGTACGCCATAAGATATGGTGGGCGCGCGTGCACATGAGTGGGAAGACTCGTGGGCCGCGCGCCCTAGTAATTATCTTGTTGGGGTTTTTTTTGTTTTATTGTTTCAAACAAATCTTATTGTTTATTTTGTTTGTTTTTGTTACAAACTTATCTTGTTGGACAAGACAAATATTTATCTTGGAGAACAAGATAGTAAACTCTATAAATAGAGGTATTGTACAAGAGTAAAATTGTACAAGAGAAAATCATAAGAATTTTAGGGTTACTTGAATCCTAAAATTATTTTCTATTTCTCTCTCTCACATAAAGTCCCTCATTCATAAGCTAGCACTTGGAGTGAAGACAAGCTGTTCGTGTGGACTAGTCAGAGGCGTGGGTGACCTTCATCAACGCTCGTGATCATCTTGTTTGTAATTCAAGGGTTCTATGCTTCAAGAGGTAAAATCCTAAACACATGATCATGCCCCTTCGTAAGGATCTCTTAAGGAAAAATTTTGAAATTTCGCTGCTTTACTAATCCTATTTCCCTTCAGTTCCCTTGTATCATGACAACACAAGGGTTGTGGTATGCTGAAAAAACGTTTTTAGAATTCGCCATAATCATGACACAATTTGCGAAATTGTGTCACGAGATACGCGAAACCCTGACGCGGTCGCCCAGCTAGAGAACTGGCGAGCACTGGCGAGCGAACTAGTGAGGCTCGCTGGCTGGCGAGCGCTGGCGAGTGAACCAGTGAGGCTCGCCGGCTGGCGAGCGGTGGCGAGCTAACCAGTGAGGCTCGCTGCCTGGCGAGTGCTGGCGAGCACTAGCGAACAGTAGCATCCCAAAATCGACGAAAACACGATTTATGAAATCGTAACACGATTCTGTTCGTTAAGAACGGTATCATCAGTTTCTAAACTTTAATTTTAAATTATACGACTTTAACCAATGATAATAATAAAATATGTTTGTTATTATTATGATGAATAGGTATGGCTTCAGTTTAAATCCTTTTGAAAAATTCTCTCATTGGCTTGAGAGAACACATACGTTAGAATGCCATAACTATATCAACTTTGCTTTTATTTGTTGATTCATGTGAGAGCGTCTTGTATGTTAAACAAGCCGGTGAGATCAAACTAAATTAAAATCCCTCAAGAGACACATAAGAGACTAATAAAGAAGATGTAGGTTTCGCCTAACGCGAGGTACATTTTTCTATACTAGTAAAATATGTGAATATTAAGTTTATGCTTTCCAAATTTTAGAACTCATCAAGACTGGTATCGAATTATGTGGGTTCGCCTACTGCGAAGTACATTGTCTATATAGGTATGATGCGATGGGATAATTGTAATATCCAACTTCTAAAATTGGGTCAAACTTAACTAAACGAATATAATAATGAATATATGAGTTTAGAAGCAAGAGTTGGGAATGATTCATATGATGAATTAGAATAAGGAGTTATTCACCCAACTGAAGTATTCGAGAAATGTATGAGATGCAATTGGAAGGAGTTCCTACCTAAATAACTAAGTTTTGTGTAATCCGCCCACCGCGGAATTAGAACAAAGTGAAATATGGATCTCTATCCACTAGAAAATCTTCCAACGGGATTTTCCGAATCAAATGATGAGGGTCATTTGTTTTGAGTAAAATAGTGGAAACCTTTTAAAAAAAGTCCTTATTAAAAGATTTAATAATAATACAAATATCTTACATAATTGTAAATTAAATACAATACAAATAAGGTTGTCCTTATGAAGGACAAGGATTTCAGAAAACTGTTTCTGAATTGGTACACAAATGAGAATTGTTCTTAAATGCAAGAAGAACTATAAGTTCTTGAACTATAAAATTCCAAACAACCTACTATAACTAGATAAGAAAAGGATACTTGTCGGAAGTATCAAGTTGACATCTAGATATAGAATATATCATACTTTTAAAGAATAAATGATGTGATCATTTAATCTCAAGCAAGATCTATTTTGAAAGAACTTCAAAGTATGATAGTTCTCTCAAATTGATCAAAGAGTTGATCTTCGGTTCAAACTAACAAATTATAATGGATAGATATAAATTTTGAATTTCTATATCTACCAGAAATTGTTGAATTGAATGAGAAATAATTTGCACTATCAAAGTTTGAGATATAATAAATAAGATTTATATTCTTCTCATTATGGAATAGAGAAATAATGGTTGCCAAAGGAGAACGGCTATTTCAAAATGATTAGATCATTGATTGAAATGAGAATGCCATAAATAGTTCTTGGAAGAGTCAAAATAAAAGTAATGAAGTAAGACTTCAATGTTATACATATTGTTATAGAAAATCAAATTTTCTATTTTAAGCATCAACGGTATATGATACAAAGATGTTAGATCTAAATTTTTTGAAAATAGAGATGCTTAAAGAATTAGAACATTGACTATAATTTTAAGTCAACTTATGTCTAGAATGAAATTTATTTCATTGATAATAAGAGCTTATGAAAATTGTTTCATTAAGAATAAGAGCTTTTGTTTAGAATGAAAATTTTGATCATTGGTGCTTATGCAATTGCTTAAAATCAAGTTTGAGATGAAACACAATAATTGTTATTGAATTCCATCTAGTGATAGAAATATTAATTATATCTTGTATTGACAAGATATGAATTGTAGCCTTAAATAATAAGACAAGCAATTGTCCTATCATTTAAGAAGAGTTTTCTATACTATTGTTCCAAGTCAAGTAATGGACTAGTGTTCCATGATCTTGATGGGATCATCTATAACAGTTGTGATAAGGACCGAATAAAGATTTGGACCTTGTATATATATCAAAAGCATTCTTGTTTAGTACAAGTATTTGATGTGTCAATTATTAACTAAAAGTGTTAATAACACATGACCTATTTGAACAATATACATGAGATGTATGTCGACCACTAAACATACTTGATATATTAAATCTATTTTACTTCATTTACATTGATGATTAAAATCATTAAATGTGGATATGTGTGTGACACAAATTAGAAATCTTTGAATTTGTCAAAGAGTTGAGACAATGAAGAAAATAGAACTTGACAAAAGTATTTAAGTCATATTAGTAAAGACTTAGTTAATGAATATAATAACTATTTTATCACATCATGATAGTTTAATTATATACATTATTGACTCTTAAAATCTTTTTCTTATAGTTAATCTTCACCCACAATTAGTTCCCCTTTTAAGATGATCATAAAGACACCATATGCGATATGGAAGTAAGAACACCAAGTTTGTCTTTATGTGAATTTTGGATTGAGAATTTATTAGATGAATTTAAAATCCAAATTAAATATATAAATATGTGGAAGTATTCTAAGGGATATTAGTCTTATATCAGTCTAAAGGACAAAAGTTGTTTTGTTGCTAAGTTTAAAGCATTTCTCTAGTGGGAGTGTGTTTCTAAAAGAAACAGAGGGAGTGATATAGAATCTTGAAAAATTATTCAAGTACTACAAGACATATTTATTAAAAAGGGAACACAGACCGGTTCCTCAAGGTTGTTGAAGGACCATTGATTTGAGTTGCACAAATCCAAGATAAGTCTAACATATTACATATGGCCAAAAGTACGATTTTATCATGACTCGGCAATGTGATATGATTCTCATGGAAGATGAGTCTCTGACTTTCTAAAAGGTCGTTAGACGGTCTAGATTCTGAGAAGTGGCTAAATGCCATGAAATCTTAAAATAGAATCCATATACACTAACCTTATGTAGATAATGGTTATGTCATCAAGATGAGTGAGACTCACACGATGGAAGGTGAATATTCTTAATGAATAATGATATGGGTGATATTAAGAATACCTTTTCAGATTTGTTTGATCATTAAAGGTTTCACGCAAAATCATAATGCATATTATGATGAAACTCTAAATATAATTAATCATAAAGCTTAAAATCTATTTGATTTCTTTTACTAAATGTTGTAGTACATGTTTTGGTAGATGGATAACAAAGTTGCATTCCTTAATTGGAATGACCTCATATATATGTACTAGACATATGTATAGGGTTTTGTTGATCCAAAGGATGCTAGAAAGGTATACAACTTGTAGTTATCTAATTTTGATTAGATAAAAGATCTCAGAAACTTAATTATTCTTTGTTCCTATAATTATGAAGTTTTGAGAAAATAAATTAATAAGGACAAACCTATCTAATTTTGATTAGATTGATTAAGTTTAAATGTTTGTTCCTTTTATGAAGTTTTGAGAAGACAAATTAATAAGGACAAACATATCTAATTTTGATTAGATTGAATGAATTTAAATATTTGTTCCTTTTATGAAGTTTTATGGAAAACAAATTAATGAAGAACAAATATAAGTTGTGCACAAGGATGTAGTGGGAGCAATAATATTATATCTGATATAATATGTGGATGACATATTAGTCATCAAAATATTTTCCTTATACATGTGAGACATGATTAAAGAAATAACTTTTGATGAAGTACTTAGGAAAGAATTCCTAAAGAGTTAGGAATTACCTAATCATTTAGATGGAGATTCCTAAGGAGTTAGGAATAGCCTATGTACATAATTTGACAAAGTGTTCAAGACACTTAAATGTGTGAAATTATATCATGTGTCGTATGATTGATTTTGTGAAAAGGACAATATCATATCTCATAGGATGAGAAAGAGACATGTGAAAAATAATCCATATGCTGTGGAAGATGGATTAATCATACACTTTATATTATGTACTAAATCAGATACACCGTATGATTGTAACACAATCATTAAGTACCAAAGTTTGAGACTAGTGTTGGACACTAACTTACCTTCAAGAATATCCTTAAGGACCTTAAAGGAACTAAGGACTATTTCTTGAAATAGATAGGCATGGGAAGGATGATTATAAGGAAGTTATAATGATGGCTAGTTTCCATACTAATGTATTGTATATCATACTTGAATATAAACATTAAAAGCTATAAAATAAGCTTCGTAGTATGTTTATTTCCGGTGTTGCAAGTTACATTAATCACATTAGTGATGGAAATGGTTTAATCTTGCAAGAGCACTTGAGAATAGATCTCACCGACGATTCATATATACTTAGATGCTTCTACATTTCGATAGAGATCGAAATAGAGCGTTGGAAGATACGTAAGATACCAACATAGGAAATGGTTCCTTATCCACTAATTAAGCCTCTTGCGGAGTTGAAGCGTAATGGGCATACTAGGTCTATGGGTGTTAGAGAATACCTAATTGGCCTTAGTGCTAGTGGTAGTGTTGTTGTTAGAAGCCCTAGAGGCCAATACTTTTAAGTACTTGTATGGAATTATTTATTAATAATATAAGGCACTTCTTTATTATGTTTGTAAGAGTCCAAAATAATAAAGTCCCTAGAATAAATAGTCCGTTTAATATTAAGTGTGACTTAATCATGAGATTAGATTAAACATAAGGACATTATTCTTAAAGTATCCGTAGTCGAGCTTTAAGGTGAGGTGGGATAACCTTAAAGCATATAGACTATTATGAAGATAGACTGATGATCGCATCTCATGGATCATAGGATAAGGAGTTATCAAGTCTTGACATAGATATAAATATTAGGAGTAATATATATATTTGATTGACCCGCTATGAGAGTACTACATGCAAAGTTATGCAAAGTGTCATAAGTTACTCTCATGGTGATAATGGTGTAAACCGCCCTTAGATGTAGAGTCAAGTACTTTGTCGCTGATCTAACGTTATCCGTAACAGGATAATCATAAAGGCAGTTGATGGGTATTTCACAAAGCATGCTGAGGGACAGTAGTGTCCTAGATGGAATTTGCCAATCCTGCATAACAGGATAAATGTCTTGGTACCAATATTGAACTGGACAAGGATGACACAATGTATGCCTTCTGTTCAATATAGACATAGGGGCAAAGGGGTAATTATACACGCATATATTATCACAAAAATTATGTTTAGATCACATGTAATTTCTTGTAACTTGGGTAGCATTGATGTTTTGCTAGATACCGCTCAATGTTTATTATATTAAATATGAGATTTAATATAATTGCCAACGTTATGGAAACCTACAAGGGTCACACACATAAGGACAGTGGAATGTGAGAATTGAGAACACCATAAGGTACAGTACACTTTAGAGAAATAAATATAATGTGATAAGGTATCACAAAATTACCCCTTATGGCGTACCTCTTATCATTAATTTTGTGATACCTTATCACATTATATTGATTTCTCTAAAGTGTACTGTACCTTGTGGTGTTCTCAATTCTCACATTCCATTGTCCTTATGTGTGTGACCCTTGTAGGTTTCCATAACGTTGGCAATTATATTAAATCTCATATTTAATATAATAAACATTGAGCAGTATCTAGCAAAACATCAATGCTACCCAAGTTATAAGAAATTACATGTGATCTAAACATAACTTATGTGATAATATATGCGTGTATAATTACCCCTTTGCCCCTATGTCTATATTGAACACAAGGCATACATTGTGTCATCCTTGTCCAGTCAATATTGGTACCGAGACATTTATCCTGTTATGCAGGATTGGTAAATTCCATCTAGGACACTACTGTCCCTCAAAATGCTTTGTGAAATACCCATCAACTGCCTTTATGATTATCCTGTTACGGATAACGTTAGATCAGCGACAAAGTACTTGACTCTACATCTAAGGGCGGTTTACACCATTATCACCATGAGAGTAACTTATGACACTTTGCATAACTTTGCATGTAGTACTCTCATAGCGGATCAATCAAATATAAATATTACTCCTAATATTTATATCTATGTCAAGACTTGATAACTCCTTATCCTATGATCCATGAGATGCGATCATCAGTCTATCTTCATAATAGTCTATATGCTTTAAGGTTATCCCACCTCACCTTAAAGCTCGACTACGGATACTTTAAGAATAATGTCCTTATGTTTAAATTTTAATTTAATCTCATGATTAAGTCACACTTAATATTAAACGGACTATTTATTCTAGGGACTTTATTATTTTGGACTCTTACAAACATAATAAAGAAGTGCCCCGTATTATTAATAAATAAAACATTATATTATTAATAAATAATTCGATACAAGTACTTAAAAGTATTGGCCTCTAGGGCTTCTAACAACAACAGAACATTCATATATCAAACCAAATATTGCCTTGAGTTGCTTAAGAAGTTTGGAATGACGGATTCAAAGGACATGGAAACTCCCATGGCATCGACATGTGCTCTAAGCAAAGATGAAGAAGGTAAAGATGTGGAACTCACTAAGTATAGAGGTATAATCGGATCTCTACTCTACCTAACGACTTCAAGGCTGGATATAATGTTTAGTGTTTGCATGTGCGCACGTTATCAATCATCCCCTAAAGAATTACATTTAAAATCCGTAAAAAGGATTTTAAGGTATTTAAAAGGAACTTCAAACTTTGGCTTATGGTTCTCTAAGGGAACGATTGTTCTTTGGTAGCATACTCAGATTCCGACTTTGTCGGTTGCAAGTTGGATAGAAAAAGTACTAGTGGAACATGTCACTTATTTTGTAATAGCTTTGTAAGTTGCAATAGCACGAAACAAGCATCCATTGTTTTGTCAACCACCGAGGCGGAGTATTTTGCAGCCGGAAGTTGTTGCTCACAAATAGTTTGGTTAAAGCAACAACTTCTCGACTATGATTTAAAATTGCAACGTATTTCAATCTTTTGTGACAACACTAGTGCTATCAATCTTACAAAGAATCCCGTGTTACATTTAAGAACTAAACATATTGAGATTAGGCACCATTTTCACCGAGATCACGTAGAGAAATGTGATGTGATTTTTGAACACGTGGAATCTAAAAACCAACTTGCGGATATTTTCACTAAACCTCTTGCCACGGATCCTTTCATCTACATTCGAGGAGAATTGGGTTTCCTCGATATCTCAAACCTTGATATATGTATTTTACATATGCACTTTATATATATACTATATGCTTCATGGCAACTAGAAGCATCATTCAAGGAAAGTGCATCAAAGGTTACGGTAAAAGGTTCAATTGTATCATCTCTATCCCTTGTTCTCTATCTTTACAATTCTTTGCCTATGTAGATTCTCTTCCATCATCAACTTGACATAATCATTGTATTTCAATTCATTCATATTTTGCTCATTTCCAAAAACTTTGCTTTAAGATAGTAATAATTCTTGAATTCCATATGTATCAAATGGCAATGTTTGAAATATTGATTACTTGATGTGTCTATAGCTTAACATGTTGCATATATGCTATTTGTGTCTTTCATTTCTTTATGATTTTGGTTATAATATGATATGGCTACATGAAATTTTGCATGTATGATAATAGGATACATGTTTTAATTATATCGTCTCATATCTTTATGTGATAATTCGTCATAATGTTGATGTTTTTCAATATTCATGCTTTGGTTTTGGTTTGTTGTTCTACATTCCAAATTTTGTCATGATATTTGGTTTTCGTCATTGTATTACTTTTGCATATCTTGTACGTATTTATTTGGATATGGATGTTCATCATAGGGTGGATTTCGACAAATGTAAGTGCACAATATGACTATGTTGGAAATTTTATTGAACTTGATACTTGTCATGTGTGTTCTTTTCTTCTTTTTGATATTAACAAAGGGAGAGAGATTGGATTGCACAAGCTAAGGAAAAAGCTAAGAGTCTTGGATACTTAATCAACCGTTCAAACGCATAGTAGCATCAACTCAGGGGGAGCGTGCTTATGGTTAGCCTTGATGTATTTGCGTCTGTAAACATGTTGCTATTTTATTGCATATTAGGTATAGGCTTAGTTAGCTTATACAATGTTTTGACAATTATCAAAAAGGGGGAGAATGTAAGTGCACCAGTTCATCCCTATGTTTTAATAATTGTCAAAACACATGAAAATAGGGTAGAACACATTTTGGTAACATTATAATTGACTTGACAGTGAAAAACTATTTTAAACTTTGAAAAATTGTTTTATAGGTATTTTGTATCGATACTTACTTTGCTTGTATCGATACAAATGTCCTCAAAATCCTTCAGGCTGAAATTGTGCATTTTGTATCGATGCAGGACTCATTTGTATCGATACAAAACTGGTCTCACAGGGACAGAGAAGCTACTGTGTATTGAATCATGCTTGCATGTATCGATACACATCAGACTCTCCTTGGACCAGAGAATACTTCATGTATCGATACATGCTTGTAAGCTTCGATACATATCAGTCAGGATTTTCAAGATACTGGTGTATGCATCGATACAATCTCGTTTTTGTATCGATACATAGTTGAAAATTTTCAAATTTTGTACGCTGTCATGGGTTTGTATCTACACATACTAACCATTGTAGCGATACACATCAGTTAAATTTTGTCTAAATTTGCTCCATTCTATTTTCTCTATAAATAGCATCATGGGGTTTTGTTGTAAGGGTTAGAAACCTTTGGAAAAACACTTTTGATCAGAATTTTGGAGAAGTTTTGGTTCAAAGAGCATTCAACACAAATTCATCATCTTCTATCAATTCACAATCAATTTGAGTTTGAGTATGGGATAAATCAAGGGTTCTTAGTGCAATTGATTGATAACATTCGGTGCAATTCGCGGTGTATCAGAATTGCGATCGGGTTGAAGGATTAGTTTCTCAGCAAGCATTCAAGAACGAGAAGAATTCTTGAAGGATCAACACAATCAAGCGAGGTAATCAGCTGGACGATTGTCACAAGGGTTCTTGGTTTGAGAATGGTGTGAGGATCAATCGTTGGAATCAGAGATAGATGCTTGGAGGTGTGTTGAGGTTTTCGCACAAATACCATCGAAGCGGCATAGGTGAAGAAAATGTATCTTTTGTAGTCTTTGTAGATTTGTGCACATTGTATCAAGTGAATAAGATTTTTAATAAAAATCTCAAATCGTCCGTTTGACGATTTGGGGGGAGACGTAACGGCCAAACGCGAGTACGACACGAAAGCCAAGGGAACTCCCATATCATGTGTTTTTGTTCTCTCTATCCTTAAACTCCTTAATTTCGTATTATTTGTTAATTCGATAACAATTGAATTTTGCGTTCTTTAAGTGTACGTTAAAATTCAATTGATTGTGCTTGAGTTGTGATTTGTGAAACTTGATGGAATAACTTGTTGTGTGTTGATGGAATTGGTTTATCTTAAGTATTTGATTTCAAAGCATTATCTTAATTCGATTTATTCATCATTCTGTTCACGGCTTAATACTACTTTTACTTAATTCGAAAATTTTTAAAACCACATTATATAACTAGTCACTTATTCAACCACCCCCCCTTCTAAGTGATAGCCAAGTAGTCTAACACAAGAATCTCAAGTTTTCCGGGAAAGAGGTTTCAAATTCACGCGTTTAGGGATGATTTTTGGTATTTTTAAAGATAGATTTGTGTTCCTTAGATGATGAGGAAGCTATTGGTATATTTAGATTTTGATTTGGATGACGTTTAAAAAATGGGTTGTTGTGGTTGAGTTTTCCAACGCCGTGGTGGCCATTTCTGGTCAACTTGGGAATTTGTGCTCTGATTTCTGAATTAATAATTAATTCTCCCCTCTCTCTCTTTTCTCCTTTGGTATTTATACACTCCACCAAAAATGATGGCAAACTTGTTATATTCCAACAAATGGAAGGGCAAAAGACTAATGATCAAAATGTGATTTTTTTTATATTTTTGATAAAAAGAAAATAATGTTTATAATGTGGAAATGGTGACGTGTCATGATGTAATTGGACCATGTAAAAGATGATTTTTGGTTTGATGAGAAATATGCTCTTGAGTGGAGAAAAAATATGTTGTGTGATGGAAATTGAATTTTTTTAATGCTTTTTCTGTATTTATTTTTTTATGCATTTAAAATTAAAATGCAATGAATACAAATGAAAATGAAATAGATTATATTTTTTAGGGTTAATTATACATTTAATTCCAAACGTTTATTTTAGGTTTCAATTTGGTCCCAATCGTGTTAAAAGTTTCAAATAATCCCAAACGTTTATCTTAGGTTTCAATTTGGTTCCAAACATTTTAAAAATTTCAAAAAAGTCCCAAACATTTATAACATTTGCATTAGTTAGTCCCCTCTATCAAAAAAATTCTTCCCAATTTCTTCTCAAGCTATAGAAGTATAATCGGTGTCTATTGTGTTTTTTCTCGAATCGTCAAACAACAATACAACCTGCATTTGAGAACAAGTTGGAAAGAAATTTTTTGATAGAGGGGACTAACTAATACAAATGTTAAAAATGTTTGGGACTTATTTGAAACTTTTAAAACGTTTGGGACCAAATTGAAACATAAGATAAACGTTTGAGACTTATTTGAAACTTTTAAAACATTTGGGACCAAATTGAAACCCAAAATATACGGTTGGGACTAAATATATAATTAAGCCTATTTTTTATGAAATCATGAAAAATAGCGAAGGGGGCGAAAAAATTATTTTTGAAACTTTTTTTTGGCGTTTCTTATAAATTAAGAAACAATTTTAAAAATAAAATATTTATGAAAAATTAGGTGCAAAATTAAGGTATTACAATATTAAAACGTAATTTAATATGTATATGAAACACTTGCGAAACCGTGGACTAATGTATCGGCTACAGATAACAAACTGTAGCCTAAACAAAATTGTGGCCTAAAACCAATCAAATAATGGTGGCTGCTTTGCATGTTATATGCTACGGTTTTTAGTTATGCGTGGGCTAATGATCGCGATATTGTATATCTAAATTCAAAGACTGCAAGTGCACATTTGTATCGCGTAGTCTTAAAAAGATTATCGAACCCAAAGGACCAATAATCGACCTACCGTGATTCTAATGCTACGGTGTAATTCTATGGATAATCTATGGAATCTATTAGTGATTTTTATATAATTATAAAGCAGGATATCGGTATATAACTAATCAACCTCTAGGGATTCGACAAATCATTGGAAAAAGTGATATTTTTAAGAAGATATTATTGATTAAAAATCTAGACCTCACACCGTCGTGTTTGTTGATTAAGACTATACTTTTAAATATAATTTTTTACTGTTACTCTTTTCATTTAAATTTTAAAAGTACTTTTTGAAAACCAATAAGATCTAATTAATTCTAAACATGTTGTCGCTGTATTTAAAATTAATATTTAGTTTTTAATATCCGGTTAAAATCTCAAATTGTAGCTCTATTGACTCTAAACTTAATTGCTTTGTTTTACTGTCATTCAAAAGCCTAATAGTTTTACAATTAGAAACCAAAGTCAGAAAAATAGTTTATGAAATTTCGCGCCAAATCATTACTGAATCCCTTTCGGTAAATTAAGTTTACAAACCAATATCAAGTAATTTAGCCATACATAGACAAAGAAATAAATAAACTAAAACAGAAAATTAAATTAAACATAATAAATAAACTAGAAATTAAATGCATAAAAATCTGGTAAAAAACTGAAATCTGAAAACTGGAATATATAAATCTGCTTGAAATAACCGTACAGAATTCTTGAATTAAACACTAAATTTAAAGGTGTAGTAATCTCCTGATGTGGAAGAACTACCACTGTTTATTTAACTAGAAAAATGTCTAAAATAAACTAAGGAAAATATGACGTAAAAGAGAGAGGAGACTGAATTTTCTGTTCTCATATTTATAGAAGAAATGGTGACAGTCATAGCTTTTTCGATCCACCAGAATAGGAAATGATAAGGATATTAGCTTGCTTTTAGGAGAGGAAACAGGAGCCATTCGATAAGCTGAACAAAAGGACCAGACAGTTTCACGTCCACGCTGAAGCAGGAAAAATTGGGATTCTGTTTCTGTGATCCATGGCGGGCGCCATAGTGGTCCTGGGGACAATTCCCCCTTTGGGCTTGGTTTGGTGTGGGCCTCAGGTAGTTATTATGCTTTGCACCCCATTTTTGTTCTATTTTCTATGTTTTCTGCTCAATTATATTCTCTTTTTTCACCTGTTTTATTTAAAATACCTGAAACAAATGAAAATACCTGCGTAACGAGAAATAAATAAAATAAAAACAGCCAAGGCCAGCTAAAGCCCAAAGGAAAATGCAACTAAATTTCATGTAAATTAAACCAAAATTACGATATGAATTTGTGTAATTAGCTAAAATGAAAACACTGTAGCTTTAGAGAAAAGGAAACCGCCACATAAACAACATCTTCTAAACCGTGACCAAAGGTGACTAAACTGTGACCTAAACTTTAGGCCATTGTTTTTAAGGTTTTGACTACATTTTTTTACCAGTTGTCTATAGTTAAAAATATTGTAGTGTTATGTTGTTAGCTGTTTTAGTTTTACATTTCCTATATTATTGGATATGTATGTTTTTCATCTTTTTCTCAATTATTAAACTCTCAATATTTTTTGTTAATGTAATTTGAATTTGAATGGAGATGTTAGATACTAATATGTAATGGATTTGACAATATGTAATGGACTTTTGATTATAATTGAGTTTGGGCTTAGCGGTGATTTAATTTATATTTTTCAACGTATATTCTTAATAACATTTTATATTCAAGGATGTACCAAAAAATAAAATTATAATCAAGCTATTGGTGTACAATGTAACGATCTAACCTTCATTTGTCTTCTCTCTTGGTATTTCTTCTTTGTTAATATTTCTAACCTCAGGTAGTTATTAAAGCAAAAAAAATTAAATTTTAAAACCAAACATACATCAAAACCATTCTACTTACATGAAAACAAGAATTATGAAAATAACTAAACATATGATGATATGAAATTCAAGAAATTAATTTCAAATTAACATATTGCCTCTCGTACCTATGCAAGACTGGCGCCCGACCAAGACAAATTATATAATATTAAAATTTCGCCCAATGTACATTTATTTTTTCATAAAGCCAAATGTACATTTTTTTTTGTTGAACAAGCCAAATGTACATTTATATACTATATAGTTTGGTTTAACTAATTTATTTTTGTTGACAGAAGTTTGGTTTTACAAATAATAATAACTAGTCCGGGAGCCCGTGCATATGCACGGAAAAAAAAACAATTGTAACAGTAAAAATTAAAAAATGAAGGATTGTATTAATATGCGCTTCTAATGAAACGTGTTAACATGAGCTCTTTAATATAACTTTTAACAAAATCACTTAATGGTTCATTTTATAAACAAAATTGGAAATAATAATATATTTTTATAAATTATTTTTTTATTTTAATTTATCAATAATCATAAATGATATCATATTTTGAACTGTTATTTTTAAATGGTACAATTTTTTTTGTTAAATTATTTTATTAGCATAAGATTTTCTTGAAAGAAGTTTTATAGTTTTCTTTCGGCCTTAAAATTAAGGCTAAATTGCAGTTTTGACCCCTTAAGTTTCATAAATGTGCGATTTTGACCTCTCGGGTTTTAAACGTGCGATTTTAACCCTCCATGTTTTATAATTGTGCAATTTTGGTCCCCTAAGTTTCAAATGAGCGAATTTAACCCCCCAAGTTTGCCCCATTTTGCTAATTTCACGACCTTTGACTATTTTGGCAATTGTGGATTGCATTTCCGCTCCATCTAGAACCTTTGAAAGCCATTAACTTGATGCTTCTTTTTCCTTGTTCTTCTTTTTGATTGTCTTTTTTAGGTTTTTTACGTGAAAATTTCGATTAGAAAAACTCTAATATCACATTGCTATAAAGACTAATATTAAGATCTTTAAAATATTTGTCAAAAAAAAATAGTCAAAATAGTCAAGGTTTATGAAATTGCACAAATAGGAAACGTGGAGGGTTGAAATCGCACGTTTAAAACTTGGAGGGTCAAAATCGCACGTTTGTGAAACTTAGAGGGCCAAAACTGCAATTTAGCTTAAAATTAAAGTGAAACTGTGTGGAACTTTGCCAATTAATTGTATACATGTGACATAATTAGTTATTATTTATTTATAATACAATAAGCAACACACAATTGAAGAGAATCAACTTTATTCAAAATAAGATGATAATTAAAATCGAAGCAAAATAAAATATAGCAATATAAAATATGGCTTAAATAATTAATTGGTCTCTGTAACTTTGTGTTTTTTGTTTTGGTTCCTATATGTTTTATGTTTTGGAATTTAACCCCTAAATGTTAAATTCTTTTAGTTTTAGTCCTTAAAATTAAAACCCGTAAAATCCGCAAGTTTTCTACAACTTTTTTTTTTTGAATTTTCCTTCGAAATATGTTTACTGCATATTTTCCTTCAAATTTTCATGCAGATTTTAATTTTATGGACTAAAACCAAAATAATTTTTACATTCAGATATGAATTCCAAAAAAAAACTAACATGGACTAAAATCAGAAACATGGTAACACATAATTAGTTATTATTTATTATTTATAATACAATAAGCAACACACATGTACAATTGAAGATAATCAAATTTATTCAAAATAAAATGATAATTGAACTATACTTTATTAGTTATTTATTTCAACTTCTGATTCTTAAAAAAAAGTAAATAAGGAAGAGTTTAATATTATTCTTAAATTTCAAAGTTCCTTATGTGCAGAATCTTGACCCATGCCAAGCACATATAAAAATCACCCATAAAAATGCAATTAGAGAATGAAGTGTATATATTTTCCAGTTTCCAAATGAAGTACCACAAAAGAGACAATGGAATATATAAAATATGAATAATTCGAAGGACACACTCTCATGCTTCTCTTCAAGCTGTCTATACCAGAGAACTACAATTAGTAAGAAAGAAATATATTAGAATAAAGCGAAATGCTAACCGGTGCCTCTGGGGCATTGGTTAAAAAACAAAATATAGAAATCTGACATTGGAAATTGTGCAGTCAACTTTTCAAAAGTTTAAAAAGTAATAATTTTATTTTAAAACCTTTTTCAAAAGTTTTAATGTATGAGTATCATACATTAAAACTACATTTGACTCATACCACATGGTAATTATCCCAATAGTTTGCCAACTTATCGTTGTGATAAGTTGATTACCAAGAACTTCAATTAAACTATTTCACAAAATAGAGTTGCTAGCACCTGCAATCCTGCATGATCGATTACTACAATTATTTGGGCAACATGGGAACCCATAATATTTAACTTTATAACCTGCATACAATTACATGTGCAATTATCTATTGAAGAACAAAATGGAAACCAACAGTATTAAAAATGGAGATTCAATAGCAGTCATACTTAAATAAAAGTGATCTAATATTAATTACTATCAAAGTAAAAAGCAAAACATGTTTAAAAAACATATATTTGATAAAGGAAACGATGAACATCAAGTTGAAAAACGAAGAAAATAAAAACCTTGAAGAATTGATAAAAAAGTGTTACCAGAAAAGTTGAGGATCGTTCGCATTGTAGCCCGTGTCGCAAACTTTGTAAGGTGAGAGAAAATAAATATTCAAATAGAAGAAGAAATTATGAGGAAGAAGCGCCTTGACCACTTGGTAACAACATACTTGTTCAACCTACTTTCATTTTTATCAAGGTTAAGCTATATCCAAAACCAACAACTTAGGCGTGCTGCAAGGCAGAAGCTTCTCCAGTCACGATTCATTCTCTGCTGCAAGAAATGAAAAATGAGGAAAAATTGAGATTAATATTCCCGTCATAGGTTTTAATCTTATAGATCAAAGGTCTATTTTTTCTATCATAAGAATTTACACAACATACCATCATAAAACAACCCTAACCCTAACACACCTCCAAACTAAATATGATTTGAGGTTATACTCAAATACAATGAACATGGATAACCCTCCAATGAAACGAAACATTGAAACAAACACAACATATTTACAATAAAGTTTTAGAATAAAATATAATAATAAAAATCCAAGAACTTTACCTCAAATATTACAACCCAACAGTTAGGAAGATAGTTTGCATACACAAAAATATATTAGCGGAACATAACTATTCAATGATAAAGTGGAAACGAAGGAATGAGGTTCTCGCCATGTTCTTTCATGAGATTAAGGTTTGTATCTTGTATTGGAGAACTCATCCAGGCATCCTCATCGAAGATATTGTAGTCAAACCTATACAGTCTTCTATGCTTCATGAGGTTAGAGGATTCCCTTGCACAAAAATAAATAAATTAATAAATTATCAAAGACAAAGAACATTACTTAATACTTCTATTACATGTCTAACAAAATCAAAATGAAGCAGCTGCTTGCACATGTTTATATTATGTGAGAAGATGATCCTAATGGAACAACAAAATATCATATCATATAACAAAAAATCAAGTCTACTCTAGTCTTATCCTTCTTCTGTAAATAGCCTATATATAAGCTTAAGAAAATGAAATGGAGCAAATATTCAAGAGGTACGGACTACGAATAAACAATGACGTACAATATATTATATCATTATACAATATATTGTCATTGTTTATCAAACTAAATAACCAAAATCAACTACATAGAGGTATTCAATAGGAAATCAATGGAAAAAATAACAACTGAGATAAATTGAAGCATATATTGAGATACCGTTGACAGACTACCACTCCGAGCCTCTGATTGAATCTCAAAATCCAACTCTGGTATCTGCAGGATCACGCACACAGTTAAACCAAAGCACAATACAGAGCATTGAACACATGGATTAATCATGAACCGCAAGATCAACTTATTACCTTAATAGGAGCATGCTCTGATTTTACCACCTGTCTATTGAGAATCTGCATCCATTATTAATTATCAATGAGCATTCTTACAGGAATCCAAAATTGAGCATATATAGTAAAGGTAAACAATATAAATGGACAATATAAACATATCTTAAGATCAAAACAAATAAAGTATCTATTGGTAAAACAACTACAAAGAATAGTTACATATGTGCGGAATTTTTACCTAAATGATGCTAAATGTGTCAAATCCGGCTAGAAAATTCAATACCAATTGTGCGAAATGATGCTAAAAATATAAAAGCATAGAATTTATAAGACTTTAATAATAATGAAGTTAATCAACATAAGAACACAAAAGAGGGCCAAATGTGTGAATGACTCACAATTGAAATACACCAAATACATCAAGAGACAATGACACACATATATGCTTTTGAATTCAACAGAGAAACAAATCATCAAAATCGGTAAAATTACAGTAGCAATAACAAAAAACATCCAATAAGAGAAATAAGAAACAATTGTAGAAAGCAAACAAACAAAAGAATAAACAAACCAAGAACTAAAGTCAAGAATCGTATGATACCATACTTTCATCAAAACAAAATGACAGAGCAATCAAGTTTGTACCGTGTGACAGAGCGAACAAATACGACGCATTGGGACTATGGCGATCTGAGGATGAAGACGATGCAAGACGGCGAGAGGACGACGACTCCGTGACAGTGCGAGGAAGGAAACGGTATGATGAGGGTTTTAAAACGCATACACAATGAATATTTGTGAATTGATTGTCATTGATTGCATGCATCAATATTCCTAATTTGAAATTTAAGCGATTTTAAATTTGTGTAGTAATTAAGTCATTTATTGTGAAATGAAGGAGAAGTGAGAAATAATCATAGGATGACATGTGTACAAAAATCATTGAAAAAAAGGTTCTAAATAATAATAGTATAGTTATATTAATTGCCTTGATTTCTTGTTAAAAAAATATTAATTGCCTTGATTTTGTTTATGTATACTGTAATAATATTTTTAAATTATTTTTTTAAAAGTATTTTTTAAATCATTTAAAAACAAAAATGATTATGTATTTTTTTTGATAAAAAACTATGATCTGTATTTTGTTACCAAAAATAAAAGATAATGAATTTAATACATTGATTTCAAATGAAGAAAAATAGAGAGGAATGGGTCCTATATGTATCTTATTTTTTGAAGTAAAAAAATGTATTTTTTTCTTCTTTCCGATATAAACGGATTTTATTTATATATATTTTTTAAAAGTGCTATATATCTAGATTATTAGAATAATGAAAATTAAGAAAAAACATGGTCAACAAAAGTCCACCAAATTCCACCATTGCTATGAATATAAATTAAAAAAATAATTCAAGAATAGATCTATTACAACAAATACTACGAACAAAAAAAATGAATTTACGGGTATTTTACATAAAAAAAATAACATATATAGCTTAAATTTTATAATCAAGCTATTGGTGTACAATGTAACGATCTAACCTTCATTTGTCTTCTCTCTTGGTATTTCTTCTTTGTTAATATTTCTAACCTCAGGTAGTTATTAAAGCAAACAAAATTAAATTTTAAAACCAAACATACATCAAAACCATTCTACTTACATGAAAACAAGAATTATGAAAATAACTAAACATATGATGATATGAAATTCAAGAAATTAATTTTAAATTAACATATTGCCTCTTGTACCTATGCAAGACTGGCGCCCGACCAAGACAAATCATATAATATTAAAATTTTGCCAAATGTACATTTATTTTTTCATAAAGCCAAATGTACATTTTTTTTTTGTTGAACAAGCCAAATGTACATTTATATACTATATAGTTTGGTTTAACTAATTTATTTTTGTTGACAGAAGTTTGGTTTTACAAATAATAATAATTATTTGTGTTCGTAACTTAAGACTCAATTATGAAAAGTCTTTGTCCTTTTTATCTGTTTTTTACATCTTACAATAAATATTATAAATATTATAGTAAAACATCAATAAAACAACATCCACTCTCGATAAATATATTATTACTATCTATTTTCTTAATTCTAATGATTTAAGCAACCTGATTCTCTTCCCATTGAGGTCACTCACCATTCTCACTGCTCAGGTTCACTATTTTATCCTTGAGCGCTATGAAATTGTGTTCCGCTATTTTGTTGTTTTTCCTAAAATCAAATTTTGATTTTTATCTGTTAAACCTATATTTACTTCTGCCGTGTTTGATTTTTATGGTTCATTTCCCCTTTCTTTCTTTCGTTCTTTTCATGATAAACTTCTTTTCATGATAAACTGATATTGTACTCCATATATAATTAGAATTTGGTAGAATTTTGAAATGTGTCTAATGCTTAGTGGGAATTTATTGTTCATACTTCATAGCTCTCTAATCTAGTGATTCAACTTTTTAGATTGTTTACATGAAAAAAAAAATGAAATTCTTTAGTGTGTGCGTGTCTCTCTTTCTCTCTGCCTTTGATTGGATTACATTGTGTGTGTGTGTGTCTTTCTACCTTTGATCGGATATAATTTTTCAAAATGCTGATCTCTTCTTTCTTTGGTTTCTCACTGACTATATATATTCGGAGTTCGGATATTAAATGTGGTAGCTTACTGTCATCTACAAGGCGTTTTGCCTCTTGATCAATAAGGTGTTGGTTATAAATGTTTCTCAAGAGGAAAAGATGAATTTTACATTGAACATATTTCAAATCTAAAATGTGGTTATGAAGGTTCACACATCTTATTTAAGCACCCTGTTTGATTTTTCATTAACATGTATGTTTATGCTTTGACATAGATTATGTTTGTCAGCGAGATTCTGCTTCAAAGGCTCCGAATAATGTCAAACTACTGCATAAGAGTACTGAACCATTGCATACATGTTGCAACAAGGTCTGATTTTAGCTTTATTTGAAAACTTTTACATGTTGCACAACACTCACTACTGCAAAGATGCTTCCGCTGTTTACTGTTATGATTATGAGATCTTGTAGATTGATTAGAAACGGTAGTAGCGCTAGATGACTTATCATGATTCTTGTTCGCTTGCTTATAATCTTATATGCATTTTCCTACCATGACAATGGTAATGTCTTCTGGAGTGTCTTTGTTCACAAATTGATGTAAATTTCTCAAATTTATAGGGATATACATTGAATACCCCTTTGTAGTAACTCTTTCTTCAAAGGGATAGCATCGTTAATAATCCGCTAGAGAAGAACTAGATGTATAGGAATAGTATTAAGAGTCTAAAGCTTTTTCCAAAGGTCCTAGAAACAATATGCAATGATGCAAAAATAATTGAGAGGAATATTCATCTTAAAGTTCAGCAAAATCATGACTGCAAAAGAGTAATGTTTTATGTGAAACAATATACACATCTTGATTGCTATGTGGATTCATATGCAATATTTGTAAGCCAAAATTTGAGGCTGGATTTCATGAATTAAGTTATTTGTGAGATATTTATTAAATTATTGAAACTCTGTCTGACATATCTTATAACTCAATTATACAATATTCAGGTGTGTCCCATTCTTGAGGAAACACTGCTAGTTATAAGGCAATTAGTTCGAAGGAGGATTTCAAGAAGATAGAGTTCACTCATAGGCATAGCTAAATCTATGGCTCATGTGTGTTCTTCTAATTAACTTGTAAATGTCTATAATGGAGTGTTTTATTTGCACCTTCTCCAATATACGATGTCTTCGAGATCGTTATTGATTTGCAATAATCTCAATCAAACCCACCTTTAAGATATTTGTGGTTATTTTTCTTATTCACTTTGAATTTTAACTTTTGATATTGTGATATTTTCTATTAGCAGGTTGAATAACTTGAGCTGATGCTTATGGAAATTCATTTGCACTGTGTTTTGTTGTGGTTGCTAGAAGAGGTAGGAATCTACATAAACCTTTGTTATGAAGTCTTTTGTTTGTACAAATGAATGGTTTTAGTTATTTGCTTCAGAAGATTATTAAGTTATAAGTTAACATACATAATCATTACAAGTGATTCAAAACTCACATAGTTACTTTAAATTACTAACTTGTCTTTGTGTGTGTGCTTTGTTGCAGTAACATGATAAGAAAGTGAGGAATTTAGGAGTGTGGTGCAATGCAAGATTAGGGACAGAGTCCAAACTTGGCAAGATTATAGGTAATTTGGGTCAATCTCCCTTTCAAATAGATTATCAGTTTCAGTTTATGATGATCAATCTATGTCTTTGGATAATATCTTAATTACAGAAGATTATTAGGATAAAGGTTATTTTGATATGAAGGGTAGTTAAATTTTTTATGAGCAATTCATGTCTTTGTAAAAGATTATTAGGATAATAATGACTTAATTAAGATGAGGTTAGTTCTGACTTATACTTATTACTTCTTAGTTGATCAATGCTTATGGGGAAACATGTGGCAATGGTTGATTTGAAGACGGTAGAGTTGGTGAAGCTTTCAAAGGGGTTGGTTGGTTTGGAGAATTGTTATGAAAACTTGTGATTGTGCTGATACACTGTGTTGATTTTTTGCTGGATGATCACTAGATCCAATTGAATATTGTACATCTTTAATGTTAGCTTTTGGTTAAGTTTGTTCAATAATGAGTAATATTGATACTTTGAAATTGTTCTTTAGTTGTGTTCATATTTTATTCACCAATGTTTAATCTTCAACAATTAAGAAACCTTCAAAATGTGTTTGATGTGAATAGTTGATTATAATTTAACCCAATCAGTTTTGATTAGAAAGGCTTTTTTTAATTATTAAAAAAAATGAAAAAGCTTGGATATGGCTGTCAAATTGCAAGGAAACTTTAGCTAGAGATTTATTACAAAATTGTTGCGACAATTCCTAGCAATTTAGTTAGGAAACATAAACTTTAGAACACTGTATAGCTACGCATTTGTTGGCAATTAGCTGGGATTTACTTTAACTTAGTTGCAGATTAACTAGGAAAATTTTGGGTAAATAATTTGCCGCCCAATCCATGCTATGATCGTCATGGCAACTAATAATTCCAAACAAATCTGTAGCTAACTCTGTTTTGCTGCAGGTTAGCTACGAATTAGCTACAATTTCTTTTGTAGCTAAAGCAGAATTTTCTTGTAGTGCATAATCTTATAATTAGAGACAAATGTGTTGTATTAATATGATTACCGAGCTTGGCCATGTTAATTGCATATTCAACACAAGCCATAGCTGCTTTTTATCCAAAAGCTGGAATTTCATTGTTTGAATCACCCCTTCATAACAATTCAACACATATGGATGTGTATATCGAAGTTGTATGTGAATTCAATATTGCGTAAGTTTATGGACTATTTGGTGTGTAAACATGCTTAGATAGATCTCATCGTAAATTCTAGCTCATAATATCAAGGTGTCTAAGTATATTTATACAATTTTACATTGCTCAGATTCTCAGACTGTTAGATATATAAATGTGTTTGAACACTCTCTTTTAACTAATGTAAAATTTAGCTTTTTCAAACTAACACATTTTAATATTAATTAAGTTTCTTTAGCTGGCCATGGCCTGCCTTGTATATACAAATTGTATTTTTGTTATGCTTTTATTTTCCTATATATACATTCATCTTGTTGGTTATATATATATATATTTCATAACATTGGAATTAATTCTAAGTACCAAATTTAGTAAATCATGGCCATCAATAAAGCAAGGAATCAAATACTTTTCATCACCATCATTTCGTTCATTATCTTAGCTAAAAATGTAAACTCAACTTCATTCACAATCAATAGTTTTGACCCATACCAAAACAATGTTAAACTCGAAGGCAACACCTTCATTTCAAACGGGTCCATCTTTCTCACAAGTGCCATCCCAAAGAGCGCCGGTAGAGCCTCTTACGCTGCACCAGTGCATCTTTGGGATGCAAAAACTGGCAGCCTCGCGGGCTTCACTTCCGTCTTCTCTTTTGTTGTTGCACCAAATGGGCCCGCACGCTTAGGTGATGGAATCACATTCTTTATTGCACCGTTCAATTCCATCATCCCAAAAAATTCGAGTGGTGGATTTCTTGGACTATTCAATGCCGAAACCGCTTTGAATTCTTACCAAAATCAAATTGTTGCTGTTGAATTTGATTCCTTTGGAGGGAATCCTTGGGATCCTGTATATCCCCATGTTGGCATCGATGTGAACTCTATCGCTTCGGTAACAACAGAGCCATGGAGTACCGGAAGTGTTGCAAATGGTTTCATTGCTGTTGCTTTGGTGAATTACGAACCGGTAACTAAAAATTTAAGCGTTTTTGTAAAATACCCTGAAAGCTATGTTGTGAATGGAACTTCAAGTAGTGTCTCCTTTGTGATTGACTTGAGGACTGTGTTACCTGAATGGGTTAGAATTGGGTTTTCTGGAGCCACTGGACAATTAGTTGAATTGCATAAGATTCTTTCTTGGAGTTTCAAGTCAAGTTTCTAGTAATGTGGAAATAAGAGAACATCGAGTACTTATTTATGTGTTTATTCATAATAAACATACTTTGATATTTGTTACTATTTAATTTGTTGTACTGAACTATCTGTTAGTATACCGTGCATTGCAAGCTATTGATATTAAGTTTTAAGAGTTGAATAAAAAAATTCTACACTATTATATTTAAAAATATATTTTTTATTGAATTATGCATTGAGTAAATTAAATCTTGTTGGTCGGAACATGCCTCCGGTTGAATGGGTGAATTTGAACCCAGATGAATCGTGTATGGTGGGACTGTTTGCTAATTGCTGGCTGTGGAGAAGTTTTAGCGTGAGGTATGTGGTAGCGTGAGTGGGAGTTGGAGTCCTCAGATATGAAGATTCCAGCAGCATACTTTAGCAAATTTCGGGTGTTCATTACGTTGATTTTTGAGATTACGGACAAATTGGAAAATAGGATAAAGAGTTTTTTTTTTTTTATATGGGATAGATAAATTGCTCATTACATACATTGATCTCTGAATCTCTCCTACAAAATCTATGCCCCTCGGCTCTTACCACTCTTAAAATTTAATAAAATTAGAAAATATTATTTCAAAAATCGTAATTTTTTTTTTAAAAAGTAATCTATTATTTAAAATATAAAGACTTAAATATGCATGCAAAAGGTCCCTATAGTTTTGTGTCACTTGAGTTTTTGATCCGTGCACCTCAAAAAAATTTCAAATTGATCTTGTATTTTCTAATTTTACTTTTAAAAAAGTCTCTGTGTTTATTTTTTGATGATGTGGCACATTTCGTGCACTGATGACTCACATAATTTTAGATTGATGGACATAAATACTCATATTAGTTATATAAATACTCATATTAGTTATAGTTTGAGACAAAATTACAAATTTTTCCGTATACAAACATGCAACTTATCTGTTTTCGGGAGAAGGAAATATTTTAAATTCTTTCTTGCTGGGTTGGAGCGTAGACGAGCGAGCAATGCCTAGGATGGCAGGATACAGGGAAGCCCGTCATAGAGCAGAGCAGTCGTTTTCGACATGTAAAAAGTAATTTCAATTTAGTCGTTGTTTGAGTTTTTTTTGTTTTTTTAAAGAATTTATTTTATCATTTTAATAAGGTTTTTTTTGTCAAGATCAAGGTATACACCGCCGAACGCAGTAACAATTCCCCTAACTAGATTGGAGGCACCTCAAAAGCTGGGATGGTTGACCCTAAAACTTAAAGTCCCCTCAGCTAGATTTTAATGGGGTTTGTTATAGTTTGATAAAAAAAAATTATTTTTAACCATAAAATAAAAGATTTTAGATATTTGTGCAAACTATAATTCTACAAAATCGACTTATAAAGAGTGAATTGCCTCTATTTATAAATCATGTAGGAGGATGTCTTACCAAAAAAACCATGTATATATAGGCTATCTCCAACACTATTGGATTTGGGGTATCGATATATATGACCCAATCATAAAAACTTAATAGTAGGTGATTCAACAAATTGTAGAGAGGTTCTACTTATAATCTCATGATGATAAATTATCTCACTTTCAATGTAGAATTATTTAACACCCTTCCTCAATTTTCCGGAAGATCTAAAAACCCAAATCAGAGAATACGTAAAAGGATATTATCTTCGTACCAAAATATATGTCGTTTTAACTATATTACACAAATTAAGAAATGTAAATAATATTGTATGGAAAAGAGAAATTATGAGTTAGTTTACAAAATTATCCTTCATTAATAGTATGAGAAAGATAAATTGTAGGATTGAAAGAAGAATGAGAAACAAATAGTTAAGGGTATAATAAGAAAAAAAGCATTAAAAGTTTTATTTGTAATGTAAAATGACATTTATTTTTGTATAATTTTTTTTCCAAAAGAATATATATTTTAGTATGGAGAGGGAGTATTAATTACTCCATCTATTTCAAAATAAGTGTCATAGTTGACCAGTTTATGTATGTCAATCTTTGATCCCAAATATCGTTAATTACTTATTAGAAAAAATTCTAAAAATTTAATATTTTGAAAATATTCATCGAGACAAATTGAACAACATCTTATATGCTAATATTTATTTTTATATATAAATTAAAATATATGGTCAAAATATGTTATATGAATAGTGCGCACTTAACTCAGTGACACTTATTTTAAAACGGAGGGAGTAACTGATATCCATAAGACCATCCTAAAAATTGAAAACAAAAGTTAGTTAAAACAACTAAATATGTGAAATTCACCACACTCGTCTCTCAAGTTTTCTCTCTATTCATTCTTTCAATGTAGGGGTGGTTTTTTCGACCATTTTTGTTCTGAAATCACCCCCTCAACACCATTGTTTTCTCCCTTTTTATTTAATAAGTGGTTTTCTACACAAGTTTGGTTCTTCGTTTTTTAAGTTTTCGCCGTCTTTGTGCGGCGTTGTGTTTGTTCATCCTCTTGTGCGGTGTTGTGTTTGTTCGTCATTTAGTATGGCATTTGTTGGTTTTCTTCTTTGTTCAAGGTTCGTTGATTCACTACTGCATTTTTCCTCTTTTGGAACCATTGAAAAATGTCCCCTATGCTGTGAAAAACGTTGCCTAAAAGAATAGGGGACGTTTTCTAGCCGTCTTCTATGCGCGCGTTGCCTATTGTTTAAGGGGACGTTTTTTTTCGCTTTCTGGCCACACTTTTTAAAAACGTCGCCTATACTATACCAAAGGGGACGTTTTTTCATGGGATATGAGGCAACGTTTTTCAAATGTTGTTGTATATGGCAATAGCTACAAATCGTTCCCTAAAACTAAAACATTAAGAACCCTTAAAAAATGTTGCCAAAGGTTATAGACAATATTTTTTTATTTTATATTCATTAAATAGACAATTTATTTATCAATCATTTTATAAATTTAATCAATTATATCTCAAGCAAATCAAATTGAACCAAATATCCACAAATATTTTTTATTAATTTGATTTCAAATACACATGGACATTTCTTGATACTAGTACTAAGTCTAATACTAAAGAGTACAAGCCTAGTGCCAAAATACATAGTAGTTTTTTCAAATTTAATGCTTCAAGTACAAGCCTAAAAACAACACCATTCAATCCATTCAAGTTTGTCGTCTTGGAATTCATCATATCCATTGTCCTATTGAAATCCATCATCTACATTGTTCTCTTGAAATCCACCATCTAAGACGTCCCCTCTTGAAATTCACCATCTACATCGTCCTTTTCATCATCTTCATCGATACATATTATCATCTCCTTTGGGGAACTATTAGCATCTCCCTTTTAATATATGAGAAGAGAAATAAATACCAACACATTATTTGCTAAGTTGTATGTCCTGCAATAAATCACATACCATAATATTAGTTCACCCTTTTCATTTATTTTCTTTAGTTCAATAACAAAACCAGAAGAGTCTTGGCTAGGCCTAACTAAAAGTTTAGATTCATGTTCAAGATTGAGCTGCGCAGATTCATCTTAATTGTTATTACCATAGATCAATTGAAACAAACCCTTACCTCTTACCTCTTTGGATGGCTCGTTGTGCTTTAATTTTCATTGTTATTCTCTCTACTGTTCTTCAATTCCTGCACAACAAATCTAAAATAAATCTCACAAACAAAATAAATCAATCATAGTACTATGGACTGTTGTTGGATTCAAGAGGTAACCCACAAATAAGTAAGTGAAGAACCCATAGCATTAATTTCAAGATGAGTGTGCACTAACAAACCTGAATTATATCAACAAGGGCAGAAGGAAATTAGTGAAAGAAAAGCTTCTATTGATGACAACAAAATCAAAAAACTAACCACTTAATTAAGTACAACAAAGACATAACAAAACAACAATCCATCAACCTAACTGATTGAAGATTTTCAACTTAACTTTATAAACCAATATTCAATTTCTTAAATTTGAGAAATCAAATTATCCGGCATAACTCAAACAACACCAGCAAAGCTTTAGCCCTTTACTACAAAACCATATAATCCCAACTAAAAGAAGACATGTCACAGCAAACCCAAAAATCCAACCTCTACCCATAAAGAAAAACAGGACCGGCCAGATCACAAACCGCAAACAAAACCAACAAATGAAAACTAGAAATGGTGTAGTAATATTAATATATGTAAAATAACTACAAATGAAAACTAGAAATTGTGGAGTCATATGAAACTATAGATGTTAATAAGCATACCGAGATTTAGGAAAATGGAAAACTTTAGGAATCGTGAAGGGCAAAATCAGGATTTGAGTCGTGAACCCCTTCTTTGAGGAAATCGAACTGCAAAATCCGAAGGGATTGGAGGCAGCAACCCCTTCTATGAGGAAATCGAACTGCAAAATCAGTGTCAAAATCTAACGAATTAGGGAAACCGTTGAAATCGCACCTTCTATGTTGAAACCGAATCGGCACCATCGTCGTAACAGCTCGAACGATTGATACCACCAAAAGTAAATCACCAACGTTATGAGAAGAAAGGATCTTTAGAGAAGATGTGACGTGAACAAGAACAAAGAACACGGGTTAGTGAATACGAACGTTTGGAGAGAACAAGGGTTTGGAATTGGAACGGATTAGTGAACAACAATGGCCTGAGTAGGATTATTTTGATTTTTCTAATTTACCTAGCTTTTTTTGAGGGGTGACTACTTTTTTTTTTTAAAATAAGTTCTGACTCTTTTTTTACACTCTACTGTTTTTTTTCTAATTCACCTAGCTTTTTTTTTAAGAAGTATAGAGTAAACAATAAAAATAGACCTTTAATAAAAAAAAATTAATTAAAAAATACTACTATCATATATTTACCGTCAAAAAATCATACATTTAAATAATAAATAGGCACTTATCTTTGTAATAACTAACATAAAAAAAAATACAGAAGAGAGAATATGTTACTCACTTAGATTAAAAACATATCCAAATTATATATATCTATATATATATATATATATATATATATATATATATATATATATATTTGATACTATTTTTTTTGACAAAAAAAAAATATCCAAATATTTTAATTTTTGGTTTGGTTACCAAGAAATGAGAACTGATCTTATTATTAGACTTATTTGAACTATGTTACAGTGCCATTTATAACTAGATAAATAAACCCCTTTTTTTTGTGAACGATAAATAGACCTCTTTATTAAAATAAATAATCATATTTTAATCCACAATAATATAATACAATTTAAAACTGAAAAATAAATTTTTTTACATATGTGAGCTGGGGAGGATCAAACTCACATTACTTCAGTCCCGTGAAATTGCAAGTGACAAACCAACCAATGGATCAATCGCTAATTTCTATAATATGGTTTGCGTAGCTATTATTTAACCACCAATTTTATTGATTGGGTGTAAAAAAATGTGGAGCCCCCAAAATTGGAGGTCCAAGGTTGTGGCCGAACTTGCCCAACCTCTAGGCCGGGCCTGGAAAATTAGTATTTCAAAGTTCGAGCCGACTGTTAATACCATGTGAATGAATTCCGCTTCCAAAATCGCACTTGCGGAATTAAATCGTAATTGTCTTTATTAAATTTAATGTCAATAACGACTAAATCAACTAACGTTTGATTGACTTTTATATTTTTATTATTTTAATTTTAAAAAATTTGTATTTTTACTATTAAATTAGAATATATGTTATAATGTATGGAGGAATGATTAGATAAATAAAATAAATATGTACCAAAAAAAAAGATAAATAAAATAAATAAATAATTTTACAATATTAGGAAGGAAAGTTGCCATTAACATTTGTATTACTTTTATCAGTTTATGCAACGCTTAAAAATGTAGCCTTTTGTTAGGATTAATGCAACAATCTAAAAGTGTTCCCATAAATATTTGAGGGAACATTTGTTTGTTATCGCTAAAGCCAAATTGTAGTAACAGTTAAAAAGCGTTCCCAGAAACAGTTTAGGGAACAACTATTAGGCGTTGCTAGAATTGTCTTGGCAACAGACATAAAACGTTGCCTTATCGTTTTTTAGGCAACAATTTACATATGTTGCATAAAAAAGTGTTGCCAGGCAATGAATGTTGTAGTGATTCAATTTGGCATATTTACATCAACTCATTACATATATGATCAAAACTTGGACATCAATGCTACAAATTTGGGAGGATGAACATTCCGGTTACTTTTATGTTGTCATATTTGTAGGCACTTTCATGATATCGTTATATGCTATCTAGATGCTGCGAGATTGTTTGTAGATTCATCTTTTTTGGTTTTTAACAATCTTGAATTTGTAATGATCTATGTATTTTTCAATTTGAATGAATGAATTTCTTTTTAATCAAAAAAAATAAAACAAATATATGAAATTCATGAACACTTATTTACAAATTGACACTTTCCCCTTGTACCTATGTAAAAATGGCGACACGACCAAGACAAATATATTCAAATGATGCCAATTGTAGAAGCATTAAACTGTTTGGTTTTGCAAATAATAATATTTGATATTTGATTTATTTGCTTGACTATTGACTATGGCAAATAATACAAAGGGAAATACAATGTAGCAGAGTATGATATGTTTACATTTTTCTTTCAATTTGTCAACAAAAAAAAACTTTCAAAAAGCCTGAATTACGTTGTTTTAATCACCCCTTCACTATGAGGCAGGAAAACATCACTAGATCATTAATAATCCAATGCACTATATGTTACCCAAAAAATCCAATATACCATCTAATGAGTTCAATGTAAATAATTTGTTTTCTTCTAATTAACTTTCATTAGCTGGCTGTGGCCTGTCTTTGTATCTTCCTTTTATCATCTTCAACTTCATTATATGTTAGGCCTTTCTTTCCCTATATAAAGATATTCATCTTGGTTAACTTATATATCTCAAAACATTGATATTAATTCTAAGTATCAAACTCACTAATTAGAATCATGGCCATCAATAACTCATCAAGGACTCAAATCCTATATATCACCATAATTTCTTTCTTTTTTTTAGCTCATAATGTTAACTCAGCTTCATTCACATTCTCCGATTTTGGACCATACACAACCAACATTCAACTCGAAGGAGATTCCTTCATTTCAAACGGATCCATCTATCTCACAGGTGCCGTTCCAACGAGTGCTGGTAGAGCCTCTTACAATGGCCCAGTGCGTCTTTGGAACGCTGATAATGGTAAACTCGCGGCTTTCACTTCCGTCTTCTCTTTCGTAGTTGCACCAAATGGCCCTGGACTCTTTGGAGACGGAATCACTTTCTTCATCGCTCCGTTCAATTCCCACATCCCTAAAAATTCTAGTGGGGGATTCCTTGGACTAGTCAACGCTGAATCCGCTTTGAATTCTTACCAAAATCAAATTGTTGCCGTTGAATTTGATTCCTTCGGAGGGAATCCATGGGATCCTTCTTTTTCTCATGTCGGCATTGATGTGAACTCTATTGCATCGATAACAACAGCGCCGTGGAAAACCGGAAGTGTTGCCAATGGTTTCAATGCACTTGCTATTGTGAACTATGAGCCTTTGACAAAGAATTTAAGTGTGGTTGTAACATATCCTGAAAGCTATGGTGTGAGTGGAACTTCAAGCAGTGTCTCCTTTTTGATTGATTTGAGGAATGTGTTACCTGAATGGGTTAGAATTGGGTTCTCTGGTTCCACTGGACAATTAGTTGAATTGCACAAGGTTCTTTCTTGGAGTTTTAAGTCAAGCTTATATTAATCTTGCCTTAAGGAACAAGAGTTATGTGTGTTTTTAAGAATAAACATTATCTTTATATTAAGTGGTTATTAAGGAATGCTAGCAATACTCTCTAATACTCTTTTTTTAGTTGGTCCAATGAAAACGAGAGTGTTTGAGAGTATTCAAAACAAAGTGTTGCTACCAATCTTGATTTGTTATTTTGTTTGTTTTCATCTAATGAACTATATATATATATGGTGCTTGTTATATCGTGCAATGCAAGGTATTGGATATTAATTAATTATAGTTACTATTACTATATTTATAAATATATGTTTTGATTTACTCATTCCGTACTAATATAGTTAATTAATATGGTTTGTTTTTATGTAATTAAGAATAATAATATAATTTGTCAAAAAGAATAATAATATATATAATTACTATTGAATTGAAAAGGAAATTATGAGTTAGAAACATATTTCTTTAATTTTAGTAAATGTCTCATAGGTATTAGCTAGTATATTTAAATTTTCTTATGAATTATGTATACGAGTTTTCCTTATTTTCTACTGAAACTATAATTGTTTCTTACGGTTTTACTTTTGAAACAACACAGTAGGAATATTTATATCCAAATCAATTCAAAAGTAAAATCACAAATCAAACTAATCTAAATTAAAAATCGTAAAAATCACATTTTGTTTGGACCGTGTGGTTCATTTTTCTTCTGAATCACACGATTCAGTTTGGTTTACGGTTCCTTAATTAGCCCAAAGCGCAATTTTGAAACTTAATTCAAAATTTAAATAAAACACAACAAAGATAGTTAATGCACAAATAGCATAAGAGTTATTCTATTTGTGCATTAACTATATCTTGTTCTGTTTATATTTTTGAATTAAGTTTAAATATTTACAATCTTCTTTTCAAATATTGTACATTTTTTAGTGTATTGTCTTTTTGTGGTTTTTTTTCAACAAGAAATATATTGATATAATTAATCAAGTCACCGCTCAAGACGAACAAAAACAGTAAGGGTCTGTTTGGTTCGAGGGTTTTGGAGAGAAGAGGAGAATCTAGTTATTTTTTATCCTTAATCTTATAAACTAAAATAAGGATTTAATTATAATAGATATATTACGTAAAACAAAATCTAATGAATAGAAAATCTAAAAAAAATTGTTGAAAAAAAAAACTAAACTTTTAATATTCCAACAAGGATAATTTACAATTTTAATAAAAAAGTGAGGTAACTTTAACAACATAATAAATTATATTTTACCTCATCTTCCCTCCTTAAAAATTCCTCCCTTCACCTCCCCTCCTCTTCGGTTGAACCAAACAAGCCAAAATAACGAACTAAAAAACAAAGGTGTCACATATAAGCGCAACACCAAAGAAAATTATCAAAACAGACACCACCTAAAACAAGTGTACTTCTAATCTCAGTTTTAAAAACACACTCATCAACTTTCTTCGATATATTATTTGATATATTTTTTTGTCAAGGTCTTTGATGTATTTTATCCATCAATTAAAAACAATGTTCGGTTTACGATTACTTAACTCGAAAATGTACGATATTTTAAAACAAAATTGTAAATATTTAAACTTAATTAATTGAAAATTTTAAACAGAACATAACAAAGATAGATAATAGCAGAAGAGTTATTCTATTTGTGCATTAACTATCTTTGTTGTGTTATGTTTAAATTTTTTAATTAAGTTTAAATATTTACAATTTCTTTTCAAATAATCAAAGGGTAATATATTACTGATTTCAGATAATAGCAGTAGAGTTATAATATTTGTGCATTAACTATATCTTTGTTGTGTTCTGTTTAAATTTTTGAATTAATTAAGTTTAAATATTTACAATTTCTTTTCAAATATTGTACAATTTTGAGTGTCTTGTAATTCTTTGATTTTTTTTTTTGAAAAAGTAAATATATTAATATAATTAATCAAGTCTCCGCACAAAATAAACATAAACAATAAATAAGAACCATAAAATAAAGGTATCATATATAAACGGAATACCAATGAAAAATATCAAAATAGACACCACCTAAAAAATGTCTACTTCTAATACTATTCTTAAAAAGACATTCATTAGCTTTGATTGATTTGTAATTTGATATATTTTTTGTCAAGGTCTTTGATGTATTTATTTTTTTTGGTCAGCAGTCTTTGATGTAATTTATCCATCAAGTAAAAACAAATTTCGGATATCACTACAAAAAATAATATTCATAATTTATTGCGTTATTCAATTCAATATGATTCAATCAGTCATATGTTAAGAACTTTTTTTACACTTTTATGTAGGTGCCATTTGATGCAACCACGTTTCAAAATTTTAATTTAAATACATGTCAAACATTATCACAAGATATTCAAAACTCAAACCATGGCTCCCATTTTCAATACCCTTGTCTTCTTCTTATCTTTAATTTTCATGATCATTTTCCCAGCTGTTAATTCAATTCACTTCCAATTTTCCCGTTTTAATCCTAATGATGCCAACTTAATCTATCAAGGTTCTGCAGCACCACTTGATAGACTAGTCAATTTTAACATCAATGAATTATATTCATGTCAAATTGGAAGAGTCTTGTATTCAGAAAAGGTGTTAATTTGGGACTCAAACAATGGAAAACTCACTGACTTCACAACTCATTACACTTTTATTATAAACACTCAAAATCATACTGCTTCTGGATATGGATATGGCCATGGCCTTGCCTTTTTCATGGCTCCTTTTGGATTTGATTTCCCACTAAATTCTGATGGCGGCTTTATGGGTCTATTTAACACAACCACAATGGAATCACCTTCTAACCAAATTGTTCATGTGGAGTTTGATTCTCACGCAAATACTGAATGGAGTGAGGCAACAGAGCATGTGGGAATCAACAAGAATTCAATCATATCATCCGCATCAACAATATGGAATGCTAGTATACATAGTGGAGACTCTGCAGATGTATGGATTAGCTATAATTCTACAACTAAGAATTTGACTGTATCATGGAAATATCAAGCCACCTCTGATCCTCGAGAAAATACTAGTCTTTCGCTTCCGATTGATTTATCAAAGGTTTTACCTGAATGGGTTACTGTAGGATTTTCTGCTGCAACTGGTTCTATTGGAGAAATAAATTATCTTCAATCATGGGAATTCAACTCCACTCTGGACAAAAGTAGTGATATTAATACAAAAGAGACGAGATTAGTTATAATACTAACGGTTTCTTGTGTGGTTTTAGTAGCGGGAGCATTAGCTACACTTGCACTACTTTGGAGGAAAAGAAAGACAAGTAAAAAGCAAAAGGAAGAGGCTATCCAGTTAACCTCAATAAATGATGACCTTGAAAGAGAAGCTGGGCCAAGAAGGTTTACCTACAAAGAACTTGAATTGGCTACCAATAATTTCTCTAAGGATAGAAAGTTGGGTCAAGGTGGATTTGGAGCTGTTTTTAAAGGTTACTTTGTTGATTTAGATTTACAAGTTCCGGTAAAGAAAATATCAAGAGGATCAAGACAAGGCAAAAAAGAATATGTAACTGAAGTTAAAGTGATTAGTCAACTAAGACATAGAAATCTTGTCAAGCTCTTAGGTTGGTGTCATGACAAAGGTGAGTTTCTTCTTGTTTATGAGTTTATGCCAAATGGTAGCCTTGATTCTCATTTATTTGGTAAGAGAACACCTCTTTCTTGGAGTGCAAGGCACAAAATAGCTCTTGGATTAGCCTCTTGTTTGCTATATCTACATGAAGAATGGGAGAGGTGTGTGGTACATAGAGATATTAAATCAAGCAATGTTATGTTAGATTCTGGTTTCAATGTCAAGCTTGGTGATTTTGGGATGGCTAAATTAATGGACCATGAACTCGGGCCTCAAACAACCGGTGTAGCCGGAACATTGGGCTATCTATCTCCAGAATATGTAAATACAGGCAGGGCCAGCAAAGAGTCAGATGTGTATAGTTTTGGGATAGTTGTGATGGAGATAACGACCGGAAAGAAAGCTACTGCAGTTATTAAAGAAAAAGATGAAGAAAAGGGAATGATTGAGTGGGTTTGGGATCATTATGGAAAAGGAGAACTAGTTGTCGCAATGGATGAGAATTTGAAAAGGGGTTTTGATGTGAAACAAGTAGAGTGTTTGATGATTGTTGGATTATGGTGTGCTTATCCTGATGTTAATCTTAGACCGTCGATTAGACAAGCAATTCAAGTGCTTAATTTTGAGGTTTCTTTGCCAAATCTTCCACCAAAGAGGCCTGTTGCAAATTATCATGCTCCAAATTATGATGCTCCTACACCGCGTGTAAGTTCAGTACAAAATTCTATTACCACAAGTCTTCAAGATGGTCGTTAATTGATACTTTATCAATGGAATCAAGATGGTGTTTACTCCTCTTGCACCATATTATGAAAAAGCTAGTGTGTTGAGTGTTGACTTGAAGATAATATTTTCTGTCTTAATTATTTAGCTTTATGGATGTTTGGTTAAGGTTTAATATAATATGTAATATGGTGGTCGAATTCTAGCTCAATAAGTACTAGCAAAAAATATTGAATTTTCGTTCTACCACTAGTGAATGTAAGTTTTCCGATCCATGACTTTTCTTTTGTTGATCTAAAAATAAATATATGTAACATGCATGCGTAATATATAATATGATGTAATATATTTTATATGACATGATATATATAGTTGAATATTTGTCTATCATATCAGCAAAATGTCAATAGAAAAAATAAATGATAGAATCTTTACTTTTGGAAATTTACTTTGAAGCTTTTGTCAAAAAAAAATTGAGATTAATTGGATCTTATCTTACATAGGTTAAGTTTGCTTACAACTCCAAAATAAAGCTACATGAAAATGTCCATTTGAGGTGGGTGATTTATGACATTCCTCTTTTTAGTCCACTATATATATAAAAAATATCAGAGAAGGTTGTGTTCTATGAATAGATACCAATATCAATAATATACAAACATGTGACATAAGTTCGATTTTTGACCCGTACATTTATAAAAATATTTGTAAGATGTCAACATCTTACATGAATCTCGATTAATTTAAAAAATTAGTAATCTATACTTATATATAATTTGCACCGATTTTATAATGTACTTCTTACATGTGGCAATTATATGTGCATTATTTCTTCTAATGCATTTGATAATAAATATAATCAAAATGTACTTTTTACATGTGTTTCTATATATGCATTCTTTCTTCTAATATATTTGATAATAAATGTAATTGAAATTCTGATGTACTACTTATAATTAATAATCAGATAGAATAATATGCAGTAAGATGTGCGCATATTAATCAGACTTGTAAAACAAGTAATAAAGCAATAAATAATAAAAGCAGTAAATAACACAAGGAAATTGTTAACCCAGTTCGGCCCAAAACGTCCTAATCTGGGGGCATACCAAGTCAGGAAGGAAATCCACCAGTGTAATGCTATTCTTAAGTTATCCGGCTTACACCTCGGTTTGCAACATAGAAACTCGCCTAATACCCGTGCTATATTTCTACCTAGGTACCCCATAGGTAAGAGAAACCCATCTCACTTCCAATCTAAACACAGACCAGTGTTATCTATAACAAATGACAATCAAAGATTTAGAGAACACTCACCAAACAATAAATCACCACTCGTACTTCAAAGTTTAGAGTGATGAACAATATTCCTTGCTTAAAAGCTTCGGATTACAACTCAATAACTTAGTCCTTATGCAAGCATCTAGGTGACTGATGACACGAAATCATATCGTATTTTTAGCTTAGTTTAAGTGAATTTTAATTGCATTTTCATATGTTTTTATTTCTTTTGTTTGTTTTTATGTTGGTATTTGTTTTGTTTTCAGTTTTGTCGAATAAAATAGGTCGGAGAAGAGAATTGAGCAAAAAGGGTCAAAAATGGAGCAAAAAGGGGTGCACATCAAGCAAAATCAGCCAAGCCACAGAAGCCCAAATCCAGCAAAACAGCTTTTCGCGTGACGTGGGGAAGTGGCGCTAGTCTGATCCGTTTTCTGTTTCTATCGTGCGGTAATTGGATGAGACCAAAAACAAGCTTATCCTCTCCCTAAAAAGATGATCGTGCAAGTCAAAACTCCCCTATAAATAGAAGTTCAAACATCAGATCTTCGACGCCTTATTTTCTTTATTTTTCAGTCAGTTTTAGTTTCTTGTTACAGTAACTATAACGGTATTTCCACACCAGGAATCCGTTTTCAATTCTGTTTTCACTTTCCTGTCAAGAATATTATTCCGATTAATTCCAACAGCTTTATTTTAAGTTTCCAGCAATGTCTTTATTTAATTATTTATTTATGTCTTATTTAATTTTCTGTTTTTATTTGTTTATTTCCCTTGTTATGTCTAGCTAAATTCCTAGATATCGGTATGTAAATTAATTCTCCTAAGGGAATTTTATAATGATTTAGCGCGCACTTATTAAACTATTTTTCTGATTCAAATTCCTAATTTAATTCAAAGCTTTTGAACGAGAGTAAAATAAAGCAACTAAGGTTAAAATCAATAGAGCGAGAGTTTGAGGTTTTAACTAGATAGTAGGAATTTGATATTAATCTTTGAACGAGCGAGAGCCACGTTAGGATTAATTAGAACTAATTGATTTTCAAAATATACTTTCAAAGCTAAGGTGGTAGAAAAGTGACAGTAAAACTCCTAGCCTAGAAAGTATGGTTTTTATCAACAAAACGAGAGTGTGAGGTTTAAACCTTTAAATTAAGAAAGTTCTTCTGAAAAATAAACTTTTTTTCGCGCACTATTAATTTATTAAATTCCCGATGGTTAATTAAGTTACATACCGATATCCCGCTTTAATTAATTTAATTCTTCTTTAAATTCTAAAACAATCTTAAAACCAAATTCATTAGCCTTAGATTTACACCGTAACGACAGAAATACGGTAGATCGACTGTTGGTCCCTATGGATTCGATATCTTTTAAAACTACACGACGAGATTGTACACAAATCGTCGATCAAGTTTTTGGCGCCGTTGCCGAGGACCAATTTAGTCGATATCGTAACTCCGTCGTTACACCGTAGAGACTAAGGCGTTTTTTAAATTTAAAAATTGGAAGAAAAAAAAATAATAAACAATTTTAGGATAAGTCCTTTGAGCTTAATCTGATGTATAACTCAAATCCTTTTTATAATGACTATCCTCAAAATTTCAACTACCCTAATCATAATTTCCCTTATAACTACCAGCCTCAACCGTCCCCATACTTTGAGGGACAATACCCTAACTCTCAGTACAATTACTATCCCCAACATTTCGAGGAACCGGAACAATCCGTGAGTCCTAGCCTATTAACGGTATTTAATGAATTTATGGAAACCCTTGCTAATGCTAGGCGAGAGCAACAATTTAGAGAAATCATGAGAGAACAAACCCTCGTAAATGAAAGGATTAGACTACGCAATCTCGAAACCCTGGAGAAGCTCAACAATATGGTTGGCTCGATAGCAAGTCCCCAAGAGTCAATGGAGACGCGAATCTCCCAGCTCGCTTAGTCAGCCACAGAACCCTCTCACGAGAGACAAGTAAACGTTGCAGCAAACATTAATGAAAGCGAGATTGAGATGTCTAGTAAGTACGACAATGTTGTCGAGAGTTTTAGCAAGGAAAGAGTGGAGATCGAAGAAACATCACCGATACCCCTCCCTAGTGAGGTAGTCGAAGAGGTAGAGAAGGGAGCATTGTATGTTTTCCCTGCTCCATATAACCCACCAATCCTTGTACCCCAAAGGTTAGTAGAGGCTAGAGTGGACCCAAAACCCCAAACATGTGGAAAAAGAAAAAATATAAAAATCAACACACATGGGGTTGAGGGCGCAAATAAAAAGAGGAAATTGGGGGAAAGAGAATTTGAGGGAGACGTTAGTACAAAGAGGATGAGGGTAACGTCTGAAAAGATGAGTGAAAGTCCTAAGTCAAAAGAAAGAAGGACAGCTGAAATTGAACCAAAACCCCCGCCTCAAATCAATAAATCGTCTTTTCTCCCAAAACAAAAAATAATAAAAAATGGCAAGAGAGCTGAACTGCCCTATAGGAGAAAAAGAGAAAAATCGAGGGGTATGTGAGAGCACTTGATAAGTGGCCGTGGAAATCATTCCTGATTAGGCCATCACAGTGAGATAAAAAACACCAACCAGTCGAGCTCACCGACACTAAACAAAGCGCTTGGTGGGAGGCAACCCACATGTAGGTTTAATTTTGGTTAAATTCTTAAAAAGAAAAAAAAATAAAAATATCTTTGCATGTGTCATTAGTTGTTGCTTGTTTTTCTGAAATATTATGTTTTAAAGAAGTTAAGCGGTACATTACATATCTCATTTCTCACTCATATTTTTGGTATATATTTTTCAATTTTATTTTTTTTAGATACCTTTCTTTCTTTCACGATGAATCGAGTTGAGAATCATGATATCAAGTTCAGAGGAGTAGGACAGGTCAAAGACTATGAGGTTCTAGCTCAGAGAGATATGCACTTACCCATCTACCCTGACAGCGTTACTATGGAAAAGCTAGGGATCAGCGATAGCGTGATGTTCTTGCTTAATCAGGTCGGTTGGTCCGGCTTTGCTGTAGGGAGAAGGTTTAACTCTTACCGTAGTTTAACCCTCGAGTTCCTAAGCTCATTCTCCTATCACCCTGAGATCGGAAAGGGATTCAAAAGAGGCCTGATAAACTTTAGAATGTTCAACAATGACTACACCTTCAAGTATCTAGAAATGGCCAACCTCCTAGGTTTCCCAAGTGATCCACATACTTTCACATCCGTTGAGGAGAGCAGGTTCCCTTTTCGTGAGCTAGACTATTTCTGGGGTAAAATCTCAGGAGAAGGACATGCTGATTATGGAAACATGTATTCTGAGAACATACACAACCCAGCCTTCCGCTACTTTCACAAAATCCTAGCCCACACCCTTTTTGGAAAGGAAGAGAACAACACCTCTGTGTCCCGCGAGGAGCTTTTTATCATGTTATGTGCTTCACAGTCCAGCCCTGTCAATGGGACCACCTTTATGATGACCAACATGTACAATATAGCCCTTGACTGCCCCGGACCCATACTAGTTGGCGGATTACTTACAATGATTGCAGATGCCATAGGACTGAGAGTTCACCTTAACCAACTTCAACCCTTGGGAGGAATCCGATGCATGGACATAAACTTCTGCTTTAACCGTGGCCTTATAGGAAATTTAGGACCTGACAGATTTCACCTCCTTATCAATCGCCAAGTCGTGCCCCATTTCACCTTGCCTAACAAGAAAACCAGTGTTCATGATAGAAGTAATTGGCTTTATGATTTGGAACCTCAGTATACACCCTTGACACCTCCTCCTTCACCCCAAGCCTATGAAAACCTTGACACTGATCTCTCTGATGCTGATCCAAGCGAGTCTCCTGATTCTACTCCTGCTTTTTCTACTCCTACTCCTGCTGCTGATGCCCCAGTGGGGCCACCGACCGTGACTGTTGCTATGTTCGAAGCGTTGCAAGCTAAAACTAATGCTATGGAAGCCGAGCTGACTAAGTTGCGCGCAGAATTTTATGCTTTCTTGGATACCGCCGCCGCGCAAGTAGAGAATATTTGGGATGAGTTAGGCTTTGTTGTGAATGAAGTCGAACATCGTCATAGTGGCTAGGACAGTCCCGGCGTATTTTACCGCATTCCTAGGATTTTCATTTACTTCCCTTGCTTTAGAATAATAAATCCTAGGGAATTTTCTTTATTAGTAGTTTGATTTGATTTTCAGAAATTAGCAATAACTATATTTACTTTTATTTAGTTCGTTGAATTAATAAAAACTCCTGTTGAGAGACCGTTTGTTTTATACTCTTGTGTGTTCATATGGATTTTCTTGTGAATAATTGCTCTGTGATAGAAATTTAATTTGGTGCAAATTTTGTCCTGTTAGAACTAAATTCAACTATGTGCAGGTTGTGCAATTTCCTTTAGACAGGTATAGGTACAAATGAATAACAACACGCTACAGGACGAAAATGGCCAAGAATCTGGAAAATTGGCCCTGTGGCGGTCGCCATGACCCTGGTGGCGCCCGCCACAAAATTGGGCTTCATGATTTTGGCAAAATTTTGTACAGAAAGCGTGTTACAGTAAGCCTATCTTGAATGGTTTTGTCCTTGAAGGCTTAGAAAGGAATTGATTCTCTGTGTAATGTAGACAACATCATTATGGTTCCATTAAATTTCCAACTACACAACACTACATCATTTCCACCTTTCCACTATAAATGCACACTCCATGATACAGTCACTTCACACCACATTTCTCATTTCACAGAGGCTTTTATTTTCTTTCATTCTTTCTAGTCTTTCAAGCTAAGGTAAGTCAAGTTCATGGCACAACAAGAGGAGTATGCAATCAACTTCCGAAATGGGGGCCAAGCTAAGCTTTACCGACTCCTCCTCCGAAAGGAATACGAACCCACGAGGTATGCCGATGACTTTTGTCTCGAGACTTTAGGATTATCGGATAGTGTGCACTACTTGATTCAATCATTTAAGCTAGACTATTTCCTTTCTTTTAAGGATCCCGTTCATGTCCAACTCACCGCAGAATTTCTTAGCTCTCTAGAACTAAACCCCACCCCCGACCGTGTGAGGTTCCGTTTGTTTAATATTGATTACAACTTTAGCTATGATGAGTTAGCCGAGTTGTTGCACTTACCACACGGTGAGGGAGTGAAAGATGAGTTACCTACTCAAGTGGGGTGGTTAAATGCCGCGAAGGCACTTTGGTGGGGTTTAACCGGAAAAGAAACAAACAATTTTGAGGGTAATAGAGCATCATTAATCCAAAACCCCGCCATACGCTACTTTCGCCAAATTCTAGCTTGCAATGTTTTTGGCCGCTATAGTTCTAACAAAGTCAATGAAAAAGAGCTATTTTTGCTATTCATTTACAGCGTCTCAAAAGAAAAGGTCCATATTGCCCGACTTATGATGTATCACATGTTTTCAATGGTTAAGTCCAAAGGGGCAATTGTTTTTGGTGGTCTTGTCACAACCTTAGCACACTTGCTAAACCATGGGGCGCAACTTTCTACCCTTACCCCACTTGACTCTCGTACCATTGACTTAGACATGGTGCGAAACATGAGGCTAGTAAAGCAGCGGGCTGATGGAAAATACATTCTCATGATAGATAATAGAGCCTGCCCCGATGTCATCCTCCCTGACCCCGCGCGCATCAATGTGCGCACGATAGCCAATTACCGTTTTCTCCCCGACCCTGCTGTCCCCCCGGAATGGATAGTGCAAGACGCACATGCTGATGAGGGAGAGAGTGACGGACCTGAGGTGGAGGAGCGCGAGGCTCCGGAAACTAACGCACACAACACACACACTTCTTCTGGTTATTTTGCAGGTACTTCTGGAGCCGGCCATGAAAGTGGCACTGCCACACTTAATACTGTCTTAGCTGAAATGAGACAGCACTACACCTTAGATGCCCAGAGAGACCAGCATATCCAGGACATCTAGACTCGTCAGACAGAGATGATGAGCATGATGCAGCAGTTTCAGAGTGACCAGCGTGGGTTGGTTGATGGCATGGCAGATATGTCCTTATGCATGGATGAGTTTGATGGGTATTTCTAGTAGCTAGGTGCAGGACCTCCACAGCATGAGAGGCGCACGAGGAGGCGCGGCTCAGGCCGCCAGTAGTTATTCTCACAGGTTGTATTCTTCCAAACTTACCTTTAGTCGTTGCACTGGGGACAATGCTCGATTTAAGTGTGGGGGAGGAAGCTTTATCGCTTTCCTTTACTTTTCAGTCATTTAGTTTTGCATGCATAATAAAACCTTAGGTTAGTTCACTTAGATTGAGTTGATTTTGCGTGATTGTTTTTGTTATTGTCTGATTTTCCCATTTCTTGAGCCATACCAAAAAATTTCTTGTGAAAAGCAAAGTGTTGAGTTCTGATGCTTGATATTGATCGTCTGAAAGTATATAGGTTGTTTGCACTATCTAGGCTATTTTGTGAAAGTTGGGTAACGGTTAGATAAAATCGATAGCGTTTTAACACCTTAGATTCCCAGAAGTGTGTAAATCTGATTTGAGTACTAGTTTTGACAAAGCTTTGAACTTGAGTTTTAATGAACCCTTAGTAGTTTATCTAGCAGTCGGCACCATCTCAAGGCACAAACTAAGTGGGAAACCGAAGAAAATAAGTGAATGATTTTGATTATAAATGTTATGAATACTATAGGTTGATTCCTTGAAATAATTGATGAAAATTCAGCAAATGTTGAAACATGAGAAGGAAAAAAATACCATAGTATAGAAACTCATTAGTAGTTGGTTCAGAGGAATCTGATTCTGAACTTGGTAGGGCGGGTTACGATCCGATCCCCCGCAACTGCGAAGTGGGTAAAGCAAATAGGGGTTACCGAACTTATGTTATCAGCACCCCTCGCTATATGATGATCATAATCACTAACAGGTTTCCTACCACGGGCGTGTACAAGATAACGGGCTTAATGTGATTGCGCTAGAATGAAAAGGGGAAAGAAAAATAGGAGAGAGGTAGAGTCAAGAGGAAATGCTTCAGGTCTGTTTTCACATAACGGGAATCTCTCGTGTCATCACGGTGTTCTTGTTATTTGCATTGTTACCTGATTTCCATGGCTTAGCCGGTAACCACGTACGATTAGGATGATCGTGTCATGTGTCTTCACTTGTGCTATGCAGTTCACTATTCTTTTATGCTCGAGGACAAACAATGGTTCAAGTGTGGGGGAATTTGATGACACGAAATCATATCGTATTTTTAGCTTAGTTTAGGTGAATTTTAGTTGCATTTTCATATGTTTTTATTTCTTTTGTTTGTTTTTATGTTGGTATTTGTTTTGTTTTCAGTTTTGTCGAATAAAATAGGTCGGAGAAGAGAATCGAGCAAAAATGGAGCAAAAAGGGGTGCAAATCAAGCAAAATCAGCCAAGCCCAGATTTTGGCCTGGTGGCGCCCGCCACCACTTCTGTGGCGCTCGCCACAAAAGCCCAAATCCAGCAAAACAGCTTTTCGCGTGACGTGGGGAAGTGGCACTAGTCTGATCCGTTTTCTGTTTCTATCGTGCGGTAATTGGATGAGACCAAAAACAAGCTTATCCTCTCCTTAAAAAGAGGATCGTGCAAGTCAAAACTCCCCTATAAATAGAAGTTCAAACATCAGATCTTCGACGCCTTATTTTCTTTATTTTTCAGTCAGTTTTAGTTTCTTGTTATAGTAACTATAACGGTATTTCCACACCGGGAATCCGTTTTCAGTTCTGTTTTCACTTTCCTGTCAAGAATATTATTCCGATTAATTCCAACAGCTTTATTTTAAGTTTCCAGCAATTTCTATTTTCAAGTTTTTTAATGTCTTTATTTAATTATTTATTTATGTCTTGTTTAATTTTCTGTTTTTATTTGTTTATTTCCCTTGTTATGTCTAGCTAAATTCCTAGATATCGGTATGTAAATTAATTCTCCGAAGGGAATTTAATAATGATTTAGCGCACACTTATTAAACTATTTTTCTGATTCAAATTCCTAATTTAATTCAAAGCTTTTGAACGAGAGTGAAATAAAGCAACTAAGGTTAAAATCAATAGAGCGAGAGTTTGAGGTTTTAACTAGATAGTAGGAATTTGATATTAATCTTTGAACGAGCGAGAGCCACGTTAGGATTAATTAGAACTAATTGATTTTCAAAATATACTTTCAAAGCTAAGGTGGTAGAAAAGTGACAGTAAAACTCCTAGCCTAGAAAGTATGATTTTTATCAACAAAACGAGAGTGTGAGGTTTAAACCTTTAAATTAAGAAAGTTCTTCTGAAAAATAAACCTTTTTTCGCGCACTATTAATTTATTAAATTCCCGATGGTTAATTAAGTTACATACCGATATCCCGCTATAATTAATTTAATTCTTCTTTAAATTCTAAAACAATCTTAAAACCAAATTCATTAGCCTTAGATTTACACCGTAACGACAAAAATACGGTAGATCGACTGTTGGTCCCTGTGAATTCGATATCTTTTTAAACTACACGACGAGACTGTGCACTTGCGGTCATTAAAATATTTTGATACACAAATCGTCGATCAGTGACACAAGCAATGTCTCACAAATAACAAGAACACAAGACTCAAACCATAAAAACTCTATTCCTTAATGACGGGTTAAGTGAGTATTAGGTTTAGTCTTCACACATATATATAATCTTCTGATTAGCACAGGTCTTCAGACGTATCTTGGGCTTCAAGTAAGTCTTGTAAGAATTTTGACCCAAGAAACATAAATTTGAACCATATAAAATATTCTCGTATTTCGAAAATACTTTTTATAAATAAAATTAGGTTAAATGAAATTAATTAAAAAAGAAATGTTAAATAAAATTAAAAAAATCTTACCTTTCAATAAAGACTAATTGACTTTATTATAAATTGATTGAAAAAGAAATGTTAAATGAAATTAATTACGATAATTTAATAAATTACTTTGCGTCCAAAAAACCTAAACAAATTAATTTTGAATAATTTTTTTATAAATATTTTATTTTAAAAAAAAAAGCCTCATTTTAATATTTTGCTTTAGGCCTCATTTAGTCTTGGGCTGGTACTAAGAGAGGTGAATGATTATGGGTAAAATAGTGGGGTGTTGGTTGTATTGTACTAGTAGTATTTACACTAACCTCAGGGGAGGTCATTGTAATTTACCCATCGTTCTATCCAAATTTTACGTTTTACATATCAAATGAATCTTTAAAGTAAAGAAATACAAATTAAAAGTAATTTCATTTGAGACTCGGAAGTGATCAACCTGCCGTATTTTTTTTTTAGTTTTTACCATCAATTTTATTAAGTTAGGAGTCAGTTCTGACATCAAGGGGTTCCACCATCCTTCCGATCGCAGTTGCAAGAGATCGAACTGCGGTTCTCCTACTAACGATTGGTGATCGACCTGCCGTATAACCCGTATCTAATTAGTTATTGAACTTTATTCAACTTTGAAAACATCTTTTCTTTTGAATACAACTTTGAAAACACCTTCTTTTGTTAAAAAAATAAATGTAGTACTATATTATCATCTTGAATATTGAGAAGAAATAGCCGGCACCGGCGTTACTTGTTTGGTATATTCCCATTCTGATCTTAATACAATTTGTTTCTTCTTGTTGTCTCAATTACTTATTTCTTAATTTGCCAAAGGATAATAATACACTATGATTAATTGACTTGTTCCTTTTATCTCAATTAATCTAATTATAATGTTAAAAAATTAAAGTCTCACATTATCATGAAAATATATTATTAAGTGAGAACAATTTCTAAAACAAAATTTTTCTAAGAATTAATTCTGATCGTCATGGTAATTAAAAACTCATTAACCACTTAAACTCAATATTTTAACTATCTTCATGTTACAGCTAACAAACTAAATTTGTAATTAAAGTTGCCTATAAAAAAAATTGTAATTAAAGTTGAAATAAATTGGATCTAAATTTAACTAAAACTCATCATCTAGTATTATATTTAAAAACTCATTAACCACTTAAACTCAATATTTTAACTATCTTCATGTTACAGCTAACAAACTAAATTTGTAATTAAAGTTGCCTATAAAAAAAATTGTAATTAAAGTTGAAATAAATTGGATCTGAATTTAACTAAGACTCATCATCTAGTATTATATTTGTCGATCCCGCGCAATTGTATTTGAAAGATGATTGAAACAAATGATGTAAGAACTCGCCCCGATCGAACTCTAGATAACTAAAACCCCCTTTCTTTTAGGAACAGAGGGTGAAAACTAAAAAACATATATTATATGTATGGGAACAATTTTTATCTAGAAATTAATTTTATAGATGTAGACTAACTCCATGAAAAAAACTCAATCATAAAAATGCCGGCCGGTTGAGCCTATGTATAGAAAGTGTTTTCCAAATAAATAAAAAATAAATTAGCATACTATGACCGGTTATTTGAACCCTAACCATTTGTATATATATGTCTTATGTCTTCCTACCTTGCAAATTCAGACGACTTTGATTTATTAAAAACAACACTTTGCTTCGTGACATCATTTAACATAAAGTCTATAGGATGTGTGGGAAATTTTTGCATCTATAAACATTTGTCGTTTAAAAGGACAGGACAGACGTTAGGGTAGTGGAGAAGTGTCCAATGTGCTTATAGCTAGCCTTATACTGCGATTGATGTTTGAAAATTATTCAAAAGTAGCTGTTCATTTTTTAGTCTTCCACATCCTTACAAATGAGACTTCATTTAATTGATGTCGATTCAATAAAAATAAAATAAAAAGTTTAATAGTATAAATTAAAATTAAAATTTAAGATATTAATAATGTTTGTTAATCGATCGGCCCAACACCAATTTGATCACGATGACGAATAATATCATGAGATTCTAGTTACGCAGAACAACATTGATTGTTTTAAAAAAAAATTGGATCATCGTAAAGACATATTCCGCGTAAGTATTTGTGATTTAAAAGAGTAATACAATAAATTTAATAGATGTCTTACATCAAATCAAAAAATTAACTACACTTAACTAAATTTTTTAAACACCACGTAAGTAATTTATAATAGTGACCGGAGAGAATAAGTCATATAAGCATAAATGCAAATCATTATAGACACTATTTCGATAAGCTTATCTAAATAATTTTGTAAATACTTATGTTATAGAATAAATGCTCGTTTGGCCCGGCTTATTTTCTACTTTTTTTCTTCTCCTTAAAAATAGTAAAGAAGGAAAAAATTGTGTTTGACTCTACTTTTTTTTATTTTTTATTTCTTTACTTTATTTCTCTACTACTTTTAAAGAGAAATATGGCTAAATTCAATTCTATACTTCTCTATTTCATTTAAGCTAAATAAAAAAGTAGAAAATAAACCGGGTCAAACGGGGCCTAAATCTAAATACTTATTTTGTTACAACTACCAACCACTAATTAGAACTTTTCTTAATTAACAAAATGCTAATGCACTAATATATTAATCAAATCAATTTAAATAACATAGCTTTGAATTCTACGTTGCATATAGTTGAGCTAAACATTGGCAACATCACCATTAATCTCATCATCAATCTCACCATAACCTTGCATATTCATCCATGGATTCTTCACACTATAATCAAACCAAAAATACCTTATCTTCAATGTTAATCATAATTTTTACTTTGTTCTATGCACTCTTCAATCCTGCATACTCAATTTCCTTCAACTTCTCTAACTTTCAACCAAACTTATATCTAATAAATTTCCAAGGTGATGCATTTTCATCAAGAGATGTTCTTCAGCTAACAAAAAACCAACTAGACGGCCCAATTACAAGCAGCGTCGGACGCGCTTCATTCGACAAACCGGTAAGACTTTACGACAAAAAAACAAAAGAGCTCACTGATTTCACAACACATTTCTCCTTTGTTATGACAGCCGTTGATAAAACACGGTTTGGTGACGGTTTAGCATTCTTCATTGCTCCGTTTCAATCTGATATCCCGAAAAATTCATCGGGTGGTTACCTTGGTTTATTCAGTGAAGACTCTGCATTCAACACTAGTAAAAACCAAATAGTGGCTGTTGAGTTTGATACTTTTGTGAATCCTTGGGATCCAAAAGCTGATCATGTTGGAATCAATGTTAATTCGATTCAATCGGTTCAAAATGTTTCTTGGAATGAAAACATCATGAAAAATGGTTCGACTGCGAATGCTTGGATTTCATATAACTCAACAACAAAAAACCTTTCTGTTTTTCTTACTTATGCTAAAAATCCAACTTTTCATGGAAATTCAAGTCTTTCATATGTTATTGATTTGAGAGAAATTTTGCCTGAATATGTTAGAGTTGGTTTTTCAGCTGCTACAGGTGAATGGATTGAACTACACAAGATTCTATCATGGTCATTCAATTCAAATTTGGATAATGGTGGCAAAAAAAACATTAAGGTTGGTTTAGGTATTGGTTTAAGTGTTGCTTTTGGTTTTTTAACTTGTTTAGTAGGTTTGTTATGGTTCAATTATTGGAGAAAAAGAAGAGTACTAAGTAGGGGTAAAATAGACAATAATAGAGATATTGATGGTTCTATAGATGAAGATGAATTTGAGAGAGGAACAGGTCCAAAAAAATTCACTTACAAAGTACTAAGCAATGCAACAAATGGTTTTGATGAAAAAGGAAAACTTGGAGAAGGTGGATTTGGAGGTGTTTATAAGGGCATAATTGGAAAAACCAACAAAAAACTTGAAGTGGCTGTGAAAAGGGTTTCAAAAGGTTCAAGACAAGGAAAAAAAGAATACATATCAGAAGTAAGAATCATAAGCAAATTAAGACATAGAAATTTGGTTCAATTATTAGGTTGGTGTCATGAAAAAAATGAGCTTTTACTTGTTTATGAATACATGCCAAATGGAAGTCTTGATTTTCATTTATTTGGAAAAGGGATTATGTTAAGTTGGAATTTAAGGTACAAAATTGCATTAGGATTAGCATCATCACTTCTTTATTTACATGAAGAGTGGGAACAATGTGTGGTTCATAGAGATATTAAATCAAGTAATGTTATGTTAGATGCAAATTTTAATTCTAAGTTAGGTGATTTTGGTCTAGCAAGATTAGTGGATCATGAACTTGGTTCACAAACAACTGTATTGGCTGGTACAATGGGATATTTAGCACCTGAATGTGTGACAACAGGAAAATCAAGTAAAGAAAGTGATGTATATAGTTTTGGTGTTGTTGCACTTGAAATTGTATGTGGTAGAAGATCAATTGAGGCAAAAGAAGAACCTAAGAAAGTTAGGCTTGTGGAATGGGTTTGGGAGTTATATGGTAAAGGTGAATTATTTCAAGGTGTTGATAAAGGGTTAAATTTGGAATTTGATGAAAAACAAATGGAGTATTTAATGATTATTGGATTATGGTGTTGTCATCCTGATTTTACTATGAGACCTTCTATTAGACAAGTGATTAATGTTTTGAATTTTGAAGCTAATTTGCCTAATCTTCCATCAAAATTGCCTGTGCCTATGTATTTTGCACCTCCTATGGAGATGTGTAGATTTTCTTATACTTCTGATGGGCTTACAAATACAACAAAAGGTTCATCCACTTATTCATCATTGTCAGCTGGGTCTAGAAAATCTCTATTGTAGGCAAAAGTTGTAAGTTTTGTTTTTGTAAGTGTGTTGTATTAGGCATGTGTGATGTGACAAAAGAAATTGAATTTATCCATTTTATGTAATTAGTCAAATTTTTATAATTAGATGTGTACTTCTGATATAAGAACATTGATCTTAGAAGTGATTTCCTCATGTAATGCTGCAATGTTATCTTGAGTTTGTTTTAATCATCTTAAATTATCTTGATTCACTTTAATTAAATCTTCTCAATTGAATTTTCCTTAGCACTTGTTGACTTGATTTTGGTCATTATCTTGCTAAGAATTTAATTATGAATATCTTTCTTTATATATGCAAAATTTCTTTCACGGTCAGGTTTGTTTTCTTTGATCGTACTTCTTTGTTAATTTTAATCGTGCATGAGTCCATTTTGTCTTTTTAACACAGTGGTGGAGCCTGGAAAAAATATGCAGAAGGAATATTAAAAAAAATTACTTAATATATAAAATAAAATACAAAAATTATATTGCAAACAAAATTTAAGTTATAATAAATATAAAGTTGATTATTATCAATGACATGGCTTAACATGCACAAAGTAAGATAAAACTCCATTGATAAGGAGAAAGAAATTAAAGCTTTAAAGCTTGAAATGAAAGAGATGAAGATAGGAATTTCTCAATATATACAAGTAACTAACATATAAACTAGTCACTAAGTGAGCTAACTAACAATAATAACCATAACAAACTTAACTGACTTGAATTACAAGTTAACTAATTAAAAGTGTTTATCTAGGTAGTTAAGTACTAATGATAACCAATAATTTGATACGCCCTCTCAAGTTGAGGTTTGAAAAATGTTGAGAAGGTCTATCTTGGAAAAGTGTCTTTGAAATTTAGCAGGATGGAGAACTTAATTTAGTAAGAATGTGTGTTGTCTGATTATATCAAGATATAGATAGCAACTTCAAGAGATCACCTTGTAGTTTTCTCTTACAATGTGACAACAATATATGTGAAATGTTTTGTGCGTTCATGAAATACAAGATTGGAGGCAATGTGTAGTGCATTTTGACTGTCACAGTATAAGGTTCGAATCTTGTCTGTCAGTACTGGTAAATCTATGAGTCCAAGGGAATGCTAGATGGCTTGCTTCCTAAGTTGCTTGTTTCAGTTAACAAATCCAAACAATATTTTCTTTGACAAAGTGTGATTCTTTGCTCAGAGTGTCCTACCTCCAAGCCAAGGAAAAACTTGAGAACACAATGTCCTTAATTCCAAAAGTTTCATATGCTAACAGTGATGTGAAACTAGAATTAGTACTTTTGGTAAAAAAAAAGTAGGATCATATGACAATTGAGTGTAAAAAGTGGTTGTAAAAAATTGAGACAATTTTTCATACCATTGTCTACTTTCCTGTTTCAAGCCATATAATTAAGGATTAAACCAGTTTGCAAGCTTTCTTGTCTGACACTTCTTCTAAGCCCTGTTGAATCTTCATATATACATCCTCATCTAGATCACCATTCAAAAAAGAATTGTCCACATCTAGCTGATGTATGTGCCATCATTTATTGGAAACTAAAGCCAAAACAGTTCGAATAGTGGTCATCTTTGCAACAGGTGAAGGTTCCAAAGTAGTTAACACCCTTTACTTGGTTATATCCTTTTGCCATCAAATGTGCTTTGTACCTATTTATACTGCCATCTTCTTTTCATTTGATAGGACTGCAAGTGTACGGGTTCTATCGTCGTAGTATAAAGTATTGATCCCACTAGGACTAATGAGAACCAAAATAGATTTTGTAAAAACATAGAAATAATATTGGTTTGAGCGAGAATTATTAAGTTTTAGGGAGAAGATATGGTTGAATTTAGTTATAGTGTAGTTGTTGGTTTTAGAAGAGTAGTAAAGTTGATAATAAACTAGGAGCATGCAAGATTAAATTATAAACAAAAACAATTATTTTGTAAGCTACTTTAAGAACTAGAATCACATTCCTAACCTTTTTCCTAATCTCTCCTTAAACTCATCATGTCATGTGAAAACCTTCTTTTTGAAAGCAAGTAAATAGATACCTCGGTAGGATTACTACGACTTCCCTTCGGCCCTGGTTGTCAATCTAGACAGTACATCGTAGTCTTCTCCTAAGTAATCCTCAAGCCTTCCTACTCACAAACTTTTCACCTTCTCACCGCACTGGATAACCAAGCGCGCCAGTGCTGATTCGATGGATACTTTCTTAAAAATTGGTTGTGTAAAGAGATAGATCAATGTAAGGGCTTCACTTTATGCGTCTTTCATCTTCTTACCTCAAGATATGAATATAGCACAATCACCAATACATAAGATTTCTTACCAGTAATCAACAATAACATTCAAAGACAAAGAAAGTAAAGTAGAAAGCTACAGAATGATCATCATGTGATCTCAAGGAATGAGTGGTTTACTCACGCCTTGACATAGTAGCTTGACAAAACAACTATTTTATTGAAAATGGTGGACCAAAATTACAAGAGTTGGAATGAAATGAAAGTGGAGCAAGGTGATGATTCTCTCAAGTGGTGTGTGCATTACAAGAGTGGAAGGCCTATATATAGGCTCAAATTCAAACGAGACAGGCAAGACAATGCCTCGCCTCATCATTGCATGGAAGATGAAAAACTACATTTATGCTTCAACAAACACTCACAAGGTCGTGCCAGATGGTCACACGGTCGTGCCAGATGAAAAACTATATTTTTTATCAAAATTATCAAAAACTAAAAAATTTTGAATTATTATAATGTTTATAAACAGTAAAATTGTTTTTTCTTTCTTATAATATTTATTTTCTTCTAAGTCAAATAGTTGGAAAATAACTTTTTAATTCAAAAAAATGATGATTATGTCATGTATTCAAAATTTTGAATGTAGTAATATATATATATATATATATATATATATATATATGTATGTTATGGACTGGGCCAAATGCAGATCAGTCCCATTTTGCTCCGGTGTCGAGCAGGCCCAATGGTGAATGGTCCAATACCATCTCACCATCGTCTCGTCACAGAATCTCCATTCTATAACGGCTGACCGCGGAATGATGAGCAATGGCTCTTCAGCCAAATTTTGATAGCCATTGATGAGAGGGGCAGATTTTCCTCCCCTCATCAATGGTCAGCGTTGGGACTATATATACTTGTAATTCTCACAATTTCACATGTATCCTTCACTAGCAGTGGCTCTAACTTATACTCCCTCCGTCCTAAAATATAAGAGAGAGGGTGAACTTTTCTTGGAAATGTAAAAGTTTGTGTTTTTTCTCTTATATTTTGGGACAAAAAATTTGATTTTTTTTTCTCTTACATTTTGGGATGGAGGGAGTACTATACTTCTCTTATACTCTGCTAACTTCACTAGTACAAAAAACGCTTGTTAAGTCGATTAAAAATGACTTTTTAAGTCAGTTCCGCACGTGACTTAACAATTCCTGACATAACAAGTTTTGACATGTTATGTCAGACTTAGACCTGACTTAAGAAAACGCTTGTTAAGTCATTTAAAAGTGACTTTTTAAGTCAGATTCGCGCGTGACTTAATAATTTCTGACATAACAAGTTTTGACATGTTAAGTCGGATTTTGACCTGACTTAAGAAGATTGTTTCTTAAGTCGGATATGTTTAACCGACCTAAGACGTTGTTGTTTTTATTTATTTATTCCTGGGCAGTTTTTTTTCCTCTATTTATAATATCACATTTTTTCCTACACTTTTATGTGTTGAATTTACTGCAACCAACATCGGTTCATAACCATAAATATAATGCAACATCCTATGTTTCATATCTCACCTAAATTTCAAAATAAAATCATAGAAATGAAAATAATGTCATACCAAATTAAAATATAACATTGGGATCAAAGTAGATAAACAACCACGTATGGTACAATTTGTTACACTTAGATAAACGCTTGTCTTATCAAAAGAGCATAAATAAGAGTAATTAACTACTTATATGAAACAATAACTAAGTACTTTTCAAGATACAATCACAACAAGAAACCTTAAAGACCACAAAAGATCATATATCCGCACTTGCTTCAACACGTTCCAAAATCATGTTTGCACATCATTTTTGAACATTTTTAACTTCATCCTTATTAAATGGATTTGAGTTCCAAAATATCTGAATAAATAAATTTTTACATAAATTAGATAAACAATAGTATTAATTAATTGATACAACTTTGATACAAAATTTCTATTACTTACTTTGGTCCATGAACCAACAATACTAGCGAAAACAATGTTTAACATGTGAATCATTACATAATAGCCGCACTCATAACTAACTTGTTGCTTTTGACTCTAAAATTGAATATGATCATATGTGGACGTCAGTAAATATTTGTCAAAAATTGTTATAGAATAAATATCAATTAATCATTCAATTAAATATTAAGTTAACAACTTACGATCGGATATAACCATTCTAATTTCCGTGAATGATTGGTAACCCCTAACCTAGGTCAGAATTTAGTTTTTATACAGCAAGCAACCGGGGCATAAAACAATTGTGCCGAAAAATATAAGTTATGCGGTAAATAATTAAGTCTTTGTAATTATGGAACATTGACGAGTAAATATGACTCCCTTGCGTTATGAATTACCTTTTGACTTCAACATGAAAGTTGTAGCTCTGTGTCTTAGCTTCCCAATGCAACTGGCCGCACCTCAATCCGATATTCCTAGCTCCAGTTATGGTCTGCGCAATGAGAAGGTGTCAAATTACTGTTTATTGAAGTGTTTTGGTTACCCTAATTTTTTGATACGTTTTCCTGATTGATTGAAGTGTTTTGGTTTTCCGATCGAAAATTGAAGCGATGTGCGTTTTTTGAAGAGAAGAGAGTGTTTTCTGTCCAGAAGAGATTTGTGTTTTCAATGGATTGAAGAGAAGAGAAGATTAATTGAAGATTGAAGTGATTTGTGTTGTTTGAGGGTTACTGGTTTATTTTGCTGGAATTTATAAGATTGAAACAAATAACCTCTTTTTTTTTTTACGTAACCAATTTTTTTATTTGTCCAAATATTTTTGTTTTTTTTTTAATTGTTAAATTTTTTAAAAGGTATCGGATTCGAATCCTACTAAGAACATATTGAAATTTAATTTGTTAAATGTAATTAATACATCTTAGGTCAGGCGAAAGCTATCTGACTTAACAAATAAGATTCTGAAGTCAGTTGCTCAATATACACGACTTAAGCAATTTAATTAAATTTTCAAAAAAGGACCGAGTTCGAATCCTATTAAGGACACATTATAATTTAATTTGTTAAATATAATTAATACATCTTAGGTTAGGCGACGAATACCTCACTTAACAAATAAGTTTCTTAAGTCAGTTGTTCATTATACGTGACTTAAGCAATTTAATTAAATTTTCAAAAAAGGTACCAGGTTCGAATCCTACTAAGGATACATTGAAATTTAATTTTTTAAATATAATTAATACATCTTAGATCAGGCGACGAATACCTAACTTAACAAATAAGTTTCTTAAGTCAGTTGCTCAATATACGTGACTTAAGCAATTTAATTAAATTTTCAAAAAAGGTACCAGGTTCGAATCCTACTAAGGACACATTGAAGTTTAATTTGTTAAATATAATTAATACATCTTAGGTCAGGTAACGGATACCTGACTTAACAAACTTAGTTTATAAGAATTATATATTTTTTTATTTAATCTTTGTTAAGTAAGTGTTAAGTGCACCCGACCTAACAAACTTGCAAATATTTATGGATTTGCCACCGTGTGACTTGTTAAGTCAGGTAGTAAGTCCAACTAACTTAAACCTTTTTTTATAAAGGTATTTTTGACTAGGGCTTGAGCGTCGGAATCCCTGCAGGTACAATCCCCCTCCACTTCAACAACCACGTACCGTGGTACTTTCGGTTGGTCGATACTTTTCGTCTGGTAAGATCAGTGGCGCTGTCTGTGGGAAATTCATAAGTTTGCCGTTTTTTCCCAGAAAAGAACCAAAACTTCAAACAAATCTCATAAAAAATCAACTTTTTTTTCTTCAGAAAATGGCCATCGAAAACATCATCAACGTTACTAAGGACACTAACTTCTTGACGCACACCTTTCCTCTAGAAGCCCTTCGTGAACTTCTTAGAAATGACGCAATGGGAACATTCTTCCCTCATGAATAAGTTTTCTTTTTAGTTTTTTCTTTTTTAGCTTACTTACCAAAAAAAAAACTATATTACTTAATAATTATTTAATTAACTACACTCTCCCTCCGTTCCTTTTTAATTGTCGTTTGAGATACGTATACACTATTCATATAATTGACCATATATTTCTATTAACACATAAGATGTTGTTCAATTTTTATCTCGATAAATATTTTTCAAATAAAACTTTTTACTAGCTTTTTACAATACATACTTAAAGATATTAATTAGTTATCAAAAATATCCATTGACATATGTGCAGTGGTCCATTGTGACACTTATTTAGGAACAGATAGAGTACTATTCAATTTTCTTTTTTTCTCGGCACAAAGAAAAAATGAAAAGTCATTATAAACTCACACTCTCAAAAAAGAAGAGGAACAGCGGTAATTTGAACCTCAGTCATCAATATCCAACCTAACAATTTCGATATTTTTATCTTTTGAATTAAGACTTCTAAATCTACCACCCAATCTTCTATAAGTAAGCCGCTCATAGTTTTTTCCTATCTATCTCAAATCATAAAAGACGATATTTCATTCACAAATATTCTTGTCAAATTAATTAACGTAAATAGGCTATAATTTGTATCTAACATTGTTTAATTCTAACACAAGAATCTTATGTTGGGTGGTGAATAATCTTATGTTTGGTCTCATTAAATTTATTTAAGAAATGGATCTCATACAAAAGCTTATAATAATATTGGGGGTGTTAAAATGATTAAATGAAGGGTTAAATATGTTTTTGATGTTTATAAATATTCAAATTTTGATTTAGTTCCTAAAATTTATTTTGGCATTTTTCCGTCCTTTAAAATTTGAGTTTAATTAGTATATATATTATGTCGATGTACCATTATTTACAGATACATCTAATAATGTGTTGTCACGTCAATTAATGAACAAAAAATTTATGTGTTCTTATATTTACTGTAATAATTAACGTGACAACGCATCATTGAATGTATGTGTAAAATAATCATACATGACAGAATATATACTAATTAAATTCTTAAAAAAATTCTATCAGGACTTTTAATTTGCTCTATACTTTTAAGTCAACTTATGTGTATCCTTTAAAATTTTAAATTATATTTTGCGGTCATATCAAATACATTAAAAATTGAATTTACTTGTAAAAGGTTTAATATTTTTAGATGAATTAAATATAAATTTTTTGGCAGTTAAGAATTCAAATGTAGTTCATCATTTGATAAAATGTATGAATTTTGTGCAAGTAGTTTTTATAATATTATAATTATAAATAAAAACCTCAATAAAAAATGTCAATGTACCCACACTTGACTACAAAACAACCACCAAAAATTGTGACAAAAAATATTTAAAAGATAAGAAAAGTGCCCATTTTTTTTATGAACTATATTTTCCATTAAGACTATTTTATATGCAGCGTTTTTAGATACAATCAATGAAATGAAGAAATTATTGTTTATTTTCTAGTTAGTTGTATTGTTCTTCTCTTAGTATAGGGTAGAATTTCATAGTTATATTCTTAGCTTGGTAGGATTAGCTTCCTATAACTTAATGCCCTCGTGCGTTATGGTCTATCCTTGAACATTAGACTAAACTGTCAAATGAGATAACATGATATATAGTGCTAAATGGTTGAGGGATTAGTAGAATGATTCAACACACTCCACTCTTAGGAGTAGGAATAGGTTAGGCTATTCGACAGGAGTTTATAGCTCGGCCTATTAAAAACTTGATTCGGCTCAGTTTATTTAATAAAAAGATAAGGTTCGGGCTTTTAAAAAAGTCTATTAAAGATAGGCCGGACTTAGGCTTATTAAAAAGCCTACAAAACTTATCAGGCCGGCCTATTTATAAAATATATATGACTTTAATTTTTTTTTAATGTACTTGATGATATTTTAATTTTATTTCCTTTCAATATATTGAGTATTTAAGTTATTTTTTTTCTAATATTAGGACAATGTAACTGTAAATTAACATTAAGATACCCCCGTCTCAACCAAAAAAAAAAATTAACGTTAAGATTCAAAAAAATAGGTCAGATGATATATAAAGATTTATATAAACCTACGTTATAATAGACAAAATAAACTATTTAAAGGTCTCAATATGAATATTTAAAAAAAAAAAAAAAAAACTCAATGTAAAATAGGCTTATAGGCCAAATCAGACTTTTAAAAATGCTAGGCCAGGCTAAAAAAAGCTCATCACAGTTAATATTTTTTTATATATATGGAGACGATTTAATTACATATATCAAACAAAAAACTAACATTAAATTGACGGTACCATATCTTAAATAAGGTACTTGAATCATTTTTTTGATATCATCAATGCTACATCATTATTGCTACAATAGTTAAAAAAATTAAGATACTTATTAATATAGTCTATAAAACTGCTTTAGATTCTCCTGTTGGAGATACTCCTTGAGAAAGCAAATCATTGGACTTTAATGTGCAAATCATTGGACTTTAGTCTACACGTACAATTAGGGGTGTTTCTGTTCATGTGTGACAGTGTGAGGGGTGCTGGTGCACCCCCTGGAATTTTATTTTTTTCACCAATATTCTTATATTTTTGCATTTTACACTCCCTGACTTCTTTATTTTGCACCACTCACCCAAAAACTCAAACCATGATTCATTATAGTCTCATTCTTTACTTTCAACATCTCTCTAAACTTTTCTCTTAAATTAGATCTCTCAAACACAACCACCACCACTTAACAATCATCGTTTTAACGAGACAAATAGTCGGTTGTTTATTTGTATGACTTGTTTGTGTCCAACTAACTTGTTCTCTTCTTTTGACAAGGAAAAGTTGATCGAATTTAAAAAGTTTTATCCAAAATAATTTTGTTCAACTAGTTTGGTGATGCTTGATAATCAACTTGAGACTTACATCATTGATATGCGGAGGAGTGTTGAATATGCATCTATGAATGAAATAAGTGATCTTTCAGAAAAATTAATTGAAACAAAAATACATTTTGTTTATCCATTGGTTTATCAGCTTTTGAAGTTAGCAATGATTTTGCCCGTTGTCACAACAATCGTTGAACGATGGTTTTTGGCTATGAAGATTGTGAAGACTAGACTACATAATTGAATGTGAGATGATATTTTGAACGATTATCTTGTAGTTAATGTTAAAAGAGATATGTTCAACAATCTAGATAGTGAGTTGATTATTCAGAGATTTCCAAACATGACTCCGCGTAGCATTCCCCTATATATATATATATATATATATATATATATGGGGTGCGGAGAAGGGGGCGCACGGAGAAAGGTTTTGGTGGCGCGCGGAGCAATTATGATGGGTGGGGGGCGCGCGTGAGTAAAAAGTGGAGGGGGGGTTGGAGTAATTCATGCAGGTCATACTTGCTAACGTTGACTTGCATGGATCATAGTTAGCATTTCCCATATATATATATATATATGTTAAAATTTTACACTTCTGAGATAGGGCCCGAGCAATGCCACTGCGTACATTTGATGCTCAACTTTTTTAAACATGTGACCTTCATGGTCTAATTTGCTATTGAACCACATGGATTACGAAAATTATTTTCTTCCAAAAACACTGTGATTTAACTCGTTTAATTTTAATAAGTGTTTGAGACTCACAAGATTTTATTTTTACTAATGTTCACCAAATTATAAATAAAAATAGCAAATTAATAAATTCAACCACCAATAAAAATACTAACAAACAACTAACTAACAAATAGTGTTACTCACAGGCTGGAGAAATGCGCAAGAGTTGCGACAACTCCCTAGCAACCATCATCGTAGCTTGGAAAATATTGTTTGCACAAAACCGGTTATAGGCTATGTAAAATGCAACGTTGATGCTTCTTTCTTGAGACTACTCAACAAATTAGTGGGAATTGGTATATGTATTCGGGACGAACAAGGTCAATTTGTCCTGGTTAAAACAGAGTGGTACTCACTTGGCCTATCCTTGATGTCGACACCGGTGAAGCATTAGGCTTGCTCAACGCGGTTCAGTGGGTGCGAAATTTAAATCTTAATAATGTGGTGTTTGAACTAGATTCTAAGCGTGTGATTGATAGTTTTAATAGCAATCGGGTAGACGAGTCTGAGTTTAGAGACATTATCAAAGATTGTAAAAATGTGTTTCATTTTTTTTTTTACACACTCTCATGTTGAGTTTATTAGGAGACAAGCCAATAAGGTTGCTCATGAGTTAACTAAAACGGCTCCATATTTCTAACTTTTTACTGATATTCCTACGTGATCCAGAATCTTACCATATAAGTTTCTTCCGTAAAAAAAAGCAAATAGTGTTTTTTTTATGGATATAGCAAATAGTGTTTTAGTAAAAACAAATGTTAAGCGATTTACGATGAAATTGAGATAATATACAAAAATTTATAACTAGAGATAATTTTTTGTAAAAAAATAAATAGAGATAATTTTATCACCTAATTAAAAGACAATTTTGAAAAGTTGAATGATGACACATTATTTGTGTGTTATTTAGGCCTTTATTCATGAATTATTTACTGCCAATATGGTAATCAAACCATGTTTTAATGCAATTTCATTAGTTTATTTAGTTTTGAGTCTAGAATTATGTATTAGGAATAATTATGTAATTTTAATGAAAAAGAGTTAGTTTAGAGGCAACTTATGTTAAGGCATGTTATTTGGTTCTGGATCGTCATCAAAAGGCATCTACTGATAATGACTGTCAAGACATTGAGTTCCGTACAAGTCAACAAGTCAAGCGCTGCTAGAAGACAAATCTGGGAATGTGCTAGAACATTGTGAAAAGCATCTTTGAAGGATAAGGATGACTGGCTGGCTTGCCAGCTGTCAGCATCACAAATGATTGTACTATGATTAAGTGGTCCTTGCAAATGGAATATCCTTTATTCCTAGGGCCTAGTAGTCACAATTAAGGTTGCACCCGATCCAAGAAGGATTGTCCTATAAATACACGTCCCTAAACCTAAAAGAACAAGCTTGAAAAGCTAGAAGGTGATTGAATAGATCTGAGAAGAAGAGGAGCCGTCGGAGAGATCCGTTGTTGCAGGAGGCGACCGGTGATAACGAGAGGCACGACAGTGTCTGTAGGAGTATCTATTGCATTGTAATGGGTATCACTACTTTACTTGTTATTATTGTTGTTGTTTCTATGCTCATTCTGAGCTAAACTCTTTGTAGTTGAGATTATTTGAAGTTTAATATAATGAATGAAGTATTTATGTGAATGAATGATTGTTCTTGTGTTATCTTTAACTTTATGTTTTTAAGAAAATACATTTATTTCTTTGACTGATCAACTTAGATTTAAATACAAGTTACATGTGTAGAGACATCTAGCATGTTAATGGAAATAATAAAGTTAATAAGGTTAAGTAGGAGCAGACATGTAATCCCTACCTTTTCTTATGGATAAGTTAAGGGCCTTAGTGGGATCAAGCACGAGCTTTTCTGAACTCTAATGGGATTAATAGTAACCTCGACAGAGCCAGTTCATTATACCCCATTTTAATATCTAACGTTGTAGACATACACCACAAGGCAAGCTTGCTCACAGATGGCACGACAGTAGTTATCATTCACTATGCTTCGTTCATATGTTAAATGGATCTTAATCTCAGCCACCCTTTTATTATCATTTTCAATCATCAACTTACTCAACTGCTATTTTATTTATTGTGTTAAAAATCAAATATGTTTTGTTACCATTACAATAGACAAACACTTTATTTGAACTTGGAATGTATAACCCTTATTCTATTCCCTGTGGGTTCGACACTCTTTTCACTTATTACTTGCTATGATTGACTGCGTATACTTGCGTATCACATTCACCAACCATCATTGAACTAGACCCTTTTCAAAATCACAAACCTTATATAAAGGGACTATTGTTAATTGCACTACTGATTACTATAGAGCTCTCACATTCATTTAAATGAGTTCACGTGGCCTTCCTTTGGTTTAGATATCATGAGAAATGCACCACAATGAAAGTTAGTTTTTTATAGGGGTGTCCCACTTATAAAACCTATTATTTTAATAGTACAAGCTATGCTTGTCTTACTAGACTTTTCACTGTATCACCATCTCTCTCCCATGCTTTTGAGGTTTTACTGAAATTGCAATTCAAGAAAATTTAACATACAATTTGTTTTTGCAACAACATCAACAAAATTTAAACTTGTGGTTTATGTAAAAAAGAAAAAACTTTAACTAAACCGTGACAAAACTTTTGAGAAGAAGGGATGAAATGGTCACAACCAAAAAATTCAGAGTAGTGCAGATTTTTCTGAAACAGTGGTCTTGAACTTCCTTAATTCGAATTTTTGACAGATTTGGTTCAAGACAGCGAAAGACAATATGTTCTTCAACTTAGTTTCGTCGAAATAAACTCAAGGTGGCCGAAAAAGTAGAGTGAAGTGACATTGACAAAATTAAAACTTAACAAAACTGAAAAATAATGAGATGGTAATTGTAGAGAAGAAAGAGATGAGTTTGAAAATGGTGGTGGTGTGGACAAAGAAGGCAGGGTGGAGGCGTGACAGTGGGTTCGTGGTGGTTTAGAGAGAAAAGTTCGTTGATGTTGGTTTATTTAGAAAAGAAAAGAGATAAGCTTGCAAGTTGAGCGGAGACAAATATTAGGGTTACAAACTTATCATAAGAGTGGGCTTGGGCCTTCTGAATAAGTCTAAAATCAAATATAAGACCCACAATGTTCTTAAAAAGACAAAAAAGATTATTACTCATAAGAAAATTCTATTTGAATTCAATTTTTGTGTGTAATATTTTAATTTTAGAGTTTAATTAGTATATTATATCAGTATATAATTATTTTACACATACATCCAATAATGTGTTGTCATATTAATTGATAAATATGACAATTTATATATTTTTTATATTCATTAATTGACGTGGCGATACATCATTAGATATATATCTAAAATAATCATAAACTAACATAGTAAAATAACTAAATTCTAAATTTTATATGTTGACATATCACATTATATGTTTTTTTCTTTTCAATCTCTAAAAATTACACAATCAATTTTTTTTTAAGTAAAAAATCACAAACCATAGAAAATGGTTTTTCTAATTTATTATTTTTAAAAATAACTTTAAGTTCCAAAATTATCCTTGAAATTTGTACAACCACTGATAAATACACATTAAGAATAATTATGTTGAACTAATTCACTTAAATTGGAAGAAAATTGTGTTATTATTAGTTTTAATGTATATGACAGTTGATACAAATTCTATAGAATAATCAAATGTTAGTTAGACCAGTAGTGATTTATGCTGAATTTAGTAGGGAGACCATAGTTCGATTCCACAATTACACTTTAAAAAGACTAAAACCACTTGACGTCAGACTTCACTATAAATTGAATTAATCGGTCCAATAAACTAAATTCAACAAACTAGATATGATATTAATAATAAAAAAAAAAAATTATTGAACCGTGCGATGCACGGGATAGACACTAGTTCTATAACAAAGTTATATATTCTTCATGTGTCTTTCCATTGGTCAATCTTTCTAGAGCTTAACACATGTCCTCTCCAACAACCCTTTGGCAGCTGGTTCTATTTCGATAAACAATGTCACTAATAGAAAGTGCTGAGATAAGACCCATTTAAAAATTTGACAACTACTTAACCAAAAAAGAAGGAAAAAAATTAGACAACAACATACATATGAATAAATTAACTTTTGATTATTTTATTTTATTCTTCGCTCACCTACTATTTCAGTTCATTTTTGTGTTGCTATATGAAGCTCCGAAGATATTTTGATACACTACGATATAGATATGGCGTAATTTAAAAACTTAAAATATAATACGGCTAAGACACTTTAATAAAAAATTAAATATTGTAAAATATATAAACATAACTACAATTGATAACAAAGAAACATTCACATTATTAAAATTATCAAAACAGTGAATCAATAAAGATTTACTAAATAAATAAGACTTATTTGTAATTAAAATCAGTAAATATTTATAATTAAGTAAGTGAGACTTATTTGTAGTTTTTTTTTTTTTAGTTAGAATCAGTAAAGATTTACTAAATAAATAAGACTTTAAAATCTGTAAATATTTATAATTAGAAACAATAAAGATTTATCATTTAAATAAGTGAGACTTATTATTAGTATTATGGGTGAACATTTTGAGACTTATTAGTAATAAAGATATTTTCTATTTTAATTAAATTAAAGATATGCTAAAATTATATTTGCCAATGAGTCTATAAAAACTAGATATATAGGCACTAGAAATTGAAATCTAAATATTCATAAACAGAGTAGCCGCTATCAAAGAAGTTCTGTTTGTATGGACAAGTAAAGATGTTGCTAGTATACTAATTTGCTCGTGCTCAGAAATTATTTCTTCTATAAAGATTCTCCGCTTTTAGAGGTATAATTCTAATCACTAATTTAATATTATATGAAACTCGTTTCAGTATTTAATTTTAGAGATATATAATTTAAACTATTAAATAAATGACTTAATTATGTACCCAAAAAAAAATGACTTAATTAAAATACATCCATGTTGCATAATATTCTTAGTTAATATTTTCAAATGATTTGAATAAAGAGTATAATTAGAAGAAAAATAACCACAACAAAACAAGATATTCTTTTATATAGATATCAAACTTTGTTTTTACATAGTTGCACGTATTTTGAAATGAATCCATCATCAAACCAAAATTTGATTATTCATGAATTTAAAATAGGGGAAAGTTAACATGTGCCCTTAAGGTACATGGTTAGATACTCAATATAGAAAAATTGTCTTAAAAGTTGTGCATTAAACTTTTCAAAAGTCAAAATTTTGTATTTCTCTATGCAAACCTTCCATTTTTGAATTCCTTAATATGTGCCCTTAAGGCACATGTTAACAAGACCCTTTAAAATGTACTTTCAACAACTTTTTAGTTATCAAATAATCCAAACGATTAAAGCTAAGATTAACACAATTATTTGGTGACAAAATATTTATATCAACAATGTCCTCATCCTAGATAAATAATTTATTTTATGATCATGTAATGGCTCAGATATTGACCAATGACCTCTAGAAAAGGTATCACGAGAGGAACTTTTGTTGGTATACCGTGTCTAGAAAGGAGTGGTTGAATAGTGACATTCACATACTTTGAGGGCACTATACTATTATAGACTCTATTGAGTATTATTGACATCATAAGTTTAGTGTTTTGGTTGCCAACTTTGTTTCGTATATAGTAATAGTGGTTCCAACTTCCAATTACAATGATTTTTCTAAGCTTCAAAATGACTTTTGCTTCTCTTTGAATTCGGTTTCTAAAGTTTTGCAAGCTTTTCTTACCTATAGTCTTCAAAAGCATTTTAGATTTTTCTTGTATACACATGTGTATTATCAAATGGTTTTTTTTTTGACAAAAATGTAAAAAAGTTTCTTTTTCTTTTCACGTATAAAATATTTTCTTAATCTTTAGATTCTCAAAGGAGTTACACAAATATAATCTATAAAAATAATTATGATAATTAATTAAAAATTCAAACTCAAAATTTCCCGAATATTTATCTTTATCCAAAACATACGAATTGAAGGAAAATTAGACAATTACTACTTGGTTTTGACAAAATGTGTATTAAGTAGGCTAAACTTGAAAATAAATAAGTTAATGATGCATTTAATCTGGATTAGGTACACACACCAAATTAAAGCCTCCATTTTAGTAGGAATATAATTAGACTAGAAAGTCTTAGGGGCATGGCAAGTAGTAGTTTTATTTCAAATTATCACCAATTACACGTTTTTTTTCAACCTTTTGGTATAACGGCATAAACAACTCCATTAACGAAACTATTATTTTACTATTTATTAAGGGGGATATTATGGGCAAATTTTTTGTTTAGTTTGACTTTTAGTCAAAAAAATTTATTACTAAATTATTAATATTACATTATTTTTTCTGATTTTCTTATACACCGCCTAACCCTCTGAATTTTGTTAAGAGGGAAAATATGTGGACAATTAGCATTATATTGCTAACACTTGTTTTATTTTTCATACATATATTTTCATACATATATTAAATATTGTGTAACAAAAAAAATCAAATATTGATGGATGATTGAAAGAATACTCTGAGAAAAAACGATCCTTTCATCGGCAATACAACTACTACGTTTGTCTTACAACATATTTAAATAATTCACCCTTTTTAAACTAACGATCTTCCATTACAACATATTTAAATACATATATGATTTATAAACTAAATAATTGTAAAAATTTACATACCAAAAACATATATGTACTTAAAATTGTTGAGAATCTAAGTTAATTTTTAGGTAACAATTTGCAAGATAGAAATAAAATTGTTGAGATATTTATTTATGACAAATTAAATAATATAAAAATAAATCTATTTGAAAGATAGAAATAAAATTGTTGAAATATTTATGTCAAATTAATTAATAAAAAAATAAATCTATTTGAAAGGTATAAAAACAAAATAAAAACAAAATTGTTGAGATATATATTTATGGCAGAGAAAATTCTAGGTTTAAGGTTAAGCAAGAGTTCAATTTTATAATATTAAGGATTGCAAATTATTTCTTTTTGATCTAAGACTTAATATTTTTAGGTAATTTAATTACGCCAACTCTATTATTCAAGAATGTTTATATGAGATTGCGCAGAGTTCTTATAGCTTAACTAAGTTTTTGATTTCTGATTTAAATATGCAGCAACGTTGATTTGAACAATTTATCATCTGTTTAGATTACATAAGACTCGAGAAATTTGTCTTAGCACTTGTAAGAAGATAATCATTACACCAACAACAAAAAACTACACCAACTACTATTTACTTGGTAAGTGAATTATTTAATCTATATTTAATATTACGATGATATGCTACATTCACTATGACACATTTGTATAAGCTATAAATCAAAGTGTGATTTTCAATCATCAACTTTTTTTGTTTTGGCACATTCAATCATCACTTGTAATAACTCGATTATAATTCTGAAGTATCCACCATAATTCTCAACTTTTTTTTTTTGAGAAATAATTCTCAACTTATGATTATGCTAATTTATATGATAAATTAACTAGTTAAATAACATGCTATGCTATTCAAAGTGGTCCATGTTCTACGTTGAAGGAAAGACTTACTTAACTTGAAATCTTGGAAATTGATAGGCAGGGTGTTGCCAAACACATTTAGACCCAAAAGAAATTCAAAAAAGAAAAATAATAAAGTTGAAAATATTTTGTAACATTAAAGTGAAGCTAACTAGACTTTGTTATTGAGTTTCCGTTATATATATAATAATTTCCATTAACTTGCCATTATATAAATTTTAGTGCGTTTTAATAATATAATAATAAGGTTCATATATTTATGTTTTCAAACAGAATATAGTAACAAAGACAGAGAGGGAGAGAGACAAATCACCCAAACAATTCAAACGAGAACCAAAATAAACTATATATGTTGGTCATTTGTTCTTTCATCTCCTATGATTTTATTATTTTTCATCAAGGAAATTAATGCATTTGTATACTAAGGTTCGTACATGCCTTTCAAAATTTCTTTTCTTGTTAAAATTCTTTTAATTATGAACCACATTTATATATGGTATAGTATGGTAGTTTAACAATACTCTTTAGTTTTCCACATTTTAATTTTAATAGCTCCATTTTAAAATTGCTATCTAGTTTCTTCTTCTTCTTCTTTTAGCCTTAATGACTTGTCTATGATTTGAAGCTTCTAATTAAATTTTATTTTTATTTTGTAGGCTATAACTTATAAAGAGATGATGAAGATGAATGTGTTGAGTAAGAAGAACAAAAATGTTATGTTATTTTGGTGGTTTGGAATGATTATTCAACTCTATTTCTTGCTATGTGCTTCTTCTGAGAAGACTTCATTAAGGTTCTTCTTCATCTTCATCTTCTTTTGATTCTAATTTTGGCTATATAGCTTTTTTTTTGCTTTTATCTTTGTGTGTGTGTCAGAGAAAATATTAAGGAAAATAAAGGAAAAAGAAGCATGAGAGAATTAAAAGAATAACATTCTTTATATGTATGTTTGTTTTGTTGATGTTGTCTTTGTTGTTGATATTTTTATTCTTTTCATGAAAAGTTTTTTATTTAAAAAAAGATTTTAAAATGAGAGAGAAAAAGAGGGTTTAAGCAAAAACAAAAAGAGTCACGGTTTATTTGTCCTTTGTGCTTCTCACATGAGAACTTTAGAAGTTCATGTCTTTTTTGTTTGTGTTTTTGTTTGGTTTAATTTTGAAGTTATAGTTTTTTTTATTAAATTGTGTGCATCTCTCACTTTATGGTAATGAAAGGACATTTTGCAAGTTACCCATTATTATGGTGAAAAGAATTTATTCTTGTATCCTCTTCTTCCCCTGCATTTTCTGACACTTACTAGTTTCACATGTCTTCCTTTTGAATCATGTTTACTTGCATAATGGTCTTAACATGCAGCATAGATCATCTATGATACCAACTCTAATTAAAATGCTACTATTCCGTCCTAAAATATAAAAGAATTTTGGTAAAATAAAGTTGATGTATCTAGTCTAAATTTTTAATCAGATACATCAATTTTTTTTGACTAAAATTTTCTTATATTTTGAGACGGAGGAGTATATAATTATAGTAACTTTTAAGGAGTTGATTTAAATTTTAAAATATTATTATTGGATTTGTGTTGAGTTTGTTGGAATAACTGTGGATCAATGTGATTTTGACATATAAAACTTAAATAAAATTATAGTATCAATAAATAGGATTATGTCAATATAGAGATCAATATTTTTAATAATCATTTGCTATAATAATTGTGAAATACTTCATCCATGAACCTAAATTTGTTATTTTGCATGCTTCTATGCACACCAATAGTAATTGTAATTTAACTATATATCTATGTTAAATTTGGATTGGATTTCTCAAAAGTGAGCTATTAGTATAAAGTGATAAAATCATAAGTGGATAATAATTTGTTATATATATGCATATAATATACAAATTCTGCTCTTTAAAGTGAGTAAGCATGATCCATAAAGCTTATGGAGAATTTTTAAGACACTCATACACCCATTAAACACTTTGATATACACAAAAAAATGAAAATTTGTTGAATGTGTGATGGAGAATTATGAGTGCATTTATATGGTTGAAAATCTTATTCTACTTACTTTTTATGCTCACAAACTCATTTCTCAATTCAATCATGAAATTAACTTTTTTCAGTTGCCTTATTTTTCAAGACTTACCGACATGTACTCTTATAGCAAATTTTATTTCTGTGTCTCTCCCATTATCTGTCTTCCATTTCATTAAAAATAAAATGACTTTTTTTGAGTGGAAGAGATTATGACTTTTTTGAGAGAGTTGCTATAATCTCTAATTTAATGGTGAAAAGTAACCGTCGTGCATAATGTAAAATTGTTGTCCCTGTCGAATAATTTAAGTGGTAAAAGTTGAGGGACATATGAGTTAGATAGAAAGAGGTCTAGAGATCAATTTTCAGAGGGAGCGATTTATATTTCCAAAAAAATGTCCATTTTCCAAAAAAATACAAAATTGTTTTACTTGTTGCAATCGAAAAACGTCCATTTTGCTAAAAATACAATAATTCACTATAATTTTGTCAAAATTACCGCAAATTCAAATAGTTCCATCATATTCTTTCTCCTTCAAATATTGCCCTGTTGCAAAAACAGAAGATATTAAGTTCATAATATCATGATTACATTTTTATTTTATTAAATATTTCTTACCATATATATAATCCTTTTATTTACAGAGGAAGTTCAACGATTATTGGATCAAAATCTATAGTCAAGCTGAATACAGAAGACCAACAACAGGTAATAATAATAATAATAATAATAATAATAATAATAATAATAATAATAATAATAATAATAGCTGGCTTTTGGAAAAGATTAATTGTTCAAAAATTAAATAAACAAATAAAATTATTGGTTAATTATATCCTTGTTTGGTACCATGAAACAAGTGCTTGTTTTTTGACCATAACATTTATTGTTTGACCTTTTTCAGTTGATTGTTGACAATGGCATTGTTTCTGTGACATTGTCAAGACCAGAGGGGTACATTCTTGGAATATCGTATAATGGAATTGACAACATTCTTGAATCTCGAAATGAAGAAAATGATAGAGGGTATGTTCCTAATACTACTTCATATAATACTAGACAAATTAAACTTTGGATGGGTTAAATATAATAATGAAGTAAAAGTTCAGAATATATACTATTACTAAAAGGTTAATTGGTCAAGTAATGCCAATTTCTAATTTCTCATTACTTTTTAATTTTTTGCTAACTCTTCAAAAAATTTAAATAAAAAGTCTATGCATGCCTTCAATAAAATATGTCCATACATAATTTAATAAGTATGATAAGTAATGTCTATGTATTTTTTTATCATAAGAATATTTTAAACTCATTCAACTATGTTGCAACACATTATTGGATGATGTATCTGTACATATTTTTCATACCAACTGTTTATATAAATTAAATCTAAGTAACATGAATTTAACTATTTAAGTGATGGTTGAATTGATTTAATATAACTTGTTATTTAATCATATTGTTAGGTACTTCGACGTTGTTTGGAATAAACCAGGAAAGTATAGTAACTTCACAAGGTATAAAGTTTTGCATTATTTGTATCATTGTATGTATGAACGGTTAATATAATTTTTCTTACATATGTATTTTAAGACATAAGGTAAGTATAGTTTCATCTCTATTTTCTTTTTGTCTTCTCAATCAAAACAAATTTGTTGGTGGGTGTATTCATACAATTACTTCCATAGAGTTTGTGATAAAATGCCACCTATTAAATTTGGACTTCGATTAAGTGAATTCAACAATAGGTGCAGTCAGGGGCAGTCAGTTGATTTAGGCCGTACAATCTTGATCGGACGATTTAGATGTCAACTCAGAAATTTTATATGAAACCAAAATAAAAATTTGTCTTAAAATTTAAATTGTTTGATTTTGATTAGACGGTTCACAATTGCTGACTGTATGCAGTCACGACCGCAGTGAATAAGATTCCAACACCTAAATGTATATCCATTAGACTAATTTACAATTTTAACCATGATACAGAGTTCATGGGACAAACTTTTCAGTCATAGCAGCTGATGAGAATAAGGTGGAGCTTTCATTTTCAAGATCATGGATATCATCTTCCATGAATGGCAAAGATCTCCCTATAAACATAGACAAAAGGTTGATTATTTAGTTTCTTTTAATTTGGATAGTTATTTTTGTTAGGAACTACATATATATATATGCTAACTACATGAAACATAATTTATATATGCAGATACATTTTCAGAAGTGGTGACTCTGGATTTTATTCATACGTAATATTTGATCGCCCTGCTGGAATGCCAGCAATTGAGGTTGATCAAATTAGATATGTTTACAAACTCAATGAAGACAGGTATAATTAAAATTGTTTTTTAACTTAATTAATTATTAAGTGGCTTTTGCCCCTATATTTCACATCAAAGAAAATAAAATATATTATATTATTACTCTAACCTTTGAGAAGACGTAATTAAAGGGAGTGACCGACCATTAATGAATTAATCTAAGTGGTGAGAATTTTGTACTTTTTAAAAAAGTAGTTAACGATATTATCAAAAAAAAAAAGTAGTTAACGATGATTAACCATCGCTGATGACAGAGAAAACTTCTTATGTATATGGTAACTATAAAAAATGAGAGTAACCATTTGTTATCTATGTGCTGAATGGTTTCATTAAATTACTATTAGATTTGAAAAAAATTAACTACTACTCACTTTAATCTCAAAAATAAAATAGTTAAAGTACGATTTCCTCTGTTAGTCTCATTTTAGCATAAACTCATGAACCAAGATAGTAGATTATTGAAGCTTTTATATTCTATTCTACTCTTCTTTTTTGTCAAATAGCTTACTGGCTAGAATTTCACCCCTTGAAGGTGAATAAGCGGGTGTATCAGGGTTCAAACCTCATCCCTGCATATTACGTGCAAATGTTCTACCACTAGAACAGGGTAAAATTAATTAAACTTACTTATATGTTGGACCACTAGAATGGGATAAACTTAATGAAGATTTACTTGTATTATTGAATATAATTTTTAATTTTTTGCTATTAATATTGACTAAAGCAGAGAGTATTTTATTCTTCAAAATATATTTTTTGGAAAAATGTTTAAAAACATTAAATTACTAATGGGAAATGAATGGGACAGGTTCAACTACATGGCATTATCTGATACAAGGCAAAGAAGCATGCCAACAATGAGAGATAGAAAAACAGGTCAAGAACTAGCTTATCCTGAAGCAGTTCTATTAACCAAACCAATTAATCCACAATTTAGAGGAGAGGTAGGTACATCTAAATCTAATGTAGCTTTTGGCTTTTTTCTACTTTTTTGGATATGGAATTAACTTTTGGTTAAAAGATGCACGTGAATGAATATGAAATGATTTTGTTGGGTTCAGGTGGATGATAAATATCAATACTCATGTGAGAATATTGATAATACTGTTCATGGATGGATTAGTTTTGATTCTTCTGATGCACCTGTGGGCTTTTGGTTGATAACACCAAGTAATGAGTTTCGTAATGGTGGACCCATTAAGCAAGATCTTACTTCTCATGTTGGGCCCATCACTCTCTCGGTATGTTCCATTTTTCATTAGAGATTGACGGTGTAAATTTTTTACACGTGCATCTAATCAAATCATATCATATTGTTATTTTTATATTGGTTTGATGCATGTATAAAGTAATTTTCCATAGTCAGTTTAATGCATACAAATTAATTCTTTGTTATTATTACTATTTTCTTATAACGAATATATATAGTGTAGTATGTGATCACTACTAAATTTACAACTTTGTTTAATAATTATTCTTTAGGTATGAAACAAAATATATATAAGGTTTGAGATTAAGTGTTCACAATCTTGGTCCCCTCATATACACAAATGACAATATGTATGCACAATTAAGATTAAAATTTAGAAATAGTTATCAATATGGTGTAGCACAGGGGCGGATGGGTAGCTCAACTGGTTAAGCTGACCAGTTGAGCTAAGGGTCAAGGAACTACTGGAGGTCCAGGGTTCAAATCCTGACAAAAGAGATTGTAATATATTATTTACTAACAACTAACATTGCCTATAAAAAAAATATATGGTGCACCACATTTGCCACATTTAAAACCAAAATTCATTTTCATACAAGGACTAAAATGATGTTTAAGCCAATAAAATATACACAAGTAGTTCTTGGCCAAGATCTATGAACATCAGTACATTGGTGCATGCACACAAGTCACGTAGCATTGATTATCATATTAAGAAATACAATATATAATAAAACTGTTTAGTATTTTGTTAAAAAAATGTTATAGTACAAGTGAAATTGTTAAAATATACTACTAATACTTGATTTGCATATTTTGTTTTCGTTTAGATGTTTGTGAGCACCCACTATGCTGGCAAGGAAGTAACCATGGCATTTCAAGAAGGAGAACCTTATAAGAAGGTTTTTGGTCCTGTATTTGTCTACCTTAACACTGATTCAAGTCAAAATGATAAATTATCCCTCTGGCCAGATGCTGTACAACAGGTACTAATCACAAGATTATTTGAATTATTTCTTATGATTGTTTAATTGCTTATGTCTATGACAAATAATTTGAGTTGCTTTTTTAAACATTTAATTAGTTATCCAAGGAAGTCCAAAGTTGGCCTTATGACTTTCTTCAATCACAAGATTATTTTCCACCCAACCAAAGGGGAACAGTATTTGGAAGATTAGTAGTCCAAGATAGGTACATATTAATATCTTGTTGAATTTTATTCTTTAATTTCATAAGATTAAGCAATATAAGAATTCAATTAATTTTCCTTGCTTCAAAAGGTACTTCAAAGGAGGGAGATATCAATATACTAATGCTTATTTGGGTCTAGCTATGCCTGGAGATGCAGGATCATGGCAGAGAGAAAGCAAGGTTTGTATTTATCAGACTATGTCTGCATTTGAATAAACAACTTAATTACGCGTCTATGTTCAAACTGTTTTTATGCTATTCAACAGGGCTATCAATTTTGGACTCGAGCTGATGCGAAAGGTTACTTTAAGATAAATAATATTGTTCCAGGTGATTATAATTTGTATGGTTGGGTCCCTGGATTCATTGGTGATTACAAATATAATGGTACAATCACCATCACACCAGGTAAATTATGTTTCACTCTCTTATAGATTAACCTAAAGATTTGTTATGACTTGGATAATTAATTAAACAATTACTTGTTTGAACTTGTAGGAGGAATCACAAACTTAAAATCCCTTCTATATAATCCTCCAAGAAATGGACCAACCCTATGGGAAATTGGGATCCCAGATCGTTTGGCATCAGAATTTCATGTACCTGATCCGTACCCTTCTCTCATGAACAAATTATACACTGAACAACGCAAAGACAAGTTAGTTCAAAACTCAGTGTTAACAAAAGATATTATTTTTTTTTATCTATATTATTTAATTCATTCCAAATATCTTTACTTTTTACAGGTTTAGACAATACGGATTGTGGGAACGTTACACTGATATATATCCAAATGATGATCTTGTTTACACTGTGGGTGTTAACAAGTATAGGGATTGGTTTTATGCTCATGTTACAAGGTAATAATACAAAATTTGTGGATAGTATTGTTAATTTTTGATGAATTTTGACACTAAATTGTATTGTAAGCAGAAGCACAGAAAATAAGACATATGAGCCAACAACATGGCAGATTGTATTTGATCATCAACTTGAAGTAATGAGTGGAAACTACACACTACAACTAGCCTTGGCTAGTGCCACTAATGCTGACCTACAGGTACATACATAATAATTTTTTTTTAGTCAATTTAATTTTCACAACGGTTCGATCGAACTCTTTAGTATCTAAAATTGATAGAAAAAACAAAATTATAGACGTTTGATACTTTGATCGAATTGTTATCTCAATTTTTTGTTAATGTAATAGACTAATGTCTAACTCTTTCAATTTGAAAGACTATAATATTTAATAATCGAAACAAAATAACAATATATAGTTGAAGAAATTATAACTAACCTTTTAAATGGATGACATTACCAGGTTCGGTTCAATCGCCCTAGCGTATATCCACCGCACTTTGCGACAGGGTATATAGGAGGTGACAATGCCATAGCAAGGCATGGAATTCATGGATTGTATTGGTTGTTCACCATCGATGTACCAAGTAATCTTCTTGTGAAAGGACAGAACATCATCTATCTGAGACAATCAAAAGCCATTAATCAATTTCAAGGAGTTATGTATGATTATATCCGTTTAGAACGACCACCAAGAACTTGATTGTGTTCAACTTCTTGTTGGCACTATGTATGTAATGTAATTATGCTTTATCAATTTCTATTAGTTTTTCAGTGGACAAATATAATACATCATAATTAGGTAGCAAGAATTGATTTATAAAATAAATTACTCATTTAAAACTTCAATTTTGTTGTGTCAACAATTTTCAACAACTCAAGGTATTCAGGTTTTAATTTGTGTACTTAAAATTTGCATAATGTTAAAAATTTTGTCTTCAGTTTCATTTCCGAAACTGCTTAAAATTCAACAAAAGCTAACATTCCTGGACTTTAAAGTCCATACGATCAAAAATGCAAAATACCTCCTTGAGTCTTGAAAGACTTCAGCAACATGCAGCAACTCTGCATCTTTTTCAGATACAAGTTTTCTTGCTTTGCTGATTTGTTCCTCCACCTTGGTTTTGCAAGACACACAAAGCATGCTGAAAATAAAAACATGTGGCTAAGCAATTTGTATGGAATAAACTACATTAAAGAGATTGATGGGAGAAGGGGTTAACATGATATCTAAATAAATACTTTTCTTCCTCTGTGCAACAGGTCTGTAAGAAACATTTTTTTAACATTCATGTGCTAATAAGATTCACAAATAATTCAGTTGCTTTTAGCAAGCTAAGATCTTGTTAACACAACCCACACAAAAGTAAAATCTGTATTATGTTATTAGATTTGGGACAATATTTGGCTTCACATACACTTAATTTTTGAAACCCGTCAAAAAAAAAACAAGTTCAATGTTCGTACATACTTTAAATACAATTTCTTACAATAAAAGTGTATAAAATGGTGAGTCAAAAATCCTTTAGAAGACCAAGCAATTACCCATCTGATTTCAAGTTTTAATAACCTGTCACACATGTTGATCTATAATCGTCAACCTTAAAAATGACTCGTATGTTTGACAAAAAGTTGAGGAGGTTTAAATGCTTCCGTTACTCATAACAGAAATTAGAGACCTTTTACGAAGTTCTCTCATGAACAAGAATATCAATTATACGTATTAAGCAAATAAGTTTTCCAATCAAAATTTATTTTTGGCACTTTTTCACCCGTCATTAAAATAGAGTAAATCAATCAGGCATTTGAAAACTAATATTTGATGTCGCCTCTTCCTTTCTCTCTTTCACTCATTGACTCACGCCGCACCCTCTTGTTTATGTCCTTTTGCATCTTTAATCGTAGGTCATTATGATTTTAGAAATGTTTTCCTTTTCCTCTGGCGAATAAAAGGTGCAAAACACAGAGAAATGTTGGTGGGGGCTGGAAGAAAATATATTTTAGAATTGAGAATAAACATTGCCCAAGTCATTATAACAAGCACTTTGGTCATACAACCAATGTGGGTAAACAATAAATGTATACACAAATCTTGTAAATTTTCAGAAATTGATCATCTACCTTTTTATTCTAAATCTGTTCCTATCGCAGAGACAGCTCCAACTCTTTCTTGTACTATGCACCAAATAGCATTTGAAAAGGGAAGAGAGGAAAAATAAGTAAGGAAAATGATAATCAGTTATATTTATAACTAATTGAAACAACAAATAGCCAACAACTTGTAAACATAAATCACAAAAGAAAATTCGTAATTACTACCAGCATGAACTTGAGATGATTTATCCCACTTTGATTTTTACATTTTTAGCCTGCATAATGAGACTAAACCAATGCTAGTTGGTAATTAGCGTCCATATATGATATTGATATATCAAAACACTAGTCCAATATTCCAGATGGAACAACATGATTGGATGTTAGTAGTTCCCAATATGTGCCATGGCATTATTCCCTTTAGGTGGATGGCCACCTAGTGGCATATCAAAAATAGGTTCTAACTCAATATATACTTTTCTCTCTTGAGAGTCATCTCCATTTGAAATGCAAGAGACATGTTATAAGAATCAAACTAATATGCATGTAACTATGCATTATCCAAAAGTAACAAAAGGAGTAACTGCGATTAGGAGTAACAAAAGTAACAAAAGGAGAATGTTCATAGGATGTATAGTAAAGAGAGAAATTATTCTTTGACTTACTTAATCGGTCCATTACAATGGCTTTGACTGAAGCCTGTGTGTCAAATGCTCGACAAGCCGCTACATTAGCAGTGGATAAACCATGGTTGTTACCTGTTGGCTGTTGCCAACGAATCTTTTAGAATATTCAAAATCTAGGCAATGTAACATGGCATTAAAGTGAAAATTTGAGTTGAAGCAAGGTAGACAGATATCTTTTATTTTTCGTCACTATCATAGCATTAGAAAATTTACTTATAGAGAAATACAGCAATCACAGTATCAAACAAAAATGAGACTGGAAAGTATTAAGAAATAATGTAGCTTCTAACGCACCCCAGTCCTTTTGCTCCATGGACACATCAATTGATGGTTCCAAATGGCTGAACTCTTTGTCTCCAGTGTCAACATCATCATTAAATGAAGTGTTGGAATGGCTTTCCATGTAAGGAACTGCCATTAGAAAGTTTGTATCGCTAACAATTTGCTCGTTACCAATGATGATTCACCAAAAAATTCCGATGGAAAGTAACTTTGGCTATCAATGTTGAAGTTTCCGAGATTTTCAGAAAAATCCAGAATGTCTTTATATTGGATTAATGATCGCATATAGGAAGCTCGGAGGGCATGCCATGTCATGATCTTCCTTTTATTATTCAGAGTTTAATTAATCTCATCCAATTTATTCAAAGCAGAAGTTCCCAACCAAAATATTGAACTAATCTATATCAAACACCATTTTTGATGCACTAACATGGCCAATATATTTCAGTCCTATATTAATGTCCCTAAGCATCAGCTCAGTGGTTTTGGCTTCTGGGTGAGACTTATCACCTGCCACAAACTTGTGAAGATTTCCATTCATTTCCACATAGCTCCAACCAGGTGGCTTCTGTATGCCAACATTGTCTATTTCTTTTCTAAAACCTGCAGCTTCATCATGCTGATCCATGTCAGCTAACATGTTAGATAGCATCACATAACCGGCACCATGATTATGCTGCAACTCAAGAAGTTCATAGCTGGCAAGTCTAGCCAATGCAACATCTCCATGTACTTTACAAGCACTTAACAATGCTCTCCAAATGACAGCATTGGCCCTAAATGGCATCTTTAGAATCAAATTATGTGCCTCATCCAGATGACCGGCCCTTCCAAGAAGGTCAACCATACAACCATAATGCTCCATTTCAGGATTAACACCATAGACAGTTAACATTGATTCAAACAGCTTCTTGCCAACATCAACCAAACCACAATGTCCACAGGCACTTAAAACTGCTACAAATGTGATACTGTCCGGTTTTAATCCTAATAACCCCATTTCTTCAAATAAAGTTATAGCATATTCACCACGCCCATGATGAGCAAGACCAGATATAATGGAATTATACGAAAAAGTTGTTTTCATGTCATCACTTATTTTACGGAACACGTCAAAAGCGGTGTCAATACTTCCACATTTGGCATACATATCAACAACAGCAGAAGTGAACCCTCCATTTGGACCACATGTCCAATTCTCACAAGAATATTGATGGTGAATCCTTCTCCCCAACTCAAGAGCCCCTAGCCGTGCACACGCAGAAAGAGCAGCAACCACCGCAACCTCATCCGGTTTCATCCCCAAACCTTCCAACTGCACAAACAATTTCAATGCTTCTTGAAAACATCCAGCATGAGAGTACCCACTAATCATGGCAGTCCAAGAAACCACATCTCTTTCACCCATTTGGTCAAACAATCTTCTAGCCACCTCAACTTCTCCTCGCAAAGCATATGCACTCACCAAAGAAGTCCAAGCCGCAACAACACCCTTCCCAACTTTTACTCCACTCACAACCTTCTCAGCCATATCCAAACACCCACATTTTGCATACATATCCACAAGTTTATTCACCAACAAAACATTCCCACCAAAATAACCCAATTCTCTGTAAACCAACCCATGCACTTGCCTCCCAATCTTATAATCCTCCAACAACGAACAAGCAGACAACAAAGCAACAAAAGTATACTCATCTGGCCGAACAAAAAACCTCCTCATCTCCCCAAAAACCCGGAAACACCGACTCACAAAACCCGCACGCACAAACCCATTAATCATCGTACTATACGAAACACAATCTCTAACAGGAATTTCATCAAACACCTTATACGCACTATCAACATCCCGAAAAACACAGTAGAAATTCAAAAGCCCATTATTAACAAAAACATCAGAACCAAACCCATTTCTCAAAACATGAGAATGAACCTGAAAACCAAGCTGGGGAACACTAATCAACAAATTAGCACATGATTTTAGCAAAAAAGGAAAAGTAAACGAATCAGGAGACACAGAACAAGACAACATTGATTTGAAAAGTGAAAAAGGGTGTTGAGGTGGTGGAGAATGAAGGGTAAGAGAGTAAGCTTTGATAATGGCGTTCCATAGGAACAAATCAGGGTTATTGATTTGAGAGAAGAGAATTTGAGAATGGTGTAAGGAATGTGAAGCGTAAAAGGTGAAGAGTGTTGTGGTGAGGTAGAGATTGTTGTGGCGAGATGTTACTATCATGTGAGCGTGGATTTGTAATGCTTGTTGCATGGATTTGCATGATGATAACAATGATTTTAAATATGCGTTGCTTCGAATTGCTAATGATGTTGCATGTTTTGTCGCCATTGTAGCATAACTTCACTTGTTTGATGTTACTCTCTTCACTTGTTAGGTGTTGTTAAAAACGTTTTAAAAACCGGACCGGTCATCGAACCGATGAGGCTATGGGTTCACTGGTTTAATGGTCGGACCGCGGGTTCACTGGTCGAACCGCATGACTAGACCGGATTAAACCGGATTAAACCGGTGTAATGAACCGGGCTCTATAATAAAATTATATAGGTATTAAACCGGTCGAACCGGTGACTCGGTCTCTAAAAAATCATGATTGGATTGAAATTTTTACACCTTAAAATTTGGAAAAATTCTAAAATATCGTAATTTAATAAATTCAATTTTAAAATTTAAATTATAAATATAGTGGTCACACAAACAACAAAATAAGTAAGTGAATATAAAGTATTTTTGTATTGAATTGAATGATTCAGTCTTTAAAAATAATTAAAACATATAAAGGATTAAAAAATATCAAATAATTATATGTATTAATTGAATCGGAGAATAAAAACATTTTTTTTATAATAGAATATAGCACCTATTCATTTTTATTTAAAAAATTATAACATATATATTTTAATTATAATTATAATAAAATAAAAATAAAAAATCAAATTTGATTCTTAAATAAATCAAAACTTGTGAGAAAGTTTAGTTTTTTATAAAAATAATATTAATAGTATAAGAATATGCATTATATTAATTACAAAGTAAATATGTTAACAAGATAATAACTTAGCATAGTGGTTGAATGTTTTTTCTTTTAAGAAGAGGTCATGGGTTCAAACTTTAGTGAAGACAATTTTTCTTATTTTTAAACATTTAAATTCTTTATTCATTAATAGAGGGAATAAAAAAAAAATCTGGTAAAAAAAAAATTCTCGCTCAAAAAAAAAAATCAAATTTAAAAAAAAAAAATGTTTAAAATGTATTAAACCGGCCGGTTTGACAAAACCGTCCGGTTCACCGGTTTTTTCTGGTCTAGACCGGTTCGCGCCGGTTTTTTCCGGTTCATCTGCATTTCCGATCCAATAGCCAGATCGGATCGGTTGACCTCCGGTTCACCGGTCCAACCGGTTCGCCCGGCCGGTCCGGTCCGGTTTTTAAAACATTGAAAACAAGCCAAAAAAAATACACCTTTTAACTTTTTATTTTTATAAATATTTTGATCTTTTATCTTTGTTTTTTATTAAAGGTCATGCTAACTAGTGCACCCCATGCACTACTTAAGCATACAAAATAAATAAGTTTTGTATTGAAAACAACACTTTTAATATTTTATATGTGTTGACCGCACAAGTTTCAATGTATTTTTTACTATATTAAGTATTTTTAACTAGTGCATGGGGTGCACTATTTAGCATTTTCCTTTATTTTATTAAATTTTTCATTTATCTTTATTTGGAGTTCAAAAAGTCATGCATAGCAATATAGTGTCTCCTAGATCTAAAGATGTAGTTTTTAAAAACATTGGTTTTGCCATCCAAAAAGGAGTAGCGGCACGACTTGTTGCCCGCTTACCCTTCATTCAAGTGTAATTATTTTAGAAAAAAAATATTTCTTATTTGTAACAGGTCACAGGTCAGGTTCAGATCTTTAATTTTTTAACAAGTTAGGCTCAAACTTTTAGTAAAACTGATTCTAGTAATAGTAATATATAAGATCTGAGCCACAAGCCATTAATATTACTTTTTAAAAAACTGAAGATCTGAATTTGGCCTGCAGCCTGTATATTTTCTTTTAACGTAAATCAGATATCTTCAATCAGAATTTAGATAGACAATAAACTCTCTTTAAAATTTTTGTAACCTAAATGGATCAAATACAAGACCTTATAAGTCAAAAATGTGAAGTAACTAATCTTTTGATGAAAAGGGACGTTTCAAGGAAGGAAGTAGGACAAGGTGTTGGAAGTAGGTCAAAAATTGTACTTGGACTAAACTTGTTGTTGGACCTCCAGAGATGGACTAGTCTTATTAGGCCTTGGACTTGGCCGGAGCACCATGAATTTTTATCATGATGCCGGAACACTTTATTGAAGTGTTCTAAAATATTTTCAGCTTAATCATGGTTTAACTGTGAGTAAATTTTAAGAACTTAGTTTTTGAGATTTTCAGTTTGTAATTGTGAGTAAATGTTGGAGTAAATGGAAATAATAAAAAGGAAAAAATAAAAATATTGAATTGTTTGTAGGGGTGAAGGGTTAAACATAAGAGTAGAAGAGAAAATTTTCAAACATCCAAAACCCCTTATAATTGGCCCATCTAGGGCCGAGTAATTTTTTTTTATAACTATACAAACGCTTCAATTAATTTATCTATCTTATATTAGCCTTTAGCTATTAAATATAAATAATATTATCTTAAATTTATTGTTATCTAAAATTTAATTTTATAAAATTAATTTAATCAAAATCAATTTTTAGCAGCGAAACCTCGAACATTTGATTTTTTTATCAACATAACCTCAAACATGAAAAAATTTGTTCCTTAAATTTAATAGATATATTTAACACGTGTTGAAATTTTCTTCCTACAAGAAAAATTATACTACCTCCATTCTTTATTGTATATAAGAAATAATATATTTTTTAAAGATTCGTTAAAGAATTGATGTATTTAATTTATATTATAAATTTTTTTTGGTATGTTGAATTATATTATAATTTAGATACTTTAATTTTTTAATAAATCTAAAAAGTATAATATCTTTTATAACAAAAGGAGATAATTTGAAATAGTAAAGTAAGAGTATGATATTTTGGCTCACTTAAAGTGGCTGTGGTTAAGAATTTGCCAAATATATACAAACAAAAGTGTCAAAATCCACGTATATGTAACTTAAGAGAGAAAAAAAAAAGGAAGGGCTTGCATACTATGTGGGGAGAAGTTTGTTAGACATGTCTTTCTAAACTGTGAAGAGAAAGTTATGTCACTAGTCACGCAAAATAGTAATTACAAGATTAGTGTTTGCACCATGCTGTGGATTATAATTAATTGATTATGTTTTCCTAAATGCGATTTTATTTTATTTGTCATCTTATGCGACATGTTTTAGGTTTTTTGTTTTAGTGGAGTGTTTATTTTGTTTGAAGTGAAATATTAGTTTCAACTCAGTATAAGATCAATTAATGATATACAAATTAAGAGACACTAGTAAAAGACCCATGCATCCCATAATATTATCGTAATTATACAAAAGTCAATTATATTGATAATATTGTAAAATATTTAAAGATAGTAAATGAAAATTAATAATATTAACATAATTTTTTTATTAAATTAATTAATGTGCAAAAATTGTTAAATATTAACAATGTGCCCGTTGTATATTTTATTTACCTGTGTTTGTGAAATCAATATATGTACTGGTTTGATGTGCTTAAAAATATGTACTAATATGAGAAAGTCAATATAATAAAATTTTAAAAACTCATTATTATATTTTCAAATATCAACATTATTATGCAAAACATAGTTATATACCACCTTGTCCGTTGTACCAGAATGAGATGCATAAAAAAAATACTAATATAAGAAAGTCGATACGATAAAAAATATAAACGCATTACTTTTTTCAAAATATTAATATTAGTGCAGATTCTCTTAAAAAAAAGTTATTTTATATGCAAAACATCGTATTGTTAAATATTTGCACCATACTCATTCCAAGTTTTAAGTGTTTATATCTATAAAGACAAATATTTATATACCGATGTTAGAAAGTTTTTTTTTTGACGGTACCGATGTTAGAAAGTTGATATGATAAAATTTTGAAAACTCATGACTATTTTATAAGCGAAAAATATGTGAATCTTTTTATTATTTTTAGTAAAATCTTGTTTATTTTATGTCAAAATATACGTTAAAATATATTTATCAGGCCGTTGTAAATTTTATGTACTTATACTAGAGAATATTTCAAAAAGATTCTTAGTAGTGTTAAATTTAAATTTATAGTAAGTTTTAAAATATAGGGGCTTAATTGATAGTAACTGATTAAACATATGAAACAATTTGACCGTTTAATAAATTCACGAATTTTTTCATTCAAAGTTGAGAAAAATTTATTATCAATCAATTATTAATGAATTAGTTTCAAAGTCAATAATTAGAAGATGAATTGTCGATATACAAAATTGGTGAATTAATCATGTCTATTGAGATTAATTAGAGAAAATTGAACCTATACCAAAAAAAAAATAGAGTAAATTGAATGTAAAAAAAATATTATAGTAGTAAATAGTAAAAAAAATTCTGACTAAAATCATAGTGAAAAAAAATTAAAAAAAAAATTGAAAAGTAAGAGAAAAATGAGATGTAAAGAAAAACTAATTTATTAATGAATCTATTTCAAAATAAGAAAATAAATTGCCGGTATATAAAATTGGTGAATTAATAATGTTTATTAAGATTAATTAGAGAAAATTGAATGTAAAGAAAGTTTCTATAGTAGTAGTAATTTTATTATATTTTTGACATCATAAGTTGTAATAATCTACATAAATTAGAGGAAAAAGAAATGGAAAGAGAAAATAATCAAAAAATGACAAAAGTAAGAGAGAGAAGAGAAGTAGAAAGAGAAAATATAATAAATAATTTAAAAAGTAAAAATTAATTTCAAGAAATTTGAAGAAATGATATTAAAGTAATTACATATGTAATCACTTTTCTTATACTAGTAGTTGATATGTACTATATATATATATATATATATATAGCTCGAGTAAGCGGCTTATAACAGTTATCATTAAGGTCAACTTTTTCTAAATCTCACAAATATTATCAATATGTGGCAAAATTGGTCATAGTATAGAAGAATTTAGTCAATTTGATTATTGAAATTTATATTTTAATTGATTAATGTCATATAGTAAGTTGTAAAAATTATTTACTTGTATAAAACGATTGTCTGGAGTTCGAACCCCAACTTAAGTACATAAAACACTAGTGTAAAAAACACCTTTTAAATCAAAGTTTTTAAATCTATTGCTATCCACTTGATTTAAAGAGTCATGGAAGGAAATATATTAATTCACCTGATTTAAAAGTAATTTCATAATTAAAATTAAAATAAAAAGGAAAATTATCTACACATATCCTAAAAGGAATATTCCCTTAAATAAAAAAATTATTTCCCCCGTTTCACAAAAACACGAACATACACTAACACCACCACAAACCCTTTCCTCCACGATAGTCTCTCTCTCTGTGACGTTCTGTGTTCAATAAGAAGAGGGAAAAAGAAGAGTTTTATGATTCCGTCACCGGCGACCTCCGAATCCATACGGCCATCACCACTGTCCTTCGCCGAGCAATCCAGGTCGCGGTCCACCAGAATCCACCGCGCTCTGCTCTTGCCAACCGCTACCTCTATCCGCTCCTGATCGTTAGTCACCGCGAAGGAGGAAGGGAATTAAAGAAGAAGGATACGCAACCTGGTTTGTTCTTCCGTTACCTCTTCCACGGGACCTACGCGACCAACCGTCGCTTCAGGTTCAAATTTTAAAAGGTTAGTTCAATTTCGGTTTCAACTTTGGTCTTGTCCTCATTCTTCAATGTTTCTAAATACCTCTTTGTGAATGATGCTGCTACTTTGTTTGTTTTAATTTGTGCTTTGAAGTTTTAATTGATAGTTTGATACTTTGAAGTTTCTCACAAAATCTCTTGTAGTTTAGTCTTATCCTTTTAGTTGTGTCTTGCTAGATTATACGAAAATAACTATTGTTAACTTCTTTCGTTGCTGTCATGGATTTTGTTATAGGCATTGTTATTGATTTTTTGAAATTAGATCCTTCTACATAATTAGGTGATGTCATTACCATAGTAGTTAATTGCGCGATAGCGGCGGAGCTGATATGATGAAAGTGTGAAAAAAGGAAGTGTTATAATTGATGGAAGTTCTGTGTTTGGAATTATTGATGATGATTTTGTTTGTGCTACTTTGGTTCGGTGGTCTCCTAACAAATGTGATTATGGTACATGTAGTTGGGGTCTTGCTTCTCTTCTCAATCTAGTATTCTTCTTTTGCCTTTTCTTTTTACTTGTTATTATTTGCATCAACTAAATGAACATAAACCTAATTGCTAAGGGCTTATTGTTTCTTATGTTGCAGGTCATTAAGGTACTTAACATGGTTAAGTAAATAAGGTATGTTTTCTATGCGTGTGTGTTGAGGTATTTTATGTATGAAATTGGCTAATGTACTAGGATTGATTATGAAATTGAAATATGTTAGCTATGCTAGATATGAAATTGGCTACTGTACTGGGATGGGACAAATTCTAATAGTGCAAATTAAGAAGAAGCAGAACAATAATAAAACACATACATGAAAATCTAAGCCATAGTGAAAACAATCAACCTGTAGAAATATGATTTTCTCAGGCCACGCGTTGCGCAGAATATATCAACTATTAGAATTTGTCACAACTAAGTAATTTATACTAGCATAACCTACAAATAGATCAATTTATAATTAAGAAAACATACAATTGGTATCAAGAATTTGATATACTTACTGAAATAAATTTCTTCATGTTAGCAGAGCATCAAATCCACATTGAGAAACAGAACCACAATAATGCATCAATAAGGTGTAGGAAATCAAAGATAAAACAAGGGAATAAATATATAGTAGATGAATATTAAATAAATTGTGTATCCCATCCCAGTACAGTAGCCAATTTCATATCTAGCATAGCTAACATATTTCAATTTCATAATCAATCCTAGTACATTAGCCAATTTCATACATAAAATACCTCAACACACACGCATAGAAAACATACCTTATTTACTTAACCATGTTAAGTACCTTAATGACCTGCAACATAAGAAACAATAAGCCCTTAGCAATTAGGTTTATGTTCATTTAGTTGATGCAAATAATAACAAGTAAAAAGAAAAGGCAAAAGAAGAATACTAGATTGAGAAGAGAAGAAAGACCCCAACTACATGTACCATAATCACATTTGTTAGGAGACCACCAAACCAAAGTAGCACAAACAAAATCATCATCAATAATTCCAAACACAAAACTTCCATGAATTATAACACTTCATTTTTTCACACTTTCATCATATCAACTCCGCCGCTATCGCGCAATTAACTACTATGGTAATGACATCACCTAATTATATAGAAGGATCTAATTTCAAAAAATCAATAACAATGCCTATAAAAAATCCATGACAGCAACTACAGATTTTAACAATAGTTATTTTCGTATAATCTAGCAAGACACAACTAAAAGGATAAGACTAAGAGTGTGTTTGATCTGCTAAAAAATAAGGGACTGGACAGGACAACTTCTGTTGTACTGTGTTTGATTTTAAAACTGTTACTGGGACTGGACAAACTAGGGGTCAAGGGACTGGACAAAATCAGATATTCTTGTCCCCCACAAAACCATGGTACAACTTTTTGTCCTCAGCACAACTTATCTAAATCAGCAAAATCACATTTTCTCCATCATGTATCATACAAGACAAAATTTGTTCAATACCGTAAATATTTGTTCTGTGTTGTTCTTCCTTATACTGTCCTGTACTGTTCTGTCCAGTACTTTTATTTTGCAGATCAAACACACCCTTAAACTACAAGGGATTTTGTGAGAAACTTCAAAGCAACATAGTATCAAACTATCAATTAAAACTTCAAAGCACAAATTAAAACAAACAAAGTAGCAGCATAATTCATAAAGAGGTATTTAGAAAACATTGAAGAATGAGGACAAGACCAAAATTGAAACCGAAATTGAACTAACCTTCTAAAATTTGAACCTGGGAGAGATGAAATTAGCTATTGTGTATATACACAAACGAACAATATTGGAAGAGGTAACGGAAGAACAAACCAGGTTGCGTATCCTTCTTCTTTAATTCCCATCCTCCTTCGCGGTGACCAAATATCAGGAGTGGATAGAGGTAGCTGTTGGCAGGAGCAGAGCGCGGCAGATTCTGGTGGACCGCGACTTGGATTGCTCGGCGAAGGACAGTGGTGATGGCCGTATGGATTCGGAGGTCGCCGGTGACGGAATCATAAAACTCTTCTTTTTCCCTCTCCTTGTTGAACACAGAACGTCACGGAGAGAGAGACTATCGTGGAGAGAGAAGCCGTCGCGGAGGAAAGGGTTTGCGGTGGTGTATGTTCGTGTTTTTGTGAAACGGGGGAAATAATTTTTCTTATTTAAGGGAATTTTCCTTTTAGGATATGCGTAGATAATTTTTCTTTTTATTTTAATTTTAATTATGAAATTACTTTTAAATCAGGTGAATTAATATATTTCCTTCCGTGACTCTTTTTAAATCAAAGTGGATAGCAATAGATTTAAAAACTTTGATTTAAAAGGTGTTTTTTACACTAGTGTAAGTATATATTTCAATTTATTAAGGATGATGTATTGGAGATTCAAGTGGGAATATATATATATATATATATGTATATATTTTGACAACGCAAGTGGGAAAATAATTAAAATTTTATTAGTTGTACTTTGTTATTTGATGTTAAACTTATGAACTTAATTTCATATATAATTGTATTTTATTTTTTATGGTGAACTTCACCGATGAATCATGTTTTGTATTTGAAAACTTTTGAATTGTATTTTGTATTTGAAAACTTATCGATTCATTATTTTCAGCTTTGTTTACATTGAAACAGGTTTTTGAAAATCATGTCATTGTCTTTTCTTTTTATTTATAGTGATAATTGATTACATCAAGTGTTATGTGTAATTGAAAATATAATAGCAGAAAATACATCGAAAAACAAATAATAGTAAAGAAAAATTGAAACAAAAAAGCGCCGCAAACCAATTAAAGTATCCGAACCAAACCGATTAGTTTAGTTCGGATTCATTTTTGAAAAACAACAAAAGTTAAACCGCAAAAAGTAGCAATCAAGATTTGATTGGTTCGACATTGAATTCACCAAACATCAATTCAAACCGGTCCAATTACATACACCACTAGATGTCTCTAGTTATGCTCACGAAAATATTAATTTTTTTTTTGGTACAAATTAAATTTATTTTTTACTAATATAAGGAGTTCACCTTCTTGAACCAAAAAAAAAAAACCATTTTAACTTTAGAAATCAATTAAAAAAATCATATGCAATTGAGATGACTCAAAATCATTTAAGAGATTAACTTTTCTTAGCATATTTTTTTTGGCGTAATCGCATATATGGTATGTTATTTTAGGTTTTAAGTTGATTTTCTATATTTAAAAATTTTAAGTTGGTCTCTTAAGTTACGGTCAAGTTCGTCATTTCTGTTAAATTTTGAGTTAATTTTGTTTAACTTTTCATTAAATTTGGAGTTAATTTTTTTTTATAACATAGAGGGCTTAAGACCGAAAGAGAGATTAAGTTGGAATTAAACGATGGGTCACTATCCTCAACGCATCAGCTAACCACACTAATTGACACATCGAGAGTCAAGCCTCGTAATATATGATATCAGAATCAACAATACACACAATATTTGCATGCACATATGCACTTTTATTTGCTTTACACTATGCATGCTTCACCACAACCTCTCACTCTAACTCTAACCGTCAATCGAATTTGGTTAACTAAGGCTCCACATAAACAACTACTCCCTTCGACTTTATTTATAAGCAAAAGTTACTTTTTAAATTCATTAAACAAAAGATATGTATCTAATCTTATTTAAAGACTAGATACATCACTTATTCAATTAATCTAAAATGTAACTTTTGTTTATAAATAAGGACAGAGGGAGTACATTCCCTTTATGAACGAATCACTCTATCCAACACACTTGAATCCACATTCAATTCAATTCTAGTAAGACCTATAGTTGTCTACCATACCTCAATCCTTTTAGAACTTTCTATAACTCATCGACATACGCGCGACAAATACCGAAATATTTTGCAAAACCTTCAATCCAACCATCATGACTATCACGAATCACTCCACCACACCGGGTTGCACTTCCTTATCGTATTGAGCTTTACCCACCACCCTTTCTACAGGGTCTGCCAAGAGACCATAACATCATTTCTCGTAGCCTTATTCGAAATCATGTTAATCATTACTGCATGCGGTTATTGTTCTATGCGCTTAGCGACGATTATAACATGACTATAAGGCCGTTGAAAAAGGTCGTGATGCTGAGCCTTATTGCGCCACGTTCATATCGAGTGACAGAAAGTCATCCAGATTCAAAATTTGGAGTTAGTTTCGTCTAAAACTTCCATGTGACACTCTCATAAGTTGTCCTTATATTCAAATCTATTAGCCGAGTGAACAATTCAAACAGAAAATTGACTAAATGGACCAACTTAAAAAAAATTAAACGTAAGAAATTAAATTAAAAATTAAAATAAACATAAAGGAGGGAATGATTCTCTTCTGTACTATATCCTTAATTATAAGATCATGTTTAATAATTTTTTGTCTCTTTTTATAAGATCATATTTCAATTACGTTTATTATTTCTTTACTTACACACCCCTACTTAATTATTTTACTTCTTTTTTTACACTTTATAATAATTGTTATAATAAATTAAAACATAATTAAACTCTCTCTCTCTCTCTCTCTCTCTCTCCCTTCCTCTCTTAAGGGATAAACTTGTAAAAATAACATTAATTATCTATAAATTTATTATTACTTTTTCTGAATGACAAATAATATATTATTATTAATGGACAAGACGAACAAAGATCACTAAAAGAAGAACTACAAAACAAAGATGCTATATATAAGCGAAATATCAATAAAAAGTATCAAAATAGACACCACTTAATAAATATTCACTTCTAATCTCTTTCTTAGAAATACACCTTACAACTTTCCGACCACTAGCAAAGACATCAACTCTACCTAAATATAAAGGATTTGTATAAGAAAAATAAAAATATATAATAGATTAATGTGTGCACATTTTTGAAGATTAAAGATTAGTTTTAAAAGAAAAAAATAAAGGACGAATTTGTTACAAATAAATAAGAAAAATGACCCCTAATGTAAGTCTATCTCAAATTAGTCTATGTCTTTGTCAATTATTTTTCAATTTGGTCATTCAAAATGATCAAATTAAGAAAATTTGACAAGAATCATATTGAAAAATATTTGACAAAGACGACATAGATTAAATATGAGATATTGATATTGTCAAAAATCAATTTGAAAACGAGTTACAAATACATAGATCAATTTGATAATTTACTCCATGTAAAATACTACATTTCTATCAACTAAATTATACTCATTGAATTTATCATTTGTTAATTCTACTGTTACATTAAAAAAAGAAATTACTATTACATTAAAATGTTACAATATTGTACATGATGCTTGTGTATATCAGTTTTGTATCATGCATTTTTCTCGTGTTCTCTCTCTCTACCCTTCTGTCACTCACTCCTCCAATTCCAACTTCCAATGCCTCACTCTCTCTCTCCTTCATATACATACATGTATATATGTTTAGCTTTCTCTAGAATATTTCTCATATGAAAAAGACCTCTAAACCCACCTCAACTTCCTTTTAATAACAATCACAAGCACACTACAGTCCCTATCAAGATTCAACTCAACAACACCCTTTTTCTCTTCCACCACCACCACCACAACCATGCATCAAATCATATCATCATTCAACTACTTCTATCTTCCCTTTCCCTAAAGAAACTCTAAAAAAAATTCCAAAAAGTTCTTCCACCATCTTTCTCTCTTCCTTTTTTTCACAACTTTTTCTTTTCTCTTTTTCTTTCTCTTAAATTTATTCAATGATGGCTACAACAACAAACACCAACACACAAGATCATGAACAAAACCAACAACAAAATTCTTCTTTAGATACCAAGAAAAGACCATCATCCTCAGATGAACAACAAAAAGTTGTTGTAAAATGTCCTAGATGTGACTCTTCCAACACAAAATTCTGTTACTACAACAACTACAGTCTCACTCAACCAAGACATTTCTGCAAAACTTGTAGAAGGTATTGGACAAATGGTGGATCTTTGCGTAATGTTCCAATAGGTGGTGGTTGTAGAAAGAAACAAAAACTCAAACACTCATCTTCATCTTCATCATCTCAATCCATTTCTAAGTACTCTTCTTCATCTTCACTTGATTTTCATCTTGGTGGGTTATTATCATTACCTTTACCATTACCATCACCCTTTTCTTCAAAGCTTCATCATCATGCAAATCAACCTTCTTTTTATAATAACCAACCTTCAAGTTTCAATCTTGATCACTCTCTTAGCTCAAATTCATTGATGAGTCTAAATAATTTATACCCGTTTGGTGCAAGTGGAAATGAAATTCAAGGAATGAATAATTTCATGAATGTGAGTAATAATACTAGTGGTGATGCTATTACTACTCATAGTACTAGTCTAGCTTCTAGTATTGAATCATTGAGTTGTATGAATCAGGATTTGCATTTGAAGCTTCAGCAGCAGAGATTAGCAACTATGTTCGGCGGAGGAGACGATAACAAGAAAGATGGTATTAGCAGCAGCAGCAACAATGTTTTGGTTTCTAATCATCAAGTTAGCAGCATTGAAAAGCCTCAACCAATTTTGTTTCAGAATCTTGATATTTCAAGGGCAGAGGTTCTTCCAAGTGGTGATCAACCAATGGAATGGTTCTTTGGGAATTCTTATTCATCATTGATGACTCCTGCAACAACTACAACTACTATTGGTAATGTTCGCATTAATGGTGATCATGATCACGGAAACAACAACAATTGGATTAATAATGGTGTTAATATTGCTTGTAGTGATGTGCAGCAGCAGCAGCAACCATATACTGCTTTGCCCTAAAGAGAATGATTGATTAAGTCCATGTTTGGATGAGGAGGGGTAAATTTGGAAAAATCGTTGTGATTTTGTTAAAGCTTCAAAGTGTAGATTTTGTCTGTGATTCTGATGATCTCACCGTCAATCCAAATATCGCTGAGGTAGAAGTATTTTTAATCTTGGAAGGAAAAGTGAAGAATGAAGGAATTAATTGCAAGGTCAAGTACTATAATTATCTAAAATCTAAATTAAAACATATTTTCTATGAATTTGTCTTCTTTATTTAATTTATGTTCAAAATCAACATTTGTATGTAATAATAGTATTGAAATTTTAGTTTCATAGCATTTTGTTGAAAAATTCATGTGTATTATAATTGTCAAAAGTTATCTTTTGTATTGATGAATATGAGCTTAATGCTAGTCAATATAATTGTCACAATTCTTGTAATGAATTATGTGTTTGTGCCCTCAATTAATTATTTTGATATGCTAACCATTGTTAGTTTTGAGTATCAATCTAACATGGAAACTACATATGAAAGTAATGGTTACACTACCGGCATTTCTGATCAAATGTGTGTCAGTAGTGTCTGACAATGACAGATATAAGTAAATTAAATATCTCGTCTTTTCAAGTTAATTATTACCATTACCAATGTATTAGTATATCATATTTGGTGTATGTGTCTGTCTTTATCAATTTTTCACGATGTCTTACGCTACGCATTATACGTGAGAATGAGATATACTTCAACAGAAAAAATAAAATTATGGTGACATGAAAAATGGAATCAGTTGATTAACTTCAGGTATTTATGATGATTTGATGAACTGGATTTTTGTCTTGACATAGCATTCTTAAGCTTCACAATCACAACAACTGAAAAAGGGTCGGTGATAAGGTTACTTTTTTCCATCTTTGGACTCATGTTTTGGACTCATGTTAATTCAAAACTGCAAAACTTCAATGCTACTATACATACACCTTTGATGAGTTTATTAATTTTATGCCTTTAATTCAATTTAATTAGTTTAGTTAAACATAAGAATATTAATCAAAACATAGCGTGTTCCTTTTTATCTGTGTGTGTATCAGAGAACTGAGTGATCAATGCAATGCATAAAACACTTAGCAGTTAGCACAGTGTACCAATGTAGCAGTGATGACTGATCAAAGGCTGTAACTTTCATTGCTCTTTCTCTCACAATCCTAATTTCCCTCTATGCCTTTCTCTCAGCAATCTTGCAGTGTGGTTTGATTTGGTGTCTGATAAAGTGGTGGTTTTTGAGAGTAAAGTTTTATAAATCACTGCCAACTTTTGAATGAGTTAAGATAGTGAGAGAAAATTTACTTTTATTTGTCTAAAAAACAAAATTTACTTTTAGATTTTCATACAATTTACTTTGAAAGATATGTTCTCCGATTTAAAACAAAATTTATTGAATAATTGATATATTTATTCTATAGTAGATTAAATATTTTAGTTAAACAATATAATTAACTTGAAAAGTGAATTGTTGATTATATATTAGATTAAAGAAAATAATAAGTTGTGCTCATGAATTTAGCTAGGCAGGAGTCCGAATTCGAATTCTAGACACAACTATTTAGAGTGGAATCACTAACCACCAATTTTAAGTTAATTAATTAAAGATGGTTAGTTAAGTTAGTTTCTCAACCAAAATATTTTTTTAAAGCCATTAATGAAAACTAAACTGGTGTAGTGTTACTATTTTTTTTAATTGTCTTATATTTACAGTTTCAACAACTAAAATATTTATCTACTCTAAAATTAGGGACAAAAATGATAAATTACATATTAAATCCTTACTATGGATCAGGTGTACGTAAACCGGCCTAAATGAATTTTTTTACCATAGTGGATTGCATTTTGTCTTTTACGATCAAATTACCCACTAGATAATATGTAATTAGTAAGTTAGTAAAATCCAAAAAAAAGTTTATTGAGTCAAAAGTTGAAGTGCAACGATAAAAATAAAATAAAATTTAAGTAGATAAGTCTCACCTCGCAAATCTCCTTTAAACAGTAATCACCGACACCCTTATATTTTTCTACTATTTGAGTACTCTTTTTAAGTTTATATTATAAAGCTATAGGTTCAATATTTCCGTGACCGTTAGAAAGAACGTAACATCATATTATGGGCCAATTTGTTATAGATTAAAAAATAAGTGATTTTAACATTAAATAATTTATAGATTATTTTGTAAGGATTTTACAAAAAAATAGAAGCTATTTTGTGTTTGTTTACCATTTTTAAAAAAATAATCTTTAACTTGTTTGGATACAACCATATAAAAGTGATTTTGTATCATAAAATTACCATAAATTACAATTATCCAAATGTAATATATCATATAAAATAAATATATAAAAAATATTCAAGTTCTTATTTTTATTATGGTCATATGACTTTATATATATAGCTACAAATAAAACAAATTTCTAAATCTTATCTTCTAAAAATAACAAATTAATCTTATAGATTTTAAACAGGATATTATTGGAATATTAGAATAAATTTAAGGATATTTTTGTCTGAAATTTTTTTACACTTGTTTTCTCTTTCCTCTAAAAAAATCTATAAAAAAAAAGCTACTAATATCAGCTTCAGATTTTTAGCAGTTTTTAAATTATTTTCAGATTCTGATTATTTTTAAAATCTATAACAAACGGATGTTATTTTTTTAAAAGTGATTAATTTTTAAAAATAATTGATTTTTTTTCTAAAAAAAACTATAACAAACGGACATTATATATTTAAACTTAAAATTTCTTACTTATTCACTTACAAATTAAAATTACAAAATTACCAACCAAACACATACACTCAGACTGTGCATGCGCATGGATGCAATCATCAATTCTAAACTATTTGATTAAGATTGGACAATTCAGATCTTAAAACATTTTTTAAATTTTGTCTCAGATAAAATTCCGAGATGACATATGAACTGTCTGATCAAGATTAGATGGTCTAAAACTTACTAACTGCGCGGTTTTTTTACGGCTAAGAACCGAGGTCCGAAAATACCAAATGTTAATCAGCTTTTAAGACAGTTGGTCCTTAAATACTTGATAAATGACAGTATGTATGCCACTGACTGACCATGAACTCTCATTATAAATTATCTTTATCATGTCTGTCAAAGCAATATTGCAGGAAATGAAGGATCAATTTTCCTTGTTTGCCGTTTGTCATCTTTATTCCTTTTTTTTTTTTGACAATCGTCATCTTTATTCCTTACTTTCACTATTTACAAGATATATACAGAACCCATCCCACAAATGTTGGAAATACTTAATACTCAATAGACTTCTCAAACTGTTGTGTATAGTCAAATTAATTCACACACAAGAATTTATAACTTGTGTTATATGTCTCCAGTATATAAATGTGTCTTTGCTCTTCAATTTTTAATGCCTGCAACTATAGTTTTGCAACTATATATAGCCTGCCATGTTATTAATTCCAACATTCCCTTGTCTCATGATTTTGTAGAAAAGGCCAATTGGTTGTAAATTAAATATTAATTGCTTTATGCCTCCATCACAATCAATAAATTTTGGTTCTCTTTGCAGGCATTAAAAATTCATATATAGAGAGAAAAAATTAAGGTTTAAACATCATTTTCGTTCCTGCATGTATGCAAAATTTTGGTTTTAGTCTCTATATCAACTTTTGTTCTAAATAAGTTCTTGAATCAACCAATTTTTTTTATTTTAGTCTCTAAAATGAAAATTCCTAGGAAAATTTTGCTTTATGATTTTTTTGTCAAGATCGGGGTATCCACCGCCGAACGCAGTGACTAATCCCCCGCTGAATTGGAGAAAACTCAAAGGATGGGACAACTGACCAGAGATTTAAAGATTCCCCATACCCAAAATGAGGATCAAACCATCGACCTTAAATTAAAAGAGAGGATGAGTGTTGGATTTTAACATCATACATAAAATCATACTTACAAATTATAGCATATACTTCTGTATAAAAAAATTGTATAATGTATACTGTATAAAAAATGAAATCATGTTTTTTGTTATGGAATTATTTTCTCTAAATCATAATAGTCAATAAATACTTTTTAATTTATAAAAAAAATCTTTAATTTACCATTTTTAAAATCAAATGTATCGAATCATTAGTATTTTCTAATATACTAAAGATGCTCTGCAATTTCAACTTTTTTGTTTGCTCCGTAGGCTAGTCCTTAGAATTTTACCTTTCTAAAGGTAAATGAAGTGAGTCTATCATAGTTTGAACTTCGATCCCTGCATATTACATATAATGTCCTTATCAACTGAATTAAGTTTAAGAGAATAATTCATCTTTTTTTTTAAAAAAATAGTCAGTATTATTAATTAAAAGAAGAAAAAAGTTTTTATCATGTACAAATTAAATTTATATACATGTTAAGAAATTCAAAATAGTGCGGGTGGAATGGGTAGCTAGTTTGAACTAAGATTTAAAGAATTATATGTCTAAGGTTCGTCCTGGCAAAGGCAAAGGAGAAAACGAACATTGTAATATATATTAATAACAACTAACATTGGTTATATAAAATATTCAAAATAGTAAGTTTGTATTGATAATTTTTTTACTAAATTATTGGTGTTTTTCAACAAAAATACAAGCAACCGACCACTAGTTGTACTCACGATTATTATGGCAATCCATAATTAATATATATATTTTTTTTACAAAAACCATAATTAATTAACTAAAACAATTAATTAACAATGAGTTAATCAAACAATAACCAATCCAAAAGAGCTTGGATGAAATGATAAAAGAATTCTTTCAGTTTAATTAGAAGTCATGGGATCAAAATATGTCTTGAAAACACAGTAGTGTTAAATTTTCTCAAAGAAAAGTTTTACCACCATTCATAGTTCTACACGATTCGATAGATTAATTTCTACAGTTGCGCGCAGATAATATCTGATTGAACAGAAGAAATCAAACAATAACCAACCGACCAATCCTCCCTCAACACAAACCAATTACCCCATGTAATAGTATCTTGTAACCATATGTTTGTTTGTTTGTGGGCTCAATGGCTTATGGATCACGGTGAGAGAGAAAAAAGATAAGGATAGTGGCATGGCATGGCATGAGAATGAAAAACATGACATGAGAACGCGTGATTACCATGATACAAAACTCATCTTCATATATATGAACTGTCATTTCACAACAACATACACAAAGTGCTTGCAAGAACCTCATGATATATGCATTAACTCTATTCTCCCATGATTCTTACCCTAAACTTCTGTCCCCATCTTTCTTTTATAACTTTGATGTTTGAAATTTGAATGAATAGATACCCCCACTTACAAATGCCAAGCAATCATATGCAAAGACAATAAACACAATCATACACTACTAAAATAATATTTGTTTTATATTTTCTTTGAGTAAATGATGAAATTAATCTATGAATTTTAGGAACAAACAATTTTTATTTAAAATGAGTAATAGACAAATACGTCTCTAATAATTTATAATTAAGTTTTATTATATATATTTACTATATTTGTATAATATTGTGGATTGATAGAGAAATTTTATGTAATATCTTTCGGTTGTTTGATGTTTTGTGTTGAAAATTTTAAAATTAGTTATTGTAATTTCTCACTAATAAGAAAACTAATGTGTCCCAATACAATATAATCATCTTCGAGCACAAGGGTTCTTAAAAGGCACAAATTTTTAAACTACAGAGGTTAACGATTATTTTATAGACTAAAAGTTATTAACAACTATACTACCTCTGTTCTTTATTATAAGGGATAAATCACTTTTTAAGTTCATAGAATAATTAATGTATCTGGTTTATAATATGGATCAAATACATTAATTATTCAATGAATCTAAAAAATGATTTGTCTCTTATAATAAGAAACAGATGTAGTATTATGTTTTAGAAAACATAACTTTATCCTTACCAAAAAAAAAAGAGAACATAATTTTATAAAAAAAAAAATACAATTTAATTGTATATAAGTGTTAGATTTTTGGAATTGGCCTCATTTTTTTTTAGAAAGACAGAATTTTATTAAAATAAAATGAGACCTAAGATACACTAAAAAAGTACAAAATACATAGAGACTACCCCTCAACTATAAAATAATGGAATCAAGAATATCCAAAAGTCTCCAATATTTACGACCCCAAACACAATAATATCACAACACTGATAGCTCGAAATCATATCGTAGTTTTAGCTTAATTTACATGAATTTTTAGTTGCATTTCATATATTTTTATTTCATTTGTCTCTTTTTATGCCGGTAATTGTTTCCTTTTCAGTTTTGTTGAATAAAATAAGTCGGAGAAGAGAATTGAGCAAAAAACACTCAAAATGAAGCAAAAGGGGTGCAAAGCACAAAAAGTCTCTCTCTCTCTCTCTCTCTCTCTCTCTCTCTCTCTCTCTCTCTCTCTCTCTCTCTCTCTCTCTCTTCAGTACCTATACATAGTTTAGTTTTTAGTTCCTTTTCAGTACAATAAAAAGTAGTAGTTTTTCCAATTCGGAAAACTACTACGCATTTAAATTCCAGTCTTTAATTCACAATTTTGTACCGGTTTATTCAGCAATTTATTCAAGTCAATTTCATTCAGTAATTTACCAGTTTTTTATGCTCTTTATTTATTGCTTATTTAATATGCTTTGTTTAATTTTCTGTTTTAATTTATTTATTTATTTTACCATGTCCTGCTACATTAGTTGATATCGGTATGTGATTTTAATTCACCTTAGAGGATTTAGTAATGATTCGGGAGTGTTTGGGAGTTGGTTATGCGAGAGGAATGTATTAGCACCCCTTGCATCCATTATACTCAACAGGAACCATTTGAGGGAGGTTGCTAATTACTTTTACAAATAAATCGATTACTTATTTTACTGCTTAACTTCTACTCAATTATTAAATAAAAAAAAGATTTTTTTATTAGGTAACTTGACGAGATGTTGATCTCACTCCTACGTATTCCCACTACAATGGAAAATTCAAAGCTTACGTAGTTCTTTCTACGAAAAGATTTAGGTGTTATTGATTTTAGCGAATAACACTTGAGTCACATTCCGCTGATACAACAGTTGCTTGTTTACTCGCTCTTTGGAGGCTTAAGCTTGTATGTGTCAGAGGAATGGATAAAGTATCATCCATTTAAGAAAATAGATTAAAAAGAGTTACTACGCAAGGGCAGATAAAAAGTTTACTGCACAAGGGCAGAGATAAAGTTGAGTGAGTTGCGTTGATTTTAAGATTTTGAAAATGTTTGGAGAATGAGAATAACCCTCGAGTCACAAGTCATACGCGAAGGACAAAGTTATTCAGGCAGGGAATAAAATGAAATCAGAAGGAGAATAAAATGTTTTGTTTGTTAAAAAAATAATTTTATTAATTTATTGTTTTATTTATTTTTTTAAAAGTGTGATTAAAAAAAATGTTTGATATTTTAATTTTTAACCAATAAATTGTTTGATATTTGCTATCTTAAAAATGAGAGAAAATTTTAAAATATGTAAAGTATGTGATTTTAAGATTATTTACCTTTTTTATTTAAAATTTTGTTCTTGAGTTAAAGAATATAATATATTCAATTCATTTAAATTTGGTAGATGTATTGAATATTGTGAGTAAAAAATATAGTTTCGTTTAAAATATTTAAAGAATATAATATTTAATTAATTTAAATTGTTTAAATGTTTGAAGTGGTCACCAATTATAATCTCCGAAGTTATTTTTTATTTATTTTTATATTTTTCTTAAAATAATTTAACAAAATCTCAAAATTTTTTAAAAAGTAAAAAAAGTGAAAAAAATAAACAAAAGATTATGATTGTAATAACTCTCGTGATTTTCAAGATTTTTTATGATGTTCATATAATATCAACCAATAAACTACAAATTAATAGATAACATTATTCACTTTACACTCGGAAATTATCTACCAATATTTTTTGAAATTTAATTATTTGTTTGATTCAATTTGAAATATTTTAATTGATCATTTAACTTATTTAATTTGTGATATATATTTCAAAAATTCAAATAATAAGACTCTATTAATCGATTTCTCTCGTTGCATACGCAAGCTTGAATTGAATGATAGACTCTACGTGAAACATACCCATAGTCTATTTGCCCTGCGTCATTTTTTTTATGTTTCAATTGGGCTGGATAGCATACTATCATAAGTTCATGACAAAACTTTTGGTTTAATTACACATTTGGTCCCAAACATTTATTTTAGGTTTTAATTTGATTATTTCTGTCAATTTTGTCCTGTGTGGCAAACGGTTTACACATGTGGACAGACACGTGAACACTTGAAAACTTGGACACGTGGATAAAATTGACGGAAATGACCAAATTAAAATTTAAAATAAATGTTTGAGATCAATATGAAACTTTTAAAATATTTGGGACCAAATTGAAATCTATATTAAACATTTGGGACTAAATGTGTAATTAAGCCCAAAACTTTTCTATTGGTCTAATTCAAATTGTATTCTATAAGAAGTAAAAAATTTAATTTTTAATGAAGGTATGATTTTTGTTCCCGAAAAATAGCTCAAGTGGTATAAATTAGAGGATATATGAGTTCGGTCGAGGAAAGTCAAGAGATCAAATTTTAATGGGAGCAATTTATATTTTTGATGTATAATAAAAATGTATGATTTCTTTATGATTAAGAAGTTGACACTTAGATTTTATTCTTGTTTAGATGTTTTTCATTTGTATAGTTTAAAGATTTGGTAGTTAAAGGATATTTTTTTTTGTCATATAACATAATGGCTAGAAAAATTCATTAATAAGATGAATAAGGGTAGTGTTCAGTGACCGACTGAATTTCGGCTCTTACATATAAAACGCTGATGTTCTTACCAATTGAACTATGCTCTCATAGATTAGTTAATATATGTGGATCATACTTCCTAATTTTAACAACACTTTTATATAAATAAATATGTCTTGTTCACAAGTACCCTTAATATTTTTAAAAAGTAAAATACACAAATTTTAAACGTTTATCTCTTACCACTTGAGCTATGACCAATGTTTATCATTTTCTTAAATATAAATATAAATATACCGGCTTGAACTGTTGAACATACAAGGATAAAATGATGTTTAAGTCATATAAATATAATAGATTGTGCAAATTAATTTGTGCCAAAAATATATGAAACCAGTATAGCAGAGGAAGAACCGAAGAAACTCGAAAGCAAACAAGAAATGCATTGCTGCAGCAACGCTCACTCTCACTGTGCTATCGTTTTCTATCACCAAACAAACAGAAAACGCTGTTTTAACCCAACAAGACTTTCAATTACTCAACCACCACAACAACAACTACAAGAACCTACACATGGCGGAAAATCTAAACTAATAACAAGTCCTTCAAACCCATTTGTGAAACACTGTCTCAAACTTCGTAACAACTCTTCTTATCGTCGCTCTCATAGTTCTCTTCTTCTTGTTGGTCTTACTCCTATAAGGTCTTTTTCATTCTTCTCTTTATTATATCTTTTGTTAATCTCATAAGCACTTATATGGTAAGTGATTATGTTATAAGTGCTTAATTAAGTTGTTTATTCGAAACAATGAATGCATTACTGAGTAAAGTGACTGTGTGATATGTTAACTGCAGATAGTAAATTTTGTAGAGTGGAGGCAAATAGTTCTCAAAATTGTCATTTCATGCTTGCGGTTTACTAGTTGTTAAAATAGTTAGGCTTAGGGTGTGTTTGGTAACACAAATAAGCGCTTATAGCTTATTATATTAGCATATAAGCTTGTTTCATAAAATTAGAGGTGTTTGGTAACAAGCTTTTTTCATTAGCTTATTACAAGTAGCGTTTCAGCTTATAGTTTTGTACCTTCCATTCGAATTTTAACCTTATTATTTTAATTTTATTATTTCTTTATTTTTTTAAACTACCCACTCGTATAAAATAACCATGTACTTTTATGTTATTTTGTATTTACACCAGCTAAATTTACCAAACACTTTAATTTTATTCAACTAGCTTATCAGCTATCAGCTAGCTTATAGCTTAAATTTACCAAACATGGCCTTAATTACAATTTTGGTCCCCTTATTTTCACTCGTTCGTGAAATTGGTCCTCTTATTTTCCCGCATTCATGAATTTGTAGCTAAGATTTTGACTTTAGGATGCAATTTAACTTTTTTTATGGCTTGTTCTTTTTTGTCTTTAAGTACAAATGATATGTGCAGCTAAAGTTATTGAACAAAACTACATTATTGGATGACATAAATTTGTTATTTACAGAGAAATCTACAGGTTTCAAGAGTCATCGCAAGATAAAAATGTTACAATGGATTGTTTAATTCTTCCCGAGAAAGCTGAAATTCCCTATGGGTTGGATGAATCAACTGATTCTATTATCCATGTGAGCTCTGTAGTGATGAGAAAGCTTTCAGGTCTGGAGTCGACCGATTCAATTGAAGCGATTGCCCTTATGAAAATACCTGCCAGTTTTTTAAACTTAGATGACAATCAAAAGCACTGCCAGAAGTGGTTTCCATCTGCACATCGGATTTTAGTCCTTGACGGGATTCAGGTAAATGGGAACTCTAAATGTAACATTTATTTTCTTGGAAATTTTGCCATATGATATTGTAGATGTAGATTTCTCAATTGAAAACAGCCACTCCACTCCTTATTTGGCCTTTGTTCAGTTAATATTGTGATGTTCTTAAGAATGCATAGACCTATGTACTTTCTAGAGTAATTATTATTGTAGACAGGGTTATCAGTATCTTACAATAGATGCAAGTTGTATCTCAATTTGATACAAAAAAGAACCCAATCGATACAAATTCTAGTGTGTATATATTTTGAATATGAATCGCATTTGTATCCCGACTCATTATGATGAGTCCCAATTCATTCTAATGAATCACTACCTAAACTCAGTGTAGCGACTAGCAAGCAACTTTTTTTGTCAACTTTATTTAGCCAGTCACTTTCATTCTGACATTTTATTCATGACTTGAATTATTGAGGTTCATATATGATATATCAACTTATAATTTTGATGTCACTTTTTTTGTACTTAAAAATGTTATATTTGTATTGGTAATGTATCTTATGATTCAATAAGATTTGATTCACGATTTGGAAAATAGGTCTTCCGATTCAAGATTTGAATCTAGAGTTGATAACCATGATTGCAAAATTATATGATTAAGTTTGACTGCTAATTGCTATTCTCTTATAAAAAAAACAAAATTTAAGTGGCGAGTTATGTCAGGTTGTGAAACCTTGAATCAAACACTTGCCATAATTTTCACCTTTGTCGTATAATCTATATTCTCATCCTACATATATCATATGTGAAATATATGTCGATGAGGCAGAGTACTCGTGGACTTTTGTTTGAAAATTAATTGTTTGGTCATATGAATTTCTTTGTCAATATTGGGAAAGCCAACACCATCAAAATGTTGTGAGTTTCAGAAAATTCACGTGCCATTACTGATTTATTTAGAATTATTCACTGCAGGATCCTGGTAACCTTGGTACATTGCTCAGATCAGCTGTGGCCTTCAAATGGGTAAGCTATTTCCCTCCATTCCTCTGTACTTGCTATATTCTGATCTTGTTGTTATGTATGGAATCTTTTTCTTATGTTTAAGTTTTACCGACTTAACTGTATTGGAACACATCTTCTCATCAAAGTCTAGCTGAATCTATACTTGCTGCTTAATCGTTATTTCTTGAATATTGACTGGCTTTAATTGGTTGTTGTGTTGATTTTTTCTTTGTAATTTCCCTTTTTAAACAAAGTTATAGATG